>HG995249.1:11331250-12662500 GCA_905332985.1 Mimas tiliae | reverse complement strand
TGTTTCGGTTTGAAGGATATTTAAGCCAGTAAAATGACTGGGCATTATGAGACTTAACATCTTGTGTCTCGGGATGACGAGCGCAGTTCAGTGCCATGCAGTGTTCTGTGATCTGGAGTTCTGTGTGACGTTGCATCTGTTTATGGGCCGGCGTGACGCATGACATCGGGTGAGCTATCTGCTGGTCTCGTTATTTAAGCCAGCAAAGTAATGCAATGTAAAGCGTACTAATACTAAAGTCGGGGTCAAAGTCCCGCACGCATTATCGCGCGTCAATACTCAGTAGGCATATCGCGCCGTGCATCAACGGTTTTTTTATTGGGTGTACATTAAGTTATTAAGGAAAATATTATAATTGTTATTTGAAGGAAACATCATTGTATTTATTTGTCCAAACAAGACTGAGCGTAAAGAAAATGTCGACATATTTCTCTTGTAATCACCAACACTACCACCTGCCTTCGTTTTCGGAAGCGTTTCCCTTACTCCTGATATGGAGCTTATTAAAAAAAAGAATCGCAGATTCATCTTCTTTTCACAATTTTATATGTAACAACACTCAATAGGGTTTGTTAAACGAATACAAAGACATATTCATAAAAGGGATTGTTTCAAAGCGGCTAATAAAAGAACAAAATAAAAGCTTTTGTCTTTTGTATCGGAATCAGTATTGATGACGATGTCGGTTTGTTGTTTTATGTTTGTTACGTCCTGGATGGCTTGAAGGGAATTTTATCAGACAAAATGTCATATATTCATACATACATGTATAAACCCAAGCCTTTATTCCCGAAGAGGTAGGCAGGGAGCTAGCCTATCACAATACCGAGCACAAATTTTTATCTACCTGAATCTTACCATCAGGCGAGCGACCTGCTCGTCTCGTCATCTAAAGCTACAACAGTTCCTTTGAGCGTGTCTGCTAGTTGGGATTTTCCAAAACCGGCGCGCCTCTACACTACGAGTACCTATAAATTATTCCATATAAATTATGAAAGTTTTAAACGAATTTTTAATTGAACAGATAAAAGATAGTTTCATGAATGTAATTAATTAATTTATAACAAAACCATGTAGGTTTATATCTAGGGACATATTCTGAAGTAATGTATTTTTTATGTACAAATTACTTATTTACATATTTGTACGATATTTTTTTTTATGAGACATATCCTTATATATGCTTATTTTTAATCATACTAATTGTTGATTAAATTGTAGTGCCACGAATAGTTAAAATGTAATATGTAAGTAATATATAATATGTACACCCAAGAGACACACATAGTCCTGATCACACACCTTAACTTGTATCGTGGGTATCAGGAACTACGAGGGACTTACGGTCTCACAACACCAAGACAAGAAACAAATATTCGTGGATCACGCAAACATTTGTCTCGGTGCGGGAATCGCACTCGCGGCCTCGCGAATCGCGATTCATAGTCGGCTACTCGCCCGCTGCGCCACGGAGGCTGTCAAATAATATCATATTTAATTTTGTATAATTTTGTACTCATTCAAAATTATACTCAAAGAATATTTGCGTTGCAGTTTCTCCATACATTTTAGGCGATATTCATATTATTGACAGCCTCCGTGGCGCAGCGGACGAGTAGCCGGCCGCGAAACGAGAGGCCGTGGGTTCGATTCCCGCACTGAGCCAAATGTTTGTGTAATCAACAAAAATTTGTTTCGGGTCTGGGTGTTGTGGGACCGCAAGTCCCTCGTAGTTCCTGTTACCCACGATACAGTTTACCTAGTGTGGGGTCAGGACTATGTGTGTGACTGTTGGGTGTATTTTTTTTTATTATATAACCTATTAAAAGTAACCGATACTGGTCATCAGCCTGAGATTTATCAACTTAGAAATTCTTGTTAGATTCCCGTTAATGAGAATGTACAATGATAAAGCAAAATTTATTGATTAAAAATATTGTACCGATATGTACTCAAACTCTCAACCCACTTAGTGTAAGATTTGAGCAGAAAATAGCCTAAATATCAATAAGCCTAAATAATCAATAGCCTAAATGGTCCAATAACGTGAACGTATAAGTAAAAGTTATTCCAGTTACAAGACATAACTATAAGCCATAACACAAATCTCGCAGGCGGTAAGGACTGTTCAGTTAGTACCTGCTCAAAGTTTCTCGTCACTATTTTTTTTTTTTTATTAAGTCTCATAATGCCCAGTAATTACACTGGCTTCAATGTCCTTCACACCGGAACACAACAGTGCTTACACACTGTTGCTTGGCGGCAGAAATAGACAAAGTTGCTTGGCGGCAGAAATAGACAAAGCGGTGGTACCAACCCAGCCGGTCTCTCGCAAACGAGGGACCTACCACCTTGTAAACTTACTGCGTTAAGCCCTATCGTACAGGTGATTAATTTTAATGTGAACTATTTACTAAAATACAAAAGCGGCGTTGCCAAGTGGGAAGTAGTACGAACTGTCAAGACGGCAGTCGTGGCTTGGAAACCTCTCTCTTTTCAAAGTTACGTATGTATGCATTCTTAATTATCGCTAACATCATGAGAAAACCATACCTTAGAATTCGTCATAAAAATTTGATGACATGTTAAATTGGCGACCTTAAAGGAAAGGGGTAACTAAGGAATTGGGAAGGGGAGGGGGATTTGGGATTATCTTATTCGCCATTCGAACCGCAGCAGCAAGCTACTACTTTACGCCGGTTTTCTGTGAGATAGCGATAGCGACCCGGACGAGCCCATTAATTCTGTAGACAAAACTAACTACAGCATGGCTCTACCACTCAAAAATAATTTATTTGGATATTCCTTAACACAAACTAAGTATACCAAATAAGCCAAAAACCGATAAAGATGAGCATATCCCTATACTCGTACATACGCACTCACGCTTGTAATCCCCGAAGGGATAGGCAGAGGTGTAACCAGTACACCCACATTTCGCCGAGCGTATCTCCGTCCCATGATGTGATAGGGGGCGAGCCTATCGCCATACCGTGCACAATTCCAGACTTCGGGCTGATACTGAGCATTTCATAATAGAAAAACCCAATATCACTTTTACCCGACCTGCATATAATATCCGTATATAAAAGCTCATATTACCAACTCTAATATCGAAATATCTGCACAGAGAATGCATTTATGAGGTGTCGATAACGCCTCGATGTGTCAGCTCCCAACTCAATTGTTAGCTATGTCGACGTCACATCGTGCGGAAACTTCTGCGCTGCTAATCAAAATTTGATAGCGTACAATATTATGGCACTATTGCATTTTTATTTGGATTCTTATTGGATTTGGATTATTTTTTTTTATTTATTTATTTTACACGTCATATACAGAGTGCACTGAATCCCATAAGTATTTTCTCCCAATCAACTGTAGGGTGATGCAGAATTAAGCAAGATTGCTATAAACGATGATGATTTGTTTGAGCAATTGTTTATAATATTGATACAAATTTGAAATCCGCCCATAATATGGTTTTTATCTCCACCTATAATAACATATTGGAAACCCAATCACCACCTCTATACGTGAATCATAGACAAACATACAGCTTAATAAAAATAGTTAAATAAAAAAATAATAAACAAACGAGGTATTATCCTTACACAGATAGCTAAGAAAAATTAACATATTTAAAAAATGTTATATTCATCTGAAAAGTGATGAACATCTGACTGATGTGACGAAGTCGGGCGCGCACGTGAGTTGGCGCGTTTAATGCACATAGACGCCGCAACGTGCTTTCTCGCTCTGGCTCCAAGTCATCGCTTTGCTTGAGGTAATTAATCGGAATACGGTTGACAAACAATAAAATAATTAAAGTATAAAAATAAATATGATTATTTTTATAGTCTTATTGCATGCGAGTTATTTCATTGCGTTTGAATATAGATTATGATATCACAGTTAAAATACCCAACAGGGCTTTGTTACATATATACAATATGTAACTTTTTTTAAGTTCGAATTTCATCCCACGAGGTCGAGCTCACAATTTTTAACTACCTAACTTAATAAGTAACACCATTATTAACAAATCTATTACAAAATTTGCAATATAATTAGAATTAATTAACAATGATTTAACTAATTAACAGAACCGATAATCAGTTCGGCTTTAGCCAGACGCGTCGGTAACAATGTTGGTTTCGGGACACCGACGAGACGCACGGTTCATTGGCTGGCCATTGTTCTGAATATCACGTAATTATCTGTTCGGCTATATTATACTATATTAAACTGGATGATAGGCATGAAAGGTTTAGGTAATTAGATAAGTTATGTGTGTATTAATTGTTAATTATCACTTGCTTTAACGGTGAAGGAAATAACGTGAAGAAACCTGCATACCTGAGAAGTTTTTCATGAGTATTTCGAAGGTATGTGAAGTCTGCCAACCCGCATTAGGCCAGCGTGGTAGACTAAGGCCTAACCCCTCTCATTCAGTAGAAGAGGCCCGTGCCCAGCAGTGGGAAGTATATAATACAGGGCTAGTATTATTATTTTACTATTTATTTATAATATTTATGCTAAGTACTACCCGTGCGAATACTTGCACCGATAGTGTATGCTTACTATATTTTTTTAAAGAAGTTGTGTACAAATAGCATTATCAACCATCGAAATAAGATAACTAGAACGATAACTCTCATATTGATTTGCTAAAAATACGGCTTCACTTACTTACACATGCAAAGGTAAAATCACAGGTAACACTCATACACGCAACAAAAATTAATGAACGTTCAAAATCAACTTTATTTCATAAAAATTCATGTCTAAATATTATATTAAATTTCTAGATCGAGATACGACGTCCTGCACCGCGCAATAAATTAGACGTATCAAGTGTCAACTAGAGATTATTATGCACAGACTTATATAGCTCCGCCCCCTTACACAGAGTTTTGATGGGAACATTTTTTTTGCTTGAGTAACGTTTCTTGTTACACACACACTTCTTAATCACATCACACGTAATACTCAAACTCGCAACAAAAACTAATGAACGTTTAAAATCAACTTTATATTACATAAAAGTTAATGTCTAAATATTAAATTTCTTAATCGAGATACGACGTGTCTAGATCATCAATATTTTTTTATGATTTGACGAATGAACGAGCTACACAGACTTTTATAATCCCGCCCCCTTGCACAGAGTTTTGGTGGGATCATTTTTTTTACTTATTTACGTTTCTTGTCATCTTATTTTGATGTTATCAACCCTTTAATTTCTTAGCAACATAAAGCAAAATAATAATTTCGCTCTACTTGTACCAAATGGCTTACACTATGCAAGTAGAATTTTAAAAGCTTTCTTATCTTTCCAGCCAACATTTTCCATTAATTATAAAACCTCTTAGACATTTTATACCTGTTAATAAAGTCTTATTCACTATTTTTTTTATCTTATTAAATCTTTGGATCCAAATTGCACAATTATAATTTTAATCAAGAGAATTTATTAACTTTGCATAATAAGTAGGCGTTACGTTCAGAATGCGCCGCCGTGGATTACAGTCTGACGTTTACTAATGAGTTTTTTTGAAATTCAAATGAATATAGAATAAAACTGTTATAAATTCAACATGATTGAGCACCGAGGCACTATCTAAAGTCCCATGTAAATGAACAGAGCTTCTTGTACGGCTTAAGAGGGAAATTAACTGATAGGTACTTACTGATATTTACGAGTCAGTTGTTATACACACTCATTTGCTACAATTACATATTATATTTTATTGAAATTATATGATTCGACCTCGTAAACAAAATAAAATGAATGATTTTGGATAAAATTTGACACACAATTAGACCATGACCATAGGCTACTTATTATCCCGGAAAAGGCCGTTCACGCGGGCAAAGCCACGAGCAAAAGCTAGTATCCAATACATTCTATAGATGGACAAGATCGTGTGCGACCTTCCTGCAGGATACAAGACGTTGGGGGGGGCGAGGTTCTCTAGTTGTTAGCGGGGGCGGTTTGTGCAGTGGGGAAGGGAAACAAATATAGCCGACATCACTCTGGATATACAACGGAATGGCTCTCGATGCAGTACATATATACCTAAATAAGGTATCTACTACACTGCACCTCATGGTATTTTCCATATATAAAAAATATTTCCTTATAGTCTTGTAAAAAACTTTATCAATACATTGATCACATAGCAACTGAGATTTATTCTAGGGCCTCCATAAATCTAGCGATGACCTTGTACTTTGGACACAATAAGCAATTTTCACGCCTCCGTTCCAAGAACCTTTCCAGCTAAGTGTCCTCATACGTACTTACGTGTCTATGGCCACTCATCTCCTGTCGGGTTATCGTGCACTATTTCATACAGGGAATAGCTTACACGGCGCTGTAATTTAGATAGTGTCATAATAGTGTTAGGGTTTAGATTGCTTTTTGTCATCGTTGGGTAGGGCTGTCTAAAATAGAGTTAAGATAGGTAGTGAACATATACGCTGATATAGAACAGTAGAACAATTATCAACTTATTGAGATTGACAATTTGGGCATTACTAGATGTTAGTAGCAAGTTTGTTTGAAAGTTGATGGAAGGTTCAAAAAGGTACCCATATATACGACTCCGCTGTCTAAACTACTATTATCGGTGGAGTTTGTAATATTGTGACTTTGTTTGTAGGGGGTAATTTCTAGAAATACTTATCTGATTCTGAAAAATTACGGCTCCACTTACTTACACAGGCAAAGGTAAAATCACACGTATCACTCATACATTCATAAAAAATAAATGAACGTTCAAAATCAACTTTATTTCATAAAAGTTAATGTCTAAATATTACATTTCTAAATCGAGATACGACGTTCTGCACGGCTGAAAAAAAATAGACGTATTAAGTGTCAACTAGAGATCATAAATCAATTTTTATGAATGGATGAATGAATGAGCTGCACCGACTTTTGGTGGGGTAATTTTTTTGCTTGAATTACGTTTCTTGTCATCTTATTTCGATGGATACTTATATCGGAAACATTACTTTGCTTAAATTGTACCACACCTTTCTATAACACGTTGTATACAAAGTGCCTGCCCATACACAACAGTCCTCGACTCTACGCACAAAACACTAATAATAATAATAATTATCGATAAATATATAACACGTAAAATAAACGGACAAAGAGCCATTAAAACAATTTTATGCCATACATCAGTAAACAGGGTGGTTTTAACACAAGTTTTAATTGGTTCGTTTAGTGCCCGTACGCTATAACTGGGTAGATCGGTGGTCCCCAATGAGTTTCCTACTTTAAATTACGGGTTAATGGCTTTCGGGTTTATTTTTCAACCTACTTCTATAACTTCATTTTCATTATCATTATTAACATTTTGCAAAATTGTAATTTGTTAATCTAATTTTATTTTTGTTGTTTTCTGTAGTGAATGATGTACACCTGACTTATTTTCGTGCTCACTGAGCGAATTCACACAAAAATTGGGGCATGTATTGTCTAATAAGTCATTTAACTATAATTAGTTTTTTTTTTTGTTATTACTCTATCGTTTTAGGTAAAAACCTGTAAAGTTAGCTGTAAGTTGAAGTAAATAAATAAATAAAAATAATAACTATAGAAGTGTTACTATCTGACTGTCTAGGCTGTATCACAGGTAACCGACGTGGAGCTTGTTGTTGCGTTGCGTACGATAAGTGATATACGGAGGCCCAAAGCCCACTCCCTTATCCAATCCCTTTATCATCCCTTTCCTTTAAAGTCAGCAACGAATCCATGATTCTTCAGGTATTGTGGATATTCATGGGCGGCGGAGATCACTTCATCAAGTGACCCACTTGCTCGTTTGCTGATCTATGCTGCAAAAAAGAAGGAGGTTCTTAATTCATCTGTATTTTTGATGTATATTACGCGATAACACCGTCAAACGTGAACTAGTTTTTTTGATTATTTTTGTATTCGATAGGGTTACTCTCAAGGGGGTTCCACATAAATTTGATTAATACTTGATGACGTGGTACGAAAATTGGACACTCCCAAATGGATAACAGCAAACTCACCGCGATACGGGTTTTGAGGTCATTTTTTATTAAATGGCTTTTTTATAAAGGACTAGCATTAACTCGAGGCTCTGCCCGCGTGGATGGTATTTTCCGGGATAAAAAGTAGCATATATCCGAGTCCAGATTATAATCTATTTGTGTGCCAAAATTCATCCAAAACCATTCAGCTGCTAAGGCGTGATTGACTAACAAACATTCAAATTCACAAACACACAAACATCCAAACTTTCACATTTATAATAGTAGTAAGAGTAGGATGTAAGGAAAACGCTTCCAAAAACTAAAAAAGGTGGTGCTAGTGATTATGAACATGATATACTAAAAAATAATCACGAAATAGATCATTCACACAACAACCTGTTTAGATAGTTTTTTTATCTGTTTTTATTTAGGGATATTTCCAGTATGGACATGCCAACCTCATCATACCTTATTACAATTTTACAATAAATACACATTTTTACCTGCAAACATCATCGTAGATATTAGTGAGATGAATTACTGGTAAACAACCGTCACTAACAGACGTCACGTTCATCTTTATTCCGGATATATTCCGTCGTTTAGATATATAAATACAACGATAAGTGATTTTACAAGGTGGTAAGTCCCTCGTATGCAAGAGGCTATTTGGGTTGGTACCACAGCTTTGTTTATTCCTGCCGCCAAACAGCAGTGTGTACGCACTGGTGTGTTTCGGTTTGAAGTTCATTGAAGCCAGTGAGATTACTGGCTCTGTGTGGCGTTGATTCTGCTTATGGGTAGGCGCGGCGCTTACCATCAGGCGAGCTGCTGCAGGCTGCTGGCCTCTTCATTCAAGGTATTAAAAAAATAAAAAAACAATGGCAATTAGGAAGTGGAGAGAGATTAGGCCTCCAGTAATCTCATATACAGTAATGTCAAATATTGGCGTTTTTGAACTGCTATTTGGGATTTAAACCCACTGTAATTGTAAATCTCGCGTTATAAATAAAGCTAATACAATATGAACGCGAACTATAAAAACACTGTCATTAAAAATGTCAGAGGTACTTAAATACTTATAAGCTGAAAAAGGTAATAGCTTACTATCCTCATGCATTATTCCGCAAGGAGAGGAGGTAATGGACCGGCCACTCTACTCCAAACTACGGCTTTCACCATTTTATATCCAGCATATAATTTGAATGTTGCCTATCTATTTATTTTCAAATTAGGTGCTTAGTTTTATTATGATTGCGTTTATATTTTGTAGGCTTTCTCTCGCATCTCAAGTATGTAAACAAGGCTCATTTTATTTTGTCTTTAGTTAATTTTTTTTTCTGCGAACAATCTTATAATATGATGTCGTTAAAGCTTGATAACACTTTGGGCGGAGCATTTGGGTTTTCAAAAATTTGTTGCGCGGCGCACTATTTTCTTATACTAAATAAATGACGATTAGTGACGTTTTAGTTTTCATACAAGCAAAGATAATATGCAATGTGACACAACCGTTACTACACGTCGACGTTTATTCACTATCGTTCCCATCTGGCCCGTCTGGCTCCGGGTCATAATCTGCATCAGATCCATGTTCACCATCGTCACTGAAAGGATCTGGAGTAGTTACCACTCTTCCCGCTCACGGCGCACAGGACGACTGAAGTATGGAAGCGGGGGCACCGAGCGACGTATTACGACGTTGCGAATGTATGCGTAATTAGAATGTATGTGTGTGAGTAGCCTTTTAATAGTGTACAAAAAACTAACGTGGAGTGACGCTTACTACTTACTCTTCTGGCACAGCGACCCGAAGTGGGTCTTGGCCTCCGAAACAAGAGAATGCCATCGATGCCGGTCTCGCGCCGCGAGAGTGGAGTGACGCTAGTATTCAAAAAATTTAAAGGATACAGCGCGATGACGTAGCTTGAAGGAATTGGTTATAATAAATAATAAAAAAATTGTTAAATTGTTGTGATTTTTAGCACGTTCAGCCTTTTAAGCACGTTGTTTAAAGGAAGATATATTTTTTGCTGACGTGATTAAACTGTGTGTCAATTAGCGTTTATCAAATTTTACGTATTATAACATTGCTCCGCCCAAAGTGATAACTACTCGTATGTATACACGGGAGCAATAACACCGACCCCGTGACTATTTATTCGCATTTGTAATTTTCTCTATCAGTAAAATATTAGACTGCCTCGGTAGCGCAGTTGTAATGCGTACGCGTGCGACTATTGTGTTGAGGTCTCGGGTTCAATCCCGGTTCAGATAAAAGTGATATTGGATTTTCTATTACAAAACGTTCAGTATCAGTCTGGAATAAAATTGTGTCCGGTATGGCGATAAGTTCGCCCCATCACATCATGGGACGGAAATAAACTCGGCGAAATGTGGGGGAATAGATACTAGTTGCACCCCTGCCTAACCCTTCGGGTATTACTCGTGTGAGTACGTATGTATCTAGTAATTTTTGTATAGTCTACTAACTAGATTATAAATTGTTTATAATGCTATGTATAAATTGTAATTCATTGTACATTTTGATAAAATATGTATTTTATTTCGTCCTCGATTTGGCTTAAGGTTATAATCGTTGTAATAAGTGTTAGTATACATTTAAATCACTCATCTTGTTTGTTTACAAAATGTGAAAATATACTCAAGAATTGCCATCCTTTTACACTGAACACCCCAAAACGCACTTGTCACGGAAAATAATTCTGATCGTGACAGATAATTTATTTCCGACAACACCTGTCGCTTCCCGGAATTAAATATCACAAGAGGAGATTCAGATTAATTTACCTTCACACTTGTCTCTTTATTTAATTCATATAGATCAGATAAAAAGTAATCTAAGTATAAAACTGTAACTAAGTTTTTAAGCTCTCCCCAATACTTGTATTGGAGAAACTTTTGAGTGGTAGAGCCACGCTGTGGACAGTTATGTCTACAGCATGAATGGACCGGCTTGTCCGGTTCGTTACCACTGTCTCACAGAAAACCGGCGTAAAGTAGCAACTTGCTGCTGTGTTTCGTACGGTGAGTGAGATATCCGGAGGCCCAAATCCCCCTCCACTTCCCAATCCCGTAATTATCCCTTTCCTTTGAAGTCGGCAACGCGCCCATGATTATCCTCCGCTAACTCCTCCGTTTTTTTGTAGGTTAAAAATATAGCCAGACTTTACCTAACACGTAAAAAACCTTAATCCATACAGTCATATTATGCAAACCTCATTAGACCTTATCTAACACCCACGAAGTATATTTTTTCCTTATTTAACTTCATTATCCCAGGGTTTTTTTAAGACAAATATTATGAAAAAACATCCTTTTTCTTTTTACTGAAGGAAGAGAGTCCCTTTAATAATATCTTTAACGACAATTTTATGATTATGTTTCATAGGACATAAAAGAAATTTTCGAGCAACTCACTGAGAATATGGTCTATAAAAGCGTAAAAAAATTATCTTCATTCATTCTAGAACAACATACAAGTAATACCCGCGACTTTACATAAAAGACATAAGCTAAGGCCGTTCACGCGGGCGGAGCCGCAACCAAAAGTTAAATATTGTTACCCAAAACTTTTATTGTCAGGGTCCTTTTTAACTTTTCGATTCAGACTGAAAATCACATTCACCCAATTTGGAAACAATAAATGAAATATACAACTAAAAGACACGAATAGTTGTCAATTGAGTTGACAAAAAAGAAAGTTGGGCAGACGTTTCGACAGCTCACCAAAAGTCTCGACCTACGGGATATCTAATGTTCGGAAACAAGTGAACTTAACAAATAACTTGATTTCGCAACACAGACGTATTTACTTTTCTTTTTTATAAAACAGCCCATAAACAGAAATAATACAACACAGAACTTTGAATTACAAAGCACTGCATGGCATTGGCCTGCGCTCGTCACACCGAGACATAAGATGTTAAGTCTCATAATGCCCAGTGATTTCACTGGCTTCAATGTCCTTCAAATCGAAATACAACCATGCTTATATACTGCTGTTTGTCGCCAGAAATAGACAAAATGGTGGTATCAACCCAGACGGATTCTATGAAAATGAGTGAGTTAAGTGTGGATTTTAATAATGTTTTTGAGTATTAATCGCAATTTCCACTAGGCCATTATTTGAAAGTTAGTAGTAATATTTCTTCGAATTTTATTGTGTGGTCACCCTACTTCCATACATTAATCACATAAACAAAGCGCTATTAGCGCCTCCAGTGGTGAGTAATGTAACTATTTTACGATATGATCATATCATGAAATGGTCAGTAAATAGTGTAATATTTCATGAAATGCGAACATTTAATGAAATATTCGACTAACTAGGTCACGATATGATCAATTTTACGATTCGTCAATTTATCTTTGAAATACGATTTCAATATGGAAACAATTTTAAAGCAATTTCATTCATGTTCACACTCTCGAGTATTCTTGTAATACGATGGTGGCGCCAATCAGCTAGCGGAATTAATCATTATTATTTTAATCATTAATTTTAGAGCAGATATGAGTCCTACTAACTTTTTATCATTTTTTTTTCTTTGACAGGTATCCTATCTTTGCAAGCCACACGCGACTAACTTCATGGTAAACGATGTTATCAAAATCCGATCCCAAGACGATTTTAATTTCCAGAATTGTGATTTTATTGAGATCAGAATCCTAATGGGATTGAAATCATCTTGGAATAGAATTCATATTACTTTAAATAGTAGACCAGCTGAGAGTTGAGTTGAGAGACCACAGAGAGCTGTAGAGTAGCTGGTCAGGACATCCATACATCACATACATATTACTGTTCAGTGTACTTATTTCTTCTTTGATTCGACAATGATCCAATGCGAGCCTCTGAATAGTAGTGAGACGAAACCAAAACTAATAATTCTTTCTCAGGAAGACGAATGCATCCCCAAAGACAAACCGTTGCCTCATAACTCGAATAGTACGGAGCATAAGCCAGATGTTGCAAACAGTTATTTTTAAGATTCTAGCTCTTTCTCGCGGCTCCGCCCACGTAAATTTAGCCATAAAATATTAGTTTCCAAATATAGAATTTGCAATCCCCTATCTCCCTTGACGGGTTGAATTTTTAGAAATATCTTCAAAAAATGCCTACGATATAAAATCAACACTCGTGACACATTTTAAATAAATTTGGAATAGGTAGGTACAATCCATACCGGTTTGAACTGGGCCATGATAAAAGTCAGAACTTTGCATTATACGTATGATTTAAAAAAGAAGCCAAAGATATAAGCATAAATAATTATTTATTACGTGTATTATTAAATAATGTGCTTAATAATAATATCAGACTTTTAGTAAATACTGTCCCAGGCCTCATTTTTTGTCCTAAGGCCTTACGACAAAAAAAATATGTTTATAGATCTTTTTATTGTGCGTGGGCAAACGGTCACGTGGGTCGCCTGATGTAAGTGATGACAGCCACCCACACTATCAGAGAAAATGTGGATTTTGTCGACCTTTGAGAAAAGGAAAAAGGGTAATGGTTTGTTAGGCCTCCGGCAATCTCTTTGACCGCACAAAATACGTAACTATAATAACATTATACCTACCTATTCAATAATAACATTCGTATGACGAACAAAAATAATTTCCAAAGCATTGTCAATTGTTCATAAAAAACAGGTAGCATACCTCATCGTGTTTTTAAAAGCTAGCTTTTGCTCGCGGCTTCGCTCACGGGAATGTCTTTTTCTGGGACAAAATTTCTTTTTCCGGGGTTCTTTTTCAAAAGTACCCTATGTCCTTCTCCAGGATATTATAACATATCTCCTTACCAAATTTCATTAAAATTCGTTTAGCCATTTAGCCGTTAAAACGTAAGAGACAGACAGAGTTACTTTCGCATATATAATATTAGTATGGATATACCAGACAGCCTCCGTGGCGCAGTGGTCGAGCCGGCTGTGAAGCGAGAGGCCGTGGGTTCGATTTCCGCACCGAGATAAAATGTTTATGTAATCCACAAGTATTTGATTCGGGTCTAGGTTTTTTCTACCCAGAGGTGTTGACGTAGGTCAGGCGGTGGGTCGTAGAAACTACCTATAAGCCAAATCATTCTGTAACATGTGGAAGAGTATATCCATCACACTAGAGGACATCACTCAATTCCAATTTCACAACGTCAACGTAACGTGGTCGCGTTAACGTCACACGGGCACATAGCGAATAAACTCCCTGATTCCATATGTCTAATCACATTATGCTTTTGCGCAATCGTAAAATCGCAATGAACTCCATCGTCCCTATCAAAGGTCTGACTGTAAACGTAACGATTACCGTCCTTTGAGATTGTAATCCGAAGGGTCGGTTGGACCCCACACGTGACTGTTTGCTATGACGTAAGAACACGTCAAGGTTCTTGGGTTCGTGTTAACCCTGTGAATGTGTGGTACGTGAGACCAGAGACACTAAATAGTAATGAGGTCACACATTAGATTATATATTTAAATAGCTTTCTCAGGATCAAGGAATTCGAATCATACAACCTACAGTTCGATCCTTTGAACCTATAGGTACCAATCCTAATTTATTTTATTTTTTTGTCATGAATGTGTTACATACATACATAAGCAGTCATGACTGTAATCCCCGATGACAGAGGTGTAACCAGTTCACCCAAATATCGCCGAGCTTATTTTCGTCCCATAATGTGATAAGGGGCGAGCCTATAGCCATACCGGGCACATTGTGTTACTAATTAATTAAATTATATATATTATTACTGCCTCGGTGGCGCAGTTGTAATGCGTACGCGTTACAATTGAGGCTAACTCTGAGGTCTCGGGTTCGATCCCCAGGTCGGGTAAAGTGGTATTGGGTTTTTCTATTTCGAAATTCTCAGTATCAGCCCGGAGTCTGGAATTTGTGCCCGGTATGGCGATAGGCTCGCCCCCTATCACATCGTGGGACGGAGATACGCTCGGCGAAATGTGGGTGTACTAGTTACACCTCTGCCTACCCCTTCGGGGATTACAGGCGTGAGTGCGTATGTATGTATGTATATATATTATTCATATATTCTATCCAAGCGCAGTGTGAGCCGACCTCGAGCTCGCTGGACCGACGACATAATAGACGTATTGGGAAGCGACTGAATGAGGAAGGCGAAGGACTGTCAAGGATGGCGCCAAATTGGAAAGACCTATGTCCAGCAGTGGATGAATTCAGGCTGATGATGATGATATTAATAATATTCATTCCTAGATGTCAATTAATAAAAAAAAAACATATAAAATAACTAAATAAACCTACTGCTGAGTTTCTTGGTGCTTCTTTCTTGGATATTTCCAAAGCACAATAGATTTTGAACATGACGTGTAAAAGCGCCTTTGGTGGCCTTATGCTGAATAAACTATTAATTCACCGATTAAGAGACGAAAACAGTAAGCGAACTGTACATTAACTCGTTCCATTTCAACCTACTCTCTTACGGAGATACAGGTGTATAATATTATATAACAAGTGTACAAGGTGGTAGTTCCCTCGTATATATATAGGCGAGAGGCCGCCTGGGTTGGTACCACCGCTTTGTCTATTTCTGCCGCCAAGCAACAGTGTGTAAGCACTGTTGTGTTCCGGTTTGAAGGACATTGAAGCCAGTGGAATTACTAAGCATTATGAGACTTACAATTATGTCTCGGGGTGACGAGCGCAGTAATTAAAGTTATGTGTGGCGTTGCTTCTGTTTATGAGCAGGCGTGGCGCTTACCATCAGGCGAGCGACATGCTGGTCTTGTCATCAAGCTAATAAAAAAAAGGTTTTATTAAGTAGGTACATCTTCACTATATTTGTCACTTCTACTTCCTACATAAAGTGATAGGACATAAATCGAAATTCATTGATCACTGTAATCACCGTATTACGAATTAGTTTAAACAAATAAAAAGCTACACAATTTCTATTGTTAAGTAAAACCTTCTTTTTCCTTGAACTGTTCATTGCAAAGCTAAAGGACTCAGCTGTAGAAGAAAATAAATACGCCATAATTGGAGTTAGGAGGATGATCTGGAAGTACAAGGAAAATCTTTTAGGTCGGCAACCTTAGCCCGGATAACTGTAACCTTCACAAAACCTCCATTTTGCAGGGCTACCTAATATTCTATTTTCTATTTTTACACGTATTTTTATGACCCGTATCAAGTTATAAAAACATTTTCATGATTGACAGATTTATTGAATGATTCTGTCATTAATGAATTTCATTCCTTTCGTCACGTCATCAATCTCCGCTCAATTTCCGATCTAATATTATACTCGTACTTACTGCTTCTGAGAAAAAATATTACAAATGATCTCCAACGACCTTCAACATTTTTATAAATACGCCCAACAACGTGGTTCTTACTGAAATAGAAATGCCCACCTAATCTTTTTCATCATTCCTTTGTTTACCTATTTAACTCATCCATGATATATAAATAAATACACCCAACCGTCACACACATAGTCCTGACCCCACACTAGGTTAAACCTGTATCGTGGATATCATGAACTACGAGGGACTTGCGGTCCCACGACACCCAGACCCGAGACAAATATTTGTGGATCACACAAACATTTGTCTCGATGCGGAAATTGAACCCACGGCCTCTCGCTTTTCAGTCGGCTACTCATCCACTACGTCACGGAGGCTGTCAATATATCCGTAAACTAAAATATAAAAAAACACACACACACATAAAAAACAAAACGAAGGTAATTTCTTAGAAATTATCTTTTACAGAAGTTTTCAAAGCATTTCGAAAGAGGAAACGTTTTATAATATACGGGACATATTAAAAATCCGAGAGTATGTACCTTTTTCGGGTTCAATGAAGCTGAAATATAAGGTAACGCTATGGGACGAAAAAAATCGCGGCACCGAAGTAAAACTGTTATTATCTCGCGATCGTGGCTAATATTAATATGTACCTATGTAGGCTTCAGTTACGAAGAATACTTTTAAGATTTTTATTGCTTAGTGATTTAAGATTTTAAGACTAGACAGTTTTGTCTATAGCCGAGGGCGGGCTCGACCGGTTTATTACATTGTCTCACAGAAAACAGACTTAAAATAACAGCTTGCTGTTGCGCTTCGTATCTCCTTCCTAATCCCTTAATTATCCCTTTCCGAGAGTCTATGGCTGTCTTACATACTAGCTACGCTTTTCTACAAGACTTATGACATGGTACGGCGAAATGTTCGTTACTTACAACGTGATGTTCGAAGGGATCGCTTTGTGAAATAGGCTCGTAACATTAAAATTGGTAACCGTCCACACTTGTGATTTTGTTACGCATATTTGACACGGCCACGAAGGTCAAGCTCCGTCGACATGTCACAAATATAGACGTACTTGTAGTACCAGAAAAAGTTGCACTGGCACAAGTTAAAGTAATTATTAGCTATGACGACGAAAAAAAAATATTTACCTACAATGTGTCACATAAAGGTGTGGTGTGGTGTGGTGGTTTACAACTTATGTATAGTATACGATATAGGTATTTCACTGAAATAAATAAAAAAATAAACAGGTACAAAACCCGATTGCATTACATGGACACAAATAAAAAAAAACTATAATCGAATGAGTAACATGTCGCTATTGATTTGCAGCTTTAGACAACACTACATAAACAGCTGTCTCATTCCAGCATCGTTATTCTCGCTCACGCACTTTACCTAATTTATAGGGATGTGATCGATCTTATCGATTTTAATAATCGAGAGATTACGCTAATTTTACCTTAAATTTTAGGATATCTAGATTTCAATAAGATCCGGGACATAAAGATTAACTGTAAAGTGTATACGTAACGACCCTTAAATACGACCACACCTTTCTGTAACATATTGTAGAGGAATTTGAGTCTTTTATTTAAGAAGTAAAAATTATAATCAATAAAACCCATGACATGAAAACGAAAAAGTAAAAAACAGTGAAGTGCGTGTCTACTGCTAGCATATTTGTGAATAAATGTATCGTGTGCCTGGCTATATGTATAAAAAATATACCTATGGTGTAATCCCCATAGACAGGATAACTTTTATAGTACGTAGTTGCATGCCAAGGTCTCTTAAAGGTACCCATGGGGTTTCTAAAATGACAATATTGTTTTACCAACAGCCAGCCAGAGACAAATAAAACTACTAGACGCCACATTATCCTCGCTCATGATGCGTAGATATATACCCCGTTTTAAATGAATTGAAAATAAAATATTGATAGATTTTTTAATCAATGAATTATCAAATGTAATTTGCTCTGCACATCCCAAGTAATAACACGTTATACCTCGTTGCGTGCCTACATTGTGATCGTGGCGTGGCATCAAAAACAAGTTTCGAAATAGCATATATTTTTAGACCGTAACTAGCGTATCGTAGTATCTAGTACTAGCGGCTAGCCAGTCGTCACATGCACTTCATTTACAATTTCAATTCTTGTTTTTCACTACTTACGCCACGTTTTTTGAGTTGGTACTCGTAGGTTAATAAATTTTCCTCACGGTCACCCCCTACCGCCTCGCTATATATTTGAGATTGTGAATTCATATACTCGTATAACGTACTCTATGAGGCATCTTCAGTTTTATTTATCTGTGGCAACAACAGACACTGTCAGGAAAAATTATCATCAAAATACGTAAACATGAAATTAAACTGATAGTGTTTTATCAATTCTTCGTACAAAATTATGAAATTTCACGGTTCTTAACTTTTTTACGTATCACGTGCGTAAATACTAGATAAGGTATGGTGAGTGGTTTGGTTATAAAGAGGAAAGATTTGTATTTTTGTATGTAACGAATAAACTTAAAAACTACTGGACCGATTTCAAAAATTCTTTTGCCGTTAGAAAGCTACATTATCACTGAGTAACATTTTACTTTTTATCCCGTTAAAGGCCGTTCACGCAGGCGGAGCCGCGAGCAAAGGCTAGTTGTTAATATAATTTAAATTTTTGTATAGCAAAGATCTGCGAACGAGCAAGCGGGTCACAGATAGAGATCACATACCATTTTTTTTCTTTATTTCATTTCACTCTTGTATCACAAACCATCAGGTGACCTACTTGCTCGTTTACGGGTTTATGTTATAACTTTTTTTTACCGTCTGGTCAACAGATAAGGAGATTACAAAAAATTACAAACTTTCCCTCTTTCTCATATTAGTCGGGATACATGCAAAATGTATTAAAATTAGTTTATTAATAACATAATATAGTTATGGTTACCCCTCTGCCTTAGCATAAGCATAGGATAACGTCGCTTAGCTAACAATACCGCGTAACTCGTAAAATTGGTCATGTGATATTGTCATTGGCTCGTTCTCACTCTTTCACACACGCAGCCCGCATCATAGGAATAGTAACAGAGTAACGCGTCATAAAATTTGAAGTAGTACATGCAAATTGAGCCGCTCTTACATTATTTCGTCATGTACAGGACAAATGTAATGTTTCTTGTATCTACTCAACACTAGGCCTATAAACACGACAAACAAGGAAAACTACACTAAGCATCAAAACTGCAGGATCTTAACCGGAAGCCCAAACCCCCTCCCCTTCCCAATCCCTTAATTATCCCTTTCCTTTAAGGTCGGCAACACACCCATAATTCTTTTAGTATTGTGGGCGTACATGGGCGGTGGAGATCTCTTACCATCAGGTGACCCACTGGCTCGTTAGCCGGCCTATGCTATAAAAAAAACTTAGGATAATCACATCCTCATCTCACAAAATTGATTTCCTCGGTACGTTAACGAGTATCATGGGCGCCGATCACTTATTCATAAGGGAAAGTGCTTGAGTGACACCGTCGAACCGTAAATCCAATATGATACGCGCGTCAAACATTGTTAATGGGATTTTAGATTCTGAATGGTGTTAAAATTTGATATACGCTAAAATACGTTTTGCTGGCTGACTGAGAAACGACAATAAACTTTAAGAATTCTATTATTTTCACACTCAGAGCCAGCCGTTACCGAGTGCAGAGAATCATTAATTTTAGCTCAATTTTTTGTTTTTATATTAACTAGATAGGCAGACGAGCAGATGGCCCACCTGATGGTAAGTGGTTACCGTCGCCCATGGACCTCAGCAATGCCAGAGCACAGCCAAGCCGCTAGCAAGCCTACCGTTAATAAAATATATTAGAAATCTGACTACCTCGGTGGTGGTGGTGGTAATGATGATGATGATTATGATGATGATGATAATGAATTAACATCTCTCAGTACGACAGTAAGTGTTTCAAAGAAAGATACAATGCAATAAAAATTTATAAAAATAGCGTCAGGAGAATATCGTCATTTCGGTTTACTTTGGCCTTTTCCGGGTAACTTTATCTCGTTTCGAAAAATAGGAAAAGAGGACTTTCCCGTAACTGCTTAAACTATCAGAGTTGTTAGTATAAATATGTACATAATATTTGAATAGTTTTGAAGTGCAGCTATCTTAAAAGCGAGTTCTACTTTAGGAATTCCCTACCTACCTAGAGCTTTGCTCGTATATTAGTACTGCGAGGAAAATATATAAGTTGTATTATAATTACATTTATTTAAATAAGGTTTTTTCCCGGAAAAAAATATTCATGAGCCGCGAGAAAAAGCCACTATATTAAAAACGAAACCATGATTTAATCAAAGTCGTGATTCTTCTTCATGATATCGTATATTTGGTGTCATTCGTGATTTGTCACAATCTGTTAAGCATGTGGATAAGATCATCGAAGTTTATGTGTCAGAGAAAAATAAAACATATTGTATTAAATCAATGTGTGAACGAGCCGTTATAGAAACATAGACCGGAATAAATCAACAAAGAAAGAAAGCATTTATTGGCAGGCGTTATGTGGTACATGTACAATTGATGCAGAAAAAATATTTTTATCAGTAATAGGTGGGGGGGGGGGGGGTGCCTAGATACCCATCCATTGTAGATGGTATATGTCCCAAAGGATCCAAATCAGTATATCCAAATCCATCATTAAGATCCAAACATTAAGTGCTTGGCGCTGGTTTTCATTTGGACCCTAGATGTTGTTCGACGGATGTCAACCAGAAGCAGTAAGGCGACTAAGTACTAAAGAAAGTTTTCGAACAAACTAGGTATTAACATAAAGTGTATAAAAACCACTAGGCGGGCCGCACGCTCGTCTGTCTACCTTAGCAATAAAAAAGCCAGTCATGGCATTCCACAAGGATTTCGCAGAAAAATATTCAATGGTTCTTTCCACAGAGATTAATTATCGTAACTGAATTTGTCTAATTAACTATATCTTTGTTAAAATACAACCTAATTAGGTAAACTTTTTGTATTCATAAGACTAAACCGCCTTTACCGTTGAATCATCAAATAGCTATATAATGCGATACTTAAGTGATCGATAAATTAAATCAATATTTTTACAATACTATGTAATTATAGCGCTATCTTCATAAACTTTCCCACTGCTGGGCAAAGGTCTACTCTACCTAATGAGAAAGGTTAGGCTTACACCACGCTGACATAATCCCCGGGTCGGGTAAAATGGTATTGAGTTTTTCTATTACGAAATGCTCAGTATCATCCCGGAGTCTGGAATTTGTGCCCGGTATGGCGATAGGCTCGTCCCCTATCACATCGTGGGACGGAGATACGCTCGGCGAAATGTGGGTGTACTAGTTACACCTCTGCCCTACAGGCTTGAGTGCGTATTGTCTATAACTCTGTTCTCTCATTGTAACAAAACCTGCATAGCTTAGAAGGTAGGCATGCAGGTTTTCTTATAACGCTTGCTTTCATCGTTAAAACGAGCAATACAAAAACTCTCGGCAATACGTTCAGTGCCACTGATATAATAACAAACAAGGAAAAACATTACTTATGTTTATTCCATGGGGATTCGTGGTGAAATCACTTTGCAAGACATAACATACTGTAATGGAGGCATCCGACAGGGGAGACACGAGCTCTGATCACGTATTGACATGACATACATTATTTATAAGTTTTGACGTTGCACTAAAATACACTAAAAGAAGTAGAAGTGTCACGTATGGTAGGGAAACCAAAATGAAATGAAAATATTTATGGAATCCATATAATGTTATCATTGAGATACAATCAAATTTTATCTCTACGGCCAGTTCGGTATGCTGTTCCTTAAAATATTAAGTGAATTGTGCCCGATATGGCTATAGGCTCGCCCCCTATCACATTATGAGACGGAAATAGGCTCTGCGAAATATGGGTGTACCAGTTAAACCTCTGCCTACCCCTTCGGGGAGTACAGGCGTGAGTGCGTATGTATATGAAAATAAAAAGAAAACATTGAAAGTTTAAGCAATCAAAAATATATTGATCCAAAACTTCTATTAATTATTTCTAATTTCAAACACACCAAAGTTGCTACAGTTTATCTAATAAAAAATAATATTTGAAAATCGCAACACGATTTTTCGGGACTACATAGTCAAATCGGGGCGACGGCTCGAGGAGCTTTTTAAAAGACTGTTCAGAGTGAAGATCTTTATTAGACTTAATTTTCATGTAAAATTTCCTTATTTATATGGTCGAGCGATGTAAACAATACGAATTACTTATTCTAGAAGCTTCGACGTGTTTACGATAAAAGTGCTGAGGTAGCGTCTGGAGCACACCTGTGATGTCTCAAATTACATAAAAACAACATGTACTTGTTCTAAGAACTGTTTACTGTTTTACAAAATATGCTTAGCTTGCGTCTGGGGTACATCCTGTGATGCGACGCCATCAGATCGTACACATACTCTAGGATACGTAACTACATACACTGCGATATATTATAAATGTGATTGTAAGTTTGTTTGTTACGCTTTCATGCGAAAACTACTTAACCCATCATCATGAAACTTTGTACACATATTCTTGGAGTTATAAGACGTAACATAGGATACTTTTTATGACAAAAAATTATATCTATTTGTTTGTTACGCTTTCACGCCTTAATCACTAAACCGATTTTGATGAATTTTGATGTGGAGATAGATGGGACCCTGGAGACGGTTATAGGCTACGTTTTATTTCGGAAAAGTCTATTCACGTGGGTGGAGCTGCGAGCAAAAGCTAGGATAAAATAAATCTGAGTTGTACGACCACTCGGATCCGTGGATTATAAACGCGCTGTTAGCCACGAACACAGCATACATAAGCTTTTATTTGTTGCATGGAAATGTGGGGAATTAAGGTCATCGCACACAGAGGTGTACTGCGGTGCATAGTTTTGGTCGGGTGAATGCGCTCGCTTTTCATAGAGCTTGATGATTGTTAACAGTTTTTTTTATTTGATTGAATGACGAGACGAGCAGTTCGCTCGCCTAATGTTAAACGTCACACCTGGCCAACAACAGAAGCAACGTCACACATAACTGGATTACAGAACACTGCATGGCACTGAACTGCGCTCATCATCCCGAGATATAAGATGTTAAGTCTCATAGTGCCCAGTAACTTCACTGGCTTCAATGCCCTTCAAATGAAACGGTTGTAGGTCCCTTGTATGGGAGAGGCCGTCTGGGTTGGTACCACCGCTTTGTTTATTTCTGCCGCCAAGCTGTGTAAGCACTGTTTTGTCTACATTTTGATAAAATCCGGTATTGTGTACCGGCACACTTCTGTCAGGTGTACGTAACGACCCTTAAATATGACCACACCATTCTATAACACGTTGTATATGTATATCTTAAAACTAGCCTCCGGCCGGCACTGTCTCTACCGAACTATTTGAGAATATAGACATCTATGTAAAGGTAACGGTATCTATGTAAAGAGTTTCAGGCTATATTATCCATTAAAAAAAACTCAACCCTATCATCCATCATTCAAATCACCTCATTGGTCTTAGGGGCAGCGTATTTAAGCTGGAAACTGGATAGGGTTTTAGTTGATCTCAGATCAGGCAATCACAATTTCTGCTTGGGTTTTCGATTTGCAATCACTCTGTTGCCCGGGTTTAGAATAAGAAATAAGAAGATCAACCTTGGATTTTATAGCAGAGCAACTTGATACTAATTATTATTTATTATTTTTATAGCATACGAGTAATAGAGTCACTTGATAGTAAGTGATATCGATCGCCCATAAAGACCCAAAATACCAGAAGCTTCATGAATGTGTTATCGATCTTAAAAGAAAAGAATAATTAAGAAACTAGTAAGGAGGGATTTGGCCTCTGGATATTGAGTATAATACTTCATATTACTACGTTGAATAATTTCACCCTTTGAAATTCAACAGGAACCTGCTATTTCACGTTGGTTTTTAGAGACAGTGATAACAACCCAGTCGAGAAATAATATTAATATTATTGTTTTAATATTCATTTAACCAAAACTATCTACAGCGTAGCTCTACGTTGACAACTGGTTACTCTAGGTATGCATTTCTGCCTATCTCATCAGAGATACAAGCGTGAGCTTATGTTATGTCAATCCCAATGTTACTTCCCCACGTTATGTGTATAAAAGCACTCCATTAAGTCGCGACTCCTCGAATGGGGCCCAAATATCAATTAGTCAGGTTAAGGATTTAAGAGCCGCGTACACACTCATTACAACAGGCAGTGCTCGTGGCTTCCATCGGATTAATGTAACAATTTAGTTGGAAATTAATTGTATTACGTGTGTAATTGCTTAATTTATGGTTTTTTTTATGTATTTGTTTGTATAATATCTCAATTGGTAACGAACTAATCAGGTAGTATGGATCTTGGCTTATTTACATCCCATAATGTGATAAAGGGCGAGCCTATCGCCATATATATCACAATTTTAGACTCCGGGGTATTACTAATAATTTTATGATAGAAAAACCCAATATAACTTTTACCCGACCCGGGATCGAACACGAGACCTCAGCACAGCAGTCCAACGTTGTAAGCATTACCACTGCGCCGAGGTAGTAGGTACATAAATTATTAATTTACAGATCCATTTTAATAATTACTATTTTCAATCACACTTCATCAACCGTGTACCTTTTATATATCAACACATCCAATAATGAAGAGAGGATGTATGAAAGAAGACTGACGAAAGAAATATACATGGCGAGTGTGAATGGTACAGTTGCGAGAGGAAGGCCTCGGCGAACTTTCATAGATCATGTTGGAGATATTCTCGAGAAAGGCCAGGTTAGGAGTACCCTAAACCGACGTGCATGTATAATTTTTTTTATGAGAGTGTAGGAGGCCAAAGAGGTGTGAAACGATCGTAGCAAGTGGAAATCCGTTGTCTCTGCCTACCCCTATGGGAAACAGGTGTGAGTCTATGTATGTATCCAATAATGAAAGAAGAAGAAAGAAAAGTTTATTGTCATCATAAGACATGCAACAAACATAATGCAGTAAGTACACATTAAAATGTATCTAAAGCTTAGGAAAAAATCAGTAGCATTGCAGCCACGCAACAACTTTGTTGGCTTGTACGCACATTCCTAAGAATGCCATGAAAACGTATGAAAATATCTATTTTGTAGTTTGTGTATCTACACATTCCATAGTGTTACAATTGCTAACAGTAATAAATGATTGCACTACGGTTATGACGTCACATCATGATTGTAAGCTTTATATTGCCGGCTAATTCTCATTTATTTTATCACGTATAATTTCTATAAACATTATCACAATGTTCGAACATGTTCAATAATTAATACAATTACTAATGTGAACCTTTGTAAAATAAATAAGGTGGAATACGTATTGTCAGTCGGTTGGTAAACGGAATATAAATTGTTTACTCTGCCCAAATAAATGGAGAAGATCGTGTACGATTGTATTTTAATTCATCTACTGCGTTACATCAGGAGGCCAATTCTCGTAATTTTAAATGTTCAAAATATCATTCAGATCTAGTCTCAGCGTCAAGAAAGTTGCAAATGGCATTCTCTTAAACCAATAATTAAGAGATTGAATGTAGAATAAAAGTTGACTGAAGCCAAAACCGTATAATGCTACTGCCAATGGTGCATTTGACGTTGATTATTGGTTTAAGAGAATGCCATTTGCAACTTTCTTGACATTGAGACTAGATCGGAATATTTTGACATTTAAAATTACGAGAATTGGCCTTCAGGTAAGGAGCGCATAGGGGTTCACACAATTTGATTTTAGTTGTTCAACTGCTAAATCTCATGCGATTCGAACCGTCTGAATAGACCTAATTAAACTAAAGCTACAAAAACCAATATTCATTTATATAAGATTGCCACCTTTAATCAACTTTTGTTGATTCAATAGTTTTGAAAGCGTCACGTCCCGTCTGAATTTGTTGCTGTTATTCGAACCAACACATGCGCAATTTGACGTATACATTCCATAAACCGCTTTAAATAATGAACCAAAGAGCTATAAAGCCGTTTTATTTACATCGCATAAATCATATTTGTGCTGCGCCGTTTCCCTTTTCTCCAGATCCATCCATACGTTAATACAGCAAAAAGGTAAGAAACACCAAGATTCGAGGAAAATGCGCAAATATTTTTATTCCCGCATCCTTTTTATAGCTGAGCGGGTAGACGTCGTTTTTGGATCCGAAAAATTTATTATATTTAATACTAACTTAAGCCGAGGCTTTGCTCGCGTGGACTGTAAAAAGCATGTTATATACTAGTAAGTTATGGAGAAAATATTTACCTCCAAATTATTATTGTAACCTTGGAGTTATCATGATAAAATAAATTCCATATTAATTTGGGGATTAGGTACTATCCAAAGCCTATGATTTTCATATCAATATCTATTGATTAATCATACAGATAACAGTCAGGATTATTTTGCATATTTAATTCCCTAACTAGTTAGCGAAATATGCATGCACTATTACTTACTCAATAATATAATACATACAAACCGTAATCTATACTAATATTATATATGCGAAAGTTACTGCCTGTTTCTCTGTTACGTTTTTACGGTTAAATAGTTAAACTGATTTTAATGAAATTTTGTAAAGAGATTAATTTTTCCTTTTTATTAGCTTGAGTGGCGAAAGGAGCATATCATATCTTGGGGAAGGATAGCTACTTTTTTTTAAGGCAAAGGAAAGGTATAATTCATTATTTTCCAATAAAAAGGGAAGGGGATATGGGACTCCAGATATCTAACTCACCGTACGAAATGCAACAGCAAGCTGCTATTTTATACAGAGGAATCGAACAGGTCGGCCCAATCTTGGTGTAGACAAAACTGTCTACAGCGTGGCTCTACCATTCACTGTTTTCTGTTTAATTCTTGCCCCGGTCGTGTGATAAACATTATCTAAATGGCCCTTAATTCATCGAAGACTATAGGTCACAGATCTTCTTCAAAAGCAAAAGTCATTAACTGGAATAATCGACGAGGCGAAGTCTTAATTGTTGCTTAATAACAAATATAACAGAACGGTACCAATAAAATATTCAAATTCTCATTTTGGAAGCGTAAGTAAACCCTCAAAAAGGTAGCGAAATAAAATATAAGAAGATTGGTTCATTTTTCCACGTCTCATTATGTGTGCGCTCAACTTGAGCTTGCAAATATGTAGTTATGATTTGTTACAGTTTGGGTCAGTCATTGTCAATAGTGAAAGGTTGATATAAAACTAGTTTATACGGATTTTAGCGCGGTTTAGACAGTGAGTCTCTCCCGTGACCACGAATGCTGAAAAGCTTTCGAAACGTCGGGACTAAAATAAAAATTAAACCGTGATAAAATCCGTATAAACTAGTTTTATTTCAATGTGTAATATTAGCGTAAACCTAAGAAATAATAGTAAAATGTGTATAAGTAGACATTGTCTCTATGATCTTATACAAATGCATCACACAAACATAGTAAAACGTGCCAGAATGAGTCAAAATATCTATACCCCAGTCTTCTTTCATCTATCCTTATCCCACTCGCAGTGGAATCGGCACAATATGCTTTTTAATATATGATACAGAAAGATTTGTCTTGGAGTTTTTACGACCGGCCGCCTGGCTGATGTCAACCTCTGGGTACAAAACATCTAGACCCGAAACCAATATTTGTGGATCATAAAAACATTTTGTCTCGGTGCGGGAATCGAACCCGCGGCCTCTCGCTTCACAGCCGGCTACTCGCCATCTGCGCCACAGAGGCTGGCAAAATATCTATACCTCATTACTAAATAATAATACGAGTATGCTTTTAAATAAACTATGTTGAGTTATAAATAATTCGTCTTAAGTGGTGCCAAAGTCAATTCAAATTGTGTGCCTGAGTAATGAACTTACTGAAAATTAATTATGGGTCCACCTTTTCTGGAGCAAGAGTCTTGAAAATGTACACAGCATGAATTATACTTGAGTTCCATTAATAGATAGTCAGTTCGATAATTTTTTATTTTTGTGTATGATTAAGAGTATAAAAATATGTTGTATGTTACTAAAACCAATTAGGTATTATGAATTGGTGTTTTGTGTTGGTGTACCTGATAATAGCATACAAGAGGCTCGTTGGCTGTATTAAGTCAAGTTAGTTATTAAGTAGGTGGAAGACCCGAGAATGAAGTCTTTAAAGTGCTTCTAGAAGTTGGTATATTGTTTTCAGAACACAAGCTCATTCCGTGTTAATTCGTAACGTAAATTTGTGTTTAAATTACAAGTTACAAACGTAGGTACGTTCGTAGAATGGCTTAGATACACGTTATTCACGTTTATTAAAATATATCCTTAATAATGAATAGTGATGTGATCTTATCGATCTTAATAAATGAAGGTGAAATGTTAAAATGTCTCGATTTAAATAAAACGGTACATTAATACGCACTGTAAGGTGTTTGTAATGACCCTTTAATATGGCCAAACCTTTCTGTAATACTTTGTATAATGTGATCGTGTCAGACCAGAACAAAATACTGTCATACACACACACAAAGGGATCAAAAGTATAACATCCCTCTTATTTATCGGGTGTTAAAATGTAAGTTATTTCACGGGGAGGGGTAGTAGACGTCTTTTAAGTTTCAGATCACGCGCGGACGCGTTTTCAGATCTTGGCGAGTATATATATACTTGTAGTGAAAGTTTTTTGTGCGGTTAGTATATGATAAATAAGTTTAGACCCTTTTTTGTACATGTCTTTACATTTTGTGTTTGTATATCGTGTCTTTACATTGGTGATAATATTCAAACGTGTACTATAAGTACCTACAATGAACAAAGCAATGGAAATGACAATATCCTATTTTGAGACGAGCATGTCGCTCGCCTGATGGTAATCACCACGCCTGCACATAAACAGAAGCAACGTCACAGAGAACAGATTGGATTACAGAACACTGCATGGCACTGAATTGCGCTCGTCATCCCGATAAGATGTTAAGTCTCATAATGCCCAGTAATTTCACTGGCTTCAATGTCCTTCACACCGAAACACAACAGTACTTGCATACAGCTGCTTGGCGGCAGAAATAAAAACTTCCATAACAACAATAAAGTAGAAGTCAATTCACTCCATACAATAATAAAAGACAATTCTATTGATAGGTAGTTGGCTGAAATTTTCACTGAATATTAGTTGTGACAGCGTAATTTGCCTTAACAGATTAAAGTAACAATGGTATAGCCACGCTGTATACAGTTTTGTCCACAGTATGAATGAGACTCGACTGGATTATTACTGTCTTACAGAAAACCGATGTGAAGTAGTAGTCTGCTTGTTTTTCGTACGATGAGAGATATCCGGAGGCTTATATCTCCCCTTTCCTTTTTAAAGCCGGAAATGAATCCATTATTCTTCTAATGTTGTGAGTGTTCAAGGGTGGTGGAAAGAAGAGATTGCTTACCATCAAGGTCATCTGAAGTGGTTCACTACTTGCTCATTTTGCCTTTGCTAAAAGAAAATAACAAAAGTGAAATTTAAATAAAACCCTAGGTGCTTGACTCATTTTTCTATTATTGCAGAAACTAAAACAATCATCAATAAAATTATGTCGGATGCTCTCATATGAATCTGCCAAAAAATACGTCTCCACTTACTTACACATGCAAAGGTAAAATCACACGTAACACTCATACACGCAACAAAAAATAATGAACGTTCAAAATCAACTTTATTTCATAAAAGTTAATGTCTAAATACAAAATTTCTAGATCGAGATACGACGTTCTGAACCGCGCTAAAAATTTTGGCGTATCAAGTGTCAACTAGAGATTATTATGCACAGACTTTTATAGCCCCGCCCCCTTGCACAGAGTTTTGGTGGAGTAATTTTTTGGTTGAGTTACGTTTTTTGTCATCTTATTTCGATGTGTAGTTATTACCTTTTGATTCTTATAGAAATGTGCACAAAGTGCAATAAAAAAGGGTTAGGGCTTCGGTTAGGGTTATTATGATAAATGGATGATGACTTAAGTTCAGATAGGAAATACTTTAGTTTATATCAGTCTTTTCGGAACGTTTTTGTTGGTGGTTCCATTTATTACTCCTTTGCCTGGCATCTCCAGGCCAGACCAAGACCTGCCTTTCTACTTAGACACACTTCGCCCGGTCTAGAACATCCTCCATAGTGGGACCTAGTGTGGCTACATTAATTGTATAGGTTTTAATTAACTATCTTTATAACAATAATAATATCAGCCTAGAGTTATACTGTCCTACTACTGAGCACGGGCCTCCTTTAGAAATCAGAGAGAAATAGCTATTTATCACTCTATTTAGTATTAGAAAGAAAAAAGAAAGCGTTTATTTGCAGGCGTTAGGTGGTTCATTTTATTCATACCTGGCTAGTATTAATTTATACATTTTAAAGTATTTATAAAACATAATGTTCCATGAATACACCACTTGGCTCAAATTGCGGTCATTGATATTGGACTAGTATTGCAATACCGTGGTCCGTAATATGTATAATTATTTTCAAACAAATTAAATAAATTTTATTTAAAGAACAATGTAACCCGGATATTTAGAAAAATGTTAGGATATTCATTTATCACTAAATCCATACTGTGATGTAAACAAAATATGTGCATTTATTACTCCATAAATAAATATTAATTGTTTATGCAAAAAACATACACTAAAATTCTAAATTTATTTCTCTAAAACCTAACGTAGCCTGTATACCTATATTTTAGATACACTCAATATGTCCTGGTATTTATTCTTGAGTATATACGAGTAATGTTTGACCTAATGTTTATAAAACAAGTACTTTTATAAAACGGTTTTTACTGTATTTTGTGTACCGCAGGTTTTGCATCAGGAGTTAAATACGATATCTCTACAATTCCTAAATCGAATATGACGAATACGTTTTAAAATAAAATTAATAGTTGGACTTACTATGTATGTGTTTTAAGCATCGGTTTTAAGAGAATCTTATTTGAACTTACGAAATCTAAACAAATCGCAATCCAAAATATGACGATAAAATAATAAGTAAAAAAATGGAAATATAATATTCACACTGAGCAATACGGGAGTCACACTTCACTTCAAGTTTTTGACACTATTGGAATTCACGTATTTAAATGACAATGACACGAATTTTGAGCGCGTAGTCGCGTAACCGCGTAGCTGCTTTGAACGCGGCGTAGCGACTAGCTACGCGCGTGTCTAGCCACACACTGACTACGAACAGCAGGGATACCAGCTGCGAATCAAATTACCCGATAATTTGCCCCCTGAATAATGTAGTGGACTGAAAATTCGCGCAGCTGCTCCGGGGAAATGTTCATTTAAGCAAACTTTGAGACGTTTTAGTCTATTTCTTTCAAATGAAAATCGTGACGACGGCGCGATTTTGATTATTAAACTAAGTTAAGTTTTATTTTGATGATATTTTGGCTGAAAATTTTGATCTACTGTAATAGTAGAGCTGCTACCATTATGGATCATAAAAATCTAGTGATCAAGCTTAGTTCTTTTAAATTTAGAACAGGAAGAAAACCCCTCAATGGTACCATATCGCAGGTGTAAAGGTAAAAGTCATTAATTAGTCATTTCAAATTAACGACAAATGGACTATTTTGATTTTTTTTTAATGTATAAACTAGCTTTTGCTCGATGCTTCGTCTGCGTGAATGGCTTTTTCCAAAGAGGCCTATATCCTACTTTAATCAATGTAGATCATGTATGCCAAATTTCATCCAAAACCATTCACCTGGTAAGGCGCGATTGACAAACATCCCAATTCACAAACTCACAATCTTTTTATCAAAATTATTCCGACTTTTTATAAATGTAATAAACAAAACACAATATTTATCTAAAATGTTACTTATGGAGTTTTATCCTTACACCCACGATATATAGAATTTATTACCAATCTAATAAGACGACACCGGTGTTTGGTATACAATGTGTATTTTTATACATATTCAGCAAACGCAATTATTTGTGAAGACAATAATTTGGCAATTTGTATAAGCTAGTCACCCCGTGCGAGTGCAGTAGGCCAGCAACAGATATCTGTTGCGCACACCGTTTGTTCCATACTATTAAATGGACAATTTACGAAAAATATTAACTTCCTGCTTAAAACAGGTCTCTTCTAAATATTCAGAGATAACGCCCCAGACGTCTCATATATTATGACTCGATTTACTAAAAATAGAAGACTCGTTTGCTTTATGATTTCAGCTTTTCATATATATTAATTTGTGCAATTCATTCAATTGTCTATATGACACAACACAAGTCCTTCGCTGCGACCGCGCCTGGTTACAACGCTAATACTGTAAGCTGTTGCCCTGAGTGCTATTATATGGGGTCGTTTCCGTCAACCCAATCGTTTTGCCATCATCGATGTAGATGGTCCAGTTACTGTTCTATACAGGTCATCAGCATCACTACGTAGTAACCTATCTAGTCGTAATATACATATGCACTCACGCCTGTATTCCCCGACGGGGTAGGCAGTGGTGTAACCAGTACACCCACATTTCGCCGAGCGTATCTCCGTCCCATGATGTGATAGGGGGCGAGCCTATCGCCATATCGGGCACAATTCCAGACTCCAGGTTGATACTAAGCATTTCATGATAGAATAACCCAATGTCACTTTACCCGACCCGGGGATCGAAACCCTCAGCGTCAGCCTCAGCCGTAACGTGTACGCGTTACAACTGCGCCACCGAGGCAGGCATATAGTGTAATCGTACTATAGAGCAGTAGAATAAACAAACATCAATTTCGCTTGAGTTCTTGCATGCTCTAGTTTCCAACATGATTTTTGTGGCCGGTAAACGAGCAAGTGGTTCACCTGATGGTATGATCTCCACCGCCCATGTACGCCCACAATTACAAAAGAATTATGGGCGCGTTGCCGACCTTAAAGAAAAGGGATAATTAGAGGAGGGGTGAGGAATTTGGGCCTCTGGATATCTCACCAGCAGCCAGCTGCTACTCTACGCCGGTTTTCTGTGAGATAGTGCTAACGATCTGAACAAGCCGGCCCATTCATGCTGTAGACAGAACGTTGCTCGTGAATATGCGATGAATAAAGGAATAGTTTATTAAATAACTGTATCCGTACTACGCACATAAATATCTTACTTGTACATATACTTTCCATCCAATCCAATCTTAACAGCAATAATATAATAATACTAGCTGTTGCCCGCGGCTCCGCCCGCGTGAATGCCTATTTCCAGGATTAAAGTAGCCTAGTGGGCGCCCCCGGTGAGAAACGCGCTTGACAAAAATACTAATGTCGTTATTAAAAAATAGGGGTTGAAATTTTAGTGTTGTATATATTTTTAATACTGTATCATAAAAAAAAAAACAAAAAATGTTGTCTAAAAAATAAAAAAAGATTTCGGGGTGGACCACCATTAACATTTAGGGGGATGAAAAATAGATGTTGGCCGATTCTCAGACCTACCCGATATGCACACAAAATTTCATAAAAATCGGTCCAGCCGATTCGGAGGAGTATGGGAACGAACATTGTGACACGAGAATTTTATATATTAGATTCTTCAAACACTCCACAATGGAGTTTGGGGTGTAAGTGGGGTGCATGTGGTTACACTCTGCTGATTAACGGACGAGGCAATGGCGATACTTGGTTCCCGTTGCGGGCTATAGAGGTCAGACGGCGGGTCGCTTCACGTAATACTAAATCATGATGGGAAGGCGAACCCTGGCATTTAATAATAATAATAATAAATACACCCGACAGTCACACACTTTGTCCTGACCGCACACTAGGTAAACATGTATCGTGGGTATCAGGAACTACGAGGGAATTGCAGTCTCATAACACCCAGACACGAAACAATCTTTTATGGATCATACAAACATTTGTCTCAATACGGGAATCGAACCCACGTCCTCTCGATTCACAGCCGACTACTCCCCCATTGCGTCACAGAGGCTGTCGTAATTTAAGACAGGATAACGCCAGACACAAAGAAAGAAAGACTTCACAATGGAGTAACAATTACGACGGTTTTGAACATCAAATACACGACTAAAACCAAAATATTTGTTTTGTAAGTAGGCAAATAAAAGCTTTATTATAGGTCAATGATAAAATAAATTACATTAAAACTCTAATACATACATACGCTCTCACGCGAGTAATCCCATACCAGGCTCAATTCCAGACTCCGAGCTAATACTGAGCATTTTATAACAGATAAACTTTAATGTTTTATATATTTGTACGTTGTACAATAAATAATTATTTGAATAGAATTAATAAATAAAACGGCTCTATTCGGGCTTCGGAAATGCCAACTCTCAGTATTACCACACTGAATAAGAAACCCTCAGGCCATCCTTTCCGTACACACTTGTCGACTACATTTTCATAAGCGACATAAGTCACGTTTTGTCTCGTCCGCAAGTTCCCTAGACGACCATCCCGTAAAAACGTTTTTTTTCATTTCTTTCGAATTTCAACCGACTGCTTGGCCCATAACAAAACGGCTAATAGACAATGGGCTGACAGCGACACGTTTTGTGAATTTAAAGAGGAAAACTGCGGACATTGTGCGGATTCGAGACGATAGGTCCTAGGCGCGTTTGCAACTTTTTACACGACCGCCCAAAATAAGAAGTTTTTTTTAGCTTAAATGAGGAAACGAGCAGGTCGCTCGCCTGACTGTCAGCGCCACGCCCACCCATAAACAGAAGCAACACCATATAGAACTTTAAGTTATAGAGCACTGCATGGCACTGCACTGCGTTTGTCACCCCGAGTCATAATTTGTTAAGTCTCACAATGCCCAGTAATTTCACTGGCTTCAATTTCCTTCGAAATTGCTTAAACTCTGTTGCATGGCGGAAAAAATAGACAAAGTGGTGGTACCAACTCAGGCGACCTTTCGCACAGGAGGGACCTACCACCGTCGAAATAAGATGATAAGAAATGTAACTCAAGCAAAAACATGACCCCACTAAAACTCTGAGCAAGGGGGCGGGGCTGACCTAGCGGGGAGTACCACCTGGTTTAAGAGCACCCAGTTTTGATGTCGTTTGGGACAAAAGTAAACTTCAACGCCTGAAACTTCAATCCCGACGATATCAAGACTTTTGGAGACTTACATGGGTATTTTTCCTTGGGAGAGGCGCCATGTCAAATGTGTCCTTCTTGGTTGTGAACGTGCAAATCTGCATCTTCGAAAGGTCAAACTGTACTAAGTTCTCGTCTCTCCTGCAATGTGCTTCAAGGCGTACTCTGGTGGCCGATATAAAGCGCATCGTCCACATAGCAATGCATGTTCTCGACTGACATCATGTCATTAATATGCAGGATGAAAAGCGTCGGGGAGAGCACCGAGTATTGAGGAACCTAGTAAATTGCCTTTTCAAATAAATAGGTAATATAGGTCAGGAAAAGGTATCATCGTATTTTATTTTACACTTCATATACATGGAGTTGAAAGGCAGACAATGATATAAGCATTCTCTCCCAGTCAACCATAGGTTAAGTAGAGATGTGATGGCAGGTCCAAAGATAAGTAAATAAATACAGCAGCAACACCAACAGCATCGAAATAAGATAAATGGAACGATAACTCTCATATGAATCTGCCAAGAAATACGGCTCCACTTACTTACACATGCAGGGGCAAAATCACACGCAACAAAAATTCATGAACGATCAACTTTATTCCATAAAAGTTAATATCTAAATATTAACATTCTAGATCGAGATACCGACGTTCTGCACCGCGCAAAAAATATGACGTATCAAGTGTCAACTAGAGATTATTATGCACAGACTTTTATAGCCAAGCCCCCTTGCACAGAGTTTTGGTGGGGTTATTTTTTGCTTGAGTTAAGTTTCTTGTCATCTTATTTCGATGCCCAACAGTCAAACACCTAGTCCTGACCCCACAATAAGATACCGAGTCTTGTGTCAGGGGTATTAGGAACCACGAGAAACTTTCGATCTCACAACACCCAGACCAGAAACAAATATTGGTGGATCAGACAAATATTTGTATCGGTGCGGGGATCGAACCCGCGGCATCGCGTTTCACAGTCGGTTAACCCCTCTCATTCAGTAGAGGAGGCCCGTGCCCAGCAGTAGGATGCTATTATTTAGTATACTTACTAGTAAAAAAAACCTTTTCATTGTAGTAGTAGTAATGGGCGTCGTAAAACATCACATTGTGTAAGTCGTACATTTAAAGTGGATATATTTAGTAAAGTATGTAAAGACACAGGTGCACGGGGAAAACTAGTGCCAGTACAATTTCACATTTATCCTTGAAAATAAGCTTACTGTGATCCAAGAAAACCATGCGTATTTGATTCGGAAAGATACGCTTTGTATGATTTCGTTGCAAAATGCCAATGCATTGAGTTCTATATTAAAATATAGAGTTGTTCTAATAATTATTGATAATAATCCATTTTAACCAACCAACTGATTGATAGCTAACTTCCATACTCGGAGGCGCAGTTGGTAACTTTTAGAATTCTATTAGGTATTTTCACACTCAGCCTAGTTAATGCTTTATTCTCGGTTAATGAATAGGGACAGAAATAACGTTTTTTGTCTATACAAATTATAAGAAATTGCTAATTGACATAAATAAAGTTAATTGACGTTTGGCAGTTAGCGGCCAATACCAATGACAGCCTCCGTGACGTAGCGGGTGAGTAGACGGCTGCGAAGCGAGAGGCCGTGGGTTCGATTCCCGCACCGTGACGAATGATTGTGTGATCCATGAATATTTATTTCGGGTCTGGGTGTTGTGGGACCGCAAGTCCTTCGTAGTTCCTGATACCCACAATAAAGGTTACCTTAGGGTCACGACTATGTGTGTGACTGTTGGGTGTATTTATTTACCTATAAAAACATGACGTGGTCGACCTACGATTGAATTGCGACATATTGGTGATAACGGAAATAAGACTTTTGATAATTTTAGTAGGTACTAAGAAATGTTTTGCTTACTGCCACACTTCGCTTTGTCCCAAAATGTCTGCGCTACCGAATCGCTCCCTAGTCCTCCTCAGTCACCCTAGTCAACACAAAACTGCCTTCAATATAATTAAAGAAAATATACAAACTCAGCAAACTGATCAAGAACAAAGATCATATTATAAAAATCCAAAGTTATGAGAACATGGTTTAATTTTACACCAAGTAATAAAAGTTAATGAGCTCCGTTTTATATTTCTATTAATAAATTTTCCTCAAAGTTTCCTGAAGTCATGTTTAATAACATGTCAATAATCCACAAGTATTTATGTATCCTAATCAATAATTTAGGAAGTATTCACTGGCCCGGAATATACCTACTTCGACGAAATTATTGGGCACCTAAACTGTTCAGGCCGTTATAAATTAAAGGAAAAAGCACGTAATCGTTCATAATATCACAACAAAACTACAAGCAGCACTACAAATCCTTTAACCCTGGATGTAAATGAAGAGTTTTATTGAGTAATGGCATATTGTTGTACTTAAAAAAAAAAAAAAACTTCTAGTATTATAAAAACTAGTATGGTGGATGAACAGTAAATAAAATACTATGTGATGGTGTATGTCTACGAGCAGCTTATTGAGCTCTAATGATCCGAGCTCATTGCTAAACCCACAACCTGAAAGGGAAACCACAACAACTGTACAACCTCCCTCATGGCAAAAAGTACCCGTCATACGAAATCCAAAAAGGAAAAAAATGCTCACCTCGCCATCTCTTGAAAGGGTAGAAATCACCAACAGATTCAGCGGACTGACAGTAGATCTGACCGACGAGAATCCAAAAATAGTGCAACAGCCCATAATAAGGAACCCTAGCAAACCTCCCCCAATTATTTTATATGGTGTCAAAGACGTGAATAAACTCACAGAGCTCCTAGAGTCCGTCTCAGAGAGAGATAAATTCACTTTTAAGAATATTAGTGGAAAACAACTCAAAATAATGGCCACTGACACTGAAGTCTATAGATCAATAATGTCAATTATACGTGAGTATGGATTAATAGGACACACATTCAATCGTAAAGAAAAATGCTTTAGAATTGTCATAAGAAACCTCCATCCAACGACTCCACTTAACGCAATCCAGGAGGCCATGGAAGAAACTGGTAACAAGGTTGTGGGTAAAATTATAAATGCAAGGTTTGGCCCAGATAAAAAACCTACGTCAACATTCTTTGTGAACTTGTCCCCATGCCCTAATAACAAAGCAGCTAAAGACGTAAAAACCATCTACCATCAAGTCGTCATCATAGAAGATCCCAGAAAAAGAAACTCTATAGTCCAATGCCATAGATGCCAACAATATGGTCATACAAAAAAATATTGTATGAAATCCTATCGATGTGTCAAATGCGCTGAAGCACACAAAACAGCGGAGTGCCCAAAAACGGACAGAAATACGCCAGCTTCTTGTGCCCTGTGCCTGGGTCCACATCCAGCTAACTAAAAGGGATGTGAAGTCTACAAAGAAATCTTATCAAGAAAAACACATCGCTTGCCGCGAACAAGAAATGAACAGCAGACTCTAGACCCAGATAAGCAGAATTCTCAGAAAACTCTTAGAGAGACTTGGAATAAAACTGGTGAACCCTTTAAAAATCAGAGAAAAAACCAGGGAAATATACTAAATGGAAAAGAACATAATATTAAGCCTTTAAATGAAAATGATGGAAATGACACACAACACAACGGACAACAAGAATTCTCGAAAAAATTAGAACACATGGTTATGAAGCAAACTGAAAAAATGGACCATCTCGTACAACAAATGAGTATCCTACTACAACTCATAACAACTCTGATTTCCAAATTGTCACCATGACCTCTTTAAAAATGGCAACTTGGAACATCAATGGCTTAGCACCCAACAAAGATGAAGTAGAAATACTTTTCCTTCTACATAGATTAGACATTCTGTTAATTTCAGAAACTCATTTTACTAGTAGCAGTAGTATAAGAATAAAAGGCTACAATATATATTCGACCAATCACCCTGATGGGAAAGCCCATGGAGGGACAGCTGTTATCGTAAAAACACCCATCGCTCACCACGAACTACCTAAGTTCTGTACAGACTATACTCAAGCAACCACCATTTCTATAGCTGATAGAAATGGGCACTCTAACGTCGCAGCGGTATACTGTCCCCCGAAACATATCTTAACAGAGGGACAGCTCACTCAATTCTTTAAGAGCTTGGGTTGTCGTTTTATTGCAGGTGGAGACTGGAATGCCAAGCACCTGCACTGGGGCTCCAGGCTGATAACCACACGTGGAAGAGAATTAAAAAATGTGTTGACAAAAACCATTTAATGACCATCTCAACTCCGGAACCAACTCACTGGCCCACTGACCCAAACAGACTGCCAGATGTTCTAGATTTCTACATTACAAAAGAACTTTCAAGACTATTCTTTAGTATTGATTCGTGCCTAGATGGATCATCTAATCACATTCCAGTTATATTGACAGTGAGCGTTACTGTACTACTCAAAGAAAGACAACCGTCATTATACAACAACCAAACTGATTGGGATGCCTTCCGAGGAATTGTGAACAGGGATCTCTCTCTTCATATAGCCCTAAAAACCAAAGCCGATATAGACGAAGCCACCAATATATTCACAACCACCATTCAAGCAGCTTGCTGGAAATCCACCCCAGAAATCTCAAACCCGAAACCAAGACACAATAGGGTATCGACAGAAGTAAGGCATTTAATTCTAGAGAAGCGAAGATTACGACGAGTATGGCATACTAGCAGACACTGCGTAGATAAAACTTCCTTCAACAAAGCTATTAAAAATCTTAAAGCCGCGATCGGTAAGGCTAATGATCAAGCAATGGAAGATTTCCTGGAATCTCTAACGGGAACAGCTGATACCAACTATTCTTTGTGGAGGTCCTGCAAAAGTGGCAATAGGCCTATAGAACCCAAACCTCCCATACGAATCCAAAACAATAAATGGGCAAGGACAAAGCAGGAAAAAGCTGATACTTTTGGAAACTATCTAGCCAAAGTATTTACTCTGAACGAAGCTGATCTACAATCTGATGAATCGGACATTGATAACGTCCTTAGTCAAGATTTTCAATTGGACTTGCCAATCAAGCCAACAACCACAAAGGAAGTAACAAGAGTTATCTTAAATATGCAAGAAAAGAAAGCGCCAGGTTTCGATTTGATAGACAAAAATGTAATCAAGGCGCTACCTAGGAAGGCCATTGTATTTCTTACAACCCTATTTAATGGTATCCTAAGAACTGGACACTTCCCAGCCCTATGGAAAGTGTCTCAAGTAAAAATGATCTCCAAACCAGGGAAACCAGCAAATGAAATTACTTCCTACAGACCTATAAGCCTTCTACCACTACTACTCCTACACAGGTTACTGTACGAGACCTCCCAAAGATCCCTAATCCCAGATCACCAATTTGGCTTTCGCCAACGTCATGGAACCGTGGAACAGGTACACAGAGTTGTGAATACATAAGAAGTACATTAGAAAGGAAAGCATACTGTTCCGCCGTCTTCCTTGACGTTCAAGAGGCATTCGATAGAGTGTGGCACAAAGGGCTTCTTTATAAAATAAAAGCCTATCTGCCAAATACATTCTTCCCCATAATAGAGTCATATCTAACAGAAAGAATCTTCCAAATTAAAGAAGAAGAATGTACATCTTCATTTCATCGCATCTCGGCTGGAGTTCCCCGGGGCTCAGTTTTAGGACCAGTACTCTATACAATTTACACATGCGACCTCCCACAAAACTATGGTACCACAACAACAACTTATGCAGGCGACACGGCCATACTGGCAAATAGTAAATACCCTTTGGAAGCTTCCAGGCTTCTGCAAAGTGGCTTGAACAAAATTCAAAAATGGCTAACCAAATGGCGTATCAAAACTAGTTCAGCTAAGTCTGCTCATATCACCTTCACTCTACGGAAGGTACCTGTTACCCTTAACAACAACCAACTTCCACAAAAAGACACCGTAAAATACCTGGGAATGCATCTGGACAGGCGGCTTACCTGGAGAAAACATGTACAGGCCAAAAGGGATGAAATAAATATGAAGTATCGAGGACTCTATTGGCTACTAGGCAGAAATTCCAAGTTGTCCATAGATAATAAGCTACTCATCTACAAGAGTTTAATAAAACCAATCTGGACCTATGGAATCCAACTATAGGGATCGGCATGCGACGCAAACCATTATAGAAAGCATTATACAAAGAGCACAAAACTCCATACTAAAGAAGCTTTCCAACGCACCCTGGTTCATCAGGACCACGGAAGTTCATGAACACCTGAACATCGGGACGATAAAACACGAGATAAAATCCTGGTGCTCGAAATACAAGATAAGACTGGAGAAGCACCCGAACCAACTAGCGACCCAGTTAACAATTCCAGATACAATCCGCAGATTAAAAAGACGGCATATTCTAGAATTGGATACTAGCCTATGACACCTTATAGAGATGTCCCAGTGGGGACATTCTCTGGCACGAAATACATCTCCCAACACATCTGCTCATAGTCATTGACTGATTGCATGATTTAAATATTTAAAAAAAAAAATGTCATGGTGTACTGGAAACACCTCGCAACTTCAATCTATAAGTCAAAGTAAGTACTTTAACTTACGGATACCGTGCCTCACCATGAGTTTGTCTTAGTAAAATCGCTAGATAGTAGACAGTAGTCTCTCAGATAGTCTCGAAGTCTCAATATGTTTACATACTAGTTTTTGCTTGCATACATAAAAGATATATACTTACAGACGAATTGAGAACGTTTGTCTTTTTTGTTTAAAATCCAGCAACCATAGATAAAAATAAGACACATCCCGGTATTCATAAACCTATAAGGACTATAAAGGCTTATAAGCGTACTAAGGAGCATATGAACACATAGAAGCGCAGTACCTATACGTGATTAGCTAATTCCTAGCACTAAATAAAAGCGGACCAACCACAGATAAGTACAGAGATCTACACTTAGCAAATAGCTTGAATACATTAGATATGGGTCGCAATCGCTATGTATGACCGTCTGGAGGATCAGTTTAAAAACCTCATTTAGACGGCGAGATCGCTTTTATCGATTTTATTGCATGATAGAGGCGAGCATATGTTTGTAAACATGTTGTGCCGACTCCACTACGTGTAGAATAAGGGCAGGTGGAAGTTAAAGAAGGGTAGAGAAAAGAAACAGAAGAATACTATCGTATGCAAAGTTGCGGAAAGCAATTAGCGATCTAAACGATTCTCGCTACTTGCTTTTAATAAACCAGGATTTTTTGGTCTTATTCTCGCCTGTGTCGTACAAGAAACTCTCATTATAAATAGGGCTTTATATACGCTGTCCTCGGGTTTGTCTACACACGTAACATTTGATTTTCATTGGCATCAGGCAAAACGACCCAAAAGTCCTTTTGAAATGGCTCATGGACGATCAGCGTCGCGGCTAATGCAGAATGGAGCCCCTTTTACACACACACGCATCACTATGTTCGGTAAAATAAATCCTCGCATTTTTTCTGTGTATTGTACCCACCTATGTTTTTTCTTTTTTACCTAATTGTTTGTTGCCGTGTGTAATAAAAATTTTATTCTATTATATTCTAATGTGAACTTATTAATTATTTCTAAAACTTTAGTTACAAAAATATGTGTTTGGAAAGGTCAAAAGTTAGTGATACTCTCACTTAAATATAAGCTATAGGTATTTGGTAGGTATTATTACGCAAGCAACATTTTAGAGGCGTTCGGAAGAAACTTCAGCAAGTCGCTCGCCTCAGAAGTCAGACCGTATAAACTTCCAATTTTGTTTGAACTTCGCAGCTTGGGCTTGGTTGGTTGCGGTTGATAATAATCGTCATTTCCATTCCTCACCGGGTACCTTTTACTGTGGGAGTAATGTGTAATAATAATTACTTGAGAATAGAAAAAAAAGACATTCGCAGATTTTTTACCCTCGTCAAAAATGAGGGTAAGTTGTGTTGTAAGTTTGACTTCTATATCCGTCATCCGACTGTCTATAGCATAATGGCGTATTACTTGAATATGTTTTCATATGCAACCTTATTTATTCGATATGGTTCTTAGCGACGTTTGTAGAAAATTTGTCCAGCCATTTAGAAATTACACATTTTTTTCTAATCGATGACGGGGTTTTCACGATTTTTTATTGTAAATACACATCAAAATATAATTATTGTTTCTGAACGAGGAAATGGCGAATCTTGGTTCCCTTTGCGGGTTGTGGGAGTCAGACAGTGGGTCACCCCATATTGTACCAAATAATGTCAAATTTGTGGCGCGGGAGGGCGGACTCTCATATTGGGCGGGGACAGCACCAAACAGAAAGAAAGTTTGTTATCTATATTAAAAACTTGTATCGTCTAAAGAAATTTATTCTCTTAATATTGAATGAAATTTGATATTGGGTTTTTCTGTTACGAAATGGTCAATATCAGCCCGGATTCTGGAATTGTCCCCGATATGGCGATAGGCTCGCCCCTATCACATTATGGGACGGAGATACGCTCGGCACCTCTGCCTACCCTTTCAGGGATTACAGGCGTGAGTGCGTATGTATGTTATTTTTATCCAACTGACATTTAAAAGTATCACTCAAGTCGTGAAGGTATCTACATAATTATTATTCTTTTTAGAAACATTATTCAATGACCATTAATTTCCAAGAGTAATGGCATGGCATGGTGTTGTAGTGATGGCTTTAAGATGTGAAGACGACCACCCGCAGTCTAATGGACATCCTTCTACGCATTTTTATACTAAGTAGGTCAAATCCTGGTCAGCACTCTGTCGTTAACTACTTACACTCCTAGATTTATAACTATAGTTATTGGCATTATGTTAGATAGTATGCAAATATAAAATAAATTTACAAGGTGGTAGGTCCCTCGTATGCGAAAGGCCGTCTGGGTTGGTACCACCGCTTTGTCTATTTCTGCTGCCAAGCAGCAGTGTGCAAGCACTGTTGCTGCTTTTTGCTGCTGCGTTTCGTACGATGAGTGAGATATACAGAGGTCCAAATCCGCCCTCCTCATTCCAATCCCTTAATAGTATGCCCTTCCTTAATGCTGATTCTGGTATTGGTGTTCATAGGTGATGGACATCACCATCAGGTGCCCCATTTGCTCGTTTGCCGTCCTCTGCTCATCATCATTAACCACTACACCTTGACAGATGATTGTTGCAGTGATTGTGGAAATGACTAAGTTGTTAATTTATTAACAACTGCCTCGGTGGCGCAGTTGTAATGCGTACGCGTTACGATTGGGGCCAACGCTGAGGTCTCGGATTCGATCCCCGGGTCGGGTAAAGTGGTATTGGGTATTTCTATTACGGAATGCTCAGTATCAGCCCAGAGTCTGGAATTTGTGCCCGGTATGGCGATAGGCTCGCCCCCTATCACATCGTGGGACGAAGATACGCTCGGCGAAATGTGGGTGTAATGGTTACAACTCTGCCTACCCCTTCGGGGATTACAGGCGTGAGTGCATATGTATATGTATATGTTAATTTATTGGTGAATAACACGCAATAAAATTAGGATGTTTTAATCAGGAGCTGGTACACTTCCTCCTGTGGCTTACATGGCCAATGGCAGCACGATTTCCTTTGCCACATATGTCGCAGGTGAAACGCGTATCCAAGGGAGAAGCGGCAGTACAAACCCATTTCTGCTTAATGTTATCGAGCCAGGTTTCGTCATGCTGAAGCATCCCAGCAGAGCTATCAAAATAATAATAAAATCACTTTTGCTTAGCAGACCAGGGAATCAAATTCGATGCGCCAATTTGAATTATACACGCACAAATAATATAATATTTAATGTTTTATTTAATCTAATATACTTGTATATTATACCAACAATAATAATAATACTAGCCCTGTATTATATACGTCTCACTGCTGGGCACGGGCCTCCTCTACTGAATGAGAGGGGTTAGGCCTTGGTCCACCACGCTGGCCTAATGCGGGTTGGTAGACTTCACATACCTTCAAAATTCTTATGAAGAACTTCTCAGGTATGCAGGTTTCCTCACGATGTTTCCTTCACCGTTAAAGCAACTGATAATTAACAATTAATACACACATAACTTAGAAAAGTCAGAGGTGTATGCACTTGGGGCGGGTTTCGAACCTGCGATTTTCGTCTCGACAGTCCATACCACTCCCCGCTGAGCTATCACTGCTTTTATACCAACAATGTCGAACTAAAATAAAAGCGAAGTGGACTACAGGAGCCCTCTTACAGCATTAAATCCGACCTGTTTGTACCCTCTTAAAGGGAAAGTTCATAAAATGTAACTTTTAAACCATCTTAAACAGGCTCGACAAAACTCCTTTCTGTAAAGTAATAGCAGTAAGGTAATAAAACGGTTATATAAAGCGAATGTTTACCGTTACACGTTCATTTTATTGCCGACCCAAATATATCGATGTAAGCACTCTTGTTTCAATTAGTTTGATTGAAAACTAGTCGTATATAAAAATGTACGCTTTTTGTTGTTTTTTACGTATCTAAGGCCCGTATTAACAAACAACACTCAAGTGAGTTCTTTGCTAAGTGTAGATTTCTGTGTAAATGATTGGTTTGTTTATATTTTTCGCCAAAAATGTTGACGTGTACAGAAATCGCTACTATGCGTTCGCGCTCTCGCCTCTAGTAATGTTTATGGATACGGCGTAAGATAGTTTATGTAAAAGTTTTTTTTATTACATTGAATGACGTAACGAGCAGGTCGCTCAACGGTGGTAACAACCCGGACAAGCCAGCCCATTCATGATGTAGACAAAACTGTCTACAGCTTGGCTCTACCACTCAAATCCTTTCTTTTTCTCGGAATTGTCTTGCTACCCATCGTCATTATTACGACGATGGTACATGGACTTAGTTACAGCCTTAAGTACTATTGATATAAATTAAGAATCTTTTAGATCGACTACATATCAAACATCGTTTTACGTACGTACGTAGGTACGTATAATAACATCTTTATCATATTGTGAACAATTGAAATAGCCATAATATTCTATACAATGGACACCTCAGTCGGTCTTATACAAGAAAGATATGTGTCACAGAGCCGAGAGCACATACGGTCGAATTCAATAGAATAATGGGGAAGAGCGTCATAAATAAACCCATTACAGGCAAATGCCTTACCAAATATTCAGTCCGGGGTACATAAAGACGCGTTATATTAAAACAAAAGGAATTTATTGCAAAACAAACGTTTCTACACGCTCTATTTTATAGGACGTGACCAGTTTATATTTTATGACATAAATTGCCAAATGTAGGCACGTCTGTGTGTACTGTGTACAGATATGATTTGTAAACTGCTGGGTAAATTTTTATTTATTTTCAGTGAATAATCAATTCAAGAATAATCTTAGGATTCAGCGAAATCAAAATATAGCGCTCCCTTGTTCATAATATACCTAGTGTATGTAAAGCCTGAACTAAAATGGACCAATATATAAATATTTCGCAACAACACTTTTATACACGTATTTAAAGAATTAAATGGACGTTTTATTTTTCGTTCAAATAGTTATATCCAAATTAAATACGAGTACAGTCGGGGGTGCTCACTAGTATAACATAAAACACCGTCCTCGGGTCGGTGATATGGATTCTCCTCGCGACAAAGCAATATGTCTTGGAGCATTCATTATACCGCTTCTTTTCGTATAAACACACGATATGAAATACTTGGGTGACGATCATGATACTTGCAATAACTTTGGCGGAGTTTATCGCAGTTTAGCTTAGTAGTAAAAGTGTTTTAAAGAAAAGATTTCATAGTGCACTTCGCTACATAGTAACCTTAATGGCTTTAGAATTTATGATTATTGTCGGCACCGTAGGAATGATGTTTGTGGGCATTTTCATAATATTAACTCCATCTGATGTTCTGAGGTATTCGTTTTTTTATTAGGTTGAATGACAAGACGACTAGGTCGCTCGTCTGATGATAAACGCCACCCACGCCTGTCCAAGAAGCATCACCACAAAGAACTTTGAACTCCAAAGGACTGCATGGCACTGGAATGCGCTCACCCCGAGATATAAGATGTCGTCTCATAATGCCCAGTAATTTCACTGGCTTCAAACAACCGTTCAAACCGAAACACAACGGTGCTTACACACTGTGCTTGCCGGCAGGAATAAACAAAGCGGTGGTACCAACCCAGACGGTCTCTCGCATACGAAGGACCTACCACGTTGTGAGACTTGTCTTACGCTGATACTTAGTTGATGTATTTAAAATTAGTTATTCGCTTTAGGTTGATAGATAGTTCACAAGCCCAGCTGCATTCTAACCCACGAATTGCGGATTGGCTGTTTCTATTTGTTATAAATGGACATCTATCCCGGGTGTTAAAAGAGATGGCTATTTAAGGTCGGTGTGAGAAGACCATAATAATATCCTCCGTGACATCCGATATTTGACAGCCTCCGTGGCGCAGCGGGCGAGTAGCCGGTTGCGAAGCGCGAGGCCGTGGGTTCGATTCCCGCACTTAGACAAATGTTTGTCTGATTCACAAATATTTGTCTTGAGTCTGGGTGTTGTGGGACCGCAAGTCCCTCGTAGTTCTTGATACCCACGATACAGGTTTACCTAGTGTGGGGTCAGTACTATGTGTGTGACTGTTGGGTGTATTTATTGTTTATTATTATTTATATACTATGTTTTTTTAAGGAGTACCAACGTTACTGTTCTGTACTAGATGCACATCTACTCTTTTGCTGATACAGAATACAGACGTGAGGTCAGAATAAAATTGGTAATTCCAATTATCGCGCCGGCATCCTGAAGCCGGGTTTCCTGCACATGTTTTTCTCTACACACTACACAAAAACAAATTGGGTTGTTCTATTACGAAATGCTCAGTATCAGCCGAATCAGAATATCAGCGAAATGTGGGTGTATTAGTTACACCTCTGCCTACCCCCTTCGGGGATTACAGGCGTGAGTGGGTACTACACAAAAACACCTACACAAAACAAATTTTGTTAGTTACAAACGTTGTCTTCTGCTTAGGGATTTATATTTGAAGTGCGACGCTTTTGATAGTTACTCCGCTCCCCTCCACCCGTGCACAGGTGAAATGTGTCGATATTTTTCATAAGGCATTGAAAGCAAGAACATTGTCTCTACCTACACAAAACAGTTTCGTCAACAAAAATGTGTAGCAAAATAGTGTTTTGTGTAGTGTGCAGAGAAAAAGATATGCAGGAGACCCAGCTCTAGCTGTTGACGGATTTTGGTTCACACTATTACCGAAATATGAACCAGTCAAATCCTAAGGTCCCTTCAATATTTATGGATATAATGTTTTATAACATAAAGTTATGATTTATTTACCGCCAAATAGAGCGAATGGGCTATAAAAATAAAGGAGATATATGGCGCTGACGTTTACAGCTGTTACTGGATTTTATACTAGCTTTTGTCCGCGTCTTTATTCGATTGAATACCTATTTTGATTTAGCGTGACTTCAAGACATGTAAGAAGGGTGCAGGGATGAGAGGGTTCTACGTACAAGGAAGATGTTTTTGAGCAGCATTTACCGAATAGAGCCAGAAAATGAGATGTTTTATGCCATTAATCAGAGACGGGCGAACCATCAAACGGGTCACCTGGTGGTAAATGATCTCCACCGCCCATAATAACAAAATAGAATTGCGTTTTTGGTAGTGTTTTATTAGATACTCTTTCGGCTTCGGGCCCGGTCTTCTTACACCCAGTATGTGGAAAGTCTCAGTCACATTGCGATAATCAATATAATATTATGTATATTATGTAATACTATCATAGGCCTTAACACTTTATATTACTAATGAGTCATTGTTACTTGATCATTTAAAATTATCTTACCATATTTCCGGACCATAGAGTCCCAGACGTTTGGTAGGTGTGGTGTCATTAATATTATTGCTATAAACACCCACAATACTAGAGACCCATGGTATTGAGAAGAGGTAAGGGATTTCCGCCTCCGGAAATCTCAATTACCGTAAAACGCAACGGTAAGCTACCAATTCGTGCCTTTTCTCTGTGACAGTGGTACTAACTACTAACTAAAGTAGGACGGCCCATTCATGCTGTAGACAAAACTACGAGTATCTACAGCGTGACTACCAGATCGTATTTTAATAAAACATTTCAAACTCCAATTACTCTGGCAAATTAGCAATCACCTTATGCTACTTTATTCTGTAACACCCTATTGTCAAAGATAACTTGTTATCCCCGTAATACAGGCCGAGCTTATCAAAATGTTTGTTTAAATTTATCAAGTTGACTTTTGGATTAAAACAGAGGGGCTAGCACAGAAAACTTGCGAAAAGTTATTCGAGCTGTCATCGACAACAATTTCTATGAGATTTTGGTACAGCGCCTCTATCGTACGTAAAATAAACTAATATATATGGAATATAAACGAATGATATATATGGAATTATCTATCGAGCTCTCGATACCTTTACATTACGATTTCGATAGTTTTCCGTGCTAGCCCCTCTGGTAAGTACTTACATGAAGAATTGCCCGTCTTTGGAATTAAACCACGGTCTGACGCTTATCAGCCAAAGGACAGTGTTAATATTTTAATGGACAAATATAGGATGTCATCTTGGACAACCTATAAGAATATAGCTTCAGTAATACGTCATTATTAAGATTCCTATAAAAATAAAAGTATGGCTATTGGTCTTTCACAAATACCTAAATGTCAACATTTTCGATATTTCATGAGCGTGTATACGTTCCAAGTGCCATCATACGATACTGTTATTGAAGAAAAACTAGTTGATATTGTTTCGTATAAAGACAGAAAGTCGGGTATTATATTGTATTTCGAATTAAAATAAAACATCAGACATATTGCAATTATAATTTAATGTTTTATAAATTGCTTATAATCTGCGTCTAATGTCATCTAACTTGAACGTAAGGACACGGTTGGCAAATTTATAATGGAACTATCGAATTAAAAATAATTCAAGTATAAGCCAAGTAACACAGAAGAAAAAATTAACAATACAAAATGTGCCTATTAACAAAGCCGTAAAGTTTACAATCGTAAATCTGAATTTGAAATTCATATTTTGTATTTAGCTTTAAATAAATAGGACACAGATGAAGCAAAAAACATTAGCAATTATAAAAAGAAAACAATGTTGAGCAGTATACAATAAATAATATATAAAACTACTTAACCTAAGCTAAGATAGTAAAAATAAAAGCTATTCATTGATTTATTTACCGTATAGTTATAGAATTATAGTAGAGTAGTGGCTAAGTAATGTCATAAGTTCACATCGATCCTACTTGTAACTATAGACGAAATTTAAATTACAGTTTAATTTTTACATTAAGATACATATAAAAGTACACTAGACGCTTTGGAGCCCCATGCCTCTTTATTATATCTATCGGAAATTGATTATTCGGAACATCAATGCATTATTTATTTCATAATTTATCGATACTTAGGCGCTAACGACACAAAATTTTACACCGAATCTAGTCCACTTATTTGTTATCATATTGCGTAAGAATGTATTTATTTTATACTCACATTAGCACGCAAGTAATCCATAAAGCATATCATAAAATTTCTTAGACAAAATATCTAATGGAAACAAATGGTAACTTATTAAAAAATACTTAGAAATAATTTTGATAGATTTTTCATTTACAAATATATCTTGCACCAAGTAGTATCGACATCTCCCCATACATATTACAGTTCAATCACTTGTTGGTATCATTCCCCTCGAACTGGAAGCCCTTAACTAAACTTTTTCAATTTTAAAATTAATATCAATGAACATAAGGGCCTAATAGAAAATTTACTAGGTCAAATGAAATAGTTCGAAAAAACTGTAATTATCGAAATTTCATCGAAACTTTATCCCAAAAACAAAAAGTCTATATAACAATGTTGGCGTGCATATTTAATTTTATCGATACAGAAGCGCCAACACTATGCGCCAGATTGCATGAATGACTATAAAATGGGGATTTAAATTATTGGTAAGGGTATAAAAGTGGCTATATCAAATATCGATATATTACAAGGGACATCTTAAATTACAAATGAAGTCTTTACAATGAAACATTGGATTGTTTTGAAGACGACACTAAACGTTGAAATTACCGACAGACTTATTGATCATAATATTATATACATTTCTGAAGTTTCTTTTATTATTAAATATATTTAATGTCGAATGAATACACAATATAATAATCATAACTATTATCGATTAAGTAGTCGACAGATAGACCTTCAAAATACCGCAAATTTCAACGTTCGATGCCGTGATAATATCGATAATTATATCGATACAAAATTACTGGCTGTACCAACATACGCCAGGATAGGGACGTGCATTCTATGCTACCTCACTAATATTGCTATATAGAATGTCATCCCAAAATATCTAATGTACATGTGGCGATGTTTATTTCCCGATTCACATCCGATTCTCACTTTTGTGTCTTTTAAAATTCTTCGTTAATATTATACACACATGTTGTATATAAATAATAATGGTTAAGTTTTGGTTTTGTTTTGAATTCATTCAACCGCATTGACAATGGCGGGGCGGATGTGGAATTGGCTTTACAAAAATCTTAGAAATATATTTTGGAATTTAAGAAATAATTGTATGTATGCTAAATACTATTATTACAAGTAAAATAACTATATTTGTCGTTCTTTAGTATTTAGTAACTTAGCTGCACCAATTCTTAAAAAGTTACACCGTATACATTTTTTAATACTCGAATGAAGTCGGAATATCTTTCTATGTATTCCATCCACGCCGTTGCCAACCCGGACATACCTTTTGGTGGTAATCATTCCACATGTAGAAAGTCAATATTTTCAATTCAAACACCCATACACTGCTCGCGTGTGACAACCATTGTCGCTTGTTTTATTACACATAATTCTAGATTACATTAAAATGCTTTGTTCTAAGGTACAATGGAAATATTTTCCATTATGTGATAATATCAATTAGGAATCAATCTGAAACATTTTCATAATGCATACGTTTATTAATTCGTTGTAACTAACTACAAGTCTGAAATAATTGCTATCGATAAAAAGAATGCGAAAACTAAATCTCATAAAAATTACATAAATTATCTCACATAATATGCTATTTAAGATATACGAATATATTTATATTCATACACGTAGAAACATATTGCGGTAAGAAAATGTTCAATTACTATAACATAATATAACACGAAATATACACTGAAATAAAGTCCGGCATTCAACATATTGTGTTCGTCTAAAGTAGTTCATACTCCATTCAAAAAGGGATGTTTTACAATCTCCAAATCATAGTTTTGGCTAATCTAGGAAACCCGTGCCTATTTGTGATAGACTTTATACATCTGATTTTCTCTTTATAATTTGAATCTACTTCTATCAAACCACCCCACATTGTGATGTTAAAATCAAACGAATATCGATTAGAAAAATATATCGACGTTTTTATGTAAATATGATATGCAAAAAAAAACAAAATTTTGTACTTTTAATTAATGTTATATAAGGTAATTCAAACATGACTAAGGAATCCTTTTATAATAGCCTGAAAGAAAGTCTACACGAAATCTGATTAAGTTTTGTTTGAAAAGGGGACCTAACAAACAATGTAACCCTTACGAATAGAGACTGAAAGATACAACTAGTTACTAGATAAACTGGTTGATATCTAAAAAGACTTATGAAAATAAATTAAGGTATGATGATAGTTTTCACCATAAATATAGTCACTCTCTAGACGCCGCTGGAAGGAAAATGTCAAAAACCCAAATCTTCTCTCTTCTTCTGGTTTCATGGTGATTGACAGTACAGGGTTACACTAGCGTTCCCAATTACCCAAACACCCGTTAGGATTGGCCCTAAAACCAAGACCGTAATACCACCGAATAAACGCATTATAGGACCATAATTATGCGTGACCATAATCGATAACTTTGAACGAAGTGAACAAAGCAGGAATGAGATCGAAACACTAGGGGTGTCACACGCGACGTCACTGAACGTTCAATTGGACGAGACGGCGCTCTGTTGTTGTTTGTGTCGTCGGTGGTCGTAGTTTACAAGCCGCTGTCCAACTAAATACTTGTCGTTCTTTATGTGCTCATACAGTTTGCGGAATTGGCGTATCTGTAACGATAAATGTTTTAAACGGTGGTTACAAGCTAGGACCATCACTATGCATTAAAGGTTTTAAAAAACATCAGTATGTATTGAGACATATTATTGAAGTGCATAAAATAAATTTCAGACACCGTTGTTTGAAGATCGTTTGGTTTCATTTATGATAATTGACGGTTTTGCTTGCACTATCGATATTTGAGGGTTATTGTGATAAATGATTTATGGCTAGAATTGAAAAAATACTACCATTTGTAATTGACGTAAAAAGGAGGTTCTAGATTTAATTTGATTATATCCCGTATATTTTTTATTGTTGTAAAGTTGCAAGTCTAATATCGACATGTTACTCATTCGATGAAAAAGAAAATGCTTTATTTATGTCCTAGCAATGCAATCGGATTTCGTACTAAAGAGGGTGAAATACTTACATCCTACACTTAAATTGACATCTTCCCGTAACATATTGTATGTTACTGAGTGGTAGAGCCACGCTGAAGACACTTTTGTCTACATGATGTATGGGTCGGGTCGTCCGGGTCATCACTACACCATCACTCATCACTTTCTCATAGAAAACCGGCGTAAAGTAGCAGCTTGCTGCTGCGTTTCGTACGGTGAGTGAGATATCCGGAGGCCCAAACCCCCTCCCCTTCCCAATTCCTTAATTATCCCTTTCCTTTAAGGTCGACAACGCACCCATGATTCTTTTGGTATTGTGGGCGTTTATGGGCGGTGGAGATCACTTACCATCAGGTGACCCATTTGCTCGTTTGCCGGCCTAAGCCATAAAAAGAAAAAAAAGAATATATCCTGTTTTGTTGGATGGCATACCTGGAAGACAGCGAGCGCGGCCAGCATCGCCATGAGCAGCAGCGCGGGGTACACGCGGCGCGCCAGCAGGTTGCGCTGCGCCGGCGCCGCCACCAGCAGCGGCAGCACGCTGTGCGCCAGCGCGTACGGCACCGCCAGCGCCAGCCCCAGCCAGCACACCAGCGGCGCCGCCACCGAACGGAGGATGAACCTGACGTACACGTGACGACGCTCGCATCATTACACAACTACACACTACACAAACATCGTATCACAACATAAAGGCGAATTAACGTCGACTCGAGGATACGGGTAATGGAGACAATCGATTGATAGCCGTCGTACAAGATGGACGAGGCCCGCCCATCTGGTGCATTTACCAAGACAACTACAATCGTAGTGGGTACTTACAGGGTGAGTATTACAAGTACATTTTGAAACCTGAATGCAAAATCGGTCTATTATTTATTTAACTAACTACTATTACAGATTGGTTAATCTATAACAGAAAAAAGTTCAATTTAATTTGTGTGGGCATAAAAACACTTATTGTGGAATTGAACTAATTGAGCCATGCTGTTTTTGACATCCATAAAAATACACATGACCTGCAAAGTGTGTGCGTGTTTATTTGTACTTACAAAATACCAGTAAAGTATATAGATCTCAAGGTAATTTATAAAGGTTATTTTAGAAAATTTACCCATTTTTTTTCTTCATAAAATTTATATCACATGTAATCTAATATGTTACTTTACACAATGTAAACATACATAAAGCTAGAAAATGTCGATATTTATTCAATGATATTTTAAACAATAGTTTGGTAGAAGTAAAATTACTCACTTCAAATCCATCTCCCTGATGCCGTCTCGATACGCTTTTTCAATGGCCCGTCGCATGCTCCAGTCAGGCCCCATCATTGTGAGAGCGCACACGATCTTAGTGTACAGTACACCGAGCGCCCAGTCTTGCCACACGAATAGTAGTGGGGACTGTTCTAGTGGCACGCGGAGGGGAATTACCAGGACCTAAAGTAGGCAGGAGGGATTCGATATGATACATGGGCATAAAATTTAACAGATTATTATTATTAAGTATTTTATTTGGTGATCTAATTGTATTAATGTGTCAAAAATAATAATAATTAACAACACTGCTATTATATTTTTATAACAAACGTCAATAATAATTATTTACAATCAACACGTTATATTACAACAAATTAAAAAAGTGTCCTGTATATTTACACAGCCTGTATAGCGCCTAATGTAAAAAATAAATGCACAACCCAAAAAAAAATAAAAAAAATACTACAGTAGTAGCGGTAAATTTTATTACACAATAAAATTAATCAACATATGCTTAGTTGTTTCTGTTAATTTGATTGTGCTGTCAGAATCGAAACGAAAGGTAATTTTAAAAATATCGGTTGGCGAGCGGCCAACGGTTTAGCAAAAGTGGTAGCGACTTGGTGGCACCTGTGATGGCACATTTTGGCTATTGCGGCGACCAGACACTTTACTGAAGCGGCTGTGAAGCAGTTAAAGGTATAGATTTATATATATTTTTTTAAACACTACTTTTGTCGAGCAATTGTGTTTTCGCAAATCGATATTTTTATGGTGACGCGTTCTCACAATTGAGAATCGATATTTAAACGTAAGGAAATAACTATTGAGTTATTTGTAGTTGAAAGGAACAACAGGGTTAATGTAGCATTTTTATTTTGTAACCCTGGTTGACGAAACAAGCAGGCTGTTCGATTCGTTATTTACATAAATAGAAGTTTACTACATACAAAACTTTACATTACAAAGTACACATATTTGGACCTTGCTTGTTGGCTCGATAGTATTAGGTGAAGTTGATGGCTATTAATTTCACTTTCTGTGATATTTTGTTCTTTAACCGGAAACACAAGTTACACACGGTTTTTCAGAGCAGAAATAGACAAAATGTGGATACCAACCCAGATATCCTCTTGTATATGAAGGAATTAATAAAATATTTTATAGATATGATTGTAGTACTTATATAAAGAATGACTAGCATAATATAATTGTTGTACTGACCAGTTCCAAGAGCAGTCCGAACATGAGCGGCACGAGTCCGAGCAGTGCCGTGGCGGCGAGAGCAGCGCGCGCCGCCACCCGCGCCCACAGCGCCGCGCGACCCACCAGCGCCGCCCGCCCACCCCGCGCCCACCCCGCCGCCAGCGCCGCGCCGCGCCCACCCGCCCAGCACAGGTACATGCCTGCGCACCCACACAACACATCAACACCCGCGCCCACAGCGCCGCGCGACCCACCAGCGCCGCCCGCCCACCCCGCGCCCACCCCGCCGCCAGCGCCGCGCCGCGCCCACCCGCCCAGCACAGGTACATGCCTGCGCACCCACACAACACATCAACACCCGCGCCCACAGCGCCGCGCGACCCACCAGCGCCGCCCGCCCACCCCGCGCCCACCCCGCCGCCAGCGCCGCGCCGCGCCCACCCGCCCAGCACAGGTACTTGCCTGCGCACCCACACAACACTCAACACTAACACTCAACACTAGCGAGACACTGTAACTCCTGTAAGGCAGGATCGACAGTGGCACGCATACGCAGACACCGAACAGTGTCGCTCCGCGAGTCTCTGGGAATCCGAATCTGTCTTAATCCCGCAAAAAAAATAATGAAATAGAAAGATAGAGGGATGTTGGAAATATATATTTTTTCCACTTCCATAACAAAAACGGGAGACGTGTTAAGATATTTACAACTGGAGAAGCGAACTGTAAATCACCTTTCTTTCTTTCTACTTGGAGTTATCTCGGCTAGCGCTTGAGTACGTACTCAGTACGGGCGTACTGAGACGTCTTCACTTCACCCGATCTTGAGAATACTCTGTAGTGAGACCAACTACAAAACACCACGGGTGTTATTTAATGGGTCCTGTCATGCGAGCTGTCAATCTCAACTCCAACAGTACATACTAATACAACTGCGCGGTACATATTAATTGCGCATTCACCACAACTTAATATCACCATCTCGCTTAGTCCTAACTAAGACTAAGTTAGCTAACGCCTAGGACTCACGCTAACGACTTTGACGGTAAAAAAACCAGGCGGCTATAAATAGCAATTAAAAATAATAGCTTTGTATAAATAGTAATTCGTTGTAAGCCGATGACTAAAAGTCGCCGTTATTTCCATCACGATAAATCACGTATCCACCTATAATATGAAGTAAGAGTATACATCTATACAGCCCGTATATAACACATTTTTTTTTATGAAACAGGCGGCGACGGATCAAGCGGGTCACCTGATGGTGTGTCACATTAAACTGTGTGTTACCTCACGGAACGGGGATGCATCCAAAAGCGACGATATTGCATCATAAGATACATGTCTTACTGTCTCAAAACACTACGTATAAAATGAACAAATAACAAACAGTTTATTTTATAACATTTTAAATTACACTAGTCAAGGCACCAAAATGATGTCCAAAAAGAAACCGAACTAAAACAATAAACTTACCACAGGCCGCTGTATACAATTCGTGGACTCCTTCAGACGCTTTTGGCAACCATAACGCCATTACCTTTCTGCCGATAGCTACGGGTATTACCTAAAGAAAATATAGGAAAATGTATACAATGTGTTACAGAAAGGTGTGGTCAAATATAAGCAATGCGTACAAGATACTATACAATATGTAAAAAAACCTTGTCCGATCCGTGAAGGTGTTATTAAGTATCGAGATGAGGTTATATTGAAGTAATCCATTTTGGATAATTAGTTAAAAATACCCCAAAAAAAATTAAATAAAATATAATTACACGAGAAAGTTTACATGGCAATACAGGCGGCACGGTGCGGCGCGCGACACCTGTTCGGTAGTGACGTCATGAGGTCATGACCCCAGTTGATCGTTGGATTACAGACGTTATAAATAATTCCTATATAACTTTTTATGTATCATCCGTGTTTAGATCATGTAGGATGATTCGATGATCAATAATGCGATAGCTGTTGCGAAGTTGCTATTTGATGTTTTCGCCACCAACAATAATACAGGTTTGGCCCCGTCGCACAAGGATGGCATAAACACTTCGTAATTCATTTGTGTCCGATTTATTTAAAACTCCTACAATCCGGAAACGCATTTCGGCTTCAGTTTCACAATTTTTTATCAAAGCGAATTGCTTGCGTGAAGTCTGGAAACTGTGTTGGCCACGAAGTTGGTTCACGTCTACCAATCCACCGTTCTCCATACTATAGTACTATTTTTTACGTGCGGATCGGATGAAAGAATGTTGATCATCTACTTTTAACGCTTTCGTAGTCACATTTAAAAAAAAGACTAGATTTTAGGGAAACTCGGGTAATTTGGGTACTAATAACATGCATTTTGAATTACAATAACATTTTTATGTTCCAGGATTTTTTTTATTTTCTTTTTCTCGGTAATGTCATTGGGATGCCTATACGCTTTCGGATCGGACAGGGTTTTTTTTACATATTGTATAAGTATTTTACCCCTCGTAGTACCAAATCCGATTGCAAAGCATCGCAAGAGTACCATGTCGATATTCGAAATGCAACTTCAGCATAGCGATTCTCACTCATTTAATTTATAGGGATGTGATCGATCTTATCGATCGTAATAAACGAGTGATTAAAATTAGCGTGAAATTTAGTATGAATAGATTTAGAACATATTATTGCCTCCACATTGCTGCTTGATGGTGCCAACCCAGATGGTACCTCACATACGAGGAACCTACCACCTTATAAGGTGTAGTAAGTTACTCAGCTGGTGTATATCCAATTACTTCAGGTCGGAATAACTATTATGGCATTTTATTTGGATTAGACTGTAGTTACCATCCGGTACAATGTTTACCTTGCTGTGACAGTTTGATGTCAGTTCTTAAAATCTTCATTCAAAATAACTACGGGTTAACTTACCAGAGTGAGTGCACTGGCAATAACGAGTGAAAAAGACACAAGCACTAGCAACGCAGCCAACCGCACCGGGAACCACGACACGCGTACGTACGGCTCGAAACCTGCTGGACCGTCGCGACGCATTAGAGCCTGCAAATTAAACAAAATAACGTTAAGAAAATAAGATAATAAAGGGTGTAAGAGAAGCGCTTCTGAATCCTAAGACAAATGGTAGCAGTATAATGGTGATTACAAACATGATACCACTAAAAAAATCGCTAAATAAATAGCCGATGGACGTTAACTCAGTTACATACACACTCAGTACTCACACCTGCAATCCCTGAAGGGGTAGGCAGAGGTGTAACTAGTAAACCCACATTTCGCCTAGCGTATCTCCGTCCCATAATGCGATAGCAGGCGAGCCTATCGCGATACCGGGCACAATTTCAGATTCCGGGCTGATATTGAGCATTTCGTAATAGAAAACCCAATATCAATTTACCCGACCCGGAGTTCGAATCCGATACCTCAGCGTCAAGCTCAGTCGTAACGTGTACGCATTACAACTGTGCCACTGAGGCAGTTACATAGCCGTATTAAAAAATATAGAAAATAATTATTTTAATTAATCATAATAATATTTATCTACTTTAATATGATGCTGCGTAAAGATAATAAATATGCAGATATATTACGCGATTTTTTTGTGGTCCTTGATCACCTAACTCAGTTTTCAGAAGCGTTTTCCTTATACGCATTATAGCAGTGATAGAGTAATAATTCGATGATAGGCAAATCTTCACAATGTTTTTTTGGTGTATACAATAAGATATTGGGGTTGCTACATGGTAAATTCTCTTATCTATCAAAAGTAAGGTTAGTTGAGTACTTCCTTCATTTTTAAGTAGGTTAAAAATACACCACGTAACAACACAACACGAGAACCTAAGAATAATCAAAATGTACAGACATATCCCACACACCTGATGCGCAGCGCCGAGCTGATGCGGCGGGTGCGGCGGGTGCGGGGGTGGGTTGGGCTCGGCGTGTCGCGCCGCCTCGCCCAGTAAGTACGAGCGGAGACCCAACACGCCCGCGGCACAAAGGCACCACGCCCGTACACCCGCCTTCAACCACGTTCTGGTATGGGACTGTTCTAGTAGGGCTGGTAGAATCACCTGAAAACACATGACCAGGTGACATTGCACGATGGTAAATCCATGTACAGTTTTGTTTACAGCATGAGTGGGCCGGCTCAACCGGTTTGTTACCGCTGTTTCACAGAAGACTGACGTGACGTAGCAACTTGGTGTTGCGTTTTATACGGTGAATGAGATATCCGAAGTCCCAGAATGCCCTCCGCGTCCCAATCACTTAGTCACTCCTTCCCTTAAGGTCGGCAAAGCGTTCGATATCCGCCGCCCTTGAAGAGGTGTTCATATCACTTACCATAAACTGACGGACTTACACGTTAGGTTACTTTTTTTATTAGCTTGAATGACGAAACGAGCAGGTCGCTCGCCTGATGGTAAGCGCCACGCCTGCTCATAAACAGAAGCAACGCCACACAGAACTTTAAATAAATAACAAAGCACTGCATGACACTAGACTGCGCTCGTCACCCTGAGACATAAGGTGTTAAGACTCATAATGCCCAGTAATTTCACTGGCTTCAATGTCCTTCAAACCGGAACACAACAGTGCTTACACACTGTTGCTTGGCGGCAGAAATAGACAAAGCGGTGGTACCAACCCAGCCGGCCTCTCGCATACGAGGGACCTTCCACCTTGTAAAACTTACTTATGCCATAGAAAACAAACAGTATATTACGTGTTAATGAAAGGTGTAGTCATATTTACGAGTCGTTACATGCATCTGACGTGAGTGTTTATATACCGCCAGTACCGGATCTTATCAAAATTCAGACTTAAATTTCACGCTTATTTTTATCACTACCACTAGAACAATGTGACGATTAAATTAATTGGTCAATATTAGTATTGTTTTATTAATAATTTAACTTTTAAGTAATTAGTTTCATTATCATTTTAAAACTAATAACTAACAAATACAATTAAATCATTCAAACATACCTTCTATATTATGAACTAACGGAAATAACGGAAACGACTGCCTCGGTGGCGCAGTTGTAATGCGTACGCGTTACGATTGAGGCCAACGCTGAGGTCTCGGGATCGATCCCCGGGTCGGGTAAAGAGGTATTGGGTTTTTCTATTACGAAATGCTGAGTATCAGCCCGGAGTCTGGAATTTGGGCTCGATATGGCGATAGGCTCGCCCCCTATCACATCGTGGGACGAAGATACGCTCGGCGAAATGTGGGTGTACTGGTTACACCTCTGCCTACCCCTTCGGGGATTACAGGCGTGAGTGCGTAACGGAAATAAATATTCAAATCTATTCACAAAGGGAATCCAACGCAAAATTAAAAAGACAATGAACTGTTCCGTTATTTAATATTAGAATTTAAATGTCAAATTAGTATGATTCATGGAATAGGCGGTGTATACTCGATATTTGTAGATAGATTAATTAAATACGCGCATGTTTATTCGTAAAAACGTCCCTATCAACACCATCTGAAGTTATTTACATATCTCTTACCTTCATAACTTACCTTCAAACTCCTAGAAACATTGCCAACTATCCTTCTCGATCAATATTTTTAATCAGTGTCTACTTCACTATCTTCCCCAAAAAAAAAAAGTTGTTTTTGTTTTATCAATTTATTTGAAAATTTTGCCCCGTAAACTGATTTGTTTGGATGTCCACGATACAGGCATCCTAGTATGTCATCGCCGTTAAATGATTACTGTATTGTATTTATAAATGTGCAAACATACCTGAAGTAACAATAATTCCAAGCTCAATTCATTAACAGGCGCTTCAGTATGCACTGCGACAGCATAAGGCAAGAATCCCGGTAATACATGCTTGATAACTATGATCGGAAGCCACAGCATGAAGAGTACGGCAGTACCGAAGATCATTGCGGACACTACCAGTCGACGGATGTGAGACCATACTGATAGGTGGATCATTTCCTGCAAAAGTAAAATAAATGGCTTTTTAATTACAAACGAACAAGGACAAACAAATGACCTGATCACGTGATAGTTAAGCAGAAGAGGTTTGTTGATATGTTTAAAAGTTTCTATCTTTCTTTCTTTATAAGTTTGACCTTTTGGTCTATCTGTTAAATCGTAGCGCCTTAAAGAATTGACTGAATAAAATGCTATATTTTTATTTTAAAGCTGGTATAATTGAAATGTTAGACGAAAATATATTCAGACATTTAGAAATTACTGACCTTTTTCTAATAATAATTGATTTCGGGGCTTTTCGTCTTCAAGTTACGGCAATAAAACTAATAATAACACGCAAATAAAGCTTACTTAACAAAATCATTATCCGGCGCGAAGGACCAAATTCATTTTAAGTCCTGGCAGCCTGATTAAAATGAACAGTAGATACTAAGATTTAAGTTATGCGCTTCGATCTACGTCGGAAATACGAACGCGTGATTATGATGACCTAAAAGACCTGTTACATCATCAGATTGTATAATTATTTTCTTTTGAGTGACTGACCAGGTTCGTATGGCCGAACATTGTTGCACATTCGTACTCATTCGTAAAATAACGAAGATTGGCAAATTGTGTCGACTGAAATCCTTTAATCATAGTTTGTACGATAAGAGAGCTTTGTTAAAATTTCACTTAAAGCCTGTTTCACCATCTCTAAGTAAATGCTACTTACCAAATAAAATATGACATCATGAAATACGAGTCACACTCTGACATATATGTACTGGAAGAAAGATATCTATTTTCAAAAATAGTTGTCATATACGTAAATTAGTGGTTAAATCTTAATCACGCTTTTATAATCAATAAAAGAAGAGAGAATTATTTCTCCCTATAACTTAGTCCAGATTAGTGTGCAAGTTTTAATAAACCTATATAAATAAAATGAGAGTGAATGAGGCCAAAGAGGTATGCAAGGACCGTAGCAAGTGGAAATCCGTTGTCTCTGTCTCCCCTATAGGAAACAGGCGTGAGTCTATGTATATATGGTTGTATACATAAAATGACCGCCTCGGTGGCGCAGTTGTAATGCATACGCGTTACGACTAAGGCTGACGCTGAGGTCTCGGGTTCGATCCCAGGGTCAGGTAAAAGTGATATTGGGTTTTCTATTACGAAGAGTTCAGTATCAGCCCGGAGTCTGGAATTTGTGCCCGGTATGGTGATAGGCTCGCCCCCTATCACATCATGGGACGGAGATACGTTCGGCTAAATGTGAGTGTACTGGTTACACCTCTGCCTATCCCTTCGGGGATTACAGGCATGAGTGCATATGTATGTCTATATAAGCACTAGACTATGGCTTAGCAAGCTTATAGAACGTAAATGATATGTAACTAGAACCGTAAAACTCTATATCCATTTCCAACCGCAACTGATGTGCCATTCATAGCTCTGAATGGACATTAACTACGTTCTGAGATTAAAGGTTACAGGTAGAGGTAATACATAGCCCCATCCGTAAATGCACCAATTCACATTAGGTTTCAGCAGTTTTATGTAGTAGTTCTACTTAATGCGAGACCCGACTTCAAATCCGAGTATAAATACTATTTTTTAAACTTCGATTGTGGCGTAACAAATGATTAAAAATACCGTATATAGAGTAAGAATTGAAGTAAAATTTTAACCAAATATAATTTCCAAGAGTAGTTTATTATTCAATAAAAAATCCCAAATTACCTTTCAAAAATAATTTTTACTGCGAAAATGTATTTATTTTGAGCGATAACTAGTTTTTTAGACAAATCGACAGATAAGGCATTTAGCTAAAATGTTAACCTAACAGATATTAAATTTATTTTGTTGGGTAAATCTAAAAAAAGCTTTCAAATTCCTATCGTCAAGTCCAATATGTTATACAACTCAATCTTATTTTATTGTATTTCAAGTCATAGTTGAATCTCGACTTAATCCTTAATACTTATATTAGGCATTTCACAAAAGTCAGTGCATTTGCAGAAAAATGTAGTACTGTCCTGATATTTTTTTGTTTTCTAAAATTCCTGAATACTGCGGTAAATTCTGATGACTTTGATACGCAATTCATGTAAAAGTAAGTTTATAATGAATAACAATTATCTTATGATAAGACATGAGAGCGGCAATCGAAATATTATGTACTTATTTTGCATTTCACCTGTGCTTTGCTCCACTATGTCTTTAACAAGTTCCAGAGCGGCAGTCAAATTATGTATCTATGTATTGCCTCGCTACGGACTGACAAGTTTCTTACTGGTAAATGTGAATTAAGCTAATGCAGAGTTTTCCAGTTGCATTCAACGGGTTATGCACTTTCCGAAAATGTTATTTAAAAGGTGTTTTTTTATTGAGCAAATGCGTAAATACCATACCTTATATCATAAAGTATAATTGCGAGGTTTTTTGGATTGTCCTTCTTTTGCTACATAAAGAAATTATTTTATGCTTTCTAAAAATGTAGTTTTCAACTTCATTAACATTACTATTCCCCACAATAGTCGTTTATTTTTTACCGTACAATAACAATGCGTAGACATTCTTTATAAATTATTAAGATAAGAAAATAAGGTATTATTTATACAAACTAATTAAAATTGTAATGATACGGGACGACTCGTGGCGACGACGACGAAATGTGGCGAATACCGAGTAAATGGTCTGCTGGAGTACAGACCTGGATAGTATCCGGATAGGAAACGGACAAGTTTAACATACCTGCGGTCTGTTCTCCACGAATCCGGTGACATCGACCTCGACGTCAGGACCAACATTGGCACCGCCTGAGCTAAATGACGGGTGGTCACAGACGTTACTTGCGACCAAAGACGCCGATAAGAATTAAAAGTCTCATATACAAGACCATAATTTGGTCTATGCTCCTGTACGGGTAAGACGTGACCTGAACTTAAGCGATATCCACGTTGTAGAAATGAAGATACGCGGGGTTTGATGAGCAGCGAGTAGATCCGCAGCAGCCTTGGTGTCTGCTACGTGGCAGATAAACTCCAGATAGTTCGCCTAAGGTAATTGGGTCACGATTTGAGGAAACCACAGTAGTATGTCAGTCGCAAATGCCTGAGCCAGATCGCTAATCTTTCTGCTTAGGATGCCTAACCCAGGTAGAGAGAAAGAAAGCTTTTATTATTTTACTATCACTTCACTAGAACCTAGTACAGTAGTGGGACATTTCCCATTGTGGGGTAAAAGCCACTTATAATGATGCCAGCTGTTTGGGATTAAGTCTTTTATTGGTGTCTTGACCTATCAAATGAGGAAGATTGGAGATCGCAAGCCATTCCGTAGCGATATTAGCTGTAAAATTGTGGTTGTCCTTTTTATTAGCTTAATTAACGAAACGAGCAGATCGTTCGCCTGGAGGTAAGCGTCACGCCTGTCCATGAAGAGACAACACCACACAGAACCTTGAATTACAAAGAACTGCCTGGCATTCCCATTGGACTGCGCTCGTCACCCCGAGACATAAGATGTTAAGTCTCATAATACCCAGTAATTTTACTAGCTTCAATGAACCAACGCAGACGACCTCTCGCATAAAAGGGCCGTGCCACCTATAAACCTAGTAAGTACAAAAATTTCATAATGTAAGTACACTAACCTGTACAGGACTGAAGTCAGGATCGTTCAAATTCTTCAAGAACCACAGCACGCCAGGTCTCAAAACTTCTCGAAGCAGAAGTATGAAGGACGCGAAGTAGTAGACGTACACCATGCCGACTAGCCAGTGTATGAACATCAACGTCCACGGTGCCGCGTGGAGACTGGACTCGCGGTCCTTTAGCGTCGCGTCAAACATCGAGAGAGAGCATAGATCCAACCACCATCCACAAACTAAGGGTATGACGCCGATCTGTTGGAGAAATTAAAATAACATAAGCTCACACTTGTATCGCTGAAGGGGTAGGTAGAATTCTCATCTGGAATTTAAACCAAGGATCTCTTTGCTTTCTTAGCCTAAGTACACTATACCAATGAGGCGACTGGCATTAAGGTAGCTACAATAATTTATAAACATATAAATAATAAATGACCAAATCTAAAATAACACACCCTCCATACTATTTTCTCTCACAGTCCTTTTTTAAGTCAGTTAATTATACAATTGAATTATAAATGGCGAGCATCTATTTGCAGTAGATGAATTATATTTGGGCATTTGGTCTTGTGGGCATTTCTGTATGTACCAGCAGATTTATTACATTTTTAAAAACAAGTTTAAAGCTTTATTAGTGTCCATGTGACTGCCTGCCTGGCGCAGTATGCGAGTTGCCGAATATTTTTATATTAGGCCACAAGTATTTATCAGTCTGAATGTTGTAAGACTGAAAGTCTTGTAGTTCCTGATACCTAGAATATAATTGTATGACACAGTATTGTGAGGACTATGTGTGTGACTGTTTAAATAAACTAGTTTTATAAGCTCTACATTCATTGTTCTTGTATACTGTATTACATTAATAATAATACACCCAACAGTCACACACATTGTCCTGAGCCCACACTAGGTAAACCTGTATTGTGGGTATCAGGAACTACGAGGGACTTGCGGTCCCACAACACCCAGACCCGAAACAAATTTTTGTGGATCACACAAACATTTGTCTCAGTGCGGGTATCGAACCCACGGCCTCACGCTTCGCAGCCGGCTACTCGCCCGCTGCGCCACGGAGGCTGTCAACTCAAGGCATTAATTGGTGTTTTTATATTATACATAATAAATAATGCTTTGACACTTTTTAGCTTACACTGAAATATGCTATTTAATACAAACTCTTTTTAAATACCTACAAATGATGTAAATGATATTCAATTAAAAAACAAGTTTGTTGAACTGTGAATTTAAATTTACAAACAAGGGATGGGTTGTTTTCTAAACCATTTTAATATGTATGAAGAAAGTTGACCACCATTTTGCATGTATCAGGAAGTCATTAACCTACAATTTAATGTGTATGATTCATGAAGAATTTGAATTGCCTAATTATAAGAAGGAACATCAGATAAATGTCTTCTTGGTGTAGTAATGGTATATATGGACCATTGGAAAGTATGGTTGTCAGATAACACATATTAGTTTTTCTGTTGTTGTGGGACAGTGAAGGCTAATTAATTAATTAATCTTGTTAATCTCATTCATAGAGAAGGCCCGTGCCGAGCAGTAAAACAGTCAATTACAGGGCTGACATTTACTATCATTTCCAAGATTGCCAAAGTGTACATGACTTTTATTGTCATACAATACTACCTTGTATCATTCAAATTGGCTAATTTAGAACATGAGGATGTCAATCTAAGATGTACAAAAAATATTCTTCCAAAAAATGCAATATCTTACCTCAACTACGGACAGCAAGGCAACTTTAACAACCACATAGCAAAAGCCAAGAGCCTTCTTTGCACTCCTCAATCGTAGGAGTGATGCTAAGCTGTGCAACACAGCCAATATTGCTCCAACAATCACATATCCAGCCAGTGCCGTCAAAGGCCCTGCAAACGGACCTTCCGCTGTCAATCCAGCCAATGCAGCTCCCAATCTTCCAATGTGGTACGGGCAGAACGCAAACACAACAATGAACAGTGTATTTAGAGACACAACCCAGAACACATGCTCTAGGAACACCATCGAGCCGTCCAGACCCAACAGCCTAGCCCATGTCAACTCTTCAGCAGCAGCACGGTCCCATTCCATTGGGTTCCAATTTGCTTCGTCACCAACTAGTGGATCTTCAGGTCCATCGCCATTAACCTCCTCTCTTGGAGCCCCATCATCACCTGCTCCTTCGTTGACTCTATCATTATTGTTATCCGGTAATGGTACCTCTTCTGGTGCTGGTGCAGGCAGGTTTTCACGTTCCATCCAATCTGGGCCTCCTCCATGCATAATCTGCTCTCTTAACCACACTAAACCAATGAATGAAAACAGTGTGCAGGTCACAACAAAGCATCCAGAGAAAACATCTTTAGCCAAGTTTTCAGCTGAGACAATATCAAATGGCAGAGAGATTACAGGATCTAGGGAGCCCGAAAAAAGGCAGCGGTAGGTTCTACAGGCGGTAAGAGGCACTATACCGAGCCAAGCAAGGGCGACGAGCGTGTAGTGGAGCCAGTCCTTCACGGCCGAGGCAACCGACGTGACCAGACCGCCGACAACGTCACGAATCGGCAACCTTCGCGGCATATCAGGAGAATAAATTGGCATAAACGAGAATCGGTGGCCACACAACTCGCAAATCTCCTTCCGGGAGTATCTCATCCATTGCACTAAGCATTCTTGATGGATCCATTTAATCGAGCCAGTGCAGATGCACGGATGAAACAGTGGCCGGTCTGATGTCGCCTCTGATCGACAGAACCGGCAGAAATCCGCGCCGGACGAATCCGAGTCCATCATTATGTTCAATCCAGTTTGTCTGGTTCCTTATACGCTCTATGAAACTGCTTTAATGTGACGATTGTCCACAGTTAGTGGAATTTTCTGTATGCATTAAGTTCTTGCTCCCGTTAAGCACAGACACTTCGAAAGCAAATGTAACAAATATTATGGATAGCACAAAATACAAGAGATTTTAATAAAAATTATAGGTATTTTCTCTTTGTTTGACAACCGCAATAAAGTATGACCAGATAATAGCAAAAAATGTACCGACGATACACGTCAGCTGACAGCCATACATTGGGCGTGTTCGAAAGAACGAAGTTCTATGTTAGACTCAATTTTTTTTATGATGGTCGTCAAACCGCGGTCTGGGGATTTAACACAAACATTTAAACCCGCGGTGTTTGCCGCGATGTCTCGCTTCACAGCACCACGAGAGCTTTAAAATTAAAAGAAATTAATTATTAAAATAAATAGAATAATCTGTCAAAATTGGAAATCGATCGTAAATCAATCAATGACAATGATGATGGTGGGATCAAACTTCCACCAACCATACCCATTTTAGTCCTAAAATCCTATTGTCTCACTTTTTAGTACTGAATTTTACTATCGGATATTTTTAAGAATGGATTTATTTATTTATTCATTTAATTAGCACAATCCACAACACTAAAAATGTCAGTGACTGTCAACATGATCGGTAATCGGCGTTTTCTAAGGTTGTTCGCTTACGTATATATCTTTAGCACAGATAAACAATTGTTGTCTCTTTTTATCTATTTTGAGTACTATATCCGTTCTCCTACTCTTAACATTTTCTAAATGTTATCTAACTGAATGTCGAAAAGTAGAATGATAAACAATTCGTAGTTTCGTACCTAAGTTTGTGTATAAAATTCAGTATTCACGTTAACATTAGAATAGTTATTGAATTCTACGTGTACCAACTGTCCACGTAAGTGATAATTTGTAATTAAGAATTTGCTGTGAATAAAGATCACTTGTAAAAAAATATTCGTAAGGAATTGTTAAACAAGTACGGTATTTTAATAGCAATTTTGTAATTAGCGTAAATAAATACAATAACAACACAAAAAATTCCAATAGTATAATTCGGTATTTATCATTACTTTAATAAAACTAGGCTGATTAAATTTACAATAGTTGGGTTTAGACAGCCTCCGTGGCGCAGTGGGCGAGTAGACGGCGAGAAGCGTGAGGCCGTGGGTTTGATTCCCACACCGAGACAAATGTTTGTCTAATCCACAAATATTTGTTTCGGGTCTGGGTGTTGTGGGACCACAAGTCCCTGATACCCACAATAATAATAAATACACCCAACGGTCACACACATAGTCCCGACCCCGCACTAGGTTAACCTGTATCGTGGGTATCGGGAACTACGAGGGACTTGCGGTCCCACAACACCCAGACCCGAAACAAATATTTGTGGATTAATTATTATTATTATTAATTGATGACTTATGAAACCTCAGTTAAAATCATTTAGTTTTACCTGTTGATATCTCCTCTAGTTATTATGCATACTTATGCATCATTATAGTTCAATTATTATTTTTTTACAGATGAAATAATATAAAGTGAATCACACATGGTTTGCAAAATCTAATTACTTTTAGATTAATAGAATAAACCTTTTTAAAAATGGCATCACAAAAAGAAATACTAATCAAGATAGATGACACAAACATTACAAAAGAACAGAAGGCTCAAATAAACATACTATGTTTTGATCTGACACCATACAGCCAACTGACACAGTTCATCTGCTGTTCGGTATTTGTGTTTGTATTCTATTTGGCTTATGGATACTTCTTGGAACTAATATTTTCCACTCCGGATGTGAAGCCGGTAAGCTTGTATATAACACTGGTGCAGTTTTTGATGACAATGTTACTCAGTTACGGAGAAGCCTTGATTAGGAGCCCTATTAAAAGGAAGTAAGTATATTACAGTGTGTTATTAATATAGTTCATTGTGGACAACTTTTTATTAAATAATATATAGTTATCATTCAACAATATTTTATTTTTGTCATATGTAAGTAAATTGGTGATGCTTTAGTGGGGTAAATAATATTTTTAATATAGGGATATAAGCTTACTCCTGTATCCCCACATGGGTAGACAGGAGTGCAACTAGTACTTCTATGGATGATATGATATGTAATGTGAAAGACATTATTTAATGTCAACCATATAATGGTGGTGACCATCATCATTGGTCTAGAAATGCTAAATAATTATTTATATACTTCCAAGAGCAACATTTTCATTAGAGCACATTAAATACAGAGCTGTAAAATTTAATTCGGCAATTTACTCTGTGTTAGGATATATTCCATTCACATAATGTGTAAAAATATGATAAGGGGAAATTCTATAGCAATATTGGACACAAATTCTAGCCCTGGCCAACTCATGTCCGATTTTTTTAATTGAAAACCTCTAATATCCTCCATCTGTCTTAGTTTTTTTAATTCTGGCATGGCAGAGTAACTACACCTGTAGGCCTAGTACAAGTATTAATCGTTTTCTAAAACTATGAAAGTTTTTGTTTTCACTTCATACGTCAAGTATTAGTAATGACAAGTGGGAACTATGATGAATTAAAATTAATAATATGGTTAATTTTATTTCACAATAATCTAATATGAAATTATTTATCAAGCAATTCTTTGCTTTATTAACGTTTGAAATACTAGTTTGACACTTCGACGGTAGTAATTATATACGAATTCGAAAATTATGAACGTATTTGTATCTCGACAGTCGGTGGAATTATGCCGGTCTGAAGTTTACTGAATGTACACTGATGGACCCCAAGATGTGACGGCGCAACGCAGTATGGCGGGATTTTTACCATGTGTACAATGGTATCCTTACAGAATATCCAGTTGGTGGTGTCTATTGTAGTGGTTATAAAAACTTAACATGTTTTGATTAAAATTGACCAACCTGAGAATAGAACCCAAGGTATTACTTGTTTCAACATAGGTACACTGCCAAAAAGCCAATGAAGTAAAATTAGTCATCTACATCATTATTGGCCTTTTAAATTGATGATAATAGAAGAGTCATGTACAGGAAATCATTAATTTTACCATGCACAAAAAGTGTTTATTAATGTTCAGTCTCTAAGTGGTTTTGTGTCAAGTTATTACAAAGACTTGTTAGTCGATATCAAAATTGTAATTGATTTCTAGGGTTATCTGCTTTCTTATCAAATGCTTTTAACAAAAATAACTTCAGTGATGTTATGTTAATCCTCCTAAAGTTTACCCAATTAATACAGACTCTTCCTGAAAAAATTATTTATATGGCCAAAAACTTAAATATCTCTTGCTAGAACCTGTCACTCCATAGGCCATTCTAATATCTTTCTTTCTTTCCGCCTGCCCTTATCTCACTCGCAGTCCAGATTTTCCAGCAGATTTGGCTTGTAGTTATTACGATCGGCCGAATGTCTGACGTCAACCCCTCTAGGAAGAAAACACCCAGACCCGAAACAAATATTTGTGGATCATACAAACATTTTATCTCGGTGCGGGAATCGAACACGCAGCCTCTCGCTTCACAGACGGCTACTCGCCCACTACGCCACGGAGGCTGTCGATTCCATTAGTCCATTCGAATATCATATAAAATAATTTAATAATACCTACATGGATATTAATTATAGCATTTTTTTACAGAGTACCATTAAAAACCTATGCCATATTAGCAGCATTGACGCTAGGCACAATGTCTTTCTCAAATCTAGCACTAAGTTACCTCAACTACCCAACTCAGCTGATATTCAAGAGTTGTAAGTTGTTACCTGTGATGATCGGCAGTATTATTATATTAGGCAAAAGATACGGGTTCCTGGATTATGTGGCCGCTGTCGTCATGTGCATTGGATTGACCATGTTTACTTTGGGTAAATACTTTATTATAGCATAACGCATGTTACATCCTTCAGAGGCTAAAATACACTCTTCCCTTATCAATCCCTATACAGTGGACCCGCGGTAATCCGACAAACGTTTTGCAGGGCAGTGTCGAACTATCGAATTTGTCGGATTATAGAGTACCTATTGCCTAAGACCCCCTATAGTCCGGATTTTTTTACTAAAGAGTACCTTTTAATCCGACAAATTACAGATTTGTTGACACGAAGTTTATAATCTTCTCGTATTTTTTTAAAATGTAAATACATTAGCGAAGTTGTAAAAAAAAAGATTACAAGGGGCGCCGGATTAGACAGGGGCCGGATTAGCGGGGGTCCACTGTATTATGACAGCCTCCGTGGCGCAGTGGGCGAGTAGCCGATTGCGAAACGTGAGGCTTAGGTTAGGAGCAGCGAGTAAAAGCTATTTCAATGTAAAATCATAAAAATAGCAAGTACCTAATCATTATAATATGTAACCAATGTGTTGAAATACCCGTCAATATTGCAGCGGACTCTAGTACGTCACCAAACTTCGATTTCATAGGAGTAATAGTGATATCTCTAGCGCTACTTTGCGATGCGATAATAGGCAATGTTCAAGAGAAGGCGATGAAACAGTTCCAAGCTACTAACAACGAGGTGGTGTTCTATTCATATGCTATAGCGTGTGTCTATCTAGTGCTGATCACTGGTTTCAGTGGCATTTTGATAGAGGGATATGTTTATTGTTCTGAGGTAATTATTATTTAGCATAACCATTATAGTGTTTCCTAACTTCATAGATCTGGCTAAAAGTTAAGTCTTTGCCAATACAGCGACTCGCATTTCGATAGCGTGCTTGGTTTAGAGCCGTTACCCAACAGTGAGATATTCATAGCCTAGTAAAAAAAGTAACAATTTATGTGTAGATAAATATGAAAGTAAAATGTTGAATGAATCCAAAATTTCAACAAAATATTACAGTAATTTAAATAACACATGAATTAAATAAAGTAGCAAAAATACATACATTATTTTTTGCACACATTGATAGAGGGTGTTTATTTTTTCTTTTTTTATAACATGAAAATAATGTTTTCTTTTTTACAGACACCATCAAAAATGTACACAAACATATTCCTCCTGAGTGTCAGTGGGTACATGGGCCTGCAAGCTGTGTTGACGTTAGTTCGTATCTGTGGCGCTACCGTCGCAGTCACAGTCACTACCATGAGGAAGGTGCTCTCTATTATTATATCATTCTTGTTGTTCAGCAAGCCTTTTGTTTTCCAGTAAGTATTTAAAACATTTTTTTTATGGCATAGTCCGGCAAACGAGCATGTGGGTCACCTGATGGTAAGTGATCTCCACCGCCCATGTACGCCCACAATACCAAAAGAATCATGGGTGCGTTGCCGACCTTAAAGGAAAGGGATAATTAAGGAATTGGGAAGGGTAGGGGGTTTGGGCCTCCGGATATCTCACTCACCGTACGAAACGCAGCAGCAATTTGCTATTTTACGCCGGTTTTCTGTGAGACAGTGGTAATGACCCGGACGAGCCGGCCCATACATTCTGTAGACAAAAGTGTCTACAGCGTGGCTCTACCACTCATACAATTACACGAGAACCTCCTCAGTTTTTTGTCGTCGGTTAAAAATTACAAATAAATAATTTATACTCACTAATATTACCTTTCAGATACGCCTGGTCCGGTATGCTAGTAGTATTAGCGATATACTTGAATCATTACAGCAAAAAGCATCCCAAGTATGTGCCCCTGCCGTTAGTAGTATGTTGGCGGTATATTAACAACTTCTACGACTCCGAATACAGATACCTTAGAATTAAGACTAAAATGTACGCGGATACTGTGTAGTTAGTACAATATTATTATATTATAGAGAGATTATGTTATTAGTGAATTTATAGAAATAAACTTTACGAGAGAGAACTTTATGAATATCCCGAAACAGCAAAAGTAAGTCTTGTGTTAGTATAATACATATCCTTTTTAATTTTAACAGAATATAATTTACATTTTGAAAATCATATGTAATAACAAAGAGATTAAGCGTATTTTAAGAATTATTAAGTACTCTCTTAATAGGTAATTACTAAAATTATGTAAAAATATCAAGCTCAATGTGATAAATAGATATTATTCTCTCTAATTTATATTTCAATGTTGGTAACATTTTTTTATTTATTTATTGAAAGTTAGGTTTCTATATGCATTTTAGAGTTTATATACAGGGTGATATTTTTCTGTGTCCTAGGAAAACCTATCTATTTATGTTTAACATGAAAAAGTTATGTAGAAAATGAAATATAAAATAGGATAATGTGTATAATTTCTAAATAAATATCATTTCCTCTTCGATAACTGTGATTCCCATTATCGATATACTTAGGTACATTGATATGTATGTAATTTCAATTGCCGTATATCGATATAATGTAAATAATTTATTCTACCAGATGTAAGTATGTCTGCGTATGCAATAAATTTAAAATTGAATAATGTCGTGTACATTAATTATGCGATTGTGAAAATAAGACTATTCTTTACTTCCCATGTTAACCTTTTGTATAGTTGTAATGCCTAAATTGTAGTGGACAGCCTCCGTGGCGTAACGGGTGAGTGGCCGGTTGCGAAGCGTGAGGCTGTGGGTTCGATTCCCGCACCGAGACAAATGTTTGTGTGACCCACAAATATTTGTTTCGGGTCTGGATGTTGTGTGACCGTAAGTCCCTCGTAGTTCTTAATACCCACGATACAGGTTAACCTAGTGTGGGGTCAGGACTATGTGTGTGACTGTTGGGTGTATTTATTTAATGCATTTTTGTACTATTCTACAATACATCTACGTGTAATGTTATTCTTGAGAGGATGTTATTTTCTATAATCTTTATAGCAGGAATACACATACTACGTAGTAACAAAAAAGCATGCTGATTTCGATTTTAAATCAACGCGCGTGAAATAATAGGGATTCTTAAATTAATTAATAAAAAATCGCGCAAATGTAGAACCTCTTTTATCAAATTGGCTGAAAACAGCATGCTTGTATTCCAGTAACGAGAAACATCTCGTAATAATTGTAACGGTCAAATAAATAAAATAATTTATTTATATCAATGACATTTATTTCATTGTATGTACAAAATCTTACAAATCTAATCATTTTCATACAAAAGTGTCCAAATTTAATTGTGTTCGAATATTTGGAATGTTATTATTTAAGACACTATTTTCCATGGATTTACACATTTACTAGAACGATGAAACGATTAAGTGGTTTAAAGCACAGATTTTTATTTATAATTTGAGGCGTCAGAAAGTGAGATTAAAATTTGTCAACAGCGAATCAGTCGTTAAAATTCAGTTATTAATAACAATTTATATTTTTTAGAATTTTTGTATTACAATAATTATTCATACAATAAATGGGGATATTGGTCAAATTAATTCAATATACAGGTCACAAATTCTACCTATCTAGGCTAGAAATTAAATACGCTCATTGCTAAGCCTATTTCGCTCTTAATGTACAAAAAACTCTTTGGTATATATGCTCCTAAAGTTAGTTTTGTCTTTTATACAAGGGCTCCTTTGATTCGTGGAGCTTATTTTATATTGAGCATTGTGAGCAAAACTATATTTTTAAGACAGTGTGGTTTTATTATCGATGTGGCCTGTAACAGAATTTCAAGAATAACTGACTTTTAGCATTTAGCTGTTTTTTTTTAATATTCTAATTTGGAAACTGACGCCCAAATACTAAAATGCAACTTGACTATTTAAGATCGTGTAACACATGTTAAGTGCATCTTAACTGTCAAATTTGTATAAAAATAAGTAGCCCTTAGGCAGTCCGATCGTTGAGTACTTAGCTTTTCAATATTCGGGCATAAATGTCTAAAACAATTCAATGTTCTTGAAACTCTGTTTTACAATATCGATTACCAAGGAGCCTCACGGTGCCATAAATGGCAAGTCAAATACAATTTGTATGCAATATAAGAAAAAGTTCTACGCATTTTCTAGTCTATGGTTCAGTGACGTCATCAGATCCGGGATCCTAAGTGACAGGAATATCACATATCGCTTTAGAATATGAAAATATCAGGATACATTTTCGTTTCAACTTTATTGCTTTGTATTGAACGAGTTTGTACAATAACGCAAACGAACATCCTACCGGTGCTTATAAGCTACATAAATAATATAGAAAGTATTTGCACGACACTATAAATACTTAGATATATATTTAATGGACTTACGCGTATCTTAGCACAAGCTAAGTAGTCATACCAATGTTCAACAACCACAAACAAGATGTGAAAAGCCTTCGACCAATAAAAAAAGAAGCTCACACATTCCTGTATTGTTTTATAAATACTAAAACAATGGAGTGTATGTGTGTGGACGCGTCACGTGACCGAACATCGACAAAGCAGTTTCAATTTATTGGACGAAATATTTGTTGCAAACCAAACCACTTCGTTACGCATTTGATCAATCTCAATAGAATAAAAGTCTCTTTGATCAAATATTGGCGATGTATTTGACCAATATAAACGCGTCCACACACATTCTCCGATCATTCGCTATAGGACCTAACAAACGTCTGGCTGCACATTTATTTCACTATATCACAACACTAGTCTTGCACTTCTCTGTAAGGTATTTCACTGGTCACCGTGAACGATTCGAAATAGTGGTTGAGGAACTCGAACGTGGGCCGTTTTTCTGGTATAGCGTCCCAACATTGCAACATTAGTCTATAAATGTCATCGGGTAGGTAATGGCCGACGGGTTTCGGCATCCTGTACCCTCTTTCCACTTGTTCTATTACGTCCTTCCCATGAAGACCTGGATACGGTATTTGTCCGTAAGTAAACAGTTCCATAAGTAATATACCGTACGACCAAACATCGCTTTTTATTGAGAAACGTCCGTATATGATGGCCTCAGGCGCCGTCCATTTGACAGGGAACCGCGACCCCTGTTTTGGACAGTATTCGTTGTCTTCTATCACTCTCGCCAGTCCGAAATCACATATTTTCGCCACATTATTTTCACCTATTAACACGTTTCTAGCTGCTAAGTCTCTGTGTATTAACATTTTTGATTCTAAGTATTCCATGCCCGACGCTACTTGGGCGGCTATGTATACTAAATCCTCGAATTGTAGGAATTTTCCCTCGCCGTTTCTGAGGAATTCCAGTAGAGAGCCTTTAGTCATGTATTCTTGTACGATGTAGACGGGCTCCTGTTGTGAACAGACTGCGTACAGAGCTACGAGGCGTTTGTGTCGGAATTTCTTCATAATGGCCGCCTCTTGAAGGAAGGCTTGCGTTGACATCGTGCCTTCCCTTAACGTTTTTACTGCAACCTGGAATTATATAAAAACAATATTATTGAACTGCAATGGAAAGGTGTTATTACTGAACGGGTACGGGTTGGAATTTTAATAGTAGTCCCAACTGGTTGGTATGTCCCTCGTATGCGAGAGAGTGTGGGTTGGTAATACCACTTTGTCTATAACTGCCGCCCAGCAGCAGTGTGTAAGCACTGTTGTGTTCGGACGGACATTGAAGCCTAAAAATTATTGGGCTGGGGACTTAATTACATGTCTCGAGGTGACGAATGTTGATAGCTCTAACACTCCAGAAGGCCAATTCTCGTATTTAACTGACACTGCGAATGATTTTTAACCGAACTGAGATTAGATTTTGATTTGACTAAAAAATGGTATTCTGCTCCTCTTTAAGTTTAGTCCGGTGACAATATAATCTCATCTCGATGTCATTGTAATCTCAATTCATTTACATTTTTGACTTTTATATAAGGACATGTGGCATTTAAAAATGTTAGCAGAAATCCGTTTTGGGTTCAGTCAACTTTTATTCTGCTTTCGATCTAATTTCGATCTATGTTCATATTTGCCGGTGATTATTGGTTTATGAGAATACCATTTGCAACATTCTTGACATTAAGACTAGATCGGAATGATATTTTGAACATTTTAAATTACGGGAATTGGCCTCCAGTTCGCAGGCCGCATGAATTACGTTTCGGACGGCGCGATTTAACAACCATTGCTCTACGTCATACAAGGACAATGATTTAGCCAATACGTTAATCAAACATATAAAACAACTTTAGGTGTAATAAGTTGTTTGATAAACATTTATTAAACACGCCATAAAATTACGGTGCTGATATAAATGTAACACAACTAAAAATAATTTTAGCATGGTGACGTAATGTAATCGGAGTTAATCAACAAAATATATTGTCGATTCGTACAATAACGTTTACATTTTACGTTGACGTTATTTAGGTAGTACATTGTAGGATAATAAACAAATAATATGATGATAGGTATAAACAAAAAACTTTTTGACATAAAGAGTGGTAGAGCCATGCTGTAGACACTTTTGGCTACAGCATTAATGGGCCGGCTCGTCCGGGTCGTTACCACTGTCTCACAGAAAACCGGCGTAAAGTAGCAGCTTGTTGCTACGTTTTGAACGGTGAGCGAGATATCCGGAGGCTCAAACCCCTTCCCTTCCCAATCCCTTAATTATCCCTTTCCTCTAAAGTCGGCAACGCATCCATAATTATTTTAGTACTGTGGGCGTACATGTGCGGTGGAAATCACTTACCGTCAGGTGACTCACTTGCTCGTTTGCCGGCTTAAGCTTATAAAAAAAACTGACTAAAAAATATAATGAGCTAAAAATAAAACTAATCAATTTTAAGTCTGTAATAGGTACTGTACTTGTAAAAGCCAATTAACGACATCATAGACTCAAAATTGATTAGTTTTATTTTCAGCTTCTATTTTTTGCTGCAAGTTTTTACTTTAATATTTTTTTCCGACTCAATATCAATATATATACAGTATTCTTTACAGTAGTCTTTCAGCCCCGATTTCAACCCCTTTAGGGTGGAATTATTTTTAAAATTTAAATGGGACCACCATCGCAGTTAACCCTATCGAATACAAAAATAATCATCCAAATCGGTGCTCTTGGCGGAGTTATGCATGGACATACATAAGTATATTACAGACGAATTAACTACTTTTGTTTTTAGGTCGGTTAAAAATAGTAAATGTTATTGCCCAGTGGCATAGCAATTTATGACATCATCTATTCATTCCACTGAAATGAAAAGGTGCTAATAAATGATAACATTTTGCTCGTTATTACATGATTTAGAAGAATTATTATTTATTGGGATTTTACGTGGAAAACTTCATTTTGTGAGTGGGAGAGCCACGCTGTAGACACGCTGTACAGCAGGAATGGGCCGGCTCGACCGGGTCGTTACCACTGTCTCATAAAAAACTGACGTAAAGTAGCAGCTTACTGCTGAGTTTCGTACGGTGAGTAAGATATCTGGTGGCCCAAATCCTCCTTCCAAATCCCTTTTGTTTAAGGTCGGCAACGCGTCCATGATTTTTCTGGTATTGTGGGCGTAAATGGGTGGGTGGTAGAGATGAGTTACAATCAGGTGACCCACTTGCTAAGAAAAATTATATCTTTATACGATTAGTCTGGTGCAACTAGTGCACCCACGTTTCGCCGAGCTTATTTCCCTCCCACGATCATTACTGGCATAAATAATAGTAGGTACCTTCTTTGCTAACATATCATAGTAACAATATCAGTCACTAGCTATTAGTAGCTATCCATTTTATTAGTATCCTACCAAATTACACACATAAGCTCACGACTGTATCTCCGAAAGGGTAAGCAGAAATGCAATTAGTACATCTGTACCAAGCTTAGTTTCTGTCCTATAATTTGATAGGAGCGAGTCTATCGCCCACCACCTTATTTTTCGTAACTTATTAAGTACAGTTAAGACTTGAACAAGCCTCAAAACCGACATTAACATTTTTTTAGCTCCATCCTTTCTTAATTTATAAAATACCCTCCGAAAAAAAGAGCACTGACCTCAATATTATTCCTCCACTTGCCGTAATAGACTTCCCCGAAGTTGCCCTGTCCCAGTTTCTTGATGAGCTGTACCTCAGTCCTGGGTATCTCCCACTTGTCCCGTAGTTCTGGTCCGAGGTCCCACATCTGGGGCTCGGGTTTGGGGCATGGCCGCGCCAGCACGTGACACAGCCCTAACGCATTTTCTGAAAATATATGAGCATCTTTTATTTAGATAACGTTGATTTAAATTAACCAGATATAAAAATAAAATATAAAATGATATCAAGTTCATATGTTGCAATATCGATATGGGCATTTTAAAAGTTTCAATTTTAATATTATATAGTACTAGCTTTTGTTCGCGGCTCCACCCGCGTGAATAAAAAGTAGCCTATGTCCTAATCTAGGTCATGGTCTAACTGTGTGCCAAATTGCATCCAAAACCATTCAGCCGTAACAGCGTGATGGACTAACAAACATCCAAATTCACAAACTCACAAACATCCAAACTTTTACATTTATTATAGTAGTAGGATTCTAATAAAAAGGAAATATTAACAAAAAGAGTTTTTTTTTATTATGATTTTTGAGTTCATGCAAAATGTAAAGATCGTGAAGTACAATTACGTCACCATTCACAAATGGACACCCTTGATGTACCTATATTACATACAAATCTATTAACGATAATAATATCTTTAATTTAATACCGAAAAAGATGTTTGAGTAAAGTAATGTTTAAAATGGCATAATCAGACTCGCACCTATGCTTAAAAAAAAACAATAAAAAACACAAACTAACTTGTATACGACATGACGAGCGCCGGCAGACTCGGGAACGTTTGATTTGTCGCGATATAAAACCCGCCATTATCCAGAGGCTTGATCTTATAATGCTTCACATGGTACCCTCTTCCCTCCTCCCAATCCTTGACACTGAGACTGAATCCGTGAGGGTTGTGCTCCGCTGGTCTTACGAGGAACGTCCCTCGAGGGTTGGACTCCGCGAGGAGAAGCTTATCAGCCTCCTTCCTCGAGACGTGAGGGAAAAACCAACTGCAACATGATGGCTGCCTTTAGCAAAAACGTCACGTTTTAATGGCCGGTAGTGGGTGTTGCCGTCACCATTTGACCCTTGAAGCGTTAGGTTTTGTAGTCTTAGTGTATTATTTCAACATGTATAGGAAACGCATTAATTTATTACGTGTATGTAGTGTGTGAATTATTAGTAAAGGAATCGGTATTAAAGGTTACAACTACTACTAAATATAAATTTAAAATATCAATAATTATAGAGGAAATTAACCACGCAAACTTATTGAAAATATATTATTATAGGTACTAAAATCATTGTTTATAATTGAAATTAAATAATATAAACGAACACGCGGAATGTAAAATAACAAAAGCGTACATCGATATACTATTTACTAACAGTTTATCATTTTATATATGCCCCTATGCACCCATGTATTTACCCCATTTTACCGTACTTGCTAGTTATACCTCAGAATTTTAATATAGTCAGTGTATAGTATTATGGGCCATATCAATTCGCAGACACAGGAAAAATGCTTAGTAAGTATTTTTTTTTACGGATTTTAGTTTTTTTACTTTTGTTAGTGTGTTATATTCAGGTACCTACGGCTGAAGTAAAGACATGAGTAAAGCAATGATGTAACACAATAGGGCGTTTAACTAATATTGTAATTATCCTTTTATTTGTATGCAGAGAATCACAAAGAACTTCCTCAAACTTTTATAAGGAATTCGCAAGTTCTTTTAATTTAATATTTAATTTTGATATTCCTTTTCCCTCTGCAACTATAAACATTTCCTCTAACCAAATACCAAGCTACGTTTATGCAGAAGAATTAATAGAAGAAAACACTTGATCGTATTAGAAAAGGACAGAAGAATAAATAGAAAGAAAGATATTTAAAAAGAATAACTGATAAACAATACTCACTCTTCACATTCCACAGAGCTCTCTTCAGCGACAAAGTTAACAGGCACGAGCCCCTCCCTCCTCGTGGTGAGGTGTAGGACCCGCCACCAGTCAGGCTCAGCATCGTTGAGGACTTCCATGCGGTCGCCCTTGCGGAATGATATGTCCGAATCCGCTCGGGCTGTGTACGCGCATAGGGCCTTTACAACCCTCCTGCCGCCGTTCGTTATGCCTGTGGAGAATTAGAATTTAACATTAGTTGAAGACGATATTCGGGTTAGGGGTTTTTTTTAGTTGTAATGACGTGAGAGGAGGTCGCTCGCTTGATGATAAGCGTCACGCCTGCCCATAAAAAATCACCAAACAGAACTTTGTATTATAAAGCGTGGCACTGGACTGCCTTGGTCACCCAGAGATACAAGTTGACAAATCTTCTAATGCCCAATAATTTCACTGTCTTCAATGTCCTTCAAACCGAAACACAACAGTGCTTAAACACTGCTGTTGGCGGCAGAAATAATTAAAGCAGCGGTACCAATCCAGAAGGCTTCTCGCATACGAGGAACCTACCACCTATCAAAATCTACCTAGTAAATTTTTACATTATGGAACGGTCTTTGTCTTACGATAGCCGCTGGTGTTTCGGTACACTGGCTTTAGGGTAGAGTAGAGTAGTGTCCATTTGGTCGAACAGAACATGAAATTCCAGGATCAAGACTCAAGCCTGAAAATTCAAGGCTATTTTCAGATGGAGTGAAGTCTGGCAAACAGCTGGTCTTAATAAAACGTATGGGTTAAAATAAGTCACGAAATTGCACGCCTCGGCGATCTACACCAACTACTAGCAACATGGATCGCTAACAGCGGTAGGATTCAGACGGAATCAGAAGACGCATCCTATTATCCCGCAACCCTTTTTCAGAAGTACCTGTGTATGATGCACTTGGCGGATAGCTTACGGTAGAACGTAGAATGTCAAAAAGCATCACTACTTACATTTCCCAGGATTTCTGGTTCGCACAATGTCGGCAGGCGGTCGCGTCAGCACGCGGGTGTTGGGCTCGCTGGTGTAACGTGTTTCCAGTGACGTCGGGCATGTCGTGAAACCAGCTTCGTTCTTGTACGCTGGATACACTGGAAAAAATTAAAGTTATGTTAAAGCTAATTTCCGAATATTTTCCCTTTATAGCTATAGATGTTTACTTACTAGGGTTGTTATTTATTTATGATCTATGAAGATACTTTTTTAATATTCTCATTATACATTTTTCAATTTCTTTATTATTAGCGCACCAGGTAGCACAAAATAAAATGGAGATATAAAAAGGTAGTAGGTATATACATAATATTATTAAAGCAGAAAAATAAGGAACATGTTCTTGTCGTCCACGAAATAAAGATTAAAGTACTTTTGAAGTTATGTGTTTTCCCGTTCACCGCCAAGACAAACACTAGGTATGTAAAAACACCGTAATAATTTAATAACAGATTCAATTCAATAATAACCATGTGAATATCATCAACATGTATTTTTCTTGTGTATTTATTTATACAAATTACTCTTTATTTTTGATGTTATTATAGACAAGAAACTGGATAGCTAACTAATGTTGTATCTTAATAAAGAATAAAATTATATAAATGCCTGTAAAATAGTATTAAAAATTATCACCTAAATAAAAAGTCCGATTCATTGACCGCTACGTTCTCTATAATAGAATTCATATACGATAGGTCAAGATACATAAAATGTCAAGAACCGGAGTACATATTTTGTATGTATAAGGTGAATATTTGTACGACCTATAAACAATTTATATCAAGTTTATTTCTACGCACATGCGTAGTTCGCTTGTAAACACATATTATTATATGACCAGTCTAATTTATCTTATCGTAGGCAAACAAGCACTCGAAACTCGAAAGTAACTTATGTAGTCCTAAATAGAGATATAGATCTACAAAACGTACTCAAATATCTATATGTTTGAAAAAAATAATCGACTAAGTCTGTAGATATTGCTTTAATTGAAATTCGTTTGTAAGTTATGACGAAATAAATAGAACTCGTAATGGTGTACAAAATAACATTTACAAATAAAACTAAAATATTGAAAACAGAACATTTACCTCAATCTCTGCTAGGATATAAAACATATAATTAAATGAAATGTTAAAGTTTTCACAATTCAGAACATATATTGCTATTAAAACACATTGCGTTTCGTTTGCAATTCATTTTTGATTAATATGAACATTGTTGTACAATTAATATTGTTCTGAAACAATAGACCCGGCCTCAGAACTGAGCCGTACGAGTAAACTACAACTTAAAACAAATGAATGTAAATTGCAACTAATGGGCGAGTGCCGAATAGCATCGTGCGAAAATATCAACGCCATTGTTCGCGTCAAGGAAACGGTTTACATTCTGTTGAAGGAATTTGATGAACTGGTATTTTAGGAACGGATGTTGACAGTTAATTAATTAATAATATAGTACAACAGAGAAGACTGTAGATAAATTCTAGACTAGTATTTGTAGACTTATCTTGGAACAACATTACTTATGGTAGTAAGCACGAATCAAAGATCCAATTTGATACTTTACGGATATGAGTACTACTTACACTCATTTAATATTGTATATTGTTACATGATTATGTTTCATGGTGATAGTATTTTTTCTTTCTTTCTTTCTTCTATCGCTCGATTTCTTTCTTCTATTTCTGATTCGCTTCTTACGACTTTTTCGATAAATTCTTAAGAGTTTTACACATTTGCGACTGAGTGATTCTGTGTCATTTCAGGCTTACGCAACCTTTAAATTAAAACCTGTGGGTTTATTCATAAAAATCAAATAGCAAAGTGACAGCCAAAATTTAAAAGAACCAATTGAAACTCTTATATTATTGGCAAAACTAACCATACATCGTGCGCTGTACGATTAAATGTTAAGTTAGGTATAAATACTGAAAGACTTGTGAAAAGGTGCCTCGGGACATTTCCTTACATTTGTAACGAGCTTAATCCCGTCGCGATTACTATGAAGCGGCTAGTGTTGTCTTACAATGTAAATTTATCCGAGAGTATTAACCTTTTTTTCACACTGGCGTTATCCTGGCTTAGTTCTAGGGCCCGCCTTCCAATGATGATTTGATTTGGTATTATGCAGGGCGACCTGCCGTCTGACCCCCACAATCCACAACGGGAACCAAATTTCGGTATTGCCTCATCCGTTAATCATCAGAGTGAACCACGTGCTTGTGAGGTTAGCTTTGGGATAAGATGTTGGTGGCCTTACACTCTTATACTCTTCTTCTGGCATATTGTGACAGAATATGCCATGTTTTTCTTTTTGATTTTCGTAATTTTCTCAAAAAAATAATTAATGATTCTTTCACTAATATAGTCTATATACTTTCAGGAAGATTTTATTGTATAATGCATTAATTAGGTTATCATTCTTACAACGTTATCTTATAACGTTATATGCATAAACTTACACTTATGTCTTCAATAATTTGTATATTTTACCCCGATTTTTTGATGTTCAGTTTTAAGTCGGTTCCATTTTTTGTTAAAACATTAAATTTCGTATGGACGATGTCGTTTGTAGCTTCAAAGCAATAGCTCCAAAGTCATTTTTAAAAGGTTTGAGACTGGGCTTTAGTTGTTGAGACACAAGAAATACGAGAAAGGTGTCCTAATATGTTAGATAAGAACTAACTAAAAAAGCAATTACATAATAAAGATCTTGAATTTCACACGAGAGTAGACAATGTTTCGAAACATTTTAAAACAAATGGACAACTGATACATATTAAGAAAGATAAAAGTGTTACGGGTCGGTAATTTGAGTAATACGGACGTAACAAACAAAATCATGAACCGTGTCGGGGGCATGAATGTGTATTAAATAAAAATAAAAGTTATGTTCGGGTGTAATACATACATACGCACTAACGCCTGTAATCACCGAAGGGGTATGCAAAGGTAGCCATTACACCCACATTTCGCCGAGCTTATCTCCGTCCCATCATGTGATAGGGGGTGAGCCTATCGCCATAACGGGCACAATTGTAGACTCCGGGCTGAGACTAAGCATTTCGTAATACAAAAACTCAATATAACTTTTTACCCATGGGCATTTATACACAGTGGAGATCTCTTACCATCAGGAGGCCCACTTGCTCGTTTTCCGGCTATATGCTATAAAAAAGTATTACGTGTATCGAAAGTATTTAATTTTAAAATAATTAATAGAGAGTAATCAAAACTACACTCATAGGCGGCATTACTAGAGCTATATTTACCTTTCCGTGTGGTTATAGCACCGTCCGTATTATACGGAACCCTAAAAGGGAGCTTAGAGAATGAAACAGGAACGAAAAGTGCAACCAGTATACATTAAAATATTAATGAGTCAGGAGTGAAAGAACTGAGTCACACAAGCGAACTGTTGAGTCAAACGCATAATTAATACACACACTGATACATCAAATCATATAGCTTCAGGTGTAAAATGTGCTTCATAATTTGAAATGTTACAGTTGCTTGGGTGGAAAATATTATTATGCTTGATAAGACATACTCACAATGACTTGAAATGTAACCTTTTGTCTTTTCAGATATTTAATTGCAAACACTTTTTAAGGACGGTGTATATATAGCGAGCGGTCTATTGAGGCAATATCATAGGAGTTGTAAAGAGAAGCAAGCATTTCTCTCATGTTGACAGATGATTTATGATCTCTCGTTTGCTAAAAGAAGAGAAATGCCATGGAGGAAAAACGGTTTAAATTCTTTCTTTCTGCCTGGCGTTAACCTTAATGCCAGGATCCACCTTCTCGCACAATAGATTTATCGGTATTTGTATTATAATCGATAGACTGCCTCGGTGACTTAGTTGTAATGCGTATGCGTTACGACTGAGGCTGACGCTGAGGTCTCGGGTGCGCTCCCCGGGTCGGGTAACAGTCACATTGGGTTTTTCTGTTACGAAATGCTCAGTATCAGCTCGGAGTCTGGAATTGTGCCCGGTATGGCGATAGGCTCGCCCCCTATCACATCATGGGACGGATATACGCTCGGCTAAATGTGGGTGTACTGTTTACACCTCTCCCTACCCCTTCGGGGATTACAGGCGTGAGTGCGTATGTATGTTGTATTATAATCTCAAGCGACCTACCGTCTGAACACCGCACCCCGCGACGGGAACCAATTTAATTATTTCGGTTATATTTATATTAAGTGTTGCGTTGCGATGCGTCCGAGGATATATGCGCCGGGTTTTACAGCGACCTCATATAGGATCGGATGTTATTACGACAATGATTGCGATGGGTCAATGCACTGACACAATGTGTACAATTATCAATACATTTACAATCAAGACCTTCCTATAATTTGCACTGCCGTTATTATTATTGAATACAATGTGAGAACTTTATTAATATTTAATTCGGGCTGTTTTCAGACACTAAGACAAGGTAGTCTCTCCCGTGACCACGAAGGCTAAAAAGCATTCGATACATCGGGACTAAAATAAAATTAAACCGCGATAAAATCCTAATGTGTAATATTCGCATAAACATAAGAAATCACTATGACAATTGGTTATTTGAAATAAATAATAAAATCAGGGCTCGAGACCGATGTGTTAATGTGTTTTTATGGTAAGAAGGCATTAGCGTTATTATCTATGAAAAGACAAAAGTTATCAATCTTCATTCGAGATTCTAGCTTTTCAAGCTTCTGCATTAAGCTAGCAATCACCCAGACATTTAAAGGGACTTTACTTACAAAGGATGTTTGTTGCCTTACTTATAAAATGAGCACTGATTATTTAAACACTTTTGTCTCTTTCTAGCAACTTTATAAATGGTGATGTCAGAGAAAGACAAAAGAGTGTTTAACTAATCAGTGCTCAGTTTATAAGTAATGCCCAAGATGTTGACGCTCATAATTCCCAGTTATTACACTGGCTTCAATTTATTTAAAACTTGCAATATTTAAAAACAAGACAGCAATAGACAACGATGTAGGACGAGGAATCGACCAAGCGGACTCTCGCGTAGATGAGAAGAGATGTACCTATCACCTAGTTGAATATAACTTACCGAGTGGTCTTTCGGGGTCATGACGGCGGCTGCAGCACTTGTTACCCATGGCGCGGCCCGCCGTTTACGCCGCGCCAAGCCGCTTCTGTAACCAACAACACCGAATGTAAAGTACACGGCAATATATACCATAAAGTTTATAGTTAGTAATGCTGGATAATTATATCTGTCAAATGGTACCGATCAACGAAGATGCTAAAAATAAGTAATGAATAAGTAATAAGTAATGAAAACAAAACTATGTAATGCAAAGATGTCCAAATTCATCTGGGAATAGGTAGAATTTCAATCAAATTCGGTATATTGAGTTGTAGAGCCACGCTGTAGACCGTTTTGTGTACAGCATGAATGGGCCGGCTCGTCCGGGTAATAACCAGTGTCTCACAGGAAATCGGCGTAAAGTAGCAGCTAGCTGCTGCGTTTTGTACGGTGAGTGAGATATCCGAAGGCCCAAACCCCGCTCGCTTTCCCAATCCCTCAATTATTCTTCTTCTTTGTATCCCCCTTATAATTCTTTTGGTATTGTTGGCGTACATGGGTGGTGGAAATCATTTACCATCAGGTGAGCCACTTGCTGTTTGCCGGGCTATGTTATAAAAAACATACAAGAATCGTGAAGTATCTTGATAGAGTTACCAATTTGAGTGACGTTAAATTTTGTTACTAGAGGTAGATTTCTGTTAAACTGTTTAATCGCGAAGCGAATTGTTGTAGCAGTAATAAACGGTAAAGTTGGAGTAAAGTTATATAAATTAGACATCAGAAAAGTGTCTGAAAGCGTTAGTACCTAGTACGTGTTTGAAGCTAGTGTTTGCTTTTCACGTATAAATTATAACATATGGAACAAATAAAGACGTTAAGTGAGTACTCGATTGACGAAGGATAACCTAGTATTGAAACAGTCAAATAATCTGATCATATGTTATTTTCAAGAATCATTGAAGTTGAAGTAATAGTGATTAGGTTACATATTGGAGTTACTTGTTCCTTATTACTAATACCTACTTTGTAGGTATATCGATTTTTTAAATATGAAGGGACTAGACTGCTCTGCGACAAGAAAACCATTGTGCAGCATAATGATGTTTTCACGGAATTTAAACTCAAAAAAAAATATGGAAAATGTTTTCTGTATATTTGTGTGTGAGTTACTAATTAATGTACGAGGAAATAAGGTATGTAATGGCGAGTTATTGAATCAATTACAGGTAATTGACGTCACTAAATATGGCACTAAAAACCACAGTGTAAATGAAGGCATCAAAGTATAACAAACCTAAATAAAATCGTTAATATTAATTAATTTGTAGTTATTTTACTTAGATTTCGGTATTTTCCCACCAGTAAAGCTTGCTTACACAATACCTCAATCCACATGTCATTAAAATGCTTAATGAGCCGGGTCATTAGTGAAACTTATATTACAGTGTGGGACCACCTTGGGCATTTTATGCAACAATCGGGTTACTCTAAAATACTTATCAACTTAGATAATTTTTATAATAACAACGGTATTATACAAGAAATATTCAATGGTGCGACAACACAAAAGGCTGTGAAGTAGCGAGTATTATTACATGTGAATTAGAAATGTGGGAAACTCAGGCAGAACCGGAAGAAGGCCGCGTGGATTGTGAGACGTAAAAAAGGACCGGACTACTGTTGTGAGAAATATGCATTGTAACTCGAGATTTAATACTTAAAATCGTCAGTTTCTAGAAAATACGCAATGTAATAACTAATAATATAATATTTTTTTGTTATGCTTCCACAAAATAACTAGTTTAATTATGGTAATAAGTTGCTCTCATCGCTAATTACACCATCCACATAGAAGATAAGAACTTGCTGCCACACTCAGAGACGTCACTAAACTGTAAGGGTCTTACTTATAAACTTTCTTAAGTAACGTTTATAAATAAGGGCCTAAGAGTCAATAAGTAATTTGTTTGAATTCGATTGTTTCCATATTCACAATTAATTAATGCTTTTTGTTCTGTTACTGAATACAGTAAATTATATATGCTCCGTTACTGAGTACAGAAATAATCTTAATTGACGTGTCTGAGAAATAATCGATTTCTAAAAAATTACTTAATGACCATTTAAATTTAATGACGTCGCTGAGTACGGCAGATTGTATTCTAACGCCTATATTTAGAAAAAAAAACCAGCTATACTATTAACTTTTAAGGACCTTAACTGTAAAGTATGCGATGAGGCCGACATGTAAGTATTCGTACAAAACTCATACATACATACACACTATATCCCATGGGTAGGCTGAGACTATTGATTGCCACAAGCTACGATGAACGATCCTGATACACCTCTTTCGCCTCTTCCACATCATACATTTTCGCCGGTTGAGGGTAGTCGTGACGTGCCCTTTTCGAAGCAGATCATTTATTTCATCGGCATTTATTGAGGGCGCCCGAGAAGAACCCTCGGGCGCCCTCTACTGAGTACTGACCCTCTCATTCACATTTGCACGATAAATACCTCTCGTAAGAAGTTTTTCATTCATCCTCTCTATATGCCCAAACTATTTGAAATCATTCGAACAAAAATCCCTAATTAATAAATGGAAAAAAGATCTTACAAAGGTTTGTAACCAATGATTAATATTTTTTTATTAAAATTATCTAAAATCTCAATTCTAAAAAAAAAGTTGCTGGCGCCGCCGCCGCCGCTGCCAAAAGCTTGTCACGCTATCTCCTCCGAAACCACTCGGGGTATGGGGTTGAGACCGATACCAATCGATGCAGAATAATGTGGGGAAGAAAGTAAGATATGTCTCATATTCGTCAGACTTTAAGTTTTTTTTTAATGTTTTGTGGAAAAACATGGGCATAGCCCCTAGTATTTTATAATAAAACTTCATCATAGTTAAATGACGTTTTTATTATCATAGGTGGGGAGCACGAGACCGTAACGTATATAAATCACAAGTGTGAAGAAAGTGGAAAAGAAGTAGCGTTTTTAGGGTCCCGTTACTGTAAAATAACATGGGATCCTTGTCGAAGGGCTAATTCTGATTGTGAGTAATAACTGCTTTTATAGCAGAGGCTGGGAAACGGTTAAGTTGTTATGGTTAGCGATTTCCACCGCCCATGAATAACCACAATAGCAGAAGAATATTGGATAAATAAATACACTCTAGTCACACACATTCTTGACCTCCGTCCCAAACATGTTTTGGCAGATCCCAACGACTCCATCACAGTAGCTATCGAAGCAGCACTTTCTCTGCCCAATCCGAATCGCAATAATAATACGCGACCCCGACATAGGACACGCCTACGAGTACGTAGAACTCCCACAACTGACCGTCGGCACAATGATGTGCAGAGACGGCCCTAAACTATACTCCCCAGCGATTGCTCAAGCTGAGGACTGAGCCTTCTAAAAGGCGCCTCTGTGCTTAATCGCTACTAAGTACATTATACATATTTCTGGCTAGAGCGCCATAAGCGCCGGCTTTATTGTCAGGTGAAGCTGTAAAAACAATATAAGCTAACAGCACAAATCCATTCGAAAAAAAAAACTAGGTTCACCTGTAACATGGGTATCAGGAACTACGAGGGGCTTGCAGTCCCACAACACCCAGACCCGAAATATGTCTTAACAGTCTCATAATGCCCAATAATTTCACGGGTTTCAATGTCCTTCAAACCGAAACACAAGTGCTTTCACACTGCTGCTTGGTGAAATAGGCAAAGCGGTGGTACCAACCCAGGCGGCCTGTTGCTTACGAGAGACCTACCTCCTCCTCATCCTTGTCTGACTCCTTGTATTCACAAAAGCTTCCTCTTTAAACGTTATATAGAATCAAATAATTATTGGTGGGTACAGAACCATCCACATGCAACTTGCTATTTATTATCCTCGTACTAAGATTTTTTTTTGGTAATTTCTCGACTATTTCGATGCAATGGCCCATACATGTTATCTATGAATAATCTAACTATCCCGTGAACGAAAAAAACAGCTCTATAATGATTATGTAAAACTAATGAACTTGTTGTGTTTCCGTGAACACTGATAAACCGAAGGTCGATAACACTTGTAAGGGTGGACACGAGGAATTTATATGAAGGACTTGGGTTTTATTTTGATACTGTATGTTAGTGACTCACCTAGGTGATATATATACTACCTACACAAGCTGTCTAGTACATAGAAAGTGCGCACTTAGTTACGGTCAATTGACCGCAACTCATTCAGTCGTAAGCGTCTAATACTGCACTAGCTAGCTCCCTTTGCCACTCTCCCGCTTGAGCTGTCAAACTCGCGCGTTAGGTGACGCGATTTTACTTCTACACATCCCATCTAGTTATACATTAAGGTCTTTGGCTTAACTACGTTATTTTTGAAGTGAAACGTCTTTAGGCGCGTTGATTACTTTTTGGGTGAACAAAAATCATGGAACTCGCGTCATCGTCACCGAACGCTTTCCATGATCTATATGTATACTGCGTATATGTGTACTTTTTGGGTGAACAAAAATCATGGAACTCGCGTCATGGTCACCGCATGCCTCCCATGAGCTATATGTATATTGTGTATATATGTACATAGATATACCTCCGTGCGTTATTATTTTTGTTTTTTGGTTTATAAAGATGTGTTTATGATCAAGGATTAAAGTTTAAATTGGTAATGTTCACTTCTTTACAAACCAAAAATAATTCAAACATAATTAATAATCTAATAGCTCGAGGATACAATTCACAAGTTACTTAGTTTTCACTTCTATCGACAGTCCCCAAAGACTGCCCCGCATTTTTTTTTAGCTTGAATGACGAAACGAGCAGATCGCTCGCCTATTGGTAGCGCCACGCCTGCCCATAAACAGAAGCAACACCACACAGAACTTTGGATTGCAAAGCACTGCATGTGACATCATGTCATCCTGAGTCATAAGTTGGTAAGTCTCATACTCAGTAATTTCACTGGCTTCAATGTCCTTCAAACCGAAACATAACAGTGCTGACATACTGCTGCTTGACGGCAGAAATAGACAAAACGCTGGTACCAACTCAGATGGCCTCTCGCATATGAGATCTCGCATATGATGGCCTACCACCTAATAAATAGACATTTGGTTTTTATAATTTTAGAACATATTTTCTCTAATATTACGATCGGCTCGAACGGGACGTTACCACTGTCTCGTAGAAAACCGACGTAACGTCTTGGGTTTGCTGCTGCGTTTTGTACGGTAAGTGAGATATTCGGAGGCCCAAACCCTTCGCAACCCCGAAATTATTCCCATAAGGTCGGCAACGCGCCCATGATTCATCTGGTAATATGTGCATACATGGACAGTGGAAATCACTTACCATCAGGTGACCTACTTGCTCGTTTGCCGGCCTATGCTATAAAAATAAAATGACATTTGGTAACCTTATCTACACCTGACCCGAAGTACAGCATTCAAAATACAATGCCGACCGTAGTCAAACGTTGAATCCCTCAACAATCTCCAGAATTAGGCCGGCCTGAAATATCTAGACACCAGTTGACCAAGGATCGCGACTCGCCAGAATAAACCATTGTGGCCAGTTTCTCACAATTATTATAATAATAATACCAGCCCTGTATTATATACGTCCCACTGCTGGGCACGGGCCTCCTCTACTGAATGAGAGGGGTTAGGCCTTAGTCTACCACACTGGCCTAATGTGGGTTGGCAGACTTCACATACCTTCGAAATTCTTATGAAGAACTTCTCAGGTATGCAGGTTTCCTCACGATGTTTTTCCTTTACCGTTAAAGCAAGTGATAATTAACAATTAATATACACATAACTTAGAAAAGTCAGAGGTGTATGCACTTGGGGCTGGTTTCGAACCTGGGACTTTCGTCTCGACAGTCCATATAACTCCCCGCTGAGCTATCACTGCTTTTACAATTAGGTGGTCGTTATTTATATATTACAGAACTGGGAAGGTGGTGTAAAACCAGTCAACGTCGCAGTCCATCAAGCCGAAGACCGGAGCAAATGGAAAAAAACCATTGCTAGAATCCTTGCACGGAGTCACGATCCTCAACAATGAGGGAACGATATAGGAGGAGGAGGATTTATGTATTAAGAAAAAACTCTGTGTCTACATTCTGACTGTCATTGTCCCTATGAGTTATCGTCCCCAAAGAAGTTACATAAACTATAGTATACACCATGTTCGTTCCATGCCATAAATCAATGTTTTATCGTTCGCACAAAGTTATCCGTGTATCAATACCTTATCACGCCGTGGGAACCGTACCAACGTCGATAACGCGACCCGATAAGGACAGGATTGTGTAATTAGTTCAGCTTTCAAAGGATCTTGTGTTTTTTTTAACAGGACTAGGAATGGAATGATGTGAATGTGATCCTTAGGTCTGGTGGCAGTATTTATGGACTGTCGTCACGAAGGTCTTGGGTCCGATTCTTAGGCCGAATAACACTTTGTAACTTATTGTAATGCATTTTTCCCGGGATTAGATGCTCGAAAAGGGGTAGACGATAAACAAAGCCAAATATCTTGAGAAATGACATTTTGAGAAATGGATTATGCGCCTAAATCTTCAAAAAGATGTTGTGCCCCCCTCAGACTAGAGACAAAGTAGAGTGATTAAAAGAATAAGAATGATTACAATGTTTATCGCTCTTTTGGTTTATAAGCAACGTATACAGTTTGCGGGCCCAGATTTTCAGGTTAGTCAATTTTATTGGACTGTCAAGTTTTTTTTTTATTGCACTAGATAGACGAGCGGGCGGCCCACCGCGGATGGTAAGTGATTACCGCCGCCCATGTACCTCAGCAATGCCAGAGCACAGCCAGGCCGTTCCTACCGTTACAGATGATTTTCCGGGATTCCAATTATACTCGTTAACTCTCTCTCCTACTACTATATCTGCACGCCTAATTGGAAATAAATTTAGAATCAAAAATTTAATAGAATAATATACGCTGCAAATAATATTCGTTCCATTATAAAAATAATTAATTTGTATGAATGAAAAATATGTTGAATATTTAAACTGAAGTTACAATTTTAATTTCAAGCGCCGACTCAGATAGGTATGAGCAAGGTTATCTCTTATTCAAAGTCACTGAAAATGCTTAGGCCTTAGATACAACTTTAATCAATTCATAGAATATTCAAAACTTTAGAACTTAAAAGGCATTTTCAACAAAGTTTAGGTTTTAACTAAGCATGTTAATTTTCAACCATCTTTTTGTGAGTCGTATTTCGGGATTATTCAGTTTACAGTCAATTGCTTTATTGGACAGTATGCCAATTGTAGCAACAGTCAAAATTCTCGTTAATGATAATCATTACATTTAGGATCTACATATGTATGCTAACAACGCAACGCGGCTTCAATGTCCTTCAAACCGAAACACAACAGGCCGTACACACTGTTGCTTAGCGGCAGAAATAGACAAAGCGTTGATATCAACCCAGACGACGGGCGAGTTATTATGACATAATAAAAACTTGTTCTAACATTATATTATGTGCTTATTTTTCTCTGACCGAGACTGGATGGCCGGGCTTTCATTGCATATTCGTATTAATTCGTAAAAAACGAACATTGACGAAGCGCTTAATTTAAATTGTAGCACCGAATAATATTATTACGTAGAATTTATGTTGGTAATCAATTATGTAGCACCATCCTGCTTCAACAGAGCAGCGATAACTACATAGTAATAAATAACGTTGTACAAAGGTCCCTTTGACAGTAGAACACTTTCAATACTGAGGTTTCCTGTCGCGTCAACGACCTCCGAAACCGCATCAACATCCTACATGACATCACACACATTCTTGTGCATTCGGAAGCACAGAAAATAACGACTATTTCTTTAAACAGCCTATTGAAATTACCACCGTCGATGAATACTAATTATTTTTCCTCGTATTTATGTTCAACAAAACATTTTGTGGTTTGTCAACAATCTTTACAAACGGAATACACAATCATGTCCGGTATGGTATTTAATACAATGAGTGTTATTAATATCGTAGTAACATCTTAAATTCCTTCGTTCCCTTTGTTGATTCGGACCGTTTCAAATACTCTGGTTTACAGATCACGAGTTATGTATTTGAATGAAGTGTATACAATACTTACACGAATATTGTTGTTTGTATTATATAATAATATCGTCTTCAGCCCACTCATTGTTAATGTTGTTGTTGTTGTATGTAAATACTAGATCAGAACTTAGGGTTGTTGAAATCTACACAATTAGTTTCAAAATGATTGAATTTGTGGCTATTAAATTTTGTATAATATCTTCATTAAACAAAGTAGTACCAAAGTTTTTTTATTTGATAATATAAAAAACATTGATAATACGCACCTTTTTAATACAAATATATGCTAAGCTTGTCAGTAATATTAGCACGATCCAATACGTAGACGACGTTTACTTATCTAACAAGTATCCAGAAAGTCCTATGATAATAACAGATGTAATGATATATTTGTATTGTCAAACCGAGATGTATGGTTACACTGAATAGAAAAGTTCTAAGAACCGCACACAATTCAATTTCCAATCTGTCTTCACAATATTTATAAGTGAAAATTATAAACAAGCAACAGCGCGTGTACGATAGCGAGAAATTGCAACGAGCAACATGGCGCAAATACGAACTAACGTCAGCAAAATCAAATTAAATTGGATAAACAGCTACCACACCTCCGAACCGTGTTGAATTGAACGTGTATTCTGTAATCAATTCTGCACACTGTGGACGTCAGCTTGATACGTCAGGAATCAGAATGAAATCGTAAAATTATAATCGAATATGAATATATGAATTAATCGTAAATTTTAATAGAAAGTCTCGTAGTTAAACTAAATTTATTAAATAATAAAGATTGATATAATTGTTTGTAGCTAATCAGTGAAATAGGTGGAATTCATTCTGAATTGCAATTTATTCGTTAAACAAGGATATCGTTTAAACATGAAAGGAGCACAAGTTAAAAAAATACAAATACAATAAATAAACAATACAATTTCAATACCAGACTTTTAAAATCCACATGAAATGTAGACTTTACATCAGTTATCAAATAAAAAGGGAATAATGATAACCAATACATATAGAAAAATTAAACAAATAATATAGACATAGAAAAAATTGCTAAGCTTGAAAATCCAATACATCAGCGTTCTTTACATTGCGTTCTTAACAATCTCGTATTAAAGCAAACAATATTTCAACGTCGTTTCCATTCTGCAGCTTTAGAAGCAAAAAGGGCACTAGTTGTTAGCAAACTTATCACATGGAGTGGCTGAAGACTGACAGCTAATTAATTCAATGATAGGAGGTTTAATGATTAAAACCATGTTTTTATGATTAGTTTCACCTATTAATTATTCTTGACAAATGAATTATGAATACTGTGATGTTTGAATATAATATAAGAGTGTTCAAATCAATTTTTTTTTTCTATAATGGTTCGTATAAGATCTGTTTCAATTTACAGAATGTAAAAATAATAAGAATGTGAAGTAATAACGGAAAATGGCTTAACAAGAATAATCAAATTAAATGATAATGATTAAAGCATAGATAATAGTAGAATCTACCTCTATGTAATATATATATAATTCAAGTTTAACAAATAAAATAATTTGGTTTGAGACAAAATACTTGTCCAAATAGACTGGGCTATCAAAGTATTTTTTATGGTTCTTGTTCACTGTATGTTTTCCTCGGTGTTAACAATACAGAGATTTAGAGGTTATGGATTGCTTGAAATTTTAAAATGCCTCCACAACCTTGCATCGCAATAGCAGCGAGTTTGAATATTATCGAAACGGATTTCAGTATGATATGGAAAATGGATGCTAGAAATCTCAAAGTATTTTAGGGTAGCATTCTATTCTTCATTTTAACATAGACACACTTAACGCTTATTGCTTTTAAGATTATGGGGCCTTACTTATAAACTTTCTTAAGCACTGATTAGTTAACGCTGTTTTCGTCTGTTTCTAGCCTCTTTATAAATCTCATTGTCAGAGAAAGACAAACGAGTGTCAAACTAATGAATGCTTAAGTAACGTTTATAAGTAAGGCCCATAATGAGTGTTTAATTAATCAATGCTTAAGTGACGTTTATAAGAAAGGCCCATAAAGAGTATTTAACTAATCAACGCTTAGGTAAAGTTTATAAGTAAGGCCAATAAACGTTACTTCAAGGATAAAAAACAGTCACTCTCGCGCCCATAGGTTTAGGGTCTGTAAAAGATTAAAGAATATAATTTACAATGTCCACTCCTGATATGAGTTCTACTAGTTCCCAAAGTAGCTTTAGTGCTTTTATAAATACATTACATGAATGATTACATATCATGAGTTGCAGGTAATAAGAGGACAGTGGGCCCTTTAAGTGCCTTCAACGTACCTAAGTACGTACGTAACGTACTTAAGTGCCTGTCCAGTACCACCACCATATTAAGATCACATATTTGTGCCAGTGCGGAAATTACCAGCGCACAACAATGGCCGTCTAATTAAAATTACCAAAACTAACATATTTTAGTTGTATAGTATCCTTGAGATATATACTTGGATCCAATTAAAATGCTTTAAACTAATCACCAAATCCGCATTCTAGCATACCATCTGCATCTAATTTGCCACGTAAATTCATTCTTACAGAACAACAAAACAAATGTAATTTTCAAAATAATAACAGTTTCTCCATTCAAAATTAACTCATAATTAGGAAAATAATCAAACAATAAAACCCGACAAGATAACAGCCGTAGAAGCAATTTGTTCCGAGGCAGTTTTCACAGATTTTAATTAAGGAACGGCGCGTTGACTGTTCCGTCGGGATGACAGATAAGTTCGTCTTCATTTCACAAGAAATATTATGAATGATACGTCTTAATTGTAATATTTTATGTAATTAATTGCCGTGTATAATATATGTAAGCATTTTGTCAAACACATAAATAACAACGCAATATTTCAGTATGTTTACAATATTAGATACACATATGTATGTGTATATAATATTGTAAACATAAAATACTAATAAGTATTCAGAAATCATATTATTAACTTAAAGTTATTGCATCAATGATTTCAAATTCCATGTGTTAAAGGAAGGACGTGCATACAAAACAGACGACAGTTACAGTAATTACAGCTGAATACATATTACTTGATAATGCAGTGCTGTGCATTGAAAACAGGAAGAAAGTGAATGTGCTTGTGAAGCGAAGGCGGGGTAGGACGCGCCCCAACAACTTGTTGCTGTCAATCAATAACATCACTAACCCACCATTGTTCCCCTAAAACTGGAGGCTTGTCACTACCACACTCACATTCATTACTAACATTCTTGCAACAACTAAAACATTTCAATACTGTGCAGTTACACATCGATAAACGGCTTTCATAAATCAATGCATACGCTAAACTCGATATCGACGAAACATTATTGGAACGTCCAAAACGCAATTAGACCAAGACCTGATAAAATATAACCAACTATCAGATTAACCTCAAAACTAAATCAATGTCCCTAACCGACTGTCGTTAAGCCTTAGAGGCCAATAAAAGGGCTTAACGAAGCCTTGTTCAAACAGGAACGCTTTAGATAAGAGGATAATCAATACACTGTGTTGAATGCGTGAAAGTAAATGAAGATAATGTTGCTAGTTGCGCAGAAAAGATTTCATAGTTATATTTGATGGATAAGATGTAATTATTAAAATAGTCAAATAAAAAAACAATTTAGTCAGTAGAGTCGTAGAACGAAAATTTAATTCGCTGTCGTGCATGTTCCGTGGCCGGTCAATAACCCAGCCCGGGTGGAATCTTGAACTTGAACCACAATGCCAATTGCGGAAATCGTAATATTTTTTTTATCCACAGTTCAATTTTGAAAGACAAATGAGAGGTCTGATTAGATTTGGTCCGGTGTTATCAGGATAAATTAATCACGGGGGCAAGCGATTTGTTGAAACCAATGGGGAATTATCGAGTGAAGCGCCGCAAGGTTTACAGAACAAAGGCTCGTGGTGTCGGCAAATTGACTGCGTAATTGTGAAACATCTGAAGCATCTGTGAAAAACAGACGCAATTTTCCATAATTCGCTCTTACATTCTTCAGAGAATGATTACTACTGTACGTCAACTGATATTGTATTTCTAGTAAAATTATCTCACATACTGTTGCCTATATTAAAATCATTTGTATGAGAGGAACTGAAATTAGGTATTCCAAGATCATATGAATTATTCATTGAAACATCGTCTCCGAGCTTAAATTTAGGTCGAAGAAAGCAAATTTATAACATTGTAACCATACATTTATATACACGTTTTAATGTTTAGTAGCACCGTGTAATATAAAGTGTATAAGTATAATTCATACGAAGCCCATGCAAAACCTCACAAGCTCGGTGTTAAACCGCAAGTGGAGGAAGTAAAATGAGATCTAATCAACGTACGTAACGAATATGTGCTACAACTTGATAAGTGTTTTATTTTTAGTGTTTAAAGGCCGCGATGTTTTTTTATAAAATAAACAATTTTTATGTTTACCTTATATACCATTTTTATTGTTGATTATACAACTAAGGAACAATGAATTTAATCACATATATTCTACGCTCGCCGTTGAATACAAATTTAACTTATGTAAATCTTTTGTTAACACTCTTGTTAGCTCTTGTGCTGTTGAATGCTCTATAATTGGGGCTTATTTGAATTCTGAAAGAAACCTACTATGTTATGTAATAGCAGTGTTTTACTGAATTAAACAATTGTCAGTCCCCACACGTTAGTTCTTTTGAACTTGACAATGATTTGTATTTGAAGGACGTCGGGCGCAGCTGCCGTCGAGACAATGGAGTTATGTGGCCACACATAATTTTGTTTAGTTACAAACCACCACCGACCTAGATTTATTTGAGTGAATACTTTAAAAAAGAAAAAATAGGAAGACTTACACGTCCACCACACTGCCGCGATTTTATCGATAGTTTTTATCGACCGCGTTTCTACGATATTGTGTCCTGCGTCCAGCCGCGATTTAATCGTGCGATATTTCCAGTGTTCACCAATCCGGATCCGTCAGCCGTCTTTGGTAGTGTTACTAAAACTTTTTCGGCTATTACAGTAGAAATCGCGGCATTGCAGTGTAATTTGTCTCGATTTAAAGGCCAATGAATCTCAGGCTTGGTATTGTCTTTAAGTTTATGAGACCGCGTTTGTTTTTATAGCATAAACCGGCAAACGAGCAAGTGGGTCACCTGATGGTAAGTGATCTCTACCGCCAATGTACGCCCAATACCAAAAGAATTATGGGCGCGTTGCCGACCTTAAAGGAAAGAGATAATTAAGGGAATGGGAAGGGGAGGGGATTTGGGCCTCCGGATATCTCACTCACCGTACGAAACGCAGCAGAAAGCTGCTACTTTACGTCGGTTTTCTCTGAGACAGTGGTAACGACCCGGACGAGCCGGCCCATTTATGTCGAAAGTGTCTACAGCGTGGCTCTACCACTCAAAATCAATCGCGTTTACATATAATATATTAATTAACGTAATTTATTCATAATTATTGAACAATAAGGGTGTTCTGGAAAATTACTAATTACAAAATATGTAGGTAATACATAAAATCATCCCCTGTGCGCTGTAGGTAAAACATGCAGTTAATAATTCTCTAAATACATACAAGACCTAACCAAAAGCGATGGCAAATGAAGATAATGACTAATATGAATGAATTATTAGCGACAAAGATTAATCGGTGTACACGAACGAAAGGAACCAGAAAGTAACAGTGCGTAATACACGAAGTGGTCTTTATTGCGTAACTAAAATTCATGATCCGAATTAGAATTTCTCAAGAAACTACTTTATTAAGCCATTATTCAATCGTAACTGGTAAAGTGTGAGTTTTATGCAATACACCAATAGTTAAAATTGCGAAACCACTTTCCGATAATAAACTTTGTTGGTTCACAAGAAAGCCGGTAGCAATGTTTCAACTACTACGAAAATTCGAACGTTAAAGCAATCGCGCCCTAATTGCTGAACTTTTTAACTGTTGAAAAGCTTTTAAAGTGAACCAAAGGAGTATTAAAGTACAAGCAATTGTTTCGAAGTAGGCCAAAATATGTTTTTGGAATGTATACGGTTCAGTCTGAATGCCTTGTCGAAATATCAGTTTGTTTATGATACATTTTGGTGTGGGGGAATAAAACCCAATAAATTGTGTTTACTAAGAATAAACGCTGTACTTCTATCATTCGACAATAATGTATCTACTGCTTTGAATAGACGGATCAGTTTTATAGACTAAACATCAAATGATATAAGAGAACTTGTATGCAAGAGTGTTCTAAGTAGTGTTTTATCACTTACACCACTGGAGCGTATAAGTGGCAACGACGGTGAACCAGGAACTTGGCTATGTAAAGGAACAGAAAAGCAAAGACTTCGATTATATAGGAAACTTGGAGTAAACACTTCATACTTAATGAGTAATAAACGAATAAGGAAACCTTTATTCAGGTTCAAGTCTCTTCACTATAATGTCATGTATTAGTAGTCCGACAACACGCGTGATTGAGTTTTTGGCCTAAAATTAATTATATTTGTATTCTGAAGACGTTTCAACAGTCATTAGACAAGATCATTGGAATATCCAAAGAAAAGGAATAAATTGTGTTATTATAAAGAAACAATAAGAAAAATAAATTAAATATGACAGATGGCAACATATTCAATGAACGAGCGTCAAGCATTATTAAAAAGCAGGTCACGTAAATGAAACTGCAAAAGGAGTTATTTACCAGACATCCGCCGGAAATGATTCCTAGGACACATTATTATATTGTATGGATTTGATCAGACGGATAAACTTACTCCTTTACTGACCATAATTAGGTAGCTATTGCAATGAAATTAAGCAATATGGATATTAATGTTTCCTTAAATTATTGTTACTGTGATCCTATCAAAGTTTAGTACGCCCCTCAAAATATTACGTATGGTAATAAAATAACAAAATGCCGAGTAGGTAGGTAAATAATATATTGCGACAATACGGGAACTCAGTAAACAAATAAAATGATCTATTGCCAAGATAACAATGAATAAGAAAGTTGTAAATATTATATTTGTATGTCGAAATAAGATATTCTTTTATCTAACCTATATCATCACACTGCAGAAAAAAGGTATTCTCAATCTATCCCTCCAGATATTGCGATTCATTGCAACTACATGTGGCTAAACTCAAATGCATCCTGAACATTTCCCCATCTGCCTCTCTCCCCGACCATCAGATACACATTGGGTAATAAGGTATGTTAATAGGTGATGGTAATAAGCTTTGCCCAATGTTCAGAATCAAATGACAAGATATTATTATAAGAGTATTAAATACAGCACCGAAATAATATATTTATGTACCGAAAGCGGAGGCCTCACATGCGAAAATAATTATTGCTTACAAAATAACTGTGTAAAATGTATAATTGATACTCAAACATGTGTAGATTTATAGGCGTATTGTGAACAAATTGATGGCGAGAAGATCAAATACAGTTACATCAATAAAGCAAAAGTGTGACGTTACCAAGGTTCCGTTCATCCACGAACACATACAAACGAAATTTCGAATTCTCCACGCATTCGTACACATGAACATTTAAATTTGTATTTGCTAAGCAACATGAGAATATTTATACCATTTGTTTGCTTTAAAGTTGCTAAAGCTAATTTCATTTGAATACTATATCGAACGAAGAGATGATGACGAACTTATAAAATAGATACCTACTAATGCCCGAATATTGAAATGGTACTCAACTGTCTGACAGCTAACTGCTACTTATTTTCATACAATTTTGACCGCTAAGAGGGCTTCAACAAATTTAAAACGATCTTAAATTCTTGAATAGCATTTTAGTAATTGGGCGTAAGACCAATGCTCGCTTCTATCCACGAATATATAGATGATGAATATGAAGAATACAACGTTACATTTAATGTCCTAAAAGTACCACGGTCCGTTGTCCTATAACTACATCACGAATTATCCAGTAGCCTCATTTTATAAGTTCATAATTGTATACCTGTACAACATATCGAGTATAACAATTTTTCAGTCCATTGCGTTGCAAAAGCGCGTGTGTGACCATCCGACACCGCAAACATTTGTATGGTCCACGAGTATTTGCGTCAAACATTGAATATAGGTGTTGAGGAATTACCGCCTATGTTACCTCTAAAGCTGGGGACTGAGTCCTGTATATTGTTGTAATAGGTTTTTACCTATGAACACAATAATTTGACGAATTGAACAACTTTTGGCGGGAAAAAATTAATACCCGAGAGTCAGTACAAAATACCTTTGTAGAGTGTTGCTTCACGTCCAGCCGATTTCTTCAAAAATACATCGGTAAATTGCCACTGTGCTGGATACATCGATGGCATGGGTACTTTACTTTGATCAATAGAAATAAATAAGAGGGGCAAAAATACTCTGACTTTTTTCATACATTATATTGAATATTGTTGATGGTTAATATTTTCAATTATTTTTTAACCTCAAGCACCGACACAACAACTAACATTATCTACGATTGGTAAGTATTTTATTATTTTAATATGAGCGTGTGATCAGATCACATATCTCAGACCAAAGAGCTAAGGTAGAAAATTATAAATATTTTCTAGCCTGCGTGTCTTGGAGAGCAATTTACGACAGTTTTCAAACATTTAAAGCGTGTAATGTAGTGGATAAAATTAAAAGAAACCAGATTACTAGTGCGCATACAAAATTAATTATGTTACACGGCTGGAGCAAGTTTTGTTTGCAATAAAAGTTACTGCAGTTATGTTGTGTAACTTAGCATTTATTACAATGTTATATGGTAAACAGGTGCTACAATGCTTAAAACTGATTAGAAGATATAAGGGAACAGGAAGATCACGCAATATATCAACACAACGAAGATAAACACGAGCACCCTCTATCGCACACACTCAATCTTCATTCCCCTATGAGCGAAATATCTTGGATTCACCGTAATTCTCTATGTTTGGCCAATTTTCGTTAACTGCTCGACATAGCGCATTTTGCGCGAGTTAAATATGCATTTAATCTTGTTTATCTTGAGTTCAAAATATGTACGAATGTCATCTAACCGGTACAAAGGCTCTTGTGTACGGGACAATGCAACAATTCGCCCGCATCGAAGTCCATTCACCATTTTATAGCTCCGTGACAGGTTATTACAATGGGATTCGGTTTCGTAATTACGAAAGAGTGACAGAAGAATAAGATTATCTTGGAATCACTAGTATCTATTAAAACATTTATAGTGCCAGTTATGTTGGCAGGTCTGGGTAGATTAAGAAGATCGAACTAGTTTAAAAGCAATTATAAAGGGTGTTAATGAAGATAAGATAAGGAAGACTGCCACTGTGGTGCAGTTGTAATGCGTACGCGTTACGAGTGAGGCTGACGCTGAGGTCCCGGGTTCGATCCCCGGTTCGGGTAAAAGTGATATTGGGTTTTTCTATTACGAAATACTGATACTGAGATCAGCCCGGAGTCTGTCCGGTATGGCGATAGGCTCGCCCCCTATCACATCATGGGACGGAGATACGCTCGGCGAAATGTGGGTGCACTGTTTACACCTCTGCCTACCCCTTCGGGCATTTCAGGCGTAAGTGCGTATATATGAATAATTTAATCTAAAATTTGAAATATAGATTGGTCGAGATGCATCGACCAAAGACTAATTATTTCAACAGAACGTGTGAAAATTTTAAGGACAAGCCATTGCCCACTTCGCCCTTTAACGTGCTAATTCGAGGCCTTAACCAAGTAACATCTTCGAACGTGATAATCATCACAAGTCTGTAACTGCCGATAAATTGCAACAATGTATGATGTAACTTGATCGTAAAGCGATTATATTATTTTAACCTACATGTAGTTAGAACGGGATGTTTATGGTCGAGCTCACGACGAGTTAATGTTTATATTGAAAGCAGCGGAACATTTCACAACTGGGACAAATCTCGCCGTGGCACACGGAAAACTTATCTCAACTAACGAAAACAAAATTCCATTAATGGGATTAACTCAGTGTCGACCGATCGGATTGCCTGTCCACCCAAATAGTAGTAAATCATAAAATTATTCACGGATGAATTGATATGGACGTCATTTGGGAGGCATGATACAGTTTCCCATGTTATTGAGAGAGAAATGAATGTATTTTTGCAAGTATAAAATTACTTTGGACACAGTTTAGCATAGTTTGGTTTATCCGTATTGCTTTATTACCACGTCTTATTTATGGCTTGGATTAATGAATTTGTACAAGATAGAAACTCAAAGTCAACTTTGCTAAATAAGCAAACATTTGTAACCACACAATAGAAAAATGCAAATTCATTTATTATAATTATTAAAAGCTTATCAAAACCAAAAAAATTATAAACCCCGCTAATCCAACTATGCCAATTATGTTCCATCTATGAAAATATATTTTGTACTTAAAATGTATTCAACATTTTCGCTGTAGACCAATATCATTGAGTTCAGGGTCATTGATTAGGCATTTGAGTTTGTAGACCGCGGAGTGCAGGTCACAAAGGTTATTAGCTCGGTCGACAATCTAAAGGTCGATCAACTCTGTGTGATTACAAGGCTCGTAAATTATATGAGTATTAACAATGTATTAATTTAACTAATTTTACATTAATTTTACTTTCTTTTCTGTTGCCGCTATTTAAGTGTTTTATGATGCAAATTAAAAAAATGATATATAACTTATCATCATTTAGTACCTATAATTAATATGTAAACTTCTACACATTAATTTCACTTTTTTATATGACAATAGATTTAAGTGTGATTTAGGTGTACAAAACGTAAGATAATAAGTTAGTTTTAATGAGTTTTAGCAATTAATTAATTATTTTGCGAATAAATATATAGTCGATTAGTTAATTAATAACGATACTTACTATATATTTTCAAAACTCACAACAAGCTATATAATATGTAGATAATGTATTTGCTACATTTTATCGCTTCTATTACATTCGTAATTAGCCTTTGCTCTAGGCTCCGCCCGCGTGAACTACCTTTACCGGGATAAAAAGTAGCCTATGTTACTCAGTGATAATGCAGGTTCCTAACGGCAAAGAATTTTTGAAATCGATCCAGTAGTTTTTAAGTTTATTCGTTACATACAAAAATACAAATCTTTCCTCTTTATAATATTAGTGTATATTGAATATTAAAGCTGACAATGGATTCGTGTAGTTTTTTGTACAACATGTGGAACCCATTGGAATGTTTTCGGGAAGCCGTGAGCGCCCTCCTGTCGCCGATGGTCATGGGGACATGGGGCGCGACTCGCACGCGATCAATAACACAGGGCTTCCCTGCTGCTTGCAAAGCCGGCTGTGCTGCGTAGCCCACTTCCGAACATGTTTGCGTTCACGCAATTCGCTTACATTAATTACTTATCTTCGTTCGTGTTATAACATCGAATAACTGCAATACTTTATTTCTATGGCTCAATGTTAATATTTAATTTACAAACTAATTAGTTTTCTATTTAAGTGACGAAGAAAAACGGAGGTGGTTCTCAATCCGAGCCGTATATTTGTTTTTATTTTGTAAGAATACCACGCATAATCCCGCCAAATGTAGACCGATTTGGATGAGTCCTTTTTCATTCGAAAGAGTATAAAATTAAATTTCTAAAAGAAATTCTCCCTCTTAGGGGGTGAAATTGGGGATAAAATACTAAAGCTTCGTCATTTGTGTACCATTTGGATGAATACACACTAAAAATAGTTAAATAAAAACTTTTCAACAACAAATAAATCCGACTCAAGAAAAGCTTAAAATTAAAATAACGTAATTTTGAATCGGAGCTTTTTACCTATAATTGACCATTAAATTGCAATAGCACCGTCTCAAAATTGGTTATTTTTATTTATAGATTTTCAGTTGCCTATTTTTAAGTGTTTATTTGGTTATCTTTTTTTTGAGTTAGTGTTATTTTTGATTACGATTTATGCCTTTTATTTCTTTTTTTTCAATTTCAGTAACAGGGCTTTTCAATCTCTTAGCTATGTTAACAGATTAAGTACTTAGACCTTATTTGTAAGACGATATCGTTGTGGTTTGTACAAGAGATACATTACTTGAGTCGTATTGTCTATTGCCAGTTGGAGGATCATTAATGGATACACTGTATGATCAAAGCCTCAATAAGCGCCTAATAACAGCTTTGCATACACGATTATCAGCTGAGTCGTATTTTACTGTACATAACTACTGACTGACTGCCTCGATGGTGCAGTTGTAATGCATACGCGTTACTCGGGTCGGGTAAAAGTAATATTGGGTTTTACTTCAGGAAATGCTTAGTATCAGTCTTGAATTATGCCCGGCATGGCGATAGGCACGCCCTCTATCACCTCTTGGGACGGAAATAGGCTCGGCGAAATGTGGGTGTACAAGCTACACCCATGCCTACCCTTTCGCAGGTTACAGGCGTGAATGCGTATGTATGTATGTAACAGAGGTAGATTAAATATCGGTAGGTAGGTAGGATGGTTATTTAATTTATCCTTCAGATATAGCTATCCATATCAATGTTAGACTTTGTTAGAACCAAGTTATTAAAAACCAACTAACTTAATGCTTACCTTACCTTAACTTAAAGCCGATAATATATCTTCCTACTAATATTATGAATAAGAAAGTTTGTATGTTTATGAATTTAGATGTTTTTTAAGCTGGAATGACGAAACTAGTAGGTCGCTCGCCTGATGGCATACGCCACGCCTGTCCATAAACAGAAGCAACACCACACATAACTTTGAATTCCAAAGCACTGCATGACACTGTACTGTATACGTCACTCCGTTACCATGCATGTACCATACCACTCAATCAATTTGGGTAAAATTAGTAGATAGACCATGACCTGGATTAGGACATACGCTACTTTTGTCCCGGAAAAATAAATTCCCGCGGGCGGTGCCGCGAGCAAAAGCTAGTAAGTAGTAGTAGTAAGACTATAATAGCACTGCAATCAACTTATCTTCTGATCTCAAACTTACGCACGTGTTGATATAAGAACGGATAATTATAACTATTACGCTTTTATAATGAATTGAAGTCGATATTTGACATGTTGAGAACTTAATTAAGAGGTGTGGTCGAATAATGAATAGATCATTACAATGTCGAACAATAGTGGGGGTTAAAGGTTTTAATTTAAGCGTAGGACAGGACTGGGACTTTTTCGTTGACCACCAGTGTTTTAGATAAGATAATATAAATAATAATTATATATACACTCACGCCTGTAATCCCCGAAGGAGTAGGCAGAGTTGTAACCAGTAGGTACACCAATATTTCGGCGAGCTTATCTCCGTCTCATGATGTGATAGGGGCGAGCCTATCGCTAAACCGGGCACAATTCCAGACTCCGGGCATTTCGAAATAGAAAACCCAATATCACTTTTACTCGACCTGGGCATCGAACCCGAGACTTCAGCGTCAGCCTCAGTCCTAACACGTACGCGAGGCAGTCTAATATAATAATAAAAATAAAACCGCTATAAATGTGAATACTTTAATTCCTTGACCTTTGATGAAATAAATTTATGATAATAAGTAATGTACGATAAGTATTAAAATATGACTTAGATGAAAACGAAATGAATATAAGAAAATTGTTTCCTTGTTATAAAAATAATAATTTTGTGAAGGATAAAAACACAATTTGCGATGAAGACTAGGAAACTTAGGGAAAGGACTTCTAAAATTATAGGTACAATATCCTAATAATAATCTATAAGTATACGTTCGGTACACGCACATTTTTATAATTACTTACAAATTACACAGATGTGTGAATTGGCATTACGGGTAGCAGTTTTATCCTTACAATCGGCAGTTTGAGGGTATAACCGTGCCGTGGGGGAAACGTCACTGCACATTGGGGTGACGGTGTATTTGGAATTTTAATTTCTTTTAATACAAAGAGCCTATAGTGGAAATCGATTGAAGATGTCAACACTGAACACGTTAGAGAAGAACATGTAGATTTTGTTTGCACATCGCTTACTATACCTCCTACACCAGATTATTTTCATACAGGTATATTTTTACCTAAAAAGGCCCTAGCTTAATTTAAAAAAGGTACTACTGATTTACTGTTTTATCTATTTATTTTTACCGAAAATAAATACCGTTTTATACCTAATGTAGTCATGGTAATCTACTAGATGGCAGCAGCAGCATAGACGAGCGACCTGCTCGTCTAGTAATTCCAGCAAATAAAAAATTCTATCGGAATTGTATTGGTATAATAGAATTGTGTTGTTGGTTGCGTACGTAACCTTATGGGTTTGATACGAGGAGGTAATGCGAGTTTTTAAAAACAATAAACATGACTTACCGACGTTTCTATTTGTCATCGATGTGGCGATAAGCTCGCCCCCCTAGCACATACGGAACAATATTACCGATGGCGAAATGTGGGCACGTTTGTACACATCTGCCTACCGATTGGGGACGATATAAATACGATGGACGAGTAAGAAAAAACTAATATGGAGGTCGTACATGCTAATCGACATAAACTGAGCTGCTCTATTTCCAATCAAATATTGTAAAGCTTTTACGCTTTCAACAATAATTATAAACTATGTTAGAGTTTCTTGCCCGTTCTTCTATAGCGAAACAGCATTCCGAACTGGCGGTAGAGTTTTTGACGGAATCTAAACAATGTATACATTCTAACAACGTTTTATGGATTCAATAAATATTTTGAATTTTAACATTACTAAAATATGTATCAAACCCATAACAAAAGATATAACAATCATAGACGACTATGACGGAATTGTAACTATTCCTTACCGGCTGCCACTCGACGAAGCAGATGATTATTTGGAATCCTTCTGTCGCCTCTCACGTCCCCCTTAGGTCATTGCCTCACGACAGGAAGCTTGGAAAACGTCATTGTACATTTGAATTGTAATATCGCAATCTATGTATTAATTTCGAGTAAAAACATGCTGTGTTAATCAGGCATTAGTATGTTAAAAGTATATCTCGAAGTAATTACAAATCCTGTTTCAATGTTAAAATATAGTATCAATGTTAACGAACTCTACTTAAAAATGATAAATTCCAATTTGAATAATGATTATGCGAACTCAAGTATTTGCGTAAATATTTCATACGTGAAGGCAAATCATGTGAAATTCTGAATCTACATTAGCGTATAATTTTCCACCTTCATAAACTTCTGTCTGAGTTGGCAATGTATTTTGCACTTGTAACATCTGCGCCTAGCGTGGGTTTGGTAATTGTTCAATTCACTTTCACTTAATTTAATTTTAATCCAAATACATTATAATTAAAGTAACTATTAGTAATATTAAGAAGGATTATTAACGGATGAGGATATGGCGTAAATTTGTTCCCGTTGCGGGTTGTGGGGTTCAGACGGGGGATCGCCCCAAATTTGTACCGTCAAATCTATGGTACGAAAAGCCGACCCTATCCCCTAGTTATCTAGAACTATATAAAATAACAAATAGCGTCTTACGATGATACTTAAACTTGACAAGATAAGATTACCAAAATCAGGAAAATCGGACTGGATGATGAACTGTAACGAAATATTAAGTTAAGTGACGGCCAAAGTGTTCGTAACTTTGTTATCACAGGTGTATCATATATGAGATGCGAACAATCTTGATAGTCAACATTTAATTAATTCGGAGTGTTTTGGAGTGCATGATTACGTTCCGAGTCTTCAATGGCATATGGAAATAGCCTTGTGATAAAAGGGTTTCAAAATTCGGTTTAGGGGCCTTTTGCAGAGCAGATACTAATGCCCAGGACTATCGTAAGTGACTGATCGACAATATGCGGTTATCATCAGGCGGTACATCTGCTAGTTTGCCTTCCATAATTATGTACAAAAAATACTTCACGTGGTCTATTTCTATATTTTCTCTAGGCTGTTTATATACTATACTCCAACAAGTAGATCATAATAAATATTACCCGAGTCTAGCCGTGCAGCCTGCAGGTAACACAAAGTTTCACGGCGCTGGTATTAGAAGATTGTCCGTTATTTATTGTTGTTGAACTCAGCCGGAGGGACGTTGGATATCTCTAAATTTAGCTCTGTTGCCGCCTTCTTTATCTTATGGATGTAGACAGATTTCTGGCTTTGTCGTTGTAGCTGTACTATAGGCTACTCAGAAGTACATTCATACCACCACTGTATTCGGATAATATAGATTTTAATCCTGTCTTAGGTTACCATAAAAGATGTCACTTTCAATAATTTTGACACACTGAACTCAGAGGACGCAATCGACTACAGCGCAATGTTGTCTTATATATTGTGTTATGCAAATTTAATATACCTAACTTAAATATGTAATAAACAAATGTCGATAAACTATAGCTGTTCTATGTAAAGTCTCATGAATAACTTATTTTGAGAGCAATCAAAATAAGTCACTTTACCAAATTAGTTAGTTTAATTGTTTAAGAAGCACCCACGAAAAGGTAATATCGTGTTTATTGGACGTGTTACCACAAAAACGGATAGTATTTGTCACAAACATAGAAATAAAATTCTATAGGTAAACAATAAACTATCTAAAGCTACAGCTATGAGTTAAGTTAAAACTATTTCCATAATATATTCAAATGAGATAACTAAAGTAACTAACGTGCCATGAATTCATTCGTGTGGGTTTTATGAGTGTCCTTAGGGAACATCCTGACGCGAAAGAGATCATTTGTATCCCCACGTCATAGGATATCACTCAGTTAAAGGTTAATAATCCAACGAACTACAGACTTTGGATTATATAGTATAACGATATGAACGATGAAGTAATATATTAAATAAAAGACAGGTCAGGAGTAATCTAAACCGATGCGAGTGCATGAAGAGATTAATGAATGTAGATGAAGCGAAAGTGGTATGTCAGGATTGCGTAAAGTGGAAATCCATAGTCTATGTTTGTAAGAACTAATGTTTTTATTATTCGCTTATTTTTTTATTTTTAAGTTAGTTATATCAACATTATACACTGAAATAAAACTAATATATACGGATTTTATTTTAGTCCCGAAATTTCGAAAACTTTTCAGCCTTCGTGGTCACGGGAGAGACATTATGCATCATCCAGTATGGTATTACGTCCCTTTTTGAGATGTGTCCGTTCGTTTTTTTCTTTAGCTGAAATATTTATTGTTTACATACATACATACATAGACTCACGCCTGCTTCCCATAGGGGTAGGCAGAGACAACGGATTTCCACTTGCTACGATCCTTGCATGCCTCTTTCTACGATATATTGTTTCCTATAAAGATTCTGCCGCGTGACATATATCCTAAATATGAATACTAGTAACTCTGTCTGCAAGCACTCTCTGACCTCCGTCTACCTTAACATCCCACGCTTTGTTTTCCGGAGGGTGTCCGCTAGTCCAGAACCTTTCCGCCCCAACGACCGACTAACAAATATTTGGTATATTTCGAACCCCGTAGTCTGTAAAGCTAATTGAAATTATGAAGGTATACAACGACTATTACGAAAATTGTAGACAAAATGTTTATTTAACCAAAATATTAATACTCCACCTGAAAGTCAAAAGTCACTGTTTACAGTTACTAGGTGGTAGGCCCCACGTATGCGAGAGGCTGTCTGGGTTGGTACTACCACTTTGACTTTTGTGTTTCGGTTTGAAGAACATTGATATCAGCGAAATTACTGGGCATTATGAATCTTGACAACTTATGTCTCTGTGTGACGAACGTAGTCCAGTGTCATGCAATACTTTGTAATTCAGTTTTGTGTGGTGATGCTCCTGTTTATGAGCAGGTGTGGCTTACCATTAGCGAGCGAATTACTCGTTTCGTCATTCAAGCATAAAAAAAACCATATATGTACGTGCTCAATACACTATAATAAAAAGCAATATCAATAAGAAAGCCCACCCAGCTATAATGAACTTTACACCAGCTGCTTTATTAAAAAAAAAATATTTTTTGTACTTTTACTAGAATGTTTATAGTTCCGACCCGCACGAACAGACCGTTAACATCCGTTACAAAACACCTGCTTCGGAAGATTAAAACAGGTATTTTTCGTATCAAAACCCTATAAAAAACCACACTTTCAAGGGAAAGTGAGCGCTTTTCTAACTTCAAACAAAAGTTTACAAACATTTTTATGTGCGATTTCAATGTTTGGTTAATATTTTTATAGTAGCTTTAGATAACAGTATTATAGGTCAATACTTAAATGTTTAGCCCAGTCTTCCAGGTACATTATGAGAAGGATTTATAGCAAAAATTGGTATCGTATCGAATTGGAATGGGCTGTGCCAAATATTTAGCAAAGGTCTTCCCACGATCCCTCCACGAATCGCGATACCTGTGCCCATAGATGGACAGTTGTCATTTACCTCGTCGTTCCTTCATCAAAAATCGCAAATATCGGTGCTCAGAAATATTATTGATCTAAATAATAAAAAAAGAACCTGACAGTCACACACATATTCCTGACACACTAGGATAAATCTATATCGTGGGTATTACGAAATACGAGGTATTTACGGTCTCATAACACCCAGACCCGAAACAAATATTTGTGGATCATACAAACATTTGTAAATTCTACTCTGCGAGGCCAGACTTGTGGCTAACTTCAAAATAGGAATACATTTTAAATTCACTGTTTCTTTATATGTTATATGATATCTCCACCAAATACGTACTTATAACGATTTGAATTTAAAGTATTTTTATAAGTCTGTGGTTAAGTTATAGATTCTTCTGTCCGCTCATGGATTCAAAACCACATTACTTCCGCGCAGCAGCCACACATCTTAAGGGTTACTTACACAGCTACAAGCCCCTCACGAGTCACGAGGCTTAAAGCCTAGATTCAACACAATAGAACCTACATAGTAACCGTATAGACAAAACTTGTTTTCTAGCGCCAAGTATAACAGGAAAACACCGTGCGAAAATCCACACGGCAATATAATCTCTACGATGTGCATTATTTGCATTTAGTATGGTAATAGATTTTACGGATAATAAAGTATTCGAATAATTCACGACTTCATTTTATTACCCTTTGTTTGATAAGTGTGTTTTTTCTACGTCGGGTGCTACTTATAATCATCATTAGTCCACACATCTGTTTCAGATGATTAAGGCACCAAGCAATGTTTTTTTCTACGTCGGGTGATGCTTACAATCATCATCATTGGTCTTCACATGTTTTATGATTAAGGCACCAAGTGTTGTAGGACTTTCGAGGGCACTCTCATATATGGCTGTATATAGGCCAATTCCTTAGCGGTATACTTCAATATCCTTTATTTCAGTCCTGTGAGCCTCAGCTGTTCTACAATTTGACTAAAATATATTTCTTAGTATTATTCCATCTACTCAGAAAATTGATTCATACAAAGCGTGTCACTGAACCCGAAAGCGAACAACATAAAATAATGAAGCCATATATATCATAATTTGGAGCTTTTATCCCAAAACTCAGCTTATGTGAATCAGACTACCAACTACGAATATGTAAATCATTAGAATTTATTGATATACATAAATCGTATCCATACTATGCGAATATATACCGAAAAATTGTTAGAGGATTATTTTTGTGGATTGCAGAATGCGAATTTCTATAAAATGTGACTTTCTCAGCAACGCGACGGCAAAATCCAGGGTCGTATCACCTAAGCGTTTAAGCTAGTCTGTAAAGCAAAAAGATTATTCCGATACTAATAAAATATACTATTCTATTCATAATACTGCTTGTATTACCACCACAATATTGCCCCGCACAATACCCTCAAAATCCACTAAAATATACCAATACAATTCAATATCCTTTCAGATAAACATTACCCATACGCTACGAATCCTCTCAATCCGTTTCTAACTCAGTTTCTAAATATTTCGTATCCCTAACCGTGTTATATGTAAATAAGTATCAAGTGTACTTGAAATAAAATACAATTTTAGTGTAATTCTCGTTCGTAGTTGTACATAAAACACCGTATTGTTGCCCTCTGGAGAGCTTTCCACGATGTTTTATACGCTCCAGTTTTGCACGCCTTTGGCATGTGAAAGAAGGTTAAGAAAAAACTATATCTACATTTTACATATTGTATCGGTTTACGAGTTTCATCACTGCGGGACTTATGTAACAGATTTTTAGTACCGCCCAGCCCTGCTCTCCTTTGAATGTAGGACACGATTTGTTGTTTATGAATAAGATTTGAGAATAATTGTGTCGCGTCCAATGTATAAAATAAGTTTGTTCTTCAGCATACTTACTTTAAATTTTTAACTAGCAAAGTAAAAACACTCAAATTTTATTTAATATTCCTTTCATATTTACACATTTTTTTATCAATTCACAATAGATAAACATATTGATAATTGGCAAAATGTTATTTAACACAATATTATTCTTATCGCTGGTTTATCTTTGGTAAACAAACATAATCGCATATAATACGTGTTAGTTTTTATAGAGCTCTAAAGATTATGGTCGATATTCGTGTAAATTTGATAAGAACTTCGAAGAAAAGCTATTGCAAAATTAGTATTGATTTTTGCAAAAATTTATAAATTATGTAATGTGTGACATTACAAATGTAGATTATTTTTTATTAAATTCACTCAACAGTCACACACATAATCCTGTCCCGCACTAACCTGTATTGTGAGTATCAGGAGCTACGAGGGACTTGCGGTTCTACAACACCCAAACCCCAGATGAACGTTTTATGGACCACACAAACATTTGTCTCGGTGCGGAAATCGAACCCACGGCCCTTGCTTTGCAGTCGGCTACTAACCCACTGCGCCATGGAGGCTGGCTTGCTAAAGGAAATCATACTGACGATTCCAATCATCGTGCTTAGGGAATATTGACTGATTGAGTAACTTCTATTTAACAAAAACTGTACGAAAGCGTGTACCAAATTATGGTATATTCTGTACCCATTTTGTTTCTACATTCTTTTACGCCGTCATTCGTTGATTTTTAGAAGCATAGGAATGAAACTATCAAGCCTAGATACCATCTACGAAAGATGGTCTAGGGGGCATCAGATAGGTTGCACGTCAGCCATGCACTTCTGCGCGTGGCTGATAGACCCCTTCAAGAGTGACAGCCTCGACCACATGTTTGACAGGTAAACACATTTCCCAAGATGGTGCGGGGTTAGCTCGTCTATTTGTGTCTTAATGTCCGCTTCTGGGCTAGTAATTCCAACCAGCTCTTATCAAGAGTAGTATAGTAACATTCAGTGAAAAGTTTTCTCCAGACGTATGGATTTGCCGTCTGACTTTCCCATCTAGCATGGTTAATAAGGAAAGTTACCATGCCCCGCTTAATACTAATCTTTCCAACGTAGCATGTAAAGGTCCGATAGGTCTATTGGCGTTCGCTATCTCACCCAAAAGTGGTTTCTTTACAACTGGGTGGGAATCATACCATAGGCATGTTATACGGAATCGCTGAATGCACAAACTAAAAATAAACCTTTGGCCACACAAACAGTTCACAGAATCAGTGTTAAAATGAGCATCGATTACCGAAACACTACACGATGAGTTTACACGTATCGAATAGTAAATACATGTAACTGTGAGAAAATCGAAATAAGGCGGTGCTGAATAAGCTATATATATACTTAGTGCCAGTTAAATGGATAGGTGGTTAGCATTTTAGAGACAGAGTTAAGTTTAAAATTCAGATAGAGACCATGGACTTAATGTAATTCTGCTTAGTATGGGAATAATATGAAAAAGAAATTTTTAAATTGAGTAGCTTAGTTTTTTTTTTATTAGCTTGAATCGTCATTCAAGGTCGTCGTCGTCTCGTCAGACGAGTATGCTATAATATTACTTGTGTTAAGATTCACCTGTCATCACAGCTGTTTTTTTGAAATAAAAATCAGTTTTATGGGTGATATACACCAATTAAAATATTCAAACGACAACCCAATATTTGGGCTGTTGTTTTAATTTTGGTACTGTGGAATAGGTATTAATTTTAGAACAAAGTGGCAAAAGAAGGAAATGTCTAAAAGTTAGGTACAAATTATTTCGTTATATTATCATGTGGAATTTTCCTTATATTGCTATGTTATTCTGAAAATATGGTAACTGTTCGCTCAATATTCTCGTCGCGGTTTACACTCCTTTTTTATTAGCTTGAATGACGAAACGAGCAGGTCGCTCGTCTGATGGTAAGCGCCATGCCTACCCATAAACAGAAACAGCACAATACAGAACTTTTAACTACAAAGCACTGCATGGCAATGGACTGCGCTCGTCACCCCTAGACATAAGATGTTAAGTTTTATAATGCCAACCAAAACATAATAGTGCTTAAACACTGCTGTTTGGCGGCAGAAATAGACAATGCATTAGTATCAACTCAGACGGCCTCTCGCATGGTCCCGACCTACCACCTGAATATTTTGTCATCATCTATTTGAGTTCCAATCAGCCTAGTCCTAGCGTAGAGTGATAGAGACAATATACGAATTAAAACAATTATATTAAACGTTAATGTATGAGGTAATACTGAAGTGATACGTTCTTAAACCTCCGAACTTCCAGTCTCAGTGAACTCGTTAAACCAACCTCTGTTGTTAAGTGGAGGCAGTTGTTAAGTTGACACACAAATCCCACGTGAGCCCTGAGAATTCCAACAGCAGATTGAACGAGACTCTGCCATTATGAAACATATCGCCATTCAGATGGTGTAAGAATTTATAGTAAATATGTATTACAAGCACAACAAGCGCTATTAATAGAATGCCAACAAAATGTGTCATCGTTCACGAACATTATGGTTAATGACGTCATTACTGTATATAATATAATGAAACAATTACGGATAATTTTATAGAAATCTGGTTCCATGTATTTCCATTAAAAACCAAAATGTCATAACTTGACAGGTACGTAAAAGGTGATCAGGGAATCTGTTTGAATGTAAACTAATTATCTGTGAGTAACAAACAGACTAGACTGTGGCTAGACTTTATACCAGACTTGGTTTTCATTATTATTTTTAGCCATTCTGGTTATTCTTCTAGGATTACTGGACAGCCTTCGTGGCGTAGTGTGCTAGTAGCCTGCTGTGAAACAAGAGGCCGCGGGTTCGATCCCCGCATGGAGACAAATGTTTTTGTGATCCACAAATATTTGTTTCGGGTCTGGGTGTTGTGAGACCGAAAGCCTCTCGTAGTTCTTATACCCATGATACAAAACTCGCATCTTAATGTGGGGTCAGGACTATGTGTGTGACTGTTGGGTGTATTCATTTATAATTAAAAAAGAAATAAAAATCACATCGTACCAGCTAGCTACTCAGCTAGGATTCATTATTGAATTTATACTTACAAATTTTAATAATATAACGTTATCGAATCGACTAAGTAATACAAAATTATTCACCAAATCTCGGCTGTTAATTCAATATGTCTTGAATTTTTGAGCATCTATAAATTCTTCGGTAGTTGACTAATTCAAAATTACGGAGGAATCGTGATGAATAATAATCTATTACTCAGCTTCGGTGTTATTTTGACTCAATAAGTTGACGCCCAACAAATAGCGACCCAAATGCCCTCCACAAAGGTATTGGCGATTTGTTTATTTTTGGAACTAAATAAATTGATATTTACGATACTATTGGAACTTTACGACTTTTGGACAATATAAAGTTCGGATTTGTTCTCAAGTTATACAATTTTTTATAGCATAGGCCGGCAAACGATTCAGTAGGTCACCCCTGATGGTTAGTGATCTCCACCGCCCATGAACGCTTACAATAGTAGAAGAATCTAGACACGTTGCCGACCTAAAAGGAAAGGGATAATTAAGGGCAATCACTTAAAAGCCTCCGGATATCTAAATCAGCGTAGTAAATCTGAAGCGGAAAAAAGCTACTTTATATCGGTTATCTGGAGACAGTGGTAACAACCCGGTCGAGCCATCACGCTGTAAACAAAACTGTCTATAGCTTGGCTCTACCACTCAAACATGTTTTTATGAAATATTCAGAATATGTAATATATTTCCAAAAGACACACTGTTTTCGCTCATAATTATCGCAACAATTATTCGATGGTCTCTAATTAATCTCACAAAAGGATCTTCCCAACGTAGGTATTTATTACTTTCTATATAATTCTTCTATTGCCCTGTTAAAAACTGTTGTGTAGGCATTATACACCATACAGGCTTTACATCAGTAGCTTATGCAAAGTGGAGATAGTAAATAAACACAGACACCGCACCCTGTGGGGGATCAAAGGGAGTCTAGGTGTCTAGAACATTCGAAGTGTGAAGTAAAGCCACCCATCCTCTAAATAATAAAACGCGCAGGGCCGCTGACCGTGCAGCGTTAAATATATTCATGTAGAAAAAAATAAACGTTTTTAATTATATGGATAACAGTATACGGGTGCCCTACAACAATGGTGTGTGGGCGTAGGTACTGCCCACCAACGTTACGCATTTAAAAGAAGTTTTTGAGCTTACGAAATAAACAACATTGCTGAGAATATTATTTTGTTTCGAATAAGTTGTTTAAATGACTTATTGTTGCTGTTGTGGTACAGAAGTTAAGATCTCATTTGTTTTAGTTGGAAAAGTTTTCATATTTCCGCTACGTCTAAGCAAACTCAATAATATTTCTATTATCTATGTAAGCTTAGTGTCTACTGCTCTCGTTTTTTCTTCGTGTCTCATTCAACTTCACATTTTAGTTATTTCCATGTTCTTATAAAATTCAGTTCCAAACATATCATTACCATCATCGGTGCACATACTTTCTTCAACAGTTGTTGTGTTAGCGAGACAAACACACACTAGCGAGTCTACCTGTGTTCCGGCATCCGTGACACGACCCTCTATCTAGACGACTCGAGGGTCCTCCGGGAAAGTTACCTGTCTCCGGGTTTGCAAAGAACTTAACAAGAATAACATCAGCTAAGTATATATTTTTCTAATAATCATGGACTGAGTCATAGACTAATAAACACTGAGGAGTGTTTAAAAACGACAGTTTTAAACAGTGCGTCCTACCCGTAATGACTTAAGGAGCTAAAAACGTGGACACTGACCAGCGGACTGGTCCACAAGTTCAAAGTCGCTCAGCGTGCTTGGAATTTCTCTGGTGGATAAAATTCAGAAAGAAGTCATCCGCCAGAGAACCAACGTCGTAAGTATTGCTCGCAAAATTAGCATACTGAAGTGGAAATGGACCGGTGTCTGCTGACGGACAGATGGTCAGTGGAGCAGACATGTGCCATTCTACCTATTAGAATTGTTAGTTAAGAATCAGCAAGAAACTAGGCTACTAGTTACTGTCAAATCAATTAAAACAGCGCATTATTATTAAAACATTAAGAAAGAACTAACTTTCGCTCGTTTACATTGGACGTAATACATTTTATGAATAATTGATTTAAGTTATAATCAATCTCGCTTTACTAAAAAAGAATTTCACCTTTATCAATTACGATGGCCAAGTTTATTACAGAAAAACCATTTAATCTTAATCAACATTCAGTGTTGATCCAGAATGATTAATATACTCATACAGATTCTCATTAATCATTCACCTTAAGCTTAACTAAACGACAAATTCAGAATAGTAGAGTAAGCACAATACTCTCCTACAAATAGAAATAACAAATAACATAGGTATTTATGATAATGTGCAATTAAATCGAAATTCTAAATAAAAAATAGTAATATATAATATTCATTGACTATTAAACTACAGTACGAACGATTCAAAATTGTTTAGTTTTTTTTCCTCCCAGATACACAAACGAGCAGTCGGCCCACCTGATGGTAAGTGGTTACCGCCGCCCATGACTCTCAGCAATGCCAGAGCACAGCCAAGCCGCTGCCTACCGTTGAAGGAAAACTCTTTTTAAGCCTCGATTAAAGAAGGACAGGTCATAACGCTCAGGAAACACCGACGCAGAGTTCATTCCAAAGCTTGCACTTGCGGAGTCGGTTTTCTTTTTTGTTAAAAAGCTTTTTTTAAGTTATGTTATTGCAAAAGTGTGATTTCAACCGAGACCGTGCCGAATATTAGGATTTTAATATTATGTTCTAGTTTACGATCTCCCTCATCTACCCATTACATAACACAATATTAACCATTCGCTTAATCTCACACACTAAGAGCACATGTGAAAATTTATTAACCCCTAAACAAGCCATTACGGGCACAAGTCTCATGATTAAACATGTTCTTATAATATAACGAGCACTGGTTTACGTAGTTTGCGACACAAAGCGCAGGCTGTAGATTGACCACACACGACGCCATGATATGCGACGTAGCATAACAATTTAGGTGCACACGTGTACTTTGCAGGGTTATCGTTACATCTGAGAACATCGTAAAACATGTCCGTTTTATAAAATTTGTCAAAGAATTTTCTCTGTAAACTTAATGCTGCTTTTTACCACACTGACATGTATTTTTTGTGAAATTCGACTTTGTTTTTTAATATATTTTTTCAGCTTGAATGACGAGGCGATGATAGTAAAGGTGGCGTTTACCTTGCCACTAAATAGCAACACCAGCCAAAGCTTATAATTAGACAGTACTAAATAGCACACTGCACTGCAGTTGTCACCCCGATTTTTTTTATCTCATATTGAGACTAAACATCTTAATTCTCGGGGTGTCGAGCGCAGTCCAATGCCATGCAGTGCTTTGTAACTCAAAGTTCTGTGTGGTGTTGTTTCTGCTTATAGGCAGGCGTGGCGCTTAAAAGCTAAGCTAATAAAATAAATTAAAATCTCTCCCGGGTATATTTCTGACTACCTTTTTTTCTGGGTAAATCTTATCTTATTGAATGATTGCTTATTTGCCCTACTGTATCTTGCTAGTCAGATTGTACAAATATTACAAAATATCTACCAAAATGGAACGATATGAAAAGGGAAAGATCGTCACTATGCTAATGTTTAGTTAGGATTTTATATCTGTAACTCCTGGACACAACTTTATGATTTGTAATATGTACCACAGAAGCATACCTAGTTATATCCTGAGATTGCACTCAATATAGAAGATCTATTACTGATAACGATAATGTTAAACATCTATTAATTACAGATATGTCGTTATTACAACATTAAAATACGATAACAAAATATATACACAATCGTTTCTGGTTAATCGTCTATCAGTGATTTAACTAAGTTTGACAGTTCCACGAATAAACGCTACATTAATTATGATGTACTAGTGCAGCTAATGTCACAAAATAACGAGCATCAACTAATGTGTGCTTAAACACGTGTGACGGATTTGGGTTAAATATGAACCTTGTGTTTTAGATTCAAGTTTCTGTTTTTAATTAATTAGAATTACGATTAACTCCCTGGAGGAAATGGAAATACACAAGTTTTGTGCTAAAATTAAAACTATGCCGATCATAAACATTGCCAATCCTGCCAATAAACTATTAACTAGATGCCACGTTCTAAATTCAAAAAAATCCGAGTTCGATCGCCAGTGTTGACCAGGTATATAAATCAAAAAGTTGTTAATCCAAATCTTGCAGCCAGTCTGTAGGACTGAAACTACTTTAAAAGGTGAAGCAAATACCAAGGCAGCCCTGTCAAAGTCGTTCCCATAGACTGGAGGCAGCCGGCCAGCGAACCCCGTATCATACGCACAATTACACAGCACTGCGACGGCATGGTGCGGGCGGTTCCCAACAGCCAAGCTACAATGCTACTTCATACTTATACGACTGTGGTCCTGACCTTTTGTGCACTAAATGGAACAGGTGAGCAGTGAGTTAATCAGGTAGCAGCTGTTGAAAGTAAAAAATACTTAACATTTTATGAATCTTAATTATTCTTGACGTTCTTATGTGAGTTTTTTCCTGTCATTTTTGCAGATGTGTTGCGAAATTAGATTATTATGGCTTCCGATGTTCTTTATATATTAAATGTTATTTTGCTTCGTATCTCATATTAAACTTTAGGCACAAAATATGTTTTTGAAAATATAAAAAATAATTATCACTGATTTCTGATAGTATAATCACCTGCCATCTTAACTTAACTCATTCTACCAATGAGTATCAATATATTTTAAATCAACGATGTAGTGTCTTGGCTAAATCCGTGTATCCGTGGCTGAATGATCATGTGCCCTTTGCCATTACAATACGACGAGCGTTGGAGTAAAGATGTATTGAAGGAAGCTAAATTGTTTTATTGGTATTTACTGACCTGTACAAACGCCTTCACAGATATGACAAGTGTGTAATTACAAATTATAATTAAGTGATTATAATTTAATACGCTAGCAAACATGATTATCAAAATATTTGATCAAATCAACATTTCAACTCGACGCGTTTTATAGCAAAACTTTATTGTCATCGAGAGGCGCCCATCTTGCAATATAGATGCAATATTCTGTACAATTTCATCTCCCCTCGTTCAAACATCTGGAATCACTGCAAATAACTAAAGTGCCCGTTTATAGTGTTGGACATTCTTGAACAGTTTACGAGGAATTCTCGATGAGATACGCGTGTGTATGACCAAGAAGCGGCCATTGTCGCGTGATCATTGTCTTCATATTGCTGAAATCGGCGATAGTTTATAGTTATGGTTGTTAATCTTTACTGATTAAACAGTTTGCAGTTTGAGGATAAGAATATTCCTTTAAAATAAACCTTGTTTGAGGTAAATATTCCATCATAATTAAGATACCATACTAACTACAGAAACAGAAACTAATGCAAAATACGCTCAAAACATAGTATTAAAATATCTCGAAATACAACCAATAAAATGTAAGCGAGCAGATTATGAAAACGTGAAAAGTGTCGTATGTACACTCACTTAAAAAATGTAATGAGATTGGGCAGCGCTTTTGTCAAACGTTCGAAGTTTAATTTCCAGTTGCAACAGATCATTCAATAAATTTTCTAGATTCTAAATTCAGCCGCGTGCTAACTTATGTTCGGTTTCAATAATTTGCGTTATTTTGAGCCATTGGACGGTGGTTGCCCTCTGAGCTAGACCGTGCGGCACATTCAACGCATTACTAGGTCTCTGAACTTGATAATCAATTGCAAGCCGTATTTTTAGTCTAGCCTGTCGGTATGCTGTCTTTACGACTCGAGTGGATGTGTGAATAATGATCTTTGGAATTGGGATAGACGTGTATATATTTTTATCGACGTGTTGAAAATAGAGTTGTTGATTGGTGGTAGTTTATATTTTTTGTGTCCAATAAATATTTATCGTATCTTAGAAAAAGCGTTTTAACCTAACAGCAAATTATATATTTATTACATTCGGAATGAAGTCATCTTAGAGCTAGAGCCACGGTTAGACAGTTTTGTCTACAGCGTGAATAGGCCAGCTCAACCGAGTCGTTACCAATGTCTCACAGAAATCTGACGTAAAGTAGCGGCTTGCTGTTACGTTTCGTACGGTGAGTGAGATATCCGGAGGTCTAAATCCCTCCCCCTACCCTATAGCGTACCTCTACCATTTAAAATGAAACAAGGCTTCGTCCTTATAGGGCCAAAAACTCTTCGTAGAATTTTCTGACTAGATTTTATTTTTATGGTTAAATATCTTTATTTTCTGATGTTATCCCGGCCGCCAGTATTTCTCTTTCCTACTTGGACGCTTCCACTTCACCTCTTCTTGATCATCCATCGTAGTGATGGTCATGGAAGGGCCACTAAAACATATTAGGAAGTTAATATCAACAAGCAAAACATTTCCTGCTAAACAAAATATGCATCGTCGCATTGGAAGGAAGTTCGCGTCAATCATTTTCCGTATAGAGTAGCGATTTTATTAAAACGGAATAATACGTCAAGAGCATGAGAAGATTTCCGTACGACGTGATATCCCGTCGACACGACGTCGGACTAATACGTTTAGGAAGAGGATAATAATTTGCAACTAGATCTTTTTGTGTTTTTATTCAACGACTATTAAGGGCGACAGCAACAAGATACTTTTAGTATCGGCAATCGGCGATTTAGTTGCTTTTAGGACGCCTCCTATGCAGCGACTGAACGCTACACTCCGTGCACATTCGGATGCCAGTCGCAGGGATTTAGTAAAACTTTGGCATTTGGCAGTGTTATAACGAAAGATCTATGTGCGACTAAACAGTTACGAGTAGTGCGGGCGCATGCTACTACTACTACTTCCGCTGTCAACTTCACTTCCCCTCTCCGCCAGCCGAGATCAATAGAAACGATAAAACGCGCGACACCACGACCAAAGGCAACAAGTAGCCAAAACGCGATTCAATTTCAAATCAGTCGCTATTTAGATACAGCGACCGAACACAAAAAGTTGCCAAAACGCGATACAGCATCGATGCAGTCGCTAAATCGCCGTTCGTCGATGCTAAAAGTATCGTGTGTGCTATGGCTCTAAATTGTTAATATTGATTGATTGTTCAGGATTGGAATTTATGGTAGACGATACGCTGGCCTCTTATCACATCATGGGACGGAAATAAGCTCGGCGAAACGTGGGTGCACTAGTTTCAACTCTGCCTACCCTTTCGGGGATTAACGCCTGAGCTGAAGTGTATGTGTTATGTTTATTAAATTAATTAGTTAATTGTATTTATAAACATGGGACAAAACACACTTACACAATTTGTCTTAATTCGAGATATAAAATAAAAACAAACAATAAATGTGTAATTATTAAATATTATTCTTAGATTGTTTTTTTAAATCGGTAACACATCCATTTGTCTGGTATTACGGGTGTTCATTCAAAAATTCAAATTCAAAAATTCAAAATTCAAATTTCATTCATTGGTATCCATTACCGTCAAAAGAGATTCTTGCACGTTGGTCAGCATCTGGTATAAAAACAACTATAATTATATTAGGCATAAAATATAATGCTGTATATTCGAGATATATAGATTTACTATCGTATGAGCCATATAAAAGTGTACTATAACTTTAAATAATTTGTATACGCACGTATTGGTTTGTCCATACTTAAGGAAGGACTGTTTAGTTTAGTGCATCTGTAAACAATATTGTTGTATTTATTGACGTCATCTGAATGCCCCCGTACAAACAATAGTCATTGTTAAACAAAATATAATTCAAATCATACCAAACAATAGATAAATATTACCGATAATTGACTAGCTGCAGTTGTGAACCATTTAATTATCTGACTTTATTCAATATTTATTTACGTTGGCATTCAATACATTACTTATTTAACTATTAAATGGGTAATATCTTATGTAACATAAGATATCATTAAATGGGTAATATCTTATAAACAAATCATTGATTATTTAACTGGTGTACTGACGACGATTTGCCTCTTTATTACTAATATTGTTGCAGATATATTCACTGGAGTAATGGTTCGGAAGCGAATAACCAGGCATTTATTTATTGAGCTAATTCTTAAAAACGAAGATTGACGCAAAAAAAGATTCAACTAGTAGTACTGTACCTATGGTTGACTACACGTACAGTTAGTAATCACCGAATACACAAATCAATATCAAAACAATTCGATGACGTTACAACTTGCAATCAGATAGCTTACTGAGGCACAATGAGCTTGCATTACATCAGTCTGTAAACAAACCGCTTGACCGGCTTCACAATAATTCCCTCCCCTATATTATTAATAAATCGACTTCCTGATTAACGGAACTGAACGGCTCGCATAGGATTTGATATTATCGTCTTTTTGTACTTTGTGGTACCGACTATTACCGCCTTTCTGAATCTATCGTCTTCTTATATACTTTGTGGTACCTATACCGCCTTTCTGAATGTACTCCACCACCCATGAACGTCCACAATATAAAAAGAATCATGGACGCGTTGCCGCCTTACAGGGATTAGAAATGAGAGGGCTGATTTGGGCCCTTCGGATGTCTTACTCAAACTTAGCACCTTTCTGTTGCGTATGGCGAGTGAGATAGACGTGAAATAATCTTCACGTCAGTTTTCTGTGAGACAGCGGTAAGAACCCGGTCGAGCCAGCCCTTTGATGCTGCAGAACTCTCTACAGTGGTGATCTACCACTTAAAAGAATATTAAATATTGATCACGCGCAGAGTTCTGAACTGATATTAAAATTCTGTGTCCTGAATATTAACTGCAATAAGTTTGGTCCAACAACATGCAAATGAGGCTTTGGAGGCCGTACATTTTATATTTTTTCTGGCCTCCATCACAGAGTAGATAATAGCAAGGAATATTAATTCGGTAGTACATAATAGTTACCTAAGTGAGTAGGTAGATTTAGATGCTTTATACAAAGTTTTAGTAGGTATTCTTGAAAACCCAATTCTTCTTAAGTTATGTACCATAAACATTGGACCTAATTTAATCTCCGCAAATAGTTTAGGAAAAACCGATATAAGTAACCATTTATTCACCGAACACCAGTACTTTCTTTCACGAAGCCACGTTGAAATAGTTTCCAAGAAACATTTGACGGTTCGTAATAAAGTTATAAATTGTGCCAATCACGTATAAGTGTGATGGACGAAGCAATATGGAGCGCTCCCTTCGCGTCTCGACTTACGTTAAACTAACCCCGTTGGGTTTTCGGAAACCCTAACGGTACTTTACTAACCGTCTTTGTGAATCGAATGCGAATGTTCGAGAAGCAACGTTATTTACTGACTATGAATTACCCTACAAAGAGGAACTCGTTTAAATTAATATTATAGAAGTGTATCTGTTATTAATTCTTGACAATAATGAGGGGCGTTATAAGATTGACCCCTTTGTCTGTATTGTAGCGACAGTTTTAGCTTATCCTAACTTAACAAGTTATGGTGCGACGTAATCTCAAATAGATATTAATTATGTTTTAAGAATAGAAAATTGAGTCTCTTGATAATAAATAGGGGATTGTATCGTATCGAAAGGCGTAATAGGATAGATTTGGAAAAACATAAAAAATATACTTAGATAAAGTAAGAAACACAGATATCAAATCACAGTCCGTTGATGTAAAGATTTATGAGATTCTGTATATGTCCTTTTCCGGGATATCTGTCATAATACAAGCAACATTTGCTTTACTTTGGTCCACATCTACTACCTCAGGTTCCTTAACAAGATATCCGCCAACTGAATTACCCGCTAGACAGTCATCAAATTCGGCGATTCACATGACGTAAAAGTAATACAATTCCAAGTTTACTTTCGAGACACGTTTAACCAAATTATGATTGAACGTCTCCAGTTTTACGGGGAGAAAAGGTTACCGTTTATAAGTGGAGTTCGCCGAAATATTTGATGCTTTTTGAATATAGACACCATAAATATATTTTTTTCAATATATATTTTACCAACAATTAAAAAGCATATAAACCAATACAGGTAATTGTCGAAATTTCGCCGATATATAAGGCTAAAGAATTTGATTTATACTTACTTTGGGACTGTATAATGTATCTTTAATTTTAATTGTGAGTCAAACTCTAAAATGGTTTTCTAAAATAATATAATAAATCCTAAGTAAAAGGAAACATGAGCAAAACAGTTATGGTTTAACATCAATCTTTTTGCATAACTCATTGAATCTATATATTCTAAGCGCTACGTTATGAAATATGTAAGTAATTATATCTCTATCATATATTTAAATCCCTTAGATCTAAATATTACGATTAAAGACCTCTGCAATAACATATTGAATCTCGATATATTTCCTAATAACATATGTTCGCTACAGAAACGAGTGAAGTATTTATCAGAGATGCGTCGATGATATTCCACTTTCAAGTTTCGAATCATTACTCATGAAGAGTACTCGAATTATAAAATATGCAATAACCGAGTACTAGCGCACTGATATACTCGGAAACGGTATTTTACTTTAGCTTAATAATTTTAGATTAAATAAAAAACAAAAACTATTAAAAACTTAGAAACTTCTATTAATTATCATTATCAAAAGTTAAATCTAGACAATTATTTTTATGTATCTCTAGAATTTGAATCGATTAAGCGTATTCGTTAAAGCTAGGTATCGTTTCACACACCTCTATTGGACACGTGAGAAACCCGCGGCGCGTACACGTACAAACCTCGCATTGCCATGACAACCTAATAGTCGTCGGCTAGCATACTCGTAATAACACCAATTAAATTGCAACTGCCCAGCGGGATAGTGCATATCGTCAATCCTGACAGCCATTCATGCCCCTTGTCGAACTAATGTGCTGTTATTAACTCAGCATCCAACACTTTGTCGTCTATTCTTTATTCGTAGTTACAAGTTACATCTACGTATTATGAAAGATTCGATTCATATATTTTAGACCCCAACATACTATAAGGAGTAAATTGTATTGTTGTTATAAACTTCCTGTTTTTATTACAATAAAAAGAGGGAAAATATTCTGAATATTAATTGTGACAAAAAATAATTAAAGTATTTGAAATTGAAATTTATAATGATTATGTATTTGCTACCCTGCATGGTTATATCTCATAGCGGGTTCCATTTCAGTTGACTAACTCTTATATCCCATGCGATTCAAACTGTCGTAAACAGACTTTCAATCGAATTGATCAATAAAAGACATACAACATTTGTTGAGTCAGTTAATCAACTAAAATTGAACTGTGCTAATCGTAATGCAGAATTTCATTTTTTAAATCTGTTAAAACACCACCTAAATCTACTCACTGTTAAACAATTTCATTCTCTCGTAGTTAGTTTTTACTTCTTTGTTAACAAAGTTATTTTATCTTGTCCATACGAAAGTGTAATAAATCATCGTTCAATCACAGAGTTTGGATTGTCACTTACCAAATTAGACCATGATACGGTTCATAACTTTCCTCTTTACCAAACAAACTCTGTAGTAGGTACTTCTTCAAATTGTTCGCGACATTTGCCACAAACGGAACATAATAAAGGGAACTAACTGGCTTAAATTCACAGCAAAATTAAATATTAAAATGAGGTAAATAGTTTATGATTTTTACCTACTAATTATTACAACTACATTATTACATTACACACGCAAAGTTATTTAATCAAGATACAATCTAAATTAAAAAAAACTCAACGAGTCCAACAAAGAACTTTGACTGTAAAACTTGAAATCACACTACTAGTGAAAATGCATTCCGATTTACGGTGAAAATGTGCGCGGAAGTTGGTTCAAGAATAACTTTTGATTCAAGTGTAACGAAAATGAAAATATTTATGGAATCTAAAGAAGTTAGATATAAGGACTGTATCGCCCACTTCGAAAAGCAGGTTTTATTTAGATCAGAACAAAGACTTTAATGTATACTATTATGTACTACTAGACAAGTTGCGCGGTACATAGAAATTGTACCACTAAGTTACGGTCAATTGACCGTAACTCAATATTACCATCTCGCTTACTCTCGACTATCGTGCTCCTTGTTTGTGAGCTGTCCAACTCCCGCGTTATGCGACGCAATTTTACTTCTAAACAGCCCGTCTAGTAGTATAATTAGTCTTTGGATCAGAATGGGCAACAAACTATAGAAACACGGTAGTTGCGTAACATGTCACTTAGCACGCTAAATACCTACTAAGGTAAACAAACTACTACCTTATTTAATCAGTGCGTGACCACTCGACAAATTATTGTTAAAAAATACAATCAAGGCTTAGAGATTGAAAGCACGTTAGTTTAATGCTAATAAAAATTAACTCTCACAGTGTGAAGGTAGTTCAATGAACCATCGTTTCACACCACGCATACAAAGTGGACTGAATTCTTAATTCTTCAACAATACCATGTGCCATGTATCGGATCCATAGATATAAATAAGATATGCCTTTCTAATAAATATTAATTAACATCCGCACTGCAGTAACAGCTAGTTAGGTCATACACTCACTAAAGTTTATCAACTGTGTAAAATACTACTATATTTTTTAAATAATTCTCTATTTTCGCCTTTAAAATCATGAAATGGAATTACGCTCGAGGAACCGTGGGTGCGCTTCTGCCTACCCCGTTCGGAATACAGGCGTGAGCTTATATAAGTATGTAAAAACTCATTGTAATAAACATTTTTTGGATTAAACCTTGACAAAGACAGGTATGATACCGTTTACCTACCTAATGTTACATACATTTCACATCTTGATAGTAAATTTATAGCAGTTTACTTCACAATAGCTTGCAGGCTCTCTCTAAACACAATTCTAACGCCGGCCTATAAAATAACTTATTGGTTCTTATTATAAATTATACCCAAAACCTAAACACACGGCAACCAGACCTACGAGTGTAAAAACAACTTCAATTTTGATCCTTGAAAGGCAAAAAGAACGTATTTAATCCTAGTCTAAATGATAATTACGTCTTGCCGACGGTTCGTTAACTCGACTGAAAAGCGTGAAAGTTCTCCTTTTACTTTTTTGTTTAATTAAAAACCTTGATCCGAGGTTTTTTCAAACACACGTAAACGCTTTTGATAAAGCGTGACGTGTGCATGCTCTTACAAACACTATTTATTGCATTATATCGCAATATTTAATTGTTTTAATATAGCCGTGTGTAATTGCTTGTAACATAGATATATTTGGTAAATTCTCAATAGACTTCATACATACTAAAAGGCGTAACTGGGTTTATACAATAGTTTGCTACTGACGTTATACAACGTTCAATTAAACTCTTGGCGTATAATCACGTCACGCTTGAGAGTAACCTTACTACATAATATATTGAAGTTGACAAGAAACTCTAGACATGCTACGTAGACATGTTATGTTCTAGAAATGGCTAAAATGTAGCATTTATGAACACTGACCATGCCAGTGGACCAAGAATTTGAATTTGGTATACGAAGAACCGATCTTAATACTAACGTATTTAGTATACGTGATTTTATTATGACTGTTCAATTAATTTTAACAAAACTTTGCAAAGGGGCAACTCGATATCCGCAGAGGACCACAGAGCCTAGGTATAGCTTAAAAATCACACTTTTCAAATGCAACGAATAAACTTGCATCACACGGGCAAGACCGAGTGAAACAATGAGCCTACTACATTTCTATGTGTTAAAAATGTTATATTTCCTAATACACTACTTTGCAGTGGAATTTTCCTAAGTTAAAATGTGAAATATATTCACTATTGCATACAAAAATGTCGTAAACTCATATAAAATAATATTTCATTCAACTGGCAAAGTAAGAAATTCATGTAGCATGTCTTTTTATTATAACTTATCGTCACACGAATAACAGAAAATATTTCTTCAAGTTTAAACGAATATGAAAGTAGATTTTTATAACATTTTCATAGCTTGGAATATTTTAATACAAATATAAGGTTTATTCACGGCTATAATCATTGGAGAATATAATCAATTTTATTGAAAAATGTCGAAGTACCAAGTGGTAATTATATGTTTTATGTTATGTAAGGAGATGTTCATTAAGGCTTATTTTCTGCCTAGAAAATCTGTACATTGAATCTCTATTTACATCTATTATACTATTTAAATATTTTATTTGATATTGTAGCTCTTAGAACTAATGTGTACAGTAGGCAATTACTATGCATTTTAATATGTTATGAATTTATTAGTAACAAATAACAAAAAAAAAAACTTCCTAAAATATGTTGTCTAGTTTATGTCTACAAAAATATTAATTTCAAATAAATATTTTTGTTTTCAATTCTACTATTTTTTTGTAATTAAGTGTTATTATTTTCTATTAGATTATTTAAATGATTATGAAATGAGGATACTATACTTAATAATAATTAATCGCTTTTTAATTTTGTGTTATTTAATGGCTAAAATAAAGAACTTATTTGTTGTTAATTGTTAAATTTAGTTATTCTATCTTCTTATTTTTACTCTAAGTATAACTTTCAAAGTGTGTCTAATCTGGTATAATTGCATTAGTTTATGTAATCATGCAATCAATATTTGTATGCCGGATTAATAGAGAATCATAGAGGACTTGTGTAATGATATGTTTAATAAGATCTGTTATTTACCACCTATGCTTGCAAATAAACTATTTTGATATTGGACTGCGTTCTTCACCCCGAGACGTAAGATGTTAAGTCTCATAATGCCCAGTAGTTTCAGTGTCCTTGAAACCGAAACAGTTCTTACACTCTGCTGCAGAAATAGTCAAAGCAGTGGTACCAAGTACCAATCCAGACGGCCTCTTGCATACCAGGGACCTAGCACCTCTTACTTTACTCGGCATCATGTTGTGTAGTATTATATTTTAATAACCGGTAATATACACGAACAATCACATGCAGAAATAAGAATAATCTTCATAGTAATATTGCATTTCCAACTCGCCCAACCGTTGTAAATCCATGTCTTACCAGAGGCGAAAGTAGTTTACATCTCTCGTACCTGAAACAATATGACTTTAGATCAACATCTTTATCACATTTGAGTTGAAATGATAGGGGAATTGTTGTTTTATGATCTTAAATTAGCGTTTTAATGCTTAATAGTGTAGTAGTCGCCTTTATACATGTATAAGTTATATAATCGTAATGAGACTTAATAAGAGGTTTAAACCAACGCAGTTAATTTCACTGTACGTGATTTTTTGCATATTAAACAAGAGCAACTAGTATTCCACTAAGAACCTGCTTGTAGTGCCTGTTACAGACGTAATTCTAGAATTATATTTACTTGATCCAAAGCTACATGAATCATCTACAAAATTTTAAACATTAACGTAAACGTAATGTGACTTCAAAATATTTGTAACTAAACCTACATTTCAAACTGTTTCCCAAGACGACAACGGTTAATTTAGCCAATGGGCTAATGAAAAAATTATGCGGCTTGCAAAAAATGCAAACGCAAACTGCTAATTAACTACAAAACACAAACAGAAGACAACGCTAAACACTACAAGATGCTTCCAAGTAGATAAGCTTACGAAACTGTCCCGCCATCGAATTAAACAACAGTTACAATCGATTGAGTAAATAGCCTTACTATAGAAAACAACAAAAAGATTGTGCAAGTTCATTTAATAGCTTTGAAGGACCGCTCATTGTTTGGGCAACCACGTTTACGATAATATCGCTTTGTTTAATCGTCACATTATCGAGTGAAAAGCTTTGACGTTAAGGTGTTTCGAATCGAGTCAGGTAATCGATTCGATCGAACGTTGATAAGTTCATTTCGGTTAACGGCCACTCCGGTGAGGTCAGCGCACGACAAACACCGTGGACTGCCGTTTCAAGTTTATAGTGTTTTACAAAGGCACGGTTGAAGCGACTTTAGTTTTATGGCTTGAAACACAGCCTTGCTTCCGGCGCGTGGGTATCAATATTTAAATCTCTCCCGGTTTATTCATCATAATGTAAGTCGCTGTAAAACTGTGAAAGTGTTCGTCAGTCCCCTAAAGTTTGTAATTATCCCGACTATTTTCGTCACCTGTATTCGAGTTCATCTTTCAGTCATCATTAGTGGGTGCGTCAATTAATAAGTAGTCACTCTATACCGTTAAATGGCTGGATCGACAGAGCGCTTTGATGTCGCATTCAAAATGACATATTATCTGCGAACTCACTCAGCATCGGTTGGCTCCGGGATTTATCACAGATATTTTAATTCTATACACGTTATAGAATAAAAAGTTGGTTTTTACGTTGCGTGGATCCGGTAGATGTGTTTAAGACTTTAATGGTTTTACTTTTTCAACAACTTCAGTAAGTAGCCTCTCTAACAACGAGTATCTAAGTCTAAAAGTTAAAAGCGATTTGTTCTTATTAAAATTATATAAAAGTAATAATTAATTTGAGCAATTCGTAAATTGGTCCTATTAGTACACATTGTAATTGAATTGAAACCTATGCGTAAGGAGCTAGTTCTCGATTCAATGCTTTTAGTCCTGATACAAGGGTCACGCACTGCTAATTACTTAGAGAGAAGATATCAAGCGTAATCACAGCCCAGAGTTCAGACGCAGCCAGCTATAAATAATTGGAAATTACTGTTAGAAGCCTTAACCTGTTTAAAATTAAAAATATGAAACGCAATCCCCGAAGCTAAATATTTACGTAATTGTATATATAGGCAGCGGAATTATATTTAGTGATGAAATTGAAATTACTTGCCAGAAACAACATCATGTTAAAGAAATAAACCAAATACAATGGAGGTGTGCCTATAAATATAGTTTTTATGAGCTATATAGCGGCCCGCGTAAACGTTACTTGAACCATCAAATGGTGATTAGGGATGTTGAGTCTTTCGGAATTCGATTGACTTAAGAAAGTGAAAAAGACATCGATTTAATGGAACACAAAAGATCAATTATTCATTAATTGATTCGACCTGATTTTAGGAATGTTGTTAATAAGGGTGGCGAGCTTTATATTGCTTACTCTTAATAGAATACAAATTGTAGCTATCACAAACATCTTTACATTATATTTGTGGCGCATGATGGCTTATAATAATAGGAATTGCATTACACACTGATCTTAAAGCATCAGCCCTGAGCACTGAATAATGTTCCATTATTTTTCAAATTGATCATATCGATCTTTAACCAGAGAATCGATTTTGTTATAAAATAATCGCCAACGGACATGACTACTGGTAATCCTACGGTTTTATTAGCGTACGGTGATACAGGAGATTAAACTAATAGCCCTCTGGTCTAAATCCAAGTTCAAATTCGTAAAAAACAATTTTGAACTTACGACGCGAGTTTTTAAACTCATCATTAAAATGATTTTGTTCCTTCAGCTGCGAAATACCAATTAAGAAGATATTTTATTTCACTCGTGACTTGATACACTTAGCAAATATTTTTTTAATGACTGTCAACCGATTAACATTTAAATGCCAACGAAATAATCCTTGTAAATGTCATGTATTGCATACCACTTTAATATTTTCTTTATGAAGATCATTACTTTTCAATTAATAATCTTCTTATCGGTAATCAGTTTGTCGTTTATATCAGTTATGTTACTGCAGAATTGCTTCATTTCTACAACGAGATCAGTAGTTTGTTTTTACTATATTATCAACATTCTAGAATAAATGCACTAATTTATTCTTTCACCAATGGGAAGCTACATTGATCTTAAGTGCTATATGCTATTTTTCAATGTGATATGATGGAGCCGCGAACTAAAGCTAATATGGAACAAGACTATAAGCGATCAAGTGACTGATGTGAACTGACTTTAAAAAAGAACATTTATTCTTACACAAATACTGAACTCGCACACCATAAACAAGATTTTACACAAACATCACATCATATTTTGACATCCGACGGCCTCCACCGTACCGTAATCACTACAAGTTCCGAAAGTCATCACTAAACAGCAATCAACAAGTGTGTAATGTCTGTAATCTTCTCTCGTACCGTCATGAACACCGCTTCCGTTTACATAAAACCTTCCCTCACACACGAATCGATTACACCAATCAAACTTGTTTACGTAGGGTCACGGTAATTATTGATGTGGTATATAGTTGTATTAATTTGTGTTTTTTTGTTGTGCAGTGTTTAACTATCACGCATATGGCTCACTACACTACCATTTGTGAAGTAGCAACCTCTTCGATACCATCAAATTTATTGTTATTCATCATCATCATCATCAGCCTGAATTCGTCCACTGCTGGACATAGGCCTTTCCAAGTTGGCGCCACCCTTGACGGTCCTCCGCCTTCCTCATCCAGCCGCTTCCCGCTACGTCTATCAGGTCGTCGGTCCAGCGGGCTCGAGGTCGGCCCACTGCGCTTGGATAGACGTGCTCTCCACTCTAGTACCTTTCGACCCCAACGGCCATCGTTGCGGCAACAAATATGACAAGCCCACTGCCACTTCAACTTGCTAATTCGGCGGGCTATGTCTAATATTGTTGTTATTCATGTGTTGAAATTTCTCCTGTGCAACCTCGCCGAACCCATTCAGCACTAAGAACATGAACTCATTATTCTTGTGTATTTTCTTTCGTACCTCATCACCAGAACACAATCTATAATATATAACCTGTGTATGGCCTACATCTATGATCCACTGGATTAATGGAAACTGATTTCATTTTCCATTAATAAGTAGTGGATCACCTTTCAATCACAAGGATCCTAAGTTGACTTAACCTTTACAACGAATTCATACAGTTGGAAACAATAAACTTTAGAGCAATGCCACAATAGAATGACGATTGTGAACAGCCATAAATCTGTTATTTAATTAAACTAATAGCCTCAATGTGGATACAGCGTATTGTAGAGCACACGCCCTCTAGAGCCTGGCTCTGAATGGGTTACAGCCATAGATCACGATGGCCTTATGCGGGTATGGTGTCAAAACCAACATCATATATAATTGTCTAATAAATGGTAGTACGTAGTTTTAATACAACATAACGGCATTAAAAGAACAATTTTCATGATAAAGGTTAATTTGTTGTTACTACACAAAAAGCTAACAATATTGTATAGAATGTACTTTGGTGTACTGGGTCGGTGAAGAAAACACTTTTTAGCCATACTGTAGATGTTTTTAGGTAGAGACACCGTTGTTTACATACAAATCCTCCACTATATTTATACAAAATGGGTAAAAAATACTAGATGCTCTGATTGGTCAACAAGGTCCGTTTTCACCAATGAGCCACAATAATTTGGCTCGTCTTCTATATACTAGGTACTCATGTACACAATTCAAATGCTTATGTACAATAAGTCACTTCTTAGTTATATTTCACGTACGTTTGTCTCACTCAGTCAGGAAAGCGTTTTCAACAAAGTTTAATTATTTCTTTTTGTAGAGGTACAATAAGACTGTTTGCACATATTATAACTACTATCCTGCATAAATATAGAAACAGAAGTTTTATTTAAATATACTAATATATATTATTAATGCTATAAATAATAAATATACTAATGCTGATCCTTAATGTTGTAAAGATTAAAATTTGTGTCCAAAAGTGCTGCTGGAAAGTACTGATATCTATACAGTAATATGAAAAAACCATTATTGAACCCCGAGATAAATAAAATAAAGATTTTATTACATGAGTTGTGTAAATTGTTTTACGATTAAAAACTGAAAAAAAATAGCACCTGGTTGCTAATTTTAAGCGACATCTTAAATAAGATAAGATAAGATAAATCTCCTTTAAAATTCACACAAAAAGCTTCACTGCTGAAGCAAAAAACAGCAAAGAGTTAAGTCGAAAAAAGCGTGAGAACTGAATACCTTTTGATGCCTAGCTGGAAACTAGTTTGATTAAACACAACATTAGTCATATCGTACGGATATCAATCAAGCAACCATGTCATATTTAATCTTAGCAAGTCCATCTATTGCCTTACTTGATACATTGTGTGATCAGATCGTGATTAGAACGCAATTTTGACATGTGTATCAGCAAGTAGTATATTTCACGGACCTTTCTTACAAAGATTCATTAATTACGATTTTTTATATCTTAGTAGGGTCTCGTGTTCAATTACAGAAAATCTTAAGATTAAATTCTTATTTACATAAGCACCAACAAGTTTAAGTACAAAACCTTCGTCCCGGCACAGTTTCACGTAGAGATAAGTAAGTTCACTAGTTAAAGGCTTTTCAAGAGCGTATTTAAGACCGTGTATATGCTCTTTGCAAAGATCTAAAAGACTCATACAAACATAACTTAGCTAAACGCAAACAGTTTTCCCCAAATCCTCCCGACGGTCCGTTTCACGTAGGAAAGTTCCCTGTTTTCTTGAAGAATTCCTTCGGGAATATATCATGCCGGTAATTACGTAAATGTAAGTACTTGTCTTATACTGTATTAGTGTCAGATTACATATGCTAACTGCGTACGAGGGTCATGTTTGTTCGTGGAAGCTCTTCGCCGGTTTTGCGACAAGTTTCACGTCATTCCACGTCCGCTTGTCGGAGTCTTCTTCATACTTTATGAAGTCATCTTTAAAAAACATGCAATGACATTGCCTTCTATTTATAACGTTAATTTAAACGCAAATCGCATTTATTACCGACTAAAAGATTTCGAAACGGACCCTCTTACTTATATACCTAAACTACTAATATTATTAAATCACAATCTTTTATTTGACAATAACATGTATCTGGATAACGAAACACAATTCGTGCGAAGAATGCCTTAAACAAAAGCACACTTAGGTCGCTAGCTACACCGCCATCCATTTCCATACAAAATTGATGCGAGCCACCGGCAGGAAATGCAAGACTCCGATACGATACTACACACTCATGCAATAGACCGCATGTTCATTTAATCACACGTAACGACGTCACTTAGATTTATCTATTGATGTACAAAAAACTTAAACAACCTATTTAAACAACTCGGACAGATGGAATATGGAGTAGCCACCCAACCTAGTTTGTGTAGAGAAGAGTATACAAATGTTGTACTTATAATTAACACTTACTCAGAAGCGTGGTACAATGGACAAACACGCTCAGGTGCCTGTTTCCCCGAAGTGCTGGGTGGATGAGCGCGCAAGCCATAAATATTAATGTCAAACACCGATTCAATAGCCAAGCGGCAGACAGGTCACCGGCCTTTGATCCGACTGTTAGATGCTCATTCGCAGATGTAATTACAAATGCCTTGAACGGCTAATATGCTATAGGGGAGATGGAATGTGTAATATGAATAAAACATAATCTAATGACGTCCGAGGAGAGAGAAAAAGAATGTCATGAAATGTTTTGAGAAAGACTGACCTACAAAGCGACAATCGATCGACAGTATACGAAATGTGCTATGTCGCACTTACATTAAACATCATTAACCTAAATACGCATGTACGTTTTAGAACCAGATAAAATTCTTCTCGTTAAGTCTCCGACTGGTTCGACAACATCTTACGTCGTTTATCTACTGTATCAATTATTGAAATGAAAACTATGTGAGCAATAATAAATTTAAAAGTGAAATTGGGACCACCGGGTCGGCGTGAATACGTGATTCAGATTGTGATAAACATGTATTCGGCTCGAAAAGATTTTCCCATGCTAATATTATTAATACGAAAGTCCGGATGTTTGAACATAAAATCATACATAGCTGTATTCTGGTGGAGTATTAAAACGTTTTGTGCAAACAATATGATACTTTTAGCATCTCGATGATGATTCAATTATTCAAAAAACGTCTACCTAAATAAAAAAAAAACAAATACAAAACACTAAACAAGAAGTTAATTAATCTAAATCAATGAGCTAGTTTAGTGAAAGAGTGCGTCCATGTATAAGTCATCATGAGTAATGATCGAATCTCGTATAACTGATTCATTGTCCAAGTATGCAACGGTTATGTTAATTTTAAATGTGTTTAGTCGCGCGCCGAGACACATTTCTGATAAAACATCAATTTTAACTCATCAGTTCCATGAGTACTGTATAGTTTGTTTGCTCCAAATCTATACCAATAGAGAATTCGTCGTCATTATGATCATGAAAATTATCTCAAAATAGGTCAATTCCAGGCGATTTTTCTTTGTTTCTACCTGGCGTTATCCCGGCCTATTACCAGGGTCCGTCTTCTCATGAGGTTATGGTATTATGTGGGACGACCCGCCGTATGACCCCCAGAACCCGTAACGGGAACCAAGTTTCTAGTATACCGAAATAATCTTTTTGTCACAAAACCTTTTTACCTTATTAAGAAATTTAATAAAATGACGAATTTCAGATTATACCGAAATAATTATTTGTTACAAAACGCTTTTACCTTAAAAAAAATGCTGTACCGTTTCCTAATTGTTTATTTATATTCAATTTTCCTCATTTAACAGTGTTTTAATTACCTTTTATTACAATAACATGTATTTTAGGTGAAAATAATGGCGAAATATATTTTACCATATATATAAGACTACTAGACTACTATATATAAGACTTAAAGACGGATTTTGATATACGATAACTTGCTATCTCGAATCGAGGTTAACATGAGTCGAAAGCTACACAAGAAGGTTACCTTCAAATTGGAAAATTTGAAATACCTTCAACTTTAATACCTATACCTTCAAAAACCTATGTAAGCCATACATTCTAAGACGTTAGTTTATTATGTGCTACTGTAATTATACAAACTTCATATTATGATATATAAAGTCGATAGCTGTAGTAGTCTATAAATCGGAACCGCGAGATGGGTCAGTGTCCTTTATATTGGCCGTAAGTAACAGTCTGCGCGTGAATACATTGATGGACGTGTTGATTCATGCTCGCCTTTATACTGTAAGGGATGGGCAGGGATGAACCTTTCCAGCGAACAATGAGTCCAGGTTCGTTTGAGGTAGGGCTTATGTATCAGTGGCAAAATTATATGAACCAAGGTATGTACGAATACTATGCACACGATATTTTTAACGTAAATGTTTTTAAACATTGATTGTTATTACTTTACGCCTTAACATGTTGGTCTACGGGGAATTCGACACACGAAACGACGTCTTTTTAAAATTACAGCAAATGCTAGAGTCACATAATCGTTGCTATGATGAAGAACATTAAATATGGTTTGCAATTTATTCCATATTCTCGAGTAAAAATGCGGCAGCTGATTTTATAATTTTACTTACATCTCGAAAAATAGATTGTTATAATACTTGCTGCGGACAAATAACAAACCAAAGCTCAAGTCAATGCCAAAGTCTGATGTTGCGAAAACATCACCGCTCAAGGTTTTTATCATACACAAGCATTATTGAACTCTTGACACTGGCGATGTGAAATTAAGTTCAGTTAAGTATCATAAAGATTGATTGTGTTGATTTGACAGCTAGTGGCCCCTGTCCGCTGACCGGATGCCTCCATCTAGTTAAATATGTTTGGATGGTTGTGGGCCTGTGCGACCACAGTGTACCTACTCCAATTTCGTCATCGTGTGGTCGCTTGGACACATGGCTAACTCAATTGATTCAAGGACATGATTACTATCACTGGCATTAAAAAGCTTATTCGTATCGTATATTTCGAGTATAGTATTGATGTCAACGATACTCGAGAAGATTTTTTTGAGTGGTAGAGCCACGCTGTAGACACTTTTGTCTACAGCATGTATGGGCCGGCTCGTCCGGGTCATTACCACTGTCTCATAGAAAATCGGCGTAAAGTAGCAGCTTGCTGCTGCGTTTCGTACGGTGAGTGAGATATCCGGAGGCCCAAACCCCCTCCTTCCCCAATTCCTTAATTATCCCTTTCCTTTAAGGTCGGCAACGCACCCATGACTCTTTTGGTATTGTGGGCGTACATGGGCGGTGGAGATCACTTACCATCAGGTGACCCACTCTCCCGTTTGCCGGCCTATGCCATAAAAAAAAAGATTTTCTAAACTAAGGGCCGGGCGTCCACAACTTTGCATAAAACTGTTTTTCATAATATCTCCAATGTGAACTAATTCCGATAACGATTAAGGCCGTGAGTTTTTTTTACATAATTATTAATAATAACTGTTTCTGAGCATTTTAATTGCTCTGATTGATCTCAGCATAATTTTAGTACTTTTGGATATGAAAAACTTACGCCCGAATACTGAAACGGTACTCAAAGATCGACAATCTGACTTATTTTCATACAATTATGACAGATAAGAGCATCTTAACATTAACACGATCTTAAATGCTCGAGTTGCTTTTCAATATATGGTCGGTAATATTAAATCTTATAATACTAATTTAATCTAACTTACAAACACAATTGGAGGAACAAACGTACTGCTGTGCGAATCCGTGTGCCTAACTTGCTGTTTGTTTGGAATTTACAAATCTAAGGGGATAAAATAAGGGATGAACAGTTGTATGGAAATCCCGCCATTTGTAAAATAAGACGACGAATATACTGGTATTCATTTACTCACTTCTGGTTAGAAATAAATGTATAGGTATATCAGAGTTTTTCAAAAGTTTACCCCTTACAGGGCAAAAGGGGGGGTTTGAAATTTGTACTATAGACGGGAGCGGAGCAGCGTTTCCTGCAAGTGAAACCGCGCAGGACAGCTAGTACATAAAAGTAAAAGTACATAAGTGACAGTTTTAGGGATACAGATTATTTTAATAACAGGTATTACGCGGAAAAATAAACGCTTTATCGGTAAATACAATTGAACGATAAGCGGAATAATGAGTATGTCAAAGTAGTTACGCAACTGAAAAATATGACTTGAAATTTTATGCAAGCCAATATAGACTTGCCAATAATGGTCTGGATAATCTGACAGCATAGTGAATTAATTCAGACTATATTAGATATTAAAGAAGTAATCTAAACTCTTTATACGGATTTTCATTTAGAAACTCCGTGATACATTTAATTAGAAAGTGCGTTAACATCAAGGTAGTATAAGACGAAACAAATTGCAACGTGTGTTGGTCTGTTATAAATGTGTGAAAGTATTGTATCACGTGAAAGTAAATGTAACTGTATGGCGAACATCTCAAATCTTTCTCAAATTACATAACAAAAGATCAAACGTTACAAACATGTCCATCTTCGGTTAAGTCATCGTTGGACGTAGGGACCAACTTTGAAATTATCTTCTAATATATAAAATTCTCGTGTCAATGTTCGTTCCCATACTCCTCCGAAACGGCTCGACCGATTTGTATGAAATTTTGTGTGCATATCGGGTAGGTCTGAGAATCGGCCAACATCTATTTTTCAACCCCCTAAATGTTAAGGGTGGTCCACCCCAAAAAAAATATTTTATTTTTTAGACAAATTTTTTTGTTTTTATTTTTTATGATACAGCATTAAAAAATACATACAATCCAAAATTTTCAACCCTCTACCATCAACCCCTATTTTTTAATAGCGTCATTAGTATTTATGTCAAGCGCGTTTCTCACCGGGACTCGCTTGATGCGCCCACTAGGCTACTTTAATCCTGGAAATAGGCATTAACGCGGGCGCGGCAGAGCCGCGGGCAACAGCTAGTAATAGTATAAAACTTGTGGACAAACAAATAGTTGTCATGAAGGAAAATATTTACAGAATTAACCTCATGTTTAGTCCAGCATATTATTTGCGTTATAAATAGGGCGTGTTTTGTTGTTGATGCAATTTATAATTAAACCTAAATCGAACGGAAATGACAAATTACTCCAATTTGGATTTTCTGGTAAGGTCTTAGGAGATAGTTATACATAAAACCTCAATAGAAAAATACGTCCATTATAAAACATATGTAAAGAAAAAGACCACGCTTATGAATGAAGCTACCACGGAGACATGTTCCATAATATATCGGATTTAAATTTTAAACACCATAACGAGTCGTAATCAAAGCACGTACATATGTAAATTGTACACTGTTCAGCATATCCAGTAACTATCAAGTCATTCACACTCCAATACAGTGTTCTAGATAAAGAGCTTTGTATAAATACAACCAAGCTTTACAATCGAACTTGTTACAAGTCCGAACTGACATGGGCGTGTTCAAACTTGTTCCTGATATGGGCCACGTATTTTCTCCCCTTTATTCACATAAAGAGAGCCGATTCAAAAAAGCTTTCTTAGAATAGCCATGAATGGCTTTGAGAGACGACGCCTATCGACAAATATTCAATGAATCGAGTGCCTAAATCGACTAAGTACATTCACATGGAAATCCCGATAATGTAGCTGCGTAGACTTGGCAACCCCTCTGAAACTGAGTATCGCTGTCCTTATCGCACACTATCCACCCTCCGCTCACAGGATCGTGGGATAATTAAATATTTATGTCATCACAGACGGTGCCACCGACATACAGAACTATTTCGTACAACTGTTATTGAGTAGAGACGGCTAGAGACAAATGTAAGTAGCAAAACTTTATGCAAAGTATTCATAATGTAAGCCAATTCTATTTTATAGTTACTCTACCTATGTTATTTAATGTTATAATTAAGTAGATGGATTACTAAGTATTACTTATCGACAATACACTATCAAAAACTTTTACTTGTACCCTAATTAGCATATTTTTTTCAGTAATTAAATTACAAATAAGCCACGAATATTCATTAACTATTTACATACCTTTAAATAAACCAAGATCCTAATACATCAAGAACATCCCGTAAATCTATGTAAACACTATCACGAACTTAGTTTGATATGGGCACTACAAAAACCTTTAATAAACACTATTTAACAAGAAAGTTAAAGAAAAACGTCTACAAAACACAAAATCACACGCAATTGTTCAGAAATGAGCACAGGAAAAACGGTGTATTAAAAGAGGCGGCACATAATTTAAAATCAAACAAAGCTCGTGAACAAGCTTTTTTCCGCTGAGACGACGTGAGCTCCCCTTTACAGTTCAACTCAGACTGCATCAGTCATGAGGTTGAAGGAACGGCGCGGGGTGAGGAGGGGCGCCGGCGGGGTGAGAGCTCGCGTTCAACGCTAGCGACTCGTCGAGCCAGCCTTGTGTCACCCGTGATATGATAACGAATGTATACAAAGGCTATACAGCCCATGTGAGCAAGTCTTTCACCTAAAACCCTGCTAGGAAAGTTCAAAGAACATAGATTTAAAATTGATTTACGGCTTGAATGCCACTGACAATAACGAGCAGCCGAAACAGATGTCTATTGACAAAACGGCCAACGAAAATAAACAATGACTCGCTGGGTACACTACACACACATAGGGAATAATAAATCTTTTTGGAAATAGAGGGTTACTTTGACCACGCCGAAATGGGCTCGCGAACGATAAATATTAAAATACAGGCTTCGATTTGGTAAAAGTAATTTAAATGAGAAGCTCTTAATTAAGGATTAATAAAGCGCCTCAAGCTCTCGCTATAAGTTATGTAATTATGCTTTGGAAATTATGGACTTGAACGTAAAGGCTGTAACATTATTTAGTAGAATCAAACTTAATAAAATGTTACTCAATGTAAAAAGTAAACCAAATATTAAAGCAAAACATTTAAACAAAATGTTTAAAATAACTCGAATACCCCGTGTACCCTTGTTACTCGCGTTTCTCTGATGACAAAACAAACAAACGACACGAAAGTGTCTATATTATGAGCTTACGAAATTTTAAGTCACGCACAAATATGGGCTGTGTGCGGCCACGATAACGGGGATGCTACGTACATTATACTTACTATTTATACACTTTTTTACAACTGAATGTGGACGCAAGTCAAATTTAATCTAGGCCACTGCTTACATTTATCATGTAAAGTGGATAATGAAAAAAAGAGGTGGATGATTATCAGGATAGTAATTTAAGATTTACTTGTTGACATACTGACATTGAAACTTACTTTGAATAAGCTAAGAAGCTCGATGCTAGCTAATGGTTTGTTTAGTAGAAAGCTTCAAGTTTGGAATCAAATTCATAGCAGTTATGAATAATTCTATTTCATTTCAAGTTCAATGACAATTTCTATTAGCCAAGAAATAAATAATCTAACTACTATTCCGTATTTTCATAATGTAAATACGATTAATATTAGGTTAGGTAGTAGGTATATACTATACTACAAACCTAGTGTGGTTTTTCAAAAGCTGTATTCAATGGTAATGGAAAAACATGTCGCTAAGTCAGAGGCCAATTTACAAAGACGCAAAAAATGCAAAGCTGTAATCTCTGACACTGAGATAAGCAGTTCTCATAAATGGGACGAGATAGAATAGACGTAATTCTCTGAGCCTATCCTGTTAAAACAAGTTGTTTTCTTATGGAACGTTTACTTTTAGACGCGAGTTAGAATAAAAATAGTAGTAAAAACTATGTGCTCATTTAAAAGTGTATAAACTAAGAAAACAAAGAATGTCTGTGCATTGATTTTCCGTGTGGTCTTAAAAATACAGAATTATACCAAATAGTGTTTGCTTTTACCACTGCGAAGTCATTGAACGGGTATAATGCTATAAATTTCACCGTTGACGTAATTTTGCCATATTTTTCAACTTAATTCTTCAAGCATCCAAAGACAAGAGCAATTAAAGAACTTTCATAGAATTTAACACTGTCACGAAACAAAAATATTGTTGGGCATTAATATTTCAAGTGTTTACACAGACAACTACATATTAAGTACTTTTGAATCATTTATAGAAAGTGGTGGAATAAGTGGATATTATCCAGTTTTACGATCTGGAAACTTTTCTGGCGTTCAGTTATTTATCACGTTTGCATCTTGAGTGGGTTTAGGTGGATCCATGAGTTCACGAGTTTGCCTCGCCGAAATGAAGTGCGACTGTGGTTTTGACATTCAACGATGATGTCAATTTTATAACGGAGCAGCCTATTATGGCCAAAACGGTGTTTAGGATTTGGATTTATAGCGTCTATGAATTATTAGATAGAGCAATCTCTAGAAACGGAATAACATTTCGGGTGTTTTTTTTTTAAATATTTTTGCAATATTTTTAATCATAACAATGATTCTTATAAAACGGTTATAAGTTAAACCACTAATTTCAGTCGGCAGAAAGACCAATGAAAATTACAAATTGAAATTAAATGTAAACGAAGTAAACGATCGCTTAAAATGAAAACAAAATATTAAATTACTCAGTCATTAATTTACACAAATATAATAAAAGCCGTATTAACGATGATGAATAAGAAACGGTTATCAAATAACTACGAGGAGGAAGGAGCCAGCGTTCTAAAATCTAAGCAATCGAACAAAGCCGTTATTTTTAGTACAGGCTCACATTGAGCGGTTACCCCACTAACGTTTTGTTGAACTTCTAAATATATCTTTCGATGTACATCAGTTTTGCCTCTTGTTACCAATTATCTCAATGACGCTGTGAATCTGTTCTCATTGGCTTCAATATTACACTCAATAAACTTGTATTATTGAATTGACCTAAAATGTGACGTATTTTGTTTTAAATATTCCGAAATAGCAAAGAACTGCAAACGAGCAAGTGGGTCATTTGATGTTAAGGGATAATAAAAAGAGGGATTGAAAAGGGGAAGGGGACTTGAGTCTCCGAATATTATACTTAACGTACGTAAAGTACAATATTCGGTTATATGCTACTGTTATATGGTACTATATGGATATGCTACTTCACATCGGTTTTATGTGAGACAGTGGTAACAACCCGGTCGAGCCAGCTCATTTATGCTGTAGGGCTGACAAAACTGTCTATAGCGCAATATTACTGGGGGGAATAACAAGGTCTGATTATAGTCCTTCTTTTTATATTAATATCTGTCGAATTCAGTTTGATATTTATTTAATTCGGAAATGATTCACTAATATTTTGAAATAACAGATGAATTCTAACTAAAATGTGATTTAGAAACTTATTATATCATATTATTACGTAAATTTATTCTATACCAAAGCACCTAGAGATATAAAGATCACAAAGACATCCATTGATATATTAATGCGATGTCGTTTTTTATTCTAAGTGCATTAAACTTTACTACTTTAGGGAGTTCTTGGAACGCGAGTAAAAAGAATATTTTATTATAATGCTTCCCCTATACATGCGATGCTTTCTACTTTGAAACACTTTAAGGATACCAGATTCACCGTAACAAAGACGAGTCACGAAGAAAATTAAGAAAGCTACATTTCAACTAATATTTAATAGACTGTTAAAATGTTATACGCTAAGTGTTCATAGACCATCTACACTTATTTATTAATAGCACGCTTCTCGAGAACAGCTCAAGCTTGATATTTACAGCGGTTCTGAGACTTACAATGTCTGTTTTGGGACAAAAACTCATTGTATTTAAGTCTTATCTTAGAAAAGCAGTAATTCAAAGTGTTTAGATGACATCTATTGCAAGGTTAAGGTAAAAGTCATGATGAACGCACTTATTATACTTAATACTTCTTGCTCTCAGTAAAGATCAGCTATTCACAAACTATTGATACTGATAAGATAATTAAAACTTATTTTAATATTACACCACGAAGTATAATCAAAATAAATAAAGAGTTAATGGATAACAGACAGGATCTAAAAATAGCTCATAACGAACAATCGAGACATCAACTAACGTTCAGTCAACGGGTCTATAAAATCGTCATGTGACATAAAAACGTTTAAATCGAACATTTATAACAAACAAGAAACTACAATAATAAATATCCGACAATGTAAATCATTCAACGACATTGACTCACTTAGTCGCCAGTTGAGTAAGAAATCTGACGCAGATGGTACAGGAATGGTAATAAATTACTTAAGTCAGTGTATCCCGCGGCCGATGTCTTGTTGCTCCTAGCTACCATTTAATTTTAACTCAGAAGCTCGCACGGGCCGTAAAACTCCAACACCCTCGTCTAATCTACGTGAACTTAACAATAAACGAATGAATGTAAGAATGAATGGGACTTTATGTGCAAAGTGATGATAATGTTTAGTACTAATGTTCAGAAACTAGTAGGTTAGCAAAAAAGTTGTTACAATTACTTTCTAGATCCGACGCTGGGACACAGGTAAATAATCCGCATCAAGAGTGTGACTAGTAACAAGCAACAATAAGTCTTATACTATTTCTTTATACACGTAAGTGGTAGATCCGATTTGTAACTTCATATTCTTTTCTTAGTCGTTACACTTGTTTATAGTCGTGGTAGTCGGATCTAGGTTGGTGGCAGGCCTACCAATTCGAAGCCATTCCTCTAGATTTACCGCTAGAGCTGAATGCATCACCAGAGGCTATTAAACGAGATCATATCTACTAGCTACTTATAGTGCGTGCATTCATGTGATTTCTAGTAGCATTGCATTAGGGTACTACGTCAATACCATTGTATCATAGTAAATCGATGTCGTCACATCGGATAGCTTAGCTTATGACAGCCGAGTTGTTGCATGTAATACAGTTAGGATGCCGGGGACCAAAAGAGTTTGTAGGTTGTACAACAACTCGCAAAGTATTATTACTGGTTATTACAAAGACCCGCTTTCTTTCTTCTTTCTTTGCTTTCTCCAATAAAAAATATAATAATACTTTACTTCTGAAATCATCCATTCTAATGATACCTTTTTGGAAGTGGTAGGCCGTCTGAATAGGCCGGCTCGACAGAGTTGTCATCAATACATCACAGAATAGGTGAAGTAGCCGATTGCTACTTGCTATTGCGTTTCATACGTAGATATTTAAGGGGCCCCAAATCCTTTCTCCCCCCAATCTTTTAATTATAGCTTTCCTTTATAACCGGAAACGCGTCCATGATTATTCTGGAATTGTGGGTATTCATGGACGGTGGAGATCACTTACCATCAAGTAACTCACTTGCTCATTCCTCACGACTGCTACCTTCTTCAACGTGTCCTTATCCCACTCACAGTGGGGTTGGCGCAACATGCTTTATAACACATGTTACAGAAAGAATTGGCTTGTAGTTTTTACGACCGGCCGCCTGGCTGACGTCAACTCTCTGGAGAAAAACCCCTCCTGACTACTATATGTATAAAAACAAAATCTAACAGTATACACAAGAATTAAAACAAACATACTAAACTATATACGACGGGCACAATTATAAGTAGCCGATGTATTGTTTGTAAACCAATTGGCATAACGTTTATTGTATCCGCCATACAAACGACACATGGTTAGCAAAACATACTGGAGATTTATAGTTGGTCGTCGTGTGTGGCGAAATTGTTTTATGTTCGCCGATGGGGCCTTGGCAGTTCGACAGTGTCGGTCTTTTAGGCTGCTGCCTCTTGAATAATAAGCTCATAATATGGGTGTGAAGAACATAATACTGCCTATATATAGAACTCGTTGGATGACGTTGTAAGGGAAATATGAATAAATTATTATGTTATACACCTGAAACAATGTATGGGAATTTGGAATATGAATAACTTTACCGTTGAAAACCCACGTCATTTAGAAAAAAATATGTAATTATATGGTTAATAAAGTAAATCTTGAAACTGTGATTTAATATATTGATGGCGTGGTACCAATCATCATAATAATAAATTCATCATCAAGTCATCACAGAAAAAAGTTTCAGTAATATGGTTTCTTACTTTTTTATTAATTTGATTGACGGAACGAGTAGGGTGCTCGCTTGATGGTAAAGGCCATGCCTTCCCGTAAACAGATCTTAAGTCTCATAATATTCAATAATTTCACTGGTTTAATGTCCTTCAAACCGGAACACAACAGTTCATATTGTATACACACTGCAGCTTGGCGGCAAAATAGACAAAACAGTGGTACCTATTTAGACAGCCTCATAGAAGGGACCTACCATTAAGTTATATGTTGTTATTAATATATTATTTCTCAAAGGTGTTTTTTCTGTCGGTAAGTACGCCATAACGTCCATAATTCTTTATCAAATTTAATAATTCAAACACAATTTTAAAGCTTATGTATGCTGTTATTGACTTAAAATAGACACCTTAAAATTAAAGGTTATGCCAAAAAAAGATGAAAAATTAACAGTGTCATCTGTTAACAGTAGGTATAATCAACTAATTTGTGGTATTTATTATATAACTGACCACTATCGGTGCGAAGTATTCGCACGCGTAGTTTATAATAATTGGTAATTATATTAACAATTTGCCTACTATCTATTAATCTAATACATCCCCTAGAAACCATAACAGCTCTCATTTGCTTTTTAATCTGAGTTTATTATTGAAACAAATAATTTTGGTCATAACTATATTCACATTAACCTCTTTTCTAATTACTCCAATTATTTTGGCACACCGCATAACACAGCAATAAAGGTCTACAAACATGTTCTATTACAATAATATTATATGCTCACTTAAAAAAAAATGGATGTAAAAACATATATAGAATAGAACATACATAGATTTAATATTACAGCTTAGCTAAAACTTTCCTTACCAAACTTGTCTTTACATAAACCAATTTTTGTACTTACGTAACAATCATGTCAATTAATTACCTTGTTTTATAGAGATGATATAACTGTTATATACTATACGTGTTTTTATTGCGGTGTGCGACTTTCTTTAAACATGGCTAAGACGTCCGAAGCTCCGTGGCGCAGAGGGCGAATAGCCCGCTGCGAATCGTGATGCCGTGGGTTTGATTCCCACGCTGAAACAAATGTTTGTCAGTTCTGGATGTTGTGGGACCGCAAGTACCTAGTGGTTCCTGATACCCACGATACAAGTTAACCTAGCGTGGGGCAAGGACTGTGTGTGACTGTTGATTGTATATACATACGCACTCACGCCTGTACTCCCCGAAGGGGTAGGCAGAGGTGTAGCCAGTACACCCACATTTAGCCGAGCGTATCTCCGTCCCACGATGTGATAGGGGCGAGACTATCGCCATACCGGGCACAAATTCCAGACTCCGGGCTGATACTGAGCATTTCGTAATAGAAAAACCCAATACCACTTTACCCGACCCGAGGATCGAACCCGAGACCTCAGCATTAGCCTCAATCGTAACGCGTACGCATTACAACTGCGCCACCGAGGCAGTGTTGATTGTATTTATTAATATTATTATTAACCATCTCGACGATGATGACGATGATTCAAACCAAAAAAAACCCATTCATATCCGTCCATTCATTGCGGCGCGAGAGACAGACAAAAGGGTCAAACTATAATAGTCCCCTTTTTAACAGACTTCAAAAAAGGAGGAGGTTCTCATATCGGCGTTTTTGAAATAGGTAATCTGGACATTGTTAAACATGAGGCACATATTTTTACTTTAAAGTTTTAGAACATACGAACCATTCTGTTTCTGGTTAGTTGTCCAACTTATTACTTTATATAGCTTTTATTACATAAAAAATGAAGTTTTTAAATAAACGATTGTATTATTTCCAAAACTTTTCCAAAACGCACAGTTCATAATGTGGATACACTATTGATAAATAGGTATTAGCCTTATTCGCTGAGTAATACAATATTAATATCCAGTAATACAAACTACTAAAAGTAAAAGTCCACCACTGGGCCAATATCTAATTCACATTTACAAAACTGACCTTCCTAATTCCATGTCGGATCCAATTGAGACGAAGAACGGCTCAATTAAGTGTTGCGATAAAAATATAAGAACAAGGAGACAATCGATCGGATAGAGATGAGATACTTCCATAATGGAACTAATTGGGTCATTGCTAGAAGTGGCGGGGTTTTAATACGATAGTCACTTAGATAGGAGACGCGACGGCGACGAAAATGAGACTTATAAAAGAATACTACTCGAACAATGTTCAAAATTTGAAATTGCTCTTATTAAATTAGCAGCGACTTTCGTTTTTAATTCCGAGGCTTTCTTGCAAGAAGAGAAGACTTGCAACATGACTGACCAGTGTTGTAAACTGTGACGAACATTATCTTAGCCATTTTAATTTCTAAGGAAATTTCTATTGATATTTTTACGTCTCACTCGTTCGTCTTGAGTCTAATAAAGCTGACTTTAATTTGATATTGTGTTTATTTACAAAACGCGTTATATTTAACCACGTTTTATTTGAGGCTAGCGGCCGGCACCATCGACCTTATTTAAGATTTTTTTTAATAGCTCCTTCTTGGAATTTGTAACAGAATAAAACATTTTTACAAAATGCAAGCACAGTAGTTTGCAATTCAACTTTTACTTCGGTAAGTTTCATTAAAATTCCTCCACTTTAATGCATATTTAGGGTAGCGGTATTACATGCAAGCATTCAAGTATAATAATGTTTAAAGTTTATTTCGTCTACTTTTTTTGTAAGTTTCTAAATAGTATGAAAAATTGGATAAAAAAAAGAAGGCAGAATTTTAAGGACTTTATAATGAGATCCATTAATAAATAAAGATTATATAAACAATACTCGGGTATGTTCCGTGTGTCGTGCAATGGCACATTGTTATCACAAAGAGGGTCGAGCTCACGAAAAGTATGCAACGCATTCCATGGAGCAAACGCCAGATGTGGGCGGAGTGCGGCATTTGCCTAACGATCCTGGCATGCCACGAGGATGAGCCAAAGAATAGCTTTACTCCTTAATAAAATTCATTTTATGTCTATTTCATATGAAAACAACCTACCGTAAAAACTAATAATATTAAAATACAGAAGTACATCATGGAATTTATAAATATAGTGTTAAATAATCACAGAAAAATTAAATTTATTACAGCTATTTGTACATACAAGAGACATACATTACAATCAACAATTCAGACTCATCTCCATTATCACACGAGGCCAGTACCTTTAACCTGGGAAACAAAACTATGTAAAAACATTGACGTAAAACATTCACGTTGCCCAAAGCAAAAAAGCCAAATCTCTGTGTAATATTCCATGACGGTTCTGCTAAGGCGTTTGCATTATTATCAATTTCCACGGGCGAACCGTAAAGATTATTGGTAATTTTATTTCATTCTCAATTAATATCGGTGCTTGTGATAAAATCCTTCAGTTCAAACGCTCTGGGGTCGAGTGTCATTTCATTCAAGACGTTTAAACAAAGATTAGGTACTTATATCTTAAAACTTTTCTTCTTTTCAGTTGTAATTTTTATTACAACCATCAAACAAAAGTAGACAGGGGTAGACAAAGGCGCAACTTGTGTACACCCACGTTAAGCCGCACCAATTTCCGTCCCATAATGTGATAGGTGGCGAGCATATCCAGAAACGGGCACAAATTGCAATCCCGGGAAATTCATGTGTCGTTATTCGAATCGAAAATTTCCACAAATCGTGACTGCCCGGATTTCCTGGGGAGCCCAAGACATCATCTGTTTTTAGACTAAGTCCGCTCGCTGCCACTAGATCAATGAGGCAAAGAAATAAAACTCAAACTAATAATAGAACCACAAATTAAAATTACAGTGCTAATGAAACTGTGAGCGTCTATTTAGTTGTAAACGCATAACCAATCCTATTGCCGCGGTTAAGCAACATAAGCCGCAATCAATACTCGGGTAGGAAGGTTATCTGAAAAAACGCAATCATCTCCGGACTATCCATGCGTTGTTATAAGCTATGAGCCCAAATTCCTGAATGATAACAACGTTAGTAGTTGACTACTTCAACATTTACGATCCGATTTGAATGACTCAACTTAAAAATAGTAAAATAAAACCTTTCCTCCTTTCTTCTCTACCTGTCCTTATCCTATTTGCAGTGGGTTCGGCGCAACATGCTTTTTAACATATGTTACAGAAAGATTTGGCTTGTAGTTTTTACGACCAACTGCCTGCCTGACGTCAACCCCTCTGGGGAGTAAACACCCAGACCCGAAATACATAGTTGTGGAACATACAAACATTTTGTTTCGGTGTAGGAATAGTTTTTTTTTTTTTTTTTTTTTACTAGCCCTTTATTATATACGTCCCACTGCTGGGCACGGGCCTCCTCTACTGAATGAGAGGGGTTAGGCCTTCAGTCTACCACACTGGCCTAATGTGGGTTGGCAGACTTCACATACCTTCAAAATTCTTATGAAGAACTTCTCAGGTATGCAGGTTTCCTCACGATGTTTGTCCTTCACCGTTAAAGCAAGTGATAATTAACAATTAATATACACATAACTTAGAAAAGTCAGAGGTGTATGCACTTGGGGCTGGTTTCGAACCTGCGACTTTCGTCTCGACAGTCCATACCACTCCCCGCTGAGCTATCACTGCTTCTGACTGTAGGAATAGATTATTAGCTTTTTATGACTATTTTATGTTTTGTTTAAATGTTAACTAAACAATTTTTTAGTAGAAGAATCATCCAAATCTGTGCATAAACGTCGAATAGTTTGTTGTTTTTCATCCCCGATTTCACTCACTTAGGAGTGAAATTATTTCTTCAAATTTGGTAGAGTACATTTGGTACAAACATAAAACACACAGACGAATTGAGAACCTTTGATTTTGTTTTGCGTTGTTAAAAATAATATTAAAGATATCACGGGATATCAAATTAAATCGATCTCTTTTCAAAGTACGTCATGGAAAGCATCTTAATTCTACTTACAATTATACTCTCTGTACTTACAAGACGTATTAATGAGAGACCAAATATTATTTTATATGGTTTTGCCTAAGATTTCTTAATAACACATAAGTCCAAAAGAATATTTACTCCTCCATTACCTTTGATTACAACATCAATACCGTCTTCATTTAATATGGATCAGATAATAAGCTTCATCGCTGTGCCGTATTTTCTCATGTAACAATTACAGAATTACACGAATTATCGTAGGAAATTGCTTAGTACTCCCATTGTTACATTTATACGTTAGAAGTAAAACAGAGCACATTTCGATCCAAGCCAAATATTTTGTTAAGTAGGTACCACCGTTTACAATTGTGTGATACACATAACTTATTAAATATGTCAGAGGTTGTCGAAGTAGGTACCACCGCTTTGTCTATTTATGCCGCCAAGCAGCAGTGTGTAAGCACTACTGTGTTCCGACACAATGACATTGAAGCCAGTGAAATTACTGAGCATTATGAGACGTAACATGTCTCAGGAAGACGAGCGCAGTTCAGTGCCATACAGTACTTCTTAATTCGCAGTTCTGGTTGGTGTTTCGTCTGTTTATGGGCATACGTGATGCTTACCTACCTTCAAGCGAGTGACCTGCACGTCATCATTAACGTTTATAAAAAGAAATAATTAGTTGATGAGTCGATTAGTTTCAAGGCCTAAATCAGGATTATAATTAGCAATGCCTATTTTTTGCGTTCACATTAATAGATTATATATGATCAAATGAACTTCGAGAAGCGAAGTTCGATCATTATTATGTGAGTTATTTCATTCGAAGATATATTGTTAACTTGGTAGTCCTTTAAACCTACAAGGCAGCTCGCACTATTTAAAGACTCTAATCGATTGCTTTGTCGATCGATTTCTTTTGATGTTTAATCTGTCATAGCGTTTCCCTAGCACTCCGCGTCACTATGCAGATCATTCTTTTTAGAGAGTAGAGAATTAAATAAATCTTATTTGTGTACCTTTATATTATAAGGGTAAGGGTGGGTTGGGTGTGTATATCTTCGAATGAAATAACTCACATAATAATGATCGAACTTCGCTTCTCGAAGTTCATTTGATCATATATTATATTTCGTTATTTCATTCGAAGATATATTGTTAACTTGGTAGATGTTTAGAGCATCAATAAGGTTTTGAACTATAAACAAAAAACCGTCTCATCAGAAAGAAGTTTATTTAATTTTTTTTAATTAAAGGTCATCTTACAAACAACTTATATAATTTAACTTAGTTTTAAGATTAAATATAATAATCAGTCTTTCTATTTTGAAGCTACTTGACACACTGATTCAGCAAATAGCCTACCTGTTTCCGATAAAGGGTCGGACACAGGACGGTTATAGAATTTGGCAAATGTCTCTGATGTACTTGACCAGCCAGCAGTTCTTCTTATTACGTCAATACTGACCCCAGCGGAGGCCGCTGCCGACGTAGCTGCGTGCCGCGTGCTATGCGCGCTGAACATACCCACATCCACGCCACTCTCCGCTAAAGTCTGTCTTATCCATCTACTAATAGATTGGGAAGAAGCTTTTTTATAAGGTTTTTTATACGTAATAAGGAGATTTGCACTATCACAAGGTCTTAGGCTATGGGTAACGTAAAGGTAATCAATCAAAGCTGTAGCTGGACAAATATTTGTGTTTTCTTTGAAATAAGGCAAATACAAAACAGGCTTTTAATTACATCAGTGATATGTATTTTTATTCCGTCAGTACATCTTTTGACGTTTTCGATCCTAATTAGAGATAAAGTTTGGACTCTATGTGCGGTGCACAATGCTAGGAGGACAGTCAACTTTTTAGTTAGTTTTTCTAAGCTTAGGGTTCTATTTGGGAACCATTGACATATGTGATCTAATACAACCTGGGGATCCCACGTAGTAGCGTATTTAGGACGACAGGGTTTTGTTTTATAAATTCCTTTTAACAGTCTCTTTATCCTTTCGTCCGAGCCTACATCGTTACCTAAAAGTAACGATAGTGCTGAACGATGTGTGTTAATAGTTCCGTAAGAACTTCCCTTATGGAACTCATTACTAAGAAATGTCATTAAAGGTATCACTTAAGTATCAAATACGTCTAGGCTATTCTGCTGGCAAAATGACCACCAAAGTTTAAATGTTACACTATATTGTTTCAATGTGTTGATTGCTACAGAGGAAATCATTAGATCTAATGCTATCGCAGGGACATTCCGGTGTCCAAATGCTAGCCGGAGAGCTTCGCGGCTCCCAGGGTAAGAGTCTTGTGTAATGGGTAAAATGATCTGAAACGAGATTGAAGAAGGTCTCTATTAGGTTTGAAAAATATTATTTCTGAGACTAACATGGTTTTGAGTAGGGGGAACCATGGTTGACCTGGCCAGTAAGGAAATACTAATATGCCTGTGGCTTTTTCTCTGATAATTTTATTTAAACATTTTAATATTAATGCGAACGGAGGGAAAGCATAAAAAAAATATTGACGCCAGTTTACTGTAAAAGCATCTATAGTTTCTGCATCAGGATCTTTCTTCCACGATATGTATCGCTGACATTTAGTATTCACACGGGAGGCGAACAAATCAATATCTGGTTGACCTAAGTTCCTTTTTATGCTGTCGAAGGCCCACTTGGAAAGCTCCCATTCTATATCAACGTTAACTTTTCTAGACTCTTGATCCGCTTCAACATTATCAAGAGTATTTATATATGATGCAAACAACCAGATATTCCGCCTCTCGCACCACTGCCAAATAGACTTGGCTACATAATTCAGGTGCGGGAACCGAATCCCACCCATTCGGTTTATGTAACATATCGCAGTAGAATTATCCACTCGTAATAAAATTGTACAATCTGAGAGGTCCCGAGCAAAACAATTAAGTCCCATAAATGCTGCTAACAGTTCCAAATGGTTTATATGAAAAGAATGTTCAATCTCTTTCCATCCCCCATTTACGCGTTTACCGTCACAAAAGGAACCCCAACCGGTTCTAGAAGCGTCGGTAAATATTTCTAGCCTAAATTCGTCCTGTGGTCTTAAAGAGTTTTTAGAGGATGATATTGTATTTGCCCACCATTGCAAATCAGGTAAAATGTACTTAGGGAGACAAATTTTTCTTGAATAACTACTGTTCTGTTGTAAAGCTAAGAATTTTGCTCTTTCGAGGCTTCTCGTGTATAGCCAGCCATATTTAATAGCTGGACATGCTGCAATAAGTATCCCAATAAGTTGTGAGAACTCCCTAATGGTACATGTAGGTAATAATAAAAAATTACTTAACAATTTAAAAATATTAGATCTCTTAATTTGAGGCAACCCTAATGACATATCAACCGTATTGAACATAAATCCCAGGAATTTACATGTTTGTTGAGGTTGTAAATTACTTTTGTTCCAATTAATAACGAAGCCCAGACGTTTCAGTAAATTTAAGGTTTCTTTAACATTCTTATAACACTCGTCGTAGGTATATCCAATGCACAAAATGTCATCCAGGTATATTACAGATTTATGACCCTGGGACCTTAGGTAATTCATAACCTCTTTCATTATTTTTGTAAAAACACGGGGAGCGACAGATAGTCCATATGGCATAGCGTTAAAATGATAAGTGTTACAATTATTATTTTCATTTTCCTGAAAATTAAAACACAAATATCTGCGGCTATTTATAGCGATTGGGATTAAAAAGTACGCTTCTTTAAGGTCAATAGTGGCCATAAAACCCTTTTCTGGTATTAGTTTGGCCGCAGTCCTATGGTCTTCCATCTTAAAGTGATTATTAGGTATAAACTTATTAAGAAGTTTTAAATTAAGTATAAATCTTTTATCTCCATTGGGTTTGGGAGCTAGAAAGATACTTGATATGAAATTATTATCGCTCTGATCACATATAGATATAGCACCTAAGTCTAGAAGTTTCTTAATGGCCGAAGACATATCGGCAACCTCAGTTTTCGTCCGCAGAATGTTTTGCGGAATGACTATTTGCCTAGCTACGTTACTGAACGGTATGGAATATCCATCCCGAATCCATTCAAGGATTAGAGAATTTTTGGTAACGTTTAGCCAGGAATCATAAAAATATTGTATTCGCCCTGCGTGTACCTTTAATGCTGCTGAGGTGCGCGTGGAGCTTTGTTCGATGTTTTCGTATGGTTTGCTGGGGTTGCTTTGCGATGGCTGGCTCCAGCGGGGTTGATCCTTCTGGACCCCCCTCGCCCCCCCCTGGTTGGTAGATAGCGAGGATGGCCCGTCCAGTTTACCTGGGATCGTGGGCGACTCGTCGATGGCTGTGGTGTAAATGACGATGAGGGTCTTGTGGTAGGTGCTGGTTTTTTAATTTGGAGTCCTTGTTTCTCTATTACTCTGGAAGCTTTAATTTTTTCTGAGAGCTTACTGCCGAACAACAATTCATCTCTATCTACATCTTGTACTACATTTAGGAAACATTTGTCTAGGCCGGGGGTTATAAACTTTTTCCTAGCCTCAGTTTCAATGTGATGGAGGTCGCATAGTATGCGGCAACTATCACTTAACAGCTTAATTGCCTCTAATCTTTTGTTGTCGCCATCAAGGAGCAGTACTAGTGCTCTGTTCACGGCTGTAATTCCAATGCCCAGCTGTTGTTGGACCGATTCAACGCGTTTGACTTGGATCGAGAAACTTCCGAAGAGGCAGCCAAAATCTCTGGATTGAGTTTAGGCGCCTGTAATAGGGAGCAATTTTCCGGGATCAAGAATTGTTTCATTACTTTATCCTTAGATTCTTTGGACAGGCCTTTTCTTAATATCGGCGTCCATAGACGTGCCAAATTGTCGTGAATTTTCTCACCTAGCTTTGGGGATTCCTCCATAGTTTCGCCTAAGGCACATAAAATATCAGGGTCCAATAATACATCACGATCTTCTTCGGGTTGAACTTGTTCTGAAGGCATTAGGACTATATCCCCCGGATTTTCGGGGGCTATTTCCTCCAAGGGAAAATTAGGCTCGATGGGGGGCAGCTCTGGATCTGAAGTCAGAAACAGTTGCATTATCAGTTTTTTTTTTTTTTTTTTTTTTTTGTGGGTAGTTCGAAAATTGTGGCGAAGCATTAATTTAGTATGAATCACCTTTGTGTTAACCCACGGTTAACCTCCAGGTTTATTCGTGACTTGTGTGGACCCACGGTCCACCTCTAGTCAAATAAAGCGATTTTCAACAAATAATGTGTTTATTAATCATTGATTGCCGTCGTGTCAACCCACGGTTAACCTCCTGGCATAATGGCGCTTATAATCTACGCAGATGAGCGTATTATATTATCACTGCGAATCATTTTTACCACTTAGATAAGGAAAAACGACTTACCTTCATCTTTTTCAGAGTCGGATGAATCTATAATAATTCGACGGCGTTTTTTATTTTCTTTCTCTTCCAGTCGTTGTAATTTGCGTTTATAACGACGTATTTTATCGTTTTTATCCCTTTTTGGCATACTGAAAGAGAAAACTTAAATGTGCGCGTGCGATCGCTGCCTCGCACGAAAAAAGAATGATCTGCATAGTGACGCGGAGTGCTAGGGAAACGCTATGACAGATTAAACATCAAAAGAAATCGATCGACAAAGCAATCGATTAGAGTCTTTAAATAGTGCGAGCTGCCTTGTAGGTTTAAAGGACTACCAAGTTAACAATATATCTTCGAATGAAATAACGAAATATAATTATATTTTAACGAGCCATATAATTATTATACCTACCAAATCAGAACACACTTTTATTAATCTCAGAAACATTAAGTACGAGAAAAATCTATAAATCAAATCTCTAAGACGGTCTCTTCAATGTCAGTTTATTTACGTCTTGTTTGGATTTATTGTTGGCCTAAAACCGATGCCTGAAACTTGAAAATAATGATAGATTGTTTTAATATTTTCTTACGGGGCTCTCAAGTAAATGACACCAATAAATAAGTTGTAGACTGCACCTGCGTTTATCTACTATCCCAGACTTATTAAGGACATTCATAAATCATTTTGCGTGAGTACAAAAAATACCTAGGTGTTTAAGTATTATATGTACTATAGATTAAGCAGTGATAGCTCAGCGAGGAGTGGTATGGATTGTCGAGACGCAGTCGCAGGTTCGAAACCAGCTCCAAGTGCATGCATCTATGACTTTTAAGTTACGACTGTATTAATTATTAATTATCGCTTGCTTTAACGATGATGCAAAAATGAGGAAACCTGCATATCTGATTCTCTATAAGAATTTCAAAGGTATGTGAAGTCTACCAACTAGCATTAGGCCAGCGTGGTTAACAAATGGCAATTCCCTCTCATTCAGTAGAGGACGCCCGTGCCCAGCAGTAGGACGCGTATGATACAGGCCTAGTAAAAAAAAGGTTAGAATGAAAGATAAAAGGATGAAAGATAGTGAAAACTACATCTAAATCCGTTGCATAGTTTAGGAGTAATAAGCGGACAAACAGACAAGACAGAGGCAGATAGCGATTTTATTTTATAATATGTATTGATAACGTATTCGAATGAAACATAAGCATCACCCACGCGTTGGAAGGCGTTCCATTAAACTAGTTCAACGACCCAAGATTTGTATCAAAAGGTTTTCGCTCTTAATTATTTTACGGGGTAAATAACAATAACTGAATTTTGAGAGAATCTGACGAGCGGCACGGTGTTAGGTTAAGGGCAGACAGTGCACTGAACTGAGTCTTAAAGGGCGAACGTATTCTACTTGTCTGGAGTCTAGAGTCTAGACTGACAATAGTTAGAATTGAAAGTCCATTAACTTGTTGTGGTCATAAAGAAATCTCGCTTGCGGTTTTTGCTAACGTTGAGAGATAAAGATTAAAAATTACGTTCATGTGAATGACCTTTTTAGTGGTATCTGTAAACTCATTTATCACTATTCAACTCAACCGAAAGACCTGCAGTTTAAAAGGTGCCTTAGACCTTAGAGTGTCAAAGCAGAATATTACTAGAGATATAAGTATTCGAATCTACTGCATTGATTTTGGATCGGTAAGAGCTAGGTCGTCTCTTGGTCTAGTGGCAGAGTACTAAGGCTGAGAACCGCGAGGTTCTGGGTTCAATTGCCCGGTTAGGCGAACATTATTTTTGCTTGTATGACAATACGATCACATCCCTCGCTTGATGGTAAACGCCAACATACCCATAAACAGTAGCAACGCCAATCAGAACTTTAATTAAATTTCAAAGCCCTGCATGGCACTGGACTGCATTTGTCATCCCTGTCAAAGTGTTACGACTTTTCGTTTCGAAAAATCAAGCATGAAATGCCCTGATTGGATTTTGTACCCGGTATGGTAGGCTCGCCATCTATCACATCATGGGACGAAGATAAGCTCGCCGATATATGGGTGCAACAGTTTCTGCACGTCTGTCTACCCCTTCGGGGATAAGGGCGTGAGCTTATATATGTAACAACTAGGTCCTACAACCAAATCGGCACCACAATAAATATTATTGCCATAATTGTGGTTCCTACGGATTAGGTTGAGAGCGGTGTAAGTTGGGCATTTTGCCACTTACTATGGATGGAAGGCAACTATTTCATAACAATGACCCAAATATGTTTCGATCATGTGGGAGGAGATATGTAACTGTTATTATTATTATTATTTTAAAATTATGGAAATATGTAACTGTTTATAGGACGCGAATAAATTGATCTTGTTATTATATCTATAAATTAAGAATAAACTGTCTGACAGACTGATCAACGCACAGCCGAAACTGCTGGGTCTAGTAGCATGAAATTTTTCACATAGGTCCCTTTAATGACGTAAGCGAGAACTAAGAATAAAATCTTCCCTCTTAAAATTTTTAATTCATCCCCTAAAGGTGTAAAATAGGTAATGTAAGTTTGTATGGAGAAAAATTATTAAATAGACGTTTCGACTGAGGCTGACTCTGAAGTCTCGGGTTCGATCCCCGAGTTGGGTAAAAATGACATTGGGTTTTTCTATTACTAAAGTATCAGTATCAGCCCGGAGTCTGGAATTGTGCCCGGTATGGGGATAGGCTCGCCCCCTATCACATCATGGGACGGAGATACGCTCGGCGAAATATGTGTGTACTGGTTACACCTCTGCCTACCCCTTCGGGGATTACAGGCGTGAGTGCGTATGTATGTATGTAAGTTGACATACGTTTCCTCCGTGCTTATATCAAGTTACTATGGCAACCTATATAAACCGACCTATATTATTTAAATTATTATCTTAAGTGACGGAACAAGCAGGTCGCTCCGCTGATGGTAAGCGCCACGCCTGCCCATAAACAGAAGCAACACCACACAGTACTTTGAATTACAAAGCAGTGCATGGCATTAGACTGCGCTAGTCACCCCGAGACATAAGATATTAAATCTCATAATGCCCAGTAATTTCACTGGCTTCAATGTCCTTCAAACCGGAACACAACAGTGCTTACACACTGCTGCTTGGTGGCAGAAATAGACAAAGCGGTGGTGCCAATACAGACGGCCTCTCGCATACGAGGCACCTCCCACCTTATATGAATCTAGTTTTAATTTAGTCTACGTTGTACAATAAGGATGAATGTCTCATAATTTTATAAACATATGCAATTACGGGCTAATAACAGTCCTTACAAAACTCACAAACGCCTTGATTAAGAGCAGACAAGTGAAACTACTTAGATCATCCACATACTACAAATCAATTATGGTGTGAAAACTGTAAACAAGCCCATAACATTGACGGAGACACGTTGATACCGTGATCGATATGTTCCGCCCCTCAAATTACACTGTAATCTCAGACGGTAATTACTCAATTTACTCAAGACAGGAGCCGATAGCATCAGTGTCGCTTACGAGATTAAATGCTGGTTATAATCGAGCCTATAACGCGTATCAGTTCCCTAGGAATATCCGGACACTGGATTAACTCGGGATTATTATTAAAAAATCGTCCAAGTGTGTGTCCGACACGCACAGTGAAAAGTTCCGTAGTGAGGATGACTTGAGAGGGGGGGGGGGACACATTTTTCACGACTTTGGACACGCATATATCATAAACTAATGAGTTGTATAAAAACTAATTTAGCAATCTCTATATTATTTTAAGGACCTATCCAATGTCTATGTGTAATGGAAAAAAAACATCCCTCGGTTACATGTAAGAGACATCCCATTTTTTTTTTAATTATCGATACACCTTTATGAAGCGGTTCACAGAATACACTTACCATCCAAATTTCATCCATATATTGCTAATAAGTCTCCGAGTAAAATGGCCGGACATGACGAAATTAAAAGGGTTTGGGGTTTGCCGAAGCTCTAAAAAAGGGGTTATGTTATTATAATTTTTTTATCCTGGCTCGGCAAACCAGTTCGTAAATACGGTGCAGTCCAAATAGGGGGTATATTTCGAACGAGGAGACATTGCATCCTTCGCAATCGGCAGAATTTTGCAGGTCTGAAGTTACTGGATAACTCTTGTTGACCGGGGTCAATCGCGATCTGTCGAATCGCGTTCGCGTTCGAAGTCGGAACGAGCCACTATGGCGGGGTTTTTAACCAATCTATCGACAATATTAGGCAGATAAAAAAAACAAGATTTAGGACGAAAATATAGTAAGTAACTAGGACATAGGTGAACACAGAAAAATGAAAAACATGAAATTTTTTACACGTAATGCCATTGAAATTTGTAATGTTATTGACGATATTTTTGTTTGTTTTATATTGAATTTATTTCCTATTGATTTGGTAAAAACACAAAAAACTCATATTAAATATTTGCCAAATATATATTTCCTTAGAATACATGTGGACTGTGGTCGACTAAACTTTTCATCTCCTCAAGATTTAACAAAGGATTAAATACATTAGGATTAAACAATATGTGCCAAAATCCTAAAATTCTTTAACGAGTTCGTAGACCTTCATTCTAAATACCTAAAACAGCTCTTATAATAAATATTCCCACAGGTTTCGTTTACTTTTCGAATTTGGACGGGTTAGGTAAGGTTACCTCTGAATTATTATTTTAATTATTTATATCTTTAATTAACAACCTAAGTTAATACAGTAACTTTAGGCGCTGCTCCTTTAAAATAATTTAGAATGATATAATGCTTTATTTGTTATGAATATTATATAGGAAACGTGATTTTGATTAGTAATATCCGATAGTAATATCTCATCAAGCCCAACTCATACCTGCATAGAAATGCTGGCTCGAAGAAGCATAATAATATGTACTCAGTAAAGTGACCACCACAGAAGACCTCGTTAATGTTTTGGAATACGATATTATGTATAGTAAATGGCCAATAAAATAGTCAATTCTCCTGTAACCGCTTATCGTCGTCTATAATCATTATGTTCATATAGAGCTTGCTCAATTACTCTAGTAACTTCAGGCCCGCATAATCTGAGATATTGCGTCCCTCGACCGTCGACATAACATTTTAACTGCACTATACTTATCATCAGGTATAATGTAAATCCCTGTATTATCTAGGTGGTAGGTCTCTCATAAGCGAGAGTTCGTCTTTTGAGTACGAGTAAACACCGTTGTGTACCGGTTTGAAGGACATTTAAGCTGATTACTTTACTGGGCATTAAAAGATCCATATTATGTCTCGGAGTGACAACACAGACAGTGCAATGCCATGCACTACTATGTAATTCAAAGTTCTTTCTGGTGTTGCTGCCGTATGAGCAGTGGTGGTGTTTACCAACGGGCGAGCAGTTGCCGGTATTTGTGCTTTGTTATTCAAAGTTCTGTGTGGCGTTGCTTCTGTTTATGAGCAGGCGAGCGACCTGCTCGTCTCGTCATTCAAGCTAATAAAAAAACAATCTACCCTTCACTGCCGGGATGGGAAGGTATCCGTAAGATGGATTTTTCCCGCGGCAAAAAAGGTGTATTCATACATGTGAATAATAAACAAATGTGTCAGCGATAATAAAAATTCAATATTATGACACCTCGGTATAAATGAGGAAGACCTTTATTATATTCTGCCAGAGACTTCGCGGCTAAAGGAAATGTTCGTTATTAAATAAATCCCATTTTTTTATGGTATAGGCCAGCTAACGAGCATGTGGGTCACCTGATGGTAAGTGATCTCCACCGCCCATGTACGCCCACAATACCAAAAAATCATGGGTGCGTTGCGGACCTTAAAGGAAAGGGATTGGGAAGGGAAGGGGGTTTGGGCCTCCGGATATTTCTATATCCAGTAAATTAATCGAAACAATTATAATATGACCAACTAGATTAATCATGCGTTCAAACTAATTAAGTCAGCAATGGTTATTTTGGATATCAACTGTTTCACGTATAGGTATATTTGTAGGTTAATGAAGCCACGACTCACCGAAGACTATAAATGGATCGGTGTCGACCTAAATACAACCACACGTGAGCGAATATTTCCAGATGATGAAAAGGTACGTCAGGTAGCCACAGAAATAACTCGAGTTTTCAACAATGTGTTTATTTTTGGGTATTTAAATCTTGATAATTACACCCATGTTTCGAATGGAATTACATGTGACTGCTTCGGAGATAATGCTAATTACGTTTTTGTTATCATTGTTCACTGAAATCAAGCTTTTTTTGTTAGACACATTGTGATTTTATGACGAAATATATTTTGGTTTAGCATTTTTTTTTTTTTAAGATTGACGAAACAAATATACATGGCGAGTGTGAAGGGTACAGTTGGGAGGGGAAGGCCTCGGCGAACTTTCATAGATCAAGTTGGAGATATTCTCGAGAAAGGCCAGGTCGGGAGTACCCTAAACAGACGTGCATGTATGAAAAATTTAATGAGGGTGAATGAGGCCAAAGAGGTATGCAAGGATCGTAGCAAGTGGAAATCCGTTGTCTCTGCCTACCCCTATGGGAAACAGGCGTGAGTCTATGTATCTATGTATGTACTAAGCGCCAGGGAAGAAAGACCCACATAGTGCTCATCGCAATGAAGCACAACGTTTTACTTAGGCTAAAATGTATTCTTTGATAATCTTTCCAAGCTGAAACCCTGTGTGCAAATATAAATAAATACACTCAACAGTCATACAGATAGTCCTGACCCCACACTAGGTTTAACCTGTATCGTGGGTATCAGGAACTACGGGGGACTTGATTTCCACAACATCCAGACCAGAAACAAATATTTGTCGATCACACAAACCAGCGGCCTCTCGTTTCACAGCTGACTACTCGCCTATTGCGCCACGGAGGCTGTCAAAATGCTAATGTTACAATCATAACGCAATTCGACATAAAATCCAAACAGTACATCATATGCGTATGAATATTTGGAAGATCATAATTGGCGCATTTTTAATATCATTATGACTAAGTTAATTTTGTTAACAAAGATTTAATTTACCTATGAATAAAACCTTACCGTTACAACGACCAGCAATATTAAAAACGTTCATCGTCGAAGCATACACAATTATGTTTCAAATGCCACATATAAACTGCTACTCATCCAACAATAGCCGCAGATGTACAAGGGAGCAGACTGGATGCAAATAACAAAAATCAATACGACTGAGCGGGTGAACGCAGTGTGCCCAACTTGCATAAAATTAACCATCGCGATTTTAACACACTTCATATCGGAAGCGCAATTAGCGAATATTTTAATCTGCTGAGTAAAATACACGAACAATGCAACTGTACAGAACAAATACAAAGTGCATATAATGAAATTCAGAGGGAATTCTCAGACGATGTCACAAATAAACAATAGATCATCGTGCGTCCGGTCTGGGGCGTCGGCTGCTTACCAAATAGTACAAAGTACTCAGAAACGAAGCCACTCTCGTTATATTAGATTGTGTCTACAAAATACTTATATATCCAACGCTATGTGCGCGTGTATGTATATAAAACTCTAAGTAAGTGGTTGAGAGACTTCGCGTCTCTGAGCTGGTACTCGAGCGAACCTGTTGACCCAGTGTGCAGCGCTTGCGGCAAAAACTTCGACTGCACCTGCCTTCTTCATCGCTATGGTCGCCTAGTACAATGTGACTGCAACTATTCAAACGGAACCATTGTTTGCGACCTAAAACCGGCTTGGAACAAGAACACGATGCAAAAATAATAGTATCATCATACTTAAGATTAATCAACACTAATCGATTTGAAATAACATAAGTGTATAACGATTTATAATTTGTCCATTGCCAATAGGTTACAAGAAGCGATTACGATAAGGAAATAATGACCTTTCGATCGTAAGAAATATGTTGGAACACTTTCTAAAACGTCTATGTGGGAGGATTAGTAAGTGGATTTATTTCACCGGGCGCACCCCGATCCTCGTACAAATAATAATCGACTCTACAAGATACGGCTAACTCTCGACATATAATTTATTTTGTAAAGAAAAATGCGACTAAAGAATTTATTTCATTCATTTTTGATACAAATACCGCATCTATACGTCCAAACAAATGGCCATTGATTATGGAATTAATGGAAATACGCGATTTCCGCTTATATGGGACTTTTCATTTTGAAGACAATATCGCCAGGAAAACACCGGTAATAGCGGGTACGCACGGTTCGATTTTAGTTGATCAATTGGCTTGAATGAACAAAAGTTGTATGGTTTTTGTTAATCAATTCAATTGAAAGTCTGTTCGGATTGTTCGAATCGCATGCAATTTAACAGTGATCAACGTCAAAGAAACGTTTCAACCCACTATAAGCGAAATCAAATTTTGAACCTGTAAAGGTTTTCAATCATTCAATTAATTGTATGTTAGTTTGATGTGTACACTGAAAAATATTTCATATTTTTTTACCAGAATCCAATTTGTCTGCCGCTCGATGATTAAATTGTTATCTCGCCAATTATAAAGCTTTGTTAGCATTAAAAGGAAAAGGAATTGGAACAAGCAGTAGGTCTCGTATCCAACCGCCGTATTTATAAACGTTACTACTATGAGACCGCAGAGTGAGCGCGAACGCATAGTGACGATTTCTCTAAACGTCATTGGTTAGTTTTTGGCGCCAAATTAAAACAGACCAATCATGTACACAGAACTGGACACTTGGCAAAGAGCTTACTTAAGTGTTGTTTGTGAATACGGACCTACTCGTAAAATTCCTATGTGTGTTTTATAATACATCCGTGCGTCATCAGGTTAACTCTTGACCGGGTGTGAACTCATTGACCCAGTGCGGTATGGAATCACCTCGGCGAGGCGTGACGTCGATTACTACGCTCTCACGGCTCACGCTTCGAATGCGCTGACGAAAGGCAGGTATGAGTAAGGACACACTTTGTACCGGGAAACGCGATGAGTGTATACTTTCTCTTCTCATGATTGCTATTTTTACAAAATCTTAAATTGACTTAGTAGGTGCTCGATGACCCTTTCCACTCAAGAACATAAAAGGAAATAAGAGAGGGAGCTAATCTCGAAGGGAATGGCAAATAGGCAAAGGATGCTTGTATATCAATTCATAAAGGGAAAAATATGCGTTATACCGTGCAAATCCGCGTTCGTGTTTAACAAATTGAACGCGTAAATATAAAGGGCAGAGTGAAATAATATGCCGTTTTGAATACATCAGTTGCAGGCACCCTCATCAGAGGGTTTCCATGGTGAACGACGTAGATACTTCACATTTCACTACCACTGACGTTCTGTTGTAGCGACCGGCGAGCCAAGGCTTGTCATACCGAACACATTAGCGTTTAAAACTTCACTACATTTCGCATCTGACATTTCGATTATAGAAAGATAGATACGATAGATTTTCGACGAATATTTTGCCTTTGTGCGATATTTTGTATTTGGTTTAATAATAACCTAACCTAGCCGTAAAAGCCCCCGACGTCAATCATAAAAACATCTGTAACTTTTAAACAGCTAAATAGATTTTCTTCAAGCATTGCTAAGAACGAGACGAAATATTACCTTTCAAACAAAAAACTGCATTCAAGTGGGTCAATTCGTTTAGGCGGTACATATAGTATATGTACATATCTACACACAGACAGACAGAAGTTCAAACTTAGAACACCACTCTTTTTTGTCGGGGTTTAAAGAGATTTGTATAAATCTTTTACACAATAGTGGAAGTATAACAATTAGCTCTGTTTGTTGCAAAACTGATTAAGTTTTACTTCAGAGTCAACAACCCAGAACTGACGCCTAAGACCACTCTACAAGAGTTTTGCCATAGCATATAGCCATAGCTAGGAAGAAGTAGAATTTGTCAAATTGGTTACATACCTATAATATTAACGACACTTTTTTTCTTTTTTATAGTATAAGTTGGCAAACGAGCGAGTGGGTCACCTGATGGTAATGATCGCGATCGCTCATGAACAATCACAATAGCTGAAGAATCATGGATGCGTTGCCGACCTTAAAGGAAAGGGACAGTTACGGGATTGGGAAGGAGAGGGGGATTTAGGTCTCCGGATATCTCACTCACCGTACGAAACATAAGAACAAGCTGCTACTTCACGTTGGTTTTCTATGAGACAGTGGTAACAACCCAGTCGAACAGTCCGGTAGATTCATGTTATAGACAAAAAAGTCTACAGCTTGACTCTACCACTTATAAATACATTAATTAAAACCTATGATTGTCATATTAAATACATGATTTGAGAACAGCTAAGTACTTGCCGTTTCTTCTATAAGTTTTTATTTTACTTTAAGAAGAATCCCTATTTGCAACCGCAATAAAAATGTTTTTATTGTACTAAGACCGCAAGTTAGTATAACTGTGATATTTCCTAGTCGAAAACATTTCGTTGAGACAATAGCGAATCATTCGAAAGAAGAGCAAGCGTGACCGAAAAATAGATTCAGCGGCACACATGCCCATTGGAGCACAAAAGAGGAACAATGCGGCAAAATGTACTACGCAACAAACGATTCTTCAATTTCATGCTTCGTAATTTTTTTACCAACACGTGCCACACAGTCTGTAGCAATTTCGAACTATTAGCACGAAAATTGATCTCAACAAAACCAGCATTGAATTTTAAACATAAATGCAAATACATCGCTCTCTATGTAAATGCTGTAACGAAACGTAACTATGTTACTAGCTCGTCGCTTAATGGACTATCGTATCTGCAATCCAACAGCAACTCGTTTACAATGGTACAATATTCGAACGCCAATATTTTGTGAGGATCAAAATGGCGGGTGTACCTACTGTATTTTTGCTATAACATCTTTAAAATAGAGGTCCTATTTTTTATCCGAGGTACTAAATAGTACAAATTAAGTTTTTTTGGTATTAACATGACTGGATTCGTTATGGCAAACCTGCCATTTTGATTCCCACAATATTTTCCATATGCCGTATAAAAGCTAAGCTCAATTCGAGTATTTGCATTCGCGTTAATGAATACGGTGTACGTAAAAAGGAACAACTGCAGTTTCTTTAGAAAGTAGTGCAGTTATGCGTATTCAGTTCGAATAGCGAAACGGTTTTAGTAATGTCATACGCTGGTTGGTACACGCGTTTTTCTGTGTTTATAATAATATATTACCAGCCCTGTATTGCACACGTCCCACTGCTAGATATGGGCTACTCTACTGAATTAGAGGAGTAGGCCTTAGTCTACCACATAACTTCGATATTCTTATGAAGAACTTCTAAGGGATGCTGGTTTCCTGTGTAATGTATAAAATAAGAACTAGTCGAATAGCCTATTGTAAACATTTAAAAATAATACTAAATGAAGCTATACTGTTCTGATACTAATAGATATAATTTGTTTGTATTTTTAACGTTATAATTTTAATATAATTTCTATATCCAATAATAATGAAATATCGGCACAACTTGCAAAACAACTATATGTATATAATTTGGCGAGATGAGTGACGCTTTTGTTAAACGCTCATTGGTAGAGATTCAATTTGGCAAGATACTTACAACGAAAAATTACGTGCTTTTTTCTCATAAATATGACAAATTAGATGCTTACATCCAGCAACCCAGATTTTTAATCTAACAACACAGATCTCGGTCCTCATGGGCGACTACAAATCTATGGTATATATTGTTATGAAATTTAGGTAATTATACTGACTCAATATTCGTTTAAGTAAAATACCAGGTAGCATATTTGTTTCAAAGGCATTAGAATCCAGAGATTGATAGGACGTATAGGAATATTGCTTGACCGTATCACAATGTTTCATAATTATACATAAAAGTTAATTTTACAATCATAAAATATTTACTGAACGTTCACGCAATTCTTAATACATACTTCGACAGCTTTGAATTCATTAGACCCAAAACGGCGACTTCCATTCGACCATATTTGGGGAACTGCGAACATTGCCCCGTGATCTTTAATCTGGTGCCGACGTCGCACCATATTGTTTTATTTGGAAACTTTAACATTTTTATTTGGCCTTAGAAGTACGTAAGCGTCACAAATTATTTTCTTTCACGCTTTTGATTAATGCTATGGTGATACCTACTTACCAGGTTTGAAAACGATTTAGTTCACGAGACTGCCTCGGTGGCGCAGTTGTAATGCGTACGCGTTACGATTGCGGCCAACGCTGAGATCTCGGGTTCGATCCCCAGGTCGGGCAAAGTGGTATTGGGTTTTCTATTACGAAAATGCTCAGTATCAGTCCGGAGTCTGGCATTTGTGCCAGGTACGGCGATAGGCTCGCCCCGTATCACATCGTGGGACGGTGATACGCTCGGCAAAATGTGGGTGTACTGGTTACATATGTGCATACCCCTTCGGGGATTACAGGCGTGAGTGCGTATGTATTAGTTCACGAATAATAAAAAAGGTCAAAGTCGAAATTATGCGTTCTTAAAGTCCTGCAACGTCTTCGATACTAGCTGATACATCTTCGATAAAGTTCTACTCTTCTAAAAAAGCCAGAATAGCACGGCGCGACGCTGTCCAAAATACTTTTGCGGTCCAAAAGAAGAAACAAGTTAACAGAAGTTTGCTATGGCCTCAAGTCGGGCTACCGGGGTTGAACTAGCCGAGAGCTGCCGACTTTGCGGGCAAAGTTTTACTCGTTGAATAATTACTAAAGCTAAATGTTAAACGATGTGCACTGCAGACCTGCAGAAACGCTAATTTTGCATAATCTTTAAACCAATTGATTAAATTTTTCTAAAGGAATTACCTTCTTAGAAACTCTCTCATTATTGACCTTTGATTAATTATCTATTATTTAACCGACTTCTGTTTCTTTAAGCTCATCAGAACTGAAACGGGTATTCATGTTTAGGTTACAATTTCGTCTTGCAAGAGATAAAACATGTGAAGGCCAATTCTCGTAATTTTAAATGTTCAAAATATCATTTCGATCTAATCTCAGCGACAAGAAAGTTGCAAATGGTATTCTGTTAAACCAATATTCAAGATCAAATGTGAACATAGATCGCAATGATATCGAAAGTAGAATACAAGTTGACTGAACCAAAAGAGCATTCTGGTAACAATTTTGATACTTAACTATATAAAATGCATTCCGTCCATAGACAAACGTCAAAATATTAATTGAGAACGAAATGTGACTGAAGCTAAAGCAGTGTTGTCAAGTGCACTGTAATTACAGCAGATCTGTCGTATTTTCACGCCATCTACTGGACACCGTATTTATATAAATACAGTATATGGAGACACAGTATTTTTTTACAGTCAAAATTTCGTATTATTATTGTATACTACTAGACAGGTTACTTAGAAGCAAAACTGCGTCACATAACGCGGGAGTTTGACAGTTCACAAACAGGGAGCGCAATAGGGGTTCTAGTTGAGAGTAAGCGAGATGGTAATATTGAGTTACGGTCAATTGACTGCAACTTAGTAATACAAGTAATTTACTATACTACAATTTAATTAATTTATTATACTACAATTTCTATGTACCACGCAGTTTGTCTAGTAGTATACATAAAACTCATTGATTAAACACATTAAAAAAACTAAACCGATATCATCATCATCGCAGCCATCCATTTCTGCAGCGATCGATATATACAAATAAAATTTTAAGTTAGTTTAGGATATAAAGTATAAAATAAATTTATATTTTACTTAATAATTTAATTATTTCCTTTTTTGTACGACATTTTATTGCACTGTAAAATACACTGTATTTTTTCCCATCAAGCACTGTATTTTTGGCGCAAATACCGTATTTTAATGTGGACAACACGGTATTTTCAAAAATCTGACTTGGCAATACTGAGGTGAAGTGACTGTGAGTTAACTGCAGATAAATTCAGTTAACTTTATTCTCTTTTACTTCAAGCAACTAAAAGTAGTCAAAATTGTTTGACTTTGTGTGCTCGTTATTTCAGTAAAGTATTAGAAATGAGTTTACAGCCTATTTTACTCAGTGATAATGTAGCTTTCTAACGGCCAAATTATTTTTGAATACGGCCCAGTAGTTTTTAAGTTTATTTGTTACATACAAAAATACAAAAACGTCTTTCGTCTCTAGAATATTACTGTAGATTAAATTATGAGATCAATCGCACTGTCAAAATTCCCGCCAAAACTCTAGCACAATTCATAATTATTATAAATATGTCCTCAGCAGTGTTGCAAAATAAAAAAACCGTAATTCGGTAGAATTTCAAATTTCAATAAAATAATCGCGATTGTGGTTATTTCCAGAAAGGACTGCCTCAGTGGTGCTGTTGTGCCGTTTTCCTTCAGTTATGCCATGGAATAGATATATTAATTAAATAAATAAAATACATGGAATTAGTCAAATCAATTAATTAAAAAATCATAACCTCCAATTACCAAATTTTTTAATCACTGAAATTAGTCATATTGTGGCTATTTTATTGTGAGTTGGTAACATTTATTTTGTCGCTTAGGACATTTTATTTGGACTTTATTTTATTTTAATTTCTATAATTTAGTTTATGGCAGCTGATACGTAAAATTCGGTAAAATACTTGTCATTGGCGAAATGCATAATAATGCAAAGCCATAATTTCAACAAAAGAAAGACATTGAAAGTTGATCGAATTGACAGTCTAAATGCAATTTAACTGAGATGATATCGAATTTTTAAAGGAGCAGAATGCCATATTTTTAATTAATATAAAATCAAATGTCAGTTCGGTTAAAATTCATTCGCAGTGTCAGTTAAAATAGGATAATTGGTCCTCTGATACTTTTAGATTTATTTATAACTACCTTTTGCTCTTGGCTCCGCCCGCGTGAATGTATTTTTCCGGGACAAAAAGTACCTAAAGTACCGTATTTACAGGATATAACCTATCTCTTTACTAAATTTCATTAAAATCCCTTCAGCCGTTTAGCCGTAAAATCGTAACAGACAGAGTTACTTTTGGATTTAAAACTTTAGTATGGATTGTAAAGATTTTATTAAACTTACCTATTTTTAAACTGGTCATCCACACTGCGTTCAAAAACCCGGAAGTGAGCATCAAATTACCATCAACGTAATACATATTTATGAATTGACACGAAACGAGCAAAATAATACACATCGTAAGTACTTTTGAATGTTAATTTACGCGTACGTGGGATTAAACTTACAATTCGTAATGACATGAACCATATTCTCATTTGATAATACCTAATAATAATATTTATTTGGGCATAAAACAGTGTATACAAAGTAATCTGCACTAAGGACCATGAGCCCATAGCCCTTAGGATGTACAAATTTATTCACTGATATTTGTAAACCATATTCGTTCGTACTGCATGGAATACATTATAACAAGATTGCACCAGCGATAAACTTCGCTATATTTTGTAATATCTCGGATAGAGTTGAGTAGGGCATACAAGAGGCAGTACATTTGTCCCATACATGACCTGCGGTCCCACAACACCCAGGCCCGAAACCGATATTCGTGGATCACACAGACACTCGTCTCGGTGCGGGAATTGATCCCACGGCTTCCCGCTCCACAGCCGGCCACTTGCCCGCTGCGCCACGAAGGCTGTTAACGCGTTACTCTCTTTTACTATTCCCATGATGCGGACTGCGAGCGTGAAAGAGTGAGAACGGCGAGTCACATCCTTCACTTCAACAGGCAATCAAAGACGCCTTGCCTGATTTGAAGTGGGATCTTGTACTGGCTCAGTACAAATAAGAGGCTACAAATTCATTTAAAAATCGTGCCATACTCAACACTAGTATCTGATAAAAAGATGGTTCGATAATGCCGCGAACATGCGCCCACGCAGCTATCAATGCATCAAGACGGGCCTATCGTTCCAAACCGGCTAGGGCTTTACGGATCATCGTATACATCATTGTATTTATATTTAGTTTATCGATTTTGACACATTGGTTACATTGTATAGCTACCCAAACCATGTTTCATCATCATCGTCATAATTATCCACAGATCATTCAACCAATGGCTGGATTTATAACATACTTCAAAAAAGGAGGAGGTTTTCAATTCGGCGAGTTTTTGTAATTTCTCCGTCAATTGTGGACCAATTTTGCAGTTTGGCAGACTACACATACCTCCGAAGTTTTTATAACGAGCTTAGCTATGTTGGTTTCCTCATGATGTTCCCTTTATCGTTATAGCAATCGATTAACACTGAATACACGCGTAACTTGTAAGAGGCAAGTCAGAAGTGTATGCCCTAGGGGGTGATTTCGAACCAGCGCATTTCGTCTTGGCATTTTCCCTACCACTCCGCGCTGAATTTGCAGTCATGAAAGAATGCGAAATTTTTAGCAACCTATCAAAACGACTTATTACCTTATAGATGTCTTTTGTTGATATTTTTTATTTACAATAGTGATCATAGTCAGCTTCATCATAGTCAACTCATTAATCGAAGACATCCCAAGTCATCATACAAATGTTTTATTTTCATTCGATGATCACCTGGGAAATGTTTATTTCCGTTGACACCTTCGCCTACTGATCCACATTCGGCTAAGTAACGATCCATGAAACATCCTCGACCTGTGATTGGGCATGACCAAATGCATAATAGATGAGGTCTATAATAAAACCATTCAGTTTTCCGCGGCCGTTGCTCCATAATGATATTTTCGGAGCTTCACAGTTGTTAACTGAATGAAAGGTTCGCGGAGCTCCGTGATTCGAATCTGTGCAATATTTATCACTGTGCTATTTACGGTTTCTGTTTTATATACTGTTTGAATTGTAACAGAGTCTGTACATAGAAGTCATTTTACAAGCTTTTATTGAAATATCAATATTGCAACTGAATCTTAAACCAGCTCCACCCAACCGACTGTGCTGAAATGTTGATCTAATTTTAATGCTAGCTCCAAAAAGGGCGGATATACCTTCTTTTCTTTACAACCCCCCTTAATATGGTATCAAATGAAATGAAATGAAATGAATGGTTTAGTGAAAACGATGAAGTGAGTGACATCATATAGTAAATCCTGTACGGCGCCTGATTAAAGCTGGAGTTTATGAAAGAAACTTTTAATAATATTTATTTCTTTAAAAATGTGATAGTTGACACAATAGGTAGAATCGAAAGTACGGCGTATTTTTTATGACCATACATTGGTCTGTAGAAAATACAAATATGGTTTAAACATCCCACGTGACCGCAATTTCCACGAGTCGCAAGCGAAAGCTAGTAAAAATAACCATATCATCCGTTAATCAGTAACTGTTACACAATTTACATTTTAAACCACTTCGTAAGAATGAGTATGTTATTTTGAGCAATAAATCGTACGTAATTTGGTCACTACGTGTTCTTTGTCATAGATAATGCGTGTACCGGCTTGATTACTCAAAGCTTTCAACTATATATCGTTACATGCGGCCCAGTAGGTAAACACTGATCTAATTCTGGAGCTATTAACTACTCAGGGTGACCACTTTGTACTGGAAAATAATAAAGTTTTTTTCAATAATAGTAACAAATTACCGGATTGTTGCCAGACTAAAATGTGAGTGATGTAAACTAGATTTAATATATAAATAGGGAAAATAAAACGGTGTGTAATAAATATCAAATTTACATACATACATAGGTACTCACTCACGTCTGTAATTCCCAAAATGGTAGACTTTACATCTCTGTGTAACCATTTCGCAGAGCTATTTCCGTCCCATGATGTTATAGGGTGCGAACTCTCGCATACCGGGCACAATTCCAGACTCCGGGCTTATACTGAGCATTACGTAATAGAAAACCGCCTAATATCACTTTTACCCGACCCGGGGTCAAACCCGAGACCTCAGCACAGCAGTTATTTTTTAAACAATGATCTACTTCGACCAGTAAATTTAAACTTCTTTAGACCGGCTCCCCGATAGGGGAATCCCGATCGTAAATATTATGTAGAGTAACCCAACCTAAGAAACGATAAAAGATAGGTAAAGCCAAATACTTATAAAACCCAAACACGATATAACCCCCTATTAATTATCAAGAAGTTGAAAGAACATCAGGTCAAGGCTACCAAGCGAATGACACTTAACTTGATTAAATTAGCTTTCAAATAAAAAGCCGCATGTAAATAGTTCCAATTGTTCCATCGCTACGATGCTACAGTGAGACAAAGGGGTCAAAGTTATACCTCTTTTTTGTCGGGTTTAAAATACTCAGACACTTATACACGAATGAGCCGGATAGTCTGGGTGGTTACCACTGTCTCAAAGAAGACTTAAAAACAGCTTGCTGCTGCGTTTCGTACGGTGAATGAGATATGAAGAGGACCAAGTCCATGCATTCCCAATCTTTTTATTCCTTTCCTTTAAGGCCGGCAACGCATCTGATTTTTCTGGTATTGTTGAGATCACTAAGTATCAGGACCCACTAGTTTGTATGCCAGCCTATGCTATTTTTTTGCCAACGTTCAAAATTCTGAACTCGAAGCAATCATCCTTGCAATTATCTACCACACTGGTATCATTCTTTTGTCGTCTGCATCTACAAGAACCGTATTAGTCTCAATAAATTTAAATTGAAACTTATAAAGTCAAAGGCAGTTGCGTCGAGTTAAAAATTTGGGACGCTATTGAATAAACATGAGCTCGTGCGTTTACAGTAACGTCTGGATATTAATGTACAGATTACTGCGTTCAGTAAATAGGACACCGCCGTGACACGAAGCTTGCCCCTTAGCCCATAAAGTGAATGTGGTGTTTCAAATGATAAAATGCATGTCGCCCTTGTTACTATGAATATTATGAAAGCAATGTTAGTTGGTGAAGAGGATTTTTATCGGTCTGTATGATATGAAGACGCAGTGATGTCAAGTATGGTTCCGGAATGATTACATCAACTAGATTTTGTCTAATTCAATAATGTTACTCCCTGCAAAACAGTAAAACAAATATTCATATCATCAACATTAATACAATGTTGTGACATGTATCTACACAATAAGTAACTATATTGTACCTCATTCAATCGTTTTTTTTGTGAAAACGTAGCAATTAGAAGTCCATATTTAATTTCAAGGCAAAACCAGTACGGAGTTATTAATTAACAATTACTGATGCCTCCAACGCGAACAATTAGATGTAATGCAAATTTTAGGCAAATTAACATGAAGCGGGGTCCGTTGAATCACTCTGCTTTAATTAGAACCGGAATCTTGGTACCGTTCGAGCAGTTCAGTTCAGCTTGTATGCGATGTAACCAAATGCGTTCCGCGAATGCAACATTTAGATGTGATCTGTGAATCAATACATAAGTGTCCTTTTAAAACTACTCATATTAGTCAAGTCTCATCATTTCCACTATGTTTATTATGAACGATCAATGTGGAACAGTTGCAAGTAATTTTACATTCCACTTCCACCAAAGATTTATTTTAGCAAGATTTTAACGTCGCTCAGAACGTTATATGAAAGAATTCCACATTTACAGCAAACGTGAATATTCTAGGCGAAATCTTTCAGGCAATATGCACTCTTGGCCTAGATTTGCCGGTTCGTCGACCGATTTCGTGTTGGGAACGTCACGCGCGCGTATCACCAGGTGATGTTCGCTCTAAGCCGACATTTCCGATGCGAGAACGGATATATTTTTAGATAAATGTATTTCAGTAAATAAACGCTATGATATCCAATATCTCTTTTGAAAATTGTATCATGCTGCACAAGTCAATCTTGGATCAAGATTCTATAGGTACAGATGACGATAACGTAGGTTATAAACTTTCTTAATCACTGCTTAATTAAACACTGTTTTCGTCTCTTTCTAGCCCCTTTAAAAATCGCGTTGACAAAGAAAACCTAGAGTGTTTAACTAAAGTAACGTTTATAATGTAGATTTATAAGCATCGAAATAAGATGACAAGAGACGTATCTCAAGCAAAAAAATGATCCCACCAAAACTCTGTGCGAGGGGGCGGGGCTATAAAATTCTGTGCAGCTCGTTCATTCATCAATTCATAAAAAAATATTCATGATCTCTAGTTTACACTTAATACGTCAAAATTTTGCGCAGTGCAGAACGTCGTATCTCAATTAAGAAATTTAATATTTAGACATTAACTTTTATGAAATAAAGTTGATTTCGAACGTTCATTAATTTTTGTTGCGTGTACGAGTGTTAAGTGTAATTTACCTTTGCATGCGTAAGTGGAGCCGTGTTTTTGGCAGATTCATATGAGAGTTATCGTTCTAGTTATCTTATTTCGATGTTTATAAGTAAGACCCGTAATTTGAGTTTTAAGAATTAGAGTTGTACATACTTTTTCTTCCCGCCTACTCATTCTGGCTCAAAAGAGAACCACAGACCGCCGCGACGCCGTGAGCTCTGTAATAGAGTTATGTGTTGAGGTAGAACCTCTTTGATTTATGACGACGTAAATATAGTTTAAAATTATCTGTCTTGTTCTTCTTGGTTCGGTTGTTTGGTTGTCAAGGTATTTTTACTGTTACTGTTTTTTCTGTTGTCAAATATATATAATATAATATTTTACCTTGTGCTAATTATTGTTTTCTTCTACACTGCTACTGCATTGCGCTATTAAAATCTATGCGCTACAAAAGGTTATGGGCCCAGACGTGTGAAGTATAATATAATTACTATAAACCATGGAATTAAGTAAAATTCAAATCGCCAAGTTGGATGGAACCAACTGGGTGCAGTGGAGGTATAGAATGACTGCACTGCTACGCGGAATGGATGGACTTATGAATATCGTTCAAGGGAATTTAAGTAAGCCTGAAGAACCTGTGGTGAGTAGTGGCGATGGAGATGCTACTGCTGCAGCAGTATTGGCTACCTATAACAAGAATCTAGGAGAGTATCTGAAGTTGGAAAGTACTGCTCTTTTATTGATTACGAACAATATCATGGATGAAGCACTAGACAAGGTAATCAGGTTTACAAATCCAAAAGATGTCTGGGATGAACTGCATAGACTGTACGACGGCGTGAATGACGACCGCTTGTATAATTCATGTATGGAATTTTTTCAATTCAAGATGGACATCTCAGACGACATGATGACTCACATCTCGAAAGCCAAAAATTTGTGGCATAAAGTAAATCAAGAGCTGGTAAAAGCGGACGAAGGGAAAGAATTACCTGAGTTACTTTTGATCTGCAAGATTTTACATACGTTGCCGGAAGAATATTTTTCTTTCAAGTCGAGTTGGATAATGATGTCAAAGAAGGACAGAACTGTGGACAATTTGAACAGTCAGCTGTGTGCTCACGAAAGATCCTTGATGACAACCTCCAAGGAAGGTAATGGATGCGTATCAAGATCTTCTGGTGAAGCACTGGTGGTTAACAGCAACAAAAGAAAACTCAAGAAAAGGACAAAAACTTTCAAATGCTATTGTTGCGGTGAAGTCGGACATTTCAAGAAGGACTGTCCTAAGAAGGAACATAGTGGAAAACCTGGTATGAATAACATGATGGCTGTGTTAGTAAATGTTACAGATTGCAGTATAGATCGAGACGAGTGGTACGTTGATAACGGGGCTACACACCACGTCACGATGCGAGGTGATCTGTATCGGGATTTCGAGCGTTTCCAAGAACCACACACAGTGACCACTGCAGATGGTAAGGCAATTGATGCATTAGGGAAAGGTTCGATTCTGATGAAGACGAAGAAAGGAACATTCGTGATGAACGATGTGTGGCATGTTCCTAAGGTCACGAAGAATCTTTTTTCGGTACTTTCAGCACATGATATCAATTCAGATAGTCTGTTTGAGTCACGTGGCACAACGTGTTCATTAAGCATCAATGGAAAACTGTGCGTGACCGGAAGCAGACAGAAATATGGAGGTTTGTATAAGCTGAGTTGTAGACCGGTTCAACCTAAGGAACGTGTGATGATAAATGCGGTCGACACTTTACAGCTTTACCATGAACGCATGGGTCACCAAAACAAACGCCATGTGAAGCGAGTAATAGAGCGAGAACTTGACGTGAAGTCTAAGGACAGTGGAGATTTATGCGAAGGATGTATCTTTGGAAAGACACATAGACGGAAATTTGGTCTTCGGGAAAAAGCTGTCAGTTCAGGAGAACGCATACATTCAGACGTTTGTGGACCATTCCCACTAAGTTGCTCTAAGTCTCGGTACTTTGTTATATTCAAGGACGAATTCTCTCGATATCGTTACGTGTACATAATGAAAAATAAGTCGGATGTATCTGAGTGCTTGCGTCTGATGTTAGCAGAAGCAAAGGCAGCAGGTCACCGAATTAAGGAATTTCTAAGCGACAACGGCGGTGAGTTTGATAACGAGAAAGTACGCAAAGAATTAGACAAACATGGAATACACCAACGCTTAGTCATGCCCTATACGCCAGAGCAGAATGGTTTAAGCGAAAGGGAAAATAGAACAATCGTTGAGATGGTCAGAGCAATGATGCATGCACATGAGGAGCTTCCTCAAGTTTTATGGGCAGAGTTAGTGCAGACTGCTGTTTATATATTAAACAGAACAGGACCAACTTCTGTGGAAGATAAGTCTCCGTTTGAGTTGTGGCTTGGAAAGAAACCACAACTAAAACATTTGAGGATCGTCGGCTCAACTTGCTACGCGCATATTCCTAAACAGAATAGGAAGAAGATGTAGAAGAAGGCTAGGAAGTGCATTCTAATTGGCTATGACAACGACGACGGATATCGACTTTGGCAAAAAGAATCGAACTCTTTAATAAGATCTTGGGACGTCACTTTCAATGAAAGACCTTTAGAATCAAAAATAGACATTGAGAATTCTGAAGTCATCAATGACGTAACTGAGATTGAGGTTCCTTTACAAGTCAGAACAGAACACCAGGAAACACCTACTTCTGTTGCTGTAGAAGTGAACGATGATGCGCTTATTGAAAGGTGTAGTGAGCTTGAATTTGGAGGAAACCAAGGTGTTGTTGAGGCTCCTGTCACTAGCAACGATGAGGCAGAGTTCGAAGATGCATTGCCAGAGATGCCAGAACAAGATGAATCTATTGAATTGGAGGAGGAGAATGAGAACTCAGGTGAGATCATTGAGCAGTTAGCAAGACATGGTATGCACTTAAGGGACCGCTCTGATCTCAGGCGTCCGGTCAAATTCAATGATTATGTGTCTTATGTTCGCATAGACTCGTACACAGAACCTAATACGTTTAAAGAAGCAATAGCATGCCCTGATAAGGTATTGTGGAATAAAGCTATGGAGAGTGAAATTGAATCATTAAAAGAGAATGAAACTTGGATTCTAGAGAAGCTACCAAAGAACCGGAAAGCGATTCCATGCAAATGGGTCTATAGAGTGAAACTGAATCCTGACGGAACAGTCAATAAATATAAAGCTCGGTTGGTGGTAAAAGGCTTTCGACAAAGAAAGGGAGAGGACTACGAGCAGACTTTTAGCCCTGTAGCAAAGATGGCAACGGTGCGAGCTGTGTTGAGTATAGCAGCTAATGAGGGTTTGAAATTAAGTCAGTTCGATGTCTCAACAGCTTTTTTATACGGTTCTCTATCTGACGAAGAAATATTTATGAAGCAACCGGAAGGCTATGACGATGGAACGGGTAGAGTTTGCCTGCTAAAGAAAAGTCTTTATGGTTTAAAGCAAGCTCCTCGTTGCTGGAATAAGACTATACTGGATTTCTTCAAGAAAATTGGATTTGAAGTCAGTGAGGCTGATCCATGCTTATTTAAGAGAGAGAAGGTTAATGGAAAGCTGATTGTGGCTCTCTATGTGGATGATGGCCTAATTGCTGGTTCAAGTAAGGAGTTAATTGAGGAGTTTCTTGAACAAGTAAGAGAAAAGTTTAAGATTACGACCAAACTAATCTCGTATTTCTTAGGTATAGAAATAGAAATCAAAGAAGGTGGTGATGTAAGAATTCACCAGACTGCGTATGTGAACAAAATTTTAAAGCGGTTTGGAATGCAAGACTGCAGACCGGTGACTACTCCAATAGTCAAAGAAGATGCAGCTCAAAGACCAGAGAAAGTTGAAGATTACTTTCTTACTAACTATAGACAAGTTGTTGGAGCGCTTGCATATCTGATGGTGGGTACCAGACCTGATATTGCATACGCCGTGAGTGTGGTTTCCAGAAGCCTAGAGAATCCAACTCAAGGTGATTGCATAAGGCTAAAGCGAATTCTTAGATATTTGCAGTATGCTCCAGATATGGGTATCCTTTACAAAAGGAATTATAAAAAGGGTAACATAGAGTGTTATAGTGACGCTGATCACGGTGGAGATATTGCTACGGGAAGATCTACTTCCGGAGTTTTATGCCTATATGCTGGTGGAGCAGTATCGTGGCTCAGTCAAAGACAGCAGAGTGTTGCTATATCAACAACAGAAGCGGAGGTAGTTGCAGCCAGCGAGGCAGCAAGAGAATGCATTTGGCTAACTCGTCTTTTCAGTGGTTTGGTAAAAACAGAAGGTTTACCAGTGTTACATGTTGATAATGAGGCAGCTGTACGTTTAGCTGAAAACCCCGAGTTTCATAGAAGAACCAAGCACATACGGATTCTTCATTTCTTTGTGCGTGAATTAGTGACGAATGGAAATCTTATTGTGAAGAGGATTAGTACTGAAGTACAGCTTGCGGACATTTTTACGAAGCCACTTCCTAGACCGAGATTTAAACAGCTAATGAATGAGCTAGGTCTATACGTCGAGAGAAGGTGTTGAGGTAGAACCTCTTTGATTTATGACGACGTAAATATAGTTTAAAATTATCTGTCTTGTTCTTCTTGGTTCGGTTGTTTGGTTGTCAAGGTATTTTTACTGTTACTGTTTTTTCTGTTGTCAAATATATATAATATAATATTTTACCTTGTGCTAATTATTGTTTTCTTCTACACTGCTACTGCATTGCGCTATTAAAATCTATGCGCTACAAAATTATGTTGGTACCCTTTGGGTATGGAACCCTAAAACACAGTTTCTTCCAGACGGACGTACATGTCTGAATTATGTGAGTCACGATAATCGCTCCATTCGGGACTGTTTTTTGCGGTTTGGACCACACGACCACGCAAAATGATTTCTCTGTTGATTCGCGCATTATCACTGACGTTCCTCTGGTCTCAGCCACAAAGTATGACGATACTGAAGGCAGTTTATCAATTATGCGACCCACAAAATAACGCCCATCTGGCCTCACATTTATCGAAAATTTGGTACTAAATTCTTATGCCTAATTTTTTGTGACTAACTAAACAAAACATTGAATGTTTTCAAATTGCCACATAATACTAATAGAATTAACTGAAATTTAGTTTACTCCTACTAATTTACTTTAGATTACACACATGGGACACAAGACTGACAACGTTTTACGGAAAAAATATACCTGACAGGCAGTACAAAATGCCTTTGAAGAGTTTGTGGCCTCCTTTCTGCCCGATTTCTTCAAGAAAAGCATCGATAAATTGCCACTGCGCTGGTAAACATATATCGATAGCATGGATGGTTACTTTGACTAATAGAAATAATAAAGACGGAAAAATTATACTTTATCTTTTTTCGTACAGAACATCAATTTCATAGGTAAATATTTCACATACAAATAAAAAAGTCTGACAAATTTGGTAAGTAGCATTTACTCAGAGTTTATGAAACAGATGCTTATTAAAAAAAGTAGTATTAATTTAATTTACTTATGCTACAGTAGGGCAACGACGCCTTCCGTCCGCCATCGCATCAGGTCGAAACCCGGCGCCTTGCGGGGCGCCGGTCAGTCGCTCTCGTCCCGTCGAATGCCCTCTATCCATGTACATAATAAACGAATTGTTCGTCCTTACTAAACATGCTTATTGCGTTCCGAAGGTTACTAGGTCTGATACAGCTTATGCTTTTTGTATTATATTAGGGTCAGTGTAGGAATTGGAGATTTGTTATGTTTATTTAGATTACCTATTTATTATTATAGGTATATACATAGGTTTTCCAAATACCTATTGCGTGTTTATTCAGGCATAAAGAAAACACTATTTTGATGAGTTTTCCGCAGTTGACTAGCTTTGAAATCGGCTGGAATCAGTTTTATGTGATACCTATTATAATTTTCATAAAATGAAGATTTATGTATTTTTAAAGAACAGCCAAGTGTAAATATGAGTAATCATATAGTAGATATGAGTAATAAATGTAGATATAATTATCCCATTTAAAATTATAGGATTAAATTTGAATAAAGGAAGAAATTATTTTGTATTAAGTTTGTCTCAGGTCACATTGTAAAAGTGTAGTGTCTATTATAAATAAGGAACTTATAACATTGTATTTGATTCTATATTCCATGATTTTGCTATGTGATAGTGGTAAAGATGGTTTTGGGCCAAGTTGTTGGTAGCTTACTTACACACCATTTAGACATAGCACTTTTACTAACTACAACTTTTAAGTTTTTACAGAACTTATTGAGTTATCCCCTAGGGGAAACAGGTGTGAGTCTATGTATGTATGTGATGAATTTCCACTTGCTACGACCTTGCAAACATATTTGGCCTCATTCAAAGAGGTTGAGTTATTATTATCATGATATACCTGGTCAATACATAGTCCAGTAGCAGGTTTACATGGTTCAATTTCAGTTGACAAAGACATGAATCAACAATTAAAGCTGTATGGCTTTTTTTCAATTTCATTGAAAGTTTGTTCAAAGGCTTCAAATCACATACTATGTGTGAATCCTCTATAAGAAAACACCTATGTAGGACTCTCCAAATCATACTCATTACACATTTATGTAAGTATGCAAAACTTTAACCATAATCATATTAAAAAATAGAAACCAATTCTTTTGTTAGTTGGCAAAAGTTTGTGACTTTGTGAGTTTGTTTGTAGAAACTCTGTCATCTCTGGAACTACTGATAAGATTCAGAAAATTCTTTCACCAATAGGAAGCTGTTATTATAGGCTTTTTTTTATTGTGATATTTTATTTTTGGTGGATCGCCTGTGAGTTGCACAAACAGGTGATCACTAGTGGTACCATTTCATTGTGATAAAAGTTAGTTTTTAATAAAAAATAATAATTCCAGCTTTAAAAATTCAAGATAAAAGGCTCATGCGGGCGAAGTCGTAACCAAAAGCTAGACATATAATGGCATATAATGAAAAAATATTCCTATGTACATCTGTTGGGGCAAGTATATTTATGAAGTATGCAAAAAGAAATCTTATACCTCCTTGTCATAAAATAGAAGCAATAATGAGAGTAATTCGGCCTACATTAAAAAAACAAAGCACATCATATTGTATACCTACCGACAAAATTATAAAGCGTTAGAGTTTGTATTATTTGAGTTTTCTACTAAGACGCGAAGTCTTTCCATTTTAAAAAGTAGTAGGTAAGTATAGACCAGAAAATCGATCGGGTACCGGTGCGGGAAATGGTATTTGATAGTAAACATTCGTTATTGTAACTTGGTATCTACGAGCTGTTAAACTAATTTATTGGTCCAATAATATTGAATCGTTCTTCATATTATTTCCTAATTAGTCACAATCCGTTTTAATCGTATAAATATCTTATAACATGGACAAAATACTTACACACAATGTTTTCTTCGTAAGCAACTGTGGTGCGTTGGGTATCTTGAATTTGAAAACAAAACAGTCTTTTGGATAGTCTTGAAATCGGAATAACTTAACAATAATAAAACACCACAGATTACAGTCAAATTAAGAAAGTTTTTCACAATAACATCAATTCATACACAACTGACTATCTCAAATTCAAGGCGAAAAAGGCACACTTGGCAAGAATTGAATACGCATTACGCACACAAATACAGAGTTATTTCTAGTAGTGGGACAAACGGCTTAATTGTCACAACGAATTAAAACGTTGTGCTTATTTTTTTAAGCTAGCTTATAAAAAAGCTTATCACTTAAAACGCTTAAGACTTCAAAATAGGTTTTTTTTTTTTTTTTTTTTTTTTTGTGGTCCCATTTCAATTTGGATAAGATTTAATGGACGCCGGAGTAAAAAAAAATCTCAACGGACAACAGTACAGTCGTCGCGATTGTGTTATTGTATTGGAATTTACATTGTATTGCTGACTGCTGTAACTACCACTAAGAATTGAAAAATAAAAAATTACGTTTAACAAAACTTAAAAACCGACTTCAAAATAAAAACACTGAAAAGTCAAAAATAACCAATTCTATAGGTGTCTTTACAATCGGTGCGTGTCGCTACCGGTCAAATAAAATCCGTTTGGAAACTTACGTAATTTGGACTTTACTGTTCTACATAATGAATCATTGTGTAATTATTTTATTATCAAGGAGTTCGTTGAAAACACTAATATGCTTAAGTTTGAAATGTTGTTTTATGTTAGTAATCGTAGTTTTATACGAAATATTTTTTTTACATATATTACATTCCGCGATCTTATCACCATCAATTTTTGTACAGTAGTCCCAAATCAACGCATTTCCTCGTCTCGACATTGTCAATTTTATTATTAATGTACACAATGTACCACTATTCTATATTTACACTTAAAAATTATTTACACTAAACACACACTATAATCCTTTGAACAATTTACAATAACTTTATGAACAATCTCATTTACTTAATTAAAATCTCCGATCTCGCTTACGAACGAACTCGCGATGTATCAAACAGAAACATAAACACATGCTTCGTTCCCGACAGCGAAACGCATACTAAGTAGTAATTTTAAATATAACATAAACATTAACAAAACGTTAAACGGTCAACGGTAAAAATTAACACAACAAAATATAAGCGACCAAAACTAATTTACTTTTAAACAATAATAAATATTATGCAATCAAACGAAATTCAATTTAGTTGCATAATCGTTATGATAGCATCGTTTAACTTTCGACTTTATGTCTTTGAGTATAAAGTGTATTTTCGATCGCTTTCACGACAGCGCTAGTGCCAACGGGCAACGATCAACACTAAGCGGCGGCCGGTGATGCAACCACGCACGACGCAACTATGTTCCGTTATAACGTCAACAGCTTATACTTACAAACGTACTTATATGCTTGTTTTAATAAGCAGAGTTTAATAATTGCTTTTCGTTATAACGCCCACCTCTAGTTATTTCGCCGTAATGACATTTCTTTGACATTGACTGTCATCTTTCATTATATGTTTTTTTTATAAATTTTAAGGCTTTGGATACTAGTTCTTTGAGACCATCTTAGATATTTTTGATAAAAACGATGAAATACGGGTGTGATCGATTTCAAGCTCTTGCCTGAATTTAGGTGTTAAGTCTTTACATTACGATGCTTCTCAGACGACTTTCATCAAGCGAATCGAACGGACAAGGTTGATGATTACCCTTGGTTAGAAATCAACGAAATTCACATAATTTAATTAATTCCATACAATGTTCAACACTGTTAAACTCGATTTAGGATCGTCGTGAAAGTGAGCCTAATGGCCGTTCCTTATATTCTGTCTGTCTCTAGTTTTGCTATACCGGCGATAGAAAATTTTATATATTTTCCGTTTTACCGTCCCAATGAACTTACTAATGATAGGTAATCCTATTCTTCATTGCTGTCTACCGATGAGAAGACTGATAGCTGACTACAGATATACAACACTATGAAAATGACAGTTCAAGCGTCCCAATATTTTTTATGTGCTATCTGTCGATAAAATTATTTAGTTTTTTCTTTATCGGTAGATTTTGACCAATAAACAGATATACTCGGCTGTAAAAAACGAAATAAATAACGCATTTTGAAGAAATAGCCATGAGTATACAAGGCTTACATGGCACTTGCACTGCAATACAAAAAACTAAATAAATTATGTAAAAATCTAAAAGAAAATATAAAAAAAATCTAAAATTCCCATAAAACAAAAAAATGCACCGTTTTGATAATTAAATTAAGTGCAAGAGACATATAAATATTTGATAATGCGAACAAAATAATTCCCCACTTCAGTAAAATCCCCCAAATTCGCTTGGGATTTTTGTTCAAAGGACTTGTATTCAGAGCCGTAATGTATTGACAGTAAAACGTTTCGTTATTACATTGTGTTTTGCAACATAATATGTATTTCTCGTTAAAAAATAAGAATTACAGATAAATGTTAAATTATAACTTATATTTCTAATCTAAATGATTCTAATTTCACGATAGATAGCTATCGTCAAACATCCGTATTGTTCTATCTACTGTTTGGAATCGTCCCTATTTTTTAGATATGTACGTCGGATACTATGATTGCAATAGATAGGCAGTCTATCTGGGCCCTCTTGTGCGTTATGTTGATACAAGCTGAGAAAGAGAAACTATTGTTTAATTTATGTTAGAAAATATGAAGATATGATTAGAAATATAAGTTTTAATTTAACATTTATCTATAACTCTTATTTTTTACCACTGTAAATGAAATAATAATAACGAGAAATACTTATTATGTTGCAAAACACAATGTAATAACGAAACGTTTTACTGTCAATACATTACGGCTCTGAATACAAGTCCTTTGAACAAAAATCCCAAGCGAATTTGGGGGATTTTACTGAAGTGGGGAATTATTTTGTTCGCATTAACAAATATTTATATGTCTCTTGCACTTAATTTAATTATCAAAACGGTGCATTATTTTTATTTATGGGAATTTTAGATTTTTTTAATTCTTACATTTAGATTTTTACATAATTTATTTAGTTTTTTGTATTGCAGTGCAAGTGCCATGTAAGCCTTGTATACTCATGGCTATTTCTTCAAAATGCGTTATTTATTTCGTTTTTTTACAGCCGAGGATATCTGTTTATCGGTCAAAATCTACCGATAAAGAAAAAACTAAATAACTTTATCGACAGATAGCACATAAAAAATATTGGGACGCTTGAACTGTCATTTTCATAGTGTTGTATATCTATAGTCAGCTATCAGTCCTCTCATCGGTAGACAGCAATGAAGAATAGGATTACCTATCATTAGTAAGTTTATTGGGACGGTAAAACGGAAAATAGATAAAATTTTCTATGGCCGGTATAGCAAAACTAGAGACAGACAGAATATAGGGAACGGCCATTAGTTTATTCAGGACTTTGTCCGTACGAAGTAGGAACACGCCCACTATTCTATTCTATTTTTAGATTATGGCCCAATCGATATTCGATGATTTCGCAAATGTCAAGTATTATAATAGCAATATGTAAAAATAAAGATCAAAACGTAGACATCTTTAAAAATATGCTCAATTGTTAGTCCTCACGCCCATTATGTCCCTTGTTCATACTCTGTGGAGTAGGTAGTAGACAAATCGGGGCCGCGGAAGAGTACAATAGCGTTCCCGCAGCCCCGACCGAACAAGCGTACCCGGAGGAACACCGTTGAGTTTTAGTCCGTGGGAGTCGGACATAACCGCCCCGACTGACTACGCGGTGGGGCGGTACCCATAAAGGGTTTCCCAACGTTAAAAAAAAAAAAAAAAGGTAGTAGACAAATAATGCGGGAAAATAAACAGTACTCAATTTGACATTGACGCGATTTTGGGTTTTGACATTTATTTGGGTCAGTGACATTTGTGGTGACATTTATGTTTACATCTCGATCAGATTGGGCGCTAAAAACTTTGATAAAACTAGGAAATTACAAAATAAATAATCCTTGAATATAGTTATTATGTATTATATACTCTAGGATTAAAGCTATGGAAGAAGAAAGTACGCATTGGACAGTTTACCATGGCAAAAAATGTGTAGGTTAAACTTGTTGAGGCATGTTATAAAAGTTATGAAACATTTCAGAACTTATCCGAAGGAAGAAAAAGGCGCTTAATGGAAGTAACAGGCGGGCTTTAGCCGAAGCCTGCAATGATTTGGCAACGTATTATTACAAACATAACCGCTACAACGATGCATTGGAGGAATATAAAAGCGAGGCATCAATTTGTAAGGAACTGGGTCTGCGCATGGAATGGGGCACTTGTAACAGAATGATTGGTGAAATGTATATGCTGCTGGCCGAGTTTGATAAAGCGTTGAAGTTCGAAGAGCGTCATTTATGTAAGAATAATTACTATAGTTGGATATTATCACCTGTTGTTTATGTTTTGTTTGATATTGTTTCCATCGTAGATAAGCTTCTTAATATCACAAATAATAATATGTTATACCTATTGCTATTGATTATCCTATATGCATGACAAATTAAGTATACATGTAAAAAGTAGGATGTGTTGAAAACAGACATCATACTATATTAATATTATAAATGTGAATTTAAGTTTGTTTGTTATGCTTTCACGCGAAAACTACTAAACCGATCATCATGAAACTTTGTACACATATTCTTGGAGGTATAAGAAGTAACATAGGATACTTTTTATGAAAAAAATGATCTAATTGTTTGTTAAGCTTTCACACTTAAATCACTGAACCGATTTTGATGAATTTTGATGTAGAGATAGATGGGACCCTGGAGACGGTTATAGGCTACGTTTTATTTCGGAAAAGTCTATTCAAGCAGGCAGAGCCGCGAGCAAAAGCTAGTACTTAATAAAATTAATGTAAAAATTATGAATTAATTATTACATAGTGGTTGGTGTGAAATGACAGCTTCCGTGACACAGCTGGCAAGTAGCTAGCTGTGAAATGTCAGGCGGCGGGTTCAATTCCTACACCAAGATAAATGTTTGTGTAATCCACAAATATTTTATCCAGTCTAGGTATTGGAGGACCATAAATCCCTCACAGTTTCTGATATCCATGATACATCTTAACCTAGTGTGGGGTCTAGACTACGTGTGGCTGTGTGGGTGTATTTATTTTTACATAAATGGTTATTTAATATAAGGTTTTATCAACTCTATGGTATAGATACTTATTAATAGAAAAACAATACAGATTTTTCTCAATAAATTGAAACTATACTTGATACTACCACTTATGTTTCCATTGTGTCACACAAAATACAATAATAAGTTAATCTTCACAGCTGTTGCTAAGGAACTAAATAATTTGGTTGAGGAACAAAGAGCCATGGCTACATTAGGAAGGATATATTTGTTGCAAGGGCAAAGCACCACTGATGAGGAGGAAGCAAAATTATCCCTGAAGGCTGCTGAAAAAGCTTTCATGAAAAGTCTAGTGCTGTGTGAGAAGTAAGTTATATAAGTGTTTGTTTCACAATGTGCTAGTAAAAACCACTTATAATATAGAAAAAAAGATGACCAAATAGACAAGAAGTGTTTGTTCAATTGTTTGCTTGCTAAATTGTCTGTTTTGGATAGATACATTGTGAAACAGTGCCTTAATGTTCTTGTGTCTATATTATTCAGTTGTTGGAATACCTTTATTTAATTTTGTATGTGCATGGAATTCATAATCCAGGTATACCGGGTGTAAGAGAAACACTTCTGAAAACAGAGGCAGGTAGTAGTGTTGATAACTAGAAACACAATAGTACTAAATAATTTCGAAATCACTCAACTTATTTTTTTTAATAGTCAGCACTCTTGGTACCTGCACGCAATTCTTTCGCATATAAAATCGTATTTTTCTTAATTTAATGTAAAGCTTATAAAAACGGACGTTCGGAATCAGCTGTGCAGCGCGGGCCAAGTCGCGATATGCCTACTGAGTATTGAAGCGCGGTGATGCGTGCGGGTCGTTAACCCTGACTTTAGAATTAGTGCATACTAATACTAAAGTCAGGGTTACTGTACTACTACTGTTTCTGGTAATAATGCTTACATTATGGAATTATGTTTCCAAAATCGCAAGTTAACAGCAAACGGGTAGTGTTTTCCTTTTATGTTGAGGTAGTGTTTACTACCATTTCGGCTTCGGAAGCGGCCCCCTTACACCTAATAAGCATAATATTTGAACCATCAAAATAGTAGAACCAAAGCAGAAAACGCTTTTGATGTTACTGTTAATTAATTTCTTAAGAATTATTATACATTGAAAAACAATGTAAGTAACCTTTAACTTAAATATCCAATGTAAAACATATTAATTTTGTATTTGAAAAGAGTAAACATTGTTATTCTGCCTGCAGATTAAATTTATGACTGATATGATATTCTGTCACATATTATTCAATAATTAATTCTTGACGTCATTTTAGATTAAATGGCAAAATCTCAAAACACGAACTAATGGACATGAGAGCCCGTCTCCTACTTAACATTGGTGTAGTCCAAGAACACCTAGGTGCCCTAGACAAAGCGATCGAATGTATTCATAAATCAATAACAATATGTACCAGCCAGGACTTGTATGAGATTCTGCATAACTGCTACACAACAGAGGCTTCGCTGCATAGTAATAAAAAGAAGGACTATGCCAAAGCTTTGAGTTGCTTGAATAAAGCTCTTGAAGTTGCTAGCAGGCTTGAGGACAAGGTAGTAACATTTTTTAAAATGTACTTTACAACATATTTCTTATTGATTCTATTAAGGGGAAGATACAATGTTGTGTTCTTTAAGGTAGTAACTGAAAAAACCCAACCCTGGTTTCAAAATGATCTTATAATTTCAAACGCTCTCTCTGTGATAACAACTGAGTTAGCATTTACAAAACTTTTCCTAAATTACTTTATGCTTGTTAGAATTTTGTTTTCAGTGTTTTCCTTTAATTTCCTTAGTTCTGCTCAGTCTTTCCAAGATTAATAGCAGCCTAATATTGTGTCCATATGTTATATAATAGGTGCTCAAAACATGTGAAACATTATCATCAAAAGCAGAAATCTTGTGCAAAATGTCAGATTATCAAAGTGCAAAGCAGGTGTTGCTAAAGGCATGGAAACTGAAAACTCCTGATGAGGATGAGAGAGATAACATTGAAACTACCTTGAGAGTTGGTAAGTATGGATTCTTCTATCGACCTGGCATTACCCTGGCTTAGTGCCAGTGTCTGTTTTTTTAACTAAACCTAGTTTTTGTTATACGCCATGGATTATAATAATCACATAACATAATAGTTCATTATTGTGCCACGATTAAGCGTAATATTTATTGCAAAGCCCCAACGTGCACTAAGTAATCTATGCATACCGTGATGACGTCATATATACATACATAGTAAGGATTCTATACAGAATGATGTATGTGTCATATTATTCTTTACCTATGGCCATTGTCGTATCATATAGGATTTGTTTTATTAATCAGCACCGATTTTACACATTAATTATAACATAATTTTTCTTTTAGTCGCAGCTATGTGTTATACAGAAGATCTTCTTATATCCACTGTTCCATCAGACCATATTACATTCAAAAAGCTGTATGAGAAACTGGGAGATGGTGCATGTCACCTCAAAAATTATGCAGGCGCAGCAGAATACTATCTCAAAATGCTTGATCATGCGGAATTAGCTGGAGATTGTGGGAAAACACTTATTCCTATTTATGTCAGGTAATCCCAATGTACTTTTATTATGGAGTATTATTTGCTCCCAACTACTAAAAGCATGTCTCTCACACAGATCATAGATGATATAATAGATGTAATGTATTATACTACATCACATACCGATATTTAGCAACGACAATCCGTCAACATGCTCTAGATTCTATAATACAGTGTGTAAGGGAAACGCTTCCGATATCTAAGACGGGCGGTAGTGCTGGTGATTACGGACATGATTCCTGTGCACGACCGTACTGGTACTCAGGTGTTAAATGTGGACTGTATGTATGTGAGTGTGTGTGGGTGTGTGTGTACGGTGCACAACGGTTTGCCGGGATTGCGTGAGCAGGAAAACCAATGATCCAGAGACACTTTGGAAATCGGATTTATTTCGCGAACCAGAAACAATATATAGCCTATACTAAAAAGTACACTAGCCGCTTTGCACTGAAAAGTGCAGTGGAGTTTCAAACGCCGCGAGCGTTCTCGTAGAGCGACGATGCTGGCTCCGTTCTCAGTCGGCGTGGGCTGCGTCGTGATTCCTGGTTCCCAGACGTTCTTCTTACTTGCTGACTACTTGCGGACTTGCTGACTTGCTGACTTCTTCTTTCTTGATTTTCTTCTGGAGTGCCGGACCGAACTGAATTTCAGCGGGAATTGGGCCCCTTTTTGGCCCGTATTCCCGATCGACACTCCAAACGGGAGCGCGGCGCTTTGCCAATCAGAGCGCGCGCACAACGCCGGAACGTTGCGCAGGCGCTCGCGGGCGAGTGTGGTGCGCACGCGCCCGCGCGGGGAGAGGCGGTGCTTATTTTGCAGCGCCCTCTGCATTCCTGTGAACATACTTAAACAAACACTATTTTCTATGTACATTATTAATCTTATATACTTACTTATGCTACGAAATTATACACAACTATTTCTATTAATATAAAATAGAAACTAGTTACACAAGTAACAATACGATTCATAACTGAAACAAACATACTAGGCAATATTATAAAGTTATACACGTTATACAATGGCAAATTAAAATAAAACATTATACGTTACTTTATATACATTCGTCCTGCACAATTCCACTAAATCAATTGCGATAATATAAAACTACTATTTTCTTCACACAGCATCCTATTTGGATAAAAATATTTTATTTAAGCAGATACTCTGAACATATAGAGGTAATACAATCGCATAGAAATAATAAAATGTAGCCTGCCTGACGTCAACCCCTTTGGGGTAAATTTTCAATGAATATGTTATTATGGCTTATATAGGTACTTACAAATAATAGATCACGTACAATATGTAACAAAAACCCTCCTGAGCGTTTAACTGTCATATCAGAATTATCGATATTCAAAGGTATAGAAATAACTCGCATACGAAAATGACACTAAAAATAATAATATTTATTTTATTGTTTGTAAACCGTATTTCGATTGATTACCTCTACAAGAGCGATGACTCGGAACCAGAGCGAGATAGCAAGTTGCGGCGTCTACGTGCAACAAACACGCCGCGCCGCGTGCGCGCCCGGCTTTGTCAATACGACACATCAGTCAACTGTTCATCACTTTTCAAAATGAAAATATATTTTTTTAAATATGTTTATTTTTCTAAGCTACCTGTGTAAGGATAATATCTCGCTTCTGTTTATTATTATTTTTATGCAACTATTTTTATTAAGCTGTCTATATGTCTATTTTCACGACCTAGAAAGGGCCAACTGAGTTTCTTTACATACTGTATAAAAAGTGAAAACTTATATTATTCATAATAATAATGTGGTGCTTAAGATAGAGCCTTTTAAAAGTGGGGTAGACTAGTACTCTTTGACTACGGGACTTTAATAAGAAGTTAGCCTAATTCTAATATCCTTGTTTCAGCTTATATCAAACATACAAGGACATGGGGTCTTACAATGAAGCGTTAATATATTATGACAAGGAATATGAATTGATAAAGGATGTGCCCAAGGAGGCTTTCACAACATTGTACAATATTGCTGAAACATTATTCCTAGCTAAGAAACCTTACGATCAGATTGAGAAGGCTTGCTTGGAAGCTCGGAAAGCTGTGAGTTTTATATTATCATGCCACTTACTGATAAGAAGAAAATAAATATTCTAATGTATATATAGACAGTGTGTTGACAGCCTCCGTGGTGCAGTGGGCGCCTGTGAAACAAATCTTTGTGTGATCTACAAATTTGGTTTGGGCTCTGGGTGTTGTGGGACCGGAAGTCCCTCGTAGTTCCTGATACCCACGACCCCGGATAAACTAGTGTGGTGTGACTAAATTTATTAATTACTAGCTGTTGCCCGCGGCTGCGCCCGCGCGAACACCTATTTCCAGGGTTAAAGTAGCCTAGTGGGCGCCCCCGATGAGAAACGGGCTTGACAAAAATACTAAAATGACTATTAAAAAATAGGGGTTGATGGTAGAAGGGTGAAAATTTAGGGTTGTGTGTCTTTTTTAATGCTGTATCATAAAAAAATAAAATCATTTTTTTTTTCTAAAAAATAAAAAATGTAAGTTAGGGGTGGACCCCCCTAACATTTAGGGGGATGAAAAATAGACGTTGGCCGATTCTCAGACCTACCCGATATGCACACAAAATTTCATACAAATCGGTCAAGCCTAGCCGTTTCGGAGGAGTATGGGAACGAACATTGTGACACGAAAATTTTATATATTAGATTAGATTAATATTAGTTAACTGCAGAAAATTCAGTATATACATATATTTTTGGTAATTTTAGTTATACCAAAACAGTGTTTCTTACAATTATGACAGCCGCATAATCGCATCGCAGCGGGCGAGTAGGCGGTTGCGAAGCGTGAGGCCGTGGGTTCGATTCCCGCACCTTTTTTTTTTTTTTTTTTTTTTTTTTTTTGTCGCGGGGAAAGCGACTTATTGCTACCGCCCCGCCCCGGGGGAAGGCGGAACGGTTATGTTGGGTTCACCGGTCTTACGACCCAGCACTACGCCACCCGGAAAAGATGTTAAATCCGGGCGACCGCTGGGCCGAGTCCCTAACAATATATACACCCTACACCGGCATACCAACTAAAACCCCGCGGTGGCCTTCTTCGGCGCATGTGGAGCGGCCCCGGGGTATCCTTAGCTATATCTAAGGATTGCTACCGGAACCGCCCCTGCGCGGTGCCGCCTTGCGGCCCGTCTCCTTATGGGGGGCTCAGAAGCCCCCGCACACCGAAGGACGCCCTCGGCGTCAACGGCAGACACGAGGCCGACCACCCGTGCTGCCGTCCATCCCGGGGTCGCACGTACAAGAGTACAAAAGGGCGCTACGACAGCCCCCGGCTGCGCGCCTACGACCCCCGATGGCCCCAATTAGTCGCCTCTTACGACAGGCAGGGGATACCGTGGTGGAATTCTCCAAACGCCCCCATTCCACAGGGCGGGAGACGCCGGTCAGTCGTCCACCCGACGCCTCCTACGTCTCCTTTGGCGGCGCGCGGGATCGTTCTGCTCACGATCCCGCTCGGCGCTCTCCTTCTGCGAGATGACGCACTCGCAAAAGGAGGCTACCGCCCGCCAAGACCTCCGGCTGCCGACCATGGCAGACACCACGGCCGGCAGCGACAGGTCTCCTCCGACGACTGCTCTGAGAGCGCTGCGCTCGTCACTCCAGGCTGGACACTCCTCCAAGGTGTGTTGTGCCGTGTCCTCGCGGCAGTTGCCACAATGGTGGCACACGGCGGAATCCTCCTTCCCGGCTATGCGACACAGGTACGAGCCGAAACAACCGTGACCCGTCAGTACCTGTGTCAGCCGGAATGTGGGCGCACCGTGGCGCCTGTCTAACCACTCGTCAAGGACAGGACGCACTGCCGCGACAGTCCTCACACCGGCACTTGGGCTCTCCAGCCTGGCATGCCACTCCTCCACGGCGGCTCTGCGAAATCGGGCCGCAATCTCCCTCGGAGCCAATCTCTGTCTACGTTGGGACGCCCCCTCTCGCCAAAAGAACGCGGACGAGAGGTGCTGGGCGTCCAACTCCCAAGGGAGAGTACCCGCCAACAGGCAGGCCGCCTCATGGGAGACCGTGCGGTAGCCCCTGATGATCCGCTGTGCCACTAAGCGCTGCGGTTTACGCAGTAGAGTGGCACAGCGGGCGTTCAGGGACCCGGCCCAAACGGGACAACCGTATAGGGCCATGGAACGCACGACTCCCGCATACAAACTTCGGCAGGGGTTGCCGGGACCTTCCAGGTTCGGCAGCAGGCTTCCAAGCGCACCTGCTGCCCGCACCAGTTTCGGCGACAACTTCTCGAAATGGGCGCGGAAATTCCATCGGCTATCTAGTACCAATCCTAGGTACTTCATGGTAGAGCCGACGGAAATCCGCACCCCCTCCACAATGATGTGGGCCTCCATAGGTGGCCCCCTCCGAGGCCCATGGAAACAAAGGGCCTCGGTTTTGTTCAGGGCCACAGTGAGGCCCAGTCGCCGAATCCTGCCCACCACCCGCTCTGTACCGACAGAGGCGAGCAGGGCGGCATCCTGGAAGGATCTCGCCGTCGCTGTCACTAAAGTGTCGTCCGCGTAGCAGACGACAGCGACGCCCCGAGGATTGGCACCACGGAGCACCCAATCGTAGCCGATGTTCCACAGAAGCGGGCCCAGAACTGAGCCCTGTGGAACACCGCAGGCCATCGCTCTTCGGTGCCACCCGTCGGCGCCCGGATACAACACGTCCCTATCAGATAGGTACGAGTGTACCAGACGCCGTAAATACGGTGGCACCACGTGGTACCGCAGTGCTTCATTTATGCAAGCCCAGGGCAGCGTATTAAACGCGTTGGCGATGTCGAGAGACACCGCCACGACCACCTTGCCCCGGGCTACTGCATCCTCCGCCTGTGCCTTGACCCGCAAAATCGCGTGGATGGTCGATCGGCCATGCCGGAACCCGAACTGGCAATCTGCCAGGTCCGGCCCGACCCCTTCAAGGTGCTCGACGAGGCGAGCGTGAACAACCCTCTCAAACAATTTGCAGACCTCGTCGAGCAACACGATGGGCCGGTAGGCCGATGGCGACTCTGCGGGTCGGCCCTCCTTCTTGAGCAGGACGAGCTTCCCGGTCTTCCAGCGCGACGGGAAGACGCCCTGCTCCATACAGGCGGAGAAAAGGCCGCGGAGCCTCGCACCCAGGAACTCGAGGGCTAGCACCCAGGCTTTGCCGGGGATACCATCGAGCCCTGGGGCGGTGTTCTTGCCCCGCAGCCGAACCACTGCCGCCCGCAACTCTGCGGGCGAAACCTCGGAAACAACCCCTGCCGAACTCAACGACGATGGCGCCGCTGGACCTGGCGCCATCGGTGGAGGAGTGACATCCTCGGTGGCCGGGAACAAAGCCGCGACGACCTCCTCGACTAGGTCGCCCCGGAGACTCTGCGTCAGCGGGGGCGCCCACGGGCGACACTTCTTCATCGCCACGCGGTACGGACGCCCCCACGGATCGTTATCGAGAGTACTCCGGAACTCCCTCCGAGCCGCAGACTTTGCTCCCGCTATTGCCACATGCAGCGCTCTCTTGGCCTCTTTGTAGAGGCCGTGAAGCAGCCGCTCCTGGTCCTCGTCGCCGGGCAGACGAATCCGGCGACGACGGTGCCTGGCGAGACAACGGCGCGCGGCCACGCATGAAACACGCAGCCGCGTGAGCTCCGCCGTCCACCAGAACACCTGGCGTTTCTCAGGCCGGCGTCGGACACGGGGCATGGCTGCGTCGCAGACGTGCGACATCGCCGCCCCGAACCACGCCGCCTCCTCCTCGACCCGTACCGGCCTCTCCGGTACGGGGAGCCACGCCTGGGCCAGAGCGGCCTCCTTCAGGGCCTCGACGTTGAGGCGCTTCAAACTCCAACGCGGGCCGTCCGATCGCGGAGCGGTTGGTCCACCACCAGACTGGGTAGTAGGGGACGAGGCGACGTCGAACCGAATGTATCGGTGATCCGACAACGTCTCCTCGTCCACCAGGACCCTCCAATCCCGGACACGGCGGGCTAGTGCTGGGGTGGCGAACGTGATGTCCACCACCGAACCGCCATTGTGCCGCACGCACGTGTCCACCGATCCGCGATTCACGACGGCCAGGCTGGACGAGATCGCCCACTCCTCCAGGGCCTCGCCGCGCACGTCGGTCGCCGACGAACCCCAAGCCCGAGACTTGGCGTTGAAGTCGCCGGCGACGAGGACGGGGCGAGGCTGACTGCCTTGCACCACCAGGGCCCCCAGCCGAGTGAGAAATAGCTCGAACTCGGCCAGGGATCTGTTGGGGGAGAAATACACTCCCACAATCCAGACCCCCCCCAACAGAACCGCCACGCATCCCGAACCCTTCGCTACTTTTTCAAAGGGTGGGGAGCCGGCAGCGCCCCGAGTGATGACGGCCACCGAACCGTCTAGGTCCCCTGCCCAATCTTCCCTAGCAGGGACAAAATACGGCTCGGCGACCACAGCCACTTGTATCGACCACTGCGCCAGGCTTTGAACGAGCAAGTCCTGTGCTCTGGCGCAGTGGTTAATATTCGCCTGGAGGAATCGTTGCGCCATATTAATGGGCGATCTCCATCGGTGCGACGCTGTGGGACGGGTCCGGCTGGGTCACAACCCCACCGCGCCCGCCGCGTTTAGAACGGCGGGGGCGGGAGGAGGCGACACACGCCTTGGCGCCCACTTGGTGCCCCGCGGGTTTTCCCGCAGCTGCGCAGACTGCGCAGTGCGCCTCCGCGGAGCACCCCTTGGCCTTGTGGCCCTCTTGACCGCAGCGGTAGCAGATCCCGCTACGGTCACATTCCTCTGTGCAGCGCATCCGCACATGCCCGTTGAACAGGCAGCGGAAGCACCGCATGGGCCTCGGCTCAAGGAGGCGGACCTGTGCCGCCACCCAGCCTATTAGGACCCGCTTCGCCCCAATAATCCCAGTGGCGACCTTGGCTGGGCACCGCACCCATGCCGCACCAAGGCCTGAACGGTCGGGGCGGATCTCCCCGACCTTAAAATCCTCCGCCGTACAATGCCCCACCCCCGCGAGGGCCGTTGCGATCATTTCCGGGTCGGCAGACGCGTCCAACCCGGAGACTCGCAGTTCCGCGGTCTTGAACGGGCGAGAGACACGGACGTCTCCCTCCAGTTCCGTACCGCGGAACACCTCCCTCACTTTGTTGGCGAGGGAGTCAGCCTTCGCCTCCGATTCAGGCCCAGGCACCTCATAGAGGTAGCCGCCCGTGGCCATTAGTCGGGCCCGCGTGTCGGCTATGCCGAGGTCGGCGAGGCGCACACTCCTTTGCACCTCCCGGAGGATCTGGGCGTAAGACACACCCCGTGCAAGACCCTCCGGCGTCACCGTCAAGGTGACGGCCGCCCTGCGGTGCAGCCGAAGCTTTGGCTCTGGCCTGCGCTGACTCGGCTGAGGCCGTTGCTGCGGCTGTATTGCGTCAGCCGCTGCTCTCGGAGCGGACTGGGGATTGTTCCGCCTCCCCTTTCGCGCAACCGTCACCCACCCCTCGTCCATAGACGTCGGAGCTGGAGGCAGCGGGCGGGGCTCGCGCGGAGGCGGACCCGGGGTAGCCGGACGGCCCTTCTTCTTTTTCCCCCCCGCACGTGATGATCGCTGGGGGGGAACCGGAGTAGCGGCGGAGGAAGCCGCAACGGCCGACGGGGCCACGACTGCGGGTGCAGGTCGGGGAGCCTCTGTTGGGGCGGGTATGGCGGAAGTTCCGCTCCCACCCTTTCCTTTCCCCTTCCCTTTCCCCTTGCCAGTGACTGGCGGACCGGCAACAAGGGGCGGGTCCCTGGAGGAACCGGCCACGGCCGCAGGTGTTGGCGGCGGCCCAACGGTGGCTCGAGGCCGCGGCACTTGCAGCGGCGGCCACTCAGCCCTCTCCGGCCTGGCCCGGTCAGCGGCCAAAGGAGGCCGAACTGGGCGCTCGGGAGGCAGCCGCAAATATACTGCCTCAAAGCGGGCGTCCAAAATGTTGAAGAGACGCTGCTGAAATTCAGCAAACGTCTCTCCAGACGCTGATTCCTCTCTGGCCGCCGGCTGCGGCTGTCCAAGCGACCTAACAGTCGCCAGGACCTCCTCCAACATCTTGGCCTGCTCCGCCTGTGCAGCCTTCAGCTTGGCGACCTCGTTCACCAAGGCCGCCTTCTCCGCCTCCAAGCGGGCTACCTCAGCGGAGCCTGTCTCTCCCGCCCTCTCCAACAACTCGTTGGCGGCGAGGTTCAGCCTCCGCTGCTCCGTCCCTTTCAAATTCCGGGACCTGTGCGACACGTCCCGGATTGTCGCCGAGAGCCGCAGGCGCCAGTCCAGCTCGTCGGCTGGCACCTCAGCCTCTTCCATCTCCACGACGTCCAACTCCGGAACCGGTGTTGGACTCGTGGAAATAGCGATCAGCTTGTCAGCTGGCTCGGACTCACTGTCGCTCGAGATCGGGACCACTGTAGCGCGATCTCGATCTCGGCGACCCCTCTTCGTGCGCGAGGTAGCGCCACTCGGCCCGGCCTCGGACTCGAGAGCCGGGACGGGCGCTACCTCGGCAACCTCACCTTTGGGCTTACGCCCCTCCTCCAGTGTCTGTTCTGGGCCACGAGGGCCCCCCGAGGCAGACAACCTCTCCACCACAACGACGGGTTTTTTGGTGAAAGAAATTTTCATCATAAAAATCCCACGAGTATGGGGGAAATATACGGTCCACCCAGGCAGAGACCCCTGTACCTGGGTAAGCCTAGGCGTAACCCGCTTTCGGAGTTTCGGCTGGACTCCGGCGGGGGTTCGCACTAACGACCGAACTACCCATCGGCCATGCATCCCCTCGCGGTGCGCCGCCGCTTGGGATTCGGGGTAACTTTTTATAGAGGTTTTCTACCTCGCGGCCCAGGCGGTTAAGCCAAGACCCTCGGTCCGATCAGGAGCGCGAGACATGACCACAGACCTCCTGACCGGATTACGATCTCCGACGGTGACCGCAGTCCTGCTCGGCGGCGGGGTGAGCGCACACCGAGCCCGTCGACACCCCCGAGACAGAACCCGGGGGTGGCCCTAAAAACAGCCCCTCACAAATGACGACGGCCGTCGCAACATGCAACGACCGTCAACCACCTGTTGTCAGGATATCAGCCGTCGGTCAACTTGACCGCCGTTGCCCAGGGTGCACCACGTGGAGGTTTCCTGACTTCGCACCCCTCGATTCCCGCACCTAGGTAAATGTTTATCTGATTCACAAAAATTTGTCTCTGGTCTGGGTGTTGTGGGTTGGCAAGTCCCTCGTAGTTCCCGATACCCACGATACAGGTTAACCTAGTGTGTGGACAGGATTATGTGTGTGACTGTTGGGTGTATTTATTAATTAAGTTCTTAGAGTTTAAATTGCCACGTTCGAAACTAAGTTTCCAAGATCTTTAAAGAATTTTGATATAGTAAAAACACTCACTTCCAGGCTCAAGAATGGAATAAAAGGAAATATGAAATAAGAGTATTGAAAAGTCTGCTAAAATATCAAGAGGAATATTTTGAGACAGACAAAATGGAAGACACTAAAGCCGAGCTGCGGGCTTTAGGGTACGACAATTTCGACAGTCTCGAAAATTCTGATGATGAACAAAGTTCCGCTGGTGGTGGTGATGAAGATACTACGCATATTGGTGATGATATATGTTTGGATGATCTTACAGGTAAGCAATTTATAGTATTTTTAACCCCTGACAAATAAAGAGAGCTCAAAAGTTTGACCTTTGTCTGTTTGTGAATGTATGGCATTGTAGCGCCTAAACGAATAGACTGAATCGAATGCGGTTTTTTGCGATAACTATATGAATATTGAGTAAAGCTCGTTAATGCGCGCGGGTCATTAACCTTGATTTAGTATTACTTCTATTTACATTGCGGGCTTAATTTAATAAAATGGCAAATAAACACCAAAAAAAAAATGTTTTACTTTTATGTTTAAGTAGTGTTATAATACAGTTTTGGCTTCGTAAGTAGTCCTCTTACATCCGGTATAATAATACTAAAAAAAAAATATTACAGAAGCAAGAGCCATGTCCGAGTGCTTTATTTTTCCTTAAACCCATAGTTTAGTTGCTTCATTACCATTTTACGAATTATCCCATAATTATATGACTATTGTAACTTAAACAATTAGTTAGTTGTATTAAAAACAAAAAACAATACGTTTCTAATTTGGTCAAAGTACATAAATACAATACCAATGTTGTCTGGTAGAGATCGCTTTTAGCGATAAGACCGCTTTTTGTAACATAATTTAGTTGTAAAATTCTAAGTGTATTGTTTCTATAATTGTTGTACAATTAAGAATTATCTACAGGGATGGTTACCGTTACCAAATTTCAAAAACCGTAACGTTGTGTTGTGTTAAATTGTTAACGTTAAAATTATTCATAATTATAATCGATTAAGCGTTAAATAATATAGTTACTTTTAACGTTAATTCGCAACAGACATCGGTAGACGTAAAAATACTGGTATAATTATCGTTACTTTTACCGATAGTTTGGTAACTCGTAACGTTAGTTGACATATTATTTTTATCGTTACCCTATCGGTAATTAGTAATGTTACTCAAAAGATATCGATAATTCGGTCCCTGATTGTATGTATACCAAATAACGTTTCATAATATTATATATTTTGCATAGTAAACATTTGACATTTTAGATGTGTCTGACACAAATGAAGAGGATATGACAGAAAGTAAACGCGAGACGAGGAAACGTGGCAAGGGATTCGCTATCAAAAAGAATATGAAAGGAGAAACGCAGCTGCATGTGGTAAGTTTCTGACTCTTGTATATTTTAACTGACTTTAAAGAGGATGAATAGATACACCCAACAGTCACCCACATAGTTCTGACCCAGTACTAGGATAACCTGTTTCGTGAGTATCAGGAACTACGAGGGACTTGCGGTCCCACAACACTCAGACCCGAAACAAATATTTGTGGATCACACAAACATTTGTCTCAGTGCGGGAATCGAACCCACGGCCTCGTTTCGCAGCCGGCTACTCGCCCACTGCGCCACGGAGGCTGTCATTAGTACATATGTATTTTTTTTTATTTACCTGAATGAGGAAACAAGCAGGTCGCTCGCCTGATGGTAAGCGCAACGCCTCCTTTGAGGGTACAGGCGTGAGATTATGTTATGTAAATAATACTTTGCACTATTTTAAAATAGTTTTACATTTAGAAACCTTTAAATAGACTTCAACCTCAGTTATTCATTATTTCCAGGCATGTATATCCGGAAACAAACTTTTAGTAGATAGATTGATAGCTAAAGGTCACCCAGTGAATATAAGGGACAACGCGGGCTGGTTACCGCTTCACGAGGCTTGTATACACGGACATATTGAAGTGGCTAATATATTGATCAACAATGGAGCTAACGTGAATGATAGAGGAGGGGCTAATTGTGATGGTGAGTAGAGTATGAGTATGAGTTTTATGAGTGGTAGAGCCACGCTGTAGACACTTTTGTCTACAGCATGTATGGGCCGGCTCGTCCGGGTCATTACCACTGTCTCACAGAAAACCGGCGTAAAGTAGCAGCTTGCTGCAGCTTTTCGTACGGTGAGTGAGATATCCGGAAGCCCAAACCACCTCCCCTTTTCAATTCCTTAAGTATCCCTTTCCTTTAAGGTCGGCAACGCACCTATGATTCTTTTGGTATTGTGGACATACTTACAAACATGGGCGGTGGAGATCACTTACCATCAGGTGACCCACATGCTCGTTTGCCGGCATATGCCATAAAAAAAATTATAGTCACATGATGACGGTGAGCCGTCACCGCCGCCTGTAGACTTCAGTAATGACAGAGCACAGCCATCCGCTGCCCACCGTACCTTATACTAGCACGGTAAAGTGACTACACTGGACTTGATGCTAAGTACAGTGTGGTCAGAATATAATGTCGACCGTGAAGACATTGCGCCCGTCCAATTTATATTTGAATTGGGATTTAGTTTTAAGATGATAGTAACATTATTGTCTCTTGTTATTAAATGTCATGTTGGCATTGTAATAAATAAAAATATGCTCGTTCTAATGTTAGTCATGAGCAGTATCACAGCATTTGTTTGCAGAATCTTAAGGGTAAAGGATGCGTAGAGGGTGGTTGAAGTGATAATTCCAGCCCGGCAGTACGCGTATTGTACCGTTGTAAAAAAAAACTAAAATTATCATCGTTATTGTAGGTATAACACCGCTGTACGACGCGGCTAGCAACGGTCATTTACATGTAGTACAGTTACTACTAGAGAAAGGCGCCATACCATCATTAAAGACTGATTTCGGTGAAACGCCTCTAAATGTTTTACAAAAATGGCGGGCGAGCACAATTCTAACAAAAGATGAAGAAACTCTTTACAAAAATATATGTCATAAGATACATAGTCTCATTGACAAGACGAATGCAGATGTAGCATTGACAAGATCTAAATCTATAACACCAATAAAAGAACCGAAAGAAGTAACTCCACCTAGTACATCAAAAATGACGAGTAGAATTAAAGAATTAGACTCGCCAGCACTGAGAAGACGGAATGTTATTGACGATGACAGTGATGAAGAAATTAATCTATCGCAAAACGTCAGAAGAGAAATCGCCTTTCCATCAGATGATTCCGATTCGGACGATACTAAATCAAGCAAAAGTAAAAATGACATATCTGGCGTCTTAGAGTATAGAAGTGCAATATCAGCTTTAAGAAATAGATTAACTGATGAACTTCCAGAAGTAAATGTAAAGAACACTAAACCAAAATCTGCTTTGTTGAATCCGGAAGAAGTAGACGACGATTGGCTTGAAGACGATATGGGAATTAATAAAACTAAGAAGAGAAAACTTACTGATCCATTAACAGTTGTTGCAAAGAAACCTTCGTACGAAAGTATTAAAGACTCTATTGATAGCATAAATAAGATAACAGAACCACTAGTAGAAAGTAATAGATTAAAACATAAGAATTTTCGTACCAACGATATTATAGATGTCAGCGAGAATAGTTCTGATTCAGACCAATTCCAGAGAAACGAAAATCTTTGTCCGAAAATAAATCCGTCCGAGTCCATGAGGAATATAGCTAGGGAATTTAATGATTCTAAAGTTTACGACACCAGAGACAATATGAGACGTAGATGGAAACGACAAAGCACATTATTAAAATCAGGATTTCAGAGAAAAAGGGATGATTACGATCAATCAAGTAATAGTGGGAGTGACAGTGAGTTCACAAGAAATACTAATAAAAGACAAACTCAAACTGGCACTTTCTCGCGTCATGGCTCAGGAGAAAATTTCCATAACTATAATGAAGGGTTTAATATAGTTCAAAACATAAACCCAAGTATAGTACAACCTATGAATGTGATACAACCAATAAATATAGTGCAATCGAATAAGAATGGAAGGCCAGTTCAGACACAAATACTGCCGCCAGCTGCAGTCAAAGTTCATGTTGAGGATAAAGCATTGCTTATTTCATTGAAACTGGATGCAATAAATAGACTGACAATCAGCTGGCTGGTTGAGGAGGTAAAAAGTAGATATTATAAGTAAGTATTTTTTCATGACTATTGTATCTTTACTTTCCTATCTATTCGTTATGCCAGTTTGGCAGTAGAATCCGTCTTCCTAAGCATTTTCCATGACTTCATAATTCAACACAATTTACTCCGCTGTAGTCTTTTGTAAATACAATATTAAAATTGATACTAGTACAACAACACAATTTTTTAATTCAGATTAACAGGCATAAGGCCAGTGTTTAGTTTGATGACGTCAGACGGAGCGATATTGTCAGAGGACGATCCTTTAAGCCTAGTACTCTCCTCACCTGAACTGAAGACTTGCATCACCAGCTGGAAAGCATCGCCTGCTGAAGAACGGTATTTAGAATGCTGCGAAGCTTTGGGAATATGTAAGTGGATTAAATATACTTCTTTCATATTATAAACCTATATCGCTAACACAAATGTACTTACTTCGCGTGCCAATTATAATATTAGCACGCATATTTTGATTTAGTTTGCTCTCGATATTCCGTAGTAACTGACTCACGAAGAATGCCTTAACGCGACGTAAAGTATTGTAAAAAGTCTTTAAACATGTCAGAGGTGTTTTCATCACTAAATTGTTCTTGTGATTTCACACTACGTACAACAAAGTGACATGGTTTTATACATATTATAGTACTTACATTGTGTATTTAGATTGTGTGATTTTAGCGTCTGTGATTCTTAAAATTTATGGTAGTTACTGATACCCAGCTGGATAGCAACCACCGTCCATGTGGAAACTCGACACAGTAAAGTAACTTATTTCTGTTCAGGACATGTCATAAATCATTGCTAGGTGATTCACTAGGTGATAGGTCCCTCGTATGCAAGAGACCGACTGAATGGGTATATTACCATTTTGTCTATTTCTGACGCCAAATAGCAGGTATGTTGCGTTCCGCTTTGATGGTAATTAAAGCCAGTGACATTACTGGCCATCAAAAGACATAAAATCTTAACAGGCGTGACGTTTACCATTAGGCGAGTGATCTACTCGTATCATAATTACCTCTAATAAAAATAAAAAAAACACTGGTATCTTCCAGCTGAACTGTTTACTTCTATTGTTTGCTTCTAATGGTTAAAATTTAAAAACATCGTTTCAGCACCATCTGAAGAAATCCAACAAGCAGTGGGTCGAAGTCATACTACTCGCAGATTAGCTTTAGGAGTAAAAACACTCCCTCCATCACAAATGAGACCTTTATTTCGAGCACTCACCCACCAAACTCACATCACAGCAATCATGATAGCAGACAACAATATAGGCGACGCTGGTGTAAAATATTTAACCGAATGTTTATGTACACTAAAACATTTGACGCATTTAGACGTCAGCCGAAACAATGTCAGTAGCGAAGGCGTCAAAGCATTGGCCAATATGTTTGACAAGTCGACACGGCCAATATGCCAAACGCTTGAAGAATTAGATTTAAGTGCAAATCCGATATCAGATGATGGTTTTCGAAATGTTGTGAAAATATGTCAGTATGTGAAATTAAAAGTGTTGAAGTTAAATAATTGCAATATATCAAGTAATGCTATCACAAATAATGTTATAAATGAACCAAATAAAACAATGAATTTAGATAATATAGAATCCATAGATATAAGTAACAATGATATGAAACAGCCGTTGGTTTGTTGTTTGATGACGTCATTGAACCCAAATATATTGGTTGATTTGGAGATGGATAATACAGGAGTTATGGGAAATATAGTTGGGAGTATAGCCAGTTTTATGGATTCAGCAAAGGAATTAAAAATCAGGAGGTTCGGCTTGTCTAACTGCAACTTGGCCGATGGACAGTTTATGAGAATATTCAGGTAAAAGTAGCAATATTTCCATTAAAAATATTTAAAATGCAATATCCAGTTCAGTTCTTTTTTATAGCAGAGGTTGGAAAACGATTTGGATCACCTGATGGTAAGTGGTCTTCACCGCCCATGAACATGCTCAATACCAAAAGCATTACCGACCTTTAAATGGGGATTGGAAAAGGGGAGGGGGATTTTTAAGCCAATTCAAGCAGCAGACGTGCGTAGCTAAAGTGTAATGTTTATCAGAAAGCCTTGGATGAAAGGTTTTTATTCTGCAATTTTTATCAAAGTACTATGCAAACGTTCCCGTCACAATGTGTAATGTGGCTAGTAACACCCCCTTCTGAATCGTATTGCCTTTATAATATATTGCTTAAATTCCAGGAGTCTAGGCCGCGCGAAGCACTTACAAACGATAACACTCAAAAACAACGCCCTAAGTTTTATCTCATTGAAGAAACTGCTTCAGCGGCAACCACCTGTACCGCAGATCAATCTAGAAGGATGTCAGGATATATTCAAATATTCTCCAGACTCGGACTTCCACGTCTGGCTCCCGGCCATAGACTTTGGAAGGTGTATACCAGAGATAAACGTGACTCCTGTTTCCAAAAGTGATGCGGAACGGGAAAGTTTCAAATCATTCTCGAAGACTTGGTTAAATTGTTTTAAAGGCCGTGGTGTTATTGAACATTGTGATGGCGGTGTTATTAAGTTTACAGCTAGGTGATATTTTTAATTTTAGTGTTAGTTGTATATAATAAAGTACTCAAAGACTTAAGATGGATTAGTACTACAGTGTGGTGGATTCATACTACGGACGGGTACCGTATTTTTACCGGTGAAATTACCAAAACAGTAACGTAATGTTGTGTTACATTGTTAACATTAAAAGTATCGATAATTATAATCGATTTAAAAAATAATATCGTTACTTTTAACATTAATTCACATTCAAGAAGTGCGAAGCCATAAGAAAAAAAAAAAAAAAAACATTAATTCACGACAGTCATACGTCCACTAAACATAGAAATCCCGGTATATGTATCGTTACTTTTATCGATACTTATTTTGTTAACTGGTAATAACGTTAATTGACTTATATGTATCGATATAAATATCGAGATTTTTCTCTGCATACTACTGTGCCATGTTAAGTCGTATTTTTTATCTTGGCCCGGCAAATTGATATTGAACCTGTTGTTAAGTACAGTATAGTCCAAATATAATATCGACCGACAAGAGACATTGCGTCCCTCGAGACGATCGGCAGAATTAGAAGGATTGAAGTTACTGGATATACTATGGCTGATACCCGAAACGCGACTGTCGATCCACTATAGTTTTTCAGTCAGGTACAAAAAACAGGTACCCTCCAACCATGAAACGTAAATGATATTGGTAGCTATACCTATAACAGACAACAGATGTCACCCGACTAGACTTGAACTAAACTAAAACCGGGTCTATAGAAACCGTATATCTTGTATGAATGCACTCAAACGTGCCACCAGGACAGATGAGTGTGTGATTCATCAAATTGTCGCTTATCAAATAACATAACCGCTAAAAACATTTGATGGGCATCATTTATCATCACCACTCCTTATACTAATCCTGTTACGTTTCGCTTTGAGGATATTGAACCCAGTGTCATTACTAGGCGTTATGAGATTTAAACTCCTATGTCTCGGGTCGACGAAGGCAGTCCAGTGCTTTGTAGTTCAAGCTGTTCAAGGCGGTAGGTCTCTCTTATGCGAGAGGTCGTCTGGGTTAGTACCACCGCTTTGTCTATTTCTGCCTTCAAGCAGCAGTGTGTAAGCACTGTTGTGTTTCGGTTTGAAATACATAAACGCCAGTGAAATTACTGGGCATTATGAGACTTAACGTCTTATGTCTCCGGGTCACGAGCACAGTCCAACGTCATGCAGGGCTTTTAAATTCAAAGTCCAATGTGGTGTTGCTTCTGTTTATGAGCAGGCGTGACGCTTACCATCAAGCGAGCGATCTGCTCGTTTCGTCACTCAAACTTATTAAAAAAAACAGATAAAAATCCACAGACAATCAAAGGCTTAAACTTGTAACAACCCTATTTTTTGGCGCGGGTTAAAAATATACTGTTTAACTAGACCTTTGCGAGTTGCGATACAATTATGACAGAACAGTGTAATCCACACTTACATCTAATGGTTGATCACAATATACCAGTGTAAGATATTTCTGACAGCTACTATTAAATCTAAGCATGTATATGAATTCGAAGGTTTGAGAATAATACAATAACTACATTTCGAAAAACCTTTTTTTTGTTTCTAAAAATGTTGTTCTTTTTTCCATAAAATAATCGAAAGAGTTTCCGTTTTATTGACGGCATGAAAAATTCCGTCTAATGCATGCAATGTTATAAACCAAAGTATAAACCCTATCACTTTGTCATTCTTATATTGATGGTAAATGAAATGAAATAGTTTTAGACCTGTTAAATATTTAATTAAAATTCAGCCAGGTATCCTATAACTTATGCAATTTATGTATAGATATTTAAAATAATGATTTCTTAGGTTTACGCGAATATTACACATTGAAATAAAACTAGTTTATACGGATAATATCGCGGTTTAATTTTTATTTTAGTCCCGACGTAGATCGGACTAGTGTCAACTAACTTTTTTAAATAATTAAAAATAAATGTATAATTTTAAAATGAAGGTAGCCATTGTAACATTAACTTTTCGAGACGACCTACACCTCAGTCTCTCCCGTGACCACGAAGGCTGAAAAGCTTTCGAAACGTCGGGACTAAAATAAAAATTAAACCGCGATAAAATCCGTATAAACTAGTTATATTTAAAATAAGTTCCGAATTCTAAATGGGCAAATATTTCTTCATACATTCATAAGAACCATCTAGATTTATTAAACTAGCTTTTAAATAAAATAATTATTGAAATTGGTCCATTCGTTTAGGCGTTACGATGCCATAGACAAATACAAAGACAGATAGGAAGCAAAGAGGTCAAATTTTAACACCTCTTTTTTGTCAGTGGATAATGATGTTATATTCCAGTGATTGTTGTTAATGTAGTTTATTTTATATTGTAAATATTGTCTGTATTAACTTAGGAAATCATAATGCATTTAGTGCCTTACTATAATAATTTAGTGTTACTAATAATGTCGAATATGATGTCTTTTGAAGCTTATAATTGAAGTCATTGGTTCAAATAATTCTTATATAACAAAATAACTATCATCAAGGGTAATTGTTCCACCTCTTTCATAGATTATTAAGTCTAAAGACGCCACATAAACTAAGTTTTACATGAAAACACAATAGCCATAATATGGAAATTAAGAAATGTTGGCGGAAGCGCGTAAATTAATTGATCCACCTAAAACACGTAATTAAAATGCTCAAATATAAGCTTTTACATTAAGTAAAAGGTCGATCAAGGCGTATAACGAGTACCGTCATTAATCACCAAAAGTGCATAGCTAGCTTATTCGGTCATGACTCATGGGTGAGAGTACTTCTCATTACAGGGTACTGTAATGTGGCGTCTTGTAGGTTTATTTATCTGTGATCTCTTTACATTAGGTAGAAAGAATCTACATAATTAAATAAGGCGTGTTCGGAAATTGACTGTCACTACTGTAAGCTTTAGATTTTCGTTCTAAAATTCACCCCAGTAAGGCTGGGGATATTGAAAATTATCACTGTTATAATGGTGGTACAGAATTACTGACTTCGTTTTTTACAAGTAAAGGTAGCACTGCCAGTAAAACCGTTAACCCGTTGTCTAGTAAAATCAGCATCAGTACTGATAGTGTTGTCATTCAATTCCGCACGCGGTTTTTCTGCAATCTGTCAGTTCTACAATGCGTTAGCATCTCTATAGTTGTCAATGGTTCTACTTAACTTCATCTATCTTTATCTTACCTATGTAATAACTATAGTAAAAAAATAGTTTTTCGTAAATACTGAATAAAATAATGACTTAGATTTAATATTACCACCTTTAAGCTGTAATTACAAAGTAAGGACATTTATACTATTTATTTAAATTGTAATTATAATTAATGTGTAAGAGAAGGTTGTAACCACCTACAAATGCAGTGCAGATGACCATAATTTGTATGTCCAGTCTGATGTTAGTTATGAGCGGCGCAGCTTTTTAGTTACAATACACCCAAAATAACTTGGCCAGACTGAAGTTAGTTACTTCACCCGCGCTTTATGCCATAAGCTTCGATTTAGTCTCTGAAAACGAAGCTGCGACAGTTAAGCCACGAATATTACACTATTCTATTTTTAGATTATGGTCCCATCTAATTTTGACGATTTCGCCAATGTCGAGTATTATAATGCAATAACTAAAAATAAAGATCAAAACGTACCTAAGTTTCTTATCAACAACAAATCTTTAAAACCTTTTCCGAATATTATTATATTCGATATCTTCATATCTTCAAACAGGCCCATAACGTCAACTGTACTAGTATGAGTATGACTATCGATGACTATCAATATTTGATATATTGTTTGAGTAAACATGAAATTTGTGTTTGTAGATTATTATTAGACATTTTGTATGTACATAAACGAAATTATAATAAATTTTCTTGACGACGGAGTTTTTTTTGTACAATAAAATGTACCTACCTACATTTAATTCAGACCGAAAACTTGACCCGTATGATCGAGGCCACTAGGCTTATGAGTCAGTAGATAGATGATTACGGTTCTATGGTGTCCGTGTGATAGCTGTCGAACCTATAGTAAATACCAATACTATCTTAAAGAACTAAAACTCAATTTAAGCCTTGGCCCGTTTCCTTTCACTGCCTAATTTTCCAGCCAGCATATCAACACCCTCGTAGCTGTTCTGGTGTTTTGGTGCTGGATTAAATTTCCAATAATATATTATTGGGAATGTAATCTAATAAAAATAATATTTGTAATACAGAATGCTGTCTGCAAGTCTTATTGAAAAAGACTACCCAATCGTGTACTTTGATTCCGGTAGGTATAGTGCATGTTTTAAAACATTGACTGGATGAATAACATAAAGTTTACAAAAAAAAAATATATAAATTCCGAATTCCGATGCGATCAATTTAAAAATATATTTTTTATTAAAATAGTTTATATAAAATATTATTTTACATGAAGGAAACTGTAAGGCTGTATAGTTTATATTCCTTTGTCATCACTGTAAATATTTTAAAACTATAACCTAACCTCTAAAATTTGAATTTTTGTGAACAAGTGTGAATACTATAATTTTATTTTTTCAAGTAAGTAATATTAAATCCTGAAAAATGGCTGAATTAGTAAATCAACGTATTGAGGATATGATAAATGAGTTGGAGCAAATGCGCAGGATAACTTTATTTGATGACGAAGAAATAAAGTAAGTTACAACCTACTTGCTATCAAGTTTTAAAACCTAAAAATAATAATAAACTAGAAAGAGCATAAAATACGTATATAAAAAACGTTCATTTACTATTAAAAACTATATAATGGGGGTAAACATTGCGGATAAATCACATACATAACATTTATTTATTTTAGAGAGATATCAAGGAAACGCAAAGAATTTGAATACCATATTCAGCGCAGAGTAAAGCAGAAAGAAGATTACGTCCAATATATAGCTTACGAACTGGCGTTGCTTGAAGATATCTCAATTAGACGCAAGCAATTAAAACTGACAGAGAAAAAGAAAGAAATAGAGTATTCCATAGCGCAGCGGCTTAATAGACTGTTTAAACAGTTTATATACAGGTTTCAGAACGATGTTCAAGTGTATTTTGAGTATATTCGATTCTGTACAGGAGTTGGGTTTAAACAGGCCATATCTGGTATCATTGGGCAAATGCTGCAGGTAATTAACAACACTATAATTATTAACATCAACTAAAAGACATTTCTGTAATTTTGATTCAAATTATAAAAAAAAACTGTATTACAAGAACAGAAATTGTAGATTTCCTACCATACCATTTATTTTATTTGTGATCCAAATACAAAAATATTTTTTTATATTTATTTTTATTTTCATGATTTTAGGTTCATGGTGACAAGCCAAACATGTGGCTCATGGCCAGCAAATGGGAAAGTGAGGAGCAAAATAACTTGGAAAATGCAAGAGGTTTTCTCATAAAGGGCATTCAAAGGCATCCAGATTCAGAAGCTTTGTACTTAGAGCTTTTTAACATTGAATTAATAGAACTCAGTTTCAAAGTTGAGACAGATGAAGATAAGGTATATCTGTATATCAGCATTTAAATAGCCATATTATTTTAGCCCATAAGTGGTAGAGATCACTTACCATCAGGTGACCCACTTGTTTGTTTCCAGGCCTCTGATTAATTACTTTATATTTTTTATAGTAATCCATTACAGTTTTAATCTGTATAGATTTTATTCACTTTATACTATACTGGACATCTTTAAAGGTTTTGATTTAATGTTTGGATGATCTAGCACAGGTATTTTTGACCAACATACTTCTGTGGTCACCACAAAATGTGACTTAACTAACCATGTTCTTTTGTTTTTCTTTGCAGGAAAAGCAATTAAAAAGGGCAGATGTTGTGTGGAAGAATGGTATAAAGAATATTAGTAATGTAAAATTTTTGTTTAAACTTCTTGATTTATGCATGAAGTATGATGTAAAAGGAGATATTCTTGATGGCATAAAACATGAGATATGGTCGCGCCGTAATGATAAGGATGTATGGCCTTTTATAGCTTCAAAGGAGTTACAGGTAACATTGGTGTGTTGTTTACAGCATGAATGAGCTAGCTTAAACTGAGTGGATATTTTTTTATGTATTGGAAACAAACAGTATAATATAATAATCAAATCAATAATACTTGAAATGGTTAATAGTGGATTATACAGTCCGCAAAAGTATAGGGTAGTTTTGTATGTTTCATCTTGTATATTCAGAGAAAACAATATGAAAATGAAAGAGAGACTTTGGTGAAAAGAGGAACAAATTGGAAAATAAAATAATGTTTAACAGTTAACAAAACTTAGAAACTAACTTCAAAAAGAACCTCCTCCTTTTTTTGTTGGTTATAAATTAGACATTCATATTTTAAATATTGACTATGAGCATAGGTTAGCGCATTGTGGGAAACAACTTACTCTAACCCTCGATATGGTGATAATGGTAGTGATGTCACATTATTAATTGTGTATTATTTTTCTGTCTTTTGACAATAACACTTTTCCCCACCCTTGAATATCTTCTAACTTATTTCTTTTATAAAATTCTTTCATTAACAGGTATTTGGTAGTGTAACATAATAAATAATAAAATATAATAATAATACTAGCCCTGGTTTTATATACGTCCCACTGCTGGGCACGGGCCTCTACTAGATGAGAGGGGTTAAGCCTTCTAGATGTGAGGGGTTAAGCCTTAGTCGACCACACTGGCCTTATGTGGGTTGGCAGACTTCACATACCTTCGAAATTCTCATGCAGAACTTCTCAGGTATGCGGTTTCCTCTCTATGTGTCCTTCACCGTTAAAGCAAGTGATAATTAACAATTAATACACACATAACTTGTATTTATCGTGGGGACACCTGCGGGTTAGGTGTTGCTGCCTATTTAGCGTGAGCTTGGCTAGATATCTCCATCACTGGGAGTTGGTCTCCACCGTTGAGGTTTCGGCTGCAGTTCAGACGCGTCTGTGGGGCGTCTTGGCCAGCTCTACCAGATTTACACCTTGCAGAGTTGTCCACTACTGCCCAGCGCAGTCCACCCATTGATAGCCCCTAAACACATAACTTATAATAGAATATCTGAGGTGTATGCTCTTGGGGCTAGTTTCGAACCTGCGATATTCGTCTCGACAGTCCATACTACTCCTCACTGAGCTATGACTGCTTCTAAATAATATAATAGGAAAAATCACATTAACTTACCCTTGCATATATAGTTGGAATAAATAAAATAATTACTTCAGTCAAAGATTATTCTGTTAATTATCTATTTGTTTGTTGATTGTGTTTCAGGAGTGTCATTGGGAGGAGATTGAAGAATATGTAGATGATGAATATGATTTTCCTCATGTTCTTAATAATTTTATTGCTGTTTATGAAGAAGCTTTGCAAAAGGTAGGGTGTAGCAACTGGCAAATGGAATCATGTATGAGATTAATAAAATGTGGTTAGACAAATGGTAAAATAATTATTAATACCAGCCATGTTATGGATTTAGCGAGCAGCGCCCATTTTTGTATGCTACTTTACGTCACTTTTCTATGAGACAGTGGCAACAACCCTGATTATAACATGGCTCTACCACTCAAACAAATTAATTCAATAAATTAACTCTATGTCTATATAAATGTGAAAACTTAAAGAATGTTAAAGATTTTTAGCGTCTTGAGTGCAGTCCAATACCAAAACTCTGGATGTAGTAAATTGAAATAATTATTTTTCTTTTCAGTATCCTGAAGAAAGTTTGTGTACAAAATATATCCATGAACTGCTTGGGTTGAACGACACTATTTGCACTGAAACACAAAAGATTAAAGCAGTGAAAAATGCCTGGATGTATGGACATGAGAATGGACTATTGTCAAGTGATATGTATAGTTTTGGTGTTGAAATGTTGAAACTGGAAAACGAAATGTCCGAAAATGAAATTATTGAGGTGAGATTACCAAAACATCATTACTAATATAAGAAAGAAGAAAAGTTTGTGAATTTGTTTGTAGGGGTTAATCTCTAAAACTACTAAAATTCGATTCTGAAAATTCTTTTACCAATAGGAAGTTAGACTATCCCTGAGTTCTGCTTAGGGCGTTGTATCCAATGGTACCAATCCCTATTACCCTAAAACTACCTTAAACTATCCCTACTACCCTAAACCCTCTTACTAAACCTACTACGCTGTCTGTCTGTCTGTCCTAATATAGTGTTGAAAAAAGGTGGTATCAATAAAATTGCACTTAAGGGACGAGTTACTAGTAACTTACCCATATACATTAAAATCACTTAAATGTTTGTAATAAATTTAATTTAAAATTTATATTGAGAAAATAATTTTATGGTCCAAGGACTATGCGGTAATATTAAAAAAATATTAAGATCAAGTTTAGTTTGCATTAAGTTACTGTATAATTTTATCTCTTATTTTTGCAATAATGTAATCTGTATTGTGTATTATAAAATAAAATATTAGTGGTATCACCTTTCTGCGAAACTTTGTATGTATATCTTTGGAACCGTAATAGGTAACCAGTAAAAAAAAAATAGCAAAAAAATAAGGGTATGGGTACGGAAGCCTTGGTGCGCGTCATATCAAATCATTTATTCTGTAAATTGGATCATACAAATCACTCACATGTCAATTATTTTTTGATCTAGAATACATTTACGACGGCATTTCATGGCTAGCCATGAGAAGAAATGGCGAAACAAACTCTAGGGTTATGGCCTCTTTTAATGTCCAGTCCGACTCGCACTTGACATACATACTTACATACGCACTCACGCCTGTAATCCCCGAAGGGGTAGGCAGAGGTGTAACTAGTACACCCACATTTCGCCGAGCGTATCTCCGTCCCACGATGTGATAGGGGGCGAGCCTATCGCCATACCGGGCACAAATTCCAGACTCCGGGCTGATACTGAGAATCTCGTAATAGAAAAACCCAATACCACTTTACCCGACCTCAGCGTTAGCCTCAATTGTAACGCGTACGCATTACAACTGCGCCACCGAGGCAGTCAGTCGCACTTGACATATTTTTTATAAAACTTTTCATTTTAGATTTTGGAAAATGCACTCAAAAGAAATCCAAAATTCAGACATGTATGGGAGGAACTATTGTTGCTGAATAAAACCGATGAAAAGAAAATGATGTCTATTTTACAAGATGCAACAAAAAAATTGAAGACTGATGATGCTGTGTGTTTGTACAATCTTGTATTGGACAATGTTGAGTCAAATACAACTGTGAGTTAATACCATTATTTATTTTCACATTATAATAATTTACACAGATCATTAATTTGAAGAGTTCGTTATTTTGAGTTGAATTTTATATTCTAATTTTTATCATTGATTAAGTATTTAAGTGTACACTAGATATTCAAGATAAAAGAATCATAAATCAGATAAATTGTACTTTTTGAATAAAGCAATAAATTCTATTTAACTACCGCGATAATAGATAAAGTAAAGTAGGAAATAATTACGATACGCGCGAAATAAAGTTAGTGAAGTTAGTCACTTCATGCACCCTCTATTCCTCCCGCCGTGTTGAGTAGGACATGATTTTTAAATGAGTTTGTAAGGCCAATGTTATAGAACAACACTCAAGTGAGCTCTTTGCTAAGTATCGATTACTGTACTCTTGATTGGTTCATTTTTGCTTGGCGCCAAAAACAGACCAATCACGTGTACTGAATCGACACTTGGCAAAAAGCTCACTTGAGTGTTTTTCAAAAGCTGATGTCTACCCCTTTGGGGATTACAAGCGTGAATGCGTATGTATGTATTTAATTACATCTACAGAAATGTATAAACATTCATTCCAAATTAATGCATTTATTAAAAAAAATGTATAATATTGTGTCTGCACTCGGCAATCGATATCTTGATCTCGCTACATAAGAGAACTAGGTGTTAATGTTACGTATGAACAGTTGATGACGATAATTCACAACTTTTACAGCTGAAGACCTTGTATAAGAAATTCCAAAGTTGCGAGAATGCAGTTTTACTGGCGGTGAAACCGAAACTACTGCAGAAAATTTATGACCACAATGGATTGAAAGCGGCAAGAGATATGTATGATGAACTCATAAGGACGCCGCCAACACAAGTCGATGTTCACAATATTATGATTGATATAGAAAAATCTCAAGAGAAAATAAGCTTGAAAAACGTTAGGAAATGTTATGAATGCTTAGTTCAACATCACGGCAGTGATAATGTTGATATCTGGACGAATTATATGAAGTTTGAGGTTGATAATGGTAACGCACAATCGGCACCGACAATCTATAGGAGAGCAGTGGCGACATTGAAAAAGGATTTAGTTGATGAGTTTATCAAAGTTCAGACATTGGCTAAATTAAAATAATTGATATAATACTTGGCGTTTTATTTAAACTATATCCATTTTTTACCTTGATAAAAAAAGAAGTGTTATAAATTTACCCCATCTGTGGCAACATTATGCCTAAACGAATAGACCGATTAAAATGCGTTTTTTTTAGTTTCGTTAGTTATTTTGGAAGAAAATCTGTTCAGCTGTTTAAGTTACAAATCATTTTCTAATAGACATTGGGGGTTTTTAATGGTTATGTTATGTCCACCTCTTTCTAAAGTTTGTGCCAATGCAATGTGCAAAGTAATAATAAGCAATTGACCTGCTTAGATAGTATCTTAGTTGTCTTATCTGTTTCTTTTGTAAATACTGATATAAAATCCAGCTTGTTTTTTTATGAAACGTGTGTGTGTGTGTGTGTGTGTGTTCCTCCTAGCCGTTTTCGGCTACAGCGACCGCTTCAGCTCCGTTGCTGATCACGTTCATGGGCTCGCATGTGGCTGAAGTAGCCAATCTTGTTTGAAAAGATCCGCGCACATTGCGGGCATGTGAGCACTCCGTCTATATAATTATAGTTGATAGCCGTAGGTGGTCGGGCTTTCAACACATCGCGCTTGGTATCAAGTTCTAAGCAGCGTTTAGAAACATGAAACATGTATGTCATGTGTAAATGCATTATCACTGAAATGTTAAATTGATGTATCACAATTTAATAAAACCAAAATATTGTTAAAGCGCATGATTTATGTTGTGTCCAAAATTAAGTGTTTTGATCAATCATGTGCATAATCAACAATAATAATTGAAATGAAATTAGTCATGGTCATTTAGCACTTCAGTGCAATTATAATGTCTGATAATTGCTTCAAAGTTGTTCCAAAATCGTTAAAAACAGTCCCTAACCTCTGAGTCAAACCTGTAATATTTGTTTATGTATAGACTTCTGAATAATTTTACAAATATCATGATGTAAGATAATTATGAGAACATATCTTTTTTTTTAAATGCATTACACAACTAATAAATTAAACCAATTGTGTGATTCCAATAATATTTATGTATGGGTTTTCTAAATCATAAAAAAATTTGGACAAATAAAATATATTTATTTAAATGTAACGACACAGTTGTTGAGCAATGCCTCAACAATCTAGCAAAACGAATCCACATGGTACACCATTTATACTAAATTATTTACACATTTCATTGTACACATTTAACTCTCTACAAGAGGTTGACTACTTTGGTGATCATGGAATAACACTTAGCAAATAAACGCAAGTACATAAATGTGTGTCAGTGACTACTGCATAGCTGCAATGGGGGCTATGTAATACCTAAAGATTAGGGAGGAACCTCGTTTGTGTTGCTTGTTTCTGAGCAAGTCTTTCCAGCAGGCCTGCCACGATGGATATGCAGGCATAGCAGGTGTGTTGCCTGCCTTCAGACTACTACCAGCGACAGCCATGCAGGTCGACACAACAACCAGGGGATAAGTTATTGTACTAGTCACGAATGTTAACAGAGGTACAGTGTAATATCTTAAATCTTTCGTTTTGACCAAATATTTGTTCACATAATAAGCCAACACTCCTGTAACAGCAACACAAGTCAAATCTCCCAACAACTTGGGTATGATTCCATGGAAGAATCCTAGGATACCATCGTCCCTGTAAATGGAGACGATAGCACCAAATAACGAGCTGTAGTCCTCTTCTTTGCCAATGAAAGAGGCCATCATTCTCACAGACACAACATGGAATGGATACGAAACGATGACTGCAGCCGTGTGCATTATCATGTCGCGGCGGCCAAGCTTCATGTAGTCTTCGATTTTAGGCTCCTCGTCAGTCACGATGTTCGGGGGATCATTGATTTCGGGCAGGTCAATACCGACGGCATTTATTACCTTCGATGTAAGTTGGCTAGAAGCTATCAACCCAAGCACTCGCGGGGACAAACCTCGGTAACACCCGAAGAATCCGTCCGACTTCTTTATAAACTTGATGTATTGGAACACGTTAGGTAATATCATGGCAGGGCGACCGAATAGGGTCGTGGACCGGCGCGGCGGTAGCGGTTCGAATCCAAGCTGGATAAGAACCTTGGCGTACTCCATAGGGTGACATATTGTGGTGACGAGAAGTTGAGATGGCAAGGCCGCTATTTTCTCTTTTTCTATCTCGTCCATAATTTGACAATATCACGTATTTCTCAAATCAAAAATGATCTACCATAAACAAGGCTGTAATTATTTTTAATAATATGAGTAAAATTTTGACAAGTTCATTAGTGTTGCCAATATAGTAACCGACCATAAGCAATAGAGGCAGGAATCATACGTCTGTACTCAGTGGTGCTGTCCTGTGCTCAGCAGGCTCAGCACCATGTTTAAAGCAGTTGTTTGACGTATGGCGACCAAGAGATTAATTTAAAGTACCTACATAATATTATAGTACCGTATTTCCTATGGGCACAATAACAATGCGTTTGTTTGGAGGATAAAGTTCTGAGTTGCTATGTTCAACAAATAACTTAGTGGTTTATGCCAAATAAATACATAGTATAGGCGACTCGCACACTACACACGAGTACACTCGTACTCGAGTACTGTCAGTTTAATTGTCGACATTAATTAAATAATTAATTGTCTACAACTAATACAGATTATGCATGATAAGGTGTCCCGGACGAAAACTAAGTTAGATTAATTGGGAGTTTAACATAGATAACTCCGAACTTTGTTCCTACGAGCACGCCCAATAATCATATTTTTATCGTGTATAATCTATGGAGAGGCGAAAGCTGTGACAGCTGTGACGCAGGTTCGTGGGACGCAGACATAGTGATACCCAGTGATGCCCCAATCGGAGGTACATACTCTTTGGTGAAGCTCTCACTTACCGTTTTAACAAGGTATGCAAGTACCTCGTTTGATAGGCTCGTCACGACGCGACCATAGATAATACACATAGAGAGATAGATAGATAGATAGATAGATAGATAGATAGAATATTCTTTATTGCACACTAAATAAAGTAGATAGCTTAAAAACGAGGATCATACAGTAAGGGTGATACAATGGGCGGTCTTATCGCAAACAGCGATTTCTTCCAGACAACCTTAGGATGAACAGAAGTTTTAGGTACCGAAAAAAAACGATAGACATATAACTGATAGACGCGACAACGCGACGTAATGACTCGAACTTCAACATTGAACCACATTTATAAATGCGTTCTCAGCAATTCAAACTATTGGAAATTGGAATTGTAGGTAATTCTAATAGTTATTATTTATAACTCGTAGTCCAATTTCAATACAAGCGCACTTACAATCGATTATAAAATATGCACAGGTGAGTGAGTGTGAGTGCACATGACTATAAATCCAACTCAAAAAAAGTAAAAATATAAAATTATACATTTTTAGTCGGTACTATTGCAGTTTAATGACAAATTGTTTATTTACTTAATTTTTACCTTTTTAGTTCTTTCATCGTTTTTATTTTTTGTTCAAAATATTTTACATTACTAATTTTTTTGTGAAAGAATCATCAACTTCGGTGTATAAATGTCGAAGTTCTAATCTTTTATCCTTTTACGATTCGCCCCTTCACATTTAATTGGGACCATCCTGGGAGTAAACCTTATCGAATACACAAATAATGGTCCATATTAGTCCACATTTAGCGGAGCTATGCGTGAACAAACTGAGAACCTTCTTCGTTTTTCGTTTTCGATTACACGGCTCGCTTCAAATGAGAGACACATCATATATTTGTGACAAATGAGTATTGAGTGCCATGTCATAAAAACCTCGCAAGGACCATCCCATCACTACCGCAGACATTTTGAGTCAGTCAAAGGCACTAATCACAGATTTCTGTTTCGGCAATGACACAGATTTCTGCCTAAGAATTTCTGCGCCGCGCGTGTTCGTTTTGATATAAGTACTTCTGTTTATATCCGTATGGTAGATTTGAAATACTGTTTGACTTACCTATATTTTTATTCGCGGTAAAATGGCCGAGAAAATTATAGAAATGGTGCGTGTCGAACCGTGTTTATATGACACGAATCATACCAACTACTCTCATAAATCTTTAAAAGAGAGATTGTGGGCGAGAATTGCCAAAGAGTTAAAGTACGAGGATGGTAAGTACCATTTAATAGGTGTCAACCAAGGTGTCGACACACGCAGACACAAGTACCTACATAATGAGCTTCGAGCTAGAAGCGACTTCTTTTATCTGACTAGTTACTTCAGCTCGTTTGAGAATTTATTTATAAAATATTTTTTGCCTTATTATTCTAAGTTTTTTAGTTTCGCATTTATTTTGCAAGACGTATACCCATACGGCGTGCAATAATTCGTGTATCTTCCACATTCTTATCTCGAAATGGATTGGCTAAAGCCACATTATAAATTTATTAAAATAATGGTATTAGTAGTATATACTTGTGAAACTATAAATATTGCTTCTAGAGTTATTTAATGATCCTAAACTCCTATTTTTTCAAATTGGTCATTTAGGGTCTAAAACATAACTCTAAAAACCATATTTACAGTTTTTGTTACATGTGCCCATTGATAATTGTCGCAAAACAATTTTTATTGATATTATGTCGAAGGATCGAGCTTCATTTTTCAAAAACTGAATTTCGCGGATTAGTGTTTGATCCTAAACGGGATTGGTCCGTTTTTTTTTCGCGCCGAACATGACCAATCGTCGTTTAGCTAACAAATTGCTTCTAAGACAACCTTTTTTAAAATGACTGCAAGTCGCGAGCAAAGAATATAATACTCTCTACGAGATAGGTAAGCGTGCTTCATCTTAAGTCACATCATCGTTCACCATCAGCCGAGATAATGGCCAAACGCAAGCGTATTACGAAAACGTTGAAGAGATTCCGTATTGGACCTGTATGATGTATCAATGTGTTTGCATGTAACTGTTCTTGCCTTGCCTGAGGTTAGTCACGAGCGGCTCCATAACTATTGTTTACAGAGATTTAGGTCCCATGTAAATGGGGAGAATTTATCACATGACGCAGAATATATTAAACAGAAACCTTTTGTGTATGACGTCGCGTCAACCGCGTTGAAACAGTTACAGTTAGTTTGAAAAAAGAATCGTATGATGCGGCGTCATGAATAACAGTTTTCTGTGTTCTGCCAACACTAGCCCGCGAAATATATTTTTTAAATGTTTTTTTTTTGTAAATTTTAGCTCGATCCTTCGACATATTGATGAGAATAAATTTTGCACAAACTATCACTATTTAATTACTTATTAAATATCATCAGTAAATAAATAAAAAAATGTCAGAAAACAATTTTTTTTTCTCAAATTAGCTATTTTTTTATATAGCATAGGCCGGCAAACGAGCAAGTGGGTCATCTGATGGTAAGTGATCTTCACCGTCCATGTACGACCACAGTACCAAAAAATTATGGGCGCGTTGCTGACCTTAAAGGAAAGGGATAATTAAGGGATTGGGAAGGGGAGGGAGATTTGGGGTTCCAGGTATCTCACTCACCGTACGAAACGCAGCAGCAAGCTGCTACTTTACGTCGGTTTTCTGTGAGACAGTGGGAACGAGCCTGCCCATGCATGCTGTAAACAAAAGTGTCTACAACGTGGCTCTACCACTCATAAAAAGTTAAATAACTCTAAAATAAATATTTATCATACTTTTCATTGCTATGTGTCATTACATGTGTTGGCGACAACATTTACTTTTTATTAAAATAATTCAATTAAAATTACAAAAGATCTACCTACCAATTTTTATTGTCTTGCCAGAAACAGGCGTCGCCGATACATTTGGTTAGAGGTCTCAAACCTCGGCCAATGTGTAGAGCGATCCTAAATCCGTAATGGCCGTGAAGCGTAGAAGGCGGGAGAAGTGACTAACTTGAAACTTCAGCCCGGAAAAATTACAATTTATTTTGCGTCTATAGTACGTCGTCTATGACGTACTATGTTTTAGGTATATCAACTGCATCAACCGGGCATCTCGCGTCTGAGTGGTTTTACTCTTCAATTCTTATCGTGTATTTGCCTCACTTGATGTTGGCGGAATTGTCCATAGGGACAGAGCCATAATCTTAAAAATAATTAATTATGTATGACGTACTTAGATTATCTAAGTATGTTCGCGTATTTCCCAAAACAAACTAATGAATCTAATTTCAATAAACTCGCGATTGACGTGTGTTATTTGAAGGTAATGTAACATGTTACACTGTTAGCACGCGCCTCATTGCAACCTCCGCGTCGCGCCGCGCCGTAACGTAACACGGTTCTAAAATCCTATTTCCTACTAATATTATAAATGTGAAAGCTTAGTCGTTTGTGTTGTTGAGAGTTTAGATCAAACGTTCATCTTCACGCCTTAACGCGTTTCACGTATACAATTTATATATATATATATTTTTTTAATACACCCAACAGTCACACACATAGTCTTGACCCCACACTAGGTAAACCTGTGTCGTGAGTATCAGGAACTACGAGGGACTTGCGGTCCCACAACACCCAGACCCGAGACCAGTATTTGTGGTTCACACAAACATTTGTCTCGGTGTGGGAATCGAACCCACGGCCTCTCGCTTCGCAGCCGACTACTCGCCCGCTGCGCCACGGAGCTGTCATATACGATATAAAAATGACAGTGTTGATATAGAGTCGAGTTAAGGCTTATTACACCTGGCGCCATTCAGACTGTTAAACTGATTAAGAGTAGGTAGTCTAATAAGTAATAACACTCAGCCCTCAGCCTGTCTTAACTCTAAATTCAGAGCGACTGAACGTGGTGGACTTTTAATGGTGCAGTCTAATGATGCGTGATACAGCGCAGCCCACTCGTATATTCGTAATGATTAATAAAATCTTCGGTACTCTCCTTACGTATCTTACGCACTCGTCGCAGTCATCGATTTTTTAATTAATTGTACAACAATAAATGCACGAGCCGCATTGTCCGCAGTCATCGCATTTGATACGTTTACCCTAACTGCACAGTATCCAAAAGACTTTACGTTGTTTCGTTCCATGGCATGCCCTGTGTAAACTACATAAGCGAAACTTTTGGAGCCACGACAAACCACACAAAACTCTAAAAGGCGTTTATTTTCCGAGAACACCAAAAAAATATTAGATATATTTTTCTGGAACAGCGCGGCAGCTGACCGTGACGCTCTCCTCGCACATAGACAATACCCGGTCAAAAAGGCCAGAGTTAAAAGTATTTAATTGTCCCACGCATTGGCAATCACGTTCTTCCCATCGGTCCTTTCTTACAGCGCATTGTTAACACCCGTGTTATAAATAGGACGCATATCGTGCAACTCGCATAACGCTCGTCTGCACTAGGGCACATTTGTATCGCAACATGGTTTCGGTACCAGTAGCAAACTCTATGTGTCGGTACATGTACCTATGTATGTACATAATGTGTCGAAAATTTGTCATATTATTACCTACCTGGTGCATCATATACGCAACTTGTGCGTTAGTGACCTGTTTAAATTACCTACATTAGGTAAATGGTACCTGTATTACTATAATCATTTTAAGGCACTTATCCATCTGTCCAGTATTTAAACCATTCTTATAGACTTACCCCCGTACTCATAAACGTTACTATGAGACTTCCTTGTGAGCGCGAACGCATAGTGACGATTTCTCTAATAGTCATTGGTTAGTTTTTGGTGCTAAATCAAAACCGACCAATCATGTACACAGAATTGGACACTTGGCAAAGAGGGTACTTAAGTGTTGTTTGTGAATACGGGCCTACGATTCCCGCGAAATACATAACTACAAAAACTAATTTCATATAAAACTATTTTTGTTTTAGGGCAAGCAGCTAAAGATGCGTGGCAAAAACTACGCAACTGTCACCGCGATGCTATTAGGAGGAGAAAAAAATATTCTAGAAGTGGTTATATTACTAAGGCGTGGAAGTATGAAAAACAAATGGATTTTTTGATACCCCATATGTCGAACCGTCCGCCAATGACTAGGATGTCGACTGAAAGTTCAAGCCAAACGAAACTTATTAAGTCAGAAGATGGAAGTAAGTATCAAGAAATTGAATTTGAGGAGGACAATAACGATCCATTATTTGAGACTTCGCAATTTGGATCTTTTCCTAGAGAATCGACCGAAGTCGCAGTTGTGCCATCAAGAAATTTAAATGCGTTAATTGCCAAAACGCTCAGCGACCATGAGAAAAATGTCTCGATTGGTGAAGAAGACGACCTTAGGCATTTTTTTAATACGATGTATACTATAACGAAAAAAATGCCTGCCCTGACTCAACATAAGTTGAAAAGAAGAATTTTTAACATGATATCTGACGAGGAAGAAAATTTACTGCAAGCAGAATCGATAATAGTGGAAAATAGTAATAACGACAAAAGGTAGCAAGCAACACCAAATTCGTCCCATGATTAGACGGGGGAATTTTTACAGTAACTAATATTATTTATTTCTTGTTAATTTATTATCGATGTAATATTGGTTATATGCCCGAATTCTGAAACTCTATTCAACTATTTGAGTATTCGAATGATAGTGAATAGTCACTGGATTCATAGTAATATTCACAGAACTATGACTATGAATCTAGCCTGGGAATGAAAGACAATCATCAATGTATGTCTTGATGGTAGGACATACGCCTGATTCAATGACTGAATGCTCAACCCATAGTTGATGTACATTAGTACTAATAGTAGTTTTGACTAGGTGTAAAGTCCCTCGTATGCCAGAGACCGTCTGGGTTGGTACCACCGCTTTGTCTATTTCTGTTACCAAGCAACAATGTAAGTACTGATGAATTTCGGTCTGAAGGACATTGAAGCCAGTGGCATTATCAGACTTATTATATCTCAGGATTTTGAGCGCGTTCCAATACCATGCAGTGCAAATGGTTAATTTGCGGGATTTGTCCCGCAGGGAAATTAATCAAATGAAAGGTATAGAGAAGTTAGCAACACGCTACGGTAGCGTTAAATTTTTCGGTATATTTTCGAGTCGGTTGCAAAAAAATCTGCGACGCTATTTCTATGTGTCGCAAAGTCGGTGGATTTGCCTTAGTACGTTGTAGATTACGGCATGTTGCGACCAAACCTTATTACACACATGACTGAGTGGTGTAAATGTGATAATTGACGGGGCACTTCATTTTCTATAGATCTAATATACCCTCTGTTTTTTATTTGAATTTACTTTTTGTTATTGAGAATAATATTGTTGGTAATGGTTATATTTACTTTAATACCCTAAAATGAAGGAAGTAAACAACATTATGTATGAAATAATTTATTTATAATGTTTACGCAGTTAATGTTAATAATTCATTAGAACTATCTTTATCTATTTTACATGGTAGTTGTGGAGTCTGTGATCGATCTTTAATGGAGTCTCTTCGATCTTCATTAATGCTCTGTAAAAAACAAACATCAGCAGATTGTGAAAATGTGATAGAGGCTAGCTTTATTTTGGTATTTAGCATAATTGACAAGATGTAAGATAACCCGAGGTGGTTTTTTATAGCATAATAATAGTCAACAAACAAATAATATCTAAGTACCATACAAAAAATTACAAATTGAACGATACATTTGTAGAGACCCAGCTACAAGTATCAAGGATTCTTCCAGAATTGCGAGTGGAACATGTATTGTGGTGATCACTTGCAGGTGACCCAGCTGCTATTTTACCTTCTCAACTATAGATCATTTATTAATTCGAGGAACTAAAGTGATGTTTCGCGTCTGAATTTTTAACGTGTTTGTGAGCCAATCTAGATATAAGTTTTAGGCTTGTACCATAGTGCTAAGTATTAGACGCTGATAATGTTCCATTTCCAAATTTTTGGAAGGGAAATTTTAAATAAATGAAAATCAAACATCGTAGAATGGTGCAAGCATGAGTCCTGTTATGTCTCATATAATTTTTCAAAAATAACAGTCTACAATAATCATTAACCAACCGAGGTACAATCGTGTTCATCGTCTGTATACTCTTCTTCATCGTCGGCTTCATGATCTTCCACTTCGTTGTCTTCGTCGTTCTCTAAAGTTTCGTCTTTTTCCTCTAGTGGCTCCCATACACGCTCTTTGTCTAACATATCTGTATGACATTAGAATTTAACTACTTTACATGTGAACGTTATTAAATAGTGATTTAACTAACAGGAGGCCAATTCTCAAAATTTTATATGTTCAAAATATCATTCCGATCTAAACCAATAATTCTCTTAAACCAATAATCAACGTCAAATGCACTATATTATATTTTAGCATTAGCAGTAGCATTATACCGTTTTGGCTTCATTCAACTTTTATTCTACATTCAATTTCATTACGATCTATGTTCACATTTGACGTTGATTATTGGTTTAAGAGAATGCCATTTGCAACTTTCTTGACGCTGATACTAAATCAGAATGATATTTTGAACATTTAAAATTACGAGGATTGGCCTCCTGGTTTTGATCCTTTCTTCTTTGCGTTAAATAATTTCAGAATGAAAGGAACAGAACATTAATTAGGTCGTAAAATGTTTTATTGGGAAGCCCCCTTGTTAAATGTCCATGTTTTTTTAGAAATTACTTGTAACGATTATTTTTTTAAATCAACTATTTTGTGTTGAGATGAAATATTATGTTATTTTTTTTCGTTTTAAACTCTATAGATTTGTAAAGACGAGATCAAACAGGTTATTTGGGCATTCCATTTCATTTTATTTTGTTTGATACTTCTGTGTCATTTTGTATTCAGAAGATTAATTTCTAGCGAAAAAGACTGAATACAAGCCGAAGTGAATGAAATATGAACCGTCTGATGGCGCCTAGAATATAGTGCGAATGTTTTATATTATTTATGCTACTTTAAGATATATTGTTAAATTAACAATTACCAGCTGATCTAAAAACGAAATTGCTTTATCGTCAATAAGGACAAACACACAATTTTTAACGGTCGGCATGTCAACATAGATTTCTAGACAAAAAATCTGAATTTGTTATTATTGTATCATAATATGATGTTTACATAATTAGTTTTGTTAACTACCTCTGAATCTCAACGAGCCTTTTCTAGCGACAGGTCGTTCTTCATTCGCCATTTCTACTATAACAAGTGGTATGGCGTCTCCCGTGGATCCGTTTGTTTTCTTATCACTGTCTTTATTTGGATCATCATCTTCCTTGTTAAGCTGTAAAGTATGATTAAATACTACGATATTATTAAAAACTAAACTATAATCAAGTTCATTGATATTATTGGAATCCAGTTTTGTATTTTTTAAAGTCGTGGAATAGTGCCATGAAAAGACAATAGCTTCTCTAATTTATATTATTTATGATGTCACCTACTAAACTTAAACGAATATTGTAAGTAATTAATAATTTAGTTTTTTAGTAAATAAAGGTAAACCTTATCATTTTGGTACGTTACCACCCATTTGATAGGAGTAAAGTATATTTTAGTTTGTGACAACAGAATTGACGCTACTATCTTTATATTGTTTTCAATAAGTTTGTTGAAGTTATAAAAGGAATGTTTACAATAAAATTACTATATAATGATTATAAAAGTTTTGATTTTAATTGGCAAAGAGCGTCGGGTTCTTTTTGACCTTTACCATTATACAAGTAGATAGTTATATTAAGTTTGAAATTGTTAGAATTTATTATTTGTTATTTATTACCTGATGTACCTGTATTATGTTTAGTATAATTTATGAAGGATATAGAGGCTTTCTACTACAAATAAATACTTTTATACTAACAAGGATGGCCTCATCTTTTTTGTAAATATGTAAGTAGTTAGTTGTTAAGGAATTTAGGAATAAAATAGTACTAACTATACTTTTTTCTTTTACTCCTAAATTACTGTATATTTTTGTGGAGATGGTTTTGTTACAACAAAATTTAATACTACCTGCAAGTAAGAAATGCTAGGTTCCTGAAATTTCGACGCTATTTCTTTGCTCCTCATAATCTTTTCGTCGGTTTCCTTTTCTAAATTCAATTTGTAAGCTTTGTGCGTTCGCCACATCTACAACACAAAAACAAGTGCTCATAAGAAATAGTTACTTATCGTAAAAAGGGGTAGAAAAGAAATGCAGGAGAGAATCAGAACTTAATTTATATTAAGATTGTTATGAATTGATCAAAGTTACATACATACGCACTCACGCCTGTACTCCCCGAAGGGGTAGGCAGAAGTGTAACTAGTACACTCCCATTTCGCCGAGCTTATTTCTGTCGCAGGATATGATAGGGGGCGAGCCTATGCCATATCGAGTGCAATTCCAGACTCCGGCTTGATACTAAGCATTTCATGATAGAAAAACCCAATATCACTTTACTCGACCTGGGGATCGAACCCGAGACCTCATCATAGCCGCCCTACCCATTACAACTGCGAGGCAGCCATGTTTAGTTTACGTACATGATATCCACAATAGCACAATCCAAGCAGGAATATAACGATAAGAGCTATGAAGAACTTGTCTGTGTTCTCTTCCTCTGCATCAGGTTGTTGATGTAACGAGTCGTATGGAATCCTTGATGGCGGATCTTCTACCCACGTCTTATCCACACTCTGTAATCATGACCAAAAATATTATTTTCATAGTAGAGGCTGGTAAACGGGCAAGTAGGTCCCCTGATGGTAGGTGATCTCCACATGATATGTGAGACCCAGGAAGACCAGGAAAGGATTCCCTTCTCAATTCTTTAAATCATCCCTTTCCTTTAAGGCCGGCAACGCGTCCATGATTCTTCTGGTATAATGGGCGTTTATGGGTTTTTGGGGATTATTTAACATTTGGTGACCAATTTGCTCCTTTGCGGGCCTCTGCTATCAAATATATTTGTTTGATTTGGGCCACACATTTATGACGTTTTATTGTTGTATTTCGGCATTAAGCGCGATCAAATGGTTTACCTAGACAAAACGTACTTTTTCTTTCGTTATTTATTTTGGCTTTATTCCAAGTAATAGAGAAAAAATCGGGTACAAAAAGTTAACCTGACGCCCATAAGCCCTATTTTAAATTTGGGGGTAGATATAGAAAAATACAATAGTAGAACTTACAATAAGGAAGCTCCCATTGTGCGTAGCACCAAGCTCGTGTTCAGGCCAAGCTTCATCGAAATCCGCTGAGCATTGAGCACTTCTTACTCCCTGTGCATTAACTGCATTTACTTTCTCAGCATCAGAGCGAGTGAACAACATGTATTCTTCTAGAGGTTTCATTATGTATTCGTTTATTTCTACGAAAATATCTGCAGGAGGGGGAAATTATTTTGTTAAAGAGACGAGGTTCAATGATTTTAAATATATAACCAATGCTTCTGAAATAGAATGATTAAATAGGGAAATCTTTTCACAAGTTCGGAAAGTAACAATGAAGACAGACTTCCAATAGTCGCGTTACTATGATTGGTAAATATTATATGTTACATTCAATATCCCTATACCAGTTCTTTTCGCTTCGATGCTATTACTATGCTGCCAGCTCTTTCAAGCCGCACATTGCAATGCTGATGCGGCATGCTAACGTCGTCATGGAACGCAATATGTATGTACGTATGCGCAGAATTTAAGCAGTTGTAAATGTCAAATTGACAAGTGTCAGTCGTTGTGAACCAGCAATTATGTAACGGTTGTGAAATTTGAATTACTTGACCAGTACCTACATTCCGTTCGTAACACCACGAGCAGGAAAACCCAGGCCTGGAATGAACCTGTAGACTGCACCGTGGGAAGTCAACAAACAACAGTAAGTGCGTTATTATTCCCTCCTAAATAATATCCATTAACAAAACCAACTCCAAACAAGGTCCTTCGAATTTCAAATATTATCGTTGATAGTTTTAACTTCCAGTGATGCTACTATGGAAAACGTGAGACAGTATTGTTACTAACACAGTGTTATTGAGTACCTATCAAGCTAAAATTTAACAGACCGGTGTTGACAGATGAGTGCGTCAATGACGCCTGCGCTTAACGCAACCATTGGAAGTGGGGCTTAAGACAATAATAGAAAAATAAGTTTTAATTTGAAATATAATTTCACGTAAAATACTTACTGGAAAGGCATCCGTTGTAACCTTTGTAAATTTTCAACCTAGGGTCAGTAGTGTTCAGTCCTCCTATTTGTACTTCATTAGATCCTATATCGAACACTTCCCACAGTCCTTGTGGAGGTAATTTCTCTAACGGTACTTCTATTCTATCTATCTGTAGTTTAGCTTCTTGGCCTATCCTTGTGTAGTATACTGTATGACGAGCTCCTGTTTGAAAAACCATAATTCGATTTCTTCAGACACAATAATTTAGATTTAAGTATTTAATTACGAAAGCTATTGAGGTATTGACAGTTTTATCTTCTTAATCTATTTGATCCTTCTTTTATTTAGCTTCAAAAAATTACACCGCAATTACAATATAATTGTTTTGTAGCTCTTTGGTTATAAGTTTGGCTTAATGTTAGTATAAAAAATAATAAATAATAAAATATATGAAATAATGTCGCAATCTTTGTGCCGGCCTATAAATTAACTGCATATACAATTCTATGTTTATAGTCATCCTGTTCAGCAATTTTCGTATGTTTCGTTAAATACAAAATCTTACAAACTTAGATTACTTACTTATGTTCTTATTTCCCATCAGTGGTGACTGAACAGGCGCGGATAAACGGACATTTGTTGCACATTCGTAGGTACTAATTCGTAAAACACGAAGATTTCTAAAGTAGTTAGAGATTATAGTACCTACTATAATCTTAGTACCTACTGTAAACTGTTTGCCCCCGAAACCCAAATTACATTAATAATGGTCCTTTTTACAATATATTTCCTGGCAACCACAAATACCTTACCTCCTACCAAAATGAAAGTTACCGTTCAAAAAGTTCCGATTCTTGACTTCAGCCCCGTAAGCGGACTCCTCACGATCCTCTTCAAATTTGAGGTAACCGTCCTGAGTGATCGCAACTAGCAAGTAATAGCTGCGTCTGTAATTGAAAATATTGATTTACGAACGTGATTTGAAGTTTCAATTTGTAGTAAATGATCACATACTTATTCTCAGTTTGAACCAGTAATAGAACTGTGTTCTTTTGCCGGAGATCGTTGCTTGAGAACGCAAGCTTGATTTTAACCTGAAACATAAAAAGCATATATCAGGAAATAAAATATAAAAAATGTATTTTAGATTTATTGTTTGTGGATTGTGTTTATTATGTTTTGTTTATCTTACTAAATAGTAACTACATAGATTTTATTCGCGGCTCCACTTGCGTGTACCTAGTATTTTTCAGAGAAAAGCCTATGTCCTAATTTAATCCAAATCCGTTCGCGCAAGGTTTGATTGATTAATAAGTATTCAAATACGCAAAAATCTTACTTTCATATTTATAATTTAGTAGGTAGTAAGTTAGAAGGATATGCTTTGTCTGTCTTTACAGCAAGGATTTAGAGGCATTATTTATTTACAAACGAATTAGTTTAGAATAACTTAGTTTTGTGGTAACTGGTTTCTTCCAACTTCTTCAGAAACACACGAGACGTCACCGTTCTTGCAAGCTTGTTAAGCAAGTGATAATATACCTTGAGTATAGGGCCGGAGAGCAAAAACTTCCTCTGCAGAATGCTCTCGCCGTTGAAGTCTGCTCCCTTCTCCTCCATGCAGTACTCGCCGAAGTATGATGTGAGCTCACAGTCGCAGCTGCTCTCTTGGTTCGTGAAGTCTTCAGTACAAACGCCGCCATTCTTACACGGTTCTGAGTCGCATTTCATGTTGCATTCTGGTAGGACGCCTGTTAGATCTGTAAGGAATAAGACGAATACGCACGCGATCGCGCATGTGGTAGCTTGTTATTGACATATATCATCTTCTGCTTCAGTACAATTTGTAAAATTAGTCTTATGGCTAAATGCTCCACAAAAAGAACCGATTCGAAATCGCTAAGAATCTGAGGGCTAGGCTTGTGTGTATATCGAAACAAGAGTTCTATCGATTTTGCTGGTTCGATCCTCATACCCAGACAAAAGTTTGTGTTATCCACAAATAATTGTTTCGGGTCTGAGTGTTGTGAGAATAAAAGTCTCTCGTCGTTCCTGATACCCACGACACAGTTACGAATACTGTGGGGTCTGGTCTATGTGTGTGATTGTTGAGTGTTATTTTTTACTATCCCGAAGCGGGGATCATATTTGCCTAATTCAGTGAGCCGACTGTACCAAGTAATCGACAGCCTCCGTGGTGCAGCGGGCGAGTAGCCGGTTGCGAAGCGTGAGGCCGTGGGTTCGATTCCCGCACCTAGACAAATGTTTGTCTAATTCACAAATATTTGTCTCGGGTCTGGGTGTCGTGGGACCGCAAGTCCCTCGTAGTTCTTGATACCCACGATACAGGTTTACCTAGTGTGGGGTCATGACTATGTGTGTGACTGTTGGGTGTATATTTATATTTATATTTATTTAATTCATAAAAAAGTTGCTTCCAGATTTCATACACTTCTCCTGACAGTACCGTACCGTACCTTAGTAGATCTTATTCGTCAAATCTCGACCAGTCGCTACCTTATTCATAAATTTATTACCACAGTATGCTACATGATTTTCTTTCATCTTACCTTGATCAATATTTTGCTGCGCCTTCCGAGACAGATCGACGACGTGATCAGCTATTTTGAATCCTCTCACACATCCGACGTACCCTCCTTGTTGTAACAGACTAGCTCTGGGAGCTAAATGAAGCGAGTATGGGTCATATCCACCTAGATTCATCTGGAAGTAATCTGTTGGAGGCGCTGGTGGTCTTTGGGGACGGATCACTTCTATAAATAAAAATAAACTAGTGGCACAATATGATGCCACTTGGCATAACTTGCAAAATAGTGTTTATAATACACTGTAATTTTAATACATTATAATAAAGTAAGTAAGTTATAGAAAAACGGCCGGCGAACGAGCATGTGGATCACCTGATGCTAAGTGAGCTCTACCGCCCATGTTCACCTACAATACCAAATAATCATGGGTGCATTGCTGATTTTAAAGGAAAGGGATATTTAAGATATTGGAAAGGGGAGGGGGATTTGAGCCTCCGGATATCTCACTCACCGTACACAAGCTGCAAGCCGCTACTTTACGTCGGTTGTCTGTATAACAATGGCAATTGTTTCACGCATAGGTGACATTATTTATGGAACGAGCACATTCATTCATGGTGAGGGTGCATTTGTCCCAAATGCCATTGTATGGTACCTACCGCAATTTTACATCCTACTAGATTGCATATTCAAAAACGTCAATAACCAACTACCAGTCAGTCGATTTTATTATCATTAGGTGCAATCACCATGTCGTATTATAAATAACTATTCTATTCTGTGTGATAAATAACTAAAACAAAATCCAAATAATGTCACACCATTTTTTTTTAATGAAATATGCGATATTTTGCTTACCTAATTCCGGATTAACCCAAGGTTTATTCGTGTAATTAGTTAAAAGCTTCGCAACAATTTTGGTCGTAGTATTTTTCTCATTAACATGCAGCGTGGTTGTTAAATTAGTCCTTATTATAGCGATCTGTACGCTTTCTCCTTTATTTATTTTCTCATAAGTCACATTCATTTGTATGATCTCGTCTTCATGATTGAAAAGATATATTATTTGTGTCCCATTATGTATGAATAGATGTATGAAATTATTAAGATTATCGTTAGCGTATAGTACTAAAGCATTGTCGTCATACGTTCGTAGATTCATTAGAACGTTTTCAGTCATCATTAACTTAAGTCTATGTTTCTCTGCATCTGTAGATTCATCTACTAGATAGTTCTTCTTGAGATAAGCTTCTCTTGCTTGGAATGTCAATGCCTTTTCGTTTATATCTAGATAAATAAAATGGTTTAATGTAAGTAGAATAAAAAAATATATTTGGAGATAGGTAGATTTTACAGAATTGGAATAATCAAAATACAGTCTAAGAACAAATAAACAGTATTATAATCTGTCTAGGTAAAAGTATACTTGATGTTATATTTTATATGACACCTCATTTTAAGTCTCGTCAAATCAAATAAAATATTTATTAAATGCATAAAATGTTATACATTATTTAGGTACTGTCAAATTTTAACTTTACCACCAGTTCAGAAGGCTGTTTTACTAGAGTAGAACCGGCAAGAAACTCTAATCAAAAAATCAGTCTCAGTGTACCTATAAAATAATTTTCAACCAAAAATTACTTACTTTCTTCACAATGAGTTCCTACATGCGCCCAAGGGTTTTTGCATATACATTCGTACGTCGACCAAAGTTCTTTGCAAATAGCTTTGTTCTGGCAAGGATTCGGTACACACGACGGCTTGCAATCCTTTATAATCTCAGACAGATGAACCGACATGTAGCTATAGATATCCAGAACTTCTCCGTTCACAACTAGCCCTCTAAAGCAACCTATTAGGCCTTGGTGTACTGTTGATTTCTTTAGGAATTCCCTGTAAGAAAATACTGGTGCTGTGGTTTATACCGATGAAGCATTTCACATAACTAGACTCACTCAGTGGCACCTCCAATCAACATGGACCCTTTAAACAGCCCGAATTCTTTCTCTAACAATAAGTTCAACATCTGATACTCTGTATTCAACATGAATCTCACATGGTAAAAATTGTAGACTCTCCATATCTTGTGCCACTTGCTTCTGTTCAACCTACCTTAAGTTGCTCTTGTTTGCATATTACAGAATGATAAATGTATAACAATATTAAAATACTTACGCAGTGGCACCTCCAATAAACATGGAACCTTCAAACGGCCCGAACTCTTCCTCTAACAGTAAGTTCAACATCTGATACTCTGTATTCAACATGAACCTCACGTGGTAAAAGTTGTAGTCTATCCATATCTTGTGCCACTCGCCTCCGTTTAGTTTACGTTTGGAATTGATCACTAGTTTCCTTGTAGTGCCCGTGTTTAGTGTGAAATTGAATGTTAGTTCATGTTCTAGAAGATTAAAAATGATTTCTCATAAATGATTTGTAAAATGTGTTAATAATATGTTAACACGGCTTTTAATTTATGTTTTGTAGGAAAAATAATACTTATATGTATTAACTTTTGCAAGTTAAGGTTCCATGCGGAAATTACTACCTACTACATTCTTCAATAGCATAGTATTTAGGTGCAATTAAAAGTTTTGTCGTTATTTTCTCGTTTTTTTTCATTATAAATAATAATGAAAGGGGTTGATGTCAGGCAGGCGGCCGGTCGTAAAAACTACAAGCCAAATCATTCTGTAACATGTGTTAAAAAGCATGTTGCGCCAACCCCTCTGCGAGTGGGTAAGGAAGAAGAAGAAGAATAAATAATAATGAAAATTGTAAATTGAGATTTTATACAAGAAATAATATAATAATAAGTAGATCTATTTTTTTTATTAGTTTGAATGACGAGACGAGCTGGTCGCTGGCCGCCTGATGGTAAGCGCAACGCCTGCTCATAAACAAAAGCCACGCCACACAGAACTTTAAATTAAAAATGGATCGATTGAGAGGAATTATTTAAAAAAGCTTACCACTCGTCAAAGCCACCATAAATGAAGGGTAATTTGGCCGTATAGGAGGTTGGAATAGCAATATCGCGCTTGTGCCAGTTGTTCTGAAACTGAACGCTATGTCGCCTTTCCTCCAACCAGGCACTTCTATATACGACTGAGATGTTGTGAATGTTACTACATATCTCTGAGTATCTGCAAGTTAATATAAAATTAAGGAGAAAATTGGGAGAAAATTCTACAATTTATTTAAATGAAATGTAGAGCAATGGAGTAATGTTACAACTAAACGAAAACTATGATATATAAGTTAATTTGTTTTCTATTTTGTGTTTGTAACTAGCCCGTAAAGACAAAAACGTATCTATCTAAACACTCACTCTATAGGAAATTCAATTTTCAATATCATTCACCAAAACTTACTAGTCTCCACGCACTCCAATGGTCCTAAAGTAATTCTTCCCTGTGCTTCTTCGGTCAGATCCTTCTGATGCAGAAAAAACATTTCCGTGATCCCCAAACTTTTCGGGTTCACAAACGTCCCTTCGTCAGAATGCCATTTGTTATCATTAGCATCGCAGTTGCAGGCTTGGGTTGGATTTACACAGGTTGCGTTGACTCCACATGGACAGTAACCTCTGAAGGTAATAAGGATATTAAGATAGGTCAGAGAAATTTTACACCTACATTATAATTAAGTATTGTTTTAAAAGAATATACAATACCTGCACAAGAATGTCCTCTATTTATTATTATACATTTAAAAGTTATTAGGTAATATTACGTTATCAATTTCTTCGAAAAGGAGAAGGTTCTTAATTTGTCTGTAATTTTTTTGCGTATGTTTTTTATTCTAGCATGACAAGGTGATTACATTGCACTTCCAGATAAGGACTGTGCAGTTCAAATACTATTTCGACTGTCGAGATACATTACGTTCCTCGACTGCCGGCAGAATTATGCCAGCCTGAAGTTATTGAATATACACTGGCTGGCCACGAAACGTGACTCGCCTGTACGAGCCACTTTGTTGGTTTTCATCATGTGTACAGTAGTCGCTATTCAATTTGATACACATATATTTCAGGTCCCACCAGTATACGTTATGCGATATCACCGCCAAATGTGAACCGATTTTGATAATTGTTTTGTATTTGATGGCGATCCCATATAAATTTTATTAAGATCTGAAGACGAAACACGAGGGAAAATAGCAATCTCTTCAATAATAGCACCCACCGCGATTCATGTTTTTGAACTTTTCAAGGTCAATCGAAACTGATAATAAGTAGAAACGTGATGAATCTACTAACAGAAATTAATGAGACTGAAAAGATCTTACCTCTTAACATTCCCCATGAAGTCTACAGTATAATTAGACGAGGAGGTGAACCACGTGGCACTATGCAACTCCAGAGGAGCCATATTGCAGTCATATTTAATGTACTGTCGGCAGTATAGTGAGTGAGAAATAAGTTCTTGCAACATCTCTGCACTAAACTCCCTGTACTTGATTTTAAAACTGAAGTCTTGCCCGGATGCTGATCTTACGTCCTGAATTATAAAAGAAAAAATACGTGAAATAATAAGTATTTTATTATATAAATAAATAAGATATGATGGAATGAGGTATAATTTCTTGAATAAAAATCTTATTCAAGAGTTAAGAACAACATTATAATCAAATTTACAATACTGCTGTAATTATATTTAAAAATAAAAAGGTTTTTTGGAAATCTTTTACTTCAGGTTCTATTAATTAATCTAAATCCTCATGATTCTAAAAAAATGCTTACAACTTGACTAGGTAGGTTGTGTTCCACAACTGTGGTGGAAGAGTCAGCTTCGATCTGGAACTCGCATTTAACATGTGCGGGCGGGAATCTTCCATTACCGTCTATATCTATGAGATACACGTCGTTCCTCGTGTAACCTAGGAGAGCCAACTCTTCGCATGTCTTGCGGAATGTGGCGAAATGACAGTTCTCGCCTATATAACCTGGGGAATAAAGTTTATTTGAGAATATATGATCATATTCTTATTTTAGATCACTATGTGGCTTCAATAGTAGTCGTCAATTAATGTCTCTTATTTTGCATTAGCAATGTTGCTGATTGTTTAGATGGCTATACTCTTTTAGGTTGATTCAAAAATAATAAGTAACTACTTATAGGGTTTTCTCAGAGCAATTCACAAATTTCAGACGGCATTATAACAGTATATCACTTACCAGTATTATCACAGTTACAAATGACTCTATCTTCTCTAATAGAACATATTCCTCCATGTTCACAAGTGTTGGGTCGTGTACAAGGGTCCACATATCTGCAGTCATCAATAGCAACTTCCCCCACTACCCTCTCAGTGTTAATCACGAAGCGAGGTTCAATCAGCAAACCGTTGATTTTTATGTTTCGCATACATCCGATCAAACCCAAGTTAGCGGATTTGAGACCACTGCCTATGACGATTTTATCTTGCAATTGGAAATCTAAACCTTGGATAATGTTTGGTCATGTTTAATATTGTTGATGGTACAATAATTTTATTTAGGTAGTTAATTCATAAAAGCAGAGTTGAAAACAGACATTCTGGAGTTTAATCACAGTTTTCTCTAAAAAATTGGGGATTGGATTGTAGATGGGTAGAATTTGTGACGAAATTAACTACAAGATTGCTATCTTTTTCGCAGGAATTTTACCAAAAACTGATTTAATACAATTTATGTAAAATATCTAGCAGCATTGCAAAATTATTATTTTCTGCGTAGTTCTCTTTTTGCAATAAATATTTACATGAATTGAATGTAACACTTACCAAACATCTGAGCATGTTTATTATGATAATCGACAGTCAACTTTATCCTTCCCTTTCTATAATCTAACTCCACATTGTGCCAATCATTGCTAACGTTGAATTTAACAGACTTCAATACAGTCACATTTTTTCCGACGTCTGGCACTAGTTCAAACCTTATTTCCTCTTTTACCATTCTTACCTAAAACGTTATAAGAATTTATGGCTTTGTTTAGACGTAATTTAACTCACGCGAGCTTCGCATCCGCGAATTTCGTCTGTATGATCTTTAAAATATAAATAGCGTTTCAAATATAAAATTAGTTCGTGACTTATTAGTGATATTTATGATAAGTTTTTACATGCGAAATCACGCCAAGGTCGGAATACTTTCTTAAACTCAACTTGAAATGAAACCTGCCCGGTTGTTGCTAAGTCTTTGCATTTGCTATAAAAAACCTGATCCTCGTAGGTATTTAATTCGTTTTAATATTAAATACGATATGCGACACGATTGCAAATTTTGTAGAGTGACTTATTGATTTAGTTTAATTATTTAGAGTTTTTCGCGTTTATAATGTCTTATACATATATTTGTATCTTTCTTATAATGTTGTAATAACTACTATTTTAGATATACCACTGCCACAATGAGCCACTAGCTCTAGCAATCGGATTACCCATGACCGATAAAATCAGGCGCCAAAGTCGAATACATTAAAGCGTAGATGAGAAGGCGTATTTTACGATCATAATAGTTATTCGCCAAAAAGTCAAAGCATTTAAATCGCTCACCTCCCAATAACCTTGGCCGGACGTTATCTGGCTATATGCTAACACGGCCATGTTCTTGCTTGTTTTGAAATCGAAAATCAAATTAATGTTGTTACTCTGGTTCAAAGGCCACCATATATGCGATGTTGCGAACGGATACGTTATTGGAATGACTTCCATATCTATCTCTTCGAATTTAGGATCCAGCACTCCTATGTAGTGCACTTTTGGATTGTTCTGCTTCAGTTCATAGAGAATCGATACGTCATTGTAATAAACGTATTTCAAGTTTCCAGCAAAGTTGTTGAAGGATTTCAACCCTTTCATTTTGTGAAGATCTGGGCCTCCGCATATGTAAATTTCTGGATCGATACATACATATCTTGCGTTACCAGGAACTTCATAAGTCTCTGACACGTCATCAAGATAAACGTTTAACGTGTTTTCTTGAAGTATCACTGTTAGGTTGTGCCAACGATTGTTATTGACTTTTTCACCCAAATAATCTTCCACTTGACCATCTCCTAAATCAATCTGAACAGCTACTTTCTCCTGATGTATCGAAAGAGCTATGTAATGATGTTTATCGTCAATCTGTCCGCTAGCGTAGAATAAAGCGGAATCATCAAACCTGGTCTGCAATGTTTTACATTATCATAAATTGAATTAATAAATCCTAAATGTCATATGTTTAAACAATAAATTGCTTTTTGGGACCTAATGTGTTTTATAAATCGTAATTTGTATTATATGAGCCTAATATAATTATTCATGATATAAAATAATGCACACATTATATTTTAGCTCCAACAGTACGAATACAAAATACATTTATTCAACTATTAACATAATATATATGATCAGGCTCCTTGCTATATTGGCATTTATATATGTTATAAGATAAGACTAGATAATCAAGAATATAGATCGTATGTAAACTTTACTAATGTTTCTTCGTTATAAATGTTTTAAGTTTCGTTTACGTGATTTATATATAGTGCACGATGATTCTACTAGTAGATGTTATAGGCATATTATTACGTCTATTGTTTAAGTAATAACATGTAAATCTTTTATTATAGCAACAGTGCCTCTAAGATTTTCACATGCATTCAGTTAGATTCTGTGCATATTGTCATACAATAAGTAGGCGAGGCGAGTCTTTCCTTGGGAACCCGCTGTTAACTTTTTAAATGCACCCATTCTTATAATATCTCAACGATCTATTTTATTTTTAATGGAAATATCCTCATGTTTCATAACAGTTTTAATTAAATATTATGTTTTTATGCTATTTGGAGCTAATTAACAGAGCACAGCAGAATACTATAAACAATCTGAATTTATTGCCGTCCGAATGCATTTGCGTATTTCTACTTTTAGTAAATCAGTAGCAATCTCGTGCGATAAATGTTATATACGAAGCATTCAAAGCTGAGCATTCTGTAACATTTGTTACGAAATTGTTACATGTTCATAATAAAATGCAATGTTTGACAAGCGAAAGGTCCTAAGAGGAAATTGAAAAAATGCACTAACGACTGTTTTAATTGACTCAAAATGTAAAGCGACGGATATAAATCAGAAAATATAGAGTAGGTACGTACATAGTGAAATGCAATGTAATATGTTTTCCAATTGACAGTAATTATATGTTAATATTTTGTTATGAAATTAGTGCTGTAATCAAACTAGAAACCTATTACTGTTACGTAATTCACTTTGGGTAAAATGGATACATGCATACTTACGTCCTTTAGTATTTACCTTAAAATGAAGGCTGACGCGAGTATTGGTGGAGTGCACACGGTCCTTCCAATCGTAAATGCGATACGACACGTAACTGGAGCCGCGCAATGTTAATATAGTTGCCGCTGCAATGTCCAACTGATTTAATGCATTTGTAATAACAATAATTTACGTAATTGTTCTTTCTTTCTTAATTTGTTTAAGATTATTAAAGATAATGGGTTTTGGTTAATATTGTTTTTGAGGCGCTATTTTATTGATCGTAATATGTGGTATGGTGGTACAGGTTGAAAAAGGCTAAAGAAGAAGAATATATGGTATAAGCGACTAAGTTTCTTTATATTCATACACATCCGTAAGTGTACGAGTATCAGCTCGTGACCGAACCGTGCGTTGTCAGGAATATCTTTTGACGTTCAGCACGTCATTTTATATCAACACTGAGTCTGACTGACAATGGCAATGGTGAATGCGTTCTTATCATCTCTCACAGACACGATCCCGTTACGGCACGGTGTGTCTATAAAAAAACTTAATACGATACGGTTCTGTATGTTTCTAGAGTCTAGATGTCAGGGCATTATGAGACTTAACATCTTTTGTCTCTGAGTGACGAGCGCAGTACTTTATAATTGAAAGTTCTGTGTGGTAATGCTTCTGTTTATGGGCAGGCTTTGCGCTTACCATCAGGCGACCTGCTCGTTACGTCACTCAAGCTAATAAAAAAACAAGCTATATCCACTCAAATTGTGAGTCAGTCAACAACACTTAGTGAAAAGCGATCTCACAAGTGTACATTATATACCCGTTATTTGTTTACCTCGATGTCACTTTCGAACGCGTTTCTTGTAATGCATCGCGGATAAATCTACGTTAACACTTTTGTAATGATGTTTTGATTATATTGTAATGTTTTAAATTGTTTCACGTTTCTTCACTGGTCGATGGATATTACCTTCGTTACAGACTTTAAATGTCCTTATGCGGTAACAATGCCATAAAAAAACACATTGCATTGAAGTTTCAAGGGTTTTAAATTAACGGGTTATTCCAAGATTTTTTTAATTATATACCTTTAGTTTTTAAGATGTTTATTTACATGGACAAACTTTATCACATAACACGTAATAATATAACAAATTTACTGTTAGTGGTAGAGCCATGCTGTAGATAGTTTTGTGTAGAGTATGAATGGGCCGGCACGACCGGATTGTTACCACTGTCTCACAGAAAACCGACGTGAAGTGGCAGCTTGTTGTTGCGTTTCGTAGACGCTATATAATAATTTTTTGAATAGCAAAAAAAACACAAATCGGTCCATATTTAGTGGAGTTATGTGAGGTTATACATTAACAAATATACACATCGAAATGAGAAACTCCGTTTTTTTCATCGGTTAAAAGTGTATGACGTGACCTCGTCATATGATTGCCTCTTAAATTCTCGCCTATGTTGTACGAGAAACTTTTTCCATCTTTGTCTGTTTCTGCCGCCAAACACAATGTGTAAGCACTGTTGTGTTTAGGTTTGAAGGACATTGAAGCCAGTAAAATTACTAGGCATTATGAGACAACATCTTATGTCTCGGGGTGACGAGAGCAGTCCAATGCCATGCAGTACTTTGTAATTCAAAGTTCTGTGTGGTGTTGCTTCTGTTTATGGGCAGGCCTGACGCTTACCATCAGGCGACCGACCTGATCGCTTCATCACTCAAGCTAATAAAAATATGTATATGTGAAGATATCTGTGATCTAAGATGTTGCCATTTTTTTGTCAGCACACAAGGATTTACAACACCACCTGTTAAACATAAAAAGGAATGAAATAATGTAACAGAAAATTATATGAAACTTTTACGACATTTTTATTGCCGTTTTACTACTAAATCATTATTATGTAGTAATTAGTGCCTCAGGAATTTTGCGCGAAGTGAAATCTAAATAAATCAAAGATTTTACATGTCGCATAAAAATGTTGTTATAAGCGAAGTTCATTATCATTTTGTGAAATTAGTAACTAGTGAGTGGTAGACAGTTTTGTCTACAGCATGAATGAACCTGTTCGACCTGCAGGCCAATTCTCGTAATTTTAAATGTTCAAAATATCATTCTGATAGTCTCAGCGTCAAGAAAGTTGCAAATGACATTCTCTTAAACCAATAATCAACGTCAAATGCACCTAGCATTAGCAGTAGCATTATACCGTTTTGGCTTCAGTCAACTTTTATTCTACATTCAATCTCATTACGATCTATGTTCACATTTGACGTTGATTATTGGTTTAAGAGAATGGCATTTGCAACTTTCTTGACGCTGAGACTAGATCGGAATGATATTTTGAACATTTAAAATTACGAGAATTGGCCTTCAGGTTAGTATCACTGTTTCACAGAAACCCGACGTGAAGGCTTGCTTTTGCGTTTCAGTGAGATTTTCCGTAGACAAAATCCCCACCCCTCCCTCTTTCCCACTGATGCCTTCCCTTTAACGTCGCTAACGCACCCATAATTGTTGTGGTATTGTGTGTTCATGGGCGGTGATCACTTACCATCAGGTGACCCACTTGTTCGTTTGCCGACCTCTGCTATAAAAATAGTTAAATGAACCTAAAAATTTATCCATTTAATTTAGATTGATATTAACCTGTTTTTGGAATCTATAATTTCCTGTGCTAAATGGTTGTTTACGAAATTATATTTCACAGATGAGTTTAATTTCCGCTTGTTAATTGGAAAATTTATTAAGAAGCCAATTGGAAACTAAATAAATATCTGTAGAGCAATAAAGTAGTTGTATTTTGTTATACATATTTAGAGCGAAGGTTGCCAAAGCCCATAATTTAAATCGTTGTACTATTTTTTTGCTAATCCTGTATTATGCCCGTCCCACTGCTGGGCACGGACCTCCTCTACTGAATGAGAGGCCTTAGTCCACCACTTTTGCCTAATCCGGGTTGGCAGACTTCACATACCTTTGAAATTCTTATGAAGAACTTCTCAGGTATGCAGGTTTCCTTCACTATAAAGCAAGAGATAATTAACAATCAATACACACATAACTTAGAAAAATCAGAGGTGTATGCACTTGGGGCTGGTTTCGAACCTGCGACTTTTGTGTCGACAGTCCATACCACTCCCCGCTGAGCTATCGCTGCTATCGTACTATATTAACAAGAAAACAAAGCCATATATAAAACATAAAAATGAAAACTAATGTATTAAGTATACTCACTGTAAACATCACAAAGTTGCTCTTCATACAAAGTACCGAAGCAATCACATCTATATCCATTGTACTCGTTAATACATCTAGAACCTTCGAAGCATAGATTCTCCATAGTTCTACACTTGTCTATGCATCCTTTCTTCACGTTTTCGTGTTTGGTGGCAATTAATGGCACAATTGGTAATAAATCTGAGGCGGCTTTTCCTGAACTTAGCATCATATCACTGATGCAACCGACGAACGATTCAATAATATACTTAACTCCGTGGAGTTTCTCTTCTGAACTTAGACCTAGAAATGATGTTGGAAGATGTTTACCACTTTTCACCTTTGCTTAATTTTAGTTGACCCATAACGCCCAACACTATAAAACGGTGTGACGCTAGTCTATTTTTACGTTGTGTAGCATCGCGTCGTGACACCACTGTTTTGCTATGTTTTGGGCGTTAAGGGTCAACTGAAGTTAAGTATAATGAGCAATAGTGATTTTCCTGATTCAATCGCGATGAGTAACGTGTTAATATAATAATAATTTCCGCCTTGTATTATATACGTCACACTGCTGGGTAGGGGCCTCCTAATAAGAGGTGTTAGGCCTTAGTTCGCAGTAATGCGGGTTGGTAGGCTTCACATACCTTCGAAAGTCTTATGAAGAACTTCTCAGTATGCAGGTTTGCGTGCAATGTTTCCTTCACCGTTAAAGAAAGTGATAGTTTTATTTTTTTTAAACATCCAACAGTCAAAAATAGTCCTGATCCCACACTAGGTTAACCTGTATCGTGGGTATCAGGAACTACGAGGGACTTGTGGTCCCACAACACCCAGACCCGAGACAAATATTTGTGGATAATACGGACATTTGTTTCGGTGTGGGAATCGAACCCACGGCCTCTCGCTTCGCAGCCGGCTACTGGCCCACTGCGCCACGGAGGCAGTCATTAATTAATAATGTATACATACTATAAATAAGTATAACTTTGGAAATGCAGAGGTCCATCGGGGAAGGTCTCGAATCTGCGACTTTCGTCTCGCCAGTCCATACCACTTCCCGCTGGGCTATCGCTGCTTAGCGGGGAGTGGTATGAAGCGCTGCTTTACGTGGTAGTGTGTGTATAAGGGTTTATATTTTTCCAACATTTTCCTATTCCCATCAAAAAGACGCTAGTTTGTAAGTTTGCCAAATATTTGTGCTTATTTTCGGTATAAGGACTATGGACTACAAAGTCCGGGTCAACGAACTTAAAGTAAACAAGTCGAGATAAAAATATCGAATGCAAAAACACTTCGTGCGAATTCTAAATTAGTTCAATAATAAATTGTATTATCAAAGTATTATTAACTAATTTTATATAAATACATACACACTCACGCCTGTAATCCCGGAAAGGGTAGGCAAAGTTGCAACCGGTAAACCCATATTTCGCCGAACTTATTAACATGATGTGATAGGGGGTGAGCCTATCACCATCCCGGGCTCAATTCGAGATTCCGGGTTGATACTGAGTATTTCGTAATAGAAAAACCTAATATCACTTTTACTCGATCCGGGGATCGAACCCGAGACCACAGCACACAGTCGTACTGCTTACGCATTACAACTGCGCCACCAAGGCAGTATTTTATATGTATCTTACTTATTCAATGTGTTTAAGTGATTTTTTTTTTATTACATTAAATGACGAGACGAGCAGGTCGCTCGCCAGATGGTAAGCGCCACGCCTGCTCATAAACAGAAGCAACGCCACACAGAACTTTAAATAAAGCACTGCATGACACTGGACTGCGCTCGTCACCCCGAGACATAAGGTGTTAAGTCTCATAATGCCCAGTAATTACACTGGCTTCAATGTCCTTCACACCGGAACACAACAGTGCTTACACACTGTTGCTTGGCGGCAGAAATAGACAAAGCGGTGGTACCAACCCAGCCGGTCTCTCGCAAACGAGGAACTACCACCTTGTACCATTATCTATAATAAGCGCAAAGTAACTTGGCCGGGTTTAAATTAGTCACTTCATTCACCGTCTACGCCTCACGTCTCATTTTAGTCTTTCTTTCTGCCTTTCAAGGTCCGCCTTTTCATACCATAGATTTTACGATATTTATTCTATGGGGCAACCTGTCGTCTGACCCTCACAACCTGCAACGCGAATCAAGTTTCGGCATTGCTTGGTCCGTTAATCAGCAGAGTGTACCTACTACATGTAGGTGAGGTTGGCCTTGGGCCTACGATGTTGGTGGCCAACTCACTCTCCCTTACACTTACACTATACTTTATCTGAAAACAGTAAACGAGATGCCGCTCCTGACTTATTTTAGTTCGGCCAAGTTATACAGCGCGTATTGTAGTTAGTTATGTTTACATTTTATTCCAAGTTCATTGGCACAAACTTTATGTCCCTTGATATTTTCGATATCCTCGAATCAGAGTTCCACTCAATACACGATAATTCTTTGTTTCTTCATCGTAAGTTTATTTATTTATTGTTTTATTTTTAAAGGTATATTCATTATACTCGGCATGGTGAGTTCATTTTAATTGTGTTAATTAATATTGGTTGGAAACATTAAGGTAAGTATGTAAAATTGAATTAATTATGTTTTTTTATATATTTATTATTGCTTCATTTACCGATGTAATTAAGTAATGTTTTATTTGACAAGTTGGTTACGTAAATATATTGTCTATCGTTAATGGTTATATAATTACCTCCAATAAGAATAACGGAAGTTAAGTTGTCAGTGATGCCGTAGTTTGTATCGAAACTTAATCCCTGAAATTAGAAAGCTATATTTATTTTAGTAACTCTAGCTATAATTGTTTTAAATCACATTTCTATCAACTACATAAATATCTCTCACGGGGAATAATCCAAATGTTTGTCTTCTTCAGGACTTTTAATATTATTTAAATATGATCAAGTTAAATTATAGAAGCTTAAATATTAAATTAATTTCACACATCGATCAAGAATAATGGTTGATTAATGGCATTAAAGTAAAAAAAAACACTTACTACTTAAATCAATTATTAACTAATAACCTATATCTAATTTGTAAAAAAGGAGTGGCAATGTAAATGCGACTAATACCTTCAAATATACTTCTTCTTTTAAATGATCCACTTTGGCTATAAGCCTAGCACCGTGAACATCTATAGTGACCACCACACTGTGCCACTCGTCTCTATTGAGAGCCCGACCCACTGTCACTGAGGTCAGATGCTTTCCAAACACATGGACAACTGCAATAATTGATGCAAATTGAGACAAGCTCGTTTGTTATACTTTAGCATCCCTTCGAAACATTTATTTAATCATTTCATTAAATTAAATAAATAAAATAAAAAAGCTCAGAAAGAACGACTTTAATTTGAGTAAAATAATTTTGGTGTGGACAGATGAAGTAAGAAAATAGAAGATTATAATATACGGTCGCATATTACAATCGATAATATCAATTATGGCTGATATGGATAATATAGACTTTAAGGTACTATGTAACATTCTATTGGAAATCTTCAAATGTACGATAGGGTTCTAGCCTAATAAGAACAGAGATAACCGAGTCTTGACGTGCATTCCTAGGAATAGAGGAAATGTATTAGTGATCTTTATTTAAATACTGATGATCAACTTAAAGGCAAAGTCCTGACTGACTTATTATCGCCCACTCCATACCGCAGTAGAGATTCAAAATTTTGGAAGGGTGCTGATTTAATATAGGCGTTTTTAAGAATAGATTACTGGAATTCAATGCCTAAGAGGAGAAACAGAGTTGAAAAATTTGTACGTAACGTGAGTGCCGCGAGCGGAAAGCTAGTAATATTATAAAAAAAAAAACTAATAATAAGGCAGAAATTAAAATGGATTTAGAATTCAGTGCTAGGGAAATCGAAGTAGCACAACAACGGCCGGATCAATAACAAGTTGATATTCTGAAGGGACAGCAGTTTATGGCTTGCATTAAACGATCAGCTACATCGATAGACTGTCAAACTGACGTTTGAATGGCGGAGCCTTGACATGAGTAAAAAGGTATGGTCATAAGGTTGTGCTGAGTTTTTGCCTATCGCATATCTACAAGATGATGAATTAGAAAGCAAATATAGAAAGTCGTTCCTAGATTTGATATTCAAATGTTTTTTTTCTACCTGTTATTTGTGTTTCAGGAAATGCATAAAGTTTTTTACCTGCATTATTAACCAACTTAATTTTGGTTGAGTTTCTTAGTATGTGTGATAGTGGAGACATAAATAATGTTTTGTATCACTTATTGAGTATCTGATTGGCTATGTTACTTCTCTGGATATAGAACTTAGGTAAATGGTATGTATAAACTACATAAGGAGTAATTTATTTGTATTGTAAGGAGTCTTGATTTGTAAATGATCATAATATTATTATCATACGTTTTCAGTTATGTTGTTTTGTATATACTTCTTACCTTTAAGTTGACCCTTTTCCACTATAACATACAAAGCGTAAGGCTGCATCTTGAAAACAGGGTTCTTTACATTATGATACACTAACAAACCGTGTGGAAGTCTCGTTCGAAATTTAAATGAAATCTCTCTGCACAACCTGAAATGTAAGAAAGTTATTGATTACTTCAATATCCTCTATTTTTTATTCAGGTAAAAATGTCTGGTCAACGTTTTTATAAATAATAATCCTTCAAAATTATTGTACCCGAATAGAAACGATATAAAATTGAAAACAAATAACTTATTAGAATTTTGCCTAAGGTGAAAATAACAGTGCATCAATATCAAAATTGTTCTATAACATACACAATCCAATGAAATATTATTATATTACTAGCATTTGCTCGCGGCACCACCCTTGTGAATGTCTCTTTCCAGGATAAAAGTATCCTTGTGATAGTAGTGCCATTCTAGGTGTGCCAAATTTTATTCAAATTAAGGCGTGATTGAACAACAAAAAATTCAGACATTTACGAACATCCAAACTTTCATATTAAAATTTATAATATTAGTACAAAATAGGACAGCCTCCGTGGCGCAGTGGGCGAGTAGGCGGCTGTGAAGCGAGAGGCCGCGGGCTCGATTCCCATACCAAGACCAATGTTTGTGTCATCCAGGTTTTTTTTCCAGAAAACTTGACATCAGGTAGGCGGCTGGTTGTAAAAAGTACAAGCCAGATCTTTCTGTAAAAGCATGTTGCGCCGACCCAACTGCGAGTGGGATAAGGGCATGTGGAAGAAGAAGAAGTAAGATCTTACCTCAACTGAAACCTCTGTATAATGTCCCCATCTAATTGTATATATGTATTATCCTTAGCAAACATGAATGTCTGATGATGTCCAGACTCAGCGAACGTTAGGAACCTGTCTCTATCACTGGGAGGTATCGGAGCAATAGCCGTAGCAAATGTTGAAGTTGACACGTTTACTGTAGTTGCACTTGATGATGTTGATAAAAGAGATAGTGTTGTTAGAGGTAAGACTGCAACATATAACATTTTCTTCGTTATTGAATTAGTTGAACTACTGTCGTAAGTCTTACCTAGTCTAAGTAATTGTTAGCTTGTGAATAGTTACCAGTTACCTGGTCTATAATTGTGTAGCTATTATTATACTGGTATCAAGAAACCAAATAGTTCTTTTTTTCTCTTACGCTAGATTCCATCTGGGTAGACATTATCGCTTTGTCAATTTTGGCATCAAGCAGCCATGTATAATCACTGTTGTGTTCTAGTTTGACGGGTGTTGAAGCCAGACAAATTACTGGGTATGTAGTATGAGCAGTGTAGTACAGTATTTTGTAATAAAAAAAAATTGTGCGAAGTTACTTCTGTTTATGGTCTGGCATGGCGCTTACCATCAATCGAACATAATTGCTCGTCTCGTTATTCATGTAAGTATTGTTGTATTTAAGAATTTATGTCTACTTTTAATACAATGGAAGGCAAGATAAGTAGTGTGGTGGTAATCGGCACGCTTGCCCATACTTAAATGTCCTTGTAAACACATATAAAATCAACATAAGGGTACATCTTACGTTTTTCTTCTGGCGCCATGTCGACAGGTAAACTAGATTCAACATCAGCTGCCCCGTATATAATTAGCAGTACTATCATACTCATCTCCCTTTTTGGCCACACTTCTTCCATTTTTCTCTGTTGGTTTCATTTATCTGAAATAAGTGTTTTTTTTCAAATACCCAAAATATTATTCATGTAACGATTCTGCTGACGTGATCCGGGTCGAGTCTAATATAGCAAGGCTAGGAATCATTCTTTTAGATATATCTTTTTTTTAGTGGTAGAGCCACTCTGTTGAAAGTTTTTTCTACAGCATGAAAGGATCGGGTCGACCGGGGTAATATGATGTACATGAAAGAGCAGCATGATATTACGTATCGTACGATGAACGGTTTTGCCGGAGCCCCAAATCCCCTGCCCAATCCTCATCCTTTCCTATCGTTGGTAACACACCCATATTTTTTCTAGTACTGTTGTCGCTCATGTATAGTGGAGATCAGTTACCTTCAGAGGACCCACTCGCTTATAGCTGACCTTCTGTTATAAAAAATATCCACGCGCAGTTTATTATATAGTACCGATGTTGACATTTCAATATACTTAAAAGAATCAGTTTACGTTATGGGTTTATTATCCTGTATATACCTTATTGTTCCAGTACATAAAAAAAACAACTATTCGTAACCAACAGAAAACGCATAAAATCCTTTCCGTATTGATGATTTGTTAAAAATAAACCTTATTATAATACTACAAGGTTGGTTTCGTAATATTGGCACCCGCATAGGGCATTGGGCGGAAATATGGAATCAGAGCGTCACAGTGTAGGCCCACTAAAACTACCAGCGTATTGTGAGCTGCTTTGCCGCTCGCTTTTTCTATAAACGTTGAGCACGGAATAAGCGTTAGTCATATTTTAAGAGGCCACTTTATATTGGCACTTGTGGACAAACTAAATTGACTCAAGTAATCGCATGTCTCGAGATGCCGAATTTGCCCAACACGTTGCGTTTATAATAAATCTACTTTGACATCGTATATTTTGAAATAAATTTTTCAAATAAAAGGACGTCGTAAATGGCCTTTAAACACAAAACAAAAAAAACATGATCAAATTATAGTGTATCATTACCTGTACTAACTCGTTAACAGTTTTACACTTACACTGATATGTAAATATAATATTTAAAAAAATATATAAAAAAACTTTTACATTTCACATAGGAACTGGATTTATTCTGTAACCTTTTTATAGGGCGTATTCCATTTTTAAATTGACGAAATTCAAACACACTGTCAACTAAAACGCGGGAAGTGATATGATTGGCAACAATACTTTTTCTTTCTTATTTAGTGCGAGAAATGGCCAGGCGTCTGTAACGCGCCCCCTGTCAACCGCGGAGGACTGACGCAAACTTTAACAGCACGTAATAACATAACAATTTGTCCTCATGGATCACAGTTGTTCCCAGGCGCAGGACTCAGGAGACAAGCGTAGAGGTTGAATAAGCGTATTGAAACTTTACTTTTAAATATAGTTCTAGAATGTTTTGTATTAAGGACTTTTGGAACAAAGTTAGGTACAATTTTAACGTAAATTAAAACATCTTTACTGTTTTTTTCATTTGATTTGGTTAGGAAATAACATGTAATAAAATAATAAAGAAATACTATTTTTTAAGAACACATTTTAGGGTTTCTGCACAACATTAAAACCTGACTTTTTATTACACTAACTAGATTACTTTTTGGACAACAGAGTCAATTAGAACGAAAAATATAATATGTTTTTATACTGATCATTAGCAATACGGTCATAAAATAATTAGTATTAATACACATGCTGCGTTTAATACATAAAACGATTTTTTTTATTTGATTTAACCGGTAAATATATTTTAGACTTCCGTGTAAACTATAATGTTTACTGACTTTAGGTTAAAGGGAATGTTTTCTTTTTTTATAGTATAGGCCGGCAAACGACCAAGTGGGTCACCTGATGGTAAATGAACTGCAACGCCTATGTACGATCACAATACCAATGATCATGTTGCCGACCTTAAAGAAAAGGGATAGTTAAGGAAGGGAAGGGGTTTGGGCTTCCGGATATCTCACTCACCGTACGACACGCAGCAGCAAACTGTTGCTTTACGTCGGTTTTCTGTGAGACAGTGGTAACGACCCGTATGAGCCGGCCATTCGCGCAGACAAATCTGTCTACAGAGTGGCTCTAACATAAGTTTCGACTTTTCTTAATACCAGATGTCGGATGCTCAAATCAAATAAAACAAAATCAAATAAATGTTGGGTTTTTTGAACTTTCGTCGTATTCAAATCTAAACCGTACTAGTGGCGTGCAGTTCGATCGTGTACCACGTGACATCTGCATCGGTCAATAAAAAGTAATTTCATACAATGCACAATGGGATGGATGGCGCATGGCCGTCGCGTGAATAACCAGCTGACAGCTAATGATGTCGCTCAATTAACGTGCAAAACATATGACACGATCCTGTAATTTAATTTATTTACACGACCATTAATTAACCGCGATGCTCTATTAAATGATGTGTTCCGCGTGGATATGATTTCTGGTCTTTTTATTACTTACCTACTTGACAGTAATTATTACAGTACGAATAGCAAGTTGCAACTTCACGTCGGTTTTATGTGGTAATTCCCCGGTCGAGCCGGCCAATTCATGCTGTAGGCAAAACAATACAGTTGTCTGTAAATAAAAAAAATAGCCTTCATAGGATTACTCCAAGGACTTTTAATCTACTTTGGCTTGTATCGTTTAAGAATTAAAATAAAGTGTAAAAAAGATTTGTCAATGATAAATAATGTTTATGTAGAGCTCTTTTATACGATACGTAATTTGGTTGGGGTTTTCCTTTAAATACCAGAACCCAAAACAAAATCCAAATGAAAGGTTCACTACCTGCGTTTATATTTAGATATATTTTCTGTTGATACCAATTTCGATTCAAGTTAAACCGATTTTATCGAAGGTACCGAATTCATTGTTGCGAGGAATTATAAAAAAACCGTGTTCTCTCTTATTCGCTCTTCCATTTTATAAGCAATTTTCAACGCTTTCCTTTCAGTAGGCATAATATTTGCTTACAATAAAGTGCGTGACTGTTATTCTATTGCACAATAAATGTTTTTTTAAATCACACCATAAAATTGGATATTGTGACGGATTTTTATATGATACTTTAGTTTTTTAGATTAGGTGCTGTCAACTGGCACATAAAATCATGCGGATAAAAATTTGTTTTTTAAACTGGAATTCTAAAAAAACAGTCGGGAGTCGGGACAATTAGGTACAAAAAGGTCTACGATAATGATTATTTTCTATTAAATTCTTGACGAGGTGTGAACGTTTTACATTTTTCTTACGAATATTGACAAAGCAACACAATTAATTGAACTGTACGGCAATAATAAAATTTATTTCTATTCTACTTCTTACTATTATAAGCATGAAAGTTTGTATGTTTGTGAGCGGCTGAACGGTTTTGGATAAAATTTATTACACTGGTAAACCACGGCCTGGATTATTACATAGGCTACTTTTTATATAGACTAATCTAGACATTCATTCGGGCGTAGCAGCGAGCAAAAGCGGGTGCTTCAATGTGCAAAATTAGAATAATCATCAGTTTTTTTACCACGTATTTAAGCATACATCGATACCTAATTAAGCGATTAGATTTCTACCAGTTTATCAAGAATTTACTCATGCCGTTTAGCAATCTTGGTACGTTTATAACGTATTTATAAGTGTTGTTTTTATAAAATAGATCCGCGTGATCGGAATGCTACCGACCTCAGACGAAATGGCAGTGGCCATGTCCGAGCGCCCACTCAGTGCATCTGGCTTACTCCTACTTGAAACTGGGTTAGGTATTTTAAATAAGAGCTCTATATTTTTGTACATCATTTAAAGCAAAGGTGCGGACTGTATTGTAATTAAGGGAGCTGATGAATACGTCTTTTAATGTGTCAATATTGTTTTATTTGGTCAGGATGTTCACGTAAATGTCAGTTATAGATATATCGGTTCAGTTGTGCACGATTTGTCTTGGTACCTGTGCTTCAGTTTATAAATATGTAGTAAACGAATGGACTGATTTAAATGCGGTTTTTTTAAACATTATCGAGATGTTTCTACAGTACAGTAATACATATAATATGTATACAATAATATACAGTTATATTATTACAGTTTTGGAAAGTAAATTAGATCTGGAAAATAATGAATAATTCTAAAATAATTAATAATGTGTACAACTTGATACGTATAAAGTGATTGTTTAAATATATATGTGTATGGTCCTACAGCTAAACAGCTGTACGGATTTGGGGACTATGTTACAACTCAAGTTTATAACATGAGGCCGGCTGCACGGTACATATAAATTGCGTCACTATGTTACAGTCAATTCATCGTTACTCAATATTACCATTTCGCTTACTCGTAACTAAAAACCCTCTCCCGCTCCCTGTCTGTCAGCTGTCAAACCCCCGCGTTATGTGGCGCAATTTTACTTCTAAACAGCCCGTATAGAAAAAAATAGCAACGTTGAAGTAAAAATATCACCCTTTTTTATGTCAGTGTTAAAAATACATTTTATTTTGAGTTGTCTGAAGTACTGCAGTGACTTGAATGTTATCATATATTTTGTTGTTATTTGTAAAATATAAAAACAGTTTTGTTTCCCGGGTTTTATTTTGGTGGTGATTTACATTCAAAGGAATAAATGGATAAAACCGTAATGATAAGAATGCAGCATTGAGGATTGGTGCACATTTATTTTGTTATTTTTAGTCAATTAAGTTTTAACGCACAGTCCCTTTTTGCAGCAGAAAAATATCTCTTGATAAAATTTTTAATACTTTTTATATTGGTATACTCTAGAAATAAACTGTTGTTAGTCTTTCTTTTTATTACACAGATCACATAAATAAAAAAACGTGGCGTAGCATGCTCATTTCTTTTAAATACCTACTTAGATGAACTAGCATATTTTGTAAACCCGCTCTTTTAGGCGCCTAGTCATATAGTGGGCAAAATTTATAGCTAAAGTGCAAATATTTTTTCATTAGATTTTCGGTTTAATTAAGACACTAAAATGGATTTTTTAAAGCTGGGATATTTATCAAGACTTTACCAATTTTGAAATGAAATGAAATGAAATGAAATGAAATGAAATAATGAAATGAAATAGTTTTATTCATCATGTAGGCAATTAAAATAGCGCTTATGACAAGTCAGTACAAAATTAAGAAACTTATGTAAGTACAGAAATCATATCAGCTAATATATACATAACATACATAGCATCGTCAAAATACACTGGGCAACTATAAAGTTTACAATATTTTTATATTAGTCCAGGATTGTTAAGTATTATTATTATTGTTATTTTTTCTCTGTTTTAAAGGTCGATATGGACCATAGGCATTACCGAAACGGCACGTGGTTTAAAACTACCACCGGATCCAAAACGACCCAACCTGAGAAGACCCGGCGAAACAAACTCAGTGGGCTTACTTTACCACTGGATTTTACGCGGCGCGACCCAGTCCTGAGAAGATCCAGCTAGTCAAACTCAGTGGGCTTGTTTTTGGTCCGATTTATCATACCAAAATAAATTAGGGAAATAAAAAGTCCTATTTTTATTTTAAGGTGATTGATACGGACCATGTGTACCTCTAAATTGTTGTTTTAAAACTGCCACCGGATCCAAACGCGACCCTGTCTGAGAAGACCCGGCGAAACAAACTCAGTGGGCTTGTTTTTGGTCCAATTTCTATAATCTCAACAATAATGACTTGTCAATTTAAAATTGCCAATTTTTATTTTACGTGATCGGTCGTCTTTTTTTGACTGCTCAATGATGCGTACAAACATATCTGTGACCATAGTTTTAGTTTTTTCGAGATATTTGATAGCTTTCATGTCATTTGTATATTTATAAATATAAAACGTGTTACAGAAAGGTGTAGTTATATTTAAGGGTCCTTACATACACCTGACAGTGGGTGTTTATATACCGGATCTTATCAAACCTAGACATCCTAAAATGTCACGCTAGTATTAATCATTCGTTTATTACGATCGATCACATCGAGGCAAAAGCTACACATGCGATAAAAAAAAATTAAATAACGCTTTCTTTATGTCCTACCAATGAAATTAGATTTGGTAATATGGGGGGTGGGCTACTTATAACTTACACTATTCGTTGGTTAATTTTTACCACACCTTTCTGTAACACGTTGTATATTATGCAGATTCGTACGCCCCTAGCGGCTCGTTGGTAACGTATTACCTGCATACGTATTTGTCGTATATGAATTATGTGATAGCCATCTAAAATGCTCACACTACGGCTACGGAAAGAAACACCGAGAAGTCAAACGTTAGATTGTTTCATTTAATGATCACTACGTAACACATTACGTAAAAAATGGGTTAATGTTAATATAGTACATTCTATTCAAATATTCAGCAAGTAATTATAGTTGTTAGCGCGTATTATGTTGAGTGGTAATACTCAGAAAGCTGCTAAGTGCGATCTTCGTTTTTTTAGATTGGAACTAATAAACCATGTTCCAATGTTTTTATTTTATTCGCTGTATCAATAGTATTAACGATTCAAAATTGTTAACCAATAATATGATTTTACAAAGCGTAAAAGAAATGCACCGAATTGGGAAACTCGAGCTTTATTAAATCGAAAGGGGTAGTAAATTCGATACAATGACGTTAGGGTTGCCAGCGACGATGCCGATAAAATAATTGAGACCTAAGTTACGTTCTTTGATGTTAAATTTACAATTTGGCAAGCTATAACTAGGAAAAAAAAATTGTAATATATTACAGAACAATTTGCTGTGTCAAATTTTAAGTTTGCATTGAACATCGTCACGTTATACGTTATTTATTGACATTAAGACTTGGAACAAATTATTAATAGGAAACATTCCATTCTACGATTTGAGTGAACTGTTGATGATGGCTCATCTTCGTTATTTATGCGGTCAGTTCACAGTTGCATTGTTATTTTTTATACATAATAGTGCAAATTGCTTTCGCTTTCCTGGTGAATCACTGTCTGTATTGTAGTCTATTTAGAATTACATCGAATGGTGTAACATGACGGAAAATTAGATTGGTTGTTATATTCTTACCTCTTGGAGTGACGAGCGCAGTCCAGTGCCCTCGGCCCTGTAGATTGAGGGCATTTGTAGAATTCTATCACGATATTCCCTGCATGTGGTAAGATGCGACTAACTGGGGCCGTCTGGGGTCACGGTTGCGACCCCATATATTGATATACGTTCTACGGTGCGACCCTGAGATGAAGTACAGTACGAAATATCGTGCTGCCTTTGACGTCGAAAGGCGTCCTTATTGTAAGGGGTTCGTAAGTTCCTTATGAAACGGTCACGAAGCGACAGAGCGAAAGGGCGGTTCTGGCAGCAATCCAGAGCACACTCAAGATCCCTGGGGTTTTTAGTGGGTATAACAGCATAGGATTTTTTTATTTAGGGACCCGACCTACCGATCTTTCAGACAACAGGGTCTGAAGGCTGGTGAGTCGGGCATAACCATCCCTCCTTCACCCGGGACTGGGAAGGTATCCGTATATCGTGATCGTTTCCCCGCTGAAATAAAAAGTCCAGTACTTTGTAATTCAAATGTGCTATTGTTTTTAGACTAAAATGGCGATCAGATGATGATAATAAAAAAATGACCTTTATATAATAGATGGTTAGAAGTTAATTCTCCTGCCTTTTTTAAACAGCAGCGAGTTTTATATTATATTAAGCAACTTATGGCAGTTATTTTATAGAATAGATGGTTAGAAGTTAATTCTCCTGCCTTTTTTAAACAGCAGCGAGTTTTATATTATATTAAGCAACTTATGGCAGTTATTTTATAGAATAGATGGTTAGAAGTTAATTCTCCTGCCTTTTTTAAACAGCAGCGAGTTTTATATTATATTAAGCAACTTATGGCAGTTATTTTCTTGGGTTTTTAATCATTTTGTTACATTCAGACTGCAGTCCATGTCGAATTTAGACTAGCGTATTGCTTGATGGTTCATCATAGAACGCATAGATGGCGCTATGGCGATACAAAAATACACTTGTTAATGCTTTGCTGATTTTCTTCCCTTACAATCATTTATTATTATTTTACCACTACTTAAACCCTTTTTTTAAAGTACTGGTATTGTTTTATTTATTTAGGTTTTCCAGCAGACTTACATAATTAATATTACAATAATACATAAACTATATATTTTATGTTTTAAAGGAATTTTATAAATTATTTATACCCACCCTATACACACTAGGTGGTAGGTCCCTGGTATACGAGAGGCCGTATCACCGTTTTGTCAATTTCTACCGCCAAGCAGCAGTGTGTAAATACTGTTGTATTTTGGTTTGAAGAACCAGTGAAATTACTGGACATTATGAGATATAACATCTAATATCTCGGGGTGACGAGGGCAGCACTTTAATTCAAAGTTCTTGTGGTATTGCTTTTCTATTATGGTGCCACTTGATTATGGTCAGGCGTGACACTTATCATCAGGCCAGCGATCAGCTTGTTTCGTCATTCAGACTAATAAAAACAAAACATAAACAATCAATGAACAAAAGCAGCATGAAGAAAGAAAAACAGTTTTTTCTTAATTCTAGCTGTCAGACCTTGACTAGCTGGTAACGTAAGTTAGTAAAAAGTTAATGATTAACTGCTAAGGATTGAAAAATAATGGCCGTGTACGTATCTCCTATAACTTTATATACGTAGCAATGGAGTCTAAACGGAACTGTGTTAAAGGAAATGTCTGCTCACCATTAATGCTTTTATTAGACTGAATAACTTATAAACTACGTACATACAATTAGCTGCTCTTTGCAGTATTACATATGAAATATGATATATATGTGTCCCTACATCCGATATGTTAATATTAGGTATTAATGTAATGGTACTTGGCCACAAGTAGAATAATAATATTATGTAAGTTGTAGTAACGTACCGTCACGCATATGGATTCGAGGGGATCTATAGAAGTGCAACCAGTAGTATTGTCATTAGGCCAACTGCTTTTTCGTCCTGTGACGTGATAGAGGGTTGTTAGCCTTATAAGCTGTGTAGTTTTTTTATTAAGAAATTAAATAAACAGCCTCCGTGGCGCAGTGGCGGAGTAGCCGGCTGTGTAGCGAGTGATCGCGAGTTCCATTCCCGCAACGAGATAAAATGTGTGTGTAATCCACAAATATTTGTTTCAGCTCTGGGTGTTTTCTCCCCAGAGGGGTTGACGTCAGGCAGGCGTCGGTCGTAAAAAACAGCAAACCAAATTTTCCCGTATTATGTGTTTAAAAACATGCGCCCTACTGTGAGTGGAATTAGGGCAGGTGGAAGAAGGAAATTAAATTAATACATCCTAGAGTCACACACATAATTCTGATCCCATACTGAACTAGCTTAATCTATATCGTGTGTATCAGGAACTACGAAGGACCACAGACCCGACCAAACCCAGACCCGAAACAAATTTTTGCGAAACACACAAACATTTATCTCAGTATGTATACCTTCGGCCTCTCGTTTAACATCTCGCCAGCTGCGTCACGAAAGTTGCCAAACTAACATACCTAGAGGATTACGATTCCATGACTCTTGGTTATTTTGGTAATTATTTAATAAGGCGAACTTTCGTCTCATTATTTTTTTTAAATACGGTTTAGGCTCGCGTTTGGTCACAATCACGCCTGAGGTAAGCGATGATGTGCTCTAAGATGAAGCACGCTTGCCTAGCAAAAAACAATTCACTCGCGAATTGAAGACACCCAGATTATATTTATCGGCGAACAAAGACTCTGGCAACTTGTTCCACAACTTGGCAATCCGTATGATGAAGGTGGAGGTAGAGCGTTTAGTGCGCGTTTTGGGAACGTGTACCATAAATGGGTGGCGTTTTGTCTCAGGTCGTCCGATGATGGAGTGGGGAGGAGGGACGAGCCGAAATACCGATATGTCAACCACAATACCGGGTGGTTTAGAGCCGCTCGCCCATTGCGCTATGGAGGCCATCAAATTATAATACGAAAGATGAAGTCACAACAAGCAAAACGAGTAATATATTTTTTATTATGTAATAGTACTGATGCAGAATCCGTTCGTCCGATACAGCGGTGAATGGTGATGGCTCGTCATTTATAACTGTACGCGTGTCCGTTGCTGCTTTTGATACGATATTGCTTATTATTTTTACGCACTCACGACTATTTCCGAAGAGGTAGGAAGTGGTGTAACTATGTACTAGTTACACATTTCGCCGAGCTTATTTCCGCCCATGATGTGATAGGGGTTGAGCCTATTGCCATATCGGGCACAATTTCAGACTCCTGCCTGATACTGAGCATTTCACAATAGAAAAACCCAATATCATTTTTACCCGAATCGGGGATCGAACCCGAGACCTCAGCACATCGTCGTACCGTGTACGCATTACAACTGCGCCACCGAGGCAGTCTTATTATTGTTGAGTAAATTATTTGAAATTTGATTTGAAAGTTGTAGAGCAATGCTGTATGAATAAGCCAGCTAGTATCGCTATTATGCAGAAAGGCGACGTGAAGTGGCAGGTTTCTATTGAATTTCTTATGGTGAGTGAGATTTGCAAACCCCCTATTGCCAACCAAACCCTGTTCCTTTTCATCATTTTCAGACTATAATGTTATAGGACTCTTCTTTATGGACCTGTCTAATGAATTTGAGAGGAGGTTCATTTTTAAGTCCGTACTGGTAAATATGATTATGAAGTTTTATAATGACGTAACGCAATATGCAGTGGAAACAGCGTCGAAGTCCAACGTCCGCCCGGCGGCGGATGCTTCGCCGACCCGTCGCGCCGCGTCGTCAGCTGCTATTCGTGCCTATCGACTGTTACCATCGACCTAAATGCTGCCACCATTATGTTTTACGACCATGCCGCTTCAAGTGTGAATGCATATTCAATAGTGCTGGAGTTTCAATTGACAAATTATTTAATTTCGGACGTAATATAATGTTCAATAAGTCGCCTACAGCTGATTAAAAATGTAATCAAACATTTCAATTTACTTGCTTATTACATCAAAACTAAACTTATATGTGATTAAAATTGCCATATTATATGCAATCGTCTGTGTAATTATATCCATATTTATATGTTTTTTCAAGACTTTGTAATTTATTATCAAAGATTGTAGCTGGTCAAATGACTTCTCTTTAGTACAAGATGAGGAAAAACGAGAAATATACTATTAGGCTGCCTGATACAGCCGCAGTTTCTAAACTGGTCCATCAATATTCAATAAATATAAAACAGCGCAAATGTGTAGTTCTAGAATTCGCGGTATGGTAATTTAACGGTCATACTCGGTTCTTAGGTAATCGACGTTAATGTACCAACCCACTGATCATTTACTGCGAATTGTATGTCCGTTATGCATGCCGTCAAATTTAATTTATTATGGTAATAATTTACTTGTACTTAGCGTTTTTCTATAGTGTCGCAAAGAAGCGGGTTTCCTTGGAACATATAGCATTAAAAGCAGTGATAGCTCAGCGGGGAGTGGTATGGACTATCGAGACGAAAGTCGCAGGTCAAAACCAGCCCCAAGTGCATACACCTCTGACTTTTCTAAGTTATGTGTGTATTAATTATTAATTATCACTTGCTTTAACGGTGAAGGAAACATCGTGAGGAAAACTGCATACCTGAGAAGTTCTTCATAAGAATTTCGAAAGTATGTGAAATCTGTCAACCCGCATTAGGCCAGCGTGGTGGACTAAGGCCTAACCCCTCTGATTCAGTAGAGGAGGCCCGTGCCCAGCTGTGGGACGTATATAATACAGGGCTAGTATTATTATATTATTATGTAGCATTATATGTCGGACACCTTTAATTCTGTTGTAGCAAAGTCACGTTAAACGTGAAAGTGTTGTCCGTTTAATAGTAATTTATTGAGTTATTCCACAAGATGTCTTCTTTTATTATTTCTATTAATGGAATATAAATAAATAAACACACCCAACAGTCACACACATAGTCCTGACCCCACACTAGGCCAATCTGTATCGTGGGTATCAGGAACTACGATGGACTTGCGGTCCCACTGCAACACCCGTACCCGAAACCAATATTTGTGGATCACATAAACACTTGTATCGGTATGGGAATCGAACCCACAGTCTCTCGCTTCGCAGTCGGCGACTCACCCACTGCGCCATTGAGCTATCGATTTATTATGACGGTTAGTAACTAACTACAGTCTAGTGTCTAGTAGTTCCCATCTATAACCGTCTCCAGGGTCCCATCTATCTCTGTACCAAAATTTATTAAAATCGGTTCAGCGATTTAGGCGTGACAGTGTAACAAACATACAAAGGCACTCTCGCATTTATAATATTAGTAAGCAAAAATATACTACTATGAAATAAAACTAGTTTATACGGATTTTATCGCGGTTTAATTTTTATTTTAGTCCCGACGTTTCGAAAGCTTTTCAGCCTTCGTGGTCACGGGTGAGACCAATAAAATAAAAATTAAACCGCGATAAAATCCGTATAAACTAGTTTTATTTCAATGTGTAATATTCGCGTAAACCTAAGAAATCACTATATACTACTATGTTTAAGTAGAGTGGTAGAGCCACGCTGCAGGCAGTTTTGCCTACAGCATGTATAGGCCGGCTTGTCCGGGTCATTACCACTGTCTCACAGAAAACCGGCGTAAAGAAGCAGCTTGCTGCTGCATTTCGTACGGTGAGTGAAATATCCGGAGGCCCAAACCCCCTCCCCTTCCCAATCCCTTAATTATCCCTTTCCTTTAAGGTCGGCAACGCACCCACGATTCTTTTGGTATTGTGGGCGTACATGGGCGGTGGAGATGACTTACCATCAGGTGACCCACTAGATCGTTTGCCGGCCTATATCATAAAAAAATGCTTTTAAACTGGACATAAACAATTTTAAACAACCGTTTTCTGAGTGGCGGTGACATCGTGGTAACGTTCGTGTTCAATACATTTTTATGATAAGAAAAAAAAAAAATGGTGCTATAAAAATGTCGTTACCAATCGTGTAGTTCGATGTTGTGTAAGTTTATACTTTATTAGATCGCAAAGTATTTTGGTATTGGAAGATGCTATAAAAATGGTTTATATCATTCTGTTAACTATGTTTATATTACGCTTCAAACTAATTCGGGTATCTAAGTGAAATATTCTTTATTCTTTCTGCCTGAGGTTATCCCGGCTTAATGCTTTGGTATCATGTGGGGCAACCCGTGGTCTGACCCCTACAACCTACTAGTGTGTCTAAGTGCCATAATATGTTATTTTTATCGGCCATTAGATGGTGTTTTTATAGCATATGGCGGCAAACGAGCAAGTGGGTCATCTGATTATAACAGATCTCCACTTCCCATGAACAATACCAGGAGAATCAGGGACGCTTAGCCGACCTTAAGAAAAGGGATAATTAAGGAATATCTTCCTCCGTATCTCACTCACCGTACGAAACGTAACAGCCATACGTCGATTTCTGTGAGACAATGGTAATAATCCAGTCGAGCTCTACCATTCACGCTGTAGACAAATCTGTCTCTACCACTTATGAAAATTTTATATAATATAACAACAACTCTGTTGACCCTTTCCGTGTCGTGAAGATATTCATATAGACAGCTTAATAAAAATAGTTAAATAAAAAAAATAATGTTCAGAAACGAGATATTATCCTTATACAGATAACTTAGAAAATTGAACATATTTAAAAAATGATATTTTTATCTGAAAACTGATGAACAGCTGACTAATGTTACGTATTGACGAAACCGGATGCAAACGCGGCGCGGCGTGTTTGATGCACGTAGACATCGCAACTTGCTATCTCGCTCTGGCTCCGAGACATCGCTCTTGCAGAGGTAATCAATCAAAATACGGTTTACAAACGATAAAATAATTAAAATATAAAAAATAAATATGATTATTTTTATAGACCTATTTTCGTATGCGAGTTATTTCATTACGTTTGAATATCGATGCTGATATCGCGGTTATAATCCCCAACAGGGTTTTTGTTACATATTGTGTAATTGATCTAAATGTGAAGGTTTTGATGTTAGTGGCTTTGAATGTTTGTTACTCAATCACCCCATAATGGCGGAACGGATTCGGGTGACATTTGGCACACAGATAGACCATGATTTGGGTTAGGACATAGGCTACGTTTTCTCCCGCAAACAGACATTCACGAGGACAGAACTGCGAGCAAATAGTAGCACTAGTAGTACATTGAAATAGAAAGGAAGAAAAACATTTATTTACCGACATAAATACACTAATTCAAAGGCAAAAAGAAGTACAAAACAATAACTAAATTCACACAACAACTACAAAAAAGCGAGATCAGCAGCGTGCCTTATGATGCTGAAAGAGTTCTAGTTCAGCATAATAGACAAGTAAGTACCTATCTGGTGCAGATTTTCAATTAGAACCCCGAACTATAATTAATACTGGGTTTAATATAAAATATATTTTTCTTTCTTCCTGGCGTTCTCCCGGGTTAATATCAGGGCCCGCCTTTCCATCATAATTTTACGGTATTTTGAGTTATGTGAAGCGACCTGCTATCTGACCCCTACAACCCGCAACGGGATTCGCCATTGCCTCGTCTGTTAACCAGCAGAGTGTAAAACGTGCAGGTGAGGTTAGCTTTGGGCGTAAAATGTTGCTGGCCCACATAGTCTGTGGTTTAATCTATACTAATATTATAAAGAGGAAAGATTTGATTGTTTGTTTATTGGTTTGTTTGCATTGAATAGGCTCCGAAACTACTGAACCGATTTGAAAAAATCTTTCACTGTTGGGAAGCTACACTATCCCCGGGTGATATAGGCTATGATTTTTATCCCGAAAAAGGCCGTTCACGCGGGCGGAGCCGCGAGCAAAGTCTAGTATAAAATATAAAGGAAATATTTGTCACGTGGCCGCCATTTTCCCCCTTACATGCACCTGTTTAGGTAAAGCCACGGGCCCCCGCCTGTCCTAATTTGTATAACAAACACATGCCACGAAACTTGTGTCAACAGTACATTCCTGTCCCGATTATTTAAGGCGAGACTCTCGCCTACTGTTATTTACTATTCGTTTTACAACGTTTTAACAAGATAGTTGTAGCCATACGTTAGTTTTATGGTGTAGTTTTAGTTTGAATAACGAATTCGTGGATAAGTATTAGTTGATGAAATCTAATATTATTTTACATCATTTAGTAAATTTGTTTCTACATGACGCGACGCCCAAAACTCGAGAATATATTTTCTAGCTTAGCTATAGCAGAAGCTAAAAGGTTAGCTTAAAACCTATAAAGGTTCTCTACGTTTCAACTGATTTTGGGTGTATGTGATAACACTACAATATTTATAACATAAACTCCTAGGTGAAATAGAGGTTTTTTGGAATGAAGTGTCGGTTTGTTATATTCGTTAACTAAATAACATACACAGATACGCACTCACGTCTGTGATCCCCAAACAGGTACGCAGAAGTGTAACCAGTAAACCCACATTTTACGTGGCTTATATTCCGTCGAAAATGTGATAGTGTTGCCATACCGAGCTTAATTTCAGACTCTGGGCTGATGCCGAGCATTTCGTGATAGAAAAAGCCAATATCACTTTTCGACCGATCGAATCTTTACTATAGCAGTCGTACTGCGTACGCATTATAACTGCGACACCAAGGCAAATTTGTGTCTATGTTTTCGATACGAAAAATCACGTGAATTGCCCGGGATGTTTTTGCTTGAATGACAAGACGAGCAGGTCGCTCGACTGATGGTAAGCCTGCCCATAAACAGAAGCAACACCACACAGAACTTTACTTAGCACTTACATGGCACTGAACTGCGCTCGTCACCCTGAGACATAAGTTGTTAAGTCTCATACTGCCAGTAATTTCACTGACTTCAATTTCCTTCAAACCGGAATACAACAGTGGTTACACACAGTGGCTTGGCTGCAGAAATTGACAAAGCGGTGGTACTAACCAGACTACCTCTCGCATACAAGGGACCTACCACCTTGTAATTCCTGGTATCGCAATAGGGTCACCCCACTATCACATTATATTATATCACCTCTGTTTATGGATATTTGCTGCAATCTGAATCCAAGGAACCACATCGAGGGCGTAATATCAGCCACATCACGCAGGGTCGGAATCCTGAACAAGGTGCGTAGGTTTTTTGCACCCGGCCAGCTTTACCGCTTATACAAAGCGCAGGCACGGCCGGGTGCAGAATACTGTTCGCACCTATGGGACGGTTCCGCAAAGTACTTGCTCGATGCCTTGGACGGATTGCAGCGACGGGCTGTCCGCATTGTGAATGATGCAGACGTCACAAAAAATTTAGAGCCGCTACAGCTGCGTAGGGACATTGCCTCGCTTTCCGTCTTTTATCGTCTGTATCACGGTGAATGCTCTGAAGAATTGTTTGACCTTATTCCTTCCTCACCTTTCCTTAACAGAACCACGCGTGCTGGCTTGCGAAACCATAGCTTCGTGGTCTCTTCCATCTCGGCTCGGACCAAGAGGTTCTCAAAATCGTATTTCTGTCGGACCATAAAGCTGTGGAATAGCTTGCCGGCGCACGTGTTTCCTCCTTCCTATAACTTGGGATCCTTTAAACGGAGTGTGAAGAAGCAACTAAGCAGGCCGGCATAATTCTGCCGATCTGCGATAGATTCAGTGTCTATCGTTGGTCGACAGTATTCATGGATTGCGCTATACTTACCATCAGGTGTAGCGTAGTCACTTTGCCGAGCCAGGATAAAAAAAAAAAAAAAAAAAACCCGAATCGGGGATCGAACCCGAGACCTCAGCACATCGTCGTACCGTGTACGCATTACAACTGCGCCACCGAGGCAGTCTTATTATTGTTGAGTAAATTATTTGAAATTTGATTTGAAAGTTGTAGAGCAATGCTGTATGAATAAGCCAGCTAGTATCGCTATTATGCAGAAAGGCGACGTGAAGTGGCAGGTTTCTATTGAATTTCTTATGGTGAGTGAGATTTGCAAACCCCCTATTGCCAACCAAACCCTGTTCCTTTTCATCATTTTCAGACTATAATGTTATAGGACTCTTCTTTATGGACCTGTCTAATGAATTTGAGAGGAGGTTCATTTTTAAGTCCGTACTGGTAAATATGATTATGAAGTTTTATAATGACGTAACGCAATATGCAGTGGAAACAGCGTCGAAGTCCAACGTCCGCCCGGCGGCGGATGCTTCGCCGACCCGTCGCGCCGCGTCGTCAGCTGCTATTCGTGCCTATCGACTGTTACCATCGACCTAAATGCTGCCACCATTATGTTTTACGACCATGCCGCTTCAAGTGTGAATGCATATTCAATAGTGCTGGAGTTTCAATTGACAAATTATTTAATTTCGGACGTAATATAATGTTCAATAAGTCGCCTACAGCTGATTAAAAATGTAATCAAACATTTCAATTTACTTGCTTATTACATCAAAACTAAACTTATATGTGATTAAAATTGCCATATTATATGCAATCGTCTGTGTAATTATATCCATATTTATATGTTTTTTCAAGACTTTGTAATTTATTATCAAAGATTGTAGCTGGTCAAATGACTTCTCTTTAGTACAAGATGAGGAAAAACGAGAAATATACTATTAGGCTGCCTGATACAGCCGCAGTTTCTAAACTGGTCCATCAATATTCAATAAATATAAAACAGCGCAAATGTGTAGTTCTAGAATTCGCGGTATGGTAATTTAACGGTCATACTCGGTTCTTAGGTAATCGACGTTAATGTACCAACCCACTGATCATTTACTGCGAATTGTATGTCCGTTATGCATGCCGTCAAATTTAATTTATTATGGTAATAATTTACTTGTACTTAGCGTTTTTCTATAGTGTCGCAAAGAAGCGGGTTTCCTTGGAACATATAGCATTAAAAGCAGTGATAGCTCAGCGGGGAGTGGTATGGACTATCGAGACGAAAGTCGCAGGTCAAAACCAGCCCCAAGTGCATACACCTCTGACTTTTCTAAGTTATGTGTGTATTAATTATTAATTATCACTTGCTTTAACGGTGAAGGAAACATCGTGAGGAAAACTGCATACCTGAGAAGTTCTTCATAAGAATTTCGAAAGTATGTGAAATCTGTCAACCCGCATTAGGCCAGCGTGGTGGACTAAGGCCTAACCCCTCTGATTCAGTAGAGGAGGCCCGTGCCCAGCTGTGGGACGTATATAATACAGGGCTAGTATTATTATATTATTATGTAGCATTATATGTCGGACACCTTTAATTCTGTTGTAGCAAAGTCACGTTAAACGTGAAAGTGTTGTCCGTTTAATAGTAATTTATTGAGTTATTCCACAAGATGTCTTCTTTTATTATTTCTATTAATGGAATATAAATAAATAAACACACCCAACAGTCACACACATAGTCCTGACCCCACACTAGGCCAATCTGTATCGTGGGTATCAGGAACTACGATGGACTTGCGGTCCCACTGCAACACCCGTACCCGAAACCAATATTTGTGGATCACATAAACACTTGTATCGGTATGGGAATCGAACCCACAGTCTCTCGCTTCGCAGTCGGCGACTCACCCACTGCGCCATTGAGCTATCGATTTATTATGACGGTTAGTAACTAACTACAGTCTAGTGTCTAGTAGTTCCCATCTATAACCGTCTCCAGGGTCCCATCTATCTCTGTACCAAAATTTATCAAAATCGGTTCAGCGATTTAGGCGTGACAGTGTAACAAACATACAAAGGCACTCTCGCGTTTATAATATTAGTAAGCAAAAATATACTACTATGTTTAAGTAGAGTGGTAGAGCCACGCTGTAGGCAGTTTTGCCTACAGCATGTATGGGCCGGCTTGTCCGGGTCATTACCACTGTCTCACAGAAAACCGGCGTAAAGAAGCAGCTTGCTACTGCATTTCGTACGGTGAGTGAAATATCCGGAGGCCCAAACCCCCTCCCCTTCCCAATCCCTTAATTATCCCTTTCACGCACCCACGATTCTTTTGGTATTGTGGGCGTACATGGACGATGGAGATCACTTACCATCAGGTGACCTACTAGATCGTTTGCCGGCCTATACCATAACAAAAATGGTTTTAAACTGGACATAAACAATTTTAAACAACCGTTTTCTGAGTGGCGGTGACATCGTGGTAGCATTCGTGTTCAATACATTTTTATGATAAGAAAAAAAAAAAATGGTGCTATAAAAATGTCGTTACCAGTCGTGTAGTTCGATGTTATGTAAGTTTATACTTTATTAGATCGCAAAGTATTTTGGTATTGGAAGATGCTATAAAAATGGTTTATATCATTATGTTAACTATGTTTATATTACGCTTCAAACTAATTCGTGTATCTAAGTGAAATATTCTTTATTCTTTCTGCCTGAGGTTATCCCGGCTTAATGCTTTGGTATCATGTGGGGCAACCCGTGGTCTGACCCCTACAACCTACTAGTGTGTCTAAGTGCCATAATATGTTATTTTTATCGGCCATTAGATGGTGTTTTTATAGCATATGGCGGCAAACGAGCAAGTGGGTCATCTGATTATAACAGATCTCCACTTCCCATGAACAATACCAGGAGAATCAGGGACGCTTAGCCGACCTTAAGAAAAGGGATAATTAAGGAATATCTTCCTCCGTATCTCACTCACCGTACGAAACGTAACAGCCATACGTCGATTTCTGTGAGACAATGGTAATAATCCAGTCGAGCTCTACCATTCACGCTGTAGACAAATCTGTCTCTACCACTTATGAAAATTTTATATAATATAACAACAACTCTGTTGACCCTTTCCGTGTCGTGAAGATATTCATATAGACAGCTTAATAAAAATAGTTAAATAAAAAAAATAATGTTCAGAAACGAGATATTATCCTTATACAGATAACTTAGAAAATTGAACATATTTAAAAAATGATATTTTTATCTGAAAACTGATGAACAGCTGACTAATGTTACGTATTGACGAAACCGGATGCAAACGCGGCGCGGCGTGTTTGATGCACGTAGACATCGCAACTTGCTATCTCGCTCTGGCTCCGAGACATCGCTCTTGCAGAGGTAATCAATCAAAATACGGTTTACAAACGATAAAATAATTAAAATATAAAAAATAAATATGATTATTTTTATAGACCTATTTTCGTATGCGAGTTATTTCATTACGTTTGAATATCGATGCTGATATCGCGGTTATAATCCCCAACAGGGTTTTTGTTACATATTGTGTAATTGATCTAAATGTGAAGGTTTTGATGTTAGTGGCTTTGAATGTTTGTTACTCAATCACCCCATAATGGCGGAACGGATTCGGGTGACATTTGGCACACAGATAGACCATGATTTGGGTTAGGACATAGGCTACGTTTTCTCCCGCAAACAGACATTCACGAGGACAGAACTGCGAGCAAATAGTAGCACTAGTAGTACATTGAAATAGAAAGGAAGAAAAACATTTATTTACCGACATAAATACACTAATTCAAAGGCAAAAAGAAGTACAAAACAATAACTAAATTCACACAACAACTACAAAAAAGCGAGATCAGCAGCGTGCCTTATGATGCTGAAAGAGTTCTAGTTCAGCATAATAGACAAGTAAGTACCTATCTGGTGCAGATTTTCAATTAGAACCCCGAACTATAATTAATACTGGGTTTAATATAAAATATATTTTTCTTTCTTCCTGGCGTTCTCCCGGGTTAATATCAGGGCCCGCCTTTCCATCATAATTTTACGGTATTTTGAGTTATGTGAAGCGACCTGCTATCTGACCCCTACAACCCGCAACGGGATTCGCCATTGCCTCGTCTGTTAACCAGCAGAGTGTAAAACGTGCAGGTGAGGTTAGCTTTGGGCGTAAAATGTTGCTGGCCCACATAGTCTGTGGTTTAATCTATACTAATATTATAAAGAGGAAAGATTTGATTGTTTGTTTATTGGTTTGTTTGCATTGAATAGGCTCCGAAACTACTGAACCGATTTGAAAAAATCTTTCACTGTTGGGAAGCTACACTATCCCCGGGTGATATAGGCTATGATTTTTATCCCGAAAAAGGCCGTTCACGCGGGCGGAGCCGCGAGCAAAGTCTAGTATAAAATATAAAGGAAATATTTGTCACGTGGCCGCCATTTTCCCCCTTACATGCACCTGTTTAGGTAAAGCCACGGGCCCCCGCCTGTCCTAATTTGTATAACAAACACATGCCACGAAACTTGTGTCAACAGTACATTCCTGTCCCGATTATTTAAGGCGAGACTCTCGCCTACTGTTATTTACTATTCGTTTTACAACGTTTTAACAAGATAGTTGTAGCCATACGTTAGTTTTATGGTGTAGTTTTAGTTTGAATAACGAATTCGTGGATAAGTATTAGTTGATGAAATCTAATATTATTTTACATCATTTAGTAAATTTGTTTCTACATGACGCGACGCCCAAAACTCGAGAATATATTTTCTAGCTTAGCTATAGCAGAAGCTAAAAGGTTAGCTTAAAACCTATAAAGGTTCTCTACGTTTCAACTGATTTTGGGTGTATGTGATAACACTACAATATTTATAACATAAACTCCTAGGTGAAATAGAGGTTTTTTGGAATGAAGTGTCGGTTTGTTATATTCGTTAACTAAATAACATACACAGATACGCACTCACGTCTGTGATCCCCAAACAGGTACGCAGAAGTGTAACCAGTAAACCCACATTTTACGTGGCTTATATTCCGTCGAAAATGTGATAGTGTTGCCATACCGAGCTTAATTTCAGACTCTGGGCTGATGCCGAGCATTTCGTGATAGAAAAAGCCAATATCACTTTTCGACCGATCGAATCTTTACTATAGCAGTCGTACTGCGTACGCATTATAACTGCGACACCAAGGCAAATTTGTGTCTATGTTTTCGATACGAAAAATCACGTGAATTGCCCGGGATGTTTTTGCTTGAATGACAAGACGAGCAGGTCGCTCGACTGATGGTAAGCCTGCCCATAAACAGAAGCAACACCACACAGAACTTTACTTAGCACTTACATGGCACTGAACTGCGCTCGTCACCCTGAGACATAAGTTGTTAAGTCTCATACTGCCAGTAATTTCACTGACTTCAATTTCCTTCAAACCGGAATACAACAGTGGTTACACACAGTGGCTTGGCTGCAGAAATTGACAAAGCGGTGGTACTAACCAGACTACCTCTCGCATACAAGGGACCTACCACCTTGTAATTCCTGGTATCGCAATAGGGTCACCCCACTATCACATTATATTATATCACCTCTGTTTATTCCTTCGGGGATATAGACGTGAGCTTATGTTATGTAAATAATTTCCTCATGGTTTAATGAACTTTGTCATAACCCACAATGAGTTGTATTAATTCAATTTCCTCAAGTCACACGATTGTGTGTTAATATCTTTAATACGATTATATTAATGTGCAAATAGCGAATGATTAAGTGGCTATTTAAATGTCAGTTGGACTTGTCTAGAGAAGACGCAGTTAATAGACTTGCAGTATCGTACATGTGACGATAGATATAAAATGTCTACTAGAAAATACTCTTTTATATGAATGAACTCAGGTTCATAAAACAAAACAGTATTCAACTATGAACTCTAGGTGTAACAGGTAAATCCAGATTTCACCGAGCTTGTGAGCGAGCTTTCACCCATAATGTGATAGGATGCGAGCCTATCACCATACCGGCCACAATTCCAGACTCCGGGCTAATACTGAGCATCTGGTAATAGAAAAACCCAATATCACTTTTACCCGACCCGGGATCGAACAAAAGACCTTAGCATCAGCCTCAGTCGTAACGCGTACGCATTACAACTGCTCCACCGAAGTAGTTCTGCGGCGGTTCTGAAGGACTGAGTCTTCTGTTTTAATAAATATAAATGCATAAATAGAAGATTAGTGGCAGCCAAAGACTACAAAGTTTTTATCGTCTTTATTAATCCCGTGATAATCGTAAAAGAAGGCAGCTGTATTGAAACCTTTGTAAGTGGTAGAACCAATCTGAAGACAGTTTTGAGTCGTCTGTCGAGTTTGTACCACTTTTTTGTTTTTTTCTATTGTATAGGCCGGCAAAGGAGCAAGTCACCGGATGGTAAGTGATCTCCACCGCCCATGAACGCCAAAAGAGTCATGGGCGCGTTGCCGACCTTAAAAGAAATGGATAATTAAGGGTTTGGGAAGAGGAGGGGGATTTGGACCTCCGGATATCTCACTTACCGTACGAACCGCAGCAACAACCTGCTACTTTACATGAATCGCAACAGCTAGCTATAATTTCGTGTCAGTTTTCTGTGAGACAGTGGTAACGACGAAAACTGACGCGAAATTATAGCTAGCTGTTGCGGTTCATGTAGTGAATGATATTTCCAGAGGCCCATGGCGTGACCTGCCTTGTGATGTAACTTTCCATGTCGTTCAACCTCTTTCCGTCATTTGACAACTACCCCCTTCAGCAAATTTGAATGGCTTTTAACTTGTTAATTTTTGACTTGATAAAACCAATTTTAAAACCAATTTGGAATAATTTAAAACCTAGTTACAATTCTAACTTCAAGCTGAAATTGAATGTACTTGATTTTTCCACCCATCCCTCCACCCCGGGATCTTTCGATAATATATTTTAGTGAACGTAACTTATTGATTAAGATATTAAAAATAATCGAGTCAAATACCATATTGGCCCCTTTCCCTCAAAGTCTGCAACGCGTGATTCTTCCGGTAATGTTGGTGTTCATGAGTAATGGAGAACACTTACCATCAGGAGATCCACTTGCTTGTTTGTGAGTCTGCTATTATAATATCGTGTGTTGTAAAACTCGCTCCAGTGATTGATCTAGTGCCTGCACATTAATATGTTACATTCAGTTATTTTGTAGGTTGGCATTACGATTGCGAGCGATAAGAGAGATTGCTCTTTTTCGAAACTATTCAAAACACATAGACTATTTGACGTATTAATGCATGCACCGTGATATTACTTATGTTTTAAACGACGTATCTCACGTACAGTGAAACAAAGAATGTGACATTTCAACAAACGTGCTTTACCATCAAAACATTAACTTCGTTGCAGATTCGCACTAAATAATCACTAAACCTCATTGATAGCCGCGTCATTGGTATAGTGGCAGCATACTTAGGCTGATAGCCGTAAGATCCCGTATTTAAATCTCAATTCGGGTAATCACAGTTTGTGTTTTTTTATATCTTATGCCGGCAAACGAGCAAGTGGGAGCAGGCGTGCTTGTTTAAAAAACATCAAAATTCACAAACATCACATTACACATTACTTACATTAACACAACACACATTAATTACATTATTAGTAGTAAGTAGGATGACTTGTTTTTTTATGGCATAGTCCGGCAAACGAGCAAGTGTTTCACCTGATGGTAAGTGATCTCCACCGTCCATGTACGTCCACACTACCTGAAGTATCATGAATTCGTTGCCCACCTTAAAGGAAGATTATTAAGGGATTAGGGAAGGGAGATTTGGGCCTTCGGAAATCTCACTCACCGTACGAAACGCAGCAGCATTTGTAGCAGTTTGAGTTTTCGATTCGGAAAATCAAACATGAATTGCTCGGGAAGTAGTGTTTAATGGCGATAAGCTAGTTCTCTATCATGTCATAAACGGAAATAAAATCGTTCAATCTTAAGTACATTAGTTGCATCTCTGCCTACGCCTTCGGGAATACGGATATGAGATCTTGTTTTTTTTATTGCATAGGCTGACAAACGAGCTAGTGGGTCACCTGATGGTAAGTGATCTCCACCGCCTATGTACGCTCACAATACCAAAAGAGTCATGGTCGTGTGCCGACCTTAAAGGAAAGGGATAATTAAGGGATTGGGAAGTGGAGGGAATTTGGGCCTCCGGATATATCACTCACTGTACGAAATGCAGCAGCAAGCTGCTACTTTACGTCGGTTTTCTGTGAGGCAGTTGTAACGATCCAGACGAGCTGGCCCATTCATGCTGTAGACAAAACTGTCTGCAGCGTGGCTCTACCACTCAATTTTGTTATACATTCACTTAACATAGGTCTTAGTAAAGTGGTTAAGTTTTTTATCTATGTGATAATATGTTTGTGCATTGTTTACTGTGTGTTTATGAAATAAGTTTTAAAATATGTGCAGAAATTGTAGATAGTCTTTATATTTTATCTATTGAGACACATGAAAATGTTGATCAACTGTTTGACAGTATGGCAAACTTGAATTTATGCTAATCATCATGAATATTAATTAAGTGTAACGCATAAGTTTTACACTTATTTTCGTTTTAGTTACAGATATTTTTTTGAGTGACATTTTATTTATTATTAAAAATAGGTCAGACGAGCAGATCGCTCGCCTGATAGTAAGCGTCATGTCTGCCCATAAACATAAGCAACACCAATCAGAACTTTGAATGATGATGGATTGCATGGCACTGAACTTCGCTAGTCACCCTGAGACATAAGATGTTAAGACTCATAGTGTCCAGTAATTTCATTGGCTTCAATGTCTTTCAAACCGGAACACTTTACATACTGCTGATTGACGGTAGAAGTAGACAAAGCGGTGGTACCTACCCAGACGGCCAAACTACCTAACCATCTAGTTAAGATAATTAAGATATTTACTAGATTGTGGACGCAACTCAATAACACAAATTATTAAGAGCCATTACATGCTACTTGACACGTTCAAATACAAAAGTAACACTGTGACATCAAAGAATTTTGTGACTTATATACCGGAAGAATAGACATCATTCTTCAGACTAGGTCCTTTCTGTTTTCTACGTTAAATAGTGTTTAAATCTTACTCGGCGACAACAGCATGACGTTGCATCTGCGGTTCCTAATCGTCGCCATTATTATGCCGGCCTGAAGTGGATACACTGTTTGATTACTGAATGCGACTCGTTATGTAATAAGTTACTATGTTATATTAGTTTATTGTCGTACACATAGTCCTTGTGACTGCCTCGGTGGCGCGGTTGTAATGCGTACGCGTTAAGATTGAGGCTAACGCTGAGGTCTCGGGTTCGATCCCCGGGTCGGGTATAGTGGTATTGGGTTTTTCTATTACGAAATGCTCAGTATCAGCCCGGAGTCTGGAATTTGTGCCCGGTATGGCGATTGGCTCGCCCCTATTACATCGTGGGACGGATACGCTAGGCGAAATGTGAGTGTACTGGTTACACCCCTGCCTACCCCTTCGGGGATTACAGGGGTGAGTGCGTACATAGTCCTTGTATTACAACTGTTATGTAATAATGAGTTATGATCTCGTTTACTGTAACCGCTACGTTGCCTTGATGTTGGTCCCACCAGCAAAGCACTAAGTTTCAGTATATTATATTATAATCTATTTCATACTATGCGATATGATACATAGCATTCTTTTTCTAAATTAGTGGTAAGCAGTATATTATATTCCAAACAATGAAGGCTATATACAACGTGTTATAGAAAGGGGCGGGTAAATTTAAGCAATGTATAGTGTAGGGTATTGGTATTTTATCCCCCATAGTAGCAAAGCCGATTGCATTGCTAGGACAATAATTATAGAATTTTCTTTTTTATCGAATGAGTAACATGTCGATATCGACTTTCAACTGTGAACAACACTAAATGATAAACAGTGATACTTCAGACCTCCTTTCATTAAATTATTTTTTAATTATAAAACATTAAACAGTTGTCAAATGTCAATATTTATTTGACGCAGTCAGTTCGGCAATTTCTGATTTTATGAAGTATGTTTACGAGTTCAAAAAAATATGTCGTATTTGACTAAAAACAAGTATTATGTATTGGTATTTTGTGTTGGTGCAACTGATAATAGCTTATAAGAGGCTCGTCGACTGTATTAAGCCAAATTCGTAGATGGATGACCTGACAATGAAATCTTTAAAATACTTCAGAGGATGGTACCTATATCGTCTTCAGCAAACAGTCTCTTTCAGGTATTTTGTGTTTAAATTACAAGTTACGTACGTATGCCCGTAGAATTAAGTAAATCTTCTTCAAGTTTATTAAAAAGTGAGTGTCATTCATTATAATTAACAGTGATGTGATCAATCTTATCGATCTTAATAAACGAGAGATTAAAATTAACGTGAAATTTTAGGATGTCTTGGTTTGTAATGATCCGGTACATAGGTACTTACTATAAGGAGTGTGTAAAGACCCTAAAATATGACCACACCTTTCTGTAACACGTTGTATAAACTAAACGAAATCTATACATCTATAACATTATCCAGACGCCGGTGAAAGTTTCCTTTTACTTTCCTTTGTTGATATAGTTTACGAATATGTCCACGTTGATGAGTACACTAAACACCACATACTGTACATACTGTTGCGTGAGAGTTACTTGCCCAAGTTTTGACTTTATTTACATACATATAAACAAGTTTCAATCTACTTTCAACTCTATTTAATAAGAAACAAAGTTGAATTTTCCTTGAAAAGGCGCCCTACTCATGCATCGTTCAAAAGACATCAACGACTAACCTTGTCAAGGTGTCAAAAAGTGCACGAAGCTCGAACATGTTTGTGACAATTTGACGTGACATTGTTGTGTTAGATTTTTCACTATTCACTATTTCACTTATTTTGTTCTATAAACGGTGTCTTTTATACATAAAGGCCATATTATGTTGCGCCACACCGCGTAAAATGGTGTTACTTTTCTTTTGTACTTTGTCCTTCGTGTAATTAATACAAGTGTTTTTTTTTGTAGAACAAAGCAAAATATGCTAAGTTTAGAATATCTGATGGATTGTTATCAACTAGTTTTACATACATCAACAAAACTCAAGCAATATACTGAAGAAAACTGAAGCTGATTGATGGGCAAAACACCGGGGGTAAAAGTTTTGAATTTGGTTTTTTGTTATTAACTTGAATGACGAAACAAGCAGCTCGCCTGGTCGGCGGTCGCTCGCCTGATGGGAAGCACAACGACAGAAACACCACCACACAACATTTTGAGCTTCAAAACATTACATAGCACTGGAATGTGGATGCATTACATTGCAGTGGATGTGTAGGATGCTAAGTTTCTTGTACTGTCAAAGTCCTTCAAACCGAAAAGCAACAATGCTTACACACTCCTGCTTGGCGGCAGCAATAGATAAAGCGATGGTAACCTACCCAGATGATCTCTCGCATACGAGGGACTTACCTCCAAATAAGTAGATTACATATTTTTTATTTATATACTCAGATTAAAGTAAAATCTTTGAGTAAAATCTAGTGTTACTAGACATTAGATAGCATAGATGTATTAATAACGAGGCAGGAATAGAAAATCAATCTATCTGAAACTTAATACAGTGTCTGACGATGAGCCTACGTAATTACCTCACTATATTCTTTTAAGTATATAGTAGTATAAAAATATCTATGTATGTAATTTTCTATCTTCTTAAAAGTTATGTCATATAGAATTACTCGTACTACGTATTAAAATTTAGTTTTCGTTACCCAGAATGTTTCTATAAATAGTGTTAATTTTAGAATTTATCTGAAAAATCATTGTTATATTTTATAACAAAGTGTTTTTATACATTTCATACACATTACTAAATAAGAAAAAATATTGAATACAGCACAAGTTGTTAGCATATTCAGGTTTTCTTTTGTTGTAAAATAATAAAAATAGTATTTCGCAGTTTATTTGTGGTTATAAATTGAATATAAATTAAATTACTTAGTGTATTTAGGTACGGTACTAGGTGTTGAATGACTCAGGTGATAAATTCTTTCTATACATGTCCATTTGTTAACACGTAGTGCAACGCAACAAGTAAAACTATTTTATCAATAGAAAGTTAATGCTTAGCTGTGCGATCACGTACGGAGACGCCCGCGACCGCGCCTGATGCTTGTATCTATCATTATCTATCAGCAATAGGTATTATTAAGTGGTAGTATGGAAATTAAAAATACTTAACAATATTAAGATCGCAAATCCAACGCAAAAACAGCGATAGCTTAGCAAATAATGTTAGGGACTATCAAGACGAAAGGTCCCATGTTCGCAACTAGTCCTAAGAGCATACACCTCTGACTTTTCTAAGTGATGTGTGTATGACAATGAGTTATTGTAACTTGATATAATGATGAAGGAAATATCGTGAGGAAACCTGCAAACCTGAGAAATTACGATCCCAAAAGCGGCGATAGCTTGACAGGGAGTGTTATGGACTGTCGAGACGAAAGTCGCAGGTTCGTAACTAGTCGCAAGAGCATACACCATTGACTTTTCTAAGTGACGTGTGGATTCATTGGTAATTGTTATTGCTATAATTGTGAAGGAAACGTCGTGAGGAAACCTGCACACCTGAGAAGTTCTCCATAATTTCGAAGGTGTGTGAAGCTAACCTGCGTCAGGCCAGCGTGGTGGACTAAGGCCTAACTATGACAGGGATCATTCAGTAGAAGAGGTCCGTGCCCAGCAGTGGGACGATAGTATAGGGCTTATATATCTATTAATATTATAATATTAAGATCAAGTTATAGGAGTATTGAGTATAGTTACGTGAGGGTTACTTTCTAGGGGTGCGAAGTCAGGAAACCTCCACGTGGTGCACCCTGGGCAACGGCGGTCAAGTTGACCGACGGCTGATATCCTGACAACAGGTGGTTGACGGTCGTTGCATGTTGCGGCGGCCGTCGTCATTTGTGAGGGGCTGTTTTTAGGGCCGCCCCCGGGTTCTGTCTCGGGGGTGTCGACGGGCTCGGTGTGCGCTCACCCCGCCGCCGAGCAGGACTGCGGTCACCGTCGGAGATCGTAATCTGGTCAGGAGGTCTGTGGTTATGTCTCGCGCTCCTGATCGGACCGAGGGTCTTGGCTTAACCGCCTGGGCCGCGAGGTAGAAAACCTCTATAAAAAGTTACCCCGAATCCCAAGCGGCGGCGCACCGCGAGGGGATGCATGGCCGATGGGTAGTTCGGTCGTTAGTGCGAACCCCCGCCGGAGTCCAGCCGAAACTCCGAAAGCGGGTTACGCCTAGGCTTACCCAGGTACAGGGGTCTCTGCCTGGGTGGACCGTATATTTCCCCCATACTCGTGGGATTTTTATGATGAAACTTACGTTCTCAAAAAAACCCGTCGTTGTGGTGGAGAGGCTGTCTGCCTCGGGGGGCACTCGTGGCCCAGAACAGACACTGGAGGAGGGGCGCAAGCCCAAAGGTGAGGTTGCCGAGGTGGCGCCCGTCCCGGTTCTCGAGTCCGAGGCCGGGCCGAGTGGCACTACCTCGCGCACGAAGAGGGGTCGCCGAGATCGAGATCGCGCTGTGGTCTCGATCTCGAGCGACAGTGAGTCCGAGCCAGCTGAAAAGCTGGTCGCTGTTTCCACGAGTCCAACACCGGTTCCGGAGTTGGACGTCGTGGAGATGGAAGAGGCTGAGGTGCCAGCCGACGAGCTGGACTGGCGCCTGCGGCTCTCGGCGACAATCCGGGACGTGTCACACAAGTCCCGGAATTTGAAGGGGACGGAGCAGCGGAGGCTGAATCTCGCCGCCAACGAGTTGTTGGAGAGGGCGGGGGAGTCAGGCTCCGCTGAGGTAGCCCGCTTGGAGGCAGAGAAGGCGGCCTTGGCAAGTGAGGTCGCCAAGCTGAAGGCTGCACAGGCGGAGCAGGCCAAAGTCCTGGAGGAGGTGTTGGCGACAGTGAGGTCGCTTGGGCTGCCGCAGCCGGCGGTGCAACCGGAGGGTGCGTCCGAAGAGACGTTCGCGGAATTCCAGCGGCGTCTTTTTAATATTTTGGACGCCCGCTTTGAGGCAGTCTATTTGCGGCTGCCTCCCGAGCGCCCAGTTCGGCCTCCTTTGGCCGCTGACCGGGCCAGGCCGGAGAGGGCTGAGTGGCCGCCGCTGCAAGTGCCGCGGCCTCGAGCCACCGTTGGGCCGCCGTCAACACCTGCGGCCGTGGCCGGTTCCTCCAGGGACCCGCCCCTTGTTGCCGGTCCGCCAGTCACTGGCAAGGGGAAAGGGAAGGGGAAGGGAAAGGGTGGGAGCGGAACTTCCGCCATACCCGCCCCAACAGAGGCTCCCCGACCTGCACCCGCAGTCGTGGCCCCGTCGGCCGTTGCGGCTTCCTCCGCCGCTACTCCGATTCCCCCCCAGCGATCATCACGCGCGGGGGGGAAAAAGAAGAAGAAGGGCCGTCCGGCTACCCCGGGTCCGCCTCCCCGCGAGCCCCGCCCGCTGCCTCCAGCTCCGACTTCTATGGACGACGGGTGGGTGACGGTTGCGCGAAAGGGGAGGCGGAACAATCCCCAGTCCGCTCCGAGAGCAGCGGCTGACGCACAGCCGCAGCAACAGCCTCAGCCGAGTCAGCGCAGGCCAGAGCCAAAGCTTCGGCTGCACCGCAGGGCGGCCGTCACCTTGACGGTGACGCCGGAGGGTCTTGCACGGGGTGTGACTTACGCCCAGATCCTCCGGGAGGTGCAAAGGAGTGTGCGCCTCGCCGACCTCGGCATAGCCGACACGCGGGCCCGACTAATGGCCACGGGCGGCTACCTCTATGAGGTGCCCGGGCCTGAATCGGAGGCGAAGGCTGACTCCCTCGCCAACAAAGTGAGGGAGGTGTTCCGCGGTACGGAACTGGAGGGAGACGTCCGTGTCTCTCGCCCGTTCAAGACCGCGGAACTGCGAGTCTCCGGGTTGGATGCGTCAGCCGACCCGGAAATGATCGCAACGGCCCTCGCGGGGGTGGGGCATTGTTCGGCGGAGAATTTTAAGGTCGGGGAGATCCGCCCCGACCGTTCAGGCCTTGGTGCGGCATGGGTGCGGTGCCCAGCCAAGGTCGCCAGTGCAGTTATTGGGGCGAAGCGGGTCCTAATAGGCTGGGTGGCGGCACAGGTCCGCCTCCTTGAGCCGAGGCCCATGCGGTGCTTCCGGTGCCTTTACAACGGGCACGTCCGGATGCGCTGCACCGATGAATGCGACCGTAGCGGAATCTGCTACCGCTGCGGTCAAGAGGGCCACAAGGCCAAGGAGTGCTCCGCGGAGTCGCACTGCGCAGTCTGCGCAGCTGCAGGAAAACCCGCGGGGCATAAGTTGGGCGCCAAGGCCTGTGTCGCTTCCTCCCGTCCCCGCCGCTCTAAACGCGGTGGGCGCGGCGGGGCTGTGACCCAGCCGGACTCGTCCCACAGCGTCGCACCCATGGAGATCGCCCATTAATATGGCGCAACGATTCCTCCAGGCGAATATTAACCACTGCGCCAGAGCACAGGACTTGCTCGTTCAAAGCCTGGCGCAGTGGTCGATACAAGTGGCTGTGGTCGCCGAACCGTATTTTGTCCCTGCTAGGGAAGATTGGGCAGGGGACCTAGACGGTTCGGTGGCCGTCATCACTCGGGGCGCTGCCGGCTCCCCACCCTTTGAAAGAGTAGCGAAGGGTTCGGGATGCGTGGCGGTTCTGTTGGGGGGGGTCTGGATTGTGGGAGTGTATTTCTCCCCCAACAGATCCCTGGCCGAGTTCGAGCTATTTCTCACTCGGCTGGGGGCCCTGGTGGTGCAAGGCAGTCAGCCTCGCCCCGTCCTCGTCGCCGGCGACTTCAACGCCAAGTCTCTGGCTTGGGGTTCGTCGGCGACCGACGTGCGCGGCGAGGCCCTGGAGGAGTGGGCGATCTCGTCCAGCCTGGCCGTCGTGAATCGCGGATCGGTGGACACGTGCGTGCGGCACAATGGCGGTTCGGTGGTGGACATCACGTTCGCCACCCCAGCACTAGCCCGCCGTGTCCGGGATTGGAGGGTCCTGGTGGACGAGGAGACGTTGTCGGATCACCGATACATTCGGTTCGACGTCGCCTCGTCCCCTACTACCCAGTCTGGTGGTGGACCAACCGCTCCGCGATCGGACGGCCCGCGTTGGAGTTTGAAGCGCCTCAACGTCGAGGCCCTGAAGGAGGCCGCTCTGGCCCAGGCGTGGCTCCCCGTACCGGAGAGGCCGGTACGGGTCGAGGAGGAGGCGGCGTGGTTCGGGGCGGCGATGTCGCACGTCTGCGACGCAGCCATGCCCCGTGTCCGACGCCGGCCTGAGAAACGCCAGGTGTTCTGGTGGACGGCGGAGCTCACGCGGCTGCGTGTTTCATGCGTGGCCGCGCGCCGTTGTCTCGCCAGGCACCGTCGTCGCCGGATTCGTCTGCCCGGCGACGAGGACCAGGAGCGGCTGCTTCACGGCCTCTACAAAGAGGCCAAGAGAGCGCTGCATGTGGCAATAGCGGGAGCAAAGTCTGCGGCTCGGAGGGAGTTCCGGAGTACTCTCGATAACGATCCGTGGGGGCGTCCGTACCGCGTGGCGTTGAAAAAGTGTCGCCCGTGGGCGCCCCCGCTGACGCAGAGTCTCCGGGGCGACCTAGTCGAGGAGGTCGTCGCGGCTTTGTTCCCGGCCACCGAGGATGTCACTCCTCCACCGATGGCGCCAGGTCCAGCGGCGCCATCGTCGTTGAGTTCGGCAGGGGTTGTTTCCGAGGTTTCGCCCGCAGAGTTGCGGGCGGCAGTGGTTCGGCTGCGGGGCAAGAACACCGCCCCAGGGCTCGATGGTATCCCCGGCAAAGCCTGGGTGCTAGCCCTCGAGTTCCTGGGTGCGAGGCTCCGCGGCCTTTTCTCCGCCTGTATGGAGCAGGGCGTCTTCCCGTCGCGCTGGAAGACCGGGAAGCTCGTCCTGCTCAAGAAGGAGGGCCGACCCGCAGAGTCGCCATCGGCCTACCGGCCCATTGTGTTGCTCGACGAGGTCTGCAAATTGTTTGAGAGGGTTGTTCACGCTCGCCTCGTCGAGCACCTTGAAGGGGTCGGGCCGGACCTGGCAGATTGCCAGTTCGGGTTCCGGCATGGCCGATCGACCATCCACGCGATTTTGCGGGTCAAGGCACAGGCGGAGGATGCAGTAGCCCGGGGCAAGGTGGTCGTGGCGGTGTCTCTCGACATCGCCAACGCGTTTAATACGCTGCCCTGGGCTTGCATAAATGAAGCACTGCGGTACCACGTGGTGCCACCGTATTTACGGCGTCTGGTACACTCGTACCTATCTGATAGGGACGTGTTGTATCCGGGCGCCGACGGGTGGCACCGACGAGCAATGGCCTGCGGTGTTCCACAGGGCTCAGTTCTGGGCCCGCTTCTGTGGAACATCGGCTACGATTGGGTGCTCCGTGGTGCCAATCCTCGGGGCGTCGCTGTCGTCTGCTACGCGGACGACACTTTAGTGACAGCGACGGCGAGATCCTTTCAGGATGCCGCCCTGCTCGCCTCTGTGGGTACAGAGCAGGTGGTGGGCAGGATTCGGCGACTGGGCCTCACTGTGGCCCTGAACAAAACCGAGGCCCTTTGTTTCCATGGGCCTCGGCGGGGGCCACCTATGGAGGCCCACATCACAGTGGAGGGGGTGCGGATTTCCATCGGCTCCACCATGAAGTATCTAGGATTGGTGCTAGATAGCCGGTGGAATTTCCGTGCCCATTTCGAGAAGTTGTCGCCGAAACTGGTGCGGGCAGCAGGTGCGCTTGGAAGCCTGCTGCCGAACCTGGAAGGTCCCGGCAACCCCTGCCGTAGTTTGTATGCGGGAGTCGTGCGATCCATGGCCCTTTACGGTTGTCCCGTTTGGGCCGGGTCCCTGAGCGCCCGCTGTGTCACTCTACTGCGTAAACCGCAGCGCTTAGTGGCACAGCGGATCATCAGGGGCTACCGCACGGTCTCCCATGAGGCGGCCTGCCTGTTGGCGGGTACTCTCCCTTGGGAGTTGGACGCCCAGCACCTCTCGTCTGCGTTCTTTTGGCGAGAGGGGGCGTCCCAACGTACGCAGAGATTGGCTCCGAGGGAGATTGCGGCCCGATTTCGCAGAGCCGCCGTGGAGGAGTGGCATGCCAGGCTGGAGAGCCCTAGTGCCGGTGTGAGGACTGTCGCGGCAGTGCGTCCTGTCCTTGTCGAGTGGGTCGACAGGCGCCACGGTGCGCCTACATTCCGGCTGACACAGGTACTCACGGGCCACGGGTGTTTCGGCTCGTACCTGTGTCGCATAGCCGGAAAAGAGGATTCCGCCGTGTGCCACCATTGTGGCAACTGCCGCGAGGATACGGCACAGCACACTCTGGAGGAGTGTCCAGCCTGGAGTGACGAGCGCAGCGCTCTCAGAGCAGTCGTCGGAGGAGACCTGTCGCTGCCGGCCGTGGTGTCTGCCATGGTCGGCAGCCGGAGGTCTTGGCGGGCGGTAGCCTCCTTTTGCGAGTGCGTCATCTCGCAGAAGGAGAGCGCCGAGCGGGATCGTGAGCAGAACGATCCCGCGCGCCGCCAAAGGAGACGTAGGAGGCGTCGGGTGGACGACTGACCGGCGTCTCCCGCCCTGTGGAATGGGGGCGTTTGGAGAATTCCACCACGGTATCCCCTGCCTGTCGTAAGAGGCGACTAATTGGGGCCATCGGGGGTCGTAGGCGCGCAGCCGGGGGCTGTCGTAGCGCCATTATGGTACTTTTGTACATGCGACCCCGGGATGGACGGCAGCACGGGTGGTCGGCCTCGTGTCTGCCGTTGACGCCGAGGGCGTCCTTCGGTGTGCGGGGGCTTCTGAGCCCCCCATAAGGAGACGGGCCGCAAGGCGGCACCGCGCAGGGGCGGTTCCGGTAGCAATCCTTAGATTTAGCTAAGAATACCCCGGGGCCGCTCCACATGCGCCGAAGAAGGCCACCGCGGGGTTTTAGTTGGTATGCCGGTGTAGGGTGTATATATGTGTTAGGGACTCGGCCCAGCGGTCGCTCGGATTTAACATCTCTCCCGGGCGGCTTAACGCTGGGTCGTAAGACCGGTGAACCCAACATAACCGTTCCGCCTTCCCCCGGGGCGGGGCGGTAGCAATACAAGTCGCTTTCCCCGCGACAAAAAAAAAAAAAAGGGTTACTTTCTAAGGGAGCTTTCGATATGGATAAACAGTAGTGTAACTAAGGGATTGCTACGAAACGTTTATTATAAGTTACGTGCAACCGAGAATATACTCTTGTAGTACGCAACACTTATCAATGAAGCAGTTTAAACCAATCCTAGTAAAAAAAATCTATTCGGGATTTTACGGCGAAGCGATGCTGCTGCGTTTAAAAGCTGTCTACCAAACATTTGTTCAAATTAACTCATGTTTGAATGTTCCAAATCAATTTCTTTATTGCGACTGTCGTTCGAAACCAGAGCGCAACCAGTTTATATCGGTGCATCTGTTGCGCTCGCAGTTCCGGGTTCTGTTCCCGCCCATTGTATTGTGTACCTACTTCTTTGTTCATAGCAGTGCAATTTAATAAACTTAAGAATAAAAAGTCAATTTCCTCAAGAAAATCAATTGTGATTTTTCTATTTTTCAAGAAGCGATAACCTAACTTGAGATTTATAAAGCAATCTCGGGGATAACCATCGCATAAATCAACTGGACAAAGCTTTTGATATTTCCTAATTATAAGGAAGTACTCCTTATTGAATTGATTCCAATAATATTGCGGCTATTGTAAACATTTTTAATCAGTTGCCATGCAACACCAGCAAACCGCTGAAGTTGCGAAACGGGCGCGCGGCGAAGGTGAAGGCGGCGGCGGCGCGCCAGTCTATAGCACGAGCGAGCGGCGACAGCACGCCTGCGTACACTCGCGCCGAACCAGCGCCGAACCGACCGCGAGCGCACTCCGCGCACCGCACCGCACCGCCGCGCGCGCAAACTGTCTCCCGACTCGGAACTCCTTATACCGACACCGTTCCAAATTAAAAAAGTGTTGTGATGACTGTGCTGTGATTGTGACCAGAGATTTCCAGTGTATTGTGAGAATTTTTCTCGTTTGACACACATACGTGAATAACGGTGCGATCCGACGCTCGATCAACTCGCTAAAATCGAAGTGTTTAGTGTATCTTAAAAGCAGTGTGCCGGAATTTTAACGGACTTGCCTAAGTAGAGGTAAGCACGGATGTTTACAGTTATGCTTATTGTATAACTTGCTCTCGGAGAAAGCTTTCTGACAAGAATCGTATAGGTCGCAGAAATGTTTAATGTCTTAAATTAGTTATTAAGTTGTTAATAAGTTCAATTGTCTTTCTTTCTTTCTGAAACGTAAAAGCGGGGATGTAAGTAGTAAAATTTATTTGTGTTATTTCACAGTAACTGACTAAAAATAATACCTATACACTTAGATGTTTATAAAGTATTCATTATAAAAATAAGTTTCCACAAACAGTGGTGGGCACAGTAAAATATTATACATAGGTACTTTAAGCATTAATTAATTCATAGAAGTATAATATGAATATTCAAATATTGACATTTTCAAAGCAGTTGATGAAAAAGCGAGGGAAAATGATGCGGGAACGCGGTAGTATCTAGAAGGAACAATGCTCGGGAGAAAATATCTGAGCCACTGGAAGCACATGCGACAGCGGAGATTCTGTTTAGAATAAATTTACTTTTGAAATGAGCTCTGTAATTCTATTTTGTAAACAATAGGCAGAATTTATTTGCTTTTGTTTAATTAGTTATTCTTTGCACAACATTTTCCAAGATTTCCAAGCGGCAGTTTATTTTTGGCAATTGTACATTTCACTACGTGAATTTGAGTACATAGAATACGCAAATAATTAACCTATCTATCTATTGTCTGAACCTTATTTACCTTGGCCTCCCATTTGCATATCCTCTTTCTCCCTCTCTATCTCTCTCTGCCTGGTCACCTGTTATTACTGAATAGTTTGGTTATGACGTTTCTACAGTATATGGAAAGTTCAATCTGCCCCACCGGCCATCGTCCGCTTCTTCTAGTACATAAATCACAGTTTTTCGGAGAAGTATCTTTGAACCTTATCCTCCCATCAAGCCGTACAGCGCAAGTATATAGTCTTCAGTATTGCCATTAGTAACATGAGTTTTTCCAAGCTTTAGTCTATACGTATCACATGACATGAGGTTTATGCGCAGGATACATATTGTTATCGTGGATAACCATGTCTATATTAACAGCGTTGTAATAACGGACGAAATTGTACGCTTTGCAGTCCAGGGGATCCTCAATGTTCTTAGAAAATAACACATTTAAAATACATTTTTCCTTTTTTTTCCTAGATAGGATTCTTCAGGTCAAACACTCCATAAGAAAATATGGCAAAAACTAAGGCTCAGATTAATATAGATAGATCGTAGCCTTTTATTTGTAACTCGGGATATATTCCAAACGGGACATTCCTATATGGATATATCTTAATTTCATATCTTCATGTAAGGTTTTTTAAGTGTTTACTTTGTAGGACACATGCAAATAACTTAGTGTTTCTTCAAAATATAAGTAAAGTCATACGATATGCAATTAAATGTTATCGTTCTTTGTTTAAATATAACTTGCTGGTTTGTTAATAAACTGTTGAACTAGGTAGGTACGCAAAACTTTGTGAAACGGTATAAACCGTTACCTAAATGTAATTGAACTAAAGCCAACCATTACGAATTACAATAATGACCACGCAAATGGAACAAAATCAATTAATATGACAACGGCGGAGAGAAATAAAAGTTTATAACAATTTGAGCAGAACAGTACAGTGCTGCGCAATGTTGGTGACAGCGCATGACGACATCGTCATGAAACAAGTTGAAATATTAGTTGTCGAAAGTCTCTTTTGTCTCACCAGGTTTCTTGAAGTAGAAAAGCGACGGCAGTAATGACAAATATGATGCTGGGTATTGTTTCTTTAAAGGGTTATTAGTGAGGGCTGAGTGTTTGATAAATTCGATAGCTTTAATCTTTGATTATTTATGGATGAGTTGCAATTATTTCTTATCTTAATGAGACCGTTTATGAACAAAGATTACTATATGAAACCAGCGTGTAATATACCCTGTTTCGGTAGAGACAATGATTGATTGCTCCATCAATCAATAATTATCCGTAGACTACACTCAACTGACTTAAATAACATAAACTTTGTGGCTGTATTTTCACTTAAAACAGTCACCTATACATCTTAGAAATGTACGTACACAGATTATGGAATTTATGACAGGTAAATCAATATGAGTTTCATTGTTGTTCTAAAAAATTGTGTCTCGTATCTTAAGCCAACTCCAAGTTCTCAAGACCACCCCCTTTTTATGACAAGACAAATACAAATAAAGCACGTAATCCGTAGACGCGGCTTGATATGACAGGCTAAAACTCGCACGACAAGCCGATCCGTTTGAAATAGCATCTTATAGTGTGGATCTTCAAAGAATCCAGGCGTGTTATCTGCACCAACAAGTCATATCAACAAAGACGTCTATGTTTTAAAGTACAAACATTGAAGGTTGTAAAAGCTTCCAACTTGATAAGGCATATTTAGATACTAAGCTTGCCCGACCTTGGTCTCTCTTATCAGCACTTCGTGCTCCATTTCACGCATCTGTTGAATATTCTTGTGTTTCGTAACTATCGGTTGATTATTCGTAAATTGTGACATCCTTTATGTTAACTATTTTAATTATATTGTGTCTTAACGACATTTACTATCTGCGCGATACAACCAGCTATGTTAATTAATGTTATTCATGATTTTCGAAACCAGAACATTTTATTTTTCATTATTTTTTGGTTAACATTTATATACATATGTAGTCTATCTCTTTGCTAATGCTTCTTGTGGTACGTTAACTCATTGGTCACGTTGTGATGCACTTAAAAATATTGTATTATTAATTTTAATGAATAATACAATAATTTGTTAAAATTAAATTAAATTCAATAATTTATTATTTATTTTACTCAATATAACTTAAGCTCATGCTTATATCCCCGAACAGCTAGGTAGAGGTGTAACTAGTAAAACCAGTAGTTTATTTAAATAAAATTAAGTTATTTAAAAATCTGTCTGTAAAAACCTAAGCACATTAAATAATTTAAAAAAAAGCAGTTTTAATAAAAAGTATTTCAAATCAATAAACAAAGTACCTAATTTATTATCTTTGCCTTTACACATGAATATACATCTTACTTTAAAATAAGAGGACTTTTATTAAACTTATTTGAATATAGTCTCGCGATTCATTCTAGCAATGAAGTGATTGTAACCTTTTAGTTTAAAGGTCAAGAATACTGTTTGTAACCTTAATTTTATATGTCCACTCTTAAATGCCAATTCTTAGTTCATTCTTTTTAAAAATAAGTTCTCAAAAACTATTGTTTTTATAGTATGGGTTTTTATAATATCGTCAGAAAACCCAAAACCTTAAAAGCTAACTAAAAGGCCACTTGCCTCATGAATACCGGTACCTATTCATAATTATTTAAGACGGTTACAGTACGAGTACTGTAAAGATTTTAACGAACAGTAAGTACATAACAGTGTTTTTACATTTTAGAATTATTACTCGTCGAATTAAAAGACCGTGTGTCACGGTACTTTAACGTATTCTCTTCGGATAAGTTATGCCATTAATTTAGTACTTTTTGCGTGGAATCATTTTTTGTACGTAAATCTGATGGTCTATTAATTTTAAGAACCGTTCTCTGAATTAGTTATTTTTGTTTGTGTATAACGATTTTTATGATAATTTATTTAGCTAAACTTTGGATCGATGGAATATTATTTTTCACATAATAAGACAATGTGTACTCGTATTAAAATATATTTAAACTGACGATATTCTTATAATGCAAAGATTTTGCTCACGTTTGCTCTTTTTTCAAGAATGTGTCTTAAATATTTTATACACTGGATCTTTTTATGCTCGTTAATCGCCCATGATCACGTTTTTGTTTAAATAACCTCAACAATAATAAAATTGGATATTTTTTGCCACTGAATAGCGTCATTTCTATGTATAAAATTACATATTTAATTCCGTAAATCGTGACTATACAAGCATCTCCGTAATCACAATGTGATTGATGTTCAGTTGTCCTTGTATGATTTTTACATAGATTACTAAAATAATGTTTATTATATGATTAAAATGATAAGATCAATTTTAGATCTCTTTTTTTCGTTTATAGCTTTCTGAATATGATTTCTCATCTGTCTGTCTCTAATCTCAACTTTGTTATTGGATTTTAATTTACGCATAAATATAATGTAATGCCAAACATTACCACACACACGCACACACAATGAGATGATATTCTGCGATATTGTAAAGATATAGATACATTATTCGAGTTGGGCTCTACAGGTTCGGTTCGTGATACGAAGCGGCCCACTTAGCCGGTCACCAGCCTTCCACCCACTCCTCGTGATACATTAAGGGCGTTGTAATTGGAACAAGGAGACTTTTTATTCTTTAGGACGTTTGCACATGCAAAACTGGCAGTGTCTCAAGATTCTTTTATTTTTTTGCAGTTATAACTGCAGCGCTAACAAATAGGTATGTAGCTTGATTATAATTCAGCCTGTCATTAAGTTAGTTATTTAAAATTCTTCAACAAGTCTTGTAGCTATGTTTATTAGCATAGCTCATGTTCGATGAGTTATGATAATAAACATACCAAAAACTAAATTAAAGGTAATAATATTCTAATGAAAAGTTTTAAAGATATTTTGTCTTTATTTGTTCATTATGGTTTTTATTTTGTACATTTGCATGTTTTTAATTTGTTTCTTCGCAAAATAAACTAAATGATAAGCGAAAAATAAAATAAAACTAATGAGCACTCTACTTAAGTGCTCAGTTTCAAGGTAAGATATAAAACAAGAGAGACGGATCTGAGCCAAAGTCGTGAGTCTAAAATCCGCTTTGTATTTTCATATTGGCAGTATTGGGTGTAGTAGGCATTTGGCTTCTAAGTTTTACTATGCTTAACCACAAATTTCTAATGATAAACTATTATTATAATTTTAAAATTACATTCTTGAACACCCAATTAAATAAAGAACGCAGAAAATCTGTAGATGTATGCGTTGGTCTGGCGCCTAAATCACTAGATCATTAATAATAAAATTGAACATCCCGGTGGTTTTATACATCAGTAGATGTCATAAATTTTTATGGATTTGACATTTAATTTATTAACCAGAAAATATATTGAAACTTGTAGTCACCTATGTGTGTTTAATTTTTTTGTTTGACTCATCCAAATATTATGAATAAGTTAGTAATTTATGTGTACTGGGGACTTACCACGCCATTGGCAATTCTCTTACTCGGACTTTATGGAGCAAGTCCTAAATGTTCTAAAATCGTATATTAATACGTCGCGTTAATTGGCGACGGCTGGGGTAGTGTGAAGACATAACTTCAGGATATCTCAGGGTTATACCCCTTTAAACTATTTCCACCGACATATATAAAGAAGGTTATGGTTGGTTGGTTATTCAAGAATTAGCTTTTGCTCGCGGCTCCGCCCGCGTCACCGGCTTTTTCCAGGATAAAAAGAAGCCTATGTCCTACTCCAGGTCTACCTGTGTGCCAAAAACATTGAGCCGTTAAGACGTGATTGACTAACAAACATCCAAATTCACAAACATCCAAACATCCTTATAATAGTAGTAGGATAATGCACCGAACATGGTATGAATATATTTCTAAGACATTAACATTAAACGATCGACATTTCTTAACGAAGTTAAGAAAAAATTAAAAGACACTAATGTGGTTGTTCTGTTTTTATTTGCAAATTTATAACACATTATAATACTGGGTGAAAGAGATGCAGGATCAGAAAATATTATATCGTCCAATAAAATAGACGGCATGAATATGGTCGTTGTCTGAGCGGACAGTATGAAGTGTGTCGGACCTCGTCCCGACCTCGGTACAACCTCGCGACCACCGCATTCACCGATGCGATTGGTTCGAATGCAATCGCCTCCAAATAAAGATTTTTTATATTCCGCGTCACGATATCACGAAATAGTTTGGCACTACTTTTTTTAATATCGTATAAAACGAAACGGCTCTTTAAAGTGGTGCAATTCGAATTTTAAAACGTTCATAACGGAACGAATAGGTCGTTGTTTTGATTTTGCCGATAAACCGCCATTTTGCATCGTGTTTCATTTCTTTTGAATGGTTTAGTTTTTTGGATTTCATGGAGGCGAATCGGTTATACTGGAAAACTTAGATGTTATTGCTAACGCTTCGGTAATTTTATTTAAATTAAGTAATTTCTGATCATTCCGTGATATTTATTGGTAATTGAAAAAAATCTTTTGAGGATAGTTGGGATGTTCGTGAAGGTCTTAAAATTATTCTTTCATTAATAAATAAAGCATGGAGTGCTAAGAAACAAGACTGTGATATTTAATTTAAAAGTTAAAAGTGACAAACTATTCTTTCTTTCTTTCTTCCTGCTATTATTCTGGTATACGTCTTCTCGTGCCATAGACTGGAGGTATTTGGTAATAAAAGGGGTGACCCGTCGTCTGACCCCCACAACCCGTAACTGGAACCAAGTCTCGCCATAATAGTGAAACAATTTGCCTCGTATCTTGATCGGCAGAATGTACCACGTGCAGGTGATATTGACTTTGGGCCTAAGATGTTGGTGGCCCACTTACGAAACTGAAAAACGATTATAGCATATTATTAACCGACTTCAAAAAAGGAGGAGGTTCCCAATTCGGCGCTTTTTTGCTTTTTTATGTATGTAAATTGATATCTCCGCCAATTGTGAACCAATTTTGTTGAAAAAAAAATTCACTCGATAGAGATGCAATTTTATTTGACCGGTAGCGATACAGGCGCCGTCTCTAAAGATACCTATAGAATGAATTATTCTTGAGTTTTCAATGTTTTTATTTTGAAATCGGTTTCTAAGTTTTGTTAAACGTTATTTTATTAAATGCAGTAAGTAATGTTTTGTAAACATATCTTAATGTTACCTTCGTTAAGTTATAAAGTATCTCCGTCGCTTTAATGAAAGATTACAAATTGCTTATTTCAAGAACATGTAGATAGATATGACATTAACTGAATAGGAATGTCGTAAAATTAAAATAAATGCATATACATACGCACACATACGCACTCACGCCTGTAATCCCCGAAGGGGTAGGCAGAGGTGTAACCAGTACACCCACATTGTACGTAGACATTAATATGCTAAAATAAGTAAATACCATTTAAATTAGAAAGTTTCAACCTTTGTATTAAGGAAAACGATATGTTTTATCAGTAATGAGACCACAAACAAGGAAAGTCCGAGGTCTTGTTAGGTATATTTTCCGACTTGTCCATTGTTTTAACGTTACAAATAAGGAGAATTATGAGAGAGAACAGGTGCATAAGATAATTCATTAAAAGCCAACCTTTGTCGGGTGATTTCTTGTTGAAACCTTCCATAAATCTAATAAGCCGTCTTCGTACAAAGTTTCTTGGGATTTTTATTAGCCTGAATGATAAAACGAGCAGGTCACTCACCTGGTGGTAAGCGCCACGCCTTCCCATAAACAAAAGCAACACCACACTGAACCTTGAATTACAAGTCACTGCATGGCATTGGACTGTGCTCGTTACCCTGAGACATAAGATTTATGATGCCCAGTATTTTCACTGGCTTCAATGTCTTTCAAACCGAAACACAACAGTGCTTACACACTTATGTTTGGCGGCAGATATAAACTGAGTAGTGGTATTAACCCAGAAGGCCTCTTGCATACGAGGGACTTACTACCTATTAAGTAAATTTCTAACCACTTGACAGCCTCCGTGGCGCAGTGGGTGAGTAGCCGGCTGTTATGTGATCATGTTTGTGTGACCCACAAATATTTGTTTCGGGTCTGGGTGTTGTGGGACCGCAAGTCCCTCGTAGTTCCTGATACCCACGATACAGGTTAACCTAGTATGGGGTCAGTACTATGTGCGCGCCTGTTGGGTGTATTTATAATTTGTAGTTAGTCGATCGCGTAACACTGTTATTGTTATTTTCTGATTAAACAGTTAAGTAAGTTTGTTAAAAATAGCGGTTATATAATTCATGCTACATTTTAATTATAATTTATGTATATATTTTCTGTTAAGTGTCAGGACATAAATACTGATGCATTATTGTACAAACAAACACACCTTTTTCAATGATGTTCTCATTGAAAACAGTTTTGTCGACAGCATGATTGAATCGGTCAGATTGTGGTAATATTACCAGGTCTTACAGAAACCAACGCGAAGTGTCAGTTTACTGTTGCATTTCGTACGGTATGTAGAATTTCCGGAGGTCCAAATACCACCTTCCATTCCCAATGCCCATAGCTGTCTATCATGGTCCGTAATGCAACCATCTTCATCTTCTGGTATTGGGGATGTTCTTGGGGCTAGAATCGCGTCCCCCCACGCGTTATGTAGAGCAATTTTTACTTCTAAACAGCCCATCTAGTAGTATACATTGAAGTTTTCGCTTTACTACCAAAAATGTATAAAAAACGGCGAATTGAGAACCTCCTCCTTTTCTGAAGTCGGTTAATAATTACTCAATTCCAAACGTTCACAAACATCCATGTAAATAAATTAAGACCTTGTTCACTTCCTGATATAATTTAAATAGCCACACAATTTTAAACTCATAATTGTGTTTACTTGTGTATATTTAATTGTTCTATAACCTTCTATCATTTACACAGATGTGCCTACTTATATTATGTATTAACTTAGGATTTATGATTGCATATTATGAAAATTGTTATAATAATGCTTTAAAAGGGTAATTGACGAAGTATAATAAAGTACTACTTACTTGGTGTAAGGTTATCTATTGAATATACGGACTGCAGAGTCGAAATTTGCAGGTTCCAAACCAGCCCCAAGAACATGCACCTCAGATTTTTCTAAGTGACGTGTGTATTCATTGTTAATTATCGCATGTTTTAACTATGAAGGAAACATCGTGATCATCTCATCTGCATACCTGAGAAGTTCACCCTAAGAATTTCGAAGGTATGTTAAGTCTGGTACTCCGCATTAGGCCAGCGTAGTGGACTAAAGCCTAACCCCTCTTTTTTATACTGGCTCGGCAAAGTGACTAAGGTACACCTGATATTAAGTGCAGCGCAATCCAAGAATACTGTCGTCCTAATCCTCTCATTCAGTAGAGCTGGCCCGTGCCCAGCAGTGGGACGTGTGTCATACGGGGCTGACATTACAATACATAATGTACTTTGGTTTCATTACCTTTTGCCCCAGGAATTTAAACAAATGACCCACACATGTCTTATCCGTGTATGAAATTAAAAAAAAATGGGACCTAAATAAATAATTTATTCGTATTTTGAATTTACTTAAAATTCTTATATTTCCTATTCGACATAATTAGGTACATAATGATTGACCGTGTGATATTTAAGCTTTAAAATATTTTGACTGTAGATAAAAATTATAGTGCTTCAAAACGGCTATAAAATTACCATATTATCTTGGACACACCTAGTAACCTTTTCTTTAATACAGTTAGATAACGTCAGCTTGTTAATCACCAATGAGTCTGAGTTGTTTACAGGGGATGAGTCTGTCTTATTTTCACACATAATTTATTTATATTTTTATCTCTGTCATGCAATTATATAAGTTGATACTCTTCTGATACTTTTTTCAGTGGAATAATTGCAAATACTTCCATTCGCGGATCCAAAATTTCACTGTCGCGATATTTATTTGATGAGGCAGATTATTTTTGAGAGTGGTACTTTACGTCGGTTTTCTGTGAGACAGTGGTAACGACCCGGACGACTTGGCCCATTCATGCTGTAGACAAAAGTGTCTACAGCGTGGCTCTACCACTCACCAACACCCTAAACCTTTAAGAAATATTAGTTATGCGGTATCCATAGCTAAACGACGATATGTTATGGAATAGGTTCACCTAGTTCCGCAATCTTAGTGAAGTTTTACGTTAAATTGAAAATAGCTGTAGATTACAAAAAGGTAATTTAATTTTAAGGTTAATTTATGGAGATAAATATTTGGGAATCGGTTATACTTAGGCTTCATCTGCAATCTTTATGTGAAAATATTCAAGTCAAGTCAAAAACCTTTGAATTGTTTGAAAAGCCGATTATTCTAGCAAGTAACCACTAACCACTACTCCCGACAAGAAATATAAGAAAGAATCTATGTATTTAAATGTGTTTATAAATAAAGTTGTAAACAAGGAAATCACTTACATCATTATACATAATGTACTTGTTCTGCAAGGTCAGTAAAAATATAAATCTATCAAAACAATCGACATTTACATCAGACAGTTTGCGGTTAAATTTATAAGCCATAATGCCATACAGCAAAATGGCAACCCAGATAATGTCGTGACTAAGAACTTGACGGTGATGCAATGTTGCCATATTTTGTAATTTTCTGAATGCGACCTGTGACCAGGTAAGTCGACCTTCGTGTGGTTACGATCGTCACCTATCTGATCATCAGGGCAAGTGCTTGTAGTTTTGTTGCTGATTGCATTTCGTAAGTTGAGATTTTAACGCGTTATTGGGGCCTTGATGTTTTTAAAATTATCAATACACTTGCTTGTATTTTTACATGAAAAATATATAGAAAGGCTCACGTCGGGACGCAGGAGGAAAAAATAATGAAAATAACTTCAAGTAAAAAATGGTATTTATTAAATGACAAATTCTAGTGTGTGGAATTAGTGTCAGACGTAGCTTGATCGTGTTTTGCTGAAGACGTAAATTTTTTAAGTATCTAATTCTTTCTGTTCTTTTACATTTTTCTAAAACTATGTGCAAGTCATATTATATGTGTAGATCTGGCATTGTAATATCGACCACTGGATCGACATTAATGAAAATATTCTCTCCACGGTGGCATTGTGCCCAGGTATCACAAACAGACATTCGCGTAGTCTGAGGAATAGGCATTTTCATTTAAAACAATAATTCACTTCTCTTCTACCGATGTCATACTTACTGTCTCTTTTATCTCCCCAAAAGTATTCAAATGCATATAATGTTGCAAGCAACTGTCGCACGTGGAGATTTTCTCCATACAATTTCATTGATTTATAAAATAGTGTTTTCAACTATTGTCCATTCTGGGATTTCGGGCGAGTGTTTTGGCGCGAGTATTTGAAAGGCCGTAACCACGCGTAAAAACGGTACATAATAGTGATTTTCCGGGACGTCGGGACGCCTAATGACGGTGACAGTCCTGATATATCGGGACAAATGGAAATCCTAACTATGTAGTAATAGCATTTATTGACTCAGGATTCCCAGAGACTCGCCGAGTTTCATTGCTCGTTGACAAAATGCGCCTAATTGTCGATCTTGGTGTTACAGTAGTGGGTGTGTGGGCGCGATAGTATCTTGCCATGAATTAGTTCACTATTGTAAGCTTACTTATGGAGAACTTCTTAGGTATGAAGGTTGCCCCACAATGTTTCCTTCACCGTTAAAACAAGGGTTAATTAACAATGAATACATACGGAACTTAGAAAAGTCAGAGGTGCATACTCTTGGGACTGGCTTCAAACCTGCGAATTTCGTCCCGACAGTTCATACCACTCCTCGCCGAGCTATCGCTGCTGTACATTGTTACATTACATTAAAACATTCATAATTTAGATAATAATTACAAATGCCTATGTATAACCAGACAAAACAAGAAATATTACAAAAACAATGTAATAAATTTAATCAGATTTTCCCCAACACCTTCCACGAGACAATGGCGTTTAAAATTGCCGACGGTGCCGAATTTCAATACATTTCGAAAGTGACCGTAATTTGTATGGAAATTTTCGGGGCCTTACGTGTTGGCCCACATACCTTGTTACATGCGTTAACATTTGCCGTTGACTTGATGATCCTGAAAATCTTTGGCCTTATTTTAAGGACAATTTTGAACGATATTTTTGTAATGGAATTATTAAACGGTGCGTCCACAGTTCCGTGACATTTCGCCGCACCAAGAGACGTTTTTGTCACATGTATTTGTCACGATATTGTGGACGGGTGTCGTAACATGTACTGTGTCATTTTGCCGCAACTTAAAGCAAACAAAAACAAAAAATGACAAAACCTTAAATGATATGTTACGCCAAAATGTTATGGGGTCTCAGTGCGGAACGCTTCGTGACTAGGTCGTAACATTTGAGAACCGTCCATACCGCGTGTTTGTCACAGTCACGCCTCTTGGTGCGGCGAAATGTCACAAGTGGAATCCGACTATCCTACAGGCATTATAAATGTGAAAGTTTGGATGTTTGTTAGTTTATGCATTTGTGAATTTGGATGTTTGTTAGTCAATCACGCCTTAATGGCTGTTTTGGATGGAATTTGACACATAGGTAGACCATGACATGGATTAGGGCATAGGCCACTTTTTATCCTGGAAAAGGCCGGGTACGTGAGCGATGCCGCGAGCATTTTATATGTAAATGATAAAAATGCCAACAACCATAGAAAACGAATACTCATTCACGGCTGTAATCCCCGAAGGGGTAGGCAGAGGTGTTACCAGTACACCCACATTTAGCCGAGCGTATCTCCGTCCCACGATGTGATAGGGGTGAGCCTATCGCCATACCAAGCACAATTCCAGACTCCGGGCTGATACTAAGTATTTCAACATAGAAAAATCCAATATCACCCCGATCAAACCCGAGACCTCAGCACAGCAGTCGTACCGCGTACGCATTACAACTGCGTCACCGAGGCAGTCAATTAGGTAGGCAATTATCATATCGCCTTACCAGTTTAAAGCGTCTTAAAAATAGACGCGCGTTCTAATTTAATGAACCGTGTAAATTGTTCGAATATAAAGTTTCGGGTTACTTCCTTGTCATCGAATTGCTGGCAAAAACTTGATTCGTAACGGGTAATATGAGGAAGTGGATTTACGTCAAGACTTTATTTATTTGTAATAATATATTTAATCTACTTCAACGCTAACGTATTACCATGTCAAGGAATTTATTGAAGTATTTCTTTATTGAAATCATAAATGAGTACATACGAGTACAACTATGGCAAAGATAGTACAGAGAGAAAATTTATGTTTTTCTACTACAGTTTCTACTTTTGGCACTGAAGTAACAAGAATTGTTCCTTAAAATACTTTACTTTATAATGATTTGTAAGTTAGAAATTCTTCCGTTCAAATACAATACGGGATTGGGCAAAATCCATCTTTGCAAGAAGATGATCCATCAATGGCAAAAAACAATATCATATGTCTTATTTACTTGTCTTACACATCAAGATAGGTGATAGGTCTCTCGTATGCGTCTTGGTTGGTAGCACTGCTTTGTCTATTTCTGCCGCCAGACAGCAGTGTGTAAGCACGGTTGGTTTTCGGTTTGAAGGACATTGAAGCTAGTTAAATTACTAGGCATTATGAGACTTAACATTTTATGTCTCACAACTGGCCCTCGGCACAATGATGTGCAGAGGTGGCCCTAAACTATACTCCCCCGCGATTGCTCAAGCTGAGGTCTGAGCCTTCTAAAAGGCGCCTCTGTGCTTAATCGCCACTAAATACACTATACATATTTTGGCTAAATTGCCATAAGCGGCGGTTGCTGCCGCCGGTGAAGCTGTAAAAGCAAAATAGGCTAACAGCACAAATCCATTCAAAAATAAAATATGTCTAGGGGTTGACGAGCGCAGTCCGATGCCATGCAGTGCTTTGTAAGTCAAAGTTCCATGCTGAGTTGCCTCTGTTTATGGGCAGGCGTGGCGCTTACCACCAGGCGAGCGAACTGATCGTCTCGTCTTTCAAGTTAATAAAAAAAAACTTATTTTGTAACATAAAATCTCATATCCAGGCTGATCAATGGTCATGTTATAAGAAGAAATTCCTCGTACTAATGTACAAGAAAGTAAAGTGTGAATGAAATTGTTTGAAATATAGTTTAGCATGGTCCAGCAGTTTGGGCGCTAGACCGTAGATACACACGTTGCTTTTTATAACAAGTTTTTATACAAACGCTATTATCTACATCCAATACCCCCCAGTTTTTGCGATAACTTTCATCATTCCCATTGTTTGAAAATATGATAAGAAATGGAGCCAATAAAGTAAATATTTAATGATAACATTGTTCACTTGTTTTATAAAAAGTCGACTTTGGACACTGTTGAAGACTTTGAATCGATAGTATATTATAAGTATCACTTACATTAAATTTCCTTATGATTGGAGACTGCACGAGTTGTGGGGTCCTAAATAAAACGATGTGATTAACATACTGTCCTTGAAATAAGACGCACGCTAATACATCGACCTTTAGTGATTTGATTACTTCAATAGTGAAAATACTCGTACAGCCGAATTGAGAACCTCTTTTTTTAATTGGTTAAATATACATAGCTTTTAAAACAAGTATGCTGAGTAGGCATCATAAGTGATTAACTGAAAGAGAGCGGAGAAAACAAGAATAATATTATATGCATTTATATACGCGTCGGACATGATATATGACAGCATCCGTGACGTAGTGGGCGAGTAGCCGGCTGTGAAGCGAGAGATCGCGGGTTCGATTCCCGCTACGAGATAAAATGTTTGTGTGCTCCACAAATATTTGTTTCGGGTCTGAGTGATTTCTCCCTAGAGGGGTAGACGTCAGACAAGCAGGCGGTCGTTGAAACTACAAGCCAAATCTTTCTGTAAAATGTGTCAAAAAGCTTGTTGCGCCGGCCCCACTGCGAGTGGGATAAGAATAGATGGAAGAAGAAAAAGAATGGATACGCTTCGGAAGCTCCTTGTTTTTTTCGTCGGTTATAAATGTACAGAAGAGTGTGCAAGCAATGCAGCAGAAATCTAAGCTAATCTATAAGCAATAATAAGTCCGAGACATTTTCGTCACTTAAATACGAGTCAAGGCAATACGCCTCGTCACGTTTTTAATATATTCTATATTTTTGCCAAACTAGTCCATTCGTGTCATAATGAATAAATTAATTACGAACAATATTGAACACTGAACTGTTGGTATACGTCTATATAGATCGTTTATCAAAGTCAGGTTTAAACTGAAACCTGTTTAAAGTTAATGTCGCGATTATAATTAAAGTTTCTATGGAATATTTACAATTTAAACACGTTTGTTCGGTCATTTGGATTACTGGCTTTATTAAAACCAACTTCTTAAATAAGATTAACATTTGTTTTTAACTAAGAAAAAGTTTTGCATATTCAAACTAGCATAAGTTACGGTAAATTACTGGATTAATCCATAAATTATTATAATACTATCAATAAGCATAGTTTAGTCGTTTATTGTAATGTATGCGTTTTCACCAATGACGCGGGCGCATCACTACCATCCGTCATTCTATTACTCTGTCACACACACGTTTGGAAAACGGTGGACCTTAAGCCTGACGCACACAAAGCAAATCGCATCGCTGAGCATATTATCACAATCGCAGACAACAACAGCTGTGCTGCGAAAGAGTTGCATCAGTCTTTAAAAAAATACAAGTTCCTACTTACACTGCAGTGGAGTTTTTGTTAAGAGAGACTGAAAGTATGTGAGGTTACGGAGTATGTGGTAACGTGAGAAGTAGGAGTGCCTGCTCACATTCTCGGTTTTGCTTACTTATTCATTGACTGTTATTTATTTCGTTAACATTGAATACTGAGTTGATGCTGTCAGATAATCTAGCCATACTTTACATTGCATAGTATGTACCAATGGCATGAGTATAAATAACGGACAGCCTCCGTGGCGCAGTAGACAAGTAGCCAGCATGTTTGTGTGATCTACAACTATTTGGGTCTAAATATTGTCTGGGTGTTTTTCCCCAGAGGGGTTGACGTCAGGCAGGCGGCCGGCCGTAAAAACTACAAGACTAATCTTTTTGGAAAATATTTTAAAAAGCATGTTGCGCCGACTCCGGTGCGAGTGGGATAAGTGCAAGTGGAATAAAAAGAAGACATGAGCATAAATAAGTTGAATACTCACCATTTTTAACGCAGCCAGTTATATTTTTATGCTACTATATTACCACGTGTATTATTATTACATAAAGTGGAAATGTCAAAGACCACCTCAGTGTGTGATGGGCATTAGCCAGCTGAAGGTTTCGTTATTAACATTTTATAGCTTTGCCGATAGACGCGCGTAGTTTTTCAACAATCGAGACGACATTGTTACGACACCGGGTGAAATTTTCGAAAGCACGTGTGTGGTTTATAATTGAAATGGCTTTCTATGTGTTGAGTTTTCGTCTATGCAGTAGAAGGGATTATTGGTTGAGTTGTAGTCGTTGTTGAAATGGAGTTAAAAGGTATTTGAACAATTTTCACCAATTTCTAGTGATTGAAGAACTGTGAACATAAGACTATTGTCACCTCTTGTAATTTGGGTTTACTTTGAGTATTATAGGTACTTAATTATCATAACACAAAGCTTTCTGTGGTAGTTTAGACTATAATGAGAGATGAGATAACAAATACATGGTACCTATAAAATATTATATTTTTGTGATATTAGGGTATTATGAGAGTTTCATAGACGTCGAGGTTTATTGTATGGTTTTTATTTCCATCAATTTAGATTAAATCGTAATTCAATAAGACGACCGTTTAAACTACAGTCGATATCATTAGGAATAGAAACCGAGGTGTACCTAGGAATCATTTCAAAATGTATGGTTGTGTGTGTAACTGTAAGCGTGTTCGGCGAACAAAGTTCTAAATAATATAAGCTAGACTCAGAACACTTCTACTCAGAATCTCATCTTGCTTAGTATCAGCTGTATTTGTATTGTTATACAATTGATTAACAACTTATTTCAATAGTCAAATTGAGAGTGCTGAACGGGTCGCATACACCTATAGCTGAGTATCTGACTTAACAACTTAGAACTATATTCACCCGAAAACGCCCATTGCAATAAGTGATAGTCATTTAATAAAAGTGTTGGCTTCTGACCATGGTTTTTCTGCCTCGAATTGGTCTAATATCGAACAATGACAATACGGATCAATACGAGCTAGGAAACATATTGGACCATTGTGTTTGTATACGTCAATCATTTTGACATCCATTGTGCAGAGATCTGGGCTGTAACCTTAACGTCGCGCATGTCAGGTGAAGAATTGCAAGGTGGATATGTTTAACTGTTGTTGTTTGTATTCTAATGTATGACATTTGTTTTTGTATTGTTTGTTTTTGGTAACCCTTCAATCTTAACTTTTGAAGGGATAAATCGGTTTGATCATATCAGTTTATGAGTGTACTGTAATATATTTTCAATTATTGATAAAGCTCATTTAACATTTTGATTTCATATCACGTTTGCTCTTTAACCTATCAATGAGTAATAAATATGGGATAAACAGAAACTAGAATATACAAATGTACGGCGTCGGCATGCAGAGTTTGAAAATTCCTTTTCGGTATTTGTATAAAATTTTCGACAAAATGATGATAGATAATTTTATGTTAAACCTTTCAAAAACCGACTTGAAAACATAAATTTGGTGGTGTCCGTTGAGTTTCCTATTTTCCCTCGTACTCCGTCGTCAGATGTTAACCAAAATTAGACGGAACCACTCTCGGGGTAATCTATCGAATCCTATCCCTATCGAATACAAATAGAATTTCCACCAAATGTGAGAAAATATCGATGGTCCATACCTTCAAGATAGTGTTATAGTAAAGTTGGTTATGGGTACGAGGGAAAATTTAAAACGCCCTTATCGAATAACAGCAATTTAAGATGTTTTTTAACTATGCTTTTAGTATTCGGAGATACATCTTTATTCAATACAAAGGACGGCTAATTTATACATAGGTACCATTGAACCCGATCAGCTCTTAGTATTCTATTGTTGTCAACTATTTACCATATCGTTTCACTACATGAGTATTGCATTTAACTGCGTTGATCCATGTATGGAAACCATTAATTTGCGATATATTGTCTCGCAAGTACCAAGTAGGGTCGCTCATTAAGGGACATGTATATCATTTTATAATGTTTAATTTCAGCTATTTTTCAACCGATTTAAAAAAAGTTGAGGTTATCAATTACGTGAATAATCAAACTAATTAGCTTTACCATTTAATGCTACGTGAGCTATAATGTGAATACTTGGTTATTACCACTGTCTCACAGAAAGCCGAGGTAGAGACCACTCTACCTTATAACATTTTCTACTGTGAGGGAGATTTCCGGAGGCCTCCTCCACTGCCAATCCTTTACTTTAAGTTTGACAACGCATTTATGATTTATGATTCTTATATTCTTATATTCTACACGGGTAGTGGTGATAACTTACCATCAGGTGACTGACTTGCTCGTTTGCCGGGCTATGCTAGAAAAAAAAACTATACCGATAAAGAAGTGTGTACATTGTACATGCAAACGTTGAATCGAGACGTGAAAATGTAGCGTGCGCACAACACAAGATTTCTTTGAACATTCAAGGAGAGACACCGACTTGACACCGATGTGAGAAACCTACTGTTTTTTTTATCGATACGGCTTGGAAACCTGTGTGATTCTGTTATGGTGCGCGTACAGTATTTTTTAAATGGTCTAGTGTCAGTATGTTTTTGTTATGGCGAAGTAGCTTTATTAGGTTTGTGAGCGGATTTATAATCGTCGATGTATCTTAATATGGTTCTTTGATATGTTAAACTGATATATTTGAATTTTAGAAAAGTTTTTGTAAAGGGCGATAGTAATTCAGATTAAATAAACAAAATGAGTAGGACTAGTAAAATGTCAAAGATGGAATTATCTATTTATGTACTTATATTATTACATTGATTTCAAGTTCAAAAATCATTGTACTTATATTGTTTTATGTTTTATATTATAACTTTTCATATTTGTCCTCACATATTGATATAGAGTGTTAGAAATTTATAGTATATACATAAAATATATACAAGTTTAGAATTAAGAACCTCCTATTTGCGTCAGTTAAAAATAACGTTTAATGATCGTATTTAAGAGTGGCTTTAAAACCTTTCATATAATTATTACTTTTACGTTCAGACAGGTATTGCTTCAGAGTTCAGACTACTTGCGTATTGCATAATTAATGTCGATTGAAATGCCACCTCTGACAAAAATAAAAAGTTTACATTCGTAAATCGACGCGGCGCGCAGCTGCCCAATTACAGCATAATGGCTCCCTCCATGGGAACCGCAGTTTACTATCTGTTGTTGGTATTGCGTAAGTGATAATAGCCCATGACATATTCCAGCGAAACCTGATCCGTGCTATTATGAATTTAAAATATAAATTTGTTGTTCGCGAAGGTCTTGATACGTTGGCGAGTAAAGTATTTGTTTTAATTAGTCTGAATGACGAAATGAGCCGTCGCTGGCCTGATGGCAAGCGCAACTCTTAATTACAAAGCACTGCATGGTACTGGATGCGCTCTAAGATGTCAAGTCTCATAGTGCCCAGTAATTGGCTTAAAAGTGAAATACAATAGTGCCTGGCGGCAGAAATAGTTAAGCGGTGGTACTAACAATCTTATTGGTGTTAAATTACCAGTTTTTTGCAGTACCTACCTTCACACCAACTGATTAATTTGATTTGTGTGTTTATATTTGCTAATTTAATTAAAAAATTGCAATATATTGCTGAAGATTAAAAATTAAAGATAAGGCACGTGTTTTCCATTTAAATCGAGTTGTGAGACGGTCTATTTTTTAATTTGTGTTTTATGAAAAACGTGACTATATTTTAAAATTTAGAATCAATCGTGAAACATTAGAGCAAAGTTCAAAGTCAATATTTGTATTGAAAGCCAAGAAAGAGCGTTTATCAACATTTTTCGAAGAATTTTCCGTCGAAAAGGTCACGAGAAAGTATTTGACATTTAACAATAAAATTTTACTTTTTTCGGGTATTTAAAATGACGTGTTTATAATTTAATTTTACTTATGGTTAATTGACATGTACAATTCGTTTTCGTTATACGTGTCATAATGCAAAACAAATTTCCTTTCTCTATATCATTTGAAAATTGCTTTGTATACACATATTGTATTTTTAATTTAAATTTCTTCTTCTTCCTCCTGCCCTTATACCAGTCACAGTGTGCTTTTAGCACATGTTACAGAAAGATTTGGCTTGTAGTTGTTATGACCGGCCGCCTGCCTGACGTCAATCCCTCTGAGGAGAAAACATCCAGACCCAAAACAAATTTGTGGATCAGACAAACATTTGTCATCGCTTCACGGCCAGCTTCTCGCGCACTGCGCCACGGATTTAGATTTAAATAACATTCATTTTTTATAACCAAGATGGGACCTGGTATCAATGACCTATACTGTTGGACAGGTAAGAAAACGGATTATAGTAATTCCCAGCCAGTTTTGTACAGTAATATTACTGGTTGAAACGGATGACTCAGGAGAATGAGTCACTGTGACAGGTTTTTCGCCATGCATATCAGGGGATCAATGAGTTGAATAGATGGATGAACGGGCTTAATTATATTATAAAACCATATAAAAAGAAGAAAAAAAACGCTTAAGAAATTATAAACTTGTATGGTTAAACCATTAAAAAAATAATTCAAATGCAATTGATGTAATTCGTTAGAGTTTTAAATTTATTTTCCATCTCCGTCATCAGATTAAAAATATATGAGATTATCCTCTAGGTAAACCGAATACATTTCGGTAATACGAATAGTATCATCAAAATCTGTCCAGAGATTAGCGGAGATAACGATATCTCCGCTTTTTATGTTACAAGAGTAACTAGTAATGTCATTATGAAGAACTAAACTTTCCTTAAACGCCGCGACGATTATTCTTGTACTAAAGTCTGTACATGCGACGGTGATCACACACCATACAAATATGTAAAAAAAAATACAACTAAACGTTAAAAAAACACAAGATATAACATATTCCTATCAATTAAAATAAAGGCATTTATCTAAAATATATTGTGCAAAATATTTCAGTGAATGACGTAGAATGTTGCTACACAGTAATGCAATACCGACTGCGGAAAGCCAATATTTACTTAACAATTATGTTGTGTACACTTTAAAGCGAAATTTTATAAATGACACAGGTTTTATCAAACGTTTGTATCGAAGTTGCAATTCTTGCAGAATTCTCTTATCAGCGTGAACTGCACAGCGTGTCTTCATTATTGTTGCAATTTTTTTACTTGCCTGAGTGAAGAAACGAGCCGGTCGCTCTCCTGATGGTAAGCACCACGCCTGCCTATAGACAAAAGCAACATCACACAGAACCTTCAATTGTGCTTTGAGCACTACATGCAGCATGGCATCGGACTGCGCTCTTCGCCCCGACACATAAGTTGCTAATTGTCATAATGCCCAGTAATTATACTGACTTCAATGTCTTTCAAACCGAAACACAGTAGTGCATATTCCTGCTTGTCGGCAGAAATAGACTATGTGGTGGTACCAACCCCGACCGGGTACCGTTGGTGCCTCTCGCATATGAAATACCGACCACCTAGTAATTGGCTGTTCATGCATAGTACCTACTTTTTTATGTAACAAACATGTTTTTTTATTCAAATACACCACTCTGGGCCTGTTTAAGGTTGTTACTGCAATTATGCTACGTCAAAACGGTGTCAACTTATCGATTTGTTTTTACAATAATTATATAGGCAACTTTAGTTGATGGTTTTCTAAAGGTTTTTATTGGTTGTCAAGTGTTCTAAACACAATGATTTAGATGTCAAGTGTAGAAACAATTTCGAACAATTCTTTTTTCCCATAGTTGACACGATTGACACAATTTCTTAAACCCATAATTAGTAAATATTACTTTCGTACCTATTATACTTATCTATAATGATCAGAGTGACGTCATATTTAAGAAATATGAACGGATGAATAGTTTTTACTACGCCTCGAAACAACAAACCCAACCACTTCTTTCAAACGAAATTAAGGGATTTTGCCTTGTAGTGGTAGAAGGCCTATAAAAATGTCAGAAGTCCTAATTAAAGTAACAAAACTGCCATTTTTAAACAGTCTATAGATGATTAGTCGTCCCTATTCACTTTAATCGCGTTTATAATTAATTGCTACGACACCTATGGTGTAAGTGCAGGGTATAATGTTTTAATAACGTGGTACATGGCGCATTGCGGCTAAACAGATCATTACAACGTTTTTGTAATTGTTATTCAAGTCACGTGCCGGTTTTATTTCATGTAGTATTTGATAGTACAGTTCGTCGACTTGCGATTTGTGCTTTTTTATGTATAATATGTTACGCGATATCTCCGTCAAATGTGAACCGATTTTTAACTTAGCTAAGATGATTCTTTATTTCGATAGGGTTTTCTCTGAGGATGGCTACATATAAACTTAGTAAAATCTGATGACAGTGTACGAGGGAAATGGGAATAGCAAATGCATCGCGATTTGGGTTGGTTTTTGAAGCTTATAGCTCATAATCCAGTGTTTCTGCTGTTTTTTATGGTTAGATTCCGAGTCGTAGCGCTCTCGCTGGTGATTAAACTACCGATAGAAATAATTCAGGCATCTAAATTCTATATTATACAATCGCTACTATCAATTCTGCAATCACAACTTTTGAATTTAATAGTTTCAAAATTTTATTCTCTAGATTACCACACTGCTTTTGCACTTTTAATTTGATTTCGCTGTCCTGAATATTCATCTGTTATGCTTGACCATATTTGCAATCACTATTTAGCCAAATGAAAGCGTTATGTAAGTTGGAACACCATATTAGTTAGTACTGACAAATACCCTTCATCATTTGATTGATTATCATTGACTCGCTATTTTTCTTAACGAATCTCGTATATTATAATATCTGCTAAATTCTCCACATACTTAATAATTTAAATATTAAAAAAAAATATGAAATACTACTCATTTCTGTATGATCGGATCCAGGCATTAAGCCAAGATAACGAAGAAACCAGGCAGTAATAAAGTATTTCTGTATGACTAAGCTGAAAGAGTTCGTTTACAAACTCTAATTCTACAATTTGCATCAGAAGCGACACTTTCAATTAAAATTCTTTCCTGTCTGTTCGAATAAAGTAATCAAAATACACTTATAATACTGACAACATTTTTAAAATTCTGAATGCAATCAACATGCAAGCTATAATCTGAAACATTTATATCGATTTGTTTATAGTGTCGACAGTAAATGGTGTAGAAAATTTAATTACCAAAGCGGCCGAGTCATTCAGAAAAAACAAATATACACACAGCTACCGCGTTGTGCAAATAAAGAACTAATTGTGAGAACCATAAAGTTTATGTTTTTGTTGATAAAAGAGAAACTGTGCTTGTAAAAACTATCGAGGTCTGCCCGTGATGGAATCTAGAATCGCGCCTTGGCCGTTCATTCGGATGTGACTGATTGTACCGTTACAGGCTCTGCATCTCTGATTTTGTATATTGTAGATGTGTTTTGTATAGGATTACTTTTTTAATATATAAAGATTTAATTTGAATAGCGGTACTCCGAATTTTGAAGGTTAGCAATTTAACGCCTGGTGTGAGCGGTTCTTAATGTAGAAATTGGACGGAGATTTTATGCATCTTGTAGAATTAGTAAATTGTTAAATGCTGATCAGTAAACTGGCAGAGTTTAATAAAATAGATTCATTGAATTAAATAAAGGCTTTGATTTTGTTGTATGTGACCAAATAGAATCCAATATATAATAATAATATAATATAATATAGGTTTGTTTTTTTTGTTTTTTTTTTAATAGCTTGAATGACGAGACCAGCAGGTCGCTCGCCTGATGGTAAGCGCCTGCTCATAAACAGAAGCAACGCCACATAGAGCTTTAAATAACAAAGCACTACATGACACTGGACTGCGCTCGTCACCCACAGACATAAGGTTTTAAGTCTCATAATGCTCTGTAATTTCACTGGCTTCAATGTCCTTCAAACCGGAACACAACAGTGCTTACACCCAGTGGTACCAACCCAGCCGGCCTCTCGCATACGAGGGACCTACCACCTTATTGTTTATTAAGATTAAGAAATTTAAACTTAGACTTTATAATATTTTCTTTTAGTGGGAAGGACATCATTAATATGTTCGATGCCAAACCCGTGGGTTGGGTTGTGAATTTTTTATATGGTTGTATACAAATAAAACCATGTTGAGGACAACATTTTGACTAAATTGACTAACAGTAAGCTTTAGGATAACGTGGTTTTCTTATTGCAGCCATACTTGGTATTCCAAAATTTTATCATTATTAAGCAGAATTAACTCGTATATTATTTTAAATATTGTAGGACTTCTATTTTCTCTATTTTTAATCTAATTTTAAAGTTAATAGTATTAATTTAGAAACTAGCAAAGTGAACAATAACAGTAACTGAAAGTACACTTAATGTACTAACCAATTTACTTACAAACGATTCGACAAAACCCAGTTCATCTCTCAGAAATGTACACTATAATAAACCTTATTCCATATTGAATAAGGAAATTAATATCGCCATAGTATTTTTTCTTAGACCGCGGACGCCAGATGTTTTCGAAATGCCTCTCGAAGTGGAAAATTGTTGGATTTCGACTTAGGTCGTTGCCCGTTTGGTGTGACTGATCAGTGATTACTTTGATATCCAAGTGCAATATATGAATTGTGTTTGAAGACCCGTTATGTCATGCCAAATCTCTAAGGCGATTGTGAAAGTACCTATCTCCTTATGCTGGTAAAGTATTGCTTAATTAACATGGTGATGTGCTCAAGTGTTTACGTTTTAAAGAAAATGACGCAACGGTTTTGTTCAAAAGTCAAGGACCTCACATGAGCGTTTTTTTAATCGAGCATTTCCAGTTTCTTGAAACGTGTACGGAATTATACTTTTCATACAGATATTTATCTCTTTCCTGTGAGATTTCATAACTTGGTAATTCATAAGGTGAGGCATGGTGGAGATCTAAAGATAGATCCATATGCGGCCTACATTTGCTTTGGAATACCGTTGATGATTTTTTTCTCTTTATAGCTATTGTGATGTACGCCGTTTCGAGTAGGTTGTGTACACTTGAACTTTTTGTAGTAGGTATTGTATAATATAACAATTTGCTCAGTTTTTATACGGCATTGTATCGTGATAAATGGAGATTTATATATTCGTTTAAAGTGAAAGCAAATTCGTCAATTTTATTCTAGTGTAATGTCAATGCATATGTCTATTTTAGAGTTTCTTAGACCAACAAAAATAGATTTTAAAGTCGTTGTTAGCTCAACATTTACCTTTAGCATTTCGAATTCTTTGTCGAATGTCTGATTCACTCGCAGTGGTAGAGCCACGCTGTAGACAATTTTGTCTACAGCATGAATGGGCCGGCTCGTCCGGGTCGTTACCACTGTCTCACAGAAAACCGACGTAAAGCAGCAGCTTGCTGCTGCGTTTCGTACGGTGAGTGAGATATCCGGAGGCCCAAATCCTCCTCCCCTTCCCAATCCCTTATTATCCCTTTCCCTTTAAGGTCGGCAACGCGCCCATAATTCTTTTTTATTGTGGGCGTACATGGGCGGTGGAGATCGCTTACCATCAGGTGACCCATTTGCTCGTTTGCCGGCCTATACTATAAAAAAAAAAGTGGGGTCAGCGCAACATGCTTTTTAAACACATGGTAGAAAAAGATTTGGCATGTAGTTTTTACGACGGGCCGCCTGCCTGACGTCAACCCCTGGGCAGAATTTGAAATTGATATTATTAATATCGCCAATGTCATGTAAAAACAATTGTTATTAGTATACATTTTCACGTTCCTATTATTCTAGTGATAACAAGAATATGCTTTTATGTATATGATAACAGCAATTAAACCCATCTTTTTTCATAATTGACACTCACATATTGTCCTTATTCATATTAATTTTGATCGCATACAATTCGTTGCATTCAAACACATGTTATGTTGTGAAATCAGAAATAGTTTTAAATTGTGATTACTGTTTTACGTCACGTCTTGTCGCCGGCGCTGTTGGTGGTGCCTTTGGATGAAACATTACTTGTTAAAACGTGATTGGAATACAAAACGTTCTTACTATTTTTGAAACTTGTTCGGTAAATAATGTTCATAGATCGTGGATAAATCTAAAAGCTATGACTTAATGAGTATTATTTAGTTCAATAGAAGTGTGCCAAAAATTACGTTTTTTATCTGTTTGTTCACTCTGAACATAATAAGCGAGCAGCATGTAAGTTCTTTTATCTGGGAAATAACTATATTTCCTACGGTAAAATTTACAAATCCTACTACTATTATAAATGTGAAAGTTTGGATGTTTGCGAGTTTGTGAATTTGGATGTTTGTTAGTCAATCACGTCTTAACAGCTGAATGGTTTTGGAAGAAATTTGGCATACATATAGACCATGCACTAGATTAAGACTTATGCTACTTTTTATCCCGGAAATGGCCATGCACGCGAGTGGAGCCAAGAGCAAAAGCTACTAGATAATAATATAAGATTAACAAAGTAATATAAAATATACTATATGGCTGGACTAAAAGTTGATGTCTCCATTTAATCTTACAGTAATTGTTCTAATTTCATCACCATTGTCATTACAAAAAGAACAAGACATATATTTAGAAAGTGGCCCGATAGGTATCGAAGTATGAAAATTTCAGCTTTCTACAGAGCTTATCAAGTAACCTTGTTTGAATTGACAATATCTATGCAGGAAACACACGTTTAAAGCTGACTTAGATCCTTGGTGTGGCTAAGTTTCTAGTGTTGGTTCCGCTTTACTAGAACGTTTACTTTCAATTTGATTTTTGTTTGCTTGTTATTTAAGGTACGAATGTTGAAGAGGTTATAATAGTAAATAGTTGTTTATGTCTAAGAAACAAGTGATTAGGCCGTTTTTAAATAATACACACTACCAGTATTGATAGGCATTTTATTTAAAATGAGTATCCCTAATACATATATTTTGTTTTTCCGTAGGACATAATATGGGAGTAAAATAGATAAACAGTCTGAGGTCTAATGCAACAATTGATCGTTGGTTAAGTAATTACTAGGTGGTAGGTCCTTCGTATATGAGAAGGCGTCTGGGTAGGTGGCTTCGCTTAGTCAGTAGCAGTATGTAAGTACTGTTGTATTCCAGTTTGAAGGACATTGAAGCCATTGAAATTACTGAGCATTATGATACTTAACATCTTATGTCTCAGGGTGACGAACGCAGTCCAGTGCCATGGATCATGAGATTTTATGTTTTGCTTCTGTTTATGGACAGGCGTGACACTTAACATCGAGCGACCTGCTTGCCTTATCATTAATACTTATGAAAAAACATTAAAGACCGAAGGCATCATAGTTCTCTTTCATCCAAGCGTCATCACGTTCTTGTAAAAAATAAAAAGTGAAGTATAGTAAAGCTAAATTTTAATACAATGTAAGCTCTTAAAGTAGTAATGTTGTGATAATGTCACAGAATAAGATCAACGCGATAGCAGTCAGGTTCTAAGATCCGGCTCTGGTTGGAGTGTCAATGTCAGCTCGTTGTTTATTTCTGCTAAAGTTATTGTTTTGTTTGTCTATCGTTTATTTTTATTGTATCAGACTTTGATATCGCGTCGTTAAATATTTATTTTTATTACTGGATTTTATTAATATCGGCATCGAAATCATAAAAAGCTAACGATAAAAATCTTTCAGATACAATGTATTTAACAGCGATTATGTAAATGTCTGTTTGGTATTCTCAGACATATAAAGTGGACAAATCCATCGAGTTCCCAGCTTATTCGTGACCAATATGTTACCAAATCTACCAGACATTTGATTAAATTTTAAATAATTAATTCGTAGTTTAAAATAAAGAGTGTCACAATTCTTTTGTCTTGAAGTAAATTAAAATATAGTTTACTCCTATCAAATGGGTGGCAACGAACTAAAATAAAAGGACCTAACCAATAAATTAAGTTTGACAAGACAGATATACGCTGTAGATTGATATATACAGGACGCTGTTGATTGAATGTGAACTAAAAGTGGACTAAAATTGATGGTATATCGTGATTCCTTCGCTATACGCCTTGACATACACTAGGCATAGTATAGTACAGGTCAGACGCGAATAGTGTGAGTAGTTTTAAAGATTCCTATAAAAACAGTAAGTAATAAAAATAATCTGTTTTTGTAAGATATATTTTACGTTATTTGTAAACACTTATAGAAATTCTATCTTTAATTTCCGTAATAAACTTATATTACATGATATTTACAACGTGTTATAGAAAGGTGTGGTAAAATTTAAGCAATTTATAATGTACGATGTAAGTATTTTATCCCCCGTAGCACCAAATCCGATTACATTGCAAGGACATAAACAAACCAAGCGTGTCACAGTATTGCGAAATAAATGTTGTAATCCCGGCTCTTAGTTAAACGTTACCAGAAGCATAAAGCATAGGTAAGTCTTCTTGTATGCAGTCGTTAGAGTATAAAATAATATTTTGTGATGTTTATCGTCTTCTAAGATGTTAGTTAAGTATGCATTAGTGAAATAAGCATCGCGATTAATGTAGAAGATACGTTTAAATGGACATCATAGAAGTGTTCTTATGTTTAGTTCGTTTTTATTCTGGTGTCAGAATTTGTCTCCTTATGTGTGTTTCATACAAATATCTGGTTGGATTATCTTAGGATTAAAATTATACATTAAGCGCATGTTTTACCACCTCGGAATAAATGCTACTTTCCAAATAAATAACCCGTTCACATACAAAAGTCGTATTTCGACATATAAACTGAAAGATGTCTACTAGATATATTGAAAATAGTTGTCTTATAAGTTAATTGGTGGTAAAATCTTACTCAAATATTCACAATATTAACAGGCTCTAAGTTAACTTCTAAGTTGTTGTCATAGAAAAACCTAATAACTCGGAATTATCATTTGATTTATTTGGATTCAAACACCATTTTAAATTTATGTTTAAATAGTGTTACTATTCCAAATGTAAATAACTGTAGGCCGCATAAACAGTACAATCAACTTAGATTCTGATTTAAAATGAATTACTGTAGACACTGAGATTTTTTAATGCCGGTTGCCATTCTCCAAGCGACCTTCTCGTTGTCACGACTCACTGGTTCCTGTAACGATATATCTCGATACTCGATAGAAATCGTCTCGGTCCGTAGCGACATCAACACCAAGTCTAACCGAAGCCTCATTATTGCAATGACTATGATATTGTGCATTTGTATTGATGTGCATGTTTTCATTCTGTTTACGTAATAGTGACATCAGTTCTTTTTTCAACTGTTAATAATACTCGGTAGACACTCGGTACAACAATCAGAATTTATTTTTAAGTAGTAAAGCCACGCTGTAGATAGTTTTGTCTACAATATGAATGGGCGGGCTCGACTGGCTTATTACACTGTCTTACAGAAAACGGTCTTGAAGTTGCAACTTGCTGTTGCGTTTCGTATTGTGAGTGAGATATCCTGAGGACAAATCCCTTTCTTTTCCCCAGTCCCTTAATTATCCTTTACCTTTAAGTTCAGCAACGCCTCCATGATTCTTCAGGAATTGTAGATGTTCATCGATGGAGATCATTTACCATCAGATGACCCAATTGCTCGTTTGCCGGCAGCTGCTATAAAACATTCTAAACTTAAATAGAATATACTAAAATTTACCAACCCTAAAAGCAAACACATTAGGTTTTCCACTTTTTGATCTTATTTTCCATTTGCCTCTTGTTGCATTGAGTCCTAATATTCAAATATGTGACCAGTCAAATAACATGGTATCTTTGGTTTTCGTCGTAACAAAATAAATGTGTATTAAAAAAAAATGCTTTATATATAGAAATTAGTATTTTCTTTCTTCATTGCTACCCGAGAACAATCGACCTATGTCTTTGATTGCAGTGGCTTGTAATTGTACTAGACATATTTTTATTATTATTTCCAAATTAACTATAATATACAATATAATTAATAAAAGAGCCTTGATGAATTAACAAAGTTTTTATGTTTTGACCGATGCAGCCATAAATTGGTGGTCTTGACATTTCAAATAGACGAAACTATTTTAATATGTATGTTGGAAGAGAAAATTTTGATTGATTAATAGTATCCGTAAATTATTCGACACAATTTTTGTTTATAAAAATATGTTACAAAATATTATTAAGTACGACATTTAGTAAATCTACTGACTGCCTCGGTGGCGCAGTTGTAATGTGTACGCGTTACGATTGAGGCCAACGCTGAGGTCTCGGGTTCGATCCCCGGGTCGGGTAGTGGTGTTGGGGTTTTCTATTACGAAATACCCCAGTATCAGCCCGGAGTCTGGAATTTGTGCCCGGTATGGCGATAGGCTCGCCCCCTATCACATTATGGGACGGAGATGCGCTCGGCGAAATGTGGGTGTACTGATAACACCTCTGCCTACCCCTTCGGGGATTACAGGCGTGAGTGCGTATGTATGTATTTAGTAAATCTTTTGACACCACCTTTAATTAAATGCGCGTTTGGCTAAATTACAAAACGTACCTATGTAAGCATAAGAAAAAAAAAATTTGAATTACCCAAGAATCTATCACTTAACCAAATATCAGGAAGTATATTCTTCTTATTTATGAACTTTGGCAGAAATGAGGTACAACTATCAAATTAATGTTAAGTATAATGAATGACGATCATGTCGAAACAGAGAGGAGTTTTATAAAAAATTGCAAATCTTGATTTTAATTTCGTTAACATAACATGCAAAAATATGTAAATAATAAAGAAATCGCTCTGAGTCTCGAGGTCAACATCAAAGTGTTCATTGTGAAGTAATGTGTTTAGATTTTGAAACAAACAGCTGAATGTTGGCACTTCTGAAATATGTCAGTCGAAACTAGATCTGTGGTTTATACTTGTTGCAACCGATTTTCCATTTATAAATTGATAATAATCTAATTAATTCTCACAGTTTATGAGACTCCATTTCGTTATAGTGGATATAAAAACATAAGTTTCCTTTAATAAATTAGATTGCCAAGCCCTTTTAAAACATTAAAGTTTTCTAATCTGTCGTCATTTTATTACACATTTTTGGCAATAAATAAGCGTAGTGTCGGATGGTAAAAGATTGATTTAATAATTCTTATAATCGATATATTAAAATTGTCTGCAATAACAACAACTTAACAACTTATTTTAAAATATTGAGACTTTTATCTGTCAATTTAATCGCAATACGACTATTGTCATCTTATTTCATCGTGGAATTTTGTAAAATACGTATAATACTTAAGTAATACTTAGGTACTTCTTCATTGACGTTGTATTTCGTGTATCAAAAATGTTACTTACTCATCTTTAAGCGAAAATGTGCGTTTACATCAACTTTTATCTACGTACAGTCAATCAACCATCAAGAGATAAACACGTGAGAATAGGAAGCGCGACTTTCACCGGCCATTAACGCCATGTTAACTTTTTTCAACCTGTACAATTTGGTCTTTTGTTGTTTCATTGTTAGCGTCATGGGCGACCCCTTTTATGCGGTTTTTAGGTCTTTGGCTTGTTGAAAGATTTCCTTATATGCGTGCTTATCTTTGTGCGTGTATCTGAGCTTCAAGATTTTAAATATCGAAAATTATCTGTATTTTTTTTTGTCTATGGATGTTTGGAAACCTGGCGTAGTTACGTTTTGATAAATTATCTTATTATGGAGCTAAGGTGTCTGTTAATATGCAGATTTACTTAGTTATTTGTGTAAAGAAAACGTATAGGTATATGTACATGTAAATTAAAAGTGTGTTAGGCTTATTTCGCTTAATTGATGCAATTTTTCGCATTTATTGCAACACATGAGCTTCAAAGCTGACACTTTACAATATTACATCAAAGTACAGTCAATCAGGTCAAAGGTGACTTGTACAATTACGAAAATGTAATAGTATATAATTATGGGAACAAATCTTCAAAATCTACTCTTCAAAAATGACAAAAGATCATCGCAATTCGCAATTGGACTGACCGATTACGTATTTAACATTTTGTCTTGTAACCTACATGCCACGTAACACATTTCGATAGTCCGCTATTATTTCGCAGCGAGCCTTCGAAACGAAAATAACAAGTGATGACTGGCACAATCAGTTAAAACGTTATAACCGTCGAGTACATTTTAATGAGTTTGATATTAAGTGAAATATATCGCATAGTTCCGGACGGTGTAAATGTCAGTAAAACACGGCTTGCAAAAAATTGCGAAACCATTCCAGGGATTAAAGAAACTTTGTAAAATTCCGGGAGTATCATCATTTCATTCTCAGTACGATGTGCAGTATGAAATTGCTTGTTGTAGTAATAAGGGCTGTGTCGGTACTTTTTGTACAATTGGACCGTGGTCTTAAATTGTCTTTCAACTATTGGTTCGTAGTTTTTATTCTGTACTTTGATTAATAATCATACTGTACTTTGATTTTAGTCCATGGATTAGTCATAGCGGACGTAGTCTGACCTTGTCTAAGTACAGTTTTGCACTGGTGCGTGATAGTTTTGGCTACAAACTAAAAAGAAATGGTCATATTTTTTCAGAATAATGCTATATTTTTTTTAAAGAAATGTAATCGATTATGGAACAGAAAATAAATAAATATAAAATATTTCCAAAAGCAAATCCGGCGAAAGCAAATGAATAAAAACCGAAAGCTACACATGTAATCAAATCGTAACAAAAACTATAGGATCCTAAAGGCTCTCATCGTCTCGAGTCTGGCATGATAGAACGAACCGTAACATTAACGTTTACGTTACGTTATGAATGAATAAACTCCAAGCGAATTGTGAGTAGGTACAATCATGAACACGTGGGCGCCTTCGAATATTAACAACGTGAAAACGACTTTATCGCGCGGATTAAGTTGAATAGACGTGGAAAGTTGTTAGGGTTATTAGAAACTACAACTTTGTATTGAGAAATAAATATTTATGAGTAATATACACGTGCGTATGACGTTATTGTATGGCGGTTACTATGAATTTTCCTAGAGATGGATATCAATTTATAGTTATAAGATTTTTGCACGTTTTCATTAAGTAATCGTAACTATACGTGCCCGTATAAAGTTTGAAGTAGTAATTATTATGTCTGAGGATGAGGGCAATAATATGAGCAAGGGTGAGGAGTTTCGAGGAGGAGGGTGCTTTCACTGCGAATAAGAGATGGTATGGTGGTAACTTTTATCTTTTTTTTTGGGTTCTGTACTCTATGAGTACAGTGGTGTCAAAGGAACATTTTGACTAAGCCATCTGTCTGTATAATATATTAAAAAGTTGTTTTAAAATTAAAACGCTTCACAGAGTATATTTTGTTATTATGGCGGATAACCTAAAAAAAGAGTAAAACTTTAGGTTTTACGGGATGATACCGAAACCTCAGTGCGCAAGTCCAACTTGAAGTTGTCCATTTTCTTACCTTTATTTCATTACAAATACTTAGGTACTGCGAATTACTCTAATTCAAGATAAAATATGTTGAATTTTTTATTTGCACCACTGCTGGATGCGGGCCTCTACTGAATGAGAGGGGTCACGCCTTAGTCCACCACGCTGGCCTAATGCGGGTTGGCAGACTTCAAATTTTTATGAAGAACTTCTCAGGTATGCAGGTTTCCTTACGATGTTCCTTCACCGTTAACGCAATCGATAATTAACAATTAATACACACACAACTTGATGAGTGAGAGAGATGTGTGCTCTTGGGGCTGGTTTTGAACCTGCGACTTTCGTCTCTACAGTCCGTACCACTCCCCACTGAGCTATTTTATTTAAAATATAAATATTGAGTGCAAGACGTCAAACATTCACACATATATGGATAATTAATCGTAATTTGTAAATAATCTACGGAAGCATCTAGGCGTGTATTCAAGTCGGGCAGTTATTTTCATGAAAAAACACGTATTCATTTACGTGATTTATCGACTCTAAACTCGTGTAATGTTCGCGTGTATTGTAATTTATTAAGGTATGTTCGAAGCGTTTGCTTATGTGAATAAATTGTTTAATAGTAATAATATTAGCTGTAAGGTGAATTGGTCGAAGTATTGACTTAATACGTTGAAGGAATATTGCGAATTGTCGCGGCTCCGACTGCGTGAATGGCCTTTTGCGGGATATAATTTTACTATATTCTATGTCCTAAGCCCCAGATCATGGTCTACCTGTGTGTCAATTTTCACCCAAAAACGTTAAGCTATAAAGGTGTGATTGACTAACCAACATTCATTTCAAACATCATTCATCAATCATACAAACATTCACAAACTCACACACAGCCAAACTTTCACATTTGTAACGGTAGTGATTGTGTGTTTGGGCATTGAAATGTTTGGAACCATAGCCACTTGGATGTGCAAAACGTCAAAAACACTCAAACTGTCAATTTAAGTAAATCGGACAATAATCTTACATATTCACAAACTTCACCACTGACAGGCATGTTAACACCGCACAGGATAGATACATTTTTTATAAGTTCAATTCAATGCCTGTATTGCTGCCGTCTAACTGAAATAGCACCGATTCAAAAGAGACTTCTAGAAATTGTTATTTATGACTTTTCAGAGTTTTTTTTATTTCTTTTTGTCCTAGATAGACAGACGAGTGGGCGGTCCATCTGATGGTAAGTGGATACCGCCGCCCATGGACCTCAGCAATGCCAGAGCACAACCAGGCCGCTGGCTACCGTTACTATAAACTTATTTAAATGAATGTACTTTTAGTTATTCTAGTGCGCAAGGTCGATATCGAATGATTCTATGTACATTGTAAACAACAAAATTGCAATACATACAATGTTTAATTTAATTTTTAGTAGCAAGTCACGCCGAGACCATTAAACAGATTTTTTATTAAGGTTGAAAAAACACGAAGGGGTTTTGTATGTTAATCTTTGTAAATATTTAAGCAACACTTCTTATATATTAATAAACAGTTTCATAAATTTGAGACGGAAAATTCTATCTTTTTTATATGATCTTAGATTTTTTTTTGCTGTGAAGACACTTGCTGATAGTCTGATGAGAGTCGGCTGTAATCAGCGTCACTGGACTTTCGGGTGAGTGCTTTGGTCACTCTCAACCCAATTTTTTTTAAGTGACTTCATTGAGGGCATTCCCTAATGGGGGTAAGAACCTCGGCTCAGGACGGCCACTGGGGGAGGGCAAAGACATTTACGATTGGGGTTTAGGGGGTATAATGATGATGGTTTTTATTTTACTCGCCTGAATGACTAGACGAGTAAGTCGCTCGTCTGATGGTAACCTGATATAAAGTACTGTATGGCACTGCACTCATCACTCCGAAAAAATATATGAAGTTTCATAATACCTAGTAATTTCATTGGATTTAGTGTCCTATATGTCGTAACTCGGAACACAACAGTTCTTACACACTGCTGTTTGGCGGCAGAAATACACCTACTTTAGTGGAATCTCGGAAACCTACCACCTACAAAATTATATGTAGTTATGTAATTATATGTATCTCATATTATTCCTACATTAATATCTATTCAACGCTCATTTTCCGCAAACGCATTTACTATATGCGATATTATCGTCCATTACATTATTTTATTGTTATAACCCAACAGTTTAGACAATTTTCATTGCGCATCATAAAATTCATTGAGTAATGTATACAAAGAGACACGTGTGGCGACTGCTTGTTTGTATCTATGTTGTAACTAGCGATGACATTTAAAATTACGTAGCTTAGAACTCCAATGCGTGTTTTTTTAAATCCTGAGACGGCAAAGTGATTACACTGGACCTGATGTTAAGTACAGTGCAGTACAAATATAATATCGACTGTCAAGAGTACCCTGAAGATACTGGATATACACTGGCGACCAGGTACCCTGGCTACCAGGAAGCTCGGGCATAATGTTTCAGTAAATACCCAATAAAGCATAGTGCCCGACTTCTTGCTAAGTACAGATATCTGTTCACATGGTTGGTCTGTTTTCGGTGTGATATACTACGTATAAAGAAATCACAACTATACGTTCGTGCGCATTATGAGACCTCATAGCTATGAGAAGCTGTTACCTTCTATAGTACTTCTGTTCAGTACGATTTACACATTACCGAGTAATATTATTGCATACATCAAAGTTGCATACTTACATACATAAGCTCACGCCCTTAGCCCCGAAGAGGTAGGCAAAAGTGCAACTAGGGCACCCACGTTTTGTCGAGCTCATTTCCGTCCCATATCGGTATCCCGGTGTCTATAACCATACCGGGGACAAAATTCAAATCCGGGCAATTAAAGTGTTATTTTTCGAAGTGGGTACTGAACCCAGGACCTAAATAATTAATGATGATATAACTTAGCGAACTTAACTTTTATGTCTAATCTATGACCGCGGATTTAGATTTATAGTTATCAAGGTAGACAATCTCGAGTACAAAGACAAGTCTTCCATTATCTCATACGATGCAGTAAAGATAATGCAACAACGAATGTTACCGGGAAAATGACGTCATCTGATCCGACAAAGCAAAGAACGCTTGAGTTTTGGATGTATAATTAAGAGTACGTTATTTAATTTTAATATAGTCGTAGAAAGCTTACGTTCCCATGTCACAATGGACGTACACCTTGTTCAGAGTATTGCGCAACGCCGCTAACAATTAGATGTTCGTTGATGGATATGACATCCGACAAGACAAAAGTTGAAGAAAGTGATTACAAAATGCTCACGTAATGTTTTGGTTTAATTAATTATACTTACTTATGTAAAGCGTTAGGTCTTTGTCCGCGAAGGAGTATGCAGAGGTGAATTTTTTCGATAAATATGTAAGTTAATACGTTTCTAATACGATCCGCTAGGGGCGCTAGACGGATTTGCATATATTTTTCGTAAATTATACACATGACATGACAGGTACCGAAAACTTACAATTTGCATTTCTTACATTTGTATAGTGTGTTTCATATATTTTATGGAGGTCACCTAATTTGTCATCGGCAAGAAATTATTTTAGTCTGAGGCGAAAACCTTAAAAACGCACTTAAAAGTCATCACATTAAGAATATTAGACTTGGGCGATTCCTTGTTCTTTTTATTGGATTTGAAACTTCCTTAAACAGCTCCTTGCTAAAGCCAAAAACGCGATACCTTATATCCTGTTGTTCATTTACACCTGTCGCCGTAGACGACGAAATCACTTGATAATGTGCAAATTTCGCATCCGTTTTCCGGTGCTGTCGTATGGGATCCTCCTTTATCGTTGGCTGCGTCAGTGACTCGAATCGAGGGCCAGTTCTTTCGTAAATACTACCGGTACATAAAACTGTTTTATAAAAGCTCTAAATTCTAATTTTAACCGACTTAAAAAAGGAGGAGGTTCTCAATTCGGCGAGTTTTTTATTTTTTTTGAAATTGTATATGTGTATTGTATACACTTATACAATATGTAACTAAAACCCTGTTGGGCGTGTTAACTGTGATATTAGAATCGATATTCGAACGTAATGAAAAAGTCGCGATGATGTAATGTTTGGTTAAGTAATTTGAATAGACAAATTAAAAACAAATATTTTTACCACTAGTTATTTCTATAGAAATAGTGCTTTGAAATATAATTAGTGACACCCGGCAAAATATTAGCATGTTCCCGAAATTACCTTATTATATTAAAAACCTTTAAAAATTTTGAAAGATTAGTGACTCACGACTAAAAAGTACCATTTTTTCGAAATCAACTAACTCGTCACAAGAAAATTTTTCAAGGTTAATTTTATAGTAGACTAAAATTTTGTATACAATACGTTTGCTGTAGAAAATTTGGATAGTTAATTACCATATCTTTTTCTATTCATTTTCGAATTTATTGGGTTGCACCTCTGTTCTGTTACAATTAACGACTAATGTTACTTTCAAATGTTGAAAGTAGAAATATGCATAAATCGTGCTCTCTATAAAATGTGTGATTTAAATAAGTATTTAAATCACAAAATATGTAATATGTTTTTAAACAAAATATGTATTTGGTTTTGTAAAACGTCAATGCTAAAATAATAGTTTTACACACTTAGCAAGGTAGCAAAAATATTTTTAATAATCGTTGCTTGAACGATTTTTTTCTTAGTATAGGCCGGAAAACGAGCATGTCGGTCGGTCATCTTTCCTCAACGCGCTCATGATCCTTTCGGTATTGTGGGCGTACATGGGCGATGGAATTACTTGCCATCAGGAGACCCACTTGTTCGTCTGCCGGCCTATGCTATAAAAAAAACATATTTTATACGAGTTTATTTACGCTTTATTGGAAAGATATACTAGTTGTACGTAAATAAAATCCTATTAACAATTAAATAGTTATACTGTATACATCAAAGAAATTAATAACGTTACAATAAATAATTAAAGCTAGTTTTGCATTAAAATTGAAGAAAATAACTAGTTTCTGTAAGTATGATGTGGGAAAGATTATGAGCTATCTTAATGGCTTCTAAAAAGAAATTATTACGCAATTGCCATGTAATTTTATTAACTAATTGTACATCCGTCCGCTAAAACAGCCGGAAACTTGTAGAGCATTTGATATAATATTAATCATTATTATTTAATCCACATCTTAAATATAAATACGTGTTTGAATGTTTTGATATTATGACATATTATTATCTCCAATAATAACTGTTCTAATATTGTAATGAGCATTCCCCACTGCTAAAATGTATATGTTCGGTTTATGATGTTTTCCAAAGTCAATAGGAATTATGAATTATGTATAGTTTTATGAATTTCTGATTATGGTATGTATATTCATATTTCTATGGAATTAGTGAGTTCAGTTCGATTTTATTTGGTCAACTGCTAAATCACATGCGATTTGAACCGTCTGAACAGACTTTCAATCGAATTAATCAACATACAACATACAGCTTTTTTGTTGATTTATTTATTTAAAACTTTATATACATAACTTGTATAAAGGCGAACTTAATGCCATTAGGCATTATCTACCAATCTACCTTTGAGTGATGCAGAGACGAGATGATGTGGCCGTATAAGAAAAGTGATAGAAAGAAGTAGACAAGACACAAAACTACATAAATTTACTTAATACAATACTATACATATAAACACACATTCATACATACATATAAAAATAAGATATGATTTAAGTCAGTTGATCAACTAAAATTGAATCGTGTGACCCTGCTATAAGCGTCAAACCCCAATTAATAATAGAAGTGTGTGACTAAGATGATTAGAGGAAAAATTAAAGGAAAATCGGAGGTTAAGATAACAACACGAGCCCCCGCGATTATTAACTTAAAAAAATATATATATACTGCCTAGGTGGCGCAGTTGTAATTTTTGTAATTTGTTTGTAATGCGTACGCGTTAAGATTGAGGCTGACGCTGAGGTCCCGGGTCGATCCCCGGGTCGGGTAAATGTTATTGGAATTTTCTATTACGAAATGCTTAGTATCAGCCCTAGATAGGCTCGTCCCCTATCACATCATGGGACGGAGATAAGCTCGGCGAAATGTGAGTGTATTGATTACACCTCTGCCTACCCTTCCGGAGTTTACAGGCGTGAGTGCGTATGTATGTAAAAAAATATACTTGTTCAAATACTAAATTAAGCTAAACTAGGTTTAAGGCTAACAAAGTATTTAATATGAAACAGATTGTAATCACGTATATTTTATAACACTTTGAAGCATTCTATACTAATCATTAGTTACATAACACGGTACATATTTAAGGTTTCTAAATACTTACCTCTCGACACGTCCTCCATTTTTGTAACTTGCTATGCTAATAACATGTATTATGTGCAAAATTATTCGTATGGTTCACGCAACTAGGTGGTTATCAGATTGAATATAACCTTTGCTATTTACCTGTATTTATAATATGTAACCTTCGTTATGTAGACAGGAAAAAAGCTATTTTGTAAGTATTTTGGCATACTTATGTAACTTTGGATAAATGTTTTTCTTATAGATTAAAACTTATATTCCATAGTTCATTCGTTTCAGTTTCGTAGACAATGGCTATCAACGGAACTCAATTAATAAATTTACTGTGCGTCTGTCCATCTGTCATATCTTTAAACAGTTTTATCTTTTGAACCGTAAGTATCTAGATATTATGTTCATAAGAAATATGTGCCATTATAGCGGATATCCTAATAAGCAATAAAATAGACATGCAAATACTCCTGTAATCCCAAAAGGGTTAGGCAGAGGTGTAACCAGTACACCCACAGTTAGCTGAGCGTATCTCCCATGATGTGATAGGGGGCGAGCCTATCGCCATACCGGGCACAATTCCTGACTCCGGGCTGATACTAAACATTTCGTAATAGAAAACCCCGATATCACTTTTACTCGACCCGGGGATCGCACCCGAGACCTCAGTCGTAACGAATTACAATTGCGCCATCTAGCCAGTATCTTTTTTTAAGTTAATAATCGCGGAGACTCGTGCTGTTATCTTAACCTCCGATTTTCCTTCTTTCCTTCCTACCACGAGCGCCACGAAGTTGAGTAGAGTCATGGAGTGTATTTAACCAACACTAACCGAGTGTGCTGTAAGTACACAATTTAGTTAGTCACGCATCAGTGATACTATGGCGTTAACAATGCATAGACAGGTGGTGGAGGTCGAGTCTGGGAAACCATACTAATGAGGTACATTATGACGCTACTTTTGTATTTTTCTTTGAAGTTTTTATGGGGTTAAGGATCCGTTTTACTAATTTTAAAGAGGTAATATTATGAAATCGAAAATGGTTTCTTATAAAAGTAGGTAATAGTTTGAAGACGACTTTTTTTTTTTTTTTATTTTTTTTTTTTTTTATTTATTTTATTGAACAACTTTTATACAGTGTGGATTCATGATGTCGTACTACAGTAGCGACGATGCCGTTTGGGACAACTTACGTTTTTTAACACAACGTAGTTCCCATATATTATAACCCCAACAGTACGTTAGTATTGCTGTTCCTACAAAGATTAAGTACATGTTTGAAGTACATCATTATGTCACACTTTGTTGTCAATATCTACGGAACTTCAAGAGACATTCGTCCCAAGTGACATAGTACGGCGCCGCTGCTACAAATTTTTGGCTTTTACTCACCTCACGGCAATTCTGGTTCAGAATACTAATTTGGTATTTAATCGTTAAAAACCATTGCTCTGGAAAAGCGTTTTAGTATTATTTTTATTCATGACGTATATACCTTTTTTTGTTCATCTAAGACATTCAAATTTCAGTTCCGTTAAGAAACCAGTTTGAGTGATGGGAAATAAAAAAATATTCAATTGGGTCTATTACTATACACATGTGAATAAATACATGTTTGATTAAGCACTAAATCATTTTTGGATGATATAACTCGCGTACTCTCAAACAGGTTGATCTCTAAAGCTAATCATACACTGGGATAGGTCGTCTCATTAAACACTACATTAGGCCTGAATAGTATTTTTGCGGAAACTACAGTGTGTTTTGAATTAAGAGTATCTTTTTGCGTCGGATATTTACACGATAAGTGATAGAGTTAGTGAGACGATGTTCCTTTAATTCTCTCTAATAAGCCAAACATTACAGCCATATTACAAAACGCAGACTAACAATTAACTGAATTCTGGGTTATCTTCTTTTGCCTGGCGTTATCCTGACCTTTTAGCAAAGGTTTGCCTTGTTACTTAGATGCTTCTACATTGTCCGGTCTTGAGCATACTTAGTAAGACCATTGGCTCTCATATCTTCCTCTAACACTTACACTAATTTCCATGGTGTATACATAATTTCACGTCTTTATTTGTAGGCAGACCTCTGTCAACTAATTTTCGTCGAGCTTATTTCCCTACGGGGCGAGCCTATCGCCGTATCGGGTATAATTTCCAATCCCGGGCAATTCGTGTGATTTTTGGAATCAAAAACTCAAAGAAAAATTGTGATAGCCTGGCCTGGGAATTGAACCCAGGACCTCACAAGTTTCAGCTTTAGTACGCTGCCACCAGACCAATGAGGCGATTACTATAGTATCCCATAAAACAACTCTAGTTTAAAGTTTGTCTATGTTGTATATGCTGTTTAGATATGCCGCTAGGCGTAGTTACGTGGAGATGCGGCCAGTGTGCGTCGGGTCTTAGGTTTATTAATTTCACATTCATCTCACAATCTTTCACAACGCAGACTCATTACAATCTCGGTAGAAACCATTTGTAACATGTTATATCGTTTACCACGACAGTTACGTGCCTCTATACATTGCGTAACATAACGTTATCTATAATAGTTATTGTTAATTGATAACCGTTATAAATACTTTTAGTAGCAAATAAAAATTCTCAACGAATTTCGGTATTAGGTAATTTGCACGTGATACCTTAATTGGATCTGAGATCAGCCGGTCTTATTTGAGAGTGGTATGATAAATGTGAGTTCTTTAATATCCACAGCAATCTACGCAAATGGATTTACTGTACAAGGTGGAAGGTTCCTCGTATTCCCAAGGCCGTCTGGGTTGGTACCATCTTTGTCTATTTCTGCCGCCAAGCACGCCATTGAAGCTAGGGATATTATTGGGAATTATGAGACTTAACAACTTATGTCTCGGGGTGTCGAGCGCAATCCATTGCAATGCACAGCTTTGTAATTCAAAGTTCTGTGTAGTGTTGTATCTGTCCCCCTAAACTCCATGTAAATTAAAATTAAATCTCTCAGATATTTATTTTTTCGGAAAACCAGTTATTTATCATATAAGCAACATTACCCTCTCCCAAAAATATAAGAAACCAATACATTTAACATATTTACACGTCTTAACTCAAGACCTTTCCGTCAATCAAAAATCATTTTGAAAAGGTCAGTTACACCATATTACGTATACTTAAAGAATATTAATATATCTTAACAATATCTTCTAATCTAGTTCAAGAGACGCTTCATTACGGGCTTATTAAAATTCAATAATGGTAGCTAGAGTTCAATGGCGTCGAACGTGCCTGTACGCACGCTGTACCATCTGTTGCGTTATGTTATACGCTGTAGCGATTAAATAACCGTTTCCAATAGCAGATTTGTGCGTAAATGTAGCTATCATTATTTTTAAATGCTTAGTTTACCTATTGTCTTTTTATTGTAAAATTATTTTGTTGTGATATTTAAGCGGTCGTTCGTCATTAATTATATTATTTATTACAGAAGATATACAATAATTATTTATAGATTTGTTTATGGCTGGCATAGTAAATTTAATATTAACGAAAAAACTGTTATTAGTTTGTTGTTTAAATAGATTGCAGATGCAAATCAATTAGCACATATTGTATTGGGCTTCATATATTTCTTTTTTGTAACCTATCCATATGTAAGCTGCATAGTTTATAGATATTATAGACGGCTAAGGTTTTTATTAATATCCGTTGTAACGCATTTAAAAAGTTCAAAGTCAACCCAAATGGGTTAATATGGGTAATGGTACACGTCAGACTACTAAAATTAAGTCCTAGTCCAACTAACCAAAGGCAACTAAATTCAATTTAATGATTTTATTCATTTAAATTCATGGAGAACGTATAGAATTGTCGGTGAATGAATAAAGATATAAAAACACTCCAATAATTACTTTCAGGCATAAAATAACGTTAGCTAATTTTAGTAGTACTATAAACTAAAACTAGTTAAGTACAATGGTTCCACAAGGATTAATCAATGTTTTATTAAGTTGGAGACAGGAAAGTTACTACAATTTACTGCTAAAATTATGCAATATTACCTACTTACTTCCTAAATACAGTGGCAACAAAATGAAAAAAGTATAAAAATACTTCTAATATTCGCTTTTTACTTGATAATGAAGATCGAGAAATTAAAATTACATGTATTTGAAGTTCTTTTTGCACATTTTGGCTGTATGACTGCGAAATCTTGACCGCACCCATCGCAAATACTGGTTCCACAAACAGCGGGCGCATCACTGATTTCGTCAAGATGGCCGCCGATCGACTCGCCAGATTACCTCTTACTTTCATTATTTTCACTTTCGTTCGGAGTAATACTATGTTGTATAGATAAATATTCGTTACTTAATATATAAGCAATAACTTCCGCGTGATGGCGACAATATTGCCAATTGTTTAATAACTTCTCAGCGTAAATTACTTTTTCGTTTTGAATTTGGTTTCAGATAGTTCTGTTTCTAACATTTTCTTATTTTATTTGCAGATTGTTTGAACGAGGCATTCGTGGAGCTTCGCTAATATATAAGGTAAACTATAAAGTACTTTTTGTTTAAAGAAAGAATAAATGCTTGTTTGAGATTATGTATAAATTTGGTATTTTCCTATCTACCATTCGTCCATTAAGTCATGTTCGACTAGTATAATTGACAACGTTGCATAAATAATAAACTCTATTTTGTTGAAATTGCTTAATATACAAAATATAATAATAATAACCCTGTATTATACACGTCCCACTGCTGGGGAACGAGAGGGGTTAGGCCTCAGTCCACGCCGGCCTTTTTTTTTCATGGGGAAAATCCTCTTGGATTTCCGGCTACCTTAAAAGAAGATAGACAGGGTATGCCGGATTTTTACCGGCTCAAAACCCCATGGTTGTCACCATCTGCACTATGGAAGAGTTTCGGGACCTCCAACAGAAACACGCCGAAACCCCTCCAATAAAGTCAAATAAGTCCACGCCGGCCTAATGCGGATTGGCAGATTTCACATACCTTCGAAACTTTTATGGAGAACCTCTTAGGTATGTAGGTTCCTCACGAAGTTTACGTCACCGTTAAGGCTAGCTACAAATACCAATTATTATACACGTGACTTAATTAAGTCAGAGGCGATCTTAGGGTTGGTTTCGAACCTGCAACTTTAGTCTTGACAGTCCGTACGGTTTCCCGCTGAACTATCGCTCCTTTTTACATTAAGGTATGTGATTAAAAACATTACGCAAACAAACAACGCATTGCCGTTTCGGAGTTATGTTTACGAAATAACGCTATTAATAATTATATTTACCAAAACATATGACAGTTCATTAGTGATTCCAGTGTTAAAGTTGCTTTAAAATGCTAAAGTAATTATTGCACAAAAGGTCAAACATTCCGGTCATTGGTATGGAAAATTTAGCCAATGGTACAAGCTTCTATGTTTTTATTATATTGTTAAATTCTGGTTTTGTATGATAATCAGTTTCATTGAGTGTTTATTAGATAGAATTTATATTTTAGAAATTTCGGATACTGAACTGTGTAGCAGTTTTCTACAATTTTGTAAAGATAAGATCTTATAGTGGTAGAGCCACGCTGTAGACAATTTTGTCTACAGCATGAATGGGCCGGCTCGTCCGGGTCGTTACCACTGTCTCACAGAAAACCGGCGTAAAGTAGCAGCTTGCTGCTGCGTTTCGTACGGTGAGTGAGATATCCGGAGGCCCAAATCCCCCTCCCCTTCCCAATCCCTTATTATCCCTTTCCTTTAAGGTCGGCAACGCGCCCATAATTCTTTTGTATTGTGGGCGTACATGGGCGGTGGAGATCGCTTACCATCAGGTGACCCACTTGCTCGTTTGCCGGCCTATACTATAAAAAAAAAAAAAAAAAGATAAGGCTTGTTATTATTTCGTTAATGGCATTTTTATTCTTGGATCACGGTGATACTCATCACGTCATGGTAATGAATATGTTAATGTTTCTATTCGTATATTGAAAGAAATATTTCGTCTCTGTTTTTAATTATATTAGTCGTTGGATAGCATCGATATGCTTTTTTTAATGGTTCTATTATTGTTAAATAATTTTATTTTATACATTTTAGGTAATTAAGGAATCATTAAAATCAGTTCGAGTTGTTGCCTCTAAAAAAAGTTATCAATCTTAGGTTATTTATGAGATTAAGGCCCACTTGCACGACGATCCTTAATCGAGTTTCACCCCCTAAACTTATTTGACGTTTCTTAACTGGTTTAGTGGGTTGAACGCGATTTAGGATCGTCATGCAAGTGGGCCTTAGATCTAGTAATTGGCAGTTTTGTTACCGATTGTTCGGCGACAGTGACTGATCGTTCGAACATTACCGGCTGTCAACTTACTTTGGACAAGGTACAGGGTATTTTAGTAAACATTTTGCAATTACATGACGTATCGTGCGTGGATCTATCATACGTTTCTAGATCTTGCCTTATATGACTTTGAATGTTAATCGAGATTTATGTTTGTTTTGATTAACTGAGCTGATTTGGAGGGATTATTTTATAAGGTATACCTTGTGAGTTGAAATGACTAGTTTATTACTGTTTCTGCATTAGTTTTACCTGCATTGCTTCTTCTTTAGTATTATCATCTGGTTGTTTAACTTAAATGTCTTTAATAACATATGTAACCTTTGCTTAAACATTGAAACGCTTTAAGGTTACCGATCGCAGCAAGTTAACCAACAATGCTATTGATTAATTTTATTATCAGACTTATGTCCATTTTCAATATTCTACAAGATTTATCCACGCCTAGGACAGCTATTTTTGAATGTACCTAGTAGACATATTTATTTCTTCCGGTATAATGTCAGGGTTACTTTTGTATTTGGACGTGTCATATTTTATTTGGTAAGTAGCATTTACTCAGGGGCGATGAAACAGGAGCTGATTCTTGCCATCGTCATGGGAAACAACGTCTCATGACGGTCGAACGGTATATTTGGACTATGCTGTACCTACCTAATATCAGATGCAGTGTTAGTCACTACCAGAGCGTCTTTCTTCTTTCTACCTGGCATTATCTTGTCTAGCGCCAGGGTCCGCCTTTCTATTAAGGCACCTCGACTTCGCCCGATCTTGAGCATCTACCATTGGCCCTCATGTCTCCTTCTAATACGTCAAGCCAGCGTTTTTTGGGCCGTCCGCTGGACTCTACTCTTGGTACGATCTGGCACAGTTCAAAATCAATCAACAAAGTTATAACTTTTATCACTCTCTATTTTAAAGAAATACCGTAAGAATTAATGTTACCCAAAATTACAAATGAGAAATAACGTTACAAATGTATTGCGGTTACTTGTTTAATCATCACTGCGGTTAAAATATGATGAAATGATAAGTGAAATGCATATCTAATCTGTACCTATGTAATATGGTAGAAACAAAACAACATACCGTTACGCCTATAACTCTGATGGATAGGTAGAAGTGCGAATAGTTCATCCAAGTTCTGCCATGATGGGGGTAAGAACTAGACGAATCAGAAGTGTTTGTTAAATCTAAACTCATACTTTTTGATTGGCTGATATGGGAATCGTAGTCGGACCCTCAATGGTTTCACAGCTGAATTTCGCTATCATTAGACCAATGAACCGTATTGTTATTTTAAATTGCAAAAAAATCCGCTATATTTATTCGTCCGGATGTTCATTTTCAACTTCTTAAAAGCTTTGTTTGACAGCTCAATGATCCTGATCATATCAATAGATAAAAAATGTATTAATATCTTAATCTTAATACAATAGGCGATATTAGGCGCGGTGTCCACGCGCGAGCTGTCATTGTTTTAATAGACTAAAATGATGTGGTATTGTCTACCGCTAGAATGGTTCAATTGATATTCATAACCATTCATTACCAAATTCGAAACAATGACAACGAGAATTTATATAATGGTAGAGAAATATGAAGGGTAATGTAAGTGGGCCACCAACATCTTAGGCCCAGAGTCAATATCACCTGCACGTGGTACACTCTACTGATTAACGGGCGAGGTAATGGCGAAACTTAGTTCCCGTTGCGGGTTGTGGGGTCAGACGGGGGATTGCCTTATATATGAAGCATTTGGTTTATAATACCAAATATAGTCAAATCTATGGGACAAAATAGCGGATCTAGGCTAGGCCGGGATTAAAGCCAGACAGAAAGAAAGAAAGGTGTTGAGAAGGGGCTTAGTTTCACAATATCGAACTTTGAACAAATCTTTGTAAATCACAAACATTTGTTTGTCGAAACCGAGAATTATGTCTATTTTAGTAATATTTAAATTCAAATAAGAAGTTAATTCTTCCATCTTGTAAAGGGTCTGGTGTCGTGTTGCGGAAAAGTTTTTATGGTTTCACGACGATCTTCTCTGTCTGTCAACGCTTCCAGGAAATACGCAGAATTTCACGATTTTTGTATAAGCCAAAAAGCCTACAAAAACTTCACTGCTGCTGCTTGCTGGCCCGGACTAGGAATTAAACCAAGTTCTTGACGACTGTCATCCGCTTAGCTTACACGGTTTGCAATCAGTGTGCTCTTACCTCAACATCCGAACTGAAACCGGTCTGTCACGGTGAAAATCGAAATGCGTCGGTCATCGAGAGCCGGTACAACACCTGACACTTTCGCTTATAATAACATTATAATGTTAGTTATATAATACTAGGTCTTGGTCACCAGATTGACCTCTGATTAGTGAAATCTCATCGTATCGGGCGTTGGCTTATTGGCGGATATGTGACGCGTGCTTTGATCTTGTATTATGTTTGCTAATTTATTCATTTAATCGAGTGCAAAAATAACAAGAAAGTGGAAAGTCTTTCTTTTTGGATTTCGTGGAAAAATATTGGTAGTAGTATAGTTATCAAAATGAAAGCAAAAAATATCACAGTATATAATGATTAAGTATTTAATTCGCGTCGATTGCATTTTGTCATATGCCTTTTATTTGAAAAAAAACTATGATTTTTAAACATTCTTAGGTACTAAGCGATGTTATTGTTTACGAAACAGTCTTCAATAAGATTATTTCCACCAACATTTTAAGTTCGTCAAATATTTGAACACTGTCTGATGACCCAGAAGAATGGTAATAGTAATTCTGAGTATTATGATTGCCAAGATTGTGTAACTTTTGATATAAAACTTCCTTAAATTACTTCCACAATTAATTTGCATAATGCATTCACTGTTAACTTTCAAATAGCTGTTTAGGTTTAATTTGCATTTACAAGGTACTAATTCACAAATACAAGTACTATGTTTAATCCAATACCGTTTAGAAACGTTTTAAACAGCCTTGGCAAAGCGGATTAAGACTTGTCTGGGATATCCGATCGATTTCCGCGTTGGTGTCTGTAGTAATTGATCTATTTTATAATCGATAATCAAGTTTAGTTGGTGTTTTATCATAAAGATGTAAAGGACAGGATATATAAGACTTTCTTATATCACGCCTGTAGTTGTACTCGTACCTTGTAATAAATGTTTTTTATTGTTAATGTACTTCTAATTATAGTGACTGTCATGGAAATTAAAATCAGTTCAAATGTCCATAAATAGTCTTAAACTTTTTAAATGCATGAAAGGCCGTCACACGAGTAAGTGGGTCTCCTGGTGGTGAGTGATCTCAACCGCTCATGAAAGCCTACAATATCAATATAATCATGAAGGCGATGCATTAAAGCAAAGGGATAATTAAAGAATTGGGAAGGGTGGGGGAATTAAGACATTCAGTACTTTTATTTGTTTAAGATTATTATTGATTAGATTGAGTGTAGTGTCTGAATTAAAATTTTGATTCGAACCTTACAATTTGATTTAGTAATAACATTTAGGTCTAAAGATTTAAAAAAAATGCTTTTAATTAATTAACGACGTTTGATAGCAGCTGTCGTCCTCGATTCTCCTTGGATTATAAAATTAATCATTCAAATGATCTCACTAATTAATTTCTATGTATATGATACACTTAAAATGGATCGATTAAAAACACAAACGAGTTTTATGGCATTAAGAATTTTCTAATTCCGTATCAGGCTGAGGCAGTTTTTGGAATAGATACCTCAGTTTTCGATGTCAGTATATCGAATAGAATACTAAGATGGGCTTATCTATGTTGCTATGGCTTTCTCTAGATATGTGATTAAAAAAACCTTAAATCGGACTTTTATTGAGATCTATTTGGAGTTGGTTAAATCTTAATTATGAAGTTACTGGATATGCACTGGCCGATCTCGGAATGCGATTCCCCTAAACGAGTCTCTATGGCGAGTTTTTCACCGTGTTTACAAGAATGATCAGGGTACTCCCACCAGCAGAGAGATGATAATGTTGTTACAGGCGTTTGCTGCCTATTCATATTTTGTATGTTGTTCCATTTTTTTAGTCACTGTAATATTCCTTGTTATACAGACCGTTCGCGCACCACACGTGTGAACACGTGGTTATACCCACACTGATAACTTTCAGATAAGGATATACTGGTATCTCCTCGGTCTGGATAGAACTGCGCTCTCCGTAGTAGTGAGCGAATGTTATTTTGTAAGGTATATATTTATGGGCCATAGTAGCCTGAATTAAACGGTGTTATTATTATTGTTTATAAGGTATCATCTCTCGTAGATGTTATGCTTATTCTTATCTATCGCCACTATCAAGTCAACTATACTTGATACTGTCGGAAGTAGGTTTATACTCTCAATAGCTGTACGTCACGTCGTGTAGGTTCCTGAGTTAGGGTCCCGTAGCGAACACTCAGTAGTGAACTACTCGTAGCTCTGAAGGGTCGGTCTGAAGATTGAGTCCGGCATAATCACCCCTCCACCCCAAGGTTGGGGAAGGTATACGTAAGATGGATTTTGAAGGTACCTGTGACTAAAATATGGAACAACATTACAAAAAAGATTCGCCTTGTAAAGTGGGCTGCCTCTTTGATCTTCTTAGCTCTAGTACCTACTACCCTTTAGTGTGTGTCTGACTATTTCTACATTGCATAGCTTGCAATACATACTGAGCTTGGACTATGGTGTGACAAGTGACCATGTCTGAGTAGTAAATACCGTTAGTTAAGTCATTATAGTAAAATTTACTGCTCGTGTTAATGAGCCCACAATTTAGAATTTAGAATCATGACATTGTTATCAGATAATATTATTATTATAGACTGCCTCGGTGGCGCAGTTGTAATATGTACGCGTTACGATTGAGGCCAACGCTGAGGTCTCGGGTTAGATCCCCGGGTCGGGTAGTGGTATTGGGATTTTCTATTACGAAATGCTCAGTATCAGCCCGGAGTCTAGAATTTGTGCCCGATATGGCGATAGGCTCACCCCTATCACATAATGGGATGGAGATACGCTCGGTGAAATGTGGGTGTACTGGTTACACCTTTGCCTACCTCTTCGGGGATTACAGGCGTGAGTGCGTATGTATGTATATGTACAATATTATCACGATGTAAACCAAGTCTTGGCGGAAGGGAGTCGGGTTCTTTGAGATATGACGTATTGCTTCACGATGTACATACTTTGTCATCAGCAATCTAATTTATGAAACACTTCCGTCGTGGGTCGTTTAATAACATTCCTCTAAACCTCTGATGAGTTATGCAAGACTTTCTCACACTCGTTTGAACTGAATAAATAATTACTTTTTAACCGACTTCAAAAAAGGGGGAGATTCTCAATTCGGTAAGTTTTTTAGTAGTCTTAGGCTAAGAAACGGGTCCTGAGTTCAAATCCCAGGTCGGGCAATCACAATTTAGGTTTGAGTGTTTGCCACGTCATATAACGGGAGGGAAATAATGTCGGTTTACCGTGGGTATACTAATTGCACTCCTGCCTACTCTTTCGGTGATACAGGTGTGAGCTTATGTTAATGTTATCAATATGGTAGATAGAAACGTTTTTTGGATCATGCAATAACGTTTGATTTATCTTAAACAGCCGGAGTCGTATTATGTCATTGAAGGATTCCGAGCGATTTCAGATGAGTTTTATTTAATGACCCTGCTTCGATAGTGTGGACACGGTGTATAGCATCTGAGTCATTTATTCACATGCGCCTTAAATCGACTTGGCAATTATAATGTACTTTTACCCCTTATAATTTAAATTTCCAATAATCCTTTCTTAGCAGGACATTGCACAAAATATCTGACCAATATTTCATGATCCTAGCTTTAGTAGTTTTGGGAATTTCGTGTTTAATCAATGCGTGAGTGATATTTCGCTTTTGTGTATACATATAGATGACAGACTTTTTACGGCATTTTACGTCGCGATTTGTAGGCGGGAATGAAATTATGGTAAAGTTAATTCATCGAACCACTATTAAAAGCTAAAAAAAACGCTATTACATGAGCATAGATAATAAAAATGTAATGTTAAGCAATAACGTAATACCAAATAAGGGAAAGTGTAGATGACTATTAATTTTAGGAAAGTTACTCATTTTTATGTTGGTTCGTTTCAAAGTGTAATTGATAGCCGTTCAGTGTAGTTTTTTATCAAATGACGTCATAATAAACTAATCGGAACACTGAATGTAGTGAATGGGTGTCAAATACTTCCGCGGCAGTGAATTAAAGCGTGTGACATTGTTGACGGTAAAATTAAAATGAAGTACATAATACTATTATTTTTTACGGTTGTGGCTATTCCTTCTTTGAGCCAGCATATTTAATGTTTATATAAGGTTGTAATTTACTTCTCTCCTCATAGGGGTTGACGTCAGGCAGGCAGCCGGTCGTAAAATCTACATGCCAAATCTTTTTGTAACATGTGTTGAAAAGCATGTTGCGCTGACCCCACCGCGAGTGGGATAGGGGCAGGTAGAAAAAGATAAGGTCGTAACTTACTTGAAAATATAAAGTATTAAATATCATGACTTACGAAGACCTAAATGGGCAGAAAATAATTCGGAATACTACAAATAAAAATTCCGTAATAATGCGATTTACGGATAGTTTGCCGAGACAACTGTCAAATTCTGTCCGGAGTTTTGTTATTCGACGACGAAATAAGTACCTACACTTAAGCAACTGCAACGAAGCCACTAGGCCATCAGTACCTAAAATCACGATAAAAAATTGTAACCGCTTGTATTTTTTCGCTCAAGTGGCATTGGCACGGATTTTCAGAGCCGGTTGGTTACACGCAGAGGTCCGAGGTCAATGTTGTACTGGTTTACATAGCCTGTCAACATAAATTAAGCTGCACTTATAACAAAAATGGGCATCACTTTATTATTATTCAGCTTATTGCACAATGTAAACTTGCCTTTTTGGTGTAGTTGTTGTCGTTATGCTAATTTCAGAGTATTCTCAGTCAACGGTTGCGATACTGATAAAATGTCAAGCCATATTATAGTGAAAAATATACTTACAACATTTTTATTGGCGTGAAATTAATTTAAGCGTCACAACACTCATTTATTTATCTGTGGTGACTTCGATGTGCCATGAACATTTCTCAACAAATTCAAATTTAGAACACCTATTTTTGAACAATGGAAATCAATAACAAAAGCTGATTTATGCAATCGATTCATTGTAATTCTCATGATACCGATGATCTGATTTGTATTTAGAATTGGAACTTTAATAAAAAAAAGTATAAAGCCTAATATCGATGCAAGATTGTTTCTCGTGTAAGTAATTTGGAGCCCTTTTAAATGATGATGAAAATGTAATACATGAGTATGCCATGATGTGGGGGCTGTATAATTTGCTCATTACTATAATAGCACAACAAAATTGACTCGAGTTTCGCGCCGTGTAATTGTACTTCTCATGCGTCTACTGGAATTTAATAGAATGTCGGACAAATTTCAATTTACTGTTTTGCATACTATATTGAGGTAATATTTTTATTTCGAAACATTGTGATGCTGGCAGAGCATAGTCAGATTTTATGTGATGGTAAGTTAGTATATAAATATAATGTCCACTGTTGTCATGAAATATTGCGTTCCTCGATGTTTGCATAAATTATGCCGGCTTAAAATAACTGGATATACACCGGCTGATCCTGGAACTGAGCTTGCCGGATCAAAACACGAGACGATTTTTATACCACGTTTGCGATGGTCGCTATCCGGTCGGGTACAAATAATATACTTATACCTATTACCTACCAAATATTGCATTTCATTCAAACTTATCATCATTTTCCAAAGACTATATCATTAATTTACTAGACAAGCTGTGTGGTACACAGAAATTGTACCACTAAGTTGCGGTCAATTGACCGTAACTCAATATTACCATCTCGTTTACTCTCAACCAGAATACCTATCGCGGTCCCTGTCTGTCAGCTGTCAGACTCCCGCGTTATGTGACGCAATTTTACTTCAAAGCAGTCCGTCTAGTACTTAGTATACATTAAAGTCTTTGTTATTTTCATTCAAAATGTTAATAAAATTTCTAAATCAACAAAACAGTACAAAATAATATCTCGGATAGACAATTTGTGAACTACTACAATAGTGCGGAACCACGGTTGGCTTCACTCTTCACAAGGATCGATACACGCAGAGGATTTCCGACCGAATTTTACCTTCAGTATAGATTGTTATTGATAAGGTATGGAAAATTGGCACCAGTGTATATATACACGTTCCACTACGAGTAGGTCCATTGTGATAGATACACAGATTTCTTGGCAAAAAAATATGGCAGAACTGGAATTAAACAAAAATAAACAATTGAGTAAAAATATTATCCATTGAAATTCAAACGACAATTTAAAAGAATCACTCTTCGATTTTACCATAAGATTCTTCTGGAAGTATGTTTGGTGAAAAGAAATATAGTAATTGTGTTTCTTTTAATAGTTACCTAATATTATGCTCATGCGATTTTTAAACCACATCAGGTCTGTAGCTGCGTATTTCGAGAACCTGTGTTCTCGAAAACCACATCGCATTTAAATAATACATACCTAGTAACCTTTAAAATAATGTCCGAGTCACACACCGTTTATTAGTACTTGCAAGACCTTGTGGGACCTATCAGAATCTCATTTGAGCCATTTGTGAACCAATTAAATACATGTCGATAAATATCGAAGGTCAGACTTGTTGAGGATTACGTAAGGCAGGTTGAACATCATTGAAACAAATAATATCATTGATAATGGAAATGTTTTCGCGAGGTAAGTGCCCGCAGATATCGAAGGCCTAGATTTTAAAGAAAAAAAAATAGATTTTATGGATTCAGCTATTTGTTTGGATTCCAGCTAGTATAGATAATGTACTCGTAGTAAGAGTACCAAATACATATCAGTGGCGCAGTGGGCGAGTAACCGCCTGTGAAGCGAGAGGCCGTGGGTTTGATTCCTGCACCCAAACAAATGTTTATGTTATAGTTTTCTCCCTAGAGAGGTTGAAGTCCGCCAGGCAGGCGGCCAGTCGGTAGTAAAAACTGCAAGCCAAAGTTTTCTGCAACATGTGTTATAAAACATGTTGCGTCGACTCCACTGCGAGTGGGATAAGGGCTAAACAGCTGAACGGACTTTAATGAAATTTGGTAAGGAGATAGGTTTAAAAAAGCTAGACGTGTTACTTAAAAAATGGAAAAATGGAAAAACACTAAAGATATTGATTTAAAGAGTTCCGAGAAACAGGAACAGAATGTGCATGAACAGTTATTTGGTAAAAAAGGTATTTATAAGCTTATACGGAATATTATGCATCTACGTTATGCGATTTACTCAAAAGTACAAATAAATTGTTTTCTTTGTCTAACAAGTTATTCTCGAACTAATTAAAGATAGATGGTCCAATGAACTCCTTTTTTGCGAATCGGTTACAGAACATCTCGTCAGTGGCTGCGCATAGAAAGCGTTTCACCACGCTCCAATGGTCGTTCACTGGTCTTAATAAATACTTAGGACTGCAGCTCTTTGTCACTACTGAGTATAGCTTGTCAAATCTGAAATGTCACAAGATAATAGGGGAAAAAATCTAAAACCATTTTCTAAACCGGAATCACGTTGTGTTTGCTGTTATTGTTTGAGAGGTAACCTATTTTCCCTCGTATTCTGTCGTCAAATCTCTAGGAATAACTATTACACCCACATTTCGCCGAGCATATCCCCGTCCCACGATGTGATAGGGGGCGAGCCTAACGCCATACCGGGCACAAATTCCAGACTCCTGGCTGATCCTGAGCATTTCGTAATATATTTTTTTATCAAAATTGAACAAAGTTATGTGTGGATATGAATGCAACATATACAGACGAATTGAATACCTCCTTTTAAAAGACAGTTAAAAACGATACTCGCACCACTCCATTTTCAGATTCATAATTGAGTGGCGGTGTGGCGTCATTTCTCTCTTCAGCTTCTCTCTCGACATGTAAAAGAAATGCACTTTGATCGTGCTGACAATGATGTCAAACACGGTGACGCTTGCCTCCTTGGAATGTGAAAGTGACGAGAGGAGTTGATATTTTTCAGGAATTGATGCCTGGTTATTGTATTCTATGATAATTATTATGATATTGATGCAATAATAGGCAAAGATTCTCGAATGTATTTAATAACATAAAGAGTGGTGTGGAACGTACTATGTTTCTCATAAGGATATGACATATAAAGTGGCTTCCTGATCTGATGGGACTATCTAATATTGCATTCTTGATAATAAAACAACTACTTAAACAGTTTATGCCTTTATGAAGTGGATATATATCATAAAAATAAAGTTATATATGTATTTATATTTAACAATAGAAACTGCTTTATTTCCACTTTGTTTGCTAAATTAAACGAATTACGTAGTATGTTCTGTCGATTTCATATCTCGTTAAATGTAATAATCTTAATGAGCTCACTTAATGAAGCTGTAAATTGAATTAAATAGAAGTGAAATCTTATGATACTGCACGGAAAGTATCTTTTCGAAGCAAAAAGTTTGTAACAGGTTTCATAAGTGCACTGTTATCACTTTTTATTAATAAATCATTCAACTACCATTTAGTCTCTAAAAACTTTGATTAAAAGATTTAACCTTGTTATCTTTAAATATTCATATTTTATAAGATATATTATTTTTTAACATGAAAAAACTTTAATTTAGACGGAAAGTTACAAAATAAGAATGTTACCCAACTCCACAATACAAAATTACACCATAAATAGTAAAGTAACATTAAGAGAACGCAAAAATGACATTTATACAGATTGCCCCAGAACTGTCGGCCCACATACAACTGTTTATGGTCTAATTTATAATCATTTAGCAACGGCGAATCGAGAAAAAACGATACCAAGGCTAAACGCGACGTTGATAACATTTGTGAATTCGTGACTTTAGAATTTAGGACAACTTTACAAACCTTTAGTCCTGTAATGCTAAGTGGAACGGTAAAAAGGATGGCCGTTGAAAACAAACAAATTATACCGTAAGGAATTGTTTGTATGAATGTTTTAGGGATTGTGTGCATATTGCTGTTTAAAATGAAAACTGCATTGTTGGTTCTGTAAAATGCTTAAGCAACGGTTTTATGTGAGACTAAAGAAGTATTTACTTGTTTATTATTGTTGTACTTGAATTCTTGAATCCTAATAGCGCTTTTTTTTTAATGTACAGAGTATTTTAAGTGTTGCATTTTATGAATACCTACGTCTTAATTTAAAATATTATTGTTATTGTCATTGTCAGTATTTATATTCATTCGTAATTTACCATCAATAAAGTACCAGCTCGTTTGCAGACATACTGCTAAAAAAATCATTTTCAATGTATCATAAAAATATTGTTGCAAATTTTAAATCATTTAGCGTAAGATTACTCCATATTATGACAGTCGTGGCTTACATATTCATTATATTATGTACCGTATCAAATACGTACTTTGTCTGCAACTCTTTGTTTTTAACAATTGGACAGATAAATTGCATGTTGTCGTATCACATAATTAGAGACTGAACTTTATTAGAACGTAACAGCCATACAATTTTTCGGTGATTGTACCACCTAATAAAAGAGCAGTGTTTCCATTGTTGAAAAGTTGCAAAATTTCTCGTGACTGTATACTTTGTACAGTATCGCTAAACATTCTGTTTGTTACAAGTAGAACGGAATCTATACAAAAATATGAATTGAAAGGTCGTTTTACTGTCCTGTTAGGATTTAAACCATGACTCATTTGGCGCGCACTCAATTGACAAAAGCATTTCTCCGTGCCAAGTGAATTTGCAATATTAATAACTGTAAAAGTAGAACCTTTGTAAATACAGTACGCCTGGTTGATGACCTGAGTGCAGGTGTACGCACTCACTGTGACTCATGAGGAGGCATCCGCTGTGTGCTGTAAATAATAAAAAAAATACCGACGTAAAAACTCTCGAAAAGTGGAAATAAAAAGTGTAACCACTTTTTAGTCGGTACTATAGCATTTTAATGTAAGTTAGTAACCGATAGCACCGATTTAAAGTTGGTTTGACATTTTTCCGTTGTATTTTTTATCGGTTCAATTTTTGTTTTTATTTTACACCTTTATCCGGAGGCTTAAATCCCCCTCCCCTTCCCAATCCCTTAACTATCCCTTTCCTTTAAGCTCGTCAACGCGCCCATAATTATTTTGGTATTGTGGGCGTACATGCACATGTAAATTTTGGTGGAGATCACTTACCACCAGGTGACCCACTTGCTCGTTTGCCGGCCTATTCTATAAAAACCTTTTAGTGAAAGAATCATCAAAATCATTATTATTTATATAATGTTTATAAGTGAGGTTACAAGAGGTCCTGGGTCAACAGTGGTATTATTTGTAGGTACTAATCTGTGGCTTTATGAAGTGAAATTTTAAGAAACAAATGCTGATAATAAATGATGAAGGTGGAAGTTGTAACGAAACCTTCAAATCCAGAGGAAAAAATTGTCTAAAGTAAATAGAGCAAACAATAATAACGAAGTGATTGATACCAATGAAACAAAAGAAGTAATCCCAATACCTTTCTTCCGTAAAGCGAGGTCAGGCGTGACCGATGCGAATTCCTCGGGCAAAATATTCATTACCATTATAAGTAGACCTAGCGTTCAACAAATATCTGTGAGTACAAAAGATCTTTTTGCTTGGAATTTAAATAGAGTCCAGTTTACAAGACTTGTGTTTTCGATTAAAACGATTAATTAATAGGAGCTTGAAGGATTGGTAACATTTCAGACCATGAAAATATTTAAAGGCGTTAAATTGGAACATTAAAGTTTGGATAAGGCTTAATTATTACTAAATATTTCGTTGTACTATTTATTTATTCGTTATGGTTGATTAAGTGCAAACTTCTTTAAATTTTAGTGATACGAACATATACGTGTGTTCTTTGAGATTTTTACTAAAGTTAGTTAGTTGCCTTCGAATTTATTTAATTTTGTCTTAGGTATGAGCATTTTGTCCCAGGAGTATTATTTGCAATATTATCCAGTCCAAAAAGACAGTAAAATCTTTTAAAATGGATAATTATTAACAGCCCGAATACTTGTGAAGATGGTTCATAGTTATTTATAGAAAAGTTGATTCCAGTAATAAGTGCACAAATTTAGGTCTTATTTAAACGATCCTGCCTACTTTCTCTGGTTATACCATAATGGTACCATTATAAGCGCATTAGTTAGATAGTTGGAGACTCTGCGATGTCGTAATTAGGGCTGCCGAACGATGAAATTTTCGTTACAACATGATTTGGCATATATAAGCTAAAAATAGATGCTTCACAAATGCCACTTAAAAGTAATGGAACTATAGAAACAATTATGGATTATAAATTACTTAACTATCAAAGTTACATGGGATTTAAGATAATTTGCCTTTTCTTTTATAGTATAAAAGTACACAAAGTCTCTTTTCTAGTTTACCCGTACTGTAAACTTTTATACTGAAAAAAGTATATATAAAAACAAATATCGTTAATAGTTCTGGCTTGAACCGATGGCATCCCAGTTTTCTGGTAGCCCTAACGGAAATGCAGCTTCAACCCACTAGAAATCTAGCCGAGTGGACATTTGTATTCATCGTCATCTCGTAGGATTGTTGCCGTAAAGTTTTATAATAATGTGGGACCGCAATTGAATGTCTTTCCTCATAGGAAGCAGAAGTTCATATGTATCAGGATGGGTTACTTTAAAACTATTAATACAGTACGCTATTTTAAATAGATGAGATTTCAACTGGACTTTCTGGAATTTGTTTGTTTTGGTCAGCATGAATGAGCTGGTTTGACTGGTTTGGTACAACTGTCTCAGTGAAAACTGATGAAGTGCCGACAATTTCTCCTTTATCAAAGATTGATAAAGCACCCAAGATTCCAATGACATTGATGTTCATGGGAGTTGGCGATCATTTACCATCAGTTACTACAAGTTAAACCTATTATTAACTTTGACTTGTCTTCAACTATAGCATATTTTTACTTGTGAGCACACACATGTTAAGATGATATTATTGTAACCATTGAGATTTCCAAGGCTACAACGATAGGGATTATAAAAAATATTGTCCCTCAGAAATTGATAGGTAACGGTAGTTGCATATGGCTAGGCTGGAACTAAAGTGGTCTTTGTAACATTTTTGACGAAATGCATCTATGAGATTTTTTAAAGTTGGTATTAAAAAATACTTTCATGAAAAAAGTGGTCCTATAAGCTTTGCACAAAAATAAATTAATTTCAAAAGATTAATTATAAGCGCATACTAACTTCAAATAAGTTTCATTTCATTTCAAGTCACATATTATTGTTGTATCTTAAACCATTTGACTTACAACCTAAGCATATTTTGTTCATAACAACGAAATTGCTTATACGTATGATAGATTTCACAAAATTCCAACAACAGACCAATTATGACACCTATTGATAAGTAAATTGTATACCAAAATGTATGCAGCAGAATAGTTTACTAAATATTTCTTGACAAAAATCACGATTCTGACATTTCAAATATCGTTACGGGCGGAGTAGAGCATGGCATTTGCGCCTGCGCATACCGTGTGTTGTGAGGTTAAGCCACCCGTGTAGTTTGGGTATGTCTCATTTTTGGATTTGGAATTTTATACCAAACGCAATAAGGTTGAATATGATAATTGTTTATGGCTTTCTGAAGATCACAGCGAAGTACCATTGTTACAGCGAAGTACCAAACATTAGAGTTCATGTTCAGAAAAGACGGGAAAGGTATTTCATTATGTACATTTTAAGTATATGTATATATCATGGGGTATTTTAGACAAACCTTAAAATTAATGTCTATTTCAGGGTAAAGTGATACAATTCTGTTTCATAGGTGTTAAGTTCTTTAACCAACCTCGAATTACCAACAGCCTCGAGTTTCATGATTCGGTGTCTGCGTATGGCAATCCTTTTACATAATAGTTCAAGATGAGATATTGGTACCATCTATTAATACAAGTTATCCGTAAAACGCAGCGCACATCTACTGTATTACTCGTTGTCACTCTATAATCGTAACAAGGTTAACAATGGACGATCAAATTAGAGATATTGATATAGGAAGTTTGTCGAATTGTTATAGTATCTACTTATCTTTATGTAATGTCTAAGGTCTTAAAACGGTAATTAAAGCCAGTGAAATCAATAAGCTTATTGAAACTGGAATGCAGTCCTATACTTTACTTTGTAATTCAAAGTTTCGCTTACCATCAGGGCAGCGACTTGTTCGTCTGGTTAATTTAGTGGTATAAAATATATCCAAAGAAGCAATACAAGTTTGTATGTAAGTAATGAAATTTGATATTTCAGCGTCAGTTGCCAAACTTATTTATAACATTTCGCATTGTGATGCGGCCATTTTTATGTGTATCTGACTCGAAGGACCAACGAAATGTCAGTCTTGAACGGACGTCATAACAAGTTGTGTTTAAATGGCCGAGTCAAATGTCAGATTTTAACCTCCTGTCGAGATGTTTATTTATCGAAATGGTCGTGTATCTTTATTTATATTTCCGATTATAATGGTCGATTAATGTTATAATTCCAATCGATAGCATTAAGATTTTACGGTTTCCCATGTGATGTGAATCGCAAATACCATTTAAATATGTAATCTGTAATTTGTAATTTGTATCCGTTATAAATCAGTTAATAGTCAGGGTGTTGTGCAATCGTAAGGCCATCGAGGTTCTAAATACCCACGACATAAGACTTGTATCTGAATAATTGTTAGGACTATGTATGAAAATAATTGATGTACTGTAATTATTCATTATTATGTAATAATTACTGCCTCGGTGGCGCAGTTGTAATGCGTACGCGTTACGATTGAGGCTAATGCTGAGGTCTCGGGTTCGATCTCCGGGTCGGGTAAAGTGGTATTGGGTTTTTCTATTACGATATGCTCAGTATCAGACCGAAGTCTGGAATTTGTGCCCGGTATGGCGATAGGCTCGCCCCCTATCACATAAGGGACGGAGATACGCTCGGCGAAATGTGGGTGTATTGGTTACATCTCTGCCTACCCCTTCGGGGATTACAGGCGTGAGTGCGTATGTATGTAATAAAAGTTAAATAGATGTTAATATTATAATAGATTTTTTCCCGGCGTAGAAATTCCCGTGTAATCACCATACCAACTCCGTGGAAGGAGCAATGGTACCGGACGTAAGAACTAAACGAACTAAACTACAACTAACTAAACTAAACGGACGTAAAGACTGCTTGACCGGGTCGCTAACTTAAATCTCTACATTTCTTGCTATTCCTTAACCCCCGCGGTGGCCTGCTTCGATGCAAATGGGACAGTACCGGCGATCCTGAGTGAACTGTGGACTGCTACCAGAACCTGTATATATACTGCAGAACTTGGATCTTCACCTACGATTAGTTACCATAACCAGACACATGAAAAACTGTATCCAACAATACTTTGATAAAGCCACGCGTCATCGAAATCCTCTCATAGTGGCAGCCGCCGACTACATCCCAGTAGGCGATGTAATCCTCCGTCGTCGTCCCAAACATGTTTTGGCAGATCCCAACGACTATATCACAGTCGCCCAATCCAAATCGCAATAATAATACACGACCCCGACATAGGACACGCCTGCGAGTCCGAAGAACTCCCACAACTGGCCCTCGGCACAATGATGTGCATAGACGGCCCTAAACTATACTTCCCAGCGATTGCTCAAACTGAAGTCTGCGCCTTATAAAAGGCGCCTCTGTATTTAGTCGCTACTAAGTGCATTATAAAATACGAGTACATATTTCTGGCTAGAGCGCCATAAGCGCCGGCTTTATTGTCAGGTGAAGCTGTAAAAGCAATACAGGCTAACAGCACAAATCCATTCGAAAAAAAGAACCTGTATATTATAACATACTGCCTAAATGACCCACTTTGCCAATTATTTCCATAGACTTTTACAATATTCGCGAATGAAGGCCTTGTTTGTTTTTTAATCCCGTTATTTTATAATTGAGTAATTTATTCAGAATAACTTATTTTTTAAGCACTTAATGGCTTTCAATATGGGAAAGTAATAGCCTGTTGGTTGAGCAATTACTAAGGAATAATTTGTTATTAAAGATTTTAATAGTTTCATTTTTTAAAGCACGTGTTATTGTAGTATTTATAATACAATTTGGTTTATAATTTTAAAGTTGTTGTAAAAGTAGGTAAATATTGTGACGTAATTACGAGAACATGGTAAATAATTGCTTATTCTTCTTCTCCCACCGGCCCCTATCCCAGTCGTAGTGGGGTCGGCGCAACATGAACGCAAGTTACCGAATGATTAGGCTTGTGTGTATCACACACACATTTTGTCTCGGTGCGGGAATCGAACCCGTGGTCTCTCGCTTGATAGCCGGTTACTTACCTACTTACGGTTACTTACTTACGGTTGTCAATAATTGCTTATTGTTATATTATTATGGTTTTTATGTTATCTCTTTATTCGTCCGTCTGAAATTGTTCATGGTCACAAAATCTGTTATGGAAGTTCAAGAGTAATTTTGTTTCTAATAATGTTTGTTGTCGAAGTACAAAACGAAACGTGGCGTCATATACATACAGTCTTCGATGTGTTCATATGTGGTTCAGTATAAATTTTCGCGGAATATGATTAAGAACTTCGTGTCAAATGCCAATATTGGGCTACATTTATCGTGATAAATCGAACCTTCGCCAAAACTTCACAATGTGGCCATAGCATTAAACAATTTAATAGTAAAAAGTTGTGTCAGTCAAAATTAACCAAGTTCAAACATGTCACTGACTGGACTGGCTCGGTGGCGCAGTTTTAATGCGTACCCGTTACGACTGAGGCTGACGCTGAGGTCTCGGGTTCGATCTCCGAGTCGGGTAATGTGGGTGTACTGGTTACACCTCTGCCTACCCTTTCAGGGATTACAGGCGTGAGTGTGTGTTTATATGCATTTCAAATATATCAGTGAACATGTTAACTTTGACTCAACATTTCAGCCTTGTCAAAGATCACGACTTGAAAGCAAAAATAAAACATTGGCTAATATACTTAAACGATCAATTATTGATACAAAACTAATTAAATAGTTAACAATGGTCGCCGTAGGCGTATTGTACTTATTAACTTACATTCTTATCACTTATTTCAAACACTAAAGTATTAACTGGAAGGTCATAATATAAAATTGAAATTTTAATTAAACATGGGCAAAATTAACTTTTTTGATGAGCTTGTGCTAATATTGAATTGTTGAACTGCATTATGCAACGAAGCAAGCAGCTGATGTTAATTCTGATAATGCTCAGTAATTACACTGACTACGATGTCAAACAGGAACACAAAAGTGTTTGCAAACTGCTGCTTGGCGGCGGAAATAAACAGTGCACTGGTACCTACTCAGTCTGACTCTTGCATACGAGAGTCCATCCACCTAGTAAACCTTAGTCAAAGAATTGTAATAAATACTAAACTAAACCAAGTACCGCCTATTCCAATGGAAACTTGTGAGTTATTGAGTAATTTATTAGAAGTTAAATATTACCATTTTACTGCTGTCATTACAGCATATTAGTTCGTTAGTTTAATGCTCTGCAGTTAACTATATTTCGAAGTGCATTTCAAAACATTTGTCGGTATGTATACCGTAAACAAATTACTGGTCATTTTAAAAACTAGTAAACATAAAGGTGCAGTTAAACTTCGCGTCGTGTCGTGTCGTTCGCAAGCCGAACCACAGACGAGGGGCAGTCTACTCGTGTACAAGACGCACACTGTTTGTTTGTAGTACATAAGCTCACCAAAGGTCTTTATCACCAAAGGGGTAGGCAGTGGTGCAACTAGTGCTACATTTCTTTATTTCTCACCCATGGCAGGCAGAGAACTTGGTATATATTCCAATCCCAGGCAATTAATGTGTGATTTTTCGAATCGAAAACACAATTTTTGATTGCCTGACCTTGAAATTGAACACAGAACCTCACGGTTATCAGCCTTAGTACGCTACCACTAGGCCAGTGAGGCAATTACTTGTAGTGACTTGCCAAAACTTTGGTACCTTTGGAAACGCGCCACGTAGAGTCGTGTTCTCGAATAGTTTGCGCTCTGTCTCCGGTTCGGCTCACGCTGTAACCCATAGTTTAACTGCACCATAATGTAGCACTGATAGTTATTATTATTATTTTGTAATAACAGTGTTGGAAAAGTAGTAAAAAGTTATTTAGATCATGTCTCGATAAGTTGATTTGTTGTTTCTAAAACCTGCATTAGGGAAAAAAATTATCGCCTTATTCTTGTAGTGGCGTTCTAAGGCTAAGAAACCGTGATAATGTATGTAGTCTTCTTGCTCTTATCCCACTCGTAGTGGGGTCCCGGTCGGCGCAATATGCTTTTTAGCACATGTTACAGAAAGATTTGACTTGTAGTTTTTACGACCGGCCGCCTGCCTGACGTCAACCCTTCTGAGGAGAATTCGGTAGTACGGTAATAGAAAAGTAGTGAAAATATTTATCAGCATTAATGAAAAAAGTAGTTTTATAAATAAAGCCTGCATCATAAACACATACAACGATAAAGTAACAACACATTTAGCTAGCTATCATAATTGTAAAGACTATGATACTCATTAAAATGTAGATCTCATAAAGTGCAGTAAAATCCAGGGTCACTATACCTCTATTTTACCACATTTATTTGTAAATCTTTTATTAAGAATAAACACAATTGCCACTTACAAACCAAACAGTAATTAATCGAATCAATTATATCGTTTGTGATTTACTTATAGGTTTGTGAACGGGTTAAGGAGTTGTGTCTTAATTAGTGGATTGTTATTGCAAGTTAATTTATGTCACGGAGCCGACATTTATTGTTTTGGTATGGGTCCAAATTCAGGAACGAAGTTTAGGTTTTATTTATTTGCATAAATAGTACACGCGCAACCGAGAACTTTGGATCACAAAGTATTGCATGACATGCACTCCCGGGCCATATGATGTTAAATCTTATAATGATCAGTTATTTCACTAGCTTCAATATCGTTTAATCGTGAATATGAATCAAATGCTTGGCATTTGTTTGGCAAAAATGGCAAAGTGGTATATTTACTATTCAATATTAATGCTAATGAGAATATCGCTGGGGTGTATCGCTCGTGGAGATGGCGCCTCCTTCAAATCCGTTCTCCATACCTCATGTTCTATTTTCATTTTTTTTTTAAACCATATGTCGGCAAACGGGTAAGAGGGTTATTTGATGCTGTTCTCTATAGCCCATGAACGCCCACAGTTCTTAAAGGATCGTGAACGCGTATTCAACCTTAAAGGAAAAGGATAATAATTAAGGAATTGGGTGGGGAGAGAAGATTTGGTCCTCCGGATATCTCACATACCGGACGAAACGCAACAGCAAGCTGTTACTTCACGTCCATTTTTTCTGAGGCAGTAGCAACTGGTAACAACTCTGTCGAGTCAGCCCAGTTATACTGTAGACAAAACTGTCCCTAGCGTGGCACTTGTTTTACCTCGCTCTTTATGGCAAACAACTTACTTTAAAAATATTTATAGTGACCATAATACAGCGTGTGCCAAGATTAATATACAGATAAAATATTTCAGCAAATTAATTACTGACAAGCGTGGCTCGTGACACGACCAACTGGTCCAGCCAATGTCACAAGTCACTGTGACTCGACGAAAGTAGAACCTTTGTCACTGTGCATTGGTTGGTTCAATGTTTTGTGCCAATTAGTTATAAAAACATTAATTATGTCTGTTTAACTGGTATTTTGGCACGTATTATTTGTAAAAGTCAAGGTAAAATATTATTATATTGTGGCTTAAATAGATACATATTATTAGTTGTATGCCGTCATTACAATATCTCTTAGTCGTGTTTGACCTCTGGTCAGCTTATTTTTTATATACTGGCAAGAAAAAGTGCTTAAATGACTGCGCATGCTGTATTGCAACTTAAAGTATGGGGTTTTCCACGCGGGAAAAAAAGACAGACTGCAGTGCAGTCCAAATATGCTATAGACATTATGCCCCTCGACATTTGCTTGAATTATGCTGGTTTCGATTTACTCTAGCTGATCCTGGAACGCAATTCATTGGAACAAGCCGTTATGGCAGATTTTCAGCACATCTATGGTAGTCGTTTTGTAGCCGAGTACAAATTATTTGGTAGTTTATGTTGCTAAGCCAGCCTAAAAATTGCAGGTATAATATTATTGCGTGGTCTATGGATGCTTTGAAACACTAATATAAATGCGAGCAAACTCAATTACTATATGAAACCTCCACAGATTAACGTTTTTAACATAAACATTCTAATTTTACCTATCAATGCTTATTCGCGGAAACAGAACGTCATAACGCAAAAACTGTTTATTCAAAACTAACTTCTGTGAGAAAAATAAAAGTGAAACAGATGAAAGCGCGGATCTGTTTTTTTCGCGCGTTCTCAGACTTATTCAATGGCCATTTTGTAAAGTAACGAGATCGTGTTGAGGCGGATAAAGGTAGATAGATACTCACCGGGAGCGTTTGTTTTTTTTTTTAATTTAGTAAAAATCGATTTTTCTACCAATTTGTACTCTATCTCGATTTTTTATATCACAGGCCGGCAAACGAGCAGTTTAACGAAGCTAGTGTCAGAACACGTTGGTTTTCTGTCAGACAGTGTTACTATCTCGGTAGAGCCAGCGCATTCATGCTGTAGACAAAAAAGTCTATAGTGTGGCAGTACTATTTACAAACATATCGATACATTGAGGTGTTATGGTTTCTGGACCTGATCATGTTCTTGCATTTGGAGATTTTGTTATGTAAATCACATTATGAAAGAAAAGTTTAGTAGTGATTTTACAGCTTATCGCTAATGTGATCCTTTTTGCTATAAAAAATCCCTACTGAGGCGTATAACCTCTGACAAAGTAGAAACATAATTGAAACAAAATTTCCATTAATGCTGAGACTGTGAGAATATGTATTGTGTTACAAGTGCTTGCATCGGTTCTCAAATTCCTGCTAGTACAAGCGAATGCACAGTAAGTTCCCACCTTTTTTACCTCGTTGCGTCACAACTTAAATAATTTTTGTTGACGGCACGCAATTAATTATAGTGTTAGGCTTTCGCTCTCGTTGTGCGTGTGTGAGATCGTCGCTATGAAATTGTCAGAACGTATCACGAAACGTTTACGTTTACGTTCTGACTTAGGCTGGTCACTGACTACGAAGTCGATTTTTTTTTTAAATAAATACACCCAACACACTAGGTAAACCTGTATCGTGGGTATCGGGAACTACTAGGACGTGAGACTTGCGGTTCCACAATACCCAAACCCGAGACAGATATTTGAAAATCAGACAAACATTTGTCTAGGTGCGGGAATCGAACCCACAACCTCACGCTTTGCAACCGGCTTTTCGCCCGCTGCGCCACGGAGGCTGTCCTTAACGAGTTAAAGTGGATTTTGGTGACTAGTGTCAAATAAAATGTATGCTCTTAGAAATAAGACTCTTGGCTGTTATTAGCTTGACGCGATCCCCCAACCACGGTGTCCTGGTCTGTCGACGTAGTTACATTTTTAAATAACAATCATAAGTTTAACTAAAACTTAACCCAAATATATATGGGACCAACTTTGAGGTAAATAATCCAACGAATAAAAAAGAATCGTCGAAATCTACATTTAGTAGAGATTATCGCGTAAAATACATAAATGAATTAAGCAAACCAAATTGGGAACGCATTTGCATTTTAGTCTGTTCTAAATTACAGATATTTCCCGTTTAGGCTCCAGCGCCACAATATCATCTCGGCTCTTGATCTGTTGCATACGACCTTAGACGATAACCGTCTCTGATTATATCTAAAGCAACTGAATCGCTTTTGAGTGATTGTGGTTGTGAATGAAGCGTTTATGTCAAGGGAATGAGAGATTAATCTGTGGTATTGTACGGAGTCATCACTTATGTTTTTTACTTTATTATGTAAATCAGTTTTGATCCGATGTGTGGGGTTTTTAGCTCAGTAGTATTAAGAAAAGTAGTAAGTAAATATTTGTTTCGGGTCTGGGTGTTTTCTCCCCAGAGGGGTTGACGTTAGGCAGGTCTACAGCACGAATAGGCCGGCTCGTCCGGGTCGTTACCACTGTCTTACAGAAAATCGACGTAGAGTAGCAGCTTGCTGCTGCGTTTCGTACGGTGTGTGAGATATCCGGAGGCCTAAATCCCCTTCCCAATCCCTTTATTATCCCTTTCCTTTAAGGCCGGAAACACGGCCATGACTCACTTACCATCAGATGAGCCACTTGCTCGTTCGCCGACCTATGCTATAAAAAAATCATTTTGTTTTTTTCTAAACATCTGATATAGTAAGCGTACGTAAGACATATTTCTACATATTTATAACATAATTGAAAAAGAGGTTCTGTGTTCGAAACGTAGGTCTAAATTGGTTTGTTGCGGTTTATTTTATTGTGAATGAATTATTATTAATACTGAAAACAAATGAAGCCTTTAAAAACCGTGAATTATTTTTTTCTTACGAAATATTTAATTTAACAGTTTGAAACAATCGCTTACTCTAGCGTAATTAATTAATTAATCTAAGTAATAAGGCGAGTAGACTAGACCAGAGCAAACCAAGACCATAAACGCATACTAATTACTATTAGTAGAAATTAATTAGCACCAATGACTGTTCTAATATGTCAACTTTATTACATATTGTAGTTACTACCTCGTCTCGTCTGGCGACAGACTCATGTCCTCATACCACTAGTAGAGTCACCATGATGTACGCGTGTTATGGATTTTCGTGTCAATTAAGTTATTGAGTTTATTCTCCTGAATATTCTGGTAAATAAAAACATTTATTATAAATATTGTTAGCTTCATTGCTAGTTACTTTAATTAACTGTGAAAAATTTGTAGTACACAATTTAGAGAATAGTATGTGCGTATGTATAAATAAGTTTTGTTTTAAAGTCTAAACGAGGAGCTGTGTGTACCAAAAATATTTTTAATTTAATAATTTATTCTCTAATTAACAAAAAAAATAACCGATCCTAAAAACCTAAAAAGCGAAGAATAAGAATTACCAATATTGAGTCGGTGCTATTTAAATTTCATGGTTAATTGTAGGATTTATTTTTTGAGCCGGTTTTATTTCTGTTAACTACTTTTATTTCACTAGTTTTAGTGAAAGAAATCATCAAAATCGGTGCATAAATAACGAAGTTGTAGTCTTTCATTCCTGATTTTATTCCCTTAGGGGTGAAATTTATTCTTGAAATTTTTATTTTTACACCTTTGAGCTATATTTTTTTGAATGAAAGGTGAATAATCTAAATTGTTCTACATTTGGCGAAGTTTTATACAAAAAAAAACAATATGAGAACCTCTTCCTTTGTTTCGTCGGTTAAAAAGCATAATCTATTAGTAGGCGATAATCTTTTATTTGGGAATTTTAACTCAAGTGAATTCATGTAAACAACTGATCTAAAATCTTATACTAGAAATTTCCTGACTAGGAAACTGCATCACACAGTGCACAACCTTGCCTCCATCACTATTGTCAGTATTCTATTTGTCCTGATCCATGGTCGCCCTACACAACTCGAATAAAATTCTATAATAATCATTAGTGAGCTAATTACGTCCAGCGGAATCTGGCTAGTGTGTCAGTGTCAACGTGTTTGTGAAAGCACTTGTTTAACTTAATTATCATTACTTTTGTTACGGAGAAACGACGTTTCTGACCTGATGACTTCTATTAAATTACATAAAAAGTAAAGAAATATCATGTTGAAGGCCAATTTCATTATTCGTAATAAGAGTTGATTGTTTATTTTTCATCTTAAATCGTTTTATTTTTTTAAAAGTGTCAATTAAATGCTTATATTTCAATCGCAAGTATCAAGGCAATCAAATTAATGGCAAAAGTGATAAGATAGAATTCATAAATGAATTAATTCTTGGAGATGTATGAAGCTAAGCGAAAGCATTGATGTCAATAGGATTTTTACTACAGTGTGCCACACGCGACTGCTTTGTAAGTTATATAGCTCTACATATTTCCATACTTTAAAAAATCTGTGTTGCTTTGTTTCCTGCCCACTTACAGCCAGTGGGATTGTTGTCTATCCAAGGACATAAATACGCACACTCGCCTGAGAGGTGTACCCAGTACACCCACATTTTGCCGAGCGTATCTCCGCCCCATGGTGTGATTGGAGGCGAACCTATCGCCATACCGGGCACAATTCTAGACTCCAGGTTGATACTAAGTATTTCGTTATAGAAAAATCCAATATCACTTTTACTCGACCCGAGGATCAAACCCGAGACCTCAGCGACAGCCTCAGTCGTAACGCGTACGCATTACATCTGCGCCACCGAGACAGTCTATCCTAGGAATTATAATAATAATACTAGCCCTGTTTTATACACGTCCTACTGCTGGGCACGGGGCTCCTCTACTGAATGAGAGGAGTTAGGCCTTAGTCCACCACGCTGGCCTAATGCGGGTTGTCAGACTTCATATACCTTCGAAATTCTTATGTAGGACTTCTCAGGTATGCAGGCTAGGAATTAAAAAAGGAAAAACATGATGTGTTGTATGTATACATGAGATAACAATCAAAGCTATGTATAAGCCATTTACTAACATCCAAGAGGTGCAATAGCCTTGTATTAGTTATGTGAGAAAAGTTGAACAAAGAATCAAGGAAGCTAATTTATGACCTTACCGAAATATCAATTAAGAGTAATTATTAGTTACAAACCATTGTACGTGTTATGACTTGGAATTCAATAATGACTTAAACAGAATCCTTGATCTGGCGTTACAAAAAGATAATGCATTCACGTCTGTAATATCTGAAGATTACCCAGATTTATCTGAGCTTATTTCCGTCCCATAGGGGTCTATCGGCATTTCGGGCACAATTCCAGATTCCGGGCTGATACTGAGCATTTTGTAATAGAAAAACCTAATATCACTTTACCCGACCTGGGTATCGAACCTGAGACCTGAGCGCAGCAATCGTTCCGCGTACGGATTACAACGGCAGATTGGATTTCCTTGTTGTCATATTTTATTTCGGCGACAAATAGATATAGCCTATAGATTTAGCCTTTTAATGTAATAATACTTTGTAAATATACCGTGTGTTTTATAAGCCGATATAAAAATTTTATCTATCAAATAAATGAATATATACAGGCTGACCCCGGGATGCGACTCACCCGAACGTGGAGCAGATTTGCTTACTGGCAGTAATATTGTGTCACATTTTGTATGGAAGACCTGTCAAAACACTATTGATAGTAAGCAAATATATCTTTAAATTGAATATAGAGAACGGCCATTAGTGCACGGTGGTTCCTGTCCCGTGGGTCAGCATCCGTTGCGGCTGTTAAGCGAGAGGCCGAGGATTCGATTCCCGCACCAAGACAAATGTTTGTGTGATCCACAAATATTTTTTTCAGATCTTGGTGTTGTGGGACTGTAAGTGCCTGAGACCCTGGTTAACCTAGTGTGGGGTCAGGCCTATAGGTGTGACTGTTGGGTGTATTTTTAAAATGATTTTTGTTATCTTCCCACCAGCATGTATGGACGTTTGCATGTGTCTGTAAGTTTCTTCATTCCACCATAATTTTTTATAGAGGTGTAACTTCTAAAAATAGAGTAGCCGATAGATGTGATACTAATTGTGCTAATTGGCCGAATATAGGTTTTCCATAGAAACCACAGAATGAATTGATTATCAAATTTCGTTTTGTAATTAGCAACATTAGAGTAGCGGTTGGAAAAATGTGTTTAGAACTATCCGAACATTTTGACAGTGTTTATTAATTTTTTTTAAAATATATTTATAAAATCTATATTAAAATGTTGACTCTTTACTTAACAATAACCACGTTTCAAGTTTTTATTCACAACATCTATTCTTTAATGGTTTCTTTAAAATTTAATGTTATTGAAGTAATGTTATTAAACTTCATAAGTACATAAATGTTGTTCTGTATTACTGTATAAAAAATAACACATTACTATGCATTTCAAGTAACTATACAATATCAACAATATTATCGATTGTAAAAATCAACACAATATTAAAATCGATATCGTCGTATCGAGCTAGATAGTTGTTTCACTCGTAATCGTGCTACTACAAGTTAACCTTGAATTTCTTAATTTACATTGTTACGTTAAATGCGGTATTGTGGACGCGTAATGTTAGTAATTGCTTGATACTTTGTAATTATCGTCATTAAGATTGAAGTAACGTTTCCTTATGGTATACATCCAATGGTTGCGTCAAGCGCTAACCGCGCGCGTCAGTGTAGCAACGTGCATAAACGCGTTTGTACTGTGGGAAACCATTAAATGTTAGTGCCACTAACGCACGTTCTTGGTGTCAACGTCACGTTATAATAGGGTGGCGTTATATGAATGCGTCACTGGCGACCGCATCTAACGTTTGACACGTTTTAGGTGACACCCTCATGTCCTCGCCATACTAAGACGGAACATTAGCCCCCGATCTTTCATTTTCGAGTTTGTATTAAGCGGCATCGCTTCGGGCCTCTTCGGATAGTTGCTCTTTGTATGAAATTATGTGATCGGTGGCGTCTTCGTCGTAATGTGGTGAAACCCCCATCCAGTGCCATAAAACAATAGATAAAATTGAATCGTTACTCATTATGCCTAAGTTGCTAGAGTGGAGACCACATCTATCTAAGCGCAGTGTAGGCCAATTTTGTGCTTGCTAGGCTGACGCGACGCCTCTAACTGAGAGACGTGGCGGGAAGCGACTAGATGAGGAAGGCGAAGGACCGTCAAGGGTGGCAAGAACTTGGAAAGTCCTATGTTGAGCAGTGGACGAATTTAGGCTGACGGATGGATGGTCATTTGCATTTTAACTAGTTGCGTTAACCTTTGAATTTAATAGGTTTATTAAGTCCTGATTAATTATCTTCTTATTCTTGATACTGGGTCGCCTTCGTTTACACAAAGTCCTCACTTTGCCAATCTACAAGTAAATGCGACTTGTATAATGGCTCTAACCTTAGTTGGACGTTTATTTTATTTGCATTTTTTAATTGCTAGTTTGTCTTGAAAAACCTTCAATCTCGTTTAAGAGATTTAATACACAGCAGTGGCTATCGTGTTTCCAAAGGAAATAGACGCTAAAAATATAAGACTGGAGGTGAAAGATGAGATTTACGTGTATAATTTTATTTATTTGTAGTTCTATATTTATTGGAAATAAAATATTAAAAACAACATTTACTACTAGAGAAGCTAGATGTAATTTATTAAGCATATTTTTGAGCTTAATTCCAGTAATCCTAACGATCTCGTAAAGCCGGTACTTCTGCACAATATTGGTCTACATCAATACTTTCTGAAACAATACGATTGGCAAACGAGGAAGCGAACTAAAAATAAAAATCAACACCAAGGTTGTCAAGTCAAGTCACTATCACGACCAGTCTGTCGCACCCACCGCTGGTATTTCTAAGTAAATCATCTTTATTAATAACTTCACTTACAGCTGAAGGTAACTGGGTTAGTTTTTCTATTAACTTGTTGTAACTGCAATGTAGGTTGTTCGTAGTTGGTATATTAGAAAAGTTGTACGTATTTGGAGACTTAGATGAAGTGGAATTGAAAAAAGAAACTTTGTTTTTCATATGTCGGTAGTGGTAAAAAGGTTTTCAAATTTTTTTTTATTCCTGTAAATTTTTATCAAAGCTTTAATATTGTTTTACCCGTATATTTGACCTCGCCTACTCTATTGAACTTGAGCTAGAAAAATTAACACATCAGTCTCCTGCTTTATACATTGGGAATGTGGGCTCGACGTTATATGGATTTTGCCTATATTGCAAAATTTATTTGGCTTTATTTTACGTCGTCTACTTTCTTACCATCAACGGTCTCTGAGCAATCAAATACGGCGAGATTTGTATAAAAAAGATTCACATAAAGTATTGCCCGAGCTGTGAATTGAACTCCGTCATCACTAGATCGGTGACACCCTTAGATAAACTCGTAGCTATAAAATATAACAAAATAAATACAAATTGAAACAAACCGTACCTTACACATCCTAATTCCAAAGGCACAATTTATTTTGTCGGTGTTGCAGCTGTGTACTCAGATGGTTTTGCAATATTTTCTTTCGAGCCAGATAATACCATTTCGTGCTAACCGCGTCGTGGCTTTGATTAAGTTTACCACATAATGATAACGTGTTACGAAAATTAAAGGAATTGTTCTTGTGTTTTGTAAGAATATTTGCGTTTGTTAATGTTTTCATAAGTGGTAAGACTTTGTCAAGACTTATTTTAAGACTTATCTATCTATGGTATTATATTGTTAATTTTACTGAAAATAACTCAATTATCCTTTAAATTTTCCATTGTCAAAGGTGGGATGCGTACAAGTGAGTGACTAACGCGAAATCCTTTGACAAACTAGGTATCACGCTTCAATCATTTGCAAAGGGTATAATAGTCAAGCGTCAGATAAAATCAGATTAAAAGGAGCCTACAGCCCGAGGCAAGACGTGGATGAAGATAGATGGATACTATGTCAGTGGATCTAAATCTTTATTCAATATCCATCCTTTTAACGTACATAAGAAAATTGCTTCCAAATGAATGCTTAGAGGATTTGAAGCCTAAGACTTTTATATCTCCGGTGTCACGCATCATTTTTAGTTTTGTATGTGTTAAGGCTCGATTTGAGGTACCTAAGCAACCGAGAGAGGGCGATCATGACGCGTGACGCAAGTCAGGTGATAGTGACAAGTTCGCTTTTGAATGAAATTGTATGGAAACGGCCGCGTGTCGCGGTATTCTTTCTCGGTCGCATATCTCAAAATGTACTTATACAATTGTATACAAAGCGGAAATTTCGCTGTCGTCATGTTGCACGGTCTCCTGTCTAGGTCGTGTACCTCAAATGTGTCATTAGGAAATAGTAACGTTCAAAATTACTATTGAAATAGTGTATAACCTACAAAACTAATCAGTTCAAGCCCATCTGTTTATTGACTTGGGTTATGACGGTAGATCATAGATCACGCTCACGTCATCCTACAATATGAGTATAAATTTGATCTCAGCTATTTACCATTAGATACTGGTGTCAAGGAGTCATGGGGGCATCATAAATATTTGAGAACCACTGCACCAAGCCATTAAAGTCACACTGACAAATTTATACCGTCTTTGAGCAAATTTACATTCCGTCTATGCCAAGTGCACCATTATATCGTTTGAATGTATTTCTAATTGTTCGTCTCATGTACGTAGGCTTGTCTATTGATATGTTAAGCTACAAAAACTGGGTCACAGTGTACATTTAGCGCAGGTAACGATTCCGTAGGTATTGCAGTGTTATTTGTGTGATGGGCTTGGGTATATCACTGTAAATTGTTTTTAATTATTTTACTCAGATGTTATTTCTGAATTGCAGCTGCATTCAGCATTCATTAATAATTTAGTAACATAAGTAGTGTATGTATATCATTTTGAATTTGCTTTTGTTTTTATATCTAAAGCATCATCAGTTTATCTTTCGACGTCTTACAATGTATTAGGTAAATTGTTATAATAAGTTTTGGTTTAACCTGCATTCATTTTATATCATTATCCCAAATAGCCCAATGACACATGGACTTTCTTGTATTTTTGAAATAAACGCAGCAAATGTAAAATAGAAAATATAGTATGAGCCCAGGAAATGATTTATAGCTGCTGATGTGCAGCGCAGTTGGTCACTTCTTATAGAATACTGGGAAGTTTTAATTGGATGTGCCAGATGTAAAAGGACGCAGATACGTCTGTCATTTTTTGTCCAACGTTTGAGAAGCAGCTCGGGCGAGACTTTCCTTTTTGATTGAACTAAATAGAACTGACTCATGATGCTGAGTAATCCGATTAAGACAATGTCACGGATGATATAAAACGTGTATTTATTTATTTTTCGTGTAATGATGTTTCGTATAGCTAAGTGCGGCTTACTTTAAGTTGCTGAGATATATAATACGGTGTTTTCACTTAGATTATATCTCCCGAATAAGATAAATATGTGCACCACTAATTTGTGGAGAAAGTCCGAGAACCAAATTAACTTGTGAGTTCTCATTTTTATATCTATCCTTTTTTGCAGGTAAGCTGGATTCAACATTTGCACTGATTCGTCGCTAAACAAACGGTAAGCTATACTGTTAGGTGTCTAGAAGGAGAAAGTCCTTTCGACAAACTATAAAAGGCTTTTTGTGAAATCTAAAACTAATAGTAATGAAATAAAGACATCGAAACTTAAAGATTGAATCTAAGTGAAAGTATATCTTTCGTTAATACGATCAATATGGTTTTGTTGCTTTTTTGTAAATGGTAAATGTTCTCATTAGGAGCATTTGCTTTTAGTGATCGTTTTATTTTTGTATCACACGATGTTGCAAGTAAAAGTGTCGTTTACAAGTCTGACTAATGGTGTTCCAAAGTTCCAATTGCGTAATATGTTTTAGAGTAATAAGGAGCATAGTCTGTCATTACCGTTTCTTCAATTTTTATTTTGTTCTAGCTATGCTCAATACACAGGACGTTCTTTTCCTCTAATGATTATGCAGGTACTGTTTTTTATTCAAATTTCACATCGAAAATAAGTACAAAAGAAGAATTTGGTGACAGTAATCAAATAAGTGAAGTCTTTGATGTAACGTATTATCCATTTCTGTTAAGAAAATTATTGATAAGAAAAAACCGCAATAAATATTACTTTGAGATATCCAGTCTCTAAAAACTAAGAAAAGTCCAAAATGTTCGCCAAGAGTTACCTACATTAAAGATAAAGTACCTACGTGTTTCAACTACTCGATTAGCTTCCATTCGATTTCATCGGATACAAAATGCATCCGCCAACGCGGTCAGCGCATTCTCACAAAATAGTGGAAATTGTTCTAAACAATGCGTTCCGGTTGTAACGAATCTAGTTCAGTTTATTGAACCACGACGGTATTGGTGGGCGGTTTATCCTAACTTTCTATGGGAATTGCTGCCTCAGGAGTTATAAGAACTTAGGATGAAGAATAGAAAGAGAAAATTAAAGATTTTATCTGATTCAATTATAGAGGACATGTTACTTAAAGCAATAATAAGTAATGTAAGCAATTTTTTTAGATACTAATACAAATAATTATTAGTTAAATATATCTTATTTCGATGATAATTATGAACTATGACAAACTTAAATTGACTAGTTGACATTTTTTGTAATTATTTTCCTAGTATTAACACATCATCTGATGAAATTATGACATATCATAGAAACTTAAATTATTAACAAGAACATTATGTCTAGATATCTTAAAAAACAATTAATTAAGAATTTAAAATTACATTAAGTTGCAACACAAAACATAAATCATGGATATTTCGATAGCTCTCAATAAAGCGATAATTTCAATATCACGTTGACTTGCACATCAGATAAATCAATCTCCCCATAGAATTAAATCAGATTTCGTTGCGATAGTGGTAATTTATGCTCAGCGCCAATGGGTTTTAGCCCATATAACTAAAAGGCGAGAAGCGAAGCCCGTTACTGATAATCTGGATTTTGCATTTACCTCCGAGCGTTTAGAAATCCAGATTGAATTTCTCATGGGCGTGATAGCAAATAATAGGAATGAGAGTTGTACGGTGCTGTTATGTTTAGATTTTAGATGTTTTGTGGTGTTCCTGGGTTTAATTCGTTGTGGTTTTGACTTTAAATATAGTACTAGAATTAAAGTTATGCGCTATTTACGAATTAGTACGAATACAACCATGCTTGGCCATTCGCGCCTAGTCAGTCACTTAAAAGAATAATAAGTGCTTATTTTAATATTGTAAAAGGTCTATATTAAGTAATTTCCATACATTTGCACTTCCAAATGATAATAATAATTTAATAGCATAAGCCGGCAAACGAGAAAGTGGGCCACCTGATGATAAGTGATCTCTACCACCCATGTATACACCTACGATACCAGAAGAATCATGGGCGCGTTGCCGACCTTAAAATAAAGGAATAATTAAGGATTTGGGCCTTCGGATATCTCACTCACCGTACATAACGCAGCAGCAAGCCGCTACTTTATGTCGGTTTTCTGTGACGCAGTGGTAACTTTCCGGTTGAGCTGACCCATTCGTGCTGTAGACAAAATTGTCTACAGTGTGGCTCTACCATTCAACTCAACATTCTTCTATTTCGGAAATCGCATAACTTTAATCGTAGTACTATACTTACTTTCTTTCTAAACTGCGGATGTTTTATATGAGTGATTTATGAAGTAATAAAAATATTTTTTCTGGGTTTACTACCATTAGACTGTTCGGATGCATACGTAGGTAACAGTATATTGTTTTATTAGAAACAATATATAGAAAAGAAGTAATGGTAGGTATATATCGAATTTACTACAACAGATAATAATATTTTTTTGATGTTATATAAGATGGGCATTAACAGAGAAGACCAGTGAAGAAGTGGAAAAAGAAATTTTAAAATCTATCTTTTATACAAAAACCCTGTTGGGCGTTTTAACTGTGATATCACATTTGTGATATTTGTGTAGTTGTAATATTAAAGCAAAAAAAATATATTTAAGCAGTTCAAATGTAGCCAGAAGTTTTGCAAACAAACAAAGCCTATCAATTACTCGCAACATTTAACCGATAGTAGTAGTTGATCGAATACAAGTTAAATGAGACTTTAGTGAGGCGATTAGATCAATTAGTGCGATTGATTTGCGAAACTAAATATTTCACTTAAAGTTAAAACGTGGTTTGCAGCCGATACGATAATTGCCTACTTAATTGGTTAATCTGGTTGCATGGAATGAGTTATTATTAAAACTAAAATCATTACCTTGCCTAGGCTTTGCTGTCTTCGGGTAAAAAGTAAAGGAAGACTATTTAAACAGATTTATAACATAACACTTCCTATATACGAGTAGTTGACCTTTAGAAATCATAGAGCAAGAGTTATGATTCTACTGCATAAAAATATGGAAACAAACTAACAGGTTATAGTTACCTCAGCTCTTGCGCTTGTTGAACTTTCCATATTTTGATTTACGTTCAGCCTTCAGGCGGACTCTTCAAACCCAGATAGATGGTTCCAAGGTTTACTAGCGATATTTACCAGCAACCCGGGAGGTCTTATATTTTTTATATAGGGAGTTGTGATAATGAATCGCGATAATTAACAGTAAATTTCAGTTCAAAGTATAGTTTCATTATATTATACTTTTATTATAGAAGAGGCCACTGATAGTGTATCATAGGAAACGTAAATCAAAGCCCGATCATAAATGAGCTGTCGTTTGTTACTTCCCTTCTCGTAGCTCTCGCAATTAGCATTCATGCATTGCTCTCGATTATAAATACAAATTTCATAGAAGGGGTTATATATATGAATATTAAATTTATATACAAAAGCATTGAAAAATTCTAAGATTGATTTTTCATCTCCCAAGCCTGATATTAATATCATCTGCAAGTTACAATACTACAAGGTGGTAAATTTCTCGTATGCGAGAGGCCGTCTGGGTTGGTACTACCGCTTCGTCTATTTCTGCCGCCAAACAACAGTGTGTAAGCACGGTTGTGTTCCGGTTTCAAGGACATTGAAGCCAGTGAAATTCCTGGATATTATAAGACATAACATCTTAGGTCTCGGGGTGACGAGCGCAGACCAATGCCATGCACTGCTTGTAGTTCAAAGTTCTGTGTGGTGTTGCTTCTGTTTATGGGCAGACGTGACGCTTACCATTAGGCGAGCGACCTGCTCGTTTCGAAACTCAAGCTAATAAAAAAATATAAAATAAGATGTGAGCAAATCCTGCACACCGATGAAGTCATAAGCAAAAGATGAATACATAACAACATACTGTATAATTAACACAATTACTGACTATATTATGATGTAACCGATGACCCGAACAACTTTAAGATTTTTAACATTCATTAATGGGGAGAGATTTGCTTGCAACAGAGTTGCATTCAATTACGTTTCTCAGATACCACGCTTCATTTGAGAGTCTAATAACAAGACAGCTATCACCAATTTAGATAGCTCAATTTATCTTTGCCGTTTCTAGATACTATGTGGTAGTTAGCTGAAGATGTAGAATTTGCTTTTTTTATTAGATTGAATGACGAGACGAGCAGATTGCTGGTACCTGATGGTAAGTGGTGATCATTTACCATCAAGTGACCCACTTGCTCATACTTGCTTGACGTACTATAGTATAAAAAACTACTACGAGGTATAACATATAAAAACTATAGTGTGTAAAAACACTTGTAAGTTGTCTCAAATGGCATCGTTCTACTACCGCTACCGTAAAATAGAAACTCTTACAGTAAAATCAGGACTATTTGACAAGTATTTAGCATAATCATCACCTGTCAAGTATGCAGTGGATGAAATACAGTGGTTTACAAACAGCGGATGAGAGCAATAAAAAACGAAAGCTGCATGCAACCGTACCGACCGCTTGTCCATTCATCGGAGCATCAAACGACCCCATTGAAATAATGACACGTTGCTGATACACCAAACTATCTCTATTGTTTGAGTTAGTGATGTGTTCAAAGATTTGCGAATGCGAGTGTTGGTGAATACGGAAACGTTTCTTAGCTTAGCGTTTCCGGGCGAGTAGCCGGCTGCGAAGCGTGAGGCTGTGGGTTCGATTACCAAACTGAGACAAAAGTTTATCTAATCCACAAATATTCGTTTCGGGTCTGGGTGTTGTGGGACCGCAAGTGCCTTGTGGTTCCTGATACCCACGATTCAGGTTAATCTAGGGTCGGGCCTATGTGTGTGACTGTTGGGTGTATTTATTATTATTATTATATCGGAATAACCACAGGCAGAAAGAAAGAAAATATTTTATTATACGTACTGTATTTTGGCTTCCTTTTTTTTTTTTTTTTTTTTTTTTTTTTTTTTGGGGGGACTCCCCCCCGGCTGCTCCCTCTGATACTTTTAATTCAGAGATTGTCTACCTGAAGAATTCACATACCTTTATTTTAAAAACTCATCAATATAAAAAATTTGGATTATACAACTTTAAGTATGCCTGAAAAAATAAAAATCTAACTACATACAAAAGACATACTTTTAAAACTGAGTTTTATCTTATTTAATAAATTTACATGTATACGACTTAGATTATAACGTGTCTTCCTCTCGAAACCAGCTTGTCCTTGACAACTAGAAACACATAATCTTATATTACAGGCTGTAGTTGCCCTTTTCTATTTGTTTCCTTTGATCACTTTACACGCTATATCTTTACAATATTTAACGAACTTAGGTCTTATTACATCATCTTCCAACATACCGCTCAGATTATCTTTCTTTACAATTTGGTCAACCTCTATTTCAAGGTTTGTTCGTTTATTTTGGCTTCCTTTGGCCTTGGGTAACTTATTAGAAAAATGTGGAACTATTTTGACCGCTCATTTAATTTCGAATAGGCGGTAAGTTGAATCATGGGCTTAGGCGTTGAAGGCCAAAGTAACCCGAAATGATGTCCATAATAATATACAGTATATTTTTTGCTTTAAAGTATGAGAATTTACAATGCTACAGCGGCTAAAATACTTACTCTTGTTGTTCACATATTCATTCTGTAATTTGAAAACATTACGGCACCATTCGCTTTATATTATACGCGTACGAAAATTTTATTTTACTAGTTTAATTATGTATTTCGTATACCGCTCCATTAACTTAAACGCGGGCGTGGTTTATGAATGAGACTTTAAACTACGAAAATAATTAATGTATGCAATTAATTAAGGTAGTTATTTATTTGTCGTTCTGAATTACTAAGTATGATTTATATTCGATAAATAATTACTTCTTAACAAGCACTTATTCAGTGTTGGTTTATTAAAATTGTATTTAAGGTGTTCTATAATAATTAAATAGATTGATCATTTGATGGATTAGTTGCAAAAATTATTTGTATAACAATTTGTTATTTCCAATCTTCATGATAAGATTGTGTAATGATGTATCTTATATACTATCAATATATTTTTTTGTATACAAGAAATTAAATATTCTTAAAAAAAGTTCATCTTCATAAGTTTTTTTTTATAGCAGAAGGGTGGCAACCGATCAAGTGGGTCATCTATGTGATCTCCACTCAATAGGTGTGGATTTATGCAGTAAACATTGACTGTGATCAACAGTGTATGGAATCATTAAAATTGGTGAATTTAAGTGATTTGTGACCAAGTGTATTGATCAATTAAGTGTAGTTGTTCAATATGTTTGGAGAAAATCGTCTATGAAGGGTCATACTGGAAGGAATTGATACCAAAATTCCAACAAGACTTTGAAATTGGTCACACCGATGAATATATTAAAGAATTGTTATTGGCTAAATGCATAATAATTCGAAGCCATAAAAATATGACTGTGATGACAATGAAATGATGACAGACTGCCTCGGTGGCGCAGTTGTAATGCGTACGCGTTACGATTGAGGTTAACGCTGAGGTCTCGGGTTCGATCCCCGGGTCGGGTATAGTGGTATTGGGTTTTTCTATTACGATATGCTCAGTATCAGCCCGGAGTCTGGAATTTGTGCCCGGTATGGCGATAGGCTCACCCCCTATCACATAAGGGACGGAAATACACTAGGTGAAATGTGGGTGTACTGGTTACACCTCTGCCTACCCCTTCGGGGGTTACAGGCGTGAGTGCGTATGTATAAAAAAAATGTAATATAGTACATTTTACAATCATTGTTAACGAGTTTTTTCTTATTGTAAACGTCTGAGATACCATTGCACTGAACAATGGCGTAGGGGCAAATGGCATGCAAACAACGGATAGTATAAATTTTGTAAGGTGAAAGCAATGGGAACAGTAGCATGTACTTGCGTAGTTGTTAAGAGAATTTTCTACGCAAGTACTTGCTAGTAAACATATAGTTGTAGATAGATTGAATGTGCAAGGCAATATAGATAATGGAAACATGTTAACGATTGTAGAAAGTATGTAGTAGAGAATTAAGTAAATCTGATTAAGCAAACATATTTTCTTCCACCAGCCCTTATCTTACTCGCAGTGGGGTCGATGCAACATATTTTATAACACATGCTACAGGAAGACTTGGCTTGTAGTTTTTACGACCGGCCGCCTGTCCGACGTCAACCCTTCTGAAGAGTAGTATTAGGCAAACATATATTGACTGAATTAAGAAGAGTTACCAGGACTGCAATTTTACCTGCTTTGGTCTAGTCTCTAGCACCTCATGTTGATGATATGGTAAAATAAAATTATTGACGAACTGTAAATGAAGCTACACGTTTCGAACCCCGTCTGGTTTACAATCGTGGCGGTATTGAATAATATTGAAGTAGGTATTGTTTAGAATATATTTTTATAAACCGTTATAAATATAAGCAAACCGTTGTATGTAAGCCGCCTCCTATAATTTAATAATAATAATAATAAAGACTTTATTTCAGACCAAGGTGTCCATTTTGTTAGTAACAACGTTTTTACAGACTAGTGTTAATAATATGTATAAACTTCTCACAACAAAAACATAAAAATAATTAAAATTAAATTAATTAATTGAATTAATTATAATTTAAGTATAAGAACTTGACATTTTGGTCACACGTTTGATATGAACATAACACATTTTTTATAACAAATGATGTTAATTGTAATTCATAACCGTTCAACTGCGCATATTGTAAATAAGTGAGAAGAAATGATGTTCCGTCATATAATGTTTTATATTCATCCTTTGTATTTTCATACAAAGGATCATTAATATTGCATCATATTATGGTATTTATATAAGCTTTTAGTTCCTGCTAATATTCTGTAGAGCTTTAACGTGATTTTATAGTATTTGGTTGAGAGGAATTGAGGGTGTGTGCAATACGTATTACTTTTTAGCTTCTTCATTAAAATCCATACATCTATAAATATAAAAGCGAAATGCTACTCTCTTACTGACTGATTAGTGACAAAATTACTATGGCTAGGATAGGATAGGCTATAAGCTAGGTCAGATTAAAGTTTATGTACTTAGAGGTCCGATAAAGAAGTGTTGGAAATTTACATATTAAAGGGGGTTAAAATGTGTTATGTTTTATATGGAATTGAGTAGGTCGGGAAATTGAGTGCCTACAAAGATTACCTACTTATCCAAAATAATAAGACGCGTGTTTTAAAATTATCCCGGAAAAAGGCATTTACGCGGGTGGAGTCATTGGGCGGGAGAGCATATAACTTCCAAAATTCCAAACATTTACGTACCATTTCTTCAACGTTTACTTTTGTTGAAAAACACACGCTGTCGCAACTTACAAACGTTAGTGGAGCGTGAAATTTTGGCAGCCTCTGTGAGAGCAAGCGTTTATGGAAACTTCAAAGAATCTTATTTGCATTTACATACTAAAAGCTTTAACCGATTGGATCCGTGTAATTAGTAATAGAAAGTATCTGGTAACATGCGATAGCCCATTGTATGGAAGTACCTGGTGTGTATGACGAGGATTTTTAAATGGTTCTTAAAACAATAAAAAACGAGGATAAGTTGTGTTGTAGGCAGGGATGTATGTAACTAAACAGATCTAGAAGCAAGTATGTTTTTTTTATTTTTTTTTATTATTTAATCGGCAACACGTTTGACCATAATCGCACCTGATGGAAAGTGACGATACGGTCTACGTTGTTACACGATTGCCTAAAAGGTACCTATTCACTCTAACTTTGAAAAGCCCCAGATTGTAGCGTTGCGGAAATACTGAGACGGGCAACGAATTCCAATCCTCGGCAGCACGCATGATAAAAGAAGAAGCAAATCGCTTCGTGCGGATGGATGGTATACTGACTACGTAAAGATGGAATCCAGCAGTCCTCCTAGTTGTCCGCAGGTGGAATATACGATAATAATACGAACGATATCGCTGTACCCATGATGGATCGAAGGGCAAAAGGTTCGTAATGATGTAAAACGATACCGTGAACAAGCTATGTCAACTAACATGTGTGTTAAATAAAAAGTGTTGACCACACTTCTAGCAACTCAATTTCGACTTGACATGAGTATGACAGTTGATTGGTTAATTTTTACAATGATCAATCTTTCAGAAACCATGCATAGAAAGAGGTGTGCCTGGATCGTAGTTAGTGGTACTCAATAATATCCGCCCATTCCCGTAAGATATAAGCGTGAGTGCAATTAATGTCGGAAAGAAGAATATGCAGTTAATATTTTTAACATCCATGTTTGTGATTAATTATTATTAAATAAAAAGATCATAATGATAAATAATGTCGAACTTTTTATGTAAAAAAACCATCAAAATAAGATAGCATATAAATCTGCCAAAAATACGGCTCCACTTACTTACACATGCAAAGATAAAATCACATGTAACACTCATACACGCAACAAAAATTAATGAACGTTCAAAATCAACTTTATTTCATAAAAGTTAATGTCTAAATATTACATTTTTAAATCAAGATCGATATTCTGCACTACGCAAAAAATTTGACGTATTGTCAACTAGAGATCATGAATCAATTTTTATGAATTGATGAATGAACGAGCTGCACAGACTTTTAGGCGGGCCCCTTGCACAGAGCTTGGGTGGGGTAATTTTTTTGCTTGAGTTACGTTTCTTGTCATCTTATTTCGATGAATAAAACAACATAAAAATATGTCAAACGATTGCGTCAGTTAAAAATAGATGTTGGCCGATTCTCAGACCTACCCGATATGCACACAAAATTTCATACAAATCGGTCCAGCCGTTTCGGAGGAGTATGGGAACGAACATTGTGACACGAGAATTTTATATATATAAAGATGATGACCCAAAGGCGTGGCTGTGCTGCAGCCGAAACCCGGTGGGGGCTATCCCTCAGAGGTATTACAAGGTGGTAGGTCCCTTGTTTGCGAGAGGTCGGCTGGGTTGGTACCACCGCTTTGTCTATTTCTGCCGCCAAACAACAGTGTATAAACTGTTGTGTTCCACATAGTGAGCTGTGCCTCATTTATCTCGTTCATAATGTTTCATCTTTAAGCCTTATTATATTAGCTTTATAGATGCAGAGAGTTTATCGCACGCTTGAGACAAAAATTATAGAGATAGACAGAAAACTGTCATTCACGAGGCCCCGTCATGCAATTTGAAAATAAGAATCTTATGACGCGTCGACGTAACTGACAGTTTTCTATATTATTAATGTATCATAAAATCTCTTCCTCTAGTGCTGCTATTGATATTGCTTAATGCGGACTAAATTTCAGTATCGTGTAGACGAAAATACGTAGTACGTACGCTCTCGCCTTGAAGATACCCAGGTCAAAGTGAATGGAAAACACAATTACCAACAGAGAATTCCCTTCCTTAGTGATTAGCATTATAAATGTGGAAACAAAGCTCTTTGTACTTGTATATCTAAGGACATAGTAAAAGTGGTAGTGCCAAGTTGTTTATATACGAACAAAACATAAAAGAATCTATCTATCTTTTATATCTAAATTCTCGTGTCACAATGTTCGTTCCCATACTCCTCCGAAACGGCTGGACTGATTAGTATAAAATTTTGTGTGCATATCGGGTAGGTCTGAGAATCGGCCAACATCTATTTTTCATCACCCCCCCCCCCTAAGAATATATTTTTGGAAATTGAAATTTTAAGAGGGGGTGGGGGTGTTGCATTTTGTATGAAACACGGGAGCGTAGCAGTAATAAGCACGGGCGTGAATCGCGGGACAGCGAATGCATAATATGGTTGTAGATAAACAAAGGATCATTAAATTGTAGTAATAAATAAAACTGTATTAATATTCGATTCGCTATGGGGTCAGTTCAAGTTCAGGGAGATACAAGTGACAACATTGATCAAAACAAAGATCCATTCGCATAGATGATTGTTAATCCGGTGCAATTCTTGCTACACATTTAGGTTAATTTTAGTAACATATTTAGGTAAATAATTAATAACTTAGGGATACTTCAAATTCATCTATAGACTGGCCATTAATCGCATATAACAAACGTTAAATGACGAACGATTTCAGTTCGTATCAAACGATCAAAGTCATGGTCAGTAGCTCATTTAAATTATAAATTCATTCTATTATAACTCTCCTCTTAGTTTTGTTCCAGCTCAGTAGAACATGTTGAGACTAACTTTCGCTTTTACACATTGAATTTATTAGAAGGCTTAAGGTTTATCTGCGTGTAAAACCAGTACTTAAACGAAAGGAATAGCCAAGTTTCTAGAATAAAATTGATCCAATCAAAGACTGCTGTTGCCACTTGAGCCGTTGACAATCAATTAAAATTTGAATTGATTAGCCTAAATATCTAGTACTTATAGAAAGCCTGTTAGTTTTGAAATGTTGAAGTGTATGGCAATAACGCTGGAATGTTGTATTTGAAATGGAATTTTCTAGAATTTTATTGGGTGTAGCGCTTTTAATACACCGCATAGTTGCAACCTTTCCAGTAGATCTCTAAGTAATTAATTCATTTGTTTAAAATTCCATTTCAACTAGTTTCATCGTTGAATTATTTAGTATTGATGAGCTTCTATAACGTTTTAGAATCACTAGCTAGCTATGTTTTTTATTAGCTTTGCTCATCTGAAATTAAGTGATTGAAAATTAGCCGTACCAAGAGCAGAGATGGAATGTTTTTTTATACAGCATTGCAATGCATTTTTTTTCAACGCTGACGAAAATCCGAGGAGAATATTTTATAGTAAACGGCAAAGCCAATCTTATTTGCCTAAATAGGACCTTTTACGCCTTGGTGGCGCAGTTGTAATGCGTACGCGTTACGACTGGGGTGACGCTGAGGTCTCAGGTTCGATCTCCGGGTCGGGTAAGTGATATTGGATTTTTCTATTACGATATTCTCAGTATCAGCCCGTAGTCCGGAATTGTGCCCGGTATGGCGATAGGCTCACCTCTTAACACATGGGATGGAAATAAGCTCGGTGTATTGGTTATACCTCTACCTACCCCTTCGGGGATTACAAATTGTATAATATGTTCTTATTGTAATTCACCCTGCGTATAATAAACTTCAAACAAATGTAGCAAGGACAAAACGTGATTATACGATGTCCAATAACTATTTCTTCAATCACGACTACAACATACCAAATTACGGAGTCATATCGCGTCACTCGCATGTCTCGCGTACTAAACTGGGGAAAAGTTTTATGACAACTTTACTAAGAGTAAATACATTGAACAACCTTGACTTATTGATTCGTATGAGTTTGCCTCGTAAATATTGGTAGAGAGCCGAAAGAAACGACTGCGGTTTTTTTTAGATTTGTCATTGCGGTCGGGTATGGGTGCATGTAACTGAATAGGTTACTGAATTTTTAGATCGATTTGAACTTGATTGGCCAGACTAGGGGCCTTACTTATAAAAGTTATTTAAGCATTGCTTGGTTAAACTTTGTTTTCGTGTTTTCAATCAACTTTATATGTCGCGTTGACGGAGAAAGACAAAAGAGTGTTTAACTAATCAATGCTTAAATAACGTTTATAAGTAAGTAGTATAGGGCATATGTGTCTGCAGTGTATGAAATCGTTCCTTGTGGAGAAAAATAACATATTTTTCATTTTCGCCTGATTGATGAGATAAGCAGAATGCTCGCCTGATTCTAAGTGCCACGCCTACCCATGAACAATTGCAACACCATCCAGAACGAATCTTGTCTTGGTACTGTACTGCGCTTGTCAGCCCAAGATATATGCTGTTAAGTATCATAATGCCCAGTAGTATAAATGGCTTCAAACCGGAACATTATCTGCATACTGCTTTTTATTTCTTTCTTGGCGTTATCCTGGCATACGAGATTCTGCTTTCTCGTACCATAGATTTGACAGTATTTGGTATTATATGGGGCGACCTTAGTAACAGTCAGAGTACTGATAACTACCTACCATTCTCGTATATGAGACACCTGCCAAGTAATATAACATACAAAGTAAGGATTATGAGCAGTAATTGAAAGCAATAGACTTTTGCTTTGGACATAATCTAGTATGTATACAGGTGTTGCAAAAAGGTGGTATCAATAAAACCTTCACTTACAGGGTGAGAAACTAGTAACTTACCCGTATAAACTAAAATCACACTAATGTCATAGCTTCTGAATAAGTCGAATTTAAAACCTTTATCGAGGAAATCATTTTACCCTAAAATATGCTGTAGCTAGCTACAGCATATTAAAGGACTACCTATGCCTTAACTAAGTATGGTTAATACATAGACATTTGAATTATACTTTATTAGGTACTGGATGGATAATACGATTTTGAGATCCCAATGCTATATTGTCAAAAATAATAAGATAAATTTTAGTTTTTTGACTTTACCATTGAGTTTTAAATCGTTCTCCATGTATGTGGATCTATTATTGATACCACCTTTCTGCAACACCCAGTATATTTTATGAGTATTAAAATTTCTACTTCCACGACCTACTAATACGTTCTCACAAACTTACATGTAATATCGGGGTTCAGTATCAATGGCCTTCTTTTAAAAAAAATCTTAAATACTATCTAGATTTGCGTTTTATAGCTTCTAAATGAATCATGTAATAAATCCGCTGTTTAAAAAAGGGCAGTGCGGTTAAAAACTCTTCAAAATTACGTAACAACACTAAAAATAAGGATGTTCAGCATTTTTACAAAGAGTTATTCGCGATAAAAGTCGAGATATTAGCATGCTAAGAGCACATGAATGCTCACGCGACATCTACACAAAAATATTCTTTACAATATTGATACAGTTCACGCAATGTATCAAAAAACGATTTATTTTTTAAGAATCCTGTGCTAAATTAATTTTATATAACATTGTAATACTTATCTTTTGTGACGCAGTAATTCAATGTAGAAATAATTTAAGGCGTTTAATAGTATATAATACCGGTTTATTTCTTTGTTCTCGTAAGCAATTAATATCAATATGTTTCCGTGTTTATTTAGTTTTGATTTTATTTGCATATAATTTTAATGTTATGCCAAATTATGAATTGAATTAATGGTATATTTGCATGTACAATAGTCATAAGTTTTTTGTTGTAGTAATGTTTGCATGTTTACTTAAGGGTGCAAATTGTTCTAGTGAAATATAAGATAACATTTAGAAATTAATAAACGTGTTTAAATGTGATTAAATCAAAAATTGATAAAATCGGCTTTTAATAATATTAGACTTATGTTGTATTTATACAGTAAGGTGAACACGTCAATGAACAACTCATAATAATGTATATCTACGAGTGTAAATGGATTACCAACATCTTAGGCCTAAAACCAATCTGTACGTGGTACACTCTGCTGATGAACGATCGAAGCAATGGCGAAATTTGATTCCCGTAACCAGTTACGGAGTGGTAGGGCATAATTAGGTGACCAGCAAAGTATAATGGATAACGAGTTTAAATATTAGACATTCTGCATCAGCAATAATTAACATTAAATTATGGTTGCCTGTAAGAGATTGCCCTTAGTATTTGTATTGTTATTTTTTTTACATACTTGTACTTTGTGTTGTACAATAAAGAATAATAAGTAAATAAAAGAAAATTACTCATTATCGTTTAATTTTTTAAACGAAGAGGATATCGATTAATTAAAACAATGATAGATCGCCCATTCAACATTGTGGGTCAGTTCCGATTGGTCCATTTAAAATTAAGCATAACTCAACATCCTAAACCGCCCGCGCCCGGGCATGTCACGGTCGGAAGAAAGTAAACAATTTATTGTTTTACTTTCTATTTTAATCGGATCAATTGTTTCAACGTACCAAATTCAGTTTAAATTTTGGGCCGTTCATTGCTCACGCGCGGTTTACGTTATGCAAGTGAATGTAGGTCGCGACTCGCGGCTCGCAGACAAACTCGGGGCAATTTTATCTTGATCGTAGTAACTTCGTGGTAATCAAACTGCGATAGCTGTAGTTTGCGTTTGTGGGTTTGCATTTTTTTTGACACGTGGTGACATTTGTGTAAACAATTGACTCTTGACTCTTATGCTCTTACAAGATGGTAGGTCCCACGTATGGGAGAGGACGTCTGGGTTGGTACCACCGCTTTGTCTATTTCTGCTGCCTAACAACAGTGTTTTAGCACTGTTGTCTTCGGGTTAGAAGGGCATTAAAACCAGTGAAATCACTGGGCTTTATGAGACTTAACAACTTATGTTTCGAGATGACGAGCGCATTCCAGTGCCATGCAGTTCTTTGTAATTCAAAGTTATGTGTGGTATTGCTGCTGTTTATGGGCAGGCGCTTTCCATCAGGCGAGCGACCTGTTCGTCTCGTCATTCAATTTAATAAAAAAAACATAAAGACTAGAAATTGGACGTCGCGTCGTTTAATGAAAAAGATCAAAATCCACACAGTGTCACTTTTGAATAACTAAATATTAAAGTCTATAAAGTGTCATTTTATTGACATCTGGCTTAAATTACACATTGATTTAAAAAAATAATATATATGTATTTTATTTATGAGTGGTAGAGCCACGCTGTAGACACTTTTGTCTACAGCATGAATGGGCCGGCTCGTCCGGGTCGTTACCACTGTCTCACAGAAAACCGACGTAAAGTAGCAGCTTGCTACTTTTTCGTTTCGTACGGTGAGTGAGATATCCGGAGGCCCAAATCCCCCTCTCCTTTCCAATCCCTTAATTATCCCTTTCCTTTAAGGTCTTACGCGCCCATATTTTTTTGTATTGTGGGCGTACATGGCCGGTGGAGATCGCTTACCATCAGGTGATCCACTTGCTCGTTAGTCGGCCTATGCTATATAAAAAAAAATATGTTAAAATAATGAGTAATTTCATGCTATAGACATAAAATAAACAATAAATATTTTTAAACTTTAATGTTTAGTTACTCAAATGTGACACTTGGATTGGATCCTTTTCATTAAAGGAGTATATGAGTATAAAAGTAAATGCCTAATTACTTTAATAGTTGACTGGAAATCATAGCGGCTCATTTCCCTCCAAAATTTAAATTTAAATTAAATTTGTATTTTTGTACTATTTATTTACCCAATTAGTCAGTGTCATAAAAATATGTACCACTGTCGATCTTAGTTTACAGGAGTTGAAGCGGCGGGTGTCTAAGTTGGGAGGTATAGGAGTAGTCTGCAGGGAGCCCCAACATACCTACTCCCTACTAGGAATAGCCTCTACCTTTTATAAACAAACAACTTTACTTCCGACAATTAACTTGCACGAGACGAATAAATCATCTATGACAAATTTTATAATTGCAATACACGTTCGGCATTTAGAATCGCATGTTCTGAGAGGAAAGAGCTATCCACGCCACTTTTACATTATATAAGATTGGTATAATGGCAGTGTCGGCAGCGAAAACGTGTAATTATAATGTGTAATAATTTCTTTAACTGACTCGCTTGCGATTATGAAGTTTTCGTTTGAAACAGAGATGTAACAAGTTTTGGGTCAGTTTCTAATAATGAAGATCACGCAAGACGATAACGTTAATGTACGCGTAGCGATTTATTGATATTGTAAATTTGTCAGTGCATTGGTTGATTTATTAGTGGCGTGCACGAACAATTTTATGTAAACAATTGTCCATTGAAAAAGATGGCGGGTAGCGGGTGGATGCGGGCTGCTCAAGACCGGGATGGTTGGCGCTCACTTGGGGAGGCTTACGTCCAACAGTGGACGACAACAGGCTGAGATAATAATTGTCCATTTTGTTTTAAGATATATTTTCTTTTGTTTCAGGTATCATTTTCAAAAGATTACGAGTATAACTGATTACTTCATACTGCAATATGAGTAAGATGATATAGGCTATATCATTCTGAATAACTACGTTTTCAAACTTTAACAATTGGTGGAGACTTGCCAAGGTGAATTTAAATTATTGTGAAAATGTCGAGACAATCAGGTGGAACGTCAATGCTAGGTGGTAGATCACGCGTATGCGAGTCGCTTCCTGGGTAGGTGTATCATCGCTTTATCTATTTCTGCAAGCAGCAGTGTTTAAGCACCGTTATATTCCGGGTTGAAGGACATCAAAGTCGATGAAATTCATGGACACTATGAGATATTAATATCTTACGTCTCGTGATGATGGCAGTGTAGTACAATTTAGTAAATCAGAGACCTAACATTTACGATCAGACGAGCGACCTGCTCGTCTCGTAATTTACGCAAATAAGGTTGCTCCAGTATACAATTACAAACTATTGTCCTTGGAAGTCGAACATTTAAACAATTAAGAATACAATTTTGGTTTTAACATCAAATCCTTACATGTGTTAGCACAATGAACAGGACGTACAAACCCGTTTGTTACGCAACGAGAGTTATTCGAGATAACACAAACTGAGGTGGTATGCTCTAATTGTCAAGTGGGATGAGCGTAACAATAGCTAATTATACGTGTGCATCAAACTGTTTAGAGTATATGTATGCAAATAATCGCCTTATATAAAATACGGCAGAATATACACGGAGTTTAAGTTGGTATTGCCTCGGTGGCGCAGTTGTAATGCGTACGCGTTACCACTGCTGTGCTGAGGTCTCGGGTTCGATCCAGGGCTGGGTAAAGTGATATTGGATTTTTCTATAACAAAATGCTCAGTATCAGCCCGGAGTTTGGAATTGTGATAGGTATGGCGATAGGCTCGCCCCCTATCACATCATTGGACGGAGATACGCTCGGCGAAATGTGGGTGTACTGGTTACATCTCTGCCTATCCCTTGGGGGATTACAGACGTGAGTGCGTATGTATGTATTAACATCTTATGTATTGAGGTGAAAAGCACAGTTTAGTGCCGTGCAGTACTTCATAATACGAAGTTCTGATTTGTGTTGCCTGTGTTTATATGCAGGCGTAACGCTTACCATCAGGCGAGCGAAGTATCGCTAATAAAAAAAGAAGACTACTTTCTGCCTACCCCTATGGGAAACGGGCGTGAGTCGATGTATGTATGTACGTAAAAGAAAACTTTTATTTTTTAAATTTTGACATTGAATTTAGCCGCATACAAAGTCAAGTTCAGTATGCCAGGAAGTTCTGTTGGAATACATTTCAACATTAAAACTTTGTATGCAGTATATTCGCGTGAAGTTTATTGTCAGTACGAGTATTATAAACAAAATATCAAAAGTTTCTTGGCTTGGAACTAGCACGAGCCGGCTTGAAGTCTGCATTGCGAAACGTAATTGTACTGTCAGAAACCTTTAGGTCAACTTTGGATTGGAAAATTACGGCCCATTGTAACTTTATTAAGCATTTTGTACTTAGAGAAATGACAGTGAAAATTATAGGTTTGTGACACTTTTGTAATAATATTACCGGTGTTGTGCTTAGATCTCTTTTATTTAAACGTTTTAGTTTGGAATTTAGATTATTATAGTTCGTTTTTTTATAGCTACGGCCGGAATACGAGCTATTAGGTCACCTGGTGTTATGAGGAGGGTTTGGGCCTCCAGATATCTCACTCTTCGTGCGAAACGCAGCAGCAAGCTGCTTCTTTACGCCGGTTTTTAATGAGACAGTGGTAATGACACGAACGGGCCGGCTCATTCGTGCTGTAGACAAAACTGGCTACAGCGTAACTCTTCTACTTGCAAATTATGCTTGGACTATTAGTAAATTAAGTAGGTTTTAGTATTTTAAAGGTAGAGTTCGGATGGTCGGAAGGATCGTGGCGTTTGCGCGTTTGAATAGTATTTTAAGTTTTATGGGTGACCATTCGACGGTAGCATCACTAACGCACCACCAGCGCCTTCAATATGGCGTTGATAGATGATGACGGCACTATGTATGACGGGAACTATGTCTTTAGAAGGGCATAGTACAGGGGCAGTTAGGATCCACCAATGTACCACCAATTCCGATTCATTCGGAGTGATGGAAGATACTCACAGAACTTGATTATCATTGCTACAACGGTAGCTATAATGTTTAATTAATTAATTATATACCACCTAATATAAATTTATTACGTTAGGGTAAACCGTAATTAACCCAGCCGAGTCCGAGCCAGTTATTTAAAAGAACTCTCTGCGTATAAGGACCGACGTGGCTTCAACTGTTCAAGTCACATTAATTAAGGACTGTTGGAGGCATCGAGCTGTCTTGTTTGGAGTAAAGTAGAAAATGTAGCGTGGCGGGCAGGAATTAATTAAATTTGTGCATATTAATTATTATAGAAAATAATGGGTTTATAGCTGAATAAATTATAGGATGCTGTACTTTTGTAAATCTGTACATCTGTCTCTTCAGGAAAACAATCATCTGATTATAATTAATCTTTATTTCATAATACATTGGAAAAAGATCATAATAACATCAATTATGCAATAGTATACATACTTCAATATGCCTAATAATTTAAAAATGTAGAGCCATATGTGTACATATCGTTCGTGTATGCAATATCAATTAATTTAAACACATCTCACAGCGTTAAAATCTTGATTCACAGTCAATTATTTAAAACGTGTTTCTACAAATCGCTATCGCTCATGGCTTGGACCACTGGTACATTTTTACATGTCACTACCGGTCGCTTTAACAGTTATACGCTGCTAATGGCTCCGCTTGGCGTCTATGGCTTACGAACACTGACCTATTACTCGTTCGAGGAAACGACGCTCTCAGCTGATTTAAAGATACAGTTTCCCGCAAGAAAATGTTTCGCTGTTTACAACTTTGTTTAATAATGAGTTACGGACGCATTACGGGTTCATGTTTTACATGTACGGGACTGTCGCGGTGGCGTAGTTGTAATGCGTACGCGGTACAACTGCTGGGCTGAGGTCTCAGGTTTGATCCCCGGGTCGGGTAAAGTGATATTGGGTTTTTCTATTAGGAAACTGCTGCGACTGTGCGACTGCTGACCGTCATATTCTTATTTATTTATTTTTTATGGTCCGTGTCTGATAGAGTAAGCAGAATATTTTAATGGTAAAGAGAAAACATTTAAAACAACAGTTCTCATGTTATGTTCCATGTCTAATCAACGTTGACCTTCATGGGAGTGATCTACAATTTACTATGACTTACTTTTACTTCAATAAACAGCAAATTACCCTGCTTTTTGGGGTACCGTACCCAAAGTATGTCAACAGAACTCTATTACTAAGCCTACGCGGTGCTATTTGTCTATCCATCTTGCTGTCTGTCTCTAGGCCTATCCTATCTTTAAAAGGTTCTATCTTTTGAGCCGTAATAGGTAGCCGTCGTAATTATGGCGGATAGGTATACTTTATACAAAGAGGATCTATAGGTATGACAGATAGACGGCGGAGGCTCTATGGTAGGGCTACATTGGTATATTTTGGTAACGGAATCGTAAAAACACCAACAAAAAATTAAGAGTAGTTCTAGAGACTCCTCGGTACACGAGACAGTCTCGCACTTGACTGGTTTTTTGGTACTCAATCACGCAAGACGGACGATCTAATTCCGAAGATTCACTATATTAATTGCCGACAGTATATTATTTTGAAGCTAATTTAACTCCCAATCAGGTTTTGTTTCCGATTGATATGAAACGACGACCAGAGATTTTTGAATTTACAACTATTAATAGTAGTTTGTAAGTCAAAGATAATGACGCAAAGATTCAGGTTAATAACGATATTTTACACGTGACCGTTATTTGGCCTGAAAAATCTGACATTTTAGTTCAGTAATGTACGAAAACAGGATTTCTGAATTCGAAAATATGTCCGCAGAACGTCATTATAAATTTCGAAAATATATTTTATGATACCGTTCCTTTTCTTCAAATACATACATATACATACGCACTCACGCCTGTAATCCCCGAAAGGGTAGGCAGAGGTACAACTAGTACACCCACAGTTCGCCGAGCTTATCTGACGATATGATAGGGGGCGAGCCTATCATCATACCGGGCACAATTTTAGACTCCGGGCTGATACTGAGCATTTAGTAATAGAAAAACCCAATAACAATTTTACCCGACCCGGGGATCGAACCCAAGACCTCAGCAACGCAGGCGTACGCATTACAACTGCGCCACTGAGGCTATCAAATAAATATTAATTTCCATTTAATTCTAAATTTATTTTGAGCATATGATGATGGTCGCATGCTCAGAATAAATTCAGAAATAAATAGAAATTGATAGTCTTCCCAGAGAGGTTGACGTCAGATAGGCGGCCGGTCTTAACAACTCAACCCATTTTTTTTTGTAATATATTGTGTTAAAAAGCGTGTTGCGGCAGTGGGGTCACTGCGAGTGGGATAAGGTGGAAGAAGAAGAAGATACGAGGATCGTCTCATTGGTCTAGTTGCAGCGTATTTAGGCAAAGAAACCTTGAGGTCCTGTGTCCAAAGTCAACCGCAATTTGGTTTGAGTTTTCGAGTCGAATAATGAGTTAAGTTGTCCGGGATTAGAATTTGTACCCGGTAAGGAAGTTTCACCCCCATCATGGGACGGAAATGAGCTCGGCGAACAGTTGGTACACTAGTTGCACCTCTGACCTACTACTTTGAGGATAAAAGGTTGCAAGCTACTGTTATTATGTGTTTATTCTGAGTATAAAATCTAGAGTTCAATTTTAAGTTTTTTAGCATATACAATACACAATACACCCAACAACACACATAGTCCTGACCCCACACTAGGTAAACCTGTATCGTTGGTATCGGGAACTACGAGGGACTTGCGGTCCCGTGACACCCAGACCCGAAACAAATATTTGTGGATTAGACAAACATTTGTCTCGGTGTGGGATTCGAACCCACGACCTCTCGCTTCGCAGCCGGCTACTCGCCCACTGCGCCACGGAGGCTGTCCAGGTAAGATATTTCCTCATCTGACCAAACAAGATTATGGGTTGGCACTGTAAGTTGTTTAAGTCTAGTCTATCATTTGTGACAAATGACAATGTTATTGTCGGTCAGTCAGCCAAGTTAAAGTAGGTTGTAGCGCTCTGATAGACACGACCGATAAACAATGTACTAAATCGGTTTTGGAACAGCAAGTTTGTTTTGATAAAAGATGTTTATAAAGACCGGCGTACCTATTCTTTAGGTATTGTGGATGTTTAACGGTGGTGGAGATCTCTTTTCAAGGTGGTAGCTCCCTTGTATGCGAGAGGCCATCTGGGTTGGTACCGCCGCTTTGTCTATTTCTGCCGCCAAGCAGCAGTGTGTAAGCACTGTTGTGTTCCGGTTTGAAGGACATTGAAGCCAGTGAAATTTCTGGGTACTATGAGACTTAACATCTTATGTCTCGGAGTGACGAGCGCAGTCCAATGCCATGCAGTGCTTTGTAATTCAAAGTTCTGTGTGGTGTTGCTTCTGTTTATGGGCAGGCGTGGCGTTTACCATCAGGCGAGCGACCTGTTCGTGTCGTCATTTAAGCTAATAAAAAATAAAAAAGTTACCATCAGGTGCCCCACTTGCTGATTGCCGACCTTTGCTATAAAAAATACGGCATAATTCTATCCACTTTTAATAATATTGTCTCGCGGAAAACTGACCTGACATCACAACTTGCCCCGGCGTTTAACAGGGTGAGTGAATTCCGAGGTCCAAGTAATCCATCCCTCCTTGTCCCAATGAATACTCCTTTCTTTTAAGGTTAAATTTTGCCTTATTTAACTAGAATTTGTGACTTAAAACTGTTGTTTCATTTTGATCTTTCGACGTCTTTCAAAGTGACATCTGCAAGGAACCGTGCATCTTTGACCGCAAGTCCCTCGTAGTTCTTGATACGTTCACGATACAGGTTTACCTAGTGTGGGGTCAGGACTATGTGTGTGACTGTTGGGTGTATTTATTTATTATTATTTATTATATTATTATTTGTATATTTTATCAAAGACTAGAATATAAATATACCCAATTGTTATTCAATACCATATACCAAAACTCAAGTGGCGACACTTGGCAAGACGCAGCGATGGTAATGGAGTAAACCATTGATGAAACAGTGATCACACGATGGTCGACCTTGCCCTGGGTGACCGTTATTTAGATGGGTTGATGACCTCCAAAAGTTTGCAGGTGTCATTTGGCGAAGATAGGCCCAACATAGAGGGCAATCGTGTAAAATGGAGGACGCAGCCCCGGATCTACGATTTTTTCGAACTGGAGCATAAACTTGATAGTCGCGCCCCTCTCCAGGGTTTGAGATAAATTACTTAAAAAAACCTCACAAATGTATAATGGTTGGCATTTTTCTTACAAGTCGACGGTGATCCAACCAGGCTTCCGTATGCTAGGCGCTTTGTGGAGCCCCCCTTAAAAGTGCCGCCCGGGGCGGGTGCCCCGGTTTTCTCCCCCCAAAGATCCGGGGCTGGGAAGACGCATAAATTCTTCAGTGGGCGCCGAAAAACTGTGAAAGATGATTATTCAATAGCTTGAAATAGTCTTGAAAGATGTTGACTAGGTTTGTTCAAACAAAAAACTCGGACTCTTTCAATTACATTCGTGATTACGATGAATTATGAATGCAATAATGAATGATTGAAGTTAACAATAGAGCAAAAAGTTGCTAAGGAACAACAAAAAATAATTAGGTACTCCTCAATAGTTACTACGATTCATAAATCCTTCTGATTCTATTATTGAATGCAGTTATTATTTAATTACTGAGGATAAAGGCATGTTTTGAGATCCGCGACCGAGACAGAGAGTGCAACAGCCTCCGTGGCGCAGTGGGTGAGTAGCCGGCTGCGAAGCGTGAGGCCGTGGGTTCGATTCCCGCACCGAGACAAATGTTTGTGTGAACCACAAATATTTGTTTCTGGTTTGGGTGTTGTGGGACCGCAAGTCTCTCGTAGTTTCTGATACCCACGATACAGATTAACCTAGTGTGGGGTCAGGACTATGTGTGCGACTGTTTTATTTATACGCACCGCGACGCGTCTCGGGACTTGGCGATGGCAACAAGTCTGCTTTGTATGAAATTGTATAGAAACGATCATGCATAGCGGTGCCGTGTCTATACAATTGCATACAATGCGATTTGTAGCTGTCGTATAGTGTGTCGCAGACTTTTGTCTTGGTCGCGCACCTCAAAACTGGCGTTTAAAAATAATGTCGCGTCATGTAAACTAGAATATTGCTATTATTTAATTATTAACTAGCTGTCCCGCGCGGTTTCACCCGCAACATAATATAAATTCATAGTTAAAACCCGATTGCAGCGCCACCTGCCGGGTCTGATTGTCCACTCGAATAAACATAAAAAAACACAAAAATAGGTTAAATCGTTTTAAAGTATTAGCAAGAATAATGAACAGCAATTGATTATTATATAAAAGAAGAAGAAGATATACCTAGTCGTAGCTGAATTATGGTAAAATACTTAATCTCGGAAAACTATACTTAAAATACTTAATATAATACTTAAAACCTTTAACTACATCTTGCCTCATCACATTACCAGCCGACTTTTATCAACTGTACATGATAATATTTTGTGTACTTGGTCTTTCTATCTGTCAATTTTGTTACGTGTAGAACATTGCCGAGATTTTATACAAATTGTCCTTGTAAATGTAAGGATGCACTCATATTTTTACCATTTTGGCTAAATAAATAAATAAATACACCCAACAGTCACACACATAGTCCTGTCCCATACTAGGATAACCTGTATCGTGGGTATCATGAACTACGAGGGACTTGCGGTCCCACAACACCCAGACCCGAAACAAATATTTGTGGATCACACAAACATTTGTCTCGGTGCGGGAATCGAACCCACGGCCTCTCGCTTCGCAGCCGGCATTCTAAACAAAGTTAGTCTTAACAGGAAAAACTAGCTTTCATAAGGACACCGATGCACTAGCTGTTTAAGTAACAGGACCAATTGTAAAGCACGTACGTCGCGTCGCGTCGCGCGGTCGGTCACGACGCATGACTTTTGACGTCACTCTGCATTTTGGGTCGCGGTCAACATGTGATTGTGTTTTACTCGAACAAGAGTCGACCTCGTGTTTAACGAGATATTTTTTACGTATTCGAATAGTTTTGTGGGTTTCGCAATGCGGTCGGTGTGAGATTTGATGAGGCGTATATGGAAGTTTCTCTGTTTACAGAAACTACCATATTTACCATTCAATTGTAGAGACATCGTCGCGCGTCGCGGTGCCTTGTCTCGTATACTTCAAAACGTACCTATACAAGTATTTATTTTTGTGCAATTACACTAATCAAGAAACTGCAAACATATATTTTTTGTGCATAATATGAATGAATACACGAACAAAATAATTATACAACATTTTAAACAACAACACTTAATAACGGTTCCAATCATCGGCGAAGATATCGAGGAGCATATCGGCTCCCAAGAGCGCGTTAAGCTTTGTTTGCATACAAAGCTATTGTGTGTCGCACCTTTAGAATATCTTCAACACGTGATCTTTCTACGCGGACATCAATTCACACTACGCATCATCTCATTAGAGGCGCGTGTAACACAAATTGTATAGATTAGAAAACGCGTAATTTAATCACCACGTCTCCTACATTAGCCATATGGATCGCATGATCGATCAGCCGATCAGTCGCTTTATCGACATCAATACGCACTTCATTATTCTACAGCACATGTAGGAAGTGTTATGACACATCCTACGTGTGCTACTTTATATATTGGTGGGAGCATATCTGATACATACGTAAAAAATATATACATACGCACCCCCGCCCGCAACCCCGAGGGGGTAGGCAGAGGTACACCCTGTGGTTACAACCAATACACCCACACTTCGCAGAGCCTATTTCCGGTTCATAATGTGATAGGGGTGAGCTTATCGTCATACCAGGCACATTTCTAGATTCCGAGCTGCCATCGAGCATTTTGAAAAAGAAAACCCCACCATCAGTTTTACCCGTCTCGGGGATCGAACCCGAGACCTCAGCGTCGTTATTTTTATCTCATCCGATAATCTTGTTTCAATGCATTTTTCTGACGTATACTTTAGTGTTGTGTGTGCACGGGAGCGATTATCTCAAATTTCACCGATATCCTGCAATACTTGCAATACCTGACTTGGGGTTATACCGGTCTCAATACTTTTTATTCGATCACCATAAATATTAATCCGATGTCAATTTAATTTGAGAATTTAATACCTTGTCGTGTATTAGTCAGCGGGATATTTTTTCTGAATTTAAATGCTGTGGACGATTTCGATTTTGTTAATTGCATAAAAATGTATTTATAACATAAATAGGCGTGAGCTTACGCTTTTATCCTCGAAGTAAGTAAGGCAGAGTTGTAACTAGTGCACCCACGTGTTGCCGAGCTTATTTCAGTATTTCAGCTTTTGAGTGGTAGAGCCACGCTGTAGACACTTTTGTCTACAGCATGAATGGCTCGTCCGGGTCGTTACCACTGTCTCACAGAAAATCGGTAAAGTAACAGCTTGCTGCTGCGTTTTGTACGGTGAGTGTGATATCCGGAGGCCAAAACCCCCTCCCCAGTTCCTTAATTATCCCTTTCCTTTAAGGTCGGCTACACACCTATGATTCTTTTGGTATTGTGTTCGTACATGGGCGGTGGTAAATTAAATTTGTGTTTAAACGAGTAATTGGGTCAGCTGATGTTAAATGATTCCTACGCCCACGATATCAGAAGTACCATGGATGCATTGCCGATCTAAAGGAGTGGAATGGGTACTGAAAAAGGAGGGAGGGGGCTATTTGGGCCTCCGCAAATCTTATTCACCACACGAAAGTCGAAACAAGCTGCTACTTCACTCCGGTTTTCTGTGAGACAGTACTGTAGTGGTACTGCCCAGGTCGAACCGACCCATTCCTAGATAAAACTGTCTACAGCGTGACGTTTTTACTTAAAAACAACTATAATACACTCTATTTCATATTAGCGCTTCATTTAATATAAATGTTATTCCAGTTTCACACAGCAAATAAGTGATATTGAATAAGAAGATAGATACACGAATGATTTCCTGAATTAAATCGAAATTGATTTCAAGTTTCCATCTATGTTACATTTATAGAGTGCATGCCGAGTGTTGTTAGTGTGTGGTGCAAGGTTCGAGTGACAAGCTTATTATTACAACTACCTTGTGCACTACAAAGTGGTTTTAGGAAATATAACTACATATGCTCACGCCTTAATCTCCAAAGGGGTAGCCGGAGGTGCAACCAGTGCGCTCATGGATCGCCGAGCATATTTCTGTCCCATGATGTGATAGAATGTGAGCATATTATAATATCCGGCATAAATTCCACTCCCAAGTAACTTATGTCTGATTTTTCAACCCGAAAAAAATCAAACACATATGAGTATTATGATTGCCAGACATGCGCTTTGGACCTAGGACCTCACCGGAGTAACAGGTTACGTAGCTGCCATTGGAATACTAATGAGGTGATAAGTGATACAATTGTAAACTTGTAACACCATTTTACGCTAGTTTGTCCTCTACATTCCCCAGAGAGGTTGACGTCAGGAAGGTAGCCGGTCATAAAAACTACAAACCAAACCTTTCTGTAACACGTGTTAAAACATGTTGCGCCGACCCCACTGCGAGTGGGATAAGGGCAGGTGGAAGAAAGAGAGTTTGTCCTCTACAGTCTACACCTTGTACCTAATGCAGTTCCCTGCGACATATCAATTTCATTTCAAAGAACTATGAAACCGGTACCGCAATGCATTACTAGAAATAAATCAACACTCTATGTTGACAACTTAAAGTTTAATCAACTGTTTATAATAACCTGAGTAAATACAAAAATCATTAATGATGATTAATAGATCATAGAGTTTGTGTCAATTTCTGGAAACATATATATTTATAATGAAGATAAAAAAGTTATTTCTTATTCATTCTCATAATACATAATAATCGCAGTTCATTTGCAAAAGCTTTCCCAAAAATAAAATGGACTCAAGAAAACTAAAAATCCAATAATGCTAATGCAATTTAATGGGCAATTTTGAGCCGCGACTCAAATGAGTTGTGGTAAATTTTCCGCCTGAGAAAACTCAAAAGCTAAAAATAAATCTAAACTATTTTGAGTTGTTCGAATTGTTTAGTTTTATTTTAAGCTTTGTGTTGCTTAGTTTTGTTTTGAGTCGGTTTCATTTATTGTCAAAAAGCTTAACTGATTTTAATTTACCAATTTAGTGAAAGTGTCATCAAATTGATGCATAAACGTCGAGGTTATCATTCGTATCGATAAGTAATGATTCATTCCTCATTTCATCCCATCAGGATTCACCCCCTTCAAATTTAAATGAGACCACCCTGTGAAGCTTTCATATACAAAAAGAGGCATCCAATCCGGTCTATATTTGGCGGAGTTGTGCGTGAAAATATATATACACACGAATAACCTTTCAACGATTTTGTAGGTTAAAAAGTAATGTTCTTTCCATTATAAACCTATTACTTATATAATTTACGAATGTCAGTACCAAACCTTGTTAGAAGTTATCATGCAAAGCACAACTTAAGTCACGTAGAAGTAAATGTTAATATTTTCTAATTTAAATTAGTTTCAGCGATCATTTACCGTCCCAGTAGGCTCGTAATTATATAGATATTAAATAAAAAGCGAATACTACATACGCGTCCGCTTGTACTTGTACTTTACTTGGAGCTGACAAGTGCTGCGTTTAGTCAGATGATAGATTTGCTTCAAGTCAATTTGTTCAAATAAGTAACACACATAAGTTAGCTCAGTTGGGAGTGGTAAGGAATGTCGAGTCGAAATTTGCAGGTTTTTAAATCAGTCTCAAGAGCATGCACCTTTGACTTTTCTGAGTTAAGTTTGTATTCATTGTGAATTATCGCTCGCTTTAACCATGAAGGCAACACGTGAGGAAACCTGCTTACTTGAAATTGAGAATTTCGAAGGTATGTGCAGTCCGCCAACCCGCATTAGGCCAGCGTGTTGGATTAACACCTAACCCTTCTTATTAGTAGAGGAGGCCCGTGCCCAACAGTGGAACAGTATAATACAAGTTTACGAGTGGTAGAGCCACGCCGTAGACAATTTTGTCTACAGCATGAATGGGCCGGCTCGTCCGGGTCGTTCCCACTGTCTCACAGAAAACCGACGTAAAGTAGCAGCTTGCTGCTGCGTTTCGTACGGTGAGTGAGATATCCGGAGGCCCAAATCCCCTCCCCTTCCCAATTCCTTAATTATCCCTTTCCTTTAAGGTCGGCAACGCGCCCATGATTCTTTTGGTATTGTGGGCGTATATGGGCGGTGGTGTTTACTTACCATCAGGTGACCCACTTGCTCGGCCTATACAATAAAAAAAGAGTTAGTAATGGTTATTTTTATTATAATAATTATTAAGTAACACACAATGTTACGCCTCTATCTAATAAGCGAAGGTATGTACAAAATGAATATAAAATAGCATAGTATTGTATACACACATTTTGATTGACTATACACTGTCGAAACATACTAGCACTACAACTTGCCTACGCTTCCTTCAAGTTACTAGGCCGTTTAAACACAGTGCAAGTCGTGTTCAATATTGCCTAATAGGCATATGCTTCACGTCAAATACATTAACATGTCTCGCGCGCGTTTCCATAGAAAGTAGCGCTTGCTGTACGGTGACTGTTAATGCAGTTTTTAGAGAAAATCCATACCGGTTCCGGTATTGGTAACCCTTAAGGTATCGACCTAGTTTTTTGTTGGAATAATTATTGGCGAATTAATAATGATCAGTATGTTTATGACCCATTTCTGAACTCAGACATTCTGTTATTGGTTAACTAGGTGGTAGGTAGCTCATATGCGAGCAGACGTCTGAGTAGGTACCACCGCTTTGTCTATTTCTGCTACTAAGCATTAGTGTGTAAGCACTGTAGGATTCAGGTTTGAAGGACAGTGCTTACACACTGCTGCTTGGCAGCAGATTAGACAAAGCGTGGGACCAACCCAGACCGCTACTCGCACACGAGGGACCTTACCACCTACCACCTTGTAAATTAGCAAAATTAAGTATTAGGAAATGTAGTATCAAAATTTATAATTTACTCATGACTTGTAGGATTCTGCCATTTGATCACCGGGTCAGATAGCCTAAGCAGAATAGTACTTAAATATGGTGATTTCTTGATCTTCTTTTATTCTTATGGTTGCTTTTATTCCTCTATTTATTGTGTCATCTATAAGCTGCTTCTAGATTTACTGTATCCATGGCATTACAGTCTATTCATATGCGAATCGGGATTATTTTGTATGCCAAAGCAAATGTGGGTTAATGTCCATATACATAGTAATTGCTATCGAGTCGATATGATAATCTTGCCCTTTTGGTAATCGAAGGAACTATTTGACAGGCCTTAATTACATAAAATTTATGTTTCAAGTAAAGGATGGGATGCGATGTATTTAGTGTTGCTTTTGAAGTACTTCTGTTTCTTAGACGTTACGTAAAACTGTGAGTCCCGATTTTTAGTAAATGGATTAATTTATAGTACCTGAATGTTTTCCGCAAAAATCAGGGCGAGTCGGTCAATGAAGGCGGAGTTCTGATTGACCTATGATGCTGCATCTATAATATTAATATGAAAGTGTCTACTCATTAAATAGTACCTATCACTGAAAATAGAATGGCATAGAGGGAGGGAGGCAATTTAAAAGTGGCACCTATGGTGGATAAGATGAAAGGGAACCGCCTGTCTTGGTGTGGGCATGTTATGAGAAGAGGGAAACATATGTGGTGTTACATGTGAGGCGGAGTGTGTTATGATTGAGTAATTAAACACTGATAAAGTTGAATGAAATATATTTATTTAACCACCACCACACTTAAAATTACACAATTATTGTTGCCCTCAACGGCTAGCTTGACCCTGCTGTCGGAGATCACAGGTCGTGAGCCTACTGGAGTAGCGTTCTGATAATTTGTTGTACTATTGTAGAAAGTAGAAAAAAACTACTATGATAAATTTAAGAAAAAGGGCGCCATGACCTTAAGGAGGTCAAATCCAAAGTATGTCCCCGGACGACACCACATCACCACATCCGGAAAGGCGACTCCGGAGCTTCACCGGATGATCCGCTCTGGAGGAGGCAGGTGAATAGGTGGCTCCGCCCGAGCATCCACGGAAGACAAAATAAAAACACGCCTTCGAACATCCGTATGATACTTATGCAGATATACATATAAGACATACATATGACATAAGGGGTTTTAAATTTTATATGTCACAGTGGGTAAGAAAGAGATGAATATGAATATTGATGGATGGAAAGGTAGAGTAAGGCCAAAGAAAAGGTGGATGGAGTGTGTGAGGAAGGACATGAAAGAGGGGTGAATGATGAGACGACGGCTGATAGACATGTATGGAAGAAGAAGACATGCTGCGCCGATCCCAAATAGAATTGGAACCAGCAGGCCATCCAAGAGTTTTTCACGGTAAAATTGCTAGCGACGACGTAAGATATTTATCTGAAAAACTCAGTGGCGCCTCTAGCGAATACGTGAGAAACTAAATTTTGTAATACAAATATTTTACTTAGTCGCTAGCGATTTTACTGAGACAAACTTATGGTTGGCCTGCTGGGCTGGAGAATGATGATAACTGAAAATAGAATGTGAATCAAACAACCTAATATAAAGTGAACTATTACTGCTTCTTCTGAACGCTGATACAAATGGTTGAAGTAACCCACGCCTAGTGAGTGTGTCATCGGTTTATTTATTAGATCAAATCGGACTTTACCAAAATAGTGAATTCTACATAATTTGCATTTTAAGGTATGACGTTGTTTAAAAAGTAAGACAAGTTCAGACTTGTTTACGTTAATAAACTTGATACGAAGTTAACATTGTGTGCTGATTTTCTCATTTTATGTGGCAGCGTGTGGGTGATTTAGCATTATCACTACTTTCAAATTTATTGACATTAATTTACGTTTTTTTATTAGGCTGAATGATGAGTTTATAAACAGAAACTACATCACACATATCTTTCAATTACATACAGTACTATCTGCCATTCGATTGCGCTCGTCACTCCGAGATATGGATGTTAAGTTTCATAGCCAGCTGCTCGCCCGCTTCGTCACGCAGGCTGTCGAAATAGCTAAAGTGGTGGTACAAAACAAACCAAACGGCCTCTCGCAAATGAGGGACTTACCACCTAAATGAACGTGGCCTAACAATAATCAACAAGGTTTTGGCAATTTGATTAAACTAATCATGTAGTTAGTTATTGAAATATTTTATGAATTCTAATTTTTTTATTTCCATATCATATTTAAATCACTTACTCATGTATGGCACATGTTATTATATTTATTTTCGGTTGTGTAAGATGTTTTCTTTGACTGGCCAACACTTCATAGTCCTTTTAAGTCCGATTGTTCAATTTCCAAATAAATTGTTACCTTAGATAGCCAATTTAAGTTCGCATAGATAAGCTTTTCCTTTTCTCTCCAAAGTGGTTGACGTCAGGCAGGTGGCCGGTCGTAAAAACTACAAGCCGAATCTTTCTGTAACATGTGTTATAGCATGTTGCGCCGAGCCCATTGCGACTGGGGTCAGGGCAGGTGGGAGAACAAGAAGACGCTTTCCCGTATATAAATAAATACACCCAACAGTCACACACATAGCCCTGACCCCACACTAGATTAACCTGTATCGTGGATATCAGAAACTACGAGGGACTTGCGGTCCCACAACACCCAAACCCGAAACAAATATTTGTGGGTCACACAAAATTTGTCTCGGTGCGGGAATCGAACCCACGGCCTCATGCTTCGCAGCCGGCTACTCGCCCACTGCGCCACTGAGGCTGTCAAATTACAATTATGTATTGACGGAGTCATAATATTTTATAATTTTCTGTTTACCGTTTACTTAACGATAGAAAAATCGCCCTTTAATAATGAGGTAGTTATGTCGCTGTGCTGTGTACAGTACTCTCTCATGAGTAAACGACAAAAATAAATTGTCCTATAGAATTAAAAAAACTTTTTATTTGTCATCAACACGGATATCATTCCATATGGTAAATTTTATGACATTTTTGACGCTTCAATTTGAAAGCGTCAAAAAAGTGGGAGGCAAATTGCAGCACATAAATGGTGTCCATTCGAGATCTTGCAGCCGTCGTGTAAGGCCATCGCCACACTAAAGCGGAAACTTGTATAATTATAGTTTTTATTGCATTGTACAATCAAAGGAAGCGTGGAGAAACGATGCCTTTCACGGCGGAAAAATGTTTATTATGATTTTTATAGTCTCAATCAACGGGTTGTTAAATATCTGTTATTATGAGTTGGTAATTTTCAAGGGTTTAATGTTTATGCGTTTGTGATTATTGAAAATTAACTTGTAGATATATAATTACTTACAGAGACTGATGTTTTGATGTTAGGTATATATATATACCTATTCTTCTTTTTATTCCTCCTGCTCTTATCCCATTAGCAGTGGGGTCCGCGTAATATGCTTTTGTTACATTTTACAGATTTAATTGGTTTGAGATTTTACTATCGGCCACCTGCCTGGCGTCAACTCCTCTGGAGAGAAATGTGAGAATATTATATATCTATTACATCATGTCTTTTTTTCTGCGTGTACAGATCGTTCATCAGGTTCAGTTTTAAAAATGATAAATAGTTCAAACCAATTGATATCTCTAATAATACTTGCATATTATTATAGAAAATCATAAAAATACAGCATTTTCGATATTACCAGTAAAAATTAAAGTAAAGTTTGTTCACATAATAAAATATGCCACAGAATACTAAATTATGTGTAGATATTATGCAGTTATTTCCAGGCCGAATTACTTATATTACCATGACGCATCATTGTAAAAAAGAACAGTGACCTAAACCGGTCTCTACGTGTTCATGCTGCGAGTGAAGCTTAAATGATTTATGACAAAGGTACTGACGCGGACGTCAAAGTGCTCGCGTCATTATGTTCCGTTAGTGCACAATGTAAACATAGTATACGCACTCCCGAAGGGGTAGGCAGAGGTTTAACTAGTACACCCACATTTCGCCGAGCGTATATCTGTCCCACGATGTGATAGGGGGCGAGCCTATCGCCATACCGGACACAAATTCCAGACTCCGGGCTGATATTGAGCATTTCGTAATAGAAAAAAACAATACCACTTTACTCGACCCGGGGATCGAACCCGAGACCTCAGCGTTAGCTTAATCGTAACGCGTACGCATTACAACTGCGCCACCGAGGCAGTTAATGTAATGACAATGTAAACACAGCCTAAGTAAAGCGCTGTGCATATCGCCGGTGGGCGCGCCCCCGCTGATTGGCCGAGATCCCAATATTTGTTGCACACGGTCAGTGTTGTCAGCTTGTTGGTAAATGTTATGTGAAATGAGGGGAAATGTAAGCCTTATTGTATTAGTATAAGATTGTAAACAAGTCCACATATGTACAGTATTGCTGTCTGGTTTGGTATATGTAAATTGGGAAAGAGTTTTAACTACTGTTTTGATGTGTTCAACTATGTTTTTTTTTAATAGTCACAAAAAACTTGAAAATATAGATTTACAACCAAAACTCGCCAACGCCGTTAAATAAGTACATTTCATTTCAATTTCATACAAAAAATTATGATCCGTGTTTAAACCGTAATTTGGTACCAGCGCTTTGTCCATTTCTACCGCCAAGCAGAAATATGTAAGCACTTTTGTGTATCAGTTTGAAGGACATTGAAGCCTGTGAAGCTACTGGGTATTATGAGACTTAACAACTTATGTCTCAATGACGAACGGAGCGCAGTCAGTCATGCATTGCGTTGTAATTCAAAGCTCTGTGTGGTGTTGTGTCTTTTTATGGACAGGCCTGGCACTTACCATTGGGCGAGCGATAATCAGGTAATTCGGGCTAGTAAATAAAAAACAGTCTGCCCAAGTGTAGCCCCATAAACTTTACATTGTCCAGTTTTAAAGATAATTTGCTAACATGTGACAAGCTCCGTGGCGCAGTGGACGAGTAACCGGCTGCGAAACGAGAAGTAGTGGGCTCGATTCCCACACAAAGACAAATGCTTGTGTGATCCAAAAATATTTGTTTCGGGTCCAGACCCGAATTGGTAATACCCCTCGTAGTTCCTGATACTCACGATACAGGTTAACCTGGTGTGAGGTCAAGACTATGTGTGTGACTGTTAGGTGTATTTATTTATTTTTAATATTATACATACGCACTCACGCCTGTAATCCCCGAAGGAGTAGGTAGAGGTGTAAAGTACACCCACATTTCGCCGAGCGTATCTCCGTCCCATGATGTGATAGGGGGCGAGCCTATCGCCATACCGGGCCAATATTTCAGACTCCGGGCTGATACTGAGTATTTCGTAATAGAAAAATCAAATACCACTTTACCCGACCCGGGGATCGAACCCGAGGCCTCAGCGTTGGCTCAATCGTAACGCGTACGCATTACAACTGCGCCACCGAGGCAGTTTTTATATTATGTTCACTGCAAAATGTATCTGTATGTATACGAGTAAATCTACATGCGCGGTACTTGTGCCGATAGTGAATAAGATAAAACAATGTAGGTTGTAAGAAAGTTTTAAGGCCTAAGGCCTATGCCGTACTTTTTGGGATTTAATCGACACTTTCAAGTATATAAAGTGAAAGGATCAGGAGTCGTGACTGTAAATGAGGGTATGTGCGAATGTAACAGCTGGCTATATTTATTAAGGAGTGGGCTACTGGCGAAAGCGAGTTTTGTTGATATCTTGTTACCCTCATTGATTTAGTGATAGTACAACTCAGCTGTGCTTTCTGCATTTTTTTTGTAGTCGATAGTGTTTACTTTGATGATTGTTGTAGTGTTCCGTGTATGTCACTGAGTTCATCCACCTCTACTGGGTATAGACCCAGTCCTACCGCTCACCTATGAGTACCTCACCAGTCGGGAGCGAACAGTGCTCCCCGTAGTGACGAGCGTATTAATAAAGTACTATGTAATGTAAATGTCACCTTTATTCTTATCTACCGCTACCATCAAGTCTACCATACTTGTTAGTGGCGGTACCCTCAATAGTCATGCACTACAATAGTTCCATATCCCATTCTTGAGCATGAATGGGCCGGCTCGACCGGGTCGTTATCACTGTATCGCAGGAAACTAACGTTAAGTAGCGGCTTGCTAACACAGCAACGTTTCGTACGATGAGTGAGATATCCGGAGGCCCAAATCCGCCTCCTCTTCCCAATTCCTTAAATATCCCATTTCTTAACCAGGTTACCACTTGCTCGTTTGCCTATGTTATAAATAAAACATTTGGTTAAGATCTGATGACGAGGTAGGAAGAAAAAATTGGATTTTCATTATTATCATACGCATGTTTAGATCAATATTAGAGTTTCTTGCACGTCCTTCTCTGGAAATCAGCCTTCTCAACTGACGGTAAAGTAAAAACTTGACTGAATATAGATAACGAGTAACATCTTATAGATTTAATAAATATTTTGACTTGATTTGTGTTTTTTTTATGTTAGTTTTGAAGTCGGTTTTAAACAGAGTTTGTACTTTTTTTCTTACTGCACCAACCACAAAGAAAAGTCACAAGGAACATTTAACTTCACTTTCTTACTGGCCTTCTTTGCAAGCTGCATTAGCTGTTAGCGTTTGTTTATATCACGTGTCTGCATTAACAAGAGGATCTGATGACCTGGTTGGGATGACTCATAGTTTAAAACGCGTGGGAAAGGCTCGTGATACGGTGACACCGATGTAAACATTTTGTATAAAGATTAAAGCCCGTATTATAAAACAACACTCAAGTGAGCTCTTTGCTAAGTGTCGATTTCGGTACACGCGATTGGTCTATTTTTGGCGCCAAACAAAAACGGAATAAGGGATAATTAAGTAAAAAAGGTATAATTAAGGGATTTGGGCCTCCGGATATCTAACTCACCGTACGAAACGTACGTAACCGTACGTCGGTTTTCTGTGAGACAGTGGTAACGACCCGGCTGAGCCGGCCCATTCATGCTGTAGACAAAAGTGTCTATAGCGTGGCTCCACCACTCAAAAACACTTTGAATATAATATTTGAGTGATACAGCGGTATCATGTTTTATCTGTAACATGAATGGGCTGGCTCGACCACCTCGTTATCACTGTCTCACAGAAAACCGACGTAAAGTAGCGACTTGCCGCTATGTATCGTACGGTGAGTGAGATATTCGGAGGCCCAAATCCTCTTACCCTTCCCAATCCCTTAATTTTCCCTATCCCTTACGGTCGGCAACGCAGCGATGATTCTTCTGGTATTGTGGGCGTGATAAGATGCTAAAATCATTTACCATCAGGTGACCCACTTTTGTCGTTTTGACCCGTTTGTCGGATTTTTGACAATATTTTCCTTCACTATAAAAGCAAGCAATTCAATTATGAATACGCACATAATAACGCTGCACGTATTTGTGAGCACTAGTATCATCCCGATCAAGCTGGCCCATTCATGCTTTTTTTTATTGTATAGGCCGACAAACGAGCAAGTGGGTCACCTGATGGTAAGTGAACACCACCGCCCATGTACGCCCACAATACCAAAAGAATCATGGGCGCGTTGTCGACCTTAAAGGAAAGGGATAATTAAGGGATTGGGAAGGGCATTTAGGCCTCCGGATATCCCACTCACCGTACGAAACGCAGCAGCAAGCTGCTACTTTACGTCGGTTCATGTTTTTCGGTATGCTGTAGACAAACCTATCTACAGCGTGGCTCTACCACTTATAAAAATGGTGAATTATGATCTGCATACGCATTACCACACACCGCTTGCGTCCGTCAACTAAATATGCACAATGTTCATACCGAAAACAAAGCTATTGTCTCGTAACTTTTAATTTCTCGTGTACTTCGTGTCAAAGTTATTAACGTGCCGTGTGAATAGAGCGAGCTAGGAAGCGGGGTCAACGACACCGGGTGCAGTGACGCTACGGTATGCGCAGGCGCATTCGACCCGCGGCTTGTGGTTTAGTGTGAAAAACCATGTGAGGTTTGCCGAAGCGTTTTTATGGTATCCGAATTATTGGTCAATAGTATAGCGGCAGACTTAAGATCAGGTTTCCCAGGTCAGGTTGATTCTAAAGCTTTATGAAAAACGAACTGGTGGATAAACTAGGACTGTGTAGACTGCTTCGGTGGCGCAGTGGTAATGAGTACGCGGTACTGTCTGGTAAAAGTGATATTAAGGTTTTCTATTACGAAATGTTTAGTATCAGGCTCGGAGTCTGGAATTGTGACCGATATGGCGATAGGCTTGCATCATAGGACGGAAATAAGCTCGCCAAAATGTGGGTGTAGCTACTGGCTACACCTGTGCCTACACCTACAGGAACACAGGCGTGAGTGCATATGTATGTATATGTGTAGAGTAGCTGACTGAGGAAACAGATTTTATTTTTCTGTATGATATTCCAATTCAAATTAATTTACCCAGTAAACGGGCCCCTAAGGGTGCTTATACATAGCATTTATTTCAAAATAGATTATAAAAAAATGGCTCTGGAAATAACCAACAAGGGTGAATCATAACAAAACTCGAACAACTGTTTGTGTGATACATTTCTCCAAGCATACTGAAATGAATTTCTAAAAACCATGATATTTGAAAAGCTACTGGAATAATATGACTGTAGGATGTATTTATTTGATCCGACATGATCGTTATTGCACTTAATATATAATATAGACTAGAAAATTATGTTTACCCACATCTCTAGTAAACCGCAGCTGATTTATGGTCTCGCCCCTATAACCTCGCATTACTATCTCCATAGACAAGAAACACTATAAAATTTACTCTAATGATATATTACATTCAACATGGCATTTTTGTTCTCATTAATTTTTAAATAAGTATGCCATGTTTTATTATTAATAACGGAAAAGACCCAACTAAGCTATCTTCATTTCTGGTAACTTGAGTTTGATTTTTAGAAAGTCATTTTGACTATGTTCTGACACTAAAACGAAGAAATAAAACAGATTATAAAATTAGTCTACTGGCAATGAGCTTAGGTTAGGAATTCATGAGGTCCTGGGTTTTAATCCCAGATCGGGTAATCACAATTTGTGTTTGAGTTATTGATTCGAAAAATCATAGATAAATTACCTGGGATTGAAATTTATACCCGGTATGGCGATAGGCTCGTCCCCTAGCACTTCATGGAACGGAAATAAGCTTGTTATACAGTGGCTGCACCAGTTGCACATCTGCCTACCCCTTCGGGAATAAAGACGTGAGCTTATGAGATTATAACATTATTATTTCTACTTTCAACACACAAAAAACGTTTTGACTGAACGGCTCTTATACCTGTCGATATTTTTAAACAGCGACATCTATTTTCCAGAGTGAGCACTAAAATGATTGCCCCATTTTCTTACTTTCATGTTTGTTTTGCAGAGCGATGTCGCGGTGGAAGGGTAAAGTGAGGTAGCCAGCAGATGGCAGCAGTCAGCGCGGCGATGTTCCGGCCCGGGGGCGGTCACGACCCCTCATGCTACACTACGCAGCGGGTACGTAGTACAAACTTTCATTCATAGATGGCGCTGTTATGATAAAATAATAGGTAAAAGCCCTGTCTGTATGTTAAGTGGCAAAGAATGGATCGATTTGAATGCTGATTTTTTGTTTGAAAGCTAATTTAATCGAGAAGATTCTGAGCTATTTTGAAGTATTATTTAGCTTGTGATGCAATGCTTATATGTATTAATATGTGAAGAAGATACTTTGTACCCCTTTTTAAGCAATATGCGCGCACGGAGGAGCATAAGATTTGGCAAAGTTAAAGTTTATATATTATTATATAATATCTGTGACAGCTATTTAAATTAAATTATAAAACATTCATAGTTTACTTTTATACTTTCAATGTCAAATCTCGCAGCTGACAATGCACCAAATAAAATAATACTTAGGAGTATTGATAAATAAGCCTGTTATAATATCCTACTTACCGAACGTTAACCTCATGCTGTATTATATATTGTGCAGAGTTGACGTATTACGTTGAAGCAAACTTGGATTCAGGTTTTTAGATCGCGGCTACAAATGTATAACGTACGACTATACTTCGTTGTAAGTTTAAATTCCCTTTCATATTAACTAGAACTTTAAAATCCGTGACATGAAGTAGCAGCTTGCTGCGTTTCGCATGGTGTGTGTGGTAAGGCCCAAACCCCGTTCCCCTTCCCAATCCATTAATTATCCCTTGCTTTAAAGGCAACGCGTCAACGATTCTTCAGGTATTGTGGATGTTCGTGGCCGGTACAGCTTACTTACCATCAGATGACCCACTTACTACTTACACACGATGATAAAAATAATCTTACCTTCAAAGTATATATAACAACTTAAGTATTTTCAAAGTTTTATTTGTGAGGTGTATTTTTGCAATTGGTTTGATCAACTTGACGCATGTTAGCCGTAACTGCATTAACTGACGTAACGTTCTACGTAAATCAACAAAATTACAACGTCGCTAAAACTGCGCTGTTATCATTTGATTTTTTTTTTACATCCAACAGTCACGCACCTAGTCCTGACCCCACTCTATGTAAACTTGTGTCGTAGGTATCAGGAACTACGAGGGACTTGCGGTCCCAAATACCCAGGACCCGAAACAAATAATTGTGGGATCACACAAACATTTGTCTCGGTGCGGGAATCGAACCCACGGCCTCTCGCTTCGCAGCCGGTTACTCGCCCGCTGCGCCACGGAGGCTGTCAATGCTTATTGTAAAAAAAATCGTTGACGTTCAGTAGTTTGATATGAATATAGTTATTTGTAACCTCTATTATGTTTTTGATTTATTAAACAATGTAGAATGAATGAAGCGTTTAAGTAGGAAGGCGGACCCTGGCAATAAGCCGGGATAACGCCAGGCAGAAAGAAAAAGAACAATGTAGAATGTGAGTGAGCCACCGACGAGCCACCGACATTTTGGGTCCAATGTCAACCTCACCTACACGTGGTACACTCTGTTGATTAATAGATGGCAATGGCAAAACTTGGTTCCCGTTGCGGGTTGCGGGGGTCAGACGGCGGGCCGATACGCAACAGCAAGCTTTTTTACGTCGGTTTACTATGAGACATTGGTAATAACAGAACCGGACTCTTGCTGAAATTAACTATACTCGTAGCGTGGCTCTACCATTTAAAAACGGTTTACACTATCAGTCAGTTTAAGTAAGCACATTTTAGCCGTGTGACATTGTTTATTGACACTATGGACACAAGCCTGCACACGCCGCGCCCTGGAAACACAAGCACTGATGTTATGGACACGTAATAACACGCTGTTATAGAACCGTTAATTGTTTAGCGAACTCGGTAGGACGACATCAGTTGTATGTACGACATCAGTTGCTTGGGACAGGCTTTCTACTAATTATACTACATACATACGCACTCACGCCTGTAATCCCCGAAGGGGTAGGCAGAGGTGTAACCAGTACACCCACATTTCACCGAGCGTATTTCCGTCTCTTATGTGATAGGGGGCGAGCCTATCGCCATACCGGGCACAAATTCCAGACTCATACGAAATACGGTCACTCTACTTTCAATCAATATAGTTTTTATGTTTGAAATCTTGAATAACATGTTGTTGTCGATTTATTTTTGGCAATCCTTAATTATGTATTCATAAGCGATTCAAAATTAATTGCTAACCGAAAATACATTTATTTTAAGCATATTGGAGGCAGTATGGCTCGGTCTAAACTCCCTCTTGGTATTACGCAATAGTAAACTCAAAAGTGGTACATTATGTATACATACATAAAACATATTCTAGATATAAGTTCCGTGCAAATCTAGTATTTTTGAATTTGTAAGATTCTAATGAATTTCTTGTTTTTGCGTAAGAACTGAAAGAAATTTGGCGTATTGTGTGTAGAGTGTTTAACAAAATGTTATATAACGGTATTTTTAATATTGGAGGAACACGTTTGAAATTTTATAGCATCGAAAGCCTACCACACCTTTTTAAACGTTAGTTAATATTAAACGGGTAATGGAGTGCAGATTTTCCGTATATTCTATACTAGCTTTCCCTCGCGGTTTCACTGCAGGCATATTACTCCCCTGCTCCCATAGGTCATAGCGTGATATACATATATATATATTCCGGAATAAATACTTTAAATTATGGTAAACGGCATCTAAATCCGTTGCATAGTTCTGGAGAAATAAGCGGATAAACAGTCAGACAGACGCAGATAGCGACTATGTCCTAATCCAGGTTATGGTCTACCTGTGTGCCAAATTTCATCCAAAACTGTTGAGTCGTTAAGGCGTGATTGATTCACAAACATCCCAACTTTTACATTTATAATAGTAGTAGGATAAACCTAAAAAAGGGAACAGCATAGAAAGTGGAGGCGTATGGAGCAGAAGATTGTGGTAAAAATATATAATGAATTGAAATTGAAACGAGAGGCCGCGGGTTCGATACCCGAGGCAAATGTTTCTGTGATCCACAAATATTTGTTTCGGGTCTGGGTGTTGTGAGACCGAACGTCTCTCGTATTTCCTGATACCCACGACACAAGATCTTATTGTAGGGTCAGGATGTGTGAGACTGTTGAATATATGAATTGGGCGTATAAATGAATTGACGAATAAACACCAATTTGTGGTTGTAAATAAAATGAAAGCCTTTTGTAGTCGAGATTCATACAAAACGTAGTTAACAACTGCTTAATAGCCTTTATGATACCATGGCATTTAATCCCTGAAAAAAACAGAGGTGATATAAGTTTGATCCCTTTGTATTCGTATGTGTGTATGTAGGTTTTTTTTTTATTATTATTAGATTGAATGACGAGACGAGCAGGTCGCTCGCCTGATGGTAAGCGCCACGCCTGCTCATAAACAGAAGCAACGCCACACAGAACTTTAAATAAAGCACTGTATGACACTGGACTGCGCTCGTCACCCCGAGACATAAGGTGTTAAGTCTCATAATGCCCAGTATTTACATTGGCTTCAATGTCCTTCACACCGGAACACAACATGTAGGTAGCATCGTTGCAAAAAAATAGTCCCATAATAAATACTGTATGTTTTGTTTTGAAGTTGATTTATTCGAGATGATGTCCTTAGCTATATTCGAAGAAAATTAATTTACCTTTTTATAAATTAGAGGTGATTTTCTAACTATTGTCGGGGATTTTACTAGTTAGGTTATATGTAAGTCTGTTTGTACGCAATCACTCCAATCTAGTTAGTAGTGAGATGGTTTGTAATATCGTGGGAATAATTTTAGTACAATAGACTTGAATGATGAAACGGAGATAAATGATGAAATGAAGAGTGAAAATTACTCGTACTGTTGAATACGCGTAGACATTGCTTTCCAACGTGTGATCGTTGATTCAAGTGTGTAGGGTCTTTTGTGTAGGATTTCTGGTGAACCCATATCAGTTAATATTTCATTATCATCACTCATAATTAATACTCGCCGTATATTATACACGTCCCACTGCTAGGCTCGGGCCTTCTCTACTGAATGACCTGTCATTTAATGTCAAACCTTGGATTAGCCCACCACGCTGGGTATGAAAAGTCTCATAATGCCCAGTAATTTCTTCATCCGTGTGAATGTCTTTTCCAGGATAAAAGTATTCTACGTCCTAATCCATGCCGAGCTTTACCTGTGTGTCAAATTTCATGCAAATCGGTTCGGCCTTTCAGACGTGCTTAATTAACATACATCCAAATTCAGACACTTCAAACATCCAAACTTTCACAACCATTATAATACTTGTAATAAGTAGGATTCATTAATTACTAGGTTATATATCTGAAAACATATTTGAAGTTTTCAATAAAATTTATAACAGTAATTTTGACCCTCAATTTGTTTCACCCCGTCCCCGCATCAAAGGAAACAACGACAATAAACCGAATATTTTTCGGTTTTCCACGGTAATTGCCAATATCCGTTAATGCGATGGCCACCGATATTCTCATGGGCAACACCGCATCACGTCCGGACGTTAAATTACCTCTTCATTTTAATGATAAATGTCCAATCACAGATTTTAATTAATTAACCGTCGTGTAATTCGATGAGTTCAGGTGCTGCATACGAAATTCACGTGGTATTGCCACATACAAATTAACCTACCAGATAGAGTACCTACCGACGGTCCCTAATGTCGGGCAATTAATGTATAAGACACGAATCATTCCAGGGGGCTTAACACATGTGAAAGAAGTCTTATCACTTTGCTAATGACCACTTGACCAGCGTCTCGACGTAAAATTTCCAAGCTCGACTGAGTTCCCTTAATTAATAACGCACCCTCTTATATACCTCACCAACCACTTCCACCACGCCTCACAATCCTATATCTACCCACTGGATATAGTTATTCTCCAGAGTACCCTCTATAATACCAATAAACGGTGCTATTACTATTATTATATATATTATGAAGGTAACACATGCAACACGACATATCTCGCGCGCGGGTAAAACAACAAATATCTCGGGTAAAAGTATCAACATACATACATACGGGTAAAAGTATCAACATACATACATACGCACTCAAGCCTGTAATCCCTAAAGGGGTAGGCAGAGGTGTAACCAGTACATCCACATTTCGCCGAGCGTATCTCCGTCCCACGATGTGATAGGGGGCGAGCCTATCGCCATACCGGGCACAAATTCCAGACTCCGAGCTGATACTGAGCATTTCGTAATAGAAAAACCCAATACCGCTTTACCCGACCCGGGGATCGAACCCGAGACCTTATGCTAAGCCAACAGGCCCCTCGGTTGCTCTCTGTTAACTCTTGTTAGCGTGCCGTACTCAGAGAGTGCTAACTGACTACAAAATATTATTATTAAGTCTACGTCACGCCGTCTGTCTGTCCTTTGTTTTGAACCGTAATAGGTAGTTAACTTAGATTACGTGTTACCAACTTTTGCTCTCTACTCCGCCCGCGTGTATATCTTTTTCAAGGACAATATTTTTTTCCGGGCCTAAAAGTACCCTGTGTCCATCCCCAGAACATAGCCATGAAAACGTAACATAAGAAGCAGATAGATAGAGTTACTTTCGGATTTATAATATTACCTAGTATGGATTATAGCAGATATCCTAACAAATAATAAAAGTACACTAAGAAAACAATTTGAGGGTGCGCGAGACTTGTTTATTCAGTTTTTTTGACCACCTACGACCTGATTTCTTGGGCTCATAAATTAAAATACTATTCGCTGACAATTCCCTCGCCACCTATATTTATTGCAAAAGATGCTCTCTCACATCGTGATTTGGTAAAAATCGCTTCTATTTACGGCGATATTAGTGTAGATGAACGAAACTTATCGGTATAGTGAATCGCAGATATATAGCACTTTATAGCGGCAACGCTAGGGTCGCTATTTGCTTAACGTACTTAAGGACTTGAACCTTTTGTTTCTATTACTATTTCGATATTCTATGATTATACTTGTCTGTCGTTGATCGTCGGTCATGATCGCTATTCATTGTAGCTACATTTCGCTTTGTATTTCTGTGGCTATAATATTTTTGAAGTAAAAACTTCTTTAGCCGCGTTGAGAACTTTTTGGTAGGGGAAAATCTTATGGGTTCATGTCACCGACATGCTTATAGCAGTATATCTGTAGCTATACAGCTGACGTATTGTGCAACATTAGTGTTGTGTATATCTTATAACTGAAATTTAATGGATTTAGTGAAAAGTTCAATGTGTATATAAGTACTGTGCATTGTTGAAATAGTGTTTTTGTTTGATTATTATTTGAATCGTTTAATTGTAGAATCATTGTGCAGTACAATAATGAGTACTAAAAACCATTTAAAAATGCATATAAATGTTGCTCGGAGTGTCAATAGATGTGAAAATCAGATTGATGTTGATAATTTTAATTCAAACATTATGTAATTTCAAATTTGAATAAAGTTTACACTTCTATCGGCAGTCTCTACAACTGCCATTTTTTTGTATCCTGGCACGGCAAAGTGACCACGACGGTATGCACGTCCGACATGCATTTGACCGTTTTTATATTTTGCTTACATGGTAGAGGGTATCCCATTGATTTACATTATGATAAACATCGATTGCTTTTGTTCCCATGACGCAGACATGACCTTTGACCTTTTGAGCATTTCATTAGAACCAACATTCCAGGTTCAGTTTGAAATACATTTTGGAAATATTTGCTTTAGATGACGAACCGTGCAGTAGGCCTAGAACGAGTTACAAATACGTTCACAGGTTTCGAATTCGTATAAACTTACTACCGTCGAAGTGTCAAACTAGTAATACATACGGTAATAAAGGAAATAATCGCTTGAAAACAAATTTCATTTTCGACTAATATGAAATAAAATTAACCATGTTATTAATTTTAATTCATCATAGTTCCCACGAGTGGCTACTAATAATTAACGTATAGAGAGAAAAGATAAAAGCGTAGAAAGCAGTGATAGCTCAGCGGGGAGTGGTATGGACTGTCGAGACGAAACTCGCAGGTTCGAAACCAGCCCCAAGTGCATACACCTCTGACTTTTCTAAGTTATGTGTGTATTAATTATTAATTATCACTTGCTATACCGGTGAAGGAAACATCGTGAGGAAACCTGCATACCTGAGAAGTTCTTCATAAGAATTTCGAAGGTATGTGAAGTCTGCCAAGCCGCATTAGGCCAGCGTGGTGGACTAAGGCCTAACCCCTCTCATTCAGTATAGGAGGCCCGTGCCCAGCAGTGGGACGTATATAATACAGGGCTGGTATTATTATATTATTATTATATGGAGAGTAAACGAAAGCTTTAATCGTTTAGGAAGACTATTAAAACTTGTGCTATGCCTACAGGTCGCTCGCCTTATGGTAACCGTCACGCCTGCTCATAAACTGAATCAAAACCAACCAGAACTTCGAATTATGACATACTGCATGACACTGAACTGCGCTCGTCACCTTGATACATAACCACCTTGATAACCTCACTAGCTTCAATGTCCTTCTAACCAGAACACAACAATTATACATTTCTGCTCGGCGGTAGAAATAGACCAAGCGGTGGTATCTACCCAGACGGCCTCTCGCATACGAGAATCCTACCACCGAGTAAAAGGACTTAAACATGTTCGGCAACAGACGATCTGTTTGACCTTACTTTCAAGTTCTAACAATGATCGCCTGGAATTTATTGAAGTATATTCTTAAATCACGACTTGTGCGAGGTCGCATTTAACGATGTAATGGATGTCTACTAGTAGATCTCGTTTCATAATACTTTTAACTGACTTCGAAAACGAGGAGGTTTTCAATTCGTCTGTATTATGTTTATTCTCCGCCCGAACTTTGGGCTAACGGGCTGAAAAATCGGAATCGACTTCGATCAACATTCGATCTTCGGATGGCCATTAATTCTATTGTTATTTTGTTCATGTAGGCAGGTTCACGTCTGACTCCGTTAAATGTGCATTGATTTGGACAGCGCGTTGCCGACCTTAAAGGAAAGGGATAATTAAGGGATTGGGAAGGGGAGGGGGATTTGGGCCTCCGCGTATCTTACTTACCGTACGAAACGCAGCAGCAAGCTGCCACTTTACGTCGGTTTTCTGTGATACAGTGGTAACGACCCGGACGTGCCGGCCCATTCATGCTGTAGACAAAAATGTCTACAGCGTTACTCTACCACTCATATAACATCTTATTTCCCGGGTGAGTAAGCGCAATACAGCGTCAAATTAACATTTTGTGTGTGGTTTTGCTACTGTTTATGGACAGGCTTGGCGAGCAACCATGACATTTCGTCATATAAAAAAAAAACTTAATACTATAATCTACTACTAACCTTACCACGATAATCGAATCATCGAATTATCACACACAAGTAATCCGAATTGCTTAAGATCGCCAGTACAGATTCAGAATAGCAAATTAGAGGACCACATTAATAAACATGAAAACGAAAGTGTGAATGAATATAACATAGTTCGAGTTCGCAATGAAAACACGTAGTAATCAAGGGTCACTTGGCAAATTAACTGCATAACAAACTGGTATGCAAGCGTGGAATTTCACTTTCCTCAAGAATGTATACGCCGAGCCGAGCTATTTATGTTAAATCTGTGGCGTGTTATTAATTTTATGTGACGTGCTCCAATTAGGAATTATGCAGGGTGCTACATTCTAGGATAACAAACAGCTTCTCCTTGATACAAGATATTTATACGGGCTTTATCACATTCGATAGATTAATACATACATATGGTGGTGTAACCAGTACACCCATATTTCGCCGAGCGTATCTCCGTTCCATGATGTGATAGGGGGCGAGCCTATTGCCATACCGGGCGCAAATTCCAGACTCCGAGCTGATACTGAACATTTCGTAATAAAAAATCCCAATATCACTTTTACCTGACCCGAGGATCGAACCCGAGACCTCAGCGTTGGTCTCAATCGTAACGCGTACATATTATAACTGCGCCACCGAGTTATTATTCCAATGTACCCAACATTGTTTTCTCAGACACCCTCAATTCACCAATAAAAAGGGAATATCCTAACAATACAATATTTTTTCAATAAAAATATTTAATACCAGTACTGTGTTAAATACATTCTACTACTGAGCACTGGGTATAGGCCTTTGTCTACCATGCTGGACTAATGCGGGTTGGCAGTCTTCATACACCTTTCATATACTTATTGAGAACTTCTAAGATATGCAAGTTTCCTCACGATGTTCCCTTCACCATTAAAGAATGCGCTAATTCACAATGAGTGCACCCGTGACTTATAAAAGTCAGAGGTGCATGCTCTTGGTTACGAACCTGCGACTTTCGTCTGGGAAGTCCGTCCCACTACCCGTTGAGGTATCGCTGCTTTATTTGTAATTTCAACAGTTTTAAACCGAAACACATCGATGTTTATAAATTGCTTCTTGGCGGCAGAAATAAATAACGAGCCACGCTGTACACAGTTTTGTCTAAAACATGAATGGGCCGGCTCGAATAAGTCGCTACCACTATCTCATAGAAAACCGACGTGAAGTAGCAGCTTGCTGTTGCGTTTCCTACGGTGACTGAGATATCCGGAGGCCCAAATTTCCCATCTTCTTCGCAAGCTCTTAATTATTATTCCCCTTTAAGCTTAGCAACGCGTCTATGATTCTGATATTGTGGAGATGGTGCACTTGCTCGGTTGCTCTATTATAAAAAAAACATGTTTGGACAGCCTCCGTGGCGCAGCGGGCGAGTAGCCGGCTGCGAAGCGAGAGGCCGTGGGTTCGATTCCCACACTGAGACAAATGTTTGTGTGAACCACAAATATTGGTCTCGGGTCTGGGTGTTGTGGGACCGCAAGTCCCTCGTAGTTCCTGATACCCACGATACAGGTTTACCTAGTGTGGAGTCAGGACTATGTGTGTGACTGTTGGGTGTATTTATTTATTTTATTATTTAGTTCTTTGAATTGACTGCCTCGGTGGCACAGTTGTAATGCGTACGCGTTACGATTAAGCTAAGGCTGAGGTCTTGGATTCGATCCCCGGGTCGGGTAAAGTGGTTATGGGTTTTCTATTACGAAATGCTCAGTATCAGCCCGGAGTCTGGAATTTGTGCCCCGTATGGCGATAGGCTCGCCCCCTATCTCATCGTGGGATAGAGTTACGCTCGGCAAAATGTGGGTGTACTAGTTACACCTCTGCCTACCCTTCGGGAATTACAGGCGTGAGTGTGTATGTATGTATGTATGTTCTTTGAATACTTTTAAAATCCGATTACGTACTACTTGTTATAAATCGATTAGAAGGACATACATGGCTAGTTTAAGTATATCTTTAGGCAATACAAGTCATTTAATAATACAGTGTTTAGATTACCATCTAAACCGCTGTAATAAATTAGTATTTAATGCGTTTTATTGTCAAAAGATCTTGTTTTAAGTTATGCACACGGAACTTAACTTCGGCAAGTGACTTCGGTTTGAAAACTTTCTATTCAAAACGCATTTAATATCTAATTAAAATCAAAACTTTTAACACAACATTAAACCGACTCAAAAAGATGAAAATAAAACTGAACAATTTTAAGTCTTTAGTTTAATAGTCAATGATTGATACAAAAAGTAAAAATATTATAAATATAATTTATAATAATTTTAAATACCTTTAAAAGGTAAGCACCTAATTTAATATTTAATGTTTTTTTTTTATATTGTGTTAAGAATTGTGCATTACCTAATAATATTTCCAATAAATAAAATAAAAATACCATCGACTCAAAATTATTTAGGTTCAATTTTAGCTTTTTAGTTTTGAGTCGGTTTAATGTTAAAAAATTACATATGATTTTTGTGAAAGAATCATCAAAATTATTGCCTAAATCAGTGCATAAAGATATTTTAGTCTTTCATGCCGAATTTCATCCCTGAATTATTTCTTCAAATTTAAATACACACCACCGAATACAAAAAGAATCATCAAAATTTGTTCAAATGTGGCCGAGTTAAAAAGTGAACATACATAAAAATATATATACAAACGAATTGAGAACCTCTTTATTTTTAGTGTTGGTTAAAAAGAGGACATTTTCAATTTGATGCGAATATTTTTTAAACGGTAGAGATAATGTGATTTTTATTTTGGGATAAGTAAGTAAATCCCTTACTCGGAGATAAGGATGATACTAGATGGATTGAAAAATAGGTTAACGACCATTTAATCACGCTTCATTCTGTGTACGTTGGTTGTATACCTAATGCAAGGCCTTAAGATCGATTCTAAAGTTGGTAATTCTTTGCGTAATAGTGTTGATGTATGAACTTGAATTCGAACATTGATGTATACGGAATAGAAATTAATAGAAAACGAAAACAATAAAAATTGGTTGAAAAAAGAGACCACAATTAATATTTCACATATTGATTAAAACCCGCGTGAAATAAAATGAAGGAGTAGTGGGATCATCTAACTGTCTCCTTCGCACGCGTGCGCCGCGTTATGAACAATTTATATGTATACGTCATCGTACACGACGTGCATCTTTTTATTGTCATTCGACAGTCATGTCCTCCACCAGATTTAAATAGCCTATAACTTAATTTTTTGGAGGGATTAATAAAATTATTTTTATTATGAATTATGATCAATGTAAACATTGATTAAACGTATAAGAAAATACATACAAAGCTTCGGTTCTGTGATTTACCGGTAATCTCGAACAGTGTGCACACAATAAATAAGTTAATAGATTATTGTTGGATACACAATATTTTCCCGTATTCAACATACAGATATTTTTCTTGTTCGTCCACCTGCCCTTATCCCACTTGAAATAGGGTCGTGAACATGCTTAAAAAAACCTTGTTGTTTTTACGACTAGCCGCCGGCCTGACGTCAGCCCCCAGACAACACCCATACCCGAAACAAATATTTGTGGATCGCACAAATATTAGTCTCGGTGCGGGAATCGAACCCGCGGCCTCTTACTTCACAGCCGACTACTCGCCCGCTGCGCCACGGAGGCTGTCAATGAACATACATAAATTATTTCTTCTAAATTAGATTATAATAAATTCATATGTCCTTTTTCCGTTCCCTTAAACAATCGATAATACAAATATGTATGTTTTATTTATACTAGGGGCGTTGCCCATGTTTTTCCACAAAACATAAAAGAAAAAAAAAAAATTGTCCGACGAATATGAGACATATCTTACTTTCTTCCCCACATTATTCTGCATCGATTGGTGTCGGTCTCGACCCCATACCCCCAGCGGTTTCGGAGGAGATAGCGTGACAAGCTTTTGGCAGCGGCGGCGCCAGTTACTTTTTTTTAGAATAGAGAGCTACGTTTAATATTGTTTCTTCGTTACAGTTTTAAATTTCAACATGAATATCTTCCACTTGAAAAGAGTAATTTGTGTTCAAACCCGACGATTGCTGTTAGACTTTACAGCTACTAAAAATATAGGATAATTGGCGTTTCAATTACAATCGATGCCATTTGAGATCCTGAAAATATCTCCCTTAAATGCCACTTTTTATTCCGTTCACTGCATTTCGAACTTTATTTTTATGTGATAGAGTTTATTTTACTGTGGCACCAAATGGGTGAAGAATAAAACAACGAAGTGTTAAAAGTTTTTGTTGGTCACGTAACGATTGAACCAAACCACGGATTTTACGCTCAAAATATACTTTTGTCAGCATTATTCCAGTACACAATACATTAATTTTTACTCACATTTAATGAAATAAATGATAAGCGAATTAAATGAGTTTCTAACAAAAATAAGACTATTTCTCTTTTGACAGCCTCCGTGGCGTAGCGGGCGAGTAACCGGCTGCAAAGCGAGAGGCCGTGGGTTCGATTCCTGCACCCATACAAATGTTTGTGTGCTCCATAAATATTTGTTTCGAGTCTGGGTGCTGTGGGACCGTAAGTCCTTCGTAGTTCCTGATATCCACAATACAGGATAACCAAGTGTGGGGTCAGGATTATGTGGGTGACTGTTGGGTGTATTTATTCATTTTTCTTTGTTAAATACTTGTAAGAATACGCATGTATATACTTTTAATGCTATGGTCTAAATCATGCACTTTAATAAACTTAGATTTTCCTAGATCAACTGAAGTTCATAACTTAAATCGTAGTACGTAATTAGTGAAATTAATAATTGGTAAAATAAATGTCATTACGTATTTCTTACAGTAAATGGCAATTCAAAGCACTTTCAAAAAGTACAAGAATACTACGTCACATATGCGAACAACGCACAAAGTGAACAATATCGACAAAACTCCCACTCTATCAATATCCTCTGCGATAAAATATGAATTCCTCGATCATCGAAGCATACTTGGGAACTTCAAAATATTTCCTACCAATTTCAACACTAATACATAAATAATTCGATCAGAGAGTACAATCGGAATTGTAATAACCAGGGCAATGCGACCCAAAACCATACTTCATTATTTTCTTCGTACCTACCGGAAATTATTACGCTTTTGTCATTCACTTTTGACGGACATTTTAATCGACAATTTCGTATTAAAAGCCATTGGTTGCGGTTTCGCAACCCGTCCTACCGCCCGTACGATAATGGGAAATATGTGAAAACGTACAAAATTAACTTTGATCGCGTCGTGTATTGATTGGTCGAAATTCTCCGAAATTGTTCGAAGTGGACTTTTACTACGGGAGGGATTGAGTTTAATATTGCCTTTGGTGTCCCAATTTTCTACATGGTTTTATTATTGAAAAGAACAGGTCGTAAGATCGTTAAGGAATTTCATTTAGAGATAATAATTGATGAAATAAATTAAATTAATATTGTATAATACAATATTCAGTTACACTGTTTGATTTCTATTTGTCTACAGTAACATAAAATGACTGAATTAAATTTCAAAAATATCTGTAACGTATAAACGGCTGAACAGATTTTCGTTAAACATATCTTACTGCCTCGGTGGCGCAGTTGTAATGCGTACGCGTTACGATTTACGCTGAGGTCTCGGGTTCAATCCCCGTGTCGGGTAAAGTAGTTTTGGGTTTTTCTATTACGAAATGCTCAGTATCAGCCCGGAGTCTGGAATTTGTGCCCGGTATGGCGATTGGCTCGCCCCCTATCACATTATGGGACGGAGATACGCTCGGCGAAATGTGGGTGTACAAGTTACACCTCTGCCTACCCCTCCGTGGATTACAGGTGTGAGTGAGTATGTATATCTTAAGACTGAAATCGCATTGAAATCAGTATAGATACACAAACAGGAACGCACATTAATTTTGAAATGTTATTTGCTGCGCTATGCATAACTGTTTTATCATAATCGTTTACGAAGAGTTACAATCAAATCAATTTTAGGTGGTACGATGTTCACCAGGTCATCTAGTGTATCCATACAAATCAATTAACTTATGTTTAAAATCATCCTCGCTGTCCTACTGCTGGGCAAAGGCGGGAAGCGTTTGTATAGAGTTCGGATTCTAAACGATCACCATGATTTCTTGTAAAATATTTTCCAAATAGATAAAATGACCATCAGTTCGTGTAATAATCCATCGAATCCAGCTATGTGTTTCTCTTACGCAATACGATCCACCCAAATTTTTTTTATATTATACCGGTATACACTATTACTGAACGGATAACTTACGGTAAAGGTGTAAACACGTAATAATCATTAAGAGTAATGCATACGATTTGGCAGAAAATGGGTTTACGTTTTTGTACATCTTTGCTAGATGGGAATCGATTAGACTACCTTAATACTAGAGAGTAAATAAATAACTATGTAAGTGGAAGAGCTAAGCTGTAGACAGTTATATCTATAGCATGAATCGACCGCGTCGTTACCACTGTCTCACAGAAAATTTACCTATAATAGCAGCTTGCTGCTGCTTTTCGTAAGGTGAGTGAGATAGACCCCTCAAATTCTCAATCCCCCTTTCCTTTAAGGTCGGCAATGCATTATGATTCTTTTGGTATTGTGGACGTATATGGGCAGTGGAAATCACTTATAAACAGGTGACCCACTTGCTTGTTTCCTGGGCTATACTATTCTATAAGTTCAAAAGACCTACACACGACCTTCTTGGTGCTTCTTCACAGATCAGTAGGCTTTCCAAAGCACCGTTATAACAGTTATAATATAATTATGTTATTATTTGACATATAAAACAGCCCTTTGTGATCTACTTATTAGCGTTGATAACGATAATGACAATAATCAATTTAGACATAAGCACTCACGCCTGTAATCCCCGAAGGGGTAGGCAGAGGTGTAACCAGTACACCCACATTTCGCCGAGCGTATTTCCGTCCCTTATGTGATAAGGGGCGAGCCTATCGCCATACCGGGCACAAATTTCAGACTCCGGGCTGATACTGAGCATTTCGTAATAGAAAAACCCAATACCACTTTACCCGACCCGGGGATTGAACCCGAGACCTCAGAGTTGACCTCAATCGTAACGCGTACGCATTACAATTGCGCCGTCGAGGCAGTCATAATAAATTTAGAGTTCTCAAATAAATATAAAAAGTGTTATAAAAATATGTAAAAAAGCAACGTATAGTGTTAGAAACATAATATATTTGTGGGATGTACACATTTATCTTGATGTGAGAATTGATCGTGCAGACTCTGGTAATAATGGCAAAAACACTGCTAAAGATTTTTATATACAGATTTGAAACCCATAATGTCGTTCAAAACAAACCCTTATGGAGAGCTTATTAGCCCCTAGCACACCATGCTATTAGCCCCTATCGCATCATGGGACGGAAATAAGCTCGGTGTACTCGTTATACCACTGTCTACCCCTTCGGGGATTATGGGCGTTAGTGTGTATTTCCACCGAAACTTACAGTAGTTTGGCACCATTTGCGAGCTTTATTTAGTTAAAATACTCGAATGATAAACTCATTCTGCCAACTGCGCCCACTTTAAATAAAGCTAATTTACACTAGTCATCACGGTACAAATGTGCGGTTTAAGATCAGCCAGCCAACTGACTGATACTAAATGTGCAACACTCCAATTTCCACAACAGACCCGGTGCTTGACAGAAGATATATTTGTAAAGAACTATACGTATGAATGTTACCTTTTAACAACCGCAGTGCACAGTCAATAAGCATGCAGTAGCGACAGTTTATTAAATTTGTAACATCAACATAAATAACTCTTAAGAAGTGGCGCGATGAATGATAAACCTTGAGTGACAACATCATTGAATAGGGAAAAGATTTTCGAAGAAGTTTAGCGAGACCTTTGCCCAGGAATGGGACAGTATAGGTTAAAATGATAATTATACATATTTTAATATCCAGTTTCAAAATTTACGACAATTTAGGTAGATACATCGTATGGGTTATTATAGTATTATACTTTAAAAAGACAAAAATAACTTACTTTCTGTAATATTTTTCTTAATTCCATAGACGTCTTCACTAAGTTAAGTAGGTAATATAAATATACAAAACTGGCATGTCGAAAAGAAATCACTCCTGCCGCACGGCTCTATATGACTCTTTGTAAGCATTTTTTATACTGGTACGGAACTACTACTAGAACTGGTGACTACAATGGATCAGATGGTAATGGACCACTGGACTATAATTATAATGACGGCCGTGGAGAGACCTTAATGCAATGTCTCTAAATGTCTATAAGATTGTGTCGGCCTGAAGTTATTGCCTACACTGGCTGACCCCAGTACGCGACACGCCAACAGAAGCCACTATGGTAGGTATTTCACCAGATTCAATCTGATATCCTCTTTTTACGAAAACTAATATCTTTGTAATTACTTTGAATTCAATTGAATACGTATCGATTGAGGCGCTCTTAGCCAGTTGCACTCACTGATCGGTAAACGATTAGCGAGTTAAGCAACCTAGGCGCGGTCAGTCTATGGATGGGGTCTCTAGTCAAATCGGAGACTTTCGGATGGCTTTAAAACTTTGACACTAAGTTGGCCACTATGGTTAGTTAAATAGATAGTATCGATCAAACTTACCTTACTAAGCACCACTAACCTGTGGTAATTACGATGTGCTTTTACCCGGGGCAAGGAAGCATCCCACATTTTATTGTTGCAATAAATTCTACGTGCCGCTATAGCCAGCAAGATTGCTCGCGGATTTTTGTACTTCATCGCAATGAAAGGGTGTTGGAGAATTGTTACACGCAGACTGACTTACAATGGTTGGGGTAGCAAGAATATTTCTGTACCTTCCATGTCTTCTGGTAGTATATTATTGTATAAGAAAAAACAGCTCTTAGACATGGAGTATCATCATCATCAGCCACAAGACATCCACAGCTGAACATAAGTCTCCCCTAATGCCTTCCAGGCCGACCTGTTGGTAGCGGCCTGCATCCATCGGCTTCCTGCAACCCTTGTCAGGTCGTCGGTTCATCTTGTAGGTGGACGTCCTCTGTTGCGCTTGCCCGTACGTGGCCTCCATTCGAGAACTTTTCTGCCCCATCGGCTATCAGTTCTGCGAGCTATGTGGCCTGCCCACTGCCACTTCACCATGCTAATCCGCTGGGTTAACATAAATAGTTACATGGTGTAACTTGGGAGTAAATTTGTCTAATAACAGCGCATGTGACATATTAAATACATGTTTGTGTGTAATGGAAAAGCGTGGATTCGCCCGTCATAATGGACGAAGGACGATGGACGAAATGTAGGTTTACTTTTTTATATAACTTAGGCCGGTAAACGAGCAAAGTGATATCCACCGTCCATGTACTCCCACAACACCATAAGAATTATGGGCGCGTTGCCGACCTTAAAGGAAATGGATAGTAAAGGGATTAGGAAGGGGAGGGGGATTTGGGCCTCCGGTTATCTAACTCACCATACGAAACACAGCAAGCTGCTACTTTACGTCGGTTTTCTGTGAGACAGTGGTAACGACCCGGCCCATTCATGCTGACAAAACTGTGTGCAGCGTGGCTCTACCACTCAAACTTTATGCACCTCTATCTACTCCTTCGTGAATAATTCAGCCCTGACTGTAAATTCTAATATGGTTCCAATTTACACCCACGGTTCACCAAATTTATATCCGTCCCATGATATGATAGTTATATTCACCAGGATATAAGTTTCTTTTGTACATACAAGTAAACTCAAACAAGAGTTCCAGTCATAAAGCATCCCATACATTCATAATATTTCAACCAGATTAGGTGGTAGTGCTCTGCCCGAATAATGAAAATTTAAAGGGCCATTTTAATGATACAATGCGATGTGTGTTTGATTAAAGTAGGTCGTTTTATTGCACTTTTTTGTTTTTGTTTTCTGTAGTTTGGTAACTTCTGTGGACGAGCCAGCTGTCAAGAAAAAGGCCGTGCGTTCGATTCCCGTACCTAGATATAATTATGTTTGTGTGATCCATCATTATTTGTTTTTGATCTGGGTGTTTCTCCCCAGAGAGGTTGACGTCAGACAGGCGGCCGGTCATAAAAACTACAAGCCAAATCTTTCTGTAACATGTGTTAAAGCATGTTGCGTCGATCCCACTACGAGTGGGATAAGGGCAGGTGGAAGAACAAGAAGAGTTTGTTACAGAGAGTATATTTCTATTTCCTTAAATACATATTGGTCCTCAATGCTTGTTTAAAATTTAAAAATATACTATCGAATGCCTTTTTCGAAACGTAAAATGCATGCAATGATTGTTGGTTTTTAAAAATATTATTTAATTTCTACTATTTAATTATAATAGTTATAAAATAGTTTATAGTTTAGAGATTAATTCTAGTATACATTAAACTCTATATAGTAAACATATTATTAAATTCCGAATGTCAAGCAAATGTCGTCTGCGTACAAAATTAATCCAATAACCACGTAGGAAAGCTGTTTAGAGCTGCGGGAAAGGGAGCGCACAATGGAAACTGGGACCGGCTGGAATTGCCTGCCGAATATTACATTATCACTGTAATTCATACTATTTTTGAAGAGGATTTAAATTTAGTTGAGTTCATTATGGTGAAGATTTATTTTTATACGAATTATAAGTACTTTGCGTACATTTAAAACCTAGGCTTTTTGTCATCACAATTTTTTTGACCTGAAGCTTGGCGCTCATTTTACCACACACAATATAACCTAACCTTTAAGCCGTTTGTATCTATCTTAAGCATAATACCGCCAACACAAAAGGACTAATTTGAATGCAGTATTTTTTATTTAAAAGATAGTTCAATCAAGATGATTCTTTGCTATGTTAGTAGAAATATGTTCAGTCATTTAGATTGGCAGATATTTATCTAATTGATGTTGGTGGTACATTACTCTTTATTTTAAAAGGTAATTAACATTTTTAAATATTCTATTTCTAAAGAATAAAACATTCAAAAATAGTTTATTTCGTTATGTTGGCCTAGGTTCTTGGTGGTTATTATTATAGTTTATGTTATTATTGTGATGGAAAGCTAATAGTCTAATGTAGGAAATATTTATTGAAACATAAAACTCACAAAGACGACTAACGCCCGAGCACTGAAACGCGAGTCAACAGTCTCACATCTAACAGCTTCTTATTTTCATAAAACTTTGACAGCTAAGAGGGCCTCAACATTTTTAAAACTATTTTAAATGATCGAATAGCGTTTTAGTATTCGGACATTAGCTCCTGACTAATATCGATACGTATGTATATGCTTTTATAGCTATACTATTGTAGAATAACAGTATGTGTACTGGTTACACCTCTGTCACTAAAACAGGCGTGAGTGCGTATGTACCTTTTTTTTTATTGCATAGGCCGGCAAACGAGCAAGTGGGTCACCTGATGGTAAGTGATCTCCACCGCCCATGTACGCCCACAATACCAAAAGAGTTATGGGCGCGTTGCCGACCTTAAAGGAAAGGGATAATTAAGGGATTGGGAAGTGGAGGGGAATTTGGGCCTCCGGATATCTCACTCACCGTACGAAACGCAGCAGCAAGCTGCTACTTTACGTCGGTTTTCTGTGAGACAGTGGTAACGACCCGGACGAGCCGGCCCATTCATGCTGTAGACAAAATTGTCTACAGCGTGGCTCTACCACTCGTAAACCTATGAATGGAATTATTTTAAACTAGCTTTTGCTCGCGGCTCCGCCCGCGTGAACGGCCTTTTCCGGGATGAAAAGTAGCCTATGTTACTCAGTAATAATGTAGCTTTTTAACGGCAAAAGAATTTTTGAAATCGGTCCAGCAGATTTAAGTGTATTCGTACATACAAAAATACAAATCTTTCCTCTTTATAATACCATTGTAGATATCACATTGCCACTGAGTCACCAACATATCGATGTTTATTGGTCGGTTGGTCGTAGTTTTGTGGTATTTTTTCGAGTGTCAATCAACATACTTTATTGGTATTTATTTATTGATTACTCATATGTTCTTCGTTACTCTTGAGACGTGTCGAATGCCTAGTTTCAAATATAATAAATTTAAATTCATATATGAGTCATCTTTTATATGCTGTCCAATGTGCCGCACCTTGAACTTTACTCAAGTACAATATTATTTTATCCATTTTGTTATTTATAAGCTAACATCAATTCACGTCGATAAGCTTCATAGTTAAAGAAAACCAGTTCGATAGTGTGGATGTATGCAAATGTTGACCTTTAAAGTACAGACAAAAAGATGTTAACGACACCCAAATAAAATACGATGCATTTTAATTAAATTCGCAAAATTGTTTTAAAATCAGCGAGTCTTTAACAACTAATTACATCTCGTGTAGAACGTGGCATTTTTGAATTTTTAATTAATTCGCAAACTACAAAGTCTGTTAGGTACAGTGATGTTAAAAGGGGTTGACTACGAGTACCAAAGCTTTGGTAAAAAATTAACGATTAAAAAATTATTACACGTTAAAACAGAGCTCGGAGACCCTGTTACTTAGAAGTATCTATTAAATATTAAAAATAATTATTTACTGGTTCCAACAAATTTACTAGGTGGTAGGTCCCTCGTATGCGAGACGTATGGGTTGTGACCACCGTTTTGTTTATTTCTGCCGCCAAGCAGCAATTATGTAAGCATGATTATGTTTGAAGGACATTGAAGCTAGTGCAATAAGGGGGCATTATGAGACACATCTTATGTCTCGGGGTGACGAGCGCCGTCCAGTGCTATACAATGCTCTGTAATCCGAAGTTTTATTTTGTGTTGTGTCTGTTCGCGCTTACCATCAGGACAGCAACATGCTCGTTTAGTCATTTAGACTAATCTTCTTCCACCTGCTCCTATCCCACTCGTAGTGGGGTCGGCACAACATGTTTTATAACACATTTTACAGAAAAAATTGACTAGTAATTTTTACGACCGGCCGCCTTCCTGACGTCAATCCCTCTGGGGAGAAATCACCCAGGCCCGAAACATGACATTTGTGGATCACACAGAAAAATGACTCGGTGCGGGAATCGAACCCGCGGCCTCTTACTTCACAGTCGGCTACTCGCCTATTGCGCCACGGATGCTGCTTTTATTATAACTCATTCAAGCTAATAATTAAAATAAGAATAAAATATATACGCGCCGAATTGAGAACCTCTTCCGTTTTTGAAGTCGGATAAAAACAAAAAAGAGTTATCTGATGCCGATAGCTGGCCACCTATAAGTATCTACTATAAATGATTACATTGTTTCACACAATATTAGTATCCAAGACTGAAAATTAAGTTTCATAACACCAACCAAGTGTTAGTAACTCGAATGAAGTTAAGTCGCTATCGTGTACCGGTGTTAGTGTAACTCTACCCCAGAAGGCCAATTCTCGTAATTTTAAACGTTCAAAATATCATTCCAATCTAGTCTCAGCGTCAAGAAAGCTGCAAATGGCATTCTCTTAAACCAATAATCAACGTCAAATGTGAACATAAATCGTAATGAGATTGAATGTAGAATAAAAGTTGACTGAAGCCAAAACGGTATAATGCTACTGCTAATGCTAGGTGCATATGACGTTGATTATTGGTTTAAGAGAATGCCATTTGCAACTTTCTTGACGCTGAGGCTAGATCGGAATGATATTTTGAACATTTAAAATTACGAGAATTGGCCTCCAGTTTGTACTCTATATGTGTTAATAATGCTTCTTGGTGAGGAATTAGCTGCTTCTTAGTGTTCACGCGTTGGTAGATATGTTTTAAATGCTAAGCTAATATAGATTTTAAATACTTCATGTTCTAAACTCAGTTTAAATTGCATGTAATAGCGATTACCAACTTTATTTAATTCAATTGAAAGTTTCAGGCGCTCATAGCTAATTATTGTACTACTAATCGGTAAATGGATTAATTTAATTCTATAGCTACGCTGTAGACAGATTTGTCTACTGTCTCATAGAAAACCGACATAAGTTAACAGCTTGCTGCTGCGTTTAGTAACTGTGAGAGAGACATCCGGAAGCTCAAATCCCCCTTCCCTTCCCAATCCCTTAATTATCCATTTCCTTTAAGGTGAGCAATACGCTCATGATGCTTCTGGTATTGTGGGCGTACATGGGCGGTGAAGATCACTTACACACTTACACACTGGGTGGTGCAAAGATAATTGTCAGAGACGTGTAAACACTCTTCAATAAAGGCAGAGTTGAAATTAATATAATCTCTATATATATATAAAATTCTCGTGTCACAATGTTCGTTCCCATACTCCTCCGAAACGACTGGACCGATTTGTATGAAATTTTGTGTGCATATCGGGTAGGTCTGAGAATCGGCCAACATCTATTTTTCAACCCCCTAAATGTTAGGGGTGATCCACCCCAAATTATTTTTTTTTATTTTTTAGACAATATTTTTTGTTTATATTTTTTTATGATACAGCATTAAAAAATACATACAACCCTAAATTTTCAACTCTCTACGATCAACCCTTATTTTTTAATAGCGACATTAGTATTTTTGTCAAGCGCGTTTCTCACCGGGGGCGCCCACTAGGCTACTTTAATCCTGGAAATAGGCATTCACGCGGGCGGAGCCGCGGGCAACAGCTAGTAATATATATAAAATACGATAATATATAAAAGCTTCGCCTTTTTTTAACTAATAATGCTGTTTTTTTTTGGTTATAAATTAGAAAACAAAGTACCTGCAGGCGACTGCATCTTTAAATACCCGGGGAGCTAGCTAAAGGCGCTATCACATCGCCACACAGACGATACTGCTCATAATGTGTGTGCAATCTCGCTCAGATGGGGCGATAGCACGAAACAGAAATTAGTAGAGGGATCACGTAGCTTGTAGCTAGATAAGAAGTCACTGGCTGTGTTGCCAGCTAAATCCTTTGGGATTGTGGATTTGTTAGTTGTTTTATTGTTGGGATGAGATGTCTAATGTTTTTATTTATGTTTGTAATTATATTTTACTGTGGTACTTTTATGCCAACAGTTTCAACGTGTTTTGGTGTAATTAATAAAAAAAAATGAATTACTGGACTTGAATGTACTATGTCTCGCACACAATCCATTTGGACACATATTCACGGATTATAATTAATGCTGGAACTAATTGAATATACTGAATTCTCTCTTTGACTTTTTAATGAGTTCACAAATCTCAAAAACCGTAAAACTGTACCAAACAAAGCTAATAAATAATGGATAAATCACCTATGTGAACTTAGCCAGTGAGTACTGAATAATTCAATTTTACTATTTCTATTCGATTGTACTAGGTTTGTACCGGATTGTACCGTTTTTCAATTTGTTTGTACCCCAAGGGGGTAAGAGATATGATGGAGGGAAAATTTTGTCAACCACCGCCTTAAGTGAACACGTTTTTTATTAATTGATTTCAAAGATAATGATGATATTGATGATTTTATTACTGCATATGATGACGGAACAATGTATTCAGCGGTACAATCCATTAACACGGCGGTACAATCCGGTACAATCAAGAACAAACCACGTAAGTGTTCGAAAATCGTGAAAATTCTACTATCTGCAGGAAAAGTGCTGCCATTTCAAGGTTAATGATGATATTCATGATTTTATTACTGAATATGATGACGGAACGGTGCATTTAGCGGTAAAATCCATTAAGACGGCGGTACAATCCGGTATAATCCAGAACAAACAACGCAAGTGCACGAAAATCGCCAAAATCCTAATATCTGCAGGAAAAGTGCTGCCATTTCAAGGTTAATGATGATATTGATGATTTTATTACTACACATGATGAAGGAACAATGCATTCAGAGGTACAATCCATTAACACGGCGGTACAATCGGGTACAATCGAGAACAAACAACGCAAGTGTACGAAAATCGTCCAAATCCTAATATCTGCAGGAAAAGTGCTGCCATTTCAAGGTTAATGATGATATTGATGATTTTATTACTACACATGATGAAGGAACAATGCGTTCAGAGGTACAATCCATAAATACGGCGGTACAATCCGGTACAATCCAGAACAAACAACGCAAGTGCACGAAAATCGCCAAAATCCTAGTTTCTGCAGAAATAGTGCTGCCGTTTCTAAGATAATGATGATATTGATGATTTTGTTACTGAATATGTTGAAGGGACAATGCATTTAGCGGTAGAATCCATTAACACGGCGGTACAATCCGGTACAATCCAGAACAAACAACGCAAGTGTACGAAAATCGTCCAAATCATAATATCTGCAGGAAAAGTGCTGCCATTTCAAGGTTAATGATGATATTGATGATTTTATTACTGAATATGATGACGGAACGGTGCATTTAGCGGTACAATCCATTAAGACGGCGGTACAATCGGGTACAATCGAGAAAAAACTACGCAAGTGTACGAAAATCGTCCAAATCCTAATATCTGCAGGAAAAGTGCTGCCATTTCAAGGTTAATGATGATATTGATGATTTTATTACTGAATATGATGACGAAACGGTGCATTTAGCGGTACAATCCATTAAGACGGCGGTACAATCCGGTACAATCCAGAACAAACAACGCAAGTGTACGAAAATCGTCCAAATCATAATATCTGCAGGAAAAGTGCTGCCATTTCAAGGTTAATGATGATATTGATGATTTTATTACTACACATGATGAAGAAATAATGCGTTCAGAGGTACAATCCATAAACACGGCGGTACAATCCGGTACAATCGAGAACAAACAACGCAAGTGTACGAAAATCGTCCAAATCCTAATATCTGCAGGAAAAGTACTGCCATTTCAAGGTTAATGATGATATTGATGATTTTATTACTACATATGATGAAGGAACAATGCATTCAGAGGTACAATCCATTAACACGGCGGTACAATCCGGTACAATCAAGAACAAACCACGTAAGTGTACGAAAATCGTCCAAATCCTAATATCTGCAGGAAAAGTGCTGCCATTTCAAGGTTAATGATGATATTGATGATTTTATTACTGAATATGATGACGAAACGGTGCATTTAGCGGTACAATCCATTAAGACGGCGGTACAATCGGGTACAATCGAGAACAAACTACGCAAGTGTACGAAAATCGTCCAAATCATAATATCTGCAGGAAAAGTGCTGCAATTTCAAGGTTAATGATGATATTGATGATTTTATTACTACACATGATGAAGGAACAATGCATTCAGAGGTACAATCCATTAGCACGGCGGTACAATCCGGTACAATCGAGAACAAACAACGCAAGTGTACGAAAATCGTCCAAATCCTAATATCTGCAGGAAAAGTGCTGCCATTTCAAGGTTAATGATGATATTGATGATTTTATTACTACACATGATGAAGCAACAATGCGTTCAGAGGTACAATCCATAAACACGGCGGTACAATCCGGTACAATCCAGAACAAACAACGCAAGTGCACGAAAATCGCCAAAATCCTAGTTTCTGCAGAAATAGTGCTGCCGTTTCTAAGATAATGATGATATTGATGATTTTGTTACTGAATATGTTGAAGGGACAATGCATTTAGCGGTACAATCCATTAACACGGCGGTACAATCCGGTACAATCGAGAACAAACAACGCAAGTGTACGAAAATCGTCCAAATCCTAATATCTGCAGGAAAAGTACTGCCATTTCAAGGTTAATGATGATATTGATGATTTTATTACTACACATGATGAAGGAACAATGCTTTCAGAGGTACAATCCATAAATATGGCGGTACAATCCGGTACAATCGAGAACAAACAACGCAAGTGTACGAAAATCGTCCAAATCCTAATATCTGCAGGAAAAGTGCTGCAATTTCAAGGTTAATGATGATATTGATGATTTTATTACTGAATATGATGACGGAACAATGCGTTCAGAGGTACAATTCATTAAAACGGCGGCACAATCGGGTACAATCGAGAACAAACTACGCAAGTGTACGAAAATCGTCCAAATCCTAATATCTGCAGGAAAAGTACTGCCATTTCAAGGTTAATGATGATATTGATGATTTTATTACTACACATGATGAAGGAACAATGCGTTCAGAGGTACAATCCATTAACACGCCGGTACAATCGGGTACAATCGAGAACAAACAACGCAAGTGTACGAAAATCGTCCAAATCCTAATATCTGCAGGAAAAGTGCTGCCATTTCAAGGTTAATGATGACATTAAAGATTTTATTTCTGCATAGGATGACGGAACAATGCATTTAGCGGTACAATCCCTTAACACGGCGGTACAATCGGATACAATCAAGAACAAACCACGTAAGTGTTCGAAAATCGTGAAAATGCTACTATTTGCAGAATATGTGCTGCCATTTCAAGGTTCTTGATGATATTGATGATTTTATTTCTGCATATGATGACGGAACAATGCATTTATCGGTACAATCCATTAACACGGCGGTACTGGAATTTGTGCCCGGTATGGCGATAGGCTCGCCCCCTATCACATAAGGGACGGAGATACGCTCGGCGAAATGTGGGTGTACTGGTTACCCCTTCGAGGATTACAGGCGTGAGTGCGTATGTATGTATGTATGTATGTACTCGTATAATTATTATCCATTAAAAAATGTGAATAACCTTGGATGCGAGAGTGAGATAAGGGCGGGTGGAAGAAGAGGAGCTTGAATGACGGGGTGGCTCGCCTGATGACAAGCGCCACGTCTGCTCATAAACAGAAGCAAAGCCACACATAACCTTGAATTACAAAGCACTGCGTGGCACTGGATTGCGCTCGTCACCCCGAGACATAAGTTCAATGTCCTTGAAAGCGGAAGACAACAGTGCTTACACACAGTTGAAATAGTACCACTAAATGCATTATTTCTTCATAACACGCAACAATAAAATCATCACTGTGTTCATTAACTTTGAAATGGCAGCACTTTTCCTGCAGAAAGTAGGATTTTGTCGATTTTCGTACACTTGCGTTGTTTGTTCTCGATTGTACCGGATTGTACCGCCGTGTTAATGGATTGTACCGCTAAATGCATTGTCCCTTCAACATATTCAGTAACAAAATCATCAATATCATCATTATCTTAGAAACGGCAGTACTATTTCTGCAGAAACTAGGATTTTAACGATTTTCGTGCACTTGCGTTGTTTGTTCTCGATTGTACCGGATTGTACCGCCGTGTTTATGGATTGTACCTCTGAACGCATTGTTCCTTCATCATGTGTAGTAATAAAATCATCAATATCATCATTACCCTTGAAATGGCAGCACTTTTCCTGCAGATATTAGGATTTGGACGATTTTCGTACACTTGCGTTGTTTGTTCTCGATTGTACCGGATTGTACCGCCGTGTTAATGGATTGTACCTCTGAATGCATTGTTCCTTCATCATATTCAGTAATAAAATCATCAATATCATCATTAACCTTGAAATAGCAGCACTTTTCCTGCAGATATTAGGATTTGGACGATTTTCGTACACTTGCGTAGTTTTTTCTCGATTGTACCCGATTGTACCGCCGTCTTAATGGATTGTACCGCTAAATGCACCGTTCCGTCATCATATTCAGTAATAAAATCATCAATATCATCATTAACCTTGAAATGGCAGCACTTTTCCTGCAGATATTATGATTTGGACGATTTTCGTACACTTGCGTTGTTTGTTCTGGATTGTACCGGATTGTACCGCCGTGTTAATGGATTCTACCGCTAAATGCATTGTCCCTTCAACATATTCAGTAACAAAATCATCAATATCATCATTATCTTAGAAACGGCAGCACTATTTCTGCAGAAACTAGGATTTTGGCGATTTTCGTGCACTTGCGTTGTTTGTTCTGGATTGTACCGGATTGTACCGCCGTATTTATGGATTGTACCTCTGAACGCATTGTTCCTTCATCATGTGTAGTAATAAAATCATCAATATCATCATTAACCTTGAAATGGCAGCACTTTTCCTGCAGATATTAGGATTTGGACGATTTTCGTACACTTGCGTTGTTTGTTCTCGATTGTACCCGATTGTACCGCCGTGTTAATGGATTGTACCTCTGAATGCATTGTTCCTTCATCATGTGTAGTAATAAAATCATCAATATCATCATTAACCTTGAAATGGCAGCACTTTTCCTGCAGATATTAGGATTTTGGCGATTTTCGTGCACTTGCGTTGTTTGTTCTGGATTATACCGGATTGTACCGCCGTCTTAATGGATTTTACCGCTAAATGCACCGTTCCGTCATCATATTCAGTAATAAAATCATGAATATCATCATTAACCTTGAAATGGCAGCACTTTTCCTGCAGATAGTAGAATTTTCACGATTTTCGAACACTTACGTGGTTTGTTCTTGATTGTACCGGATTGTACCGCCGTGTTAATGGATTGTACCGCTGAATACATTATTCCGTCATCATATGCAGTAATAAAATCATCAATATCATCATTAACCTTGAAATGGCAGCACTTTTCCTGCAGATATTAGGATTTTGGCGATTTTCGTGCACTTGCGTTGTTTGTTCTGGATTGTACCGGATTGTACCGCCGTCTTAATGGATTTTACCGCTAAATGCACCGTTCCGTCATCATATTCAGTAATAAAATCATGAATATCATCATTAACCTTGAAATGGCAGCACTTTTCCTGCAGATAGTAGAATTTTCACGATTTTCGAACACTTACGTGGTTTGTTCTTGATTGTACCGGATTGTACCGCCGTGTTAATGGATTGTACCGCTGAATACATTGTTCCGTCATCATATGCAGTAATAAAATCATCAATATCATCATTATCTTTGAAATCAATTAATAAAAAACGTGTTCACTTAAGGCGGTGGTTGACAAAATTTTCCCTCCATCATATCTCTTACCCCCTTGGGGTACAAACAAATTGAAAAACGGTACAATCCGGTACAAACCTAGTACAATCGAATAGAAATAGTAAAATTGAATTATTCAGTACTCACTGGCTAAGTTCACATAGGTGGATAAATCGACGTTAGGAAGACTTATCTCTACTTGTTTTATTTTTATTTTATTATTATTATCTGCCTAAGATTGTTACAATAATACTTACAACAAAATACAAATTCTTGTCTTATTTTTCTAATTGCACTACCACTTACAGGCAGATACTACTAATTAAACGACAGACTTAACAAAGTATACCATAATCTCGGGACTACAGAGGCCCGGATCTTTGGAAGGTGTGCGTGGGGCTGAAGCTAAAATGTAGAGGCCCGTTAGACAGTTTTAATTAATTAATTAATTAATTTATTTATTGTGATGTGACACTTGCCGACGGCTATCCATGTTTACACTATAGAAGTGTACCCAAGTACAGCCCGGTTGGTGTAGGACTATTGTAAGAATTGTTAAAAAATTATATGGTTTATTAAGCGGTGAGGCGTTTGTGTATGTACGTAACTGAGTCTACGGGAAGGACTATGCCACCTGCCTGACCTATGTTAAAAACACGGATAAAAAAGGCTGGTGATGACTCACCAACGCAGGTTGATGGACTCCCCAAAATAGTCGCTAGAAAAAGCGACAAGGGAGCAACAGCAAAACAAAGTATTATTATCTACATCGAGTGGTAGAGCCACGCTGTAGACAATTTTGTCTACAGCATGAATGGGCCGGCTCGTCCGGGTCGTTACCACTGTCTCACAGAAAACCAGCGTAAAGTAGCAGCTTGCTGCTGCGTTTCATATGTTGAGTGAGATATCCGGAGGCCCAAATCCCCCTCTCCTTCCCAATCCCTTATTATCCCTTTCCTTTAAGGTCGGCAACGCGCCCATAATTCTTTTGTATTGTGGACGTACATGGGCGGTGGAGATTGCTTACCATCAGGTGACCCAATTGCTCGTTTGCCGGCCTATACTATAAAAAAAAATCTTATTGTGTGATTATATTTAAATTTTCTTTTTATGTCATGTTATTGTTTTTCAATTTTAATACCAAGGGTTGGTAACACTACAGAATGCAGTCTATTTTTGTCTTTAAGCTTGTGATTAAAACAAATCCGGTGTTCCGTTAGTCTAGAAAGTTTTAGCTTTAGTATACCGAATTTCGAGAACAATAGAATTGCTTTAGGTAAATTATGTAGTAGGCAATAATCCTTTTTTATTTTCAATTATCATTAAGGTGATCTTTTACTACAAATGCAAGGGTATATTATCTTCGAGGTAGAAAATTTTGTAAGCAATATTATTATACCTAGTTCAGAATTGTAATAAATTATAAATAGCGATTTACTTAGATAGCGTATAAGATTGCCATAAGTACTGAATATAAGATGTAATAATAAATTCCTGATTTGTGGCAATAGAACTATTTTTTTAATTATATTTATATAATAATAATTGTTATTGTGGAAACTTTTAAATGACTTTCTTATATTCATGATAATATAACATTGCTAATTTGCTATTTGCTAACTGTAAGTATTCCGAAAACATTAAAATAAAATAAAAACTTCTTTTAAGTTAATTTGAAAATATTATCTCTCAAAATACGGTTTCTTATTGTATAAACACAGGTACAGACGGTATATTTATAGGCCTTACTGTTTCATATTTAGACATGAATGAATAAGCTAGTTATAAATTTCAAATGGATGCAAGTAATCACGCTGGGGTGCCAGCATTTAGAACGTACGTGACAAGTGCCGTTCCACGCTAACTTGATAATAGCAAGTTGTCACGAAACCACGCTTTGTGGGGCAGTGATGGACTTGGAAAAACAGGGCATAGAGACCCGTTATACGACTACTTATTGGAAACCTAATGTTCCATTTTCAAATGTTCTCAAAACCCACACAAATATTTGAAAATGCATCATCGTTGACGTCTAATACGTCATAGTATGGCGGGATTCTATATCATAAAACCTCTTTGAGGAATGCCAGTTGAAGGTTCTGAATTTTCTTGTTCAGCAAATTTTTGGAGTGATAGCTGTAAATAAAATGACAGATGGTATAAAGACTTAAAATAGCACATATAATTTCGCATCAGTCGCACACACGCGCTCATGATTCTGTTGGTATTTTTAGTGTTCATTGGTGACGAAGATCACTTACTATCAAGTGACTTACTTGCTCGTTTGTCGCCTTTTGCTATAAAGATATTTTAATGAATTTCACAGGATATTAATCATACTTTATCATGCTATAAATGACCCCCAAATTAAAACAACTATTCCGGCCCCAATGAAGTTTAGTTCGTCAAAACATGCTGCCTACTCACTACATACGATGAAGTGCGAACGATATGTATCTAATATGATAAAAGTAATATGCCGTGAGCTGACTATAGAATGTGAGATGTGAGCATAGCGTGTGTCACATCAACACGACAAAACTTCAAACTATATCAATATCAATTTATTGAACTCTACAATTGTTAACAAAAGATGTTACTTGTGAAATATAGGTACATAATCATGGACCCATGTCGGGTACGGCAAATTAGGAGAGAGGGAGAAACTTTGTCCTGATGATATAGAAATACCAGATGTTTTAAAATCATGTAATTACATTTTGCTTGCGGCTCCATCCTCGTCTGTTTCTGGGATAAAATTTAGTTTTATAGCCTGTCTATCTCTCGGAGTTTCACTTATACTAATACTGAAAACCGCACCAAAATCTGTCGAGTTGTTTTTCATCATGCACGTTGAAACTAACTGATAGAGCAGATACGCTACTGCTTCATTATATATATAGATGACGCTAAAAACATTTGCAAGTGATCTTAGTTCCTTGTTTCAATCTGACGTAATCATACTATACTAATATTATAAATGTGAATGTAAGTTTGTTTGTTACGCTTTCACGCGAAAACTACTTAACCGATCATCATGAAACTTTGTACACATATTCTTGGAGGTATAAGAAGTAACGTAGGATACTTTTATGAAAAAAAAACTATTTGTTTGTTACGCTTTCACGCCTAAATCACTGAACCGATTTTAATGAATTTTGATGTAGAGATAAATGGTACCCTGAAGACGGTTATAGGCTACGTTTTATTTTGGAAAAGTATTAATAATAATTAATAAATAAATACACCCAACAGTCACACATAGTCCTGACCCCACACTAGGTAAACCTGTATCATGGGTATCAAGAACTACGAGGGACTTGCGGTCCCACAACACCCAGACCAGAGACAAATATTTGTGAATCAGACAAACATTTGTCTAGGTGCGAGAATCAAACCCACGGCCTCACGCTTCGCAACCGGCTACTCGCCCGCTGCGCCACGGAGTATTCACGCGGGCGGAGCCGCGGGCAACAGCTAGTCTTCTATACATTAATAAGTGACCCCTTTTTAAACATATTGCCGGCACGGAAGATTGTGAGATTTGGAATAGGTAAAGTCTATATGGAGGAGAAGTGCAGAAAGCTATATATATATAGAGATGTTATATCTGTAACAAATATAATATACTGTCAATGTCTGAATGTCAAATGTCAAAAAAATGATTATAAAAGTCGAATTTCGACCACTACACGACCACAAGTACAATCAAATCTGCAATATAATTATAACAGATACTTCTTAAAACAGAATAAACAGTAAGATTCCATGGCATTTATTAAGTTTAATTTCTCTAAAACAAACTCAGACCGGTAGGATCGGTCAGTGATACGTTAGCTCTGTTACCTTCGTAGAAAGCTTGCACTCTCGCTAATGCATTTAGTTGTGCTTGTACATTTGTCGAATTTATTACGGGAACTGTCGGTTTGGGAAAGTGAAGTTAATTTATATGTTACCAAAATATTGGGTGGGAACTGTGGCTTATAACATCATACTCCAACCATCGTATATATTAAAATATCGTTATGAAAAATAACAAAAAAATTGATCATATATTTATCGTTGAGCATTATATCCACTTATTATTCACTTTTTACAAAATCGTAATGTCAAACTAATATATGTTTCGGTTAAATATCAACGTAGGTACTATAACAGGAAATAAAAATAACAAATTAAAAATAATGAGCCCGGTATGACGAAAGGCTCGCCCCTATCACATTGTGGGGCGGAGATACGCTCGGTGAAATGTGGGTGTACTGGTAACACTTCTGCCTATCACTTCGGGGATTACAGGCGTGAGTGCGTATGTATGTATAAATTAAAAATAACAGTCCATCAGAATATTATTATATGGAAAATAATTATGAAGAATAACATTATAATTCGTTATTCTTTTAAAGTATCTCTATAATAAGATCATAAAATAAATGACCTTTCAAAACTATGAACAACATAACTGTTACAAACATTATCCATAATTGACACTTAAAATACAAACTTAATTCAATGACGAGTGTAAACGCACCATTCTAGCAAAGCAATGTAACACAAAATGATATAGGAAAGCCAGACTGGGTTACTAATGCTTTCATATACTTGTTAGATTCTATTAATCTAGAACTTGCGAGATGCTAAATCCGTAACTTAGTTGAATATGGAATGTCTGAGTTGTAAATGGCTTTCGCCCAGACATTAATGTTCTGTGGCAAATCGTGTTCCGTATTATGGAAAATTTATTTATATTACATTAGGACTTTATGCATCTTTTGCGTGGATGCTATTTCCGAGGAATTTTAATTGGATTGTTAGTTCTTACTTTTTATATACCTGAGAGTGTTGTAAACATTTGATAAGTCACTGACTAAACAATTTCATCGACAATTCCATTTATAACGACTTCAAAAAAGGAGGAGGTTCTCAACTCGGTGCGTTTTTTTCCTTTTTTTTAATGTATGTACATTGATTTCTCCGCCAATTCTGGACCGACTTTGTAGGAAAGAAAACAATTTAATTTGTGAGTATGCGTTATTTGGACATCTACCATCTGTAAGTAGTTATTCCTAGTGATATTTATTTTGTTAAAGACTGTTATGTTGCGCTCGGAGTCATAAAAAAACATTTAGTTAAATGATCGAAGTAGTATGAGTAGTACATATGAAGGAGTAAAATGTTTTTTCCTACAAGTTCTATTGAAAAATGCCCTACATATATTAGCAATGTTAAATAACGTCCAAGAGAGCGTGGAAACTCAAGGCGGCGACATATTACTGATACCGTATTATTAATAGCGTCAGAATGTCGCGTGCTGTGTCCTAACATTTCAACAACTTACCTCAAGCCTGTACTGTTTGCTTGCAATACTGTAACTGTTATATTGCTTGAGTTGATTTCCTTTATTTCTATAGCATTTGTTTTAAAACTGCACTTTATAGTTGAAGGTATTTAACACATACATCATGATAGAAGTTCCGTACCCAAAGCGTGCCAACGGAACTCTATTATTAAGCCTCCGTCTGTCTGTCTGTCTAACCTATAAGGCTCTTCTATCTTTTGTACAGTAATAGGTTACTGTATAAACTTTCTATACAACATAAGTTTGTTTGGAAGATATACTAAAAACTAAATAAAAGGTCAAAAATTAAGGGTTTGGAATGTAAGTGCGCCACTAATATCTTAGGCCCAAAGTCAATCTCACCTGTACGTGGTACACTCTTCTGTTTAGCGGACGAGGCAATGGCGAAATTTGGTTCCCGATGCGGCTTGTGGGGGTCGGATGACCATGGTACCATACGTAATACTGTCAAATCTATGATACGAGAAAGCGGACCCTGACTTAGCCGGAATAATACCAGACAGAAATAAAGAAAGTGGTGAAACAGAACTCTTGGTGCGCGAGTACGAATTGCTATTGGCCATTTTTTTACCATTTATTCGTGGTCGCAGCTATTACAAAAGGCAATGCCTATTCCAAATTTTCTAAGTAACAAATTTCTTGGCACAAAATTAATTAAAAAAAAAGGTTCAGAATGTGATTAAAACTTTAAATAAAAAAAGTGACCATTCATCGACCTGAAAATATTTTACATCAATAAGTTATTTCATAGTGCAAAACGCAATTAATATTTTAATGGTTTGCAGCTCAAAGTTGCTCCATCATTCACAAATTGTGTAATTTTCCACCGCTGTATTCAAAATCTAAGCGAGATAATTGTTGCAAAAACTCATTAAAGGTTTTATTTGTGCACAAATCGACCAATATTGTGATGTTAAAATTTAATGGACTTGTTTTATGGTTGCAATTTGTTCTTTAATTAAAATAAATAAATAATAGTAGGGTAATTTAGCAGTATATGCACTAATAAATAAAGTAAAAGAAGTATGAATAGTGTATATTTGCTAGAAAGTGTATTTTTGTTTGTACCGCGCCGCGCGTCCGTTTCCATACGATTTCATACAAAGCGGTCGTGTTGGTTACCTGACTCGTGTCACGCGTCGTGGGCTCTCTGTCTCGGTCGCGTACTTAAAAATACCTTTTAAATGTACCTTTAGTCGTCATAATGATTGTCATATTAGTTTTATATTACCATAGACATACTGTAAACAGAGATAACACATATAATTAAAATGTCGAACGGGGAACCACATCAAATTTTTCAATATGAGTACAAAGAGTATTTCAAAGTCTTCCTTGTCATTTCCATTATCCACAAAGGAAACAGGGATGTATCAAAGCTAGTAAAATTATGCCGCATATCTTATAAGCCATTATAAAGGAACTGTACCGGTAAGGTGGTAGGTCCCTCGTATGCGAGAGACCGGCTGGGTTGGTACCACCACTTTGTCTATTTCTGGCGCCAAGCAACAGTGTGTAAGCACTGTTGTGTTCCGGTTTGAAGGATATTGAAGCCAGTAAAATTACTACATTATGAGACTTAACACCTTATGTCTCAGGGTGACGAGCGCAGTCCAGTGTCATGCAGTACTTTGTTATTTAAAGTTCTATGTGGCGTTGCTTCTTTTTATGAGCAGGCGTGGCGCTTACCATCAGGCGAGCGACCTGCTCGTCTCGTCATTCAAGCTAATAAAAAAAGAAGTTCGATATCGATGTAATCAACAACCCAAGATGTCAAAATCACAAAAAACAGCTAAAACTATGCATTTACCGAGAGTGGAGGTAAAAATTCGATGTGCAGTATTAACCCTCGTATCTTTACACTCGGCTAACTACACAGTCCAACATTCGGGTTAGTTTTATATATTACAGCTACAGAGGCCAATGTAGCGCGAGTCTGAAAATAGAAGCAAAAATCCCGTATTTGATATGGTTTTTTATAGCATAAGGCAAACGAGCTAGTAGGTCACCTGAAGGTTAGAAATGTCTACCATTCATGAACATCAATAAAATCATGGATGCGTTGTCGACTTTAAAGAGAAGGGATATTTAAATATTGGAAAGGGGAGAGGGTATTTGGGCATCCGGATATCTCACTCATTGTAAGAAACGCAAAAGCGGTGGCCCAGAAACTATACGGTCTCTCGCATAGCGAGACCTACGTCCGAATACCGAAACGGTACTCAACGGCTACTTATTTTCATACAGGTTTGACAGATTGAAGGCACTTAACATGTTTAACACGATCTTAAATACCTAAGTTGCGTTTCAGTATTCGGGTGTTAGTCTATCTAATTTTAATTACATTGATTTTATTTCGTATAATTGTCAGGTCCTAGCAAGGGAATTGTATGAAAAGTAGGTACATTTGTTTATATTATCCTTTGGCTTTGACGTCACGTTGCGTCGTCGGGTAAAAGTTTATAGAGATTTTCTCAAAACAATATCCATTTTATTATTTTTAGTTGAATCTATTGCGTAAAGTGGAAACTTATTTTAGTAAATCAATGAACAAGAAACTATGAAAATACTATATTGAATTCGTGACTGATGCCAATAAATTGATACGTTATTAACTTAATCGTTGAAGTCATCTTTATAATTCTGCATGTTAATTAATTTTATATGCACAAATAAATTTACTACTATTCCAGGGTCGTCCTAATTAAAATAAAAACGAGACAAAATTATGATGATTGATTTAAAATTGAATGTGATATAAGATCTGACTTTGTTATAATTATAAATAATACGAGAAAACACCACATAGTGAATATTTATTCTGCTCGGAAAGGAATAACATTTATACGTCCATATCCTTAAATACTTTTTATACTTAGTCCAATTACTTCACAATAAAAATAATTTTATAGTCCAAATTATTATTTCAGTTTAAGTAAAAATAAAAAGAAAGTTGTTGGCCAGATGTTACTGAATTAAACTTTTATATTGTGAAATTAAACTTATGAATTTACTGCAATAGAAATTGTTTGAAGAACTCGAAACGAACATACTTCAACGAAGCAAATTCAAATCAGCGGTTTTATGCTGCCTTCATATTCTATAGTTTTATTGGTATTGTAAAGCTGCATAGTTACACTTACACGTGATACGCACTCACGCCTGTTATCCCCGAAGGGGTAGGCAGAGGTGTAACCAGTACACCCACATTTCGCCGAGCGTATCTCCGTCCTACGATGTGATAGGGGGCGAGCCTATCGCCATACCGGGCACAAATTCCAGACTCCGGGCTGATACTGAGCATTTCGTAATAGAAAACCCCACTACCACTTTACCCGACCCAGGGATCGAACCCGAGACCTCGGCGTTAGACTCAATCGTAACGCGTACCCATTACAACAGCGCCACCGAGGCAGTCGGTTTTTTCTTATTCCCTTTAATAATGTAATACTTCACATGTTCTCAAATTAATTATACATACACGTTGTTCAAAACATTTCAAGAGCAATTTGCTATACGAGAGATCGGAGGAACATAAATAATTTATTCATTTGTCACGTTTCCAGTTACGTTGGAAAAGAGAAAAAACGTGTTGAAAATTGGCAATTTGTGATAATAATGTATTTTGAGAGTCTTAGAGAGAAATTGCACACACATATTTTGGTGTATGATTAAATGATTTATAAAAATCGCTATCCAAATAGTATTAGATCAATTCTATAAAAGCAAATTAATATTTAGATTCCCATATCGATATTTCTGATAATTGGGTCTTTCATGAGCTACGTGGGGTGTCCATTGTCAGTGCGTGATTTTTTTTCTATTAGTTTTATTTTCATTATTAACAGAAGTCAGCATTATTAAATCAGAAATGTGTAATTATCCTAAAGTAAATAAATTTGATATTAATTAGTTGTATTTCCTTGTTTCAGGTAATTTCCAGTTCTATTTGTGGTAAAGTTATGGTTTGGGTTTAAGAGATAATTCAAGATAATGTAAATAATCACCCAATGGTTTACCGACTTAGGCTGAGAAACCGTGAGATCTTGGGTTCATGTCGTAGGTCGGGTAATCACAAATATGTTTGTAAACGATCAAGTGGGTCACCTGATGGTAAGTGATCTCTACTGTCCATGAAAATCCACTATACCTAAACAATCAAAGACGTACTGTCGACCTTCAAGGAAATGATAAATATAGGATTGGGGAGTGGAATTTGGGTCTTCGGGTATGTCTCTCACCGTACGAAACGCAATAGCAAGCTGCGTCACGTCACGCGCAATTCATGACGGTTTTATGAGAGACAGTTGTAGCAACTCGGTCGAGCCGACCCATTCATGCTGGAGACAATATTGTCTAAAGTGTAGCTCTACCAATTAAAGAAGTTAAGCTTTAGATTCAAAAAATTACACTTGAGTTGCCCGGGATTTTGGAATTTCTGCTTGGTATGGTGATATGCTCGCCCTCTATTACATCATGGGACGAAAATAAGCTCGGACAACTGTGGATGCATTATGTGTACACCTGCCTACCCCTTCGGGGATACAGGCATGAGCTTATGTATGATATAAGAACACTCAACAGTGACACATTTCACGCTATGTATGTTTAGATATAATTATTATATTAAGCTTTTCATATACAATTTTGTGGTTTATACAACATGTTACAAAAATACGTTAAATTTATGCAACGTATACTGTACGATATAAGTATTTCATCTCCGTAATATTAAGTTCGATTACATAACTAATGTGGATCATTTTGTGCTAAAACGAAAATGAAATATAATATTGCTTTCTGGAATGTAAATTGATGTAAGTAGGACGTATTCCTCTAACACAATGAAATATTTTTAGACCTCTCAGCCAGGGCGGCATTTGTTGAAGTAGTCTACGCTTGAACAGGGTTTTATTTCAATCGAAATGAGCCTAATTTTACAAAGAGTACCTACCTACTGTGTTAATAAAACATTATTATTTATAAATCTTGGTATTGGACTGCCTCGGTGGCGCAGTTGTAATGCGTACGTGTTAAGATTAAGCTAACGCTGAGGTCTCGGGTTCGATCCCCGGGTCGGGTAAAGTGGTATTGGGTTTTTCCATTACGAAATGCTCAGTATCAGCCCGGAGTCTGGAATTTGTGCCCGGTATGGCGATAGGCTCGCCCCCTATCACATTATGGGACGGAGATACGCTCGGCGAAATGTGGGTGTACTGGTTACAACTCTGCTTACATTTATTACAGGCGTGAGTGCGTATGTATCTGTCAGATAAAGAATTACAACAGTCAATTTACTACTACTACTAATATGATTTTTTTAAACATAAAAAAAATAGAAATTAAATACCTGTTAATCGGTATCGTGGGTATCTGGAACTAAGAGGGACTTAGGGTCCCACAACACCCAGTCCCGAAACGTATATTCGTGAACACAGATGTGTGTTAAAGAAAGTCTATTAATAGGTAATTATCTACTAAATATAAAAAAATTGTGACTTTTCAAAGTGTTTTTATATCAAAAGAATATTAGCTAAGAAATGTAAACATCAACTATGAAGGGCATTTATTTTTAACGTTTTCAATACGCTTTATGCTTTCATCAAAGCCTCGACTGAAGATAAGGAGCAAACATAAAATGAAAATACGTTTTACAAATATCTGACGATTTTTTTTACTTTAATGGTATAAATATACCACCCAATACAGTTCGGGTGTCGAATAAAAAATCCACTTGCAAGTAACGGCCTCGCCGACATAAAAATAGAGCCATTTTACACCTCACAAGGACCTACACTCGATTTTTATGCCGGCATAAAAACGACATTCGATAAAATTTTAACTGCCCGTGACTAGAAATCGTCAGCGTCATCTTAAACTATGAATTGGTATGTGCCTACGTGTTACTTGTGATAGGAAAGGCACACGAGTCAATGAGGAATCCTACTAATTATTATAAACTTTGTTTTTTTTTATAGCATAGGCCGGCAAACGAGCAAGCGAGTCACCTGATGGTAAGTGATCTCCACCGCCCATGTACGCCCACAATACTAAAATAATTATGGGTGCGTTGCCGACCTTAAATGAAAGGGATAATTAAGGGATTGGGAAGGGGAGGGGGTTTGGGCCTCCGGATATCTCACTCACCGTACGAAACGAAGCAGCAAGCTGCTACTTTACGCCGGTTTTCTGTGAGACAGTGGTAACGACCCAGACGAGCCGGCCCATTCTACCACACAAAAAAAAACTATGAATTGGTATGTGCTTACGTGTTACTAGAGATAGGAAAGGCACGTGAGGAAATGAGGAATCCTACTAATTATTATAAACTTTGTTATTGACATCCAGCTTACCTGTGTGTGTATACTCATGTTTAAACAAATAATATATCTTTTTTTTTATTGTATCTAATTGTATATCTTTTATCTTTATCTTCCCTAATGTGAAAGTTTTAATGTTTGTAGAGTTTGTGAGTTTGAATGTTTGTTAATTAATCACGGCTGAACTGATTCGGATGAAATTTGGCACATAAGTAGGCCATGGTATGAACATATACCTACTATTTTTATCCCGGAAAAGCAATAACGCGGGTGGAGCGCCGAGCAAAAGCTAGTACTTTATATTATAATGAATTGCTACCGGAAATTGGATGGTTAGGGTTTATTTATGATTTGAATCGTTTTAATTGTAAGTGGTAAACTATTTCGAATGTATCTACGATGTTTCCTTCACGAGCGCAGTACCATGCAGTACTTCATAATTCGAAATTCCGATTACCATCAGGTGAGCGACTTACTCGTCTCGTCATCTAAAGTTATTGATTAGCTTGAGATGACGACTAGAAGGTCTAGTGAAACTATTTTTTTTTTTGAGTTCCTGTGGATGTATTTTTTGCAGTGTACATAGGCACGTGTTGCTGAAATGAGTTTTTCATGTAAGTCATTAATTTGTGAGATATGTGTGTCCAAAGTCGTAAAAATGAGTAGCGGCCATCTAATTTTTAGACATATAGTCTAGGTGGAGAAAATTCTGAAGAAAATCAAGGTAGAATTACATAAGGTACTTTCAACGAAAATTGGTTTCAGTAAGCTAGGTTGTATAGTTTTTGATATATGAGATGTGTTTCGACACTACGGGACCCTTCACTGTGCGTGGTCCGACACGCACTTGGCCGGATTTTTAAACGTATTACAAAATAAATCTCTTTCGCCAATTTCCTTTTCTAACAATCTTGGTTTGTCGTACAAATGGCCACAAGTGGCTATCTACGTCCAGATTGGAATTATCTAAGCTGTTCCAATTAACAAGCTGAAGCGTGACTACAGGCAATTAAACTTATTGGAGCGGTTTTAAATGAATACGTAACGAGGAGTTATGTCATTGAAATGGCTGATATTTAAAGTCGTATACTGTAGTCGTTTGATGACTCATTTAATGTCTTTTTTATAGCAAGTGGGTCACTTGATGGTAAATAATTCCACCCCCATGAACATCCATAATTCTTGAAGAATGATGGACGCGTTGCTGGCCTTAAAGGAAAAGGATGATTAAGGAATTGGGAAGGGGAAGGGAATTAGAGCTTCCAGATATCTCGATCACCGTACGAAATACTTTAGCTAGCTGCTATTTCACATCAATTATCCATGAGATGACCTTGTAACTGTTGTGTCACTGTTAGGAGATTGTTCTACAAATACAATCTGCGCATCATATTCTTTGGGAGTGTAGTCTCTGGCAACAAGAGCGCAACATTATGTTAGACAGTATGAAATAACATCTGGAGTTGTATACTATGTGGATCTTGTGAAAACTAGGTAGAATTTCCGTGCATTCCGCGTTTTTGTCATACCTATTATTGGAATCAAGTTTAACAGCTCACGTGATAGGACCCACTTAATGAAATGTCATCCGTGGTGCTTTACATCTGGCTTCTCCAGTTGTAAATGTCCTTGTACCTGAGGTTAATCCTTTGTTCATTATTTTGTCTACCGCTTTGCTATGGAAGGAACGGACAATTAATATTTCCAACTCTTCTTTAACTTCCTATTTGATTAATTTCGTTGCGGGGCAAATATAATTTAGCATTTCCAGAGACTCGCCGAGCTTCACTGCTCGGTGAATCATGATGAATCAACAAAAATGCGTGCCACTGTCGATCTTGGTGCACAGGAGTTACAGTGGCGGGTGTGTGGGCGGGATAATCTCGTGTTGGGAGATTCATTAATTAGTAAGTCAAGATTCCATACCTTAGACCCAACAACGGAACAAGGAAAACTTGCATGCTCCAGTAAACGTGTACCCAACAAAAGTTTTGGTTGCTTACCCAATAATATCGAAGTGTATGGCTGTTACAACAACTTATCCACTTCTTTGTTGCGTCTTCATGTTTGTTTAGAAAATGTGAAATTTATTTTTATAGAGTTAAAACGTGTGCGGTGAAGTATATGATCTAGGTAATATTTTTTTCTGTCTGGCTTTATCCCGGCTTAATGACAGGGTCCGTCTTCTGTACCATAGATTTGAAGGTATTTTTATTTGGTGTTATAAGGGGCGACACGCCGTCTGTACTCCACAACCCGTAACGGGAACCAAGTTTCGCCATTGTCTCGATAATCAGCAGAGTGTACCACGTGAAGTATATGATCAATTATTGAAATATAATTTATCTGGTTTTAAAATGAAGATGTATCGGTTTCAAACTCCGATTCCAGCCTACGATGGCATACACCTTTGAGTTTTTGAAGTTACGTGTATATTCGCTCGCCTAATGGCGAAATAAGCCATTATGGGGAAACCTGCATTGCTAAGAGTTCCATATGAGATTTTCGAAGTTGTGTAAAGTTTACCAACCCACATTGGATCAGCGTGGTGGATTAAGACCTAACCGTGAGACAGTATGATATAGGCCTGGTGCATTTATCTTATTATCTTGATTAAATGGATAGTTATTTGTAAGTCCCTCATAGTTCTTGATACCCATTACACCCTATGTAACTATTGGGTGTATTCAAATTACTTCACGCGTACGAAACCGTGAGCAAAAGCTAATCGATAATAAAGGCATTTATTTGATAATTTAATTAAACCTTTTTTCAAGGACGTCTTGCTATGTTGCCGAACAATATTATATGTTGAATTTCCAAACCAAAAAAGAAATAAATATGCTTGATAATATCAAAATTATTTATACACAATGTTGTATGTTTGTTCCCTTTTTGTCGTTTTGATCATTCATATTTACAAATGTTACGTTAATACCAAAACACAAAAAGAATTACACAGGTAATAATAATCTTCAGGAAGATATTGTGGTAATAGATCGATTGACGCGCCGGGCAATGCTTGTTGATGTCACTATTCCGTATGATGAGAACCTCGTAAAAGCCGAAAAAGATAAAATGCCCAAATACCTAGATCTGGCATACGAGGTTACTAACATGTGGGATGTTGACTCGACAATCATTTTCCCGATAGTCGTTTCCGTCCATGGGTTGATACCGAAGAGTCTCGACCAACATCTTCAGAGACTCTTAATTGGTAGTTGGGTAAAAAGTCAGATACAGAAGGCTGTATTATTGGACACGGCACGCATTGTGAGGAGGTTCCTCACACTAGGGCCCTAACCGCCGGTGGCTTGGGTCTTAGGCCTCACCATTGGAGGGTGATACTTTTTATATTTTTAAATGTTTTTTTTTTAAGTGATTTAATATTTAGAAATGTAAAAAACCTTAAATATAATAAAGAGTACTGTACATGATACAAAGCCAAGGAATAAAAATGTTGGTAAAAAATAAAAACGGTAATAGTTTACCCAAACATATTCCTTTAATAGATTAGTATCACCGGGGATTTCTCAATTCCAATGGCCCCGGAACGGACCGTTCTCCATTTGTTAAAAAGCCACACTAGCAATGAGATATTTTTTTGTAGTTTCGAATAATGGGAATGTGGGGTATTATGATGTTTTTATTACATTTTTGCATATTAAAAATGTTTTCATTTGTGTAATGGATGGAATTATTGTAATCACGATATGTGCGGATTTTGGGTGGTGAGCTTTCTTGATGTTTTACTTTTAGAAACTTTTCTTTTTTTTGTGTAATACATTGTGTCCGTTGTAAGATAATATTATTTAATTAGTCCTTGTAATTTGTTTTTTTTTTAATTTATTAGCTTGAATGACGAGACGAGCAGGTCGCTCGCCTGATGGTAATCGCCACGCCTGCTCATAAACAGAAGCAACGTGACACAGAACTTTAAATAACAAAGCACTGCATGACACTGGACTGCGCTCGTCACCCCGAGACATAAGGTGTTAAGTCTTATAATGCCCAGTAATTTCACTGGCTTCAATGTCCTTCAAACCGGAACACAACAGTGCTTACACAATGTTGCTTGGCGGCAGAAATAGACAAAGCGGTGATACCAACCCAGCCGGCCTCTCGCAAACAAGGGACCTACCACCTTGTAAAATTGTTTGTTATAATTATATGATAATCATTTATTTACTTATTTTTTTGCCTACATGGTCTTATCCCGGCTTATTGTTCGGGTTACCTACTTCCTTCATAGGCTCTTCGACTTCGCCCAGTCTCGAACTTCTCAGCAATGTGAGCATTGGCTCTTATGTCTCTAATAGTTATCTTTAAGCCATTCGCAAAATGGAATTTCTGAGTCCTGGTACGACCTGACACAGGTATTTGCGACCGACGTACTCCTGTGGTTTATTATTTTATTATTAATTTATTTAGTTTTCTGAATATTGAATATACGAACAATAACAAAACTCTTATAATTTAGAGTGTATTTGTACAATTGATTAGATTTTTCACTACTCAAATAAGTATAGTATTTATTCGTTTTAGTATTCATAAACCGAACTAGAGTAATAGAAAAATATATTGTACCAACAGAAGTATATCTCGAGGGGTGTATACTGTATAATGAACCCGTTCTATATAAGTCGTATAATTCAATAAATTCCACGAATGATGCCAGTTGAAATGGTATACCAAATACGTGACTGGAAAGTTTCCTATTTATCCAGTGTCTCAAAACTCCGGCTATATTGTTATTTAAATATAATAGTACCATCTCATTGTTGTGTTTGTTGAAGTAATAACGCTTTATTTACGATACAATTGCGTTTTGTTCGTATTTATTGTGTTCGTGAGTTGGTCTTTCAGACTTTCTTTTGATTGATGATGTTGGAGCCAAGTGATTTTAAATAATAATTGTTGGAATAAAAGTCACTTGTAGTTTCTAAATTGGTGTCCTTTATTTTGTATCCTATTATAAGGTGCTCAGTGTTATTTTTAGTTTGTAATTAATATTCGTTTGTATGTCTAATGGGCGTGATATTTATTGCAATCTTTAATGTACGCGTGAAAGGATTATAATACGACGTTCATATGTTTACACCAAAATATATAATTTTGTGAAATCTGGTTTGATCATAAATAGAAATAAATTAATAAAAAAACAAATATTGGAGTAAAACAATAATAAATAAAAATCACTTTACAATAAAAAAAATACACATACAAATTTCGAGGGGCAGTCATGCAAAAAGTGGAATTTGTCGAACAAAAATCCGGCTATATTTTTTCGTGTAGGCTTTGTTTTTATTTCAAACATTTACGACGATAGAGTTAGGACGTTACCTAAAAATATCGCTGGAAATGTTAAGGTCGGATGTTTTTCCAACGTGTTGATTTTAATATCCTTTCATGCGTATTAATTTGTATTCCGCAACCAATGCTGTTTAGACGTATTTTATAATTTAAATAAAGGGATCCATAGCTTGTACAATAAACCACGGAAACAATTTGTTATCAATGACCGTACCTACCGAATATTGGAAAAAATGGAACATTTATATTTCGCTACCGCGCCGCCACGCCGAGGTGAAGCGGGAACAGCGACCAAAAAATGTACCAAGCGGCCAAATTACGCGCTACCCCGCACTCCCCAATCGACGTACTCGAGCGAGTCCCGATTGATTTTATCGAGCGTTACGTTAATAGCATCACATCTTTTATCTTTATGCTTTTAGGAAATACGAGATTATTTTCGTGCACAATTGGAGTGGTTAATTCTGCTTCCATTCAGTTTTCTCTTTTGCTTCGTAATATAATTTCGTTAATATTGTTTGAGATATCTATTGTGGTAGAGTTTTTGTAGTAGATAATATCATACATACAGAATATTTCTGGAAATATTCTTGTCTAGCTAAGGTATATTTTTTGTGATAATAGAAATAGGTTAGCTGTACAATTCAATTTTTGATGGATATTTAAAGATTAATAAACAAGTGTTGTGTTGCTTCTGATTATGGGCAGGCGTGGTGCTTACCATCAGGTGAGCGACCTCCTCGTTTAGTCTAAGCTTATTTAAAAAAACACTCGCTGTAGTGTCTGTCAAACTGGAACACAAAAGTGCATACACATTCATAGTGACAGAAATAGACAAAGTTGTGGAATCTACACAGATGGCCTCTCACACACAACGGACCTACCTAATAAAACTTCATTACCGTATACGCCATATTTAGAATATGATACCAAAAATGCCTGGTGACTTACTTCGGAATCAGACAAAGGGACAAAACCGCACACCGTAACGCAAGCCGGGCTAGTCCGGAAACAAAAGCAACGCGTTTACACTCTCATTCGCTTTACTTTCGAGCGCGATTTCCCGGCATCGCGTTACCACAACTGTATAGATAACGTTAACAGATACTGTAATCTGAAGCTGAACACCCGACGCGGTTTCGAGTGTGACACATTTTTTCCGTTACCACAATATGTTAAATGGGTGAATGTCACAAAATTAAATATGATCCTGCTATATCCTAAATAAAAATGTGATTGTTTGTGAGTTTGTGAATTTTTGAATTTGAGTCAATCATGTCTTAACGGCTGAATAGTTTTGGATGAAATTTGGCATACAATATTTTCCGGGATAAAAAGTAGTCTATGTCCCAATAAAGGTCATGGTCTATCCATGTTTTTTTTATGGTATAGGCCGGCAAACGATCAAGTGGGTCACTGGATGGTAAGTGATCTCCACCGCCCATGTACCTCAATACCAGAAAAGTCTTGGGTGCGTTGTAGACTTTACAGGAAAGGGCCTCCGGATATCTCACCCACTATCGTACGAAACGCAGCAGCAAGCAGCTACCTTTATTTCTATGAGACAGTGGTAACGACCCGGAAGAGCCGGCCCATTCATGCTGTAGACTAAAGTGTCTACAGCGTGGCTCTACCACCTATAAAATTACATTGCAGACTCGTCATACGCTGTAAACGTCTAGTTAATGATCTAGATTTAGTCTTTGTTTTATTCAATTAGTATGTTTATTCAATTTATTTCACTTTGTTTCAATTTATGTTTTTCTATTAGTTCCAACGAAACGAGTAGGTCGCTCGCCTGATGGTAAGCGCCAAACTTGCCCAGAAAAAGAAGCAACACTACACAGACCTTTAAAATTTAAATTACAAAGCACTGCATGACACTGAACTGCACTCGTCATCCCGAGATATAAGATGTTGTGCCTCAGAATGCAAATGAATTTCACTGCCTTCAATGCCGTTTAAACTGAAACACATCAATGCTTACACACTATTGCTTGCAGAAATAGACAAGGCAGTTGGCCTCGAATATGAATATACCTATCCAATCCAATTTATTTTAATGATAAATTAGAAATTGCTAGACGATGACAGCAACTTTGTAAATATGTAGTCTTTAATCTCATGAGTTTTAGTGCAAGCGTTTCTGATATGTATCGCGCAGATTCAGCTTCGACTAATATTTCAATGGATGCCATAAATACTGTCGCTTGAGGGCGTGATTGTAAAATATAGTTTTAATTTCTAACTAGTTACGACATGTGGGTCATATATTACTTCCTTTAATACCAATTATATTCTTAGTGTTTTATTTATGTGATGATGGAAACGACGTCTGTAAATACCGCAGCTTGGCAATGCCCCTCGCATTCCTGATTTATAGCAAACGATCAAGTGGGTCACCTGATGGTAAATGATCTTCACCGCCCATAAACACCTACAATTCCAGATGAATCATGGATGCGTTAACGACCTTAATGGTAAAAAATCGGGTATAGGAATGGGTCGACTTGATGATTGGATGATTTGGGCCTCCATAATTTCGTATAAAACGCAACACCGAACTGCCACTTTAAGTCGATTTTCTGTGAGAAGTGTTTATTAATATTTTTAGATTTTCGCTATTTGTATAAGTACATATTTTAAAATTATAAATAAATAAATTAGTATTTATACCTTTAAATATTACGTAATTACTACCAAAGGGCCGTTTATGCTTTAAATAAAAGTGTATACAGCGTGGCTCTACCACTGTCCATGTTTTTGAGTGGCGATGTCCGCGAATCAGGACGGCCGCTTGCTCGTCTGTTTATCCAGCCAAAACAACCAAGAAGACTGGCATTGCCCGAAAAATGGGTTAGATGTCGGCTCATCCGAAATATAAATCACTTTTTGGAACTACCTGTTAAGTCAATTCGTGGGGTACTATGTGAGTAGTACTAGATATTGTTCATACATGGATGCTTTAAAAGGAAGGAACATATCAGAACAATTCAGGTCGGCGATAAAATTACCTCAGTTCCGTTTTGAGAAACCAAGTATAAATCTAGTGTCTATTTTGCTCTGTAGAACATTCTATAGCAAATCTTGTTTTAATACTCGTATATACCGAGATATTCATTAGATAACTTTGTAATTTTGTTCAAATAATGTTACGTGCGTAATTAACTTACAATAATATCGGTTCTCCATTCGAATCTTTATTAGAAGATAGTCAACTAGTTATTAATTCAGTCTCTTACTTGAAAACGTCTAATTGTATTTTAGATTATAAAACTAACTGTAAAACGAATTTTAACAACCTTTTTGTTTCAGACTAAATTATAATTAAGTTTTGAAAACATTCTCTTTGCAAGACCGGTTAGTTTAAAGTTTAAGCTTTTCTTTATTCTAAAACTATATCGGTTATATTTATTTAATTTGTAGATTTAAAAAGCAGCTGTACTGCTCAGAGGGGAGTGGTGCGGTCTGCCAAGACAAAAGCAGAGCATGCATCTCTGAGTTTTACAAGTTACGTGTATATCCATTATTAATATTGCACGTTTTAACCGTGAAGGAAACATTGCGAGGACACCCGTATACCTAAGAATTCTACATAAAATTTTTGAAGCTATGTGAAGTCTACCAACCCGCATTAGGGAAGCCTAGTGGAATAAGACCTTTTTTTTGCTTCGCGGGGAAAAGCGAGTTTGTCGCTACCGGCCCGCCCGGGCGCCCCAGGGGGTGACGGGACGGTTATGTTGGGCTCACCGGTCTTACAACCCAGCATAAAGTGTCCCGGGGGAGAGATAGAAAATCCAGATAACCACTGGGCTGAGTCCCTAACACTATATACATCCTGCACCAGCAATACCAACCAAAAACCTCGCGGTGGCCATCTTCGGCGCACTCTTTCGCAGAAGCGGCTCATGCCCAGCAACGAGACAGTAGAATACAGGGCTAATATTATTAGATTTTTGTGATGACATAATTTGTCTTACTAAAACATATAAATCTGTTTTCGTATGTTGTTGTATTTTCTACATTTTAATACTTATAATATAAAAATAATCATAAATATATATATATATTTATTTATATCTATTCTCTAGTTTAGGTCGTGATTTAGAGGACGCTACTACTCGGAATTTGAAAATACATTTAGATATCCAAAATAATATTATCAGTTGCGACTTGTGATTCTCCTAAATTCATATAGTACAAAATGTTTTTTTTATGGTATAGGCCGGCAAACGAGCAAGTGGGTCACCTGATGGTAAGTGATCGCCACTGCTCATGTACGCCCACAATACTAAAATAATTATGGGCGTGTTGCCGACCTTAGACGAAAGGGATAATTAAGGGAATGGGAAAGGGGGGGATTTGGGCCTCCGGGTATCTCACTCACCGTACGAAACGCAGCAGCAAGCTGCTACTTTACGTTGGTTTTCTGTGAGACAGTGGTAACGACCCGGACGAGCCGGCCCATTCATACTGTAGACAATAGTGTCCACAGCGTGGATATATGTGATAGAGTCAGATATATGAATGTCGTACCAACTTAAAAATGTACATTAAATACTACAAAAACTAAGCATTCGATTGAAATCAAGTTGTAACACGGCGAACAATGAAAGACAATGCAATTACAGTTATGAAATCCTATCCACATGCTTAGGACCTAGCAGCTAGGTTATTTGCAAGAGGGCAAATATATCATGTAACTAGAATTGTACATGAACCGAGGTGTTGGGTTACAAACCGCATTTGTATTATAAACCTTTAGTATTGAAGGTGTTTTAATAATATCACTATTAGGCACTAGTTTAATGTTTTAATAAGGCGTTCGAGTAATTTTTAACTGTCATAAAACAGGGATCTAAATTTGACGTGTAATATTTTTGTATGTGAGCTTCCAACATCTTAGGCCCAAAACCAACCACATCTGTACGTAATACTATTACTATATATATACTACACTCTATTGATTAACGGACGAGGCAATGGCGAAACTTGGTTCCTGTTGCCGGATCAGACACCGGGTTGCCCAACATAATATGAAATACCGTCAAATCTATGGTAAAAGAAGGCGGACCCGGGATAACGCCAGGCAGAAAGAAACAGTAAACATATATCATTCGATACTGGAACTGCCGTTTTCATTATAATAAATAACATACGCACTTACGCCTTTAATCCCCGAAGGGGTAGGCAGAGGTGTAACCAGTACACCCACATTTTGCCGAACGTATCACCGTCTCACGTTGTGATAGGGGGCGAACCTATCACAATACCGGGAACTAATTCCAGACTCCGGGCTGATACTGAGCATTACAACTGCACCATTGAGGCAGTCATTAAAATAATAACTCTATCGTATAATAAATAAAATTACTTCAGCAGTGAATGTCATAGAAAGTTTACTTTTACGCACTTTATTGTATGAACAACAATAATTGGTCGTAACTGTTTCTTGGCAGTTGCAAAATTAATACCGAAATTACTTTGCAGAAGCTCGTCAAAATGAATGCATGTTCCCAATACTGGATTAAGACATTAGATAATATGTTTCAGTATAATTACTGTGCGGAAGATGTGAAATATACATTAAGCATAGGTAGGATGTGTGTTATTATTGATCATTTGTTTAATTTGGTTTTTTTGATTTACTACCGTTGTAAGTGTTATGGAAATCAACGTGAAAATTAGGGCTAATAATGTGTTTTGTGTCCGAAAGTTTTGAGTAATCATATCTCAAAACTATTAATAATTTTTGACAGCCTCCGTGGCGCAGCGGGCGAGTAGCCGGCTGCGAAGCGAGAGGCCGTGGGTTCGATTCCCGCACTGAGACAAATGTTTGGGTGATCCACAAAAAATTGTTTCGGGTCTGGGTGTTGTGGGACCGCAAGTCCCTCGTAGTTCCTTATACCCACGATACAGGTTTACCTAGTATAGGGCCAGGACTATGTGTGTGACTGTTGGGTGATTTTTTTTATTTATTATTAATTCTTAAGATAATCGAATCGTTATGAAATTGTAACAATCGATATGCCGTTGACTCAATCTGTTCGAATAACCTATATATTCTTATTATTAAGATCCTATTACAGCACAAATTTATTAACTCTTACTTAAGATATATTTGATATATTATTAATCTTTAGTGTGTGCAGATATAATAATAAATGAATACACCCAACAGTCACACACATAGTCCTGACCCCACACTAGGTAAACCTGTATCGTGGGTACAGACACTACGAGGGACTTGCGGTCCCACAACACCCAGACCCGACACAAATATTTGTGAATCAGACAAACATTTGTCTAGGTGCGGGAATCGAACCAACGACCTCAAGATTCGCAACCGGCTACTCGCTGCGCCACGGAGGCTGTCAATCATTACTATAGGTACTATAGATATATTACTATTTACCCTCGGAACTCTAGTCGATGAATTCATTCGGGTTAGTTTCAGTTAGTACGAGTACACCATCCTGCGTTGTTGCTTCAAGGAAAGAAATAAAAAAATCTACTTTGTTTCCAACTTCAAACTTCTAACAATACTCGATGAAAAAATTCAAATGGCTTCAAACCGTGAAATGCAAGTCAAAGTCAAGTACGCTACGATGCCTAAAAGTTTATAAAGTTTATACATATTATTAACACTAGTCTGTAAGAACATTGTTACTAACAAAATGGACACCTTGGTCTGAAATAAAGTCTTTATTAATATGTAGATTACTCTTTATTTTAAAAGTTTTTTTTTACATTTTTAAATATCAAATTACTTTAAAAAAAATTAAACATTCAAAAATATAAAAAGTATAACACTCCAATGGTGAGGCCTAGGACCCAAGCCATCGGTGGTTAGGATCCCAGAGTGAGGAACCTCCTCACAATGCGTGCCGTGTCCAATAACACTGCTTTCTGCATCTGGCTCTTGACCCAACGACCAATTGAGAGCCTCTGGAGGTGTTGATCAAGGCTCTTTGGTATCAACCCATTAGCAGAAACGACTATCGGGACAATCATTGTTGAGTTCACATTCCACATATCAGTAACCTCGTGTGCCAGATCTAAATATTTCGATATTTTATCTTTTTCCGCTTTAACGAGGTTTTCGTCATGTGGAATGGTGACATCAATAGGTATTGCCCGGCGCACTAATCGATCTACTACCACAATATGTGGCTTATTGGCAACAATAGTCCTGTCCGTGATGATAGATCGATCCCAATACAGTGTTGCATGTCCATTTTCGAGAACCGGTTGGGGTACATATTGGTAATATGGTATCTCGGTGGTCACAATGCAGTTCAAGTAGCTGGTGTATGATCTTGGCTACTAGGATTGATGTCTATGCAAATACTCGCCATTAGCAAGACACGAACAACCCAAAATAACATGCCTGATTGACTCTCCGGGACGGTGGCATGCCCGACAGATGTCGACCGTACCATCCTTCAGGATGTATTTTCTGTAGTTGTTCGTCTTGATAACCTCGTCCATAATTGGGAAGACAAAACCCTCAGTTTCTCCAAAAAGATCACCGAAACGTAGCCAAGATACGGAAGCAAGTTGATCTACATCGGGCTCATTTAGAGCTTGATAGAATCGCCCGTGTAGTTCTTTGCTCTTCCATACCTCCCTGCGTTCACCAGTACTCATTACCATAGGAACCCGCCAGTTTTCTTTTGCCAGGTAGAGCGGAGTAAATCCTTTATCCACTGTAGCCTCATCTCTATGCACATCCACTTCGCTGTGGAGGAAATAATCCCTGAGATTGCATATCTCGCGGTTATGCAGGTCCTTAGCATTAAGTAAGCCTCGACCCCCACACTACCGCGGGATATACAATCTCATCACTGACGATCGTGGATGGTGCATTCGATGCGCCGTCAGTAGGGTTCGGACCCTTCGATCCAGGGCATCTAACTCGGTCTGAGTCCATTTGAGTATGCCGAAGGAGTACATGAGCACAGGCATAGCCCAACCGTTAAAAGCACGAATCTTGTTACCACCCGACAAAAACTGTTAAGTACTGTTGTCAGACGGCTAAAGAAACGTTCCTTCATCGATTGTTTTACGTCTGCACCCATTATACCTAACGCTTCGGACATACCCAAATATTTATAGGTTTCCGTCTCGGAGAGGGATCGAAGCCGTATAGTCTCTGAAAGATGGATGTCATCAGAGACCATAACCTCACCTCGACCCACACGAATGACCGCACATTTATCTACACCAAACTCCATATTGATCGAATCGCTGATTTTTTTTGTTATTTTCAGCAACTCAATCAAATCTGATTTTTTTGGTGCAAATAACTTGAGGTCATCCATATAGAGCAAGTGAGATATGGGTTCGCTCCCTCTACGAAGACGGTATCCCAACCCCGAATCTAACAACAAAGTGCTGAGAGGATTTAGGGCTAGGCAAAACCACAAGGGACTCAAGCTATCACCCTGGAATATACCCCGCTCAATCTTAATTGGCTCATCGCAATCAGGGCGACCCGCACCACCTGGATACTTCAAGATTGTGGTCCACTGCCCCATACACGCCCTAAGGAAGGTGCATAGATTTGCATCAACCTTGTACAAATCCAGCACCCTCATTAGCCAAGTTTGAGGCACCGAATCATACGCCTTTTTGTATTTAATCTAGGCAGCCGATAAGTTTCTCCGATTACGACGAACCTGCTGACAAATGGACATGTCTATGAGAAGGAGTTCCTTAGTACCACGTGACCCAACTTTGCATCCAGTCTGACCAGGGAACATGACTTTATTATTATTGACATGAAATTCTATTTTTGCTCTTAAAATGGAGGTAAAAAGTTTGTAGATGGTAGGCAAGCAGGTAATTGGTCTATAATTTTTGGGGTCAGTGGTACTACCAGACTTAAAGAGCAGGTGTGTCACACCTGTCGTCATAAATGCTGGGAGAGATCCACTCTCAAGCGCGTCCTGGAATTGCGCCGCCAAACGCATGTGCGAACTTGGAAATCATTTCAACCAGAAATTGTGCAGACCGTCCGGACCGGGGGATTTCCAATTTTGTGTCGGACGGATCGCACCCAGAACATCTTCTGGACTGATTGAAATGGCCTCCATAGTTGGTATTGTCTCGCACTACCCGCTCCACAACACTAAACCAGGCCTCTTCAGCGTGAGAGACAGGCGAAGACCAGATATTTGCCCAATATGTGTGCATATCACGCGCATCTGGCGGTCGCCCATCACCCACACCTGGTTGGGAACACTCCCAGCATCTATAAACTCTTTTTTGGTCGCTTTGAAAAGCACGATTCTGTTGGAATCTATTCCATCGCTTCCTGTAGCGACGAATGCGGTTCGCCCACGCATAAACTTTCTGCTTCAGGAAGTCTATGCGTTCCGTGACACAGAGCATATAATCACAAGGTCTGATGTTACACCCCAAGAAGGCCTGTGTCACAAAACGCATGACTCTCGGTCGATTATTGCCTTCTCTGAAGCAGATTAGCTTGCCGATGAGAGTTCGAGTCTTGTCGATACGGGTTTCGATCCTACGCTGCCAAGCAGGTACAGGCGCAGCATCTCGTGCGGCTCTGTGTTCGCTAGGAAATTTCACATTAGCCACACGACATGCCGCGACGGCAGCGCAGTAAAGGATCGAATGTGAATCGACAAGATCCCGACTAGCTTCCATATACGCAGGTAATATGGAATCCAGTACTCCCATCACCGCCAAATTTCGTTTATGAGTTGGCAAACACGGCACACGCGGTCTACAGGACGCTGGTACAGATTTAAATTCGCTCTGTGTCCTACTGTAAAAAACCTAGGGTTGAACATAGACTCTACCTTCAACTGGCAGGCCCATGTTACTTCTGTTTGCCAAAGAGTCACAGGCACTCTTCGCGCTCTCTATCGCTTGAAGAACTTTCTCCCGTGTAAAACCAAGACAATGCTTGTGCAGACCTTAATCCTTCCTATTATCGACTATGGTGACGTCTGTTATTTTGATCTGAATACAGATTTACTCAACAAACTTGACCGTCTTCTCAATAACTGCATTCGATTCATTTTCAGTCTCCGTAAGTATGACCATGTGTCTTCTTACCGCTCCCAACTCAAATGGTTACCCATTCGTCAGCGCCGAAATTTGCGCGCACTTACTACACTCTTTTCTATTCTAACTTCACTTAATCCCCCTTCTTATTTAACTTCTAACTTTCAGTATCTTGGATCTAATCACGAAAGAAACCTTCGCTCTTCATGCAATCTTCTTCTACAGTGCCCTCCTTACAATTCTGACTTTATTCATTCCTCCTTCACTGTCCAATCTATACTTCTTTGGAATGCGCTCCCACTCGAAATCAGGACGTCAACCAACCGACTCACTTTTAAATTTAAAGTGCGGGCGCTATTGGCTGATAGTGCAGCTGAATCAAGACAATAGTAGATTCATACTATATGTATTATGTATATATTACAATATTTATGTAAGTACTAGTGTATATAATATAATACATTTATATGTATCATAGTCTTCTATATATGTAGATTTATGTATTAAGTAGTATCTTGTCTACTTATTTTTTCTTGATCGTTTGTTTTCTTCGACGATTTATATACACCCACATTATCTCGTCTCTGCATCACCCACAGGTAGACTGGTAGAGAATGCCTTCGGCATTAAGTCCGCCTTTATACATGTTATGTATATAAAGTTAATATATAATATATAAATTCCGAAATCGCACCTTCCAAAGCCCCTCTCAAGCAAATCATGGGAACTTACTATATTGTCCAAGTTGTCCACCAGCTCATTTTCAATAGTGGGTACAGGTGGCAAGTCCATTGTGTGTTGGGTAGGAGCTGGTATAATATCCCGGACAACATGCAAGTCTGCGCGCAAACGCTCAAGTGCTGCATCATCCAAGAACTTACGTCCTTGAATGTACCGCACCTGATCCGACAATCGTTGAGCTGACACATCGATCGTTGGTTCTAAAGCCTGAAACAAAGCAAGCATTTTAGAACGATACGCAGTGAGTTTGGTACCCCCTTCTGTTGCCCCAAGGTAGGCCCGCATGACATTTTCATTTATATGTTGTGTCCATCTCATGCGGCGCACTACTCCACCGGTAGCGGGGGCCGAAGGCGGGACACATGGCCCCACAGGTCCCAAGCCGACCCGAGGAGGGGGTTGTCATCTTTGTCGCGCGGCGGGGGCGACTGCAGCTCGTCGCGTTGGCTCGACACGTCGAAGTCCGGCGGTGGCTCGGGCGCTTCCGAGGCCGATGCCCACGACGTGGAGCTCGACGAGCTGGAGGGTGATGTTGGGCGTGCGCGTATACGTCCTCTGGCACGTGTCGTCATTTTTACACCATTTTTCTTATTATTGTATTTTTGCTTTTATTGACATTATTGACGTTGTTATAGGGCTTATTATGTCGAAAAATGTGTTTAACTAAAAATAATGCCAGAAATATTGTTTGGGAAGTCACAAATTGATCAATTATAAAATATATTATAATATTAGTTAAATTTTTCATAACTAATTCCTTTAAAACTGTTTAAAAACCGATAAAAACAAATATTTTTCTGGTAGTAAAATGATCAGATAGAGTGTTGCCAGAGTTATTATTATTATTATTAAAGTCTTCGATACCAACAATTTTCTCGTACTTTTGATTGTTTACGACGTTGCAGTACTCCGGTCGACAGTCGCTTGTTAGAATTACAGAATGTGTATTGAGACATGGCGCTTTGTTGTGCGGTCGGTCGCAGAAAATACGCCAGCCAGTTAGATTGCAGATTGCTTTTCATGTTCTACTACAAGAGCTATGCCTGTAGAATTGAGACATAGATATGCCTCTCTACTATAAATATTATATTTGAATACCCAATGGAATTTCATTCAATTGTTGTTCGGTGACGAAATCGGTGTTGATAGTAATTTATTGTTTTTTCCCAGAAATTTGTTTTATATAGTAAGATGTTGTATTATTATATTGATTGTATTAATACTCTTTATATGTTGTTTAAAAATAGTGATTAAAACAATAAGATGTAGTAAAAGTTTTAAAATTGTTATATCTCCCAAATTCTACGTCTTTAGATTCACGTTTGCTATTTTGATAGATATTTTCTTGACAAACGTAAAAAAATACTTCTTTACTTCTAAAAATATTTTTATGTATTCTTTGGTCTAGCTTTGTCATTCGATATTATGTTCTAACGACACTATTAACATATAAATCTATTCAGACGATTATTATGGTGGAATATGGAATCCAGTGGGATTGCTTGAGGTGCAGGTGAGGGCACCTACATAATAAATTAACCCTGTAAACATAACACAACTTTTTTAGACATACTTACATACATTCATACGCACTCATGCCTGTAATCCTCGAAAGGGTAGGCAGAAGTGTAACCAGTACATTTCGCCGAGCGTATCTCCGTCCCATGATGTGGTAGGGAGCGGGCCCGGGGTCTGGAATTTTTGCCCGGTATGGCGATAGCCATATGATCGCCATACCGGGCACAAATTCCAGACTCCGGTCTGATACTGAGCATTTCGTAATAGAAAAACCTAATACCACTACCCTACCCGGGGATTGAAGCCGAGATCCCGAGAGCCCGATTAGCGTTGGCCTCAATCGTAACACGTACACATTACAACTGCGCCACCGAGGCAGTCAGCACTTTTTAGACAGTAGTATAAAAAAAGAGAGATGTGGTGGCAGAGTAAGGACTTAGGATTACTTTAAGTTTTTTATATACTGGCACACCAAAGAAACTACAATAGACCTGGTGTTAAGTACAGTGCAGTCCAAATACAATGTCGAATTTCAAGAAACATTGCGTCCGTCGACGTTCGACAGAATTATGCCGGTTTGAAGTTATTGGATATACTCTGGATTATCCCGGAACGCAGCTCGCCTGAACGAGCCACTATGGTAGGTTACTCACCATATGTACGGAGGTCGCCTTCTAGTCAGGTATAAACATGATCAGGGACCACCAGCATGATCAGATACCCTCGCATCAGCAAGATCTGATGATCCAAGATGATGTTCGCGTAGTTTCTGATACAACGCAGGGAATTACGAGTGGTAGAGCCACGCTGTAGACAATTTTGTCTACAGTATGAATGGGCCGGCTCGTCCGGGTCGTTACCACTGTCTCAGAGAAAAACGATGTAAAGTAGCAGCTTGTTGCTGCATTTCGTATGGTAAGTATTTGGAGGCCCAAATCTCCTCCCCTTCCCAATCCCTTAATGATCCCTTTCCTTTAAGGTCGGCAACGCGCTCATGACTATTTTGGTATTGTGGGCGTACATGGGCGGTGGTGATCACTTACCATCAGGTGACCCACTTGCTTGTTTGTCGGCCTATGCAATAAAAAAGAGTGTATTTGAGCATTATAATAGTCTGCTTTATCAACACGTTATCACGTAATTCGGTTTACTTGCTGCAGCCGGGTGCATTGTTCCTGCCGTGATAACGTTGCTGGTAGGTGTGGTGCGGTTTTCAATTTACTTCGACAATAGCTTAACGCCGTACACGGCTACATCTTGATTTGAATAATCAATTCCACCAGATAATAGTTTAGATTTGGGCCAACTGATACTATTGATATAGGCGAAGAAGTGGGTGAGTAATTAAACGCATTATCCTTTACTATTAAGTAATGTAATAAATACACTCAACAGTCTCACACATAGTCCTGACCCAACAGTAATACAAGTCTTGTGTCGTCGGTATCAGGAACTACGAGAGACTTTCAGTCTCTCAACACCAAGACCCGAAACAAATATTTGTGGATCATACAAACAATTACGGTAACGGTAGGCAGCGGCATGGTTATGCCCCGGTATTGCCAAGTGCATAGGCAGCGCTGACCGCATGTTCATCGATCTACCTAGGCAATGTTTCTTTCTGTCTGGTATTCTTCCGGCTTAGTGCCAGAGTCCGCCTAATAAAAACAAAGATTTCGAAAAAAAAATGACCAATATTTGACTTCGATGCAGTTTGAATTAATTTCGCTTAAGTATCAAGCAAAAAAAGGAAAATTTATTAAAACAGATTTATTCCCAAATACGATAAATAACAGACGCGTGATTTAAGTGATGAAATAACTTGAGGCTAACAGCAAAACACTATTAATAAAATTGTCAACATAAAATGCTTTGTATTCCGTGGAAATTATCCATGAATATAAAATTTGTCCTAAGCTTCAGCTGTGAAATATGAAGTCAACTTTATAAATAGGCTAAAAAATATTTGCATGAAAAAGCTCTTTAGCTTTCAGAGTTAGTAAACAAATGCCTTTAGATGAAGTCAATACTTCATCGGTAAAGTTTGTTCGGGAAAAAGTTCGGCTTTACTTGGACATTAAGGATTTATTTTTTAGCGATATTGACAAAGCAGGCATTTGGCTCGTATTTAGGAATGGTTTCGCTAATGTATATTTTGTATCGTCGAATGTCACCTTGTCTAAAAACAAAAGTGCCCCATGACCGAGGTATAAGCGAAGTATACTTTCATTGATATGTAGGTTAAATATTATTCTATACATATAAGTTTCCACGTTTTTAATTTATATCCACCTTAGCTTTTATTTGATTGTTTTTGAGGCTTGCATTGCTTGGATGTCCCTGCAATATTATATCAGTTACATTAGTAATTATTTTCGGAGAACTCTTTCACATAATCAGTGTTTCAAACCTGTTAAAAATATTGTTTTCGATTGTTATTTAATTTGTTGTTTTTTTTTCAGATATACGACACACCAGAAAACACTCGGCCGAAGAAATGGTCCTCAAAATTGAAGCTGAACACATCAGGAAGTTCAAAATCATCGGAGAAGTCACCAGAAAGCCCATACATGTATGGGACCATCAGCGGGCCGGGAGGATCAGCGTTATCAAAATCCATGAAGTATGCTGAAACATGGCTCTATGGGTCCGTCAGGACCCAAACCCCACCAATGAGACCCAGCGTCTTCTCAGCGTATCCTGAAGTACCTGGTCCCGTTCTTATTAGCACGCCTCAAAAACCTACACCACATAACTATGCTGTAATACTATGTTCCTGTCCCGAGTACCTGAACGGTACGAAGAAAACCAGCTCAACCAAAGTCAGTATATGTAAGAAATGTAAGGGATCTCGTTTGCCATTAACTATTACGGAAAGTCCTCGATTACTCGTGGGAGGAACGGTCAGAGGTCCACAGTTGAGTCGTGATACTGGTTTACTTCGAGCCGGGACTGTAAGAGTACAAGGAACAAAATCACGACCTTCAATCCTTAAACCTAATGGTGACACAGATCCATATGATTTGATGCGACGCAGTCGATTAGCACCACCCCATGAAACTCGCATAGGAAGTCAGTTTTCAACAACCAGGTCGCGTGCTAAAAGTATTAGTCCTTGCAGGGCTAAAACTAAAAAGCCCAGCCCCGAAACACTTAGAAAAAGCAGGAGTAAGTCGACGAGTCGGGTTAATGAAATATGGGTTGAAGAGGAAGCCAATACAAATGACCCAAAAAAGTCGATTTTGTCATGCGATATCAATCCCTATGACTTAGTTAAATCAAATGGTAATTCAAAATCACTTGCAGAAATTGAATTTGACGATGCATTTAGTAATGTATACCAAGATTCTATGAAGAATAATAATTTAGGTACTCTAAGTAAGTCAAAATCGGATTCTAATGTGAAAGCAATTGGCGGACAACGGATAAGAGTTTCCGATGAATCAAGAACACGTACTATTGAGGAAGTATCGGTGTATGATTCTGTTAATAATAATGATCTCAAAAATTATGAATTGAAAACACATGAAATATCGCCTTCGGTATCTTTACCAGATATTAAAACGGAGACCAAAAAGACATCTGTAAGCAAAAGTTCAAGTAAGAAAATTTTAAGTATATCCACTTCTAACCGTACAAAACAAAAAAGTGTTTCTCCAAAAAGACCACCAAGAAAATTAAGAAATGTAAGCAAAATCGATGATGACAGTGAAAGTGACAATCAACGTATACCAGAAAGAGGTTTTCGAAAAAATGTTGATTTCTCGCGTAATTCTAAAAGCAAAAATCACAATACAGACACTATTAAATCTATTTTGAAGAAACCACGAAATTATGATTTAAATGAATCATCCACGAGAGTAGAAACATCTGACGATTCTTTTGAAAACAAGCGTATAAATTCTTCTTTATTCTATTTACCTAAACCTAAAGATAAAGGTTCGATCTCATCTCATAATATATTACAAAGAAAACGTGTACAGTTCTTGGTGGAAAATGAAGAAACTAAAGTCATATATACGGCAGAGCTAAATCTTGAACAAAATGTAGTAGTAGAAGTACCAGAACCACCACCAATTCAAACTGAAACTGAAGAAGATGTTATAGCTGAAGGTGATATAGTTAGCCACAGCTTGCATTCAACTATGATTGAAGAAAGCATCGAATCAGAACAAAAAGATGCTTATAAAGATCCTCAAATTTATGAGGATGTTCAGGTCAGTGAGCCGAGTTTTGAAATTATTTCTCAAGAAAATTCTATACTAGAAGAAAGTAATGACCAAACTATTAAAGCTAACACTGAAAATACCACCCACAAAGAAGGTAAGTATTTTTTTATACTTGACATCAGTATTTGTGTTGATAATATTAAACTTAATTTTTATTAATTTTATTTCAGATAACAACATTCCAAAAATACCTGTGCTACGTCGCTCAGAGTCGGAACGCCTGACATCAACTGTAATAATTGACCCGCCAAAATTCTTGGATACAATGGCTTTGAGGCCGAAGACTAAACATACCCATACGAGTCAAGTATTTTTTACATCTTCCATTGAAACAGAGACGAATAATCAAAACCAGTACGTTTTTGAGCAATCACTAAATACTGAAGAGGCACTACCAGTAATTAAAACCGATATTGAATCAGGCAATTTAAGTGACAGTAGTGACATCACTAGAAAAATTTTGAGTAACTTACGACGTGGTATATCTGAATCTCCAGAACCACCACCCCGGTTAAAATCGAAAGAACGGACGAAATCGAAGAAGCATAATTACGTCAAGACAAGATTTGTCAGAAACAATTCTTCAAGTTCAACCAGTGATGAATGGTCAGATGCAAACGATTATGAACAAAAAACAATTTTACGAGTAAAACAGTTCGATTCCGATACAGACGACGATCAAAGAATATCTACAGGTATGAGATCAGTAGAAATTGAACCTAGAAAAACTTCAATTCAAATAAACGGCAATGAATGCTATTCAACAATGAATGTGAACAGTGACACACCAATTTATTTGTCATCAGTTGTCGTAAATGAAGATTATGGCAATGCTTGTAATACATATCAAACCGGTACCACAGTGACTATTAGTGTGGGATCTCCACAACAACAAGTTAAGAAATCAAAAAGCCAGATTTATATTGGAGCTGTACTTTCTCAAGACAATGATAGTAGAGTAGAAGCTAATACGTATGAAGAATACTTCAATGAAAGTAATAGTGTTAATAGTTCTTCAACCGACGTCTCTTCTTTTCTTAAAGATCCAGTGGAAGCAGTACGGCGGAATTTAATTCCACACGTATGTGGCAAAACACAAGAAGGAAAACATAATGTATCTACTAACAATGAAATCACCAAGAATATTGAAAACAGTAGCTTTGTATCGAAGTTGTTTGATGATCCTTTCTTTGGCCATTTAGCAGAAGGTCTAGATTCAGATTTAGTAAAAAAGTTGATAGAAAATTCTTTAATAAAACTACAAGAAACTAAAAACTTAGAAGGCGCAGAAAGCAACGATATAACAATAGAAAAGTTGATAGAAAGTTCTTTGATGAGCTTAAAACAAGAAGCAACTAAAAATGTAAATAACCAGGAAGGGGAACCAAAGAATCAGAATAGTGCCAAAGACGACGAGTCGAAAAAGAAAAATGTAACCGACCTGTCCGTCTGTCAAGAAACCGACGAAAACGGCTGCTCTGCTCCCTATGAAAGTATGGAGTACGAGAGCGGTACTATGGGTGTATTTTCAGATCACGAACCGATGTCCGATTGCTATAATGCTTCAGCGAGTGAGCTATCCACAGAAGACGACACAAACTCGACAAGATCGAAATTTTACCAAATGCTGGTAGATGCCGCGTTATGTGAAATAGAGATTTCCAATAATACTGATGACGACCATCATTACGAGTCAATCCGGCTTAATACTGATCCTATTTATGAAGAAATTGGGGACATGCCACCACCATTACCTGTTAACCCACCACCCAACTCGCTTTCAATTCTTGATGATGAGAAGCGTAGTGGTTCTCGATCAATATTTGAAGGTGCGTCGAAATACGATATTTTGTCTTACTTAGTGGATGCTAAAGAAAGGGGCATTGATGATGAAGAAACATACATTACTAATTACCAAAATAATGATTCATCAACTTTATTAGACGAATCAAAAGACAAAACCAATAATAGTGAAATTATTGAAACACGCCTTAGTAGCAACACAAGTCAATTATCTAACGCATCTGATTCAAGCGAAGATAATTCGTTGATTATAAATCATGAAACTTTGGATAAAACAGCACTATGTAAAAAGACTTCAGCTGAAATTGAAAGAAATGATTCTGGCGTTGGTTCAGAGACAAGTAAATCTTCGAGAAGTCGTCTTCAAGGTAAAAACTCACCGTGTAATACTTTGACTGATAAAGACACTCCTATTCATCTTTGTGAAGATTGTGACACCGCAGTGGAAACTCAGATAAGAGAACAAGGTAAATTACCATCACTTTATTATTTATTTTTGCCCTATTATAAAGTAATGATTCGTTACCGTTAATTGTAAAGTTTATATATGCGTTTACGTCCTTGGTTACCGAGTAGTTATATGCGACTGCCAGTGTAGTGGCGTCGCGATGGTAGAGTGTCAAGCATGTCGCCGCAACATACTAACACAAACATTTTTATCGCAGTCGGCGGACTTATTCACATGACGAGCACTGGGGCTATACAAATATTTTATTTGGATCAAAACAGTAATACGTACAATTTATTTTAACAGGTTCAATTTATGCACCTTTAGTATGTCGAAAATGTGCTAAGAAACGAGCAGAAAGAAAAGAGATTCTAACGGAAATAGTTGAAACTGAAGAAAAATATGGCCGCGATTTGCAAATTATTCTTGAGGAATTCTATAAACCTATGTTAGTAGCAGGACTGCTGACACAAGAACAACTGAGTGCAATTTTCTTAAATGTTGAAGAATTGATAGAAAATAATCAAGTATTGTCTGAGAAATTAAGAGATGGACTCGAAATCGCTATGGAACAAGGAGATGAGGTAAACTATATTTTTTATTATGTTTGCATAATGCTTTATAACCCACATTTTGTATTGAAATATCATTGTCAATAACAAAACATTTAATTAAAATTCAAAACCTACTCGTATATTTAAATTAGTAGGTATCTGACATTACATGTTTTCTTTGCAATTTTTATGCTAGTTTCTCTTATATTAGAAGACCATCATAATAAAATAAATTAATACATTTTTTTCAGGATCTTTTAACAGTTAACGTCGGAAAGATCCTATTGGAGTGTTCAGGAATGCTAACAGCGTTCCAGTCGTACTGCGTAAAGCAAGCTGGTGCTGCCCTGCTGCTGGCCGGCTTAGAGAAGGAGAAGGAACTCCTGAGGATATTCTTACGCGTCTCGCAAATGGAAAACACCGTTTTGAGGAGGATGAATTTAAACTCATTTCTCATGGTAAAGTTTTAGTATAGAAGTTTAGGTATAAATTAGTGAGAGGTTTTTGGGGTATTGAGATTAGCGTATTCGTTTCGTCGAAGATTTTGGCTCCTTAATGTTCCATTAGCATAATAACGTAACTTTTGCAAGATATACGTTTGACAGTGGTAATTATTACTTTGCTTCATAGGGGGAGTCTTTGATAAAACTATAATGTAAATCTATCTCTTTTCTTATTTGCTTGAATGACGAGACGAGCTGGTTGCTCTTCTGATAGTAAGCGCCACATCTGCATAAACGGAAGCAATACCACATAGACCTTTCGATTAAAAAGTGCGAAGTGCTGGACTGCGCTCGTCGCCCCGAGATAAAAAATGACAATTCTCATAATGCCCAGTAACTTCACTGGCTTCAATATCCTTCAAACCGAAACTCCATCGTGCCTATACACTGCTGCTTGGCGGCAGCTCCTAGTACCTCAACGACATTGATTGTAATATTTACCTTCTACTTTCAGGTGCCAGTACAACGCGTGACAAAATATCCACTCCTTCTTTCACGGCTGTACCGTGCGACCGCCGGCTGTGCCACTGAACGCGAGGACGTGCGAGCGGCACAGCGCTGCGTGGAGTCTCGCTTGGAGGAGATCAATGCCGCTGCAGCCGCTGCCGCAGCTGCTGCAAGGGACGTGCCTCTATGGCGAAGACTGGCTGCCACCAGACGGACGGCACACGATCTTCATGTAGCTGATATAAGGCTCAGGAAGATGGCCGTCGACGTTCTTGATTGGAATCACGATGATGCTAGGTGGGTTGTGTAGAATTGGCTTTCGACTTTTTTATTGGTGAGCAGCTTCGTGATGAAGCAGGAAATTAGCAGGTGATGGAATACAAGGATTCGATTCCCGCCGGATATTTGTATGTGCACATATCCCGATATAAAAACCAGACGAAAGTATGTATTCGGAGGTCCTTTATAAAATGCCATAGCTTAATACTATGGTCAATACTCGTATTCCACTAATTCAAAGAAGAACGAAATAACAAAGTAAAGTAAGTTCAATAGACCCAGTACAACGTATTATGATCTACCACTAAATCAAATTTTAATTATTTTACTAGTAGTTAGAGCCCCAGAAATATATTAACAAAAACATTATTCATTAATCATAGAATTCACTATTATTTTCGAATCATATTAATGCAAAATATTTATTATTTCGTTAAATAAATGATGCATCTAACACGATGATAACATAAGTTCTACAACCAAATTTATCAAAATATAATAATATAGTATGTCTTTAATAGCAATTACAATTACACAAGTCTTAGCTCTTTTAAAGCCCTCATAATGTGTGAATATTTCTAACACATATATTTCTTTCATAAATGGTATATTTTATTTTTTAAAGCTTGCAATGTTTGAAGAGGTGAAATTTCACCGTTCATAGTATTTGGTATTATATGGGGCGGCCCGCCGCCTGACCCTCACAACTCGCAATGGGAACCAAGTTCCGCCATTGCCTCGTCCCTTAAGTTAAGGTTGGTTTTGATCCTCAAATGTTAGTGGCACACTTAGACTACAATTACTATTATTACTGTCTTTATAATTTTAATTACCTCTATTCAGTTATCTGAAATAACCGTATACAACCCCAGCGATATCCCCTTTAAACGACAATTTGTAGTGCCATAAAATGCGATAAAGAAGGCCGAATTTAATCTGAACACGATTTTAATTAAAAATAAACATTTAGGATATAATTTGTCGATGTTTCGGCGAATGGTATTCGCAGCACATTCCCTTCCTATTGGTAGATGGGACAAATGCCCCCATTACCCGAGCCATTGCGAGCCGCAGGTTTGTGCCATGGACCAAGTTATAAGTTTTGTTTACTTTGTCCCATTTATTGATTTGTTTGCCCTCGTTTATTTTACGGGTTCTGTGTATACGGTATATGTGTAGATAAATTTATTTATACCAGTAATGGACGAGACGAGCAGTGTACCTACACAAAAGGACTCTCGCATACGACAAGCTTACAGTCTACTAATATAATTGCATTATGAACATGATTTTACTTAACGCATTAATTTACCTTACATGCACACTTTCTTATAGTCAACAAAAATAATTATTTTGTACAAACTCAAGCAAAATTTATGGTAGAACTAGCTGTTGCTCGCGGGTCCGCTCGTGTGAACAGCCTTTCTAGGATAAAAGTAGCTTATAACCGACATAAAAAGTCGCATATAAATAGCATATCAAGGGTCTCTGTACCAAAATTCATCACCAACATCTTAGTTCCAAAGCCAACCTCACCTGCACGTGGTATACTTTGCTGATTAACGGATGAGACAATGGCGAAACTTGGTTTCCGTTGCGGGTTGTGGAGGTGAGACGGCAAGTCGCCCCATATAATACCAAACACCATCAAATGTATGGTCCGAGAAGGCGGACCCTGGCATTGTCAGGCAAAACAAATTGAATTTTATAAAAATCCTATTTTATTTAGTTTTTTCATAGTGAAAGTAAGTTTCACACACACAAACATACTCATTAGATAGAAATTTTGTTTAAGTTTTTGGTATACATAATATAAGAAGAAATCTAGTTTAAATTCATATTGGTCTCTGCGATACAGGCCCAGAGCCTAGTGCAGTTGCCGCCATTAAATTCTGTAATCATCATAATAATATAATTGTGAATGTAAGTTTGTTTGTTACGCTTTCACGCGAAAACTACTTAACCGATCATCATGAAACTTTGTACACATATTCTTGGAGGTAAAAGAAGTAACATAGGATACTTTTTATGAAAAAAAATATCTATTTGTTTGTTACGCTTTCATGCCTAAATCACTGAACCGATTTTGAATTTTGATGTAGAGATAGATGGGACCCTGGAGACTGTTATAGGCTACGTTTTATTTCGGAAAAGTCTATTCACGTGGGCGGAGCCGCGAGCAAAAGCTAGTACTAAATAAATATATAAAAAATAAAATAAAAAGTTTAAAGTTTTATAATATCATATCACACTTGCCAGGTAAACTCCATCGTACATAAAAGCTAAACTGTTATAATATACGAAACTGTTGACTAGTTTTATATTGTTCTCAGAGCTGCCAAACTTTTCTAACTTGTGCCGTAAATCTGATAATCGTCGCTTTAGTGGCAGTAACGGCGGCGAGAGCTATTCCCGAGGGCTCTTTACGAGTTGATAGCTACAAATACAAGTAATTATATGTGTAAAAAGGGAATAACGTTTGAAGACACTCGTCGTTTCAAAATATGTTATTGGATGATAAAAGTAAGGAACGTGAACCAACGATCTCAGAATTAAACCTTTACGAGCTTTAAAAGTTGGGTCGGTGGGTTATTGCAAGGGTGTTGTAAATAAGCTCCGAATGCCGATTTTTACGGGGTCTGAAAAAATATTATTATGGTCGTGTTTAAATTGTGAAAATGTTGGTACGTTTACATTTTTATTTATTTTATAAGCTCTCGCTTTTTTCCAAAAGGATCAGGCAGAGATGCAACTGGCGCTGCATCTACGTTTCGCCTATCTTATTTCCGTCTCATGATGTGTTAGGGGGCGAGCCTCTATCGCCATACCGGGCAGAAATTCCAATCCCGGGCAATTCATGTGTGATTTTTTGAATCGAAAATACAAACAGAAATTATGATTGCCCGGCCTGCGAATTAAACCCAGGACCAGGTTATCAACCATAGTATGCTTCCACTAGACTAATGAGACAGTTTATGTTTAAAGTTCGGAATAAAAGGGACAGGGGTAATTCTATATCTCTGTTCAGTTTAAAATATATATTTTTTTATTTATTATTTTCGTTTATTAATTCTTTGGCCACTGGATCGATGTAGATCAAAAATAAATCCACCATTAGATTCAAGATAGAGGCCTATTTTTTATCTTATATTTTTTTAAATTGTTGCTAGTACATTTATATCAATATAAGTTATGTACAGCACAACATATTCAATATTGAAAAGAACAAACAAGTTCTTATAATAATGTTCTTTATAATAAAAAAAACATTTCATTTATTAAAAACTAAATTAAAAATTCAATCACCTAACTATAACATGCAAGAGAATATAACTCAAAGAAAACCTAAAATTTTAATCACCTCGTACACTGACGATAACTAGATTAGCGTCATAAACACGTTTACCACATCGCGTCGAGACATGCCCAGTAATAAACTAAAGTGCTAAAATTAGTATTTCAGCGAGAATTTTATGACAGAGCGAGTGCAGAACATGAAACGCATTGCCTTCACGTCGTATGCAATAATACTGCGCGACGCTTACTGGCTGCTGGCATATACGAAAATTAAATTCACTCTAGATAAATTTGCAGTCATATTGCGAGATACATAATACTTTTCTTGTATTAAAGTTATGATTAATAGAACTATTTTGAATCCCTGATAATAAGGGGATTATAAGTTTTGATTAAGCGGATGGACCGATTTAAATTCGGTTTTAATTAAAATATTGCGCCCCAGGTCGGGTAAAAGTGATATTGGGTTTTTCTATTACGAAATGCTCAGTATCGGCCCGGAGTCTCTTGTGCCCGGTATGGCGATAGGGTCGCCCCTTGCCACATTCATATACGCTCATACGATACGATACGCTCGTCGAAATGTGGGTGTACTGGTTACATACACCTCTGCCTACCCCTTCGGGGATAACAGACGAGTGCGTATGTATGTGTATTATCTATAATTTTTCTCCGCGATATTGGGTAATATGACACGCACCTAAAACGTTCTAGATAAAATGGGTTGGCATAAAAACTAGTTAATGGCGCGTCTGATGAAATTGTATAGCCTCACTTTTGTTTTAAACGTGTCTGTTTTCATTGACTTTGACTCGACTTGGCAATTAAAAGGGTCAAGACACTTTTATCTCTGAAAAATGGTTTTACTTTGCTTTATCTTCGTGAGAATTAGCTGAAGTTTCAGCTTAGATAATTATTAAATTTCGTGTCATATAATTAACGAACGCGTTAAGATTTTCGATTAGCTAAGTTTTAGTTTAAATAATGAGTTATTTTGATAGATTGTTTGCAGAATTGCCAAGTCTTTTAGATTTTTGGATTATTTTTGCTAATGACAGTCAAAAGTTGAAAATGCATTGTCAATAGTTTTAATCGTAAAAGAGTAATTTAAATGCAAATATTTATGTTAGATTGGGATGTATTCGAATCAAAGTAGTTCGATGCAGACAAAGAATGAGAATTTAGTTATGAAATTCACTTGCATCACAATTAAGTATGCATATAGATACAAACGCACATAACTGTCTAAGATATCCTATTTAGCTTTGAGTGCATTACAGATTCCATAAGTGTGGATTATTAATTTAGTTTCTTCTTCATCTAATCATGGGTTTAGGTAGTTTATTATAATTAAAAGATGTTGTTAGTCAATAATGTATTTTATTTCTATTGTCATAAGGTTCGCAATGGAAGGCAAGTTGTTGTTCACTCAGCCGAATGACAACAACTGGCGGAAGGGCCGCACCATCAAGCTGACGCCGATCAACGCCCTATTGGTAACTAACGGAAAGGTCAGTATGCGACGTTGTTTCGATATAGATCTGTTTTGAGCACCTATCTAATAATTGTAATAAAATAAATTGCATTACAGTAAAATCTCCATTAAAATACATCTTATGTGTGGGTTTTATCTATTTTGTTTCTTGTTATCGAACTGTTTTTACAACAACATTTTATTGTTCACTAAATGAAATCTAATATTTTAAAGTAGTGATACAATTTATTATTTCTAGTCCTTTAGTCAACGGTATAATATAAAGGTTTTTAAATTCGATTTTTCTAATAAGACTTTACGTATCTTCTTCAGCCAACGACTACCCACAAAACGAACGAGATCCGCGAAACGCGAGAAGCGAGGGATCGTGAAGCGAGAGAAAGAGAGGGTGAGACGCTCTTTGCACGCAGCGGAGTGAGAGAGGCGGCTTTACTCCTAGTGAGGGAGAAAGCAGGAAGATATACTCTCCAAAGGGAGCCGCTGTTCCTCGACCGGTGTGTGGTCGCTGCAGATCACGAGCCTGAGCACTTCTTCGAAGTCCACGAGATTACTACCAAGGACTCTTATATTTTCAAGGTAATGAAAACGACAATATGAGAAACCATTGCCTTCTCCAAGACTAAAATCAAATACTAGTAATGCTAATGTAACGTTTGTCTAAAGTTGTATGTTTATATGAATCTAGGAAATATCTTCTATTTTTAGTTCAGTCAATTGTTCTATTATGCGCTTAATAATATTGTGACCATGTTATAACAATTTTCAATAATATTTCTTAATAGGAACAACGTGTTTTATTTCTTCCAGGCTGAAGAGAATGCTCGCACACGATCCTGGTACCGCCAACTCCAGTACCACGCGCAGGGCGCCGGCGCCTGGAGGAAGCGGCGCAACGCTCTCGCAAACATCATGATCAACCCGATGCTGACCAGGAACTAAACTGACCCTATTAATATACCCAATCATGTTGAATTTGGTGAAAGAAACAGAGTTCAAAATCTGATACGAAGTATAGCAATTGAAGCATCGAACGAAAGAAAGAAAATTAAGAATTAGAGGCAAAGGTAATGTTTATATCTTCCATATAAAAACGGATGTTTATAATATCCAGTGTCTACAACAGGCTTTAGCAATATATAATGGAAAATAGACGAATGAAGATGATAAATATGGATACAAATATTAGAAAAAGGCAAAACTATAAATAATAAGTATAAATAATTGAAGTAAATGAATGCCATCAAAATAATTCTTGATTTTCTTTATCGTGCAAAAATTTAAGATAACAAAAGGCTTTTAATAAAATATGTAAAATAATGCATTTAAATTAAGCCCGAGCGTCGAGGTAATGAAATATTGCGGTTACATAATGAACTTCGTAATATGTTTAAATTCATATAAATTTCACCAATTAAACACTTTTGTTCAATTTGTGATGGATATTTTAAAATGTAATAACAATGCATTTTTCCCCTTCGTTGATAAGTAATAAATTTAATTCACTCGTTAAAGTTAAATCAGATAATTACAAAAATCATTACTTAAATTCTTTTAAACTTTGTAAATATTTTTTCATTTAATATAATTTTGCCATTAGTTTATAATAATTAGCTTTACACCAAAATTTAGATGTTTTAATATTCATGTGCATACTTACTCTCACTTTTTAATAATAATATGTTTGTATATAATTTAATTTTAATAGCTGTGATATAATTTCATTTTTCCGAAAAAAGTAAAAAAAAGCTTTTGTAACCGTCCGAAATATTTTAACTTTCATTTAAATGTAACTTCCTGATTAGTCTTAAGGGAAATGTGTTATATTTTAATAATTATTATTTATAAGAGAAATCTAAATAAATATTTTAATTGTATTTATTGTATCTATGTATAGTATGTAAGTAATGTTAATTTTGCTAAATTTTAGACTTAGACAAAAACGTTTTCGCCTTGGGATTGTATTTTAATTGTTATTAATAGATACGACAAGAATAAAAATAATTTTGAAATAAACGTGTTGAGGTTATTGAAATGCTGTTTTGTTATTTAACAAATTCACCAGTCTTATTTGTCCAATGATTGAAATAATCATTGACCTTTAAAATAATAACATTTATTTTTAAATTTATTGACCTTTGATATTAATAATAATATATATATATATATATATAACAATACCAGCCCTGTATTATATACGTCCCACTGCTGGGCACGGGCCTCCTCTACTGAATGAGAGGGGTTAGGCCTTAGTCCACCACGCTGGCCTAATGCGGGTTGGCAGACTTCACATAACTTCGAAATTCTTATGATGAACTGCTCAGGTATGCAGGTTTCCTCACGATGTTTCCTTCACCGTTAAAGCAAGTGATAATTAACAATTAATACACACATAACTTAGAAACGTCAGAGGTGTATGCACTTGGGGCTGCTTTCGAACCTGCGACTTTCGTCTCGACATTCCATTCCACTCCCCACTGAGCTATCACTGCTTTTGCTTATTAATCTTTAGTTGGTATAAATCTGGCATACCCTGTCTAAAGGCCTATTTTGCGGCACGCGACCGAAACAGACTCGCGACCGTGACGCGAGTGAGGCGATTGCGACAACACCACTTTATATGAAATTGTATGAAAATGATCGCGCGGTGCCGTTTCTTGTCTCGGTCACACACCTAAAAATTCTTTTTACTCTTACAGTGAGTGGGAATCAGAAACCATTTACCCCAATTAAAAAGGGTTAATTCTTATGGGATCCGAAATAGTTTTAAATACCTATCTTATTAGTTTATGCTTTGTTTTAATTAATGAAAGTAGAGATAACAATCTGCCATAGCTAAGTGAGGAGAGGTACGCACTATCGTGACGAAAGATGCAGGTTCAAAACCAGCTCAAAGGGCATGCACTTATGACTTTTCAAGTTACGTGGGTAATAATTGTTAATTACCGCTAGCTTTAACGGTGAAGGAATATTGTACGGTACCTTCATACTTGAGAAGTTCTCCATAAAATCAAATACCATTAATTTTGCGAGAAGACACTGTTGTCTACAGCATGAATGGGCCGGCTCGTCCGGGTCGTTACCAATGTCTCACAGAAAACCGACGTAAAGTAGCTGCGTTTCGTGCGATGCGTGAGATATCCGGGGGCCTAAATCCCCTTCCCATTCCTATAATCATCTCTTTCCTTTAAGTTCGGCAACGCGCGCCCATGATTCTTTTGGTATTGTGGGAGTACATGGGCGGTGAAGATAGCTTACCATCGGGTGACCCACTTGCTCTTTTCCCTACATAAAAAGTAAGCTACAAACACGTCAATAATAAAACATGTTACATTGAAACACTACAGGTAGGACGTGTATAATACAAGGCTAGTATTATTATTATAAGTGGATTTAATCCATGCTGATTAAAGTGAAATAAATAAATTAATGATTATATGACGTAAATGTTAGTTATTCCAATTAAAAAAACTCGTAATCAGGGACGGTTACGTACTTACAACTCACGGCCCATCCATTTTAATGAGGGGAAATATGCTACAACAAATTACAATACTAAAGTAATCACAATAAATGATGACTTAATTAATAAATGTTATGTAGAATAATTTGGAGGAAGTTAATACAAAGCGTAAACACAATATTGGGCGGAATATGAAACAGCTCTTCATACTGAATGTTATACAGCACGCGCGCTCATTTCCTCGACATTCGACGTCGACGGCAAATAACGATATAATTATAACACATCTTTCGCCTCTTGACAGAGCTGAGGCCTCTTTATAATAGACGGTAGCTCGACTATATAATTACATACATACGCACTCACGCCTGTGATCCCCGAAGGGTTAGGCAGAGATGTAACTAGTACACCCACATTTCGCCGAGCGTAGCTCCGTCCAACAATGCGAGCCCATCGCTATATCGGTCACTAATTCCAGACTCCGGGCCGATACTAATAGAAAAACACAATACCACTTTTAACCAACCCGAGGATAGAACCCGAGACCTCAGTGTTAGCCTCAGTAACGCGTACGCATTACAACTGCGCGACCGAGGCAGTCTATAGTCATGATATAATTATAATTAATTCTATATTTTCTTCGAAGCAGTGGAGTGGCCAATATAGAAACTCCAGAATTTCCACAGTACCTACCGCCGTACGGTTGCTGGTCTGAAGTAAGTCACGAACGGCATCGCAGATGTTATTTTTAGAGACTAAAAGGTAACGTGACAAACTTCAGATCGGTCAAATTATTTTGTGCCTATTGTAATATGCATTAGGCATCCAAAACAGTTTTATTGACTAAGTACTAGCTTTTACTTTTACACTTTTAGCGCGTGATTTTCTTTATCCGGAACAACTACCAGTACCAAAGCTTATATCTTAGTCTCCCTTGTACGGAAGAACTAAGAATATAGGAAGAGTCTTATGGTGTGTATTTCTATGTATACAAATAATATCTAAAAAAAAATCAAATATATAATAATTTTGATAAGACAATAAAAACAGTTCAAAATTGGGTTTTCTGCTTACATTTCTGGAACAAATATAGCGATTAGACGTTATATAATTTGCGTACTACATTTTGCCACTCAAAAACGTCACGTCGACGTTACGTGAAGTATAAAACCATTGTTATATTCCCTTGTGCACGCTGCTTACGCAAACCGTCATAGCAGCAATAACCGCCAAATGTATAGGATGTGGGTATTATTAATATAAAAGAAAAGATTCACGTATCCACGATTATATCAAATTACCAGCTTGTTAGTAAGTACTGGGAAGACATATTGTATATGACAATATTAAGAGTAGTAAATATTGTGGAATTTAGATAAAAATGAGGATTTTAAGCATCGTTTAACTGCAACATGATAGTCACAAAATAAACACAAATAATTGGTCCATCTATTGAAACCCTTGACGCAAAAATTGTCCGTCGTGAAAGCCTATTTGTAGCATCGTATACATACATATAAACGCACTCACCCTTGTAATTCCCGTAGGGTTAGGCAGAGCTGTAACCAGTATACCCACATTTATCCCGAGCGTATCTCCCTCCCATGATGTGATAGGGGGCGAGCCTATCGCCATATCGGGCACAATTCCAGACTCCGGGTCAACATTATATTTGAACTATGCTGTACTTGTATCATACCCATTATAGTCACTTTGCCGTGTATATAAAAAAAAATGTTCTAAACTCGTCAGACAGGACTGTAATTACATATTTCAAACTTTATTACTCGATAAGTTTTAATGAAAATTCCAGCCAATATGTTGACTATTCATTACTGGCGACCTGGTTACCTGTTTCCCATTGAGGCATCTCATTCGATCGATCCGCCAGCCATGCAAAGCGATATTGAAATTGTATGAAGAAACTTCTAGTGTGTTGTGTAAATTATTTTCTGCTATCTCCAAGGCGGATTAATTGCTTTTTTGATTTTGATGTTGTCAAATATTATCCATGATTTTAGATATCATATGCTTACACAATTCTGGACAGATTTCCGATGGCTACGTCAAGTGTCGGACGCTGGCGTGTGATACACTCATCTGTTAACCCCTTTTTTTAATTTCAGAGGTTAGACCGCGACAGAGAGAATTTCGCAGGTTGGACCGCGACAGAGAGACCGCGACTAGTGAGGCAAGTCAAGTCCGATTTATGGCCGTTCCCTATATTCTGTCTATTGGCACATTTGCTTACTATCAGTATTGTTTTAAAAGATCTTCCATACAAAAAGTGTCAAAATTGTACTGCCAGTAAGTAAATCTGTCCATAGATAGAATATTGGGAACGGCCATTATAGTATAGTACCGCAAGTACCTCGTAGTTCCTGATACCCACGATACAGGTTTAGTCCCACACTAAATGTGTGACTATGTGTGTGACTGTTGGGTGTATTTATTTATTGATATAAATTTGTACAGAAACGGCCGCGCGTTGCGCACTTCTGTCTCAGTCGCGATCGATGTGATAAGCCTCTTACATACTGCAGATAGAATTTGAATAAGTTTTTACTATCGACCCTAGATTTTTGTCCAATATTGTAATATCGTGCAAAACCACTCATGTGAAATCGTAATCTTTAAAACTAAATCTCAACCTTGGGATTAAAATCAAGTTAGATGTTAAAGTCGAAAAAGTTGCCAATAAACTAATAAGGTGAATTTGGAATTCATAGTCAAGATTATTTTATGGACCTAGAATTTGTCTTTAAAACAATACAATATTAGCGTACTTAAGCAGCCCTTAAAACAATTAATCAACATGATAAATTACGAGGTATTTAATGCATAATTAATTTTATAATAAAGATTCGAAGATAGCCTATTATTACCGGAAAGGTAATTTCTATTTCAATGCAAAGTGACCTATAAAATTATGGCAGATAATAAATATACTCTTCTTCTTCCACCTATCCTACTCGCATTGGGATAAGGGCAGGTGGAATTATTAAATGATTTTTAACACGTAGTTTTTACGACAAACACGCCTGCCTGACATCAACCCTTCTGGTAGCATAAATATATATACTGAATACGAAAAAAACTATTAAAAGTTAAAACCTCAAGACTGACTTCATAAAACCAGAATCGTGGTGCGTGATATTTTCCATTTTCCCTCGAATTTATTATTAGGACTTAATTAAAATGTATGTAATCTAGTACAGAAAAAACAATTTTAAATAAAAAAGGATCATCTAAATGGTTGCAATGTATCGAAGTTATGCGTGAAAATAAATAAATAAAACATATAAACATTGGACAGAACCTCCTCCGTTTAGTTGATTAAAATATATCATTCTTTTACTTATTGTTGAAGGGAAGAATTCTTTTAAATACCAGATACTAATCTATTACTCATCTATTACATCCTGTTTTAATACATAGTCAATAAGTTAATTTAATGAACTTAGGTAATTATCGAAATATTATTCGAAATCATATTTGCTATTATACTGCCCCACTGCTGGGTACGGTCCTTCTTAAGTTCACCACGCTGGCTATTAAGCCACATTAGTGGGTTCGCAGACTTCACATACCTTCGCAATTCCTACGGAGAACTAAATGTGTGAATTAAATGTTGCCTTCATATTTAAAACAAGCAATGAATACACGTGTAATTTAGGAAAGTCAGAGGTATAAAATATACACTTAGGGTTGGATTCGAACTTGCGACTTTCGTCTCGGCATTCTGTACCACATCCAGCTGAGTTATCACTGCTTCATATTATACACATTCTTTTTCCATCTGCCTTCATCCCACTCGCAGTGGGGTCGACGCAACATGTTTTTTAACACATGTTACAGAAAGATTGATTTCGACCGGCCGCCTACTTGACGTTAACCCCTTTGTGAAGAAGGGTATATCATAAAATATTATTAAAGCAATAATATTAATCAATTAATATTATTAATCAATATATTATTATTATTATATTTATCAATTTTACTAGCTCGTTATACAAGAAACCGTCGTACAACACGTAATCTAATCTGTCTTACAAACTTGCCATCAGGCGAGCGCCGCTGTTTCTTGTCGCGAACTTCAGTCCGGACAGAACTAAAACCTAGTTATCGACCTGAAGTTAGTTGTATACTACGAAAGTAATATTGTGTAGGAATATTCAAACCTGTTTGCTTTGTGGACTCATTAAAATGTCATTTTGTTGAATATTACTGTTTTTCGTAAGTTATACATATTAATCAGATAAGTAAACTGTAAACTGGTATAACAATATATATAATATTCCAAAATAACCTAGTCTGAGAGCCAGTGACTCAAAAAATTTTAACCAAAATGTTTCTATTTGAGATGTATGAAATATTATATAATTATATTTCAGACGCATTCACGCCTGTAATCCCCGAAGGGGTAGGCAGATGTGTAACCAGTACACCCACATTTCGTATCTCGGCCCCACTATGTGATAGAGGGCGACCCTATCGCCATACCAGGCACAAATCCTAGACTCCGGGCTGATACTGAGCATTTCGTAATAGAAAAACCTAATACCACTTTACCCGACCCGGAGATCGAACCCGAAACCTAAGCGTTGGCCTCAATCTTAACGCGTACGCATTACAACTGCGCCACCGAGGCAGTCAAATATTAATAATAGTAGAAAATAGTATTAGGTATTATATTATATTACTTATGTTAATCTGAATATTTCTTAAAAGTGTATACATACATACATACATACGCACTCACGCCTATAATCCCCGAAGGGATCGGGGATTAGAGCCGTAATAGTCGGTTCACAATTTAGCGGAGACCTAGATGTTCAATAAAAAAGAACTAGACAACCTCTTTTTTGAAGTCCTTTAAAAATTAACCATAAAATCAAAGATGATACTATAATTTTACCAATAAGTCCAAAGAAATATACATTTTACTTCTCGAGTCCAGATTATATTTATTTGAACTGACATAAAGTAGCAGCTTGCTGCTATGTTTCGTACGGTAAGTGAGATATCCGGCGGAGGCCCACATACCCCTCCCCTTCCCAATCCCTTAATCCCTTTCCTATAAGGTCGGAAACGTGCCCATGATTCTTCTAGTATTGTGGACGTACAAGGGCGGTGGTGATCACTTACCATCAGGTGACCTACTGGCTCGTTTGCAATAAATAAAATAACTTTTTATAAATAGTGTATATTATATTACTGGACGTGTTTGGATGAACAAAGTTCTGAGTAGCTAAGTTGACACTGACTTTATTGGTCTAAGCGACTCATTGTTGACTGTTGACATTAGTTTGGTTGAATATAATTACGAATAGAGATGATACTAAGCAAGACAATGTGTCCCGAACAAAAACTAAGTTAAATAATATACTGGGAGTATAACCTATCGTGATCTTCATTATGGGCTGCTTTTTTCCGCATTTGGCCCGTAAAATATCGGGCCATTGTGCGTGAAATTTATCCCAGCTAGGAATATAGCGAGCCTAACTCCAACCAAAACCGCAGGATATTTCTGGTGTCTCCATACAGTCAGTATGCACAGAGACTAACTAACTAACTGATATTACTCAGAACTTTGTTTTTCTGAACACGCTCGCTTCTATTTTAAAAGAGTCTTACCCAGACTCCAATGTCTAGCTCGATATAATGCGATATTTTCAATAATGCACAGTCGGGAATCGGAATCGGAGTAACGAATTACAATCGTGTATTGGATATAATTACAAAGGTAACTAAGTGATCCCACGAGTGTAACGATGTCACACCGTAAGCAAATTCACGACCCCAAAAAGTTGGTCCATCCACCTATTTGTCCACGTAATTAAATTGTGGTCCTAAGGGCCGTACAAAGCACTTCGCTAATTTATTTTTCGTGAGATTTTTATGGAAGTTTTAAACAGTGTCCTTAGGGATGGACATCGCTTTGTATTAGAGGAGGTTTTCCGTGGTGATAATATTAGCTCTGTTTTAGGTTAAAATAACCATCGGAGTTTACTTTTAACCGACTTTAGAAAAGAGGGAGGTTCCCAATGCGAAGCGGTTTTTTAATACTACTTTCAGTCAAGGAACTGTAATTTTCCAAGTGGTAAAGCCAAGTTGTAGACAGTTTTGTTTACAGCATGAATGGATCGGCTCAACCGGGTTATTACCACTGTGCTATCGAAAACCGATGTGACGTAGCAGTGTAGTAGCAGTTGATATCAAGCATTTCATAATATAAAACCCCAATCCAACTTTTACCCGACCCGGGGATCGAACCCGAGACCTCAGCGTTAGCCTCAGTAACGCGTACGCATTACAACTGCGCCACCGAGGCAGTTTCTTATATTATAATGCCCAACCCAATTTAGTAAAACTCAGCATGCATTTAGTATATGATACATAATTTCGAGCCGAATTAAAAGAGGATTTTTACATTGTAATTACAATATTCATTTTACAGGTAGCAAAAATAAGTTTTTATTTATCAAATATACTGTGAAAAACATGTCTCACGAATTAATTAATTATTACTTACATACTATATAATGATTTCAGTTTTCCTTTACTTCATTTTAAATAACAGCTAACATATTTTTGTTAATGAGACGATATTTAATGAATGCTGAACAACCACAACTAAATAATAATATTAAATATGTTCAATATTTTAAAAGGGCTATTTTTATAATATTTAATATACAACGTGTTACAGAAATGTGTGGTCATATTTTAGGGTCATTACATACACCATACAATTAGTACTTATGTACCGGATCTTTTCAAAACCAAGACATCCGAAAATTTCACGTAAAATTTAATCACTCGTTTATTAAGATCGATCAGTTTGATGACATCACTATTAATTATTATGAACGATACTCACTTTTAATAAACTTGAATAAGATGCCCGTAATTCTACGGACATACGTACGTAACTTGTAATTTAAACACAAATTAACACCTGAAAGAGATTGTGTGTTGAAGACAAATAGGTACCATCCTTTAGAAGCATGTTAAAGACTTCATTCACGGGTCTTCCATCTATGAATTTGGCTTATTACAGTCAACGATCCTCTTAAAAACTTTTATCAGTTACACCAATACATAATTCTTGTTTTGAGTCAATTACAACATATTTTTTTAACTCGTAATCATATTTCATAAAATCAGAACTTGCCGAACTGACTGCGTCAAATAAATATTGACATTTGACAACTGTTTAATGTTTTTTTGATTATAAAATAATTAAATGAAAGGAGGTCTATAGTATCATTGTTTATCATTTAGTGTTGTCCAAAGTTGAAAGTCGATATCGACATGTTACTCATTCGATAAAAAAGAAAATTCTATAATTATTGTACTAACAATGCAATCGGATTTGGTACTATGGGAGATAAATACTTATACCCTACACTATACATTGCTTAAATTGGCCCGCCCCTTTCTATAACACAATGTATAATCACAGACAATCTTCAAAGTGAGAGTCGGATTCGTGCACCGAATGTTTTGTACCACTCTTCCTTACTACTATCACACGCGACCTGATATACATTGCAGTCCAGATATAATATTACTAACTACTAATACTAGCCCTGTATTATATAAGACCCACTGCTGGGCACGGGCCTCCTCTACTGAATGAGAGGGGTTAGGCCTTAGTTCATCACGATGGCCTAATGCGGGTTGGCAGACTTCACATACCTTCGAAATTCTTGTGAAGAACTTCTCAGGTATGCAGGTTTCCTCACGATGTTTTCTTCGCCGTTAAAGCAAGTGATAACTAACAATAAATACAAACTAGAAAAGTCGGAGGTGTATGCACTTGGGCTGGTTTCGAACCTGCGATTTTTCGTCTCGACAGTCCATACCACTCCCCGCTGAGCTATTACTGCTTGTTTATCAGATATAATGTCGACCGTCAATACCGTCGACAGAATTGTCCAAAGTTATTGGATATTACACTGGCCGAACGTAAGCGACGGAACGCGTCTCGTGTGAACGCGACACTGGCGAGCTTTTCAGCATATGGACAGTGGCCACTAACTAAACAGGTACAAAAATGATCAAACACTTTCTCCCAGCATGATCTGGATACTTTATATTAATTGTTAGTATAAATTCGCTTTCGTAACTGATATTGTGTTAAAATTTCGCTCTATTCTTAATTCAGAAGATAGAGCCCTTTAATTATAGGACAGAGAGATGGCGCGGTGCAGGCGTAGTAATAGGGTTCTCTTGATACCATTTAGGTATGGAACCCTAAAAGAGTGTTGTTTAAAATATGCCCCGGGCGTGGAATATAAAATGATTTATATTTATTTTACATCAAGAAATTTTCAGCTAAAACATTATTCATGAATGGAAAATACGTAATTATTATCAAGTAAACATTGCGGGATTACAAAGTTGATGTTTTAGTTGTTACGTTTACGTGGGTTTTATAAAGGATTATTTTAGGAAATGATGCCATTAAAATTGCCGTATGTTCACTAACTATGTTAGAAAAAAACTATATTTTTAATGAAAATTTAGTGATTGTTAGAGATTTTAATTTTATTTTGTGAGTATTAAATTGTAAGTTAGATTTTATTACATTTTACTCGAGGTTTTCTTTGCCCTGCTATAGTTTTCAAAAAGCTTTAACATTGTATTTACTTTATAATAAAACTTCAAATCTATAATATATATATAAATAAGCGAAATACCACTCACTGAAATAATTAATCACGATATCTCAAAACTACTAAAGCTAGGACTAGTAAATTTAGTCAGATGATAGTTTATGTAATGTGAAGTTCGCTAAAATTTTTTGGAAATTTACACTTTAGGGGATCACGTGGGCGGGCCGCGGGCAACAGCTAGTAAGACATAAAACCAGCACTAATATTTATTTAATAAATAATTGGAATATAGATTTCCTTTCAATATACAATTGTTTTTGTACATACTTCTTTTCTCCTATATTTACGTAATTGAGGATAACTAAGGCCTTAAGAGCAGTGTTCAGTGCTAAAACTGCGTGATTAGCAATCACTCGACACTAAAGAGGATCCGTTTAGCAAATGCTCTATATGAGTTATATCTCAATATAGTTAGTTATTTCTTTATATCTTAATGTTACAAATGATAGTCTATTAAGATGTAAGTATTGTTATGTATCAACATTGTTTTTGTGTTTTAAGCCGGTGTCTGTGTGTTTTTTCCATAGCGGTTATTTAATTGATGTTTTAGCAGAATTATTTTTGTCCAAATTTGAATTAGGCGTTTCGTCTGTATATTATTAGAAATTTAATTTTAATTATAATAATAAATACACCCAACAGTCACACACATAGTCCTGACCCCACACTAAGTAAACCTGTGTCGTGGGTATCAGGAACTTCGAGGGACTTGGGGCCCCACAACAGCCAGACCCGAGATCAATATTTATGGATCACACTAACATTTGTCTCGGTGTGGGAATGGAACCCACGGCCTCTCGCTTCGCAGCCGACCACTCGCCCGCTGCGCCACGGAGCTGTCTAAATTAAATATCTGATAAATAAATTGAAGAATGAAAATGTCAATTAAATCTTACTACTATTATATATGTGAAAGTTTGGATGTTTGTGAGTTTATGAATTTGGATGTTTGTTAGTCAATCAAGCCATAGCAGCTGAATGGTTTTGGGTAAAATTTGCCACACAAGTAGACTATGACCTGGATTAGGACATAGGCTACTTTTTATCCCGGAAAAAACCATTCACATGGGCGGAGCCGCGAGCAAAAGCTAGTTTGTAATAAATACAACAAGACTAAATATGAATCAAATGAACATTTTGTGACTCACGGGTCATCTTCGTTAGTTTAAAAAGATTGACGACAGTTATATAATTCAAACTTTGTACTATAACACAAAGCAAACATCTTCTTAGTAAGCCAGTACAAGTGTCATGTAATCTTTCCAAGAAATTTCATCAAATCACACTTTGGCTAGACATCTGACACTATCTACGATGAAATAACTTCGTATATAGAAATACTAGCAGCTGTTTCAAGTATCTAATTAGTTACTTTTATCTTATTTTCCTTTTATAAATTCGTCTAGACATCTGCAGTTGGCTCTTTGAAGTTGAAATTTAATTTTACTTTTGTTTAAAGGAATGGCTTTGGTTTTGTTATCCAAAACTAGGACATTATCACACAAACTTTGCCATTCAATGGCATGCTCCTAGGATATCCCGCGCTTCTCGGAAAATACAATGTTAGTCCCACAAACGGTTCTAGACTTATCAATGATATTAAATTTACTGGGTAACTTTTTGGTAAGATTTTTAAAAAGTACATTGTGATTTTGACGGTTCTCTTTATTGTAATATTTTTGCCTCTTATTTCTTTTATAACTAGGGGAATTGCCCATGTTTTTACACAAAACATAAAATATAAAAAAAACTTAAAATCGAATATGAGACATATCTTACTTTCTTCCCCACATTATTCTGCATCGATTGGTATCGGTCTCGACCCCATACCCCCAGCGGTTTCGGAGGAGATAGCTTGACAAGCTTTTGGCAGCGGCGGCGGCGGCGCCAGTTACTTTTTTTACAATAGAGAGAAACGTCACAACTGTCTCGATGGCGCAGTTGTAATGCATACGCGTTACGACCGAGGCTGACGCTGAGTTCTCGGGTTGGATCCCCGGGTCGCGTAAAGTGATATTGGGTTTATCTATTATAAAATACTCTGTATCAGCCCGGAGTATGGAATTGTGCCCGGTATGGTGATAGGCTCGCTCCCTATCACATGAGACAGAAACAGGTTTGGCAAATGTAGGTGTACTGATTATACCTCCGCCTACCCTTTCGAAAATTACAGGCGTGAGTGCTTATGTATGTATGTAAAACATAATAAATACCCTAATTTAATCTTTTTAAAAAGTGGTAGAAACTGTCTTTTCTTCAGCATGAATGGGCCGGCTTGACCGGGTGGTGCCACTGTCACACAAAGGTGAAGTGGCAGGTTTACTGTTATATTTCATATACTCAGTGAGACCAATCTCCTTCCAAATCCACATGTGTTTCTTTATAGATCGGCAACGCACCAACTATTCTTCTGAGATTATGATTGTTTAAACAGGCAGTGGTAATCACATATTAGGTGACCCAGTAGACTGTATGCTTTTAGCATAGAAACATCTAGTTCATATTGAGGACAATTATTTAATGTTGGCGTACTCAGGTGGAAGCCCGGAAGTGCTATAAATCCGTTGCATAAACGCAAAGAATTGGCACAGACCAATGTTTAACTATCGCGTAGAGATTTATTCGACTATTGTCCGCCCTTTATCCAAAATTGGGGCAGTGTCTATTAGTATTCTTCATCTATTATTTGAATATTCAGAAAATGAAATACGGCTTATTTTTGTCCAATTATTAAAGCAAGTATATTTTTTTCTTTTTGAAGATTGTTGGCTTCTAAGGGTAGTACTGTTGTCGAAAACCTTAAAAACATTATAGTGATTATTGATATTTTTCAGTGCAGTGTGTATACAATTCCATATTCAAGTTTCAAGAAGCAAAAATAAAATATTTGTTGTATAAACTCCTAAAGAAATTACTATAGTAATAATAGTTTCAAAAACAAGTTGGAAAAATAAAAGACATTCAATACGATTCCAAGCTGTCTTATTTAAATTGTTCGGAGAAATGATGGTAGTGCTAGAGGTATTTTCTATCGGAAAAGAAAAGAAATTAGTTTTCCTCGCCTCCTACATATCCATTAATTTCTTTAAACCGTTCTTTTCCTTTGCCAGCGTTAACAGGAAACGTTTGATGTAACAGTTTAAATAATTCTTTGTGGGTCTTCCATTATCACAGTATTTATAAATCGATTTAATTATAGATTTATTTATCGATATAAGGACAAGAATTCATGTTCTTAAATTACTCAAATAAATAATTACTCCCTGAAGGGGTACGCAGAGGTGTAACCAGAACACCCAAATTCCGCCCAGTGTATCTCCGTCTCATGATGTGATAGGGGGCGAGGATTTTTTTTTATTTATTGTATAGGCCGACAAACAAGCAAGTGGGTCACCTGATGGTAAGTGAACAACACCATGTACGCCCACAATACCAAAAGAATCATGGGCGCGTTGCCGACCTTAAAGGAAAGGGATAATTAAGGGATTGGGAAGGGGAGGGGATTTAGGCCTCCGGATATCCCACTCACCGTACGAAACGCAGCAGCAAGCTGCTACTTTACGTCGGTTTTCTGTGAGACAGTGGTAACGACCCGGACGAGCCGGCCCATTCATGCTGTAGACAAAATTGTCTACAGCGTGGCTCTACCACTCGTAAATTTCTCGAGTTATTACGAGTATAAAAATACTATCAAATGATGCATAATATTATTATTATTATCGATTTTAAGAGCATTTAAAGCCCATTAAGGCCCAAAGCAAATCGCAATTGCACATAGTACACTCTATCTACTAAGGTTATCTGGAAGAAATCGCCGTTTGCAATAAGATCACCCTTACTGTATGATTCTCATTTATAAGCTGCCTACTTTATTTTGTGGGCAATAAAGAATATTCTATCTATGTGATTAACGGTCGAGGCAATGGCGCAACTTGATTCCCGTTGCGGGTTGTGGGATTAGACGGCGGGTTACCCAATAATATAGTACAGAATACCGTCAAATATGTGGTACGGGATGGCAGACACTGGCATTAAGCTGGGATAATGCCAGTTAGAAACAAAAGAAACTTATACATTTGTCAACATCATTATCCAAAACGGATGAATTATCTTATCACTTAAATCGAAAACAATTCGTCAATGTTAAATTAGATCCACTCAGCGGCATATCAAAACAGTTACTTTATCCAGAGGCGATCAGTAATCATTTCACAAAGAAAACGGTCCTCAGTTTCTGTACCGTGTACCGCATCAAATGAATCTCATTTCGTCTAAACGGGAGCGTAGTCGCTAAATGAAGCCGACCTTTTTAGGACCGTCAAAAGGGTAAGTGCAAAATGAGCACTACATGCTGACGCGTCGATTTATAGACGCTGGACGTGACTTTCTTGGAATTGTAGTTGATGCAATCATTCGTAGACAATTGGCAACTGATATTACATTGCTGAGCTCCGCAACTTTGAAATTAGATTATTCTTCATACTTACTTCATACTACTACATAGTGTCCTTGAGTTGTTGTGGATAGAATATTAACAAGGGAACATTACCCTACCCTACCTATACCCAGTAGCGTCAATTTATTATATTTGAGAAATATTTATATTCAAAAAATATTGGTAAGTATGTAGTACCATAAAATTAGGTAGTAGGTCTCTCGTATGCGAGAGTGCGAGTAATTACTACTGCTTTGTCTATTTTTGCGTCCAAGCGTGTAAACACTACTGTTTTCGGGTTACAAGAATACTAAAGCCAATGAAATTACTTGGCGTTATAAGTCTTAAAACGCATTTACGAGTGCATTGCAGGATCATGTAGTATATACCTTGTAATTAAAAAATACTGCCTGTTGTTACTGCTGTATTAGGGCAGACGAAGCGATCACCTCGTCATTCTATGGTATCTAAAACTGTGAAGTAAGCATTGTATTCTAAATTACATCTTGGAGTATAACCTCTACCCCAGCCGTAACATATTGAACATATTAATTAAAGTTCCTTGGCTTACAAACATGATTTATTTTCTAACCTGTCTTCAACAAGTTTTCTTTTTAACGTTTAACTACAATGATGGGACATTATCAAACTAAGTTCGTAATCCTAACTAATATTATAAATGCGAAAGTGAGTTTGTTTGTTACGCTTTCACGCCTAAATCGCTGAACTTATTTTGAATAATTTAAGTACCGAGATAGATGGGACCCTGGAGACTGTTTATTAGCTTTAGATGACGAGACGAGCAGGTTGTTTGCCTGATGGTAAGCGTCATGCCTACTAATAAACAGAAGTAACACCAATCAGAACTTTGAATAATGAAGTACTGCATGGCACTGAAATGCGCTCGTCACCCTAAGACATAAGGTGTGAAGTCTAATAATGCCAAGTAATTTCACTGGTTTCAATGTCATTCAAACTGGAATACAACAGTATTTACACACTGCTGCTTGGCGGCAGAAATAGACAAAGCGATGGTACCTACCCAGAAGGCCTCTCGCTTACGAGGGACCTACCACCTAGTAAAGGCTACTTTTATCCCGGAAAGGCTGTTAACGGAGGCGGAACCAGGAGCAAAAACTAGTTACTGATAATAGTACAAATAATACACATGTAATGCAAGGACGAATTGCTTCCAAAGCCGATACTAACACTTCTAGAGATCACATTTACAGCTGTTCATGTATTAACATGAGTGCCTGCGCGATGCGAATTGTTATAATCAAAGGCAGCTTAACAGCTGAATTTGTTGCTTCATTCATCATCCTATTTCATTCTGAACTAGATTTCAACACCCAAGCCCGAAACAAATATTTGTGGAACACAAAATATTTATCGCGGTGCGTATCGAATCCGCTCCCTCACATTTCAGAGTAGGCTACAAAAATAATGATACAATTAAAATTTAACGTTCAGACCAGTCAAATTGTTTTCAACAACACATTTGAATGTTGTAAGACTATTATTTTGATTGAAGCTCTATTTAGACGGTCCAAATCGCTTGCAGTAAAGAAGTTGATCAAATAAAATCGAACCTTGTTCCGATATTATCTATCAGGATAGGGTATATCGAGCAAGTTCCGCTAATAGTGACTCTACAGTCGAATTGTCTCCAATAAAGTCATAGTGTGTAGTATTTGATGAAATAAAATCGAACCTTGTTCCGCTATTATCTATCAGGATAGGGTATATCGAGCAAGTTCCGCTAATAGTGACACTACAGTTGAATTGTCTCCAATAAAGTCATAGTGTGTAGTATTTGATCAATAATATATAGCTCATTAACAGGCCGACTTCATTAGTTTTTAGTTTACCTATCTAACAAAAACCAACCCACGTAATTAGCGAGCCAAATTAGTTTTGAGTGACGAATGGCACAGCAGAGCGGTTGATTAATAGGTACTGCGACGGTCAATCTACACGTTGAATGTGGGAATTCAGTAGTTTATAGTTAGTTAGTTAGTTTAGTGTGCAGTTTGGTTTGTGGTCTTATTTCATATATGCTGAGGTTATTGGAATTAAAGAGAAATTTGAATTCGCCCAAATAATCCACCCTTTTTCGCAATCGTCATTCCTTTCCTTTAAGGTCGGCTATACATCTATACCACTTACTATTTTCCCTGAGGGACTCGCGTATAGAAGAGTTGCGACTCTTCTCAGGATAGATTACGGCCAAAACATTTGCGCCGATCACACAATAAAATAAGTCAGGAAGTTAATAACGTCATTTTAGCATACTCAAGCCTGCCATCGAACATAATAAAGTAGAGTCTATAATAAACACTAAAATAACTTATTAACTTATTGCACCGAAGAAACCTTGCTTACGGCAAATTCTTAGAATGACAAAAGACTGATTGTCACATGTTTTAAAGAATTCCGAAGAATTTCGTCCAGCGATATACAAAAAACAACGTTATTGGAAAGCCAAGCATGTGAGCGATTTTCAACAATGTCAGATAAAGGACGCTGACAAAATGGACGCCAGTACTAGCGATAAGCTTACAAAGAAGGTCATGTAGCACGATAACATACTGGGACTAGAATATACAAAGGTTAAGCACGTAAGAATAATGAGATTTTAATTCAGTCTTGAAAATAGGATTCAGGACAGATTTGCGAAATCAGGTCATTGTGGTTTTATATATATTAGATATCCCTCGGGGTTTCAACGCAGGTTTTACTGCCCTGCTCCTATGGGTCATAGCGTGATATACATATGACCCTATCGGAATAAATTCTCTACGCGAAAGTGAAAACGGCATCTAAATCCGTTACATAGTTTAGGAGATATAAACGGTCAAACAGACAGACAGATGCACATATTGGCTTAGTTTTATACTATGTATTAGTTTCTAACTTAATTTTTTTATCATAATTTTCATAATTTACAGTTCAGAATCTTTATCTATTTGCTACAATACCCCTTTCTTGTCCCTTAAATAATAACTCAACCGTCCAGTGTCCAAATTCAAAATGCTGATAAAAACTGATTTTGTAATCTCGCCATTAGTGTATTCGCAAATATTGTTATTGGTAGTATCATTATTGTCTTGATAGAAGCCAATTTTTTTAAAGGAAGAAGTGAAGAACAACACCCCTCCCCTCTATAAAAAAAATTAAACATCACCTAGCAGTTGTACTCGATCCTTAATTTGCACTTTCAAACATTCTAGTATTACATTTACCTTGCAAAAAGATTATTAAAAACAACTGCAGAACAAGACCTCTTTGTATCCGATTCCTCGGTTCCAAGAAATACAATACACGGTTGAACAAAGAAAAGATAAATAGCATTGTACCCGTGGCTCGCATTACCCCCGGATCCGAATGGTTCCTTATTCGGAATTTGCAAATCGCGACTTAACCCACTTTTGGCCGCGACTCTTGAAGCCGAACAATTCTACATTATACTTGTTAAACCGTGTTTGTATAGTAAACGAAAGCTGATTCACAATTTTACCTCTTTATATTATCCTGAATGATATAGCAACAGTATGCTGTAACAATTACATACGCATTCACGCCTGTAATTCCCGAAGGGGTAGGCGGAGGTGTAACCAGTACACCCACATTTCGCCGAAATTCCAGACTCCGGGCTGATACTGAGCATTTCGTAATAGAAAACCCCAATACCACTTTACCCGACCCGGGGATCGAACCCGAGACCTCAGCGTTAGCTTAATATTAACGCGTACGCATTACAACTGCGCCACCGAGGCTGTAACAATTGTTTCTCGTTTAAGAGCTTCGTTTTAATTGTTTTCGTCTTACTCTAATTTGTATCCTGAATTAGCATTGTCTAGTAAAATAAAGTCTTCTAAAGCAATATCCAGCGAATAGTGTTAAGTGGATAAGACTATAATCCAATTCTAAAGTTTAATTAGACTTTGAAGGTAAGTAAAACAAAGTTATCAAAATTGTCATAGCTACCATTTTCAAAGTATTAATTCACTACCTATTTAAAATCTTATCGTAAGTATTAACAGACTACTATCGTTAGCATCATCTTGAGCAGCACTCTTAAATTATATTCAAATTTTATTCAAGAAAAAGAGGTGCTGCAATTCCGTTATAACATTTCCAGAGAATTCACTTATAAGTGACTATCCGATGGAGCAAAGACACATTGCATTACAATTGTCATGTAACATGAAAAGTATATTATTTTAATTTAAACACATCCTAACTAATATTATAAATGCCAAAGTGGGTGTATTTGTTTGTTTGTTACGCTTTCACATTTTAATGAATGATCCGATCCGATTTTGGTATAGAGATAGTAGGACCTTGGAAACGGTTATAGGCTACTTGTTTATCCCGGTTATACTTTTTATCTCGGAAAAGGCTGTTCACGCGGACGGAGCCGCGAGCAAAGCTACTTAGCTGTAGATCCGTCCAGATTAGGAAGCCAGATGACTAGACAATGTTGAAGATGCATATCAGAGAACAGCAAGCTTACATATATCCTACTAATATTATAAATGTGATTGTAAGTTTGTTTGTTACGCTTTCACGCGAAAACTACTTAACCGATCATCATGAAACTTTATACACATATTCTTGGAGGTATAAGAAGTAACATAGGATACTTTTTATGAAAAAAATATATATATTTGTTTGTTACGCTTTCACGCCTAAATCACTGAACCGATTTTGATGAATTTTGATGTAGAGATAGATGGGACCCTGGAGACGGTTATAGGCTACGTTTTATTTTGGAAAAGTCTATTCACACGGGCGAAGCCGCGGGCAAAAGCTAGTACTGTATACAACATTTTATTTTATTATTACATAAGTATCATTTCAAATGTTTAGTACATTAATGCGAAGGTATATAGGAAGACATTCAAGAGTCAAATGTAGTTTTCATCGTGTTAAGGCTGCGGTAGAAACATCAGTTTTTTAATAAACCCGGAAAACACTAGTTAGCTAGCTGCACGAATATCTGGCAACAAAATAGAGCAGGGCGAGTCGTGGCTTACTCACAAATCCTGCTGACTGCAGGGACAGGGGTTATTTGTGCATACGATTTTAAAACGATTTCGATATAAAGAGTATGAAAAAGAAGTAGAAATCAATTTCAATAATATATACTAGGTCAATTTTTTTTTTATGGGACCTACACAGCTAGAAGAAAACATTTATATAACGAAAATATAACATGAAATATAGAAATAGCAGAAACCCGTATTTGGAAAAGGTTTTAATAAATAAATCACATTATATTAACAAAATAGATTTTTGAGAAAATAGTTAGCTCAAAAGTAAAATAAATGTTATGGACATTTTGATTTTTATTTTCAGTAGAAATTAGCCGGTTTGACCGGGATAGTACCACTTTCTTACAGAAACCCGACGTAAAATGGCAGCTGTTGCGTTTCGTAATGTAGGTAAATGAGATATGTATTTCATTCAAAATGTTATACTAACGCGCATAATATCGATGGTGAATGTTATAAGTTTAATATCGGCGATCATAATAAGAACATTTAGTGCTGGCACCGCATTGCAGCACGACGGATTATCAGACTCCGACTTTTTTCAATTAACAAGCCAAATGAGCTCGGTAAGAATTAATCTGTGTTCTTGTCACAATAGCTTTTATTTAATTACTTCGACGCCCATAAAAATATTATAATTGTTTGAATATCTTAGTTATTTAGTTGGTTACATCTCCAGACTCCGGAGTCTAGAATTATGCCCGGTATGGCGATAGGCTCGCCCAATATCACATCATGGGACAGAAATAAGCTCTGCGAAATGTGAGTGTACTAGTCACACGTGTGCCCCTTCGGGGAATGCCCCTCGCCCAATGTGCCACGGAGGCTGTCAAATGTCGGTGAAACATAATTTATTATAAAATAAATTTACCTACGTCTTTTCAGTAATACTTAAGGTGTTTTCGCACACACGTTTATTTGTGCAGAAGTTTATTGCACGCTGTTAATTAAGCGAGTGCAGCTGAGGTCCTCCGCGGACAATTAATTATATCCAACATCTGGAAGCAACGTTAGAGAATCGGAAACATTGCTGATATACTTGCATTCTGGCACCAAATCATTCTCAGCTTCCACTAAAGACTTGATAATTTGTATGTTGAAGAGCAGTTTTCATTTATTGAGTATTTCCAACCCATTACAAAAAGGAGGAAGTTCTTCATTCCTTTTTTATACCATAAGCAGGCAAACGAGCAAGTGGGTCACCTGATTGAATGGTTACACTACAAGAAGGATCATGGGCCCGTTGCCGACCTTAAGGAAAGGGATAATAAGGGATTGGCAATGGGAAAGGATTTGGGCCTCCGAATATCTCACTAACCATATGAAATGCAGCCGTCTTTACGTCGGTTTTCTGTGTGACAGTGGTAACGAACCGGTAGAGCCGGCCCATTCGTGCTGTAGACAAAACTATCTACAGAATGGATCCACCATACCTACACCTATGTATCCATTAAAAAAATATGTTTTTTTTTGTAACGAAATGGCAGTTAAAAGATGCACAGTTAAAGCAATGTTAGATAGTTGTAAATACAATTTTATTCGCTGAAATCAATACTTATTCATCAAAGCCTATTATCGAAAAAATTATGTATAATCGCATTTAACGTGTAAAAAGAACGAATTTCTATTAATTTTTCTGTTAATAAAATATTTTTATGTGATATTAAAAAGAGCAATTTCGTACACTTTCTACAATTTGAAACTCTTTTAACTTAATAAAAAATAATTATATTGTAAAGTTTAATAAAAACTCAAAAATTGCTACGTTTGTTAAACAACATTGTTTTTTGAGTGGTAATGGCATGTTGTAGACAGTTTTGTCAACAACACGAATGGGTTGGCTCCACCGAGTCGTTACCATTGTCTAACAGGAAACTTACGTAAAGTAGCGGCTTGATGCTGCTTTACGTTTCGTATGGTGAGTGAGATATCTGGAGGCCCAAAGCCTTCTCCCCTTCCCAATTCCAGCAACGCACCCATGAGATCGGTGAGCGATGGACATCATTTACCATCAGGTGACCCAGTTGCTAATTTTCCGGCCAATGCAATAAAAAAACATTTAAGATACTAGCAACTTTCTATCAAAACAACCGTACTGGCTTCAATGTCCTTTAACCCGGAATACATCGGAGTTTAATAATACTAGCCCTGCATTATATACGTCCCACTGCTGGGCACGGGCCTCCTCTACTGAATGAGAGGGATTAGGCCTTAGTCCACCACGCTGGCCTAATGCGGCTTGGCACACTTCACATACCTTTGAAATTCTTATGAAGAACTTCTCCGGTATGCAGGTTTCCTCACGATGTTTCCTTCACCGTGAAAGCAAGTGATAATTAACAATGAATACACACATAACTTTAAAAGTCAGAAGTGTATGCATTTCGGGCTGGTTTCGAACCTGCGACTTTCATCTCGACAGTCCATACCACTCCCCGCTGAGCTATCACTGCTATATAATACATCGGAGCTTGGCGACAGAAATAGACAAAGCGGTAGTACCTACCCAGATAAACTCTCGCATACAAGACATCGACGACCTAGTAAATGGTTCAGGGGAAGTAATCACCACGACGGAATTTTTAACGTAACTACGGTTTCTCTTCAGACAGGCGTACGCTATTATCAAGCCGACGAGCGCTCGAAAATCTTTGGTCCCTATTACGAGCCCCTTAGAATTTTGACGGAATAACAAAGTACATTTTCATCCAGGAAAATTTACTAAATCTCATAGCGTAAAATATTACGTGAGCTGAGTCGCAACTTTGCCCAAAACACGTTCTTGTGGTGACGTCATACAAGTAATTTTTTACCAGTGCGTCTATCCCTGATGAGTGACAAGAGCAAAGTCGCTCAGCATATTGCTTTTTTATACAACTTAATTTGAACTCAACTTAAAATTTGGATGGTAGAGCCACGCTCAGACATTTTGTCTATAGCATGAATGGGTCGGCTCGTCCGGGTCATTACCACTATCTCACAGAAAACTGACGTAAAGTAGTTGCTGCTGCGTTTCGTATGGTGAGCGAGATATCCAGTGACTTTTGGGCCTCCTCCCCTCCCCTTCCCGATCCCTTAATTATCCCTTTCCTTTAAGGTCGGCAACGTGCCCATGATTCTTTTGGTATTGTGGCATACATGGGCGGCGGAGACCACTTACCATCAGGTGACCCTATATAATATAATAAAATAACTATAATAAGAAAACATCCAAATCAGTGCATATTTAATTTTGTCGGAGTCATACGTGAATACATACAAATTAATATATTGTGCAGACAAAATTACCTCTAGCTTTTTAAAATAGATTTAGAATGAAATAAGTTCATAGAACGTGAAAGATTCGTCTATATGAGGAGAAAAAATGCATCCCATTATGTTTCGGAAGAACGTTATATACATAAAGTAACGCTCGGCTGAGCTAAAGGTTAAAATTTACTGCCGACGCAGTAACATCTTCAAACCAAGTAATAATGTTATATTTCAAAGAGACAAGGTCAGGGAATTCGGACAACGGTCGAGGAAAAAAAAACTAGTTTAACTTAACCTGTTGTGATAACCAGTTGACCTAAATAATGTAATATTTACTACATAAATTTAATCCCCGACGGGGTAGGCAGAGGTGTAATCAGTACACCCACATTTCGACATTTACTCGCCCTTGTTACACGCCTACAGACATAACTATTCATAGGTAGGTTTTATACGTAAGTTTGACAGCGTCCGTAGCGCATGGGCGAGTAGCCGGCTGTGAAGGAAGAGGCCGCGGGTTCGATTCCCGCTTCAGGCCAAATGTTTGTGTGATTCACAATATTTGTTTCCGGCCGACTCGAACAGGCTGTTAGCACTATCTTACAGAAAACTATACCATTCGGTGACTAATATACTCCTGTCCATAAGCTATTTAAAACCCCTTTTGGGATGTTCAAAATCTTTCTATTTATCTATGTCATTATTTCAGCTTTTTATGTCTATCGGTTTGTTCTAGGCATTCATGAATCAGTCAGTCATGACATTTTATAGGTATTAAATGCATTACATTTCTAGGCCGCCTTCAGATTTCCAAATCTCAGCTCAAATGCGTCTCACTAAAAATGAAGTACGGAGAAGACTCTAAAATGTTTCATATGATAGCCAGCAATGAACTGTCTGTCTGGCTGCTAAAGGTAATGTTCCGTGAGCTTTTAAGCCTCACAATAAAACAGTATAGCATTAAGAATTCCTCTGGAATTTTGTTTATATGCGAACATCACGTGATAGGATTTATTTTGGAACGCGTAGAAGCCTACATTTTTCTAATGAGTGGTGTATTTCGTTAATGAATTTCTAAATGAGATTGTTTACCATCATGTCTTTTACTAAATAGATGGTCCCTCATATGCGAGAGGCCATTTGGGTTGGTGCCACTGCTTCGTCTATTTCTGCCGCCAAGCAGCAGTGTTGTGTTTCGATTTGAAGGATATTGAAGCGTGTAAAATTATTGGGTATTATGAAACTTAACATCTTACGTCTCCCGATGACGAGCGCAATTCAGTGCCATGTAGTGCTCTGTAATCCAGATTCTGTGTGACGTTTTTGTTTATGGGCAGGCGTGACGCTTAGCATCAGTGGAGGAACATGCTCATCATTGAAGCAAAAATACAATATTTATCGCGTCATACTATGAAGTATTAGACGCCGCTGATGTTCTCGATTAAAATACACCATGAGACCGGTTGAGGAAGCTGAATAGTTAACGTTTTTATTTTAATATACTATACTATGTATATGTATATACTACATTATAGACTATACTCTACATAGGGTATACTACAGTATACACCCCCGATCGCCGAGCTTATTTCCCTTCCAATAATAAACTACCAGCCTTGTATTATATAGGTCCCACTTCTAGGTAAGAACCTCTACGAATGAAAAGTGTTGGACCTTTCTTTAGTCCACCACAAGAAGTCTTAATTCGAGTTGACAGACTTCGCACACCTTCAAAATTCTTATTCAAAACTTCTTAGGTATGATGTTTTCTTTACCTATAATGCAAGCAATAATTAAAAAACAAATAATAAGGACTGATTCGGTAGCACAGTTGTGATGCATACGCGGTACGACTGCTGGTGCTAAGTTTCGATCTCGGGGTCGAGTAAAAATGAGATTGGGTTCTTCTATTACGAAATGTTCATTATTAGCCCGGAGTCTGGAATTGTTCCTTGTATGTCGATAGACTCACCCCATCACATCATGGGGCGGAAATAAACTCGGCGAAATGTGTGTGTACTGGTTACATCTCTGTCTATCCCTTCGGGGATAACAGGCGTGAGTGCGTATGTATTGAGAAGAATTATTAAGAAACTCAGCTATAATATCAGCTAATTCAGCCTATATCGCTAATATGTATAGTTGCGGAAATATATTTATTACTAAATGTTGAAGATAATGAAGACATGGCCCAAAGCCAACCCAACTTGCATGACTCTGCTGATTAGCGGACGAGGCAATGGCGAAATCTGGTTCCCGTTGCGGGTTGTAAGGGTCAGACAGCGGGTATCCGTATATGATATCAAATATCGTCAAATCTACGAGTATATGTATAATTAACAATAAATACACACGTAACTTAGAAAAGCCAGAGGTGATGCTATTGGGGCTCGAACTTACTATTTTACAGTCCGTACCACTAACCGCTGAGCTATAGATACTGTAGAGTTCTGATTGCTGGAGAATATTAATTAGGTGGCTATTCGTCACCAAGCAGTTTCAATTACATAATTTTCATATTTGATACATTAACCGTATAAGAATTTAACGGAGTAGAGATTTTACGGTGTCTGCCCCAAGAGGGTTGACAAAGATAAATTGAACTTCCACCTTTTCTTATTTTAGGGTTCAGTGAGAGCGGTATAAAATTTCAATTCAGGTACCACTTATAATAACAATAAGTAGAATGCTTGGATATTTGATAATTAAGATCATTTACAGCCTCCGTGGCACAGCGGGCGAGTAGCCGGCTTCGAAGCGAGAGGCCGTGGGTTCGATTCCCGCACTGAGACAAATGTTTGTGTGATCCACAAATATCACACAAACATTTCCCTCGTAATTCCTGATACCCACGATACAGATTTACCTAGTGTGGGGTCAGGACTATGTGTGTGACTGTTGGGTGTATTTATTTATTTGCTATAAATTGATTAACCCTTACATTAGTTATTTTTAAATGATTTTATGCATGTCTGTTAAAATTACATACATATGTATTCACGCCTGTATTCCTTGAAGGTAGGCAGAGGTGTAACAAGTACACTGACCTTTGACCGAACTTATTTCCGTCCCATGATGTGTCCCATAATATGTTGAAATTACTTTACTTATAACCCTATTAGAGACTCTAACTTCGCTAATTCTAATGTGACTTTTTTTATAGCATAGTCCGGCAAACGAGCAAGTGGGTCACCTGATGGTAAGTGATCTGTACCGCCCATGTACGCCCATAATACCAAAAGAATTATGGGCGCGTTGCCGACCTTAAAGGAAAGGGATAATTAAGGGAATGAGTCGGGGAGGGGATTTGGGCCTCCGGATATCTCACTCACCGTACGAAACGCAGCAAGCTGCTACTTTACGCCAGTTTTCTGTGAGACAGTGGTAATGACCCGGAAGAGCCTGCCCATACATGCTGTAGACAAGTGTCTACTAATAAGGAAAAACAGACTGCCTCGGTGACGCAATTGTACGACGGTGCTAAGGTTTCTGGATTAATTCCGGGTCGGATAAAGTTATGTATGGCGAAAGGCTCAGGAATGCCTTTACCACATCGTGAGATGGAAATAAGCTCGGCAAAATATGGGTGTAATGATTACACCTCTGCTTACCCCTTAGATGATTACAGGCATGAGTGCGTATGTATGTAAATATGTAAAAACAGATACGGAACCGTCTAATAAATACTTTTATAGAAAAGTAAATTATTAATGTTTATTTCCTTTCAGTAATACGGGCTCTTCGGATTTGTAGTATATTTCACATCCAACGCGTTATATGGGAATTATTTTTTTACCGTAAAAGCTATTTATTAGGTTGTCGAGATTATTATTCGTATATTGGCTAAAGTAGATTATTTTTTTTATTGAAGTTCGTTTATGTTGGCAAGGAGGTTTCGATATCTATACAAATAAATAAAATTGAAGTGTCTGTTTGTAATATTAAAATAACCGCTTTTTACTACATGCATTTGAATGTATATACCTACGGCTCATATACCAAAATATCATTTTTTTAAATTTTTGTTTATTTTTATTTTACACACTTTATACATGATACATGTACAGGCGGACTTAATGCCAGAGGCATTCTCTACCAGTCAACCTTTGGGGGTGCAGAGAATAAACAAGGCAGGTGTAAACAAGAAGAGAATGAGAAGAGAAATATTGAACATAATAGAATTATTATACATACTTAAATACAATTTTTGGCTGTTTGTTTCGGCTAATCTCTGGAACGGCTGGACCGATTATGACGGGAATTTCACTGGCAGATAGCTGATGTAATAAGGAGTAACTTAGGCTACTTAGGTACTTTTTTATCCCGGAAAATGACAATCACGCGGGCGGAGCCGCGAGCAAAAGCTAGTTATAATATATATGGGTACTTGTCTAACATGGACTGATGGAATTGAAAATTATGATATCAAACTGCTTATTAGGCTACGAACCTAATGACGAAGAATCGGCTCTACGCTAATATTATAAAGAGGTAAAGTTAGGAAGTTTTTTTTATTAGCTTGAATGACGAAACGAGCATGTCACCCGCCTGATGGTAAGGCCAACAGAAAGGGTAACAGAAGCAACACCACACACCACTGTAAATTACAAATCACTGCATGGACTGCTTTCGTCACACTAAGACAAAAAATAATAAGTCTCATAATGCCCAATGGTTTCGCTAGCTTCATTGTCCTTCAAACCAAAACACAACAGTGCTTGCATATTACTGCTTGGCGGCAGAAATAAACAAAGCGGTGGTACCAACCCAGACGGCCTCTATTGTGAAGTTGTGTTTCAAGTGGCTAACCTCCTATATTGTGAAGTGTGCGACTTTGACGTAATTTCTGGATTTCTACTGATTCAATTCTGAAAACTCTTTCACCAATAGAAAGCTATACCGAATAATCCTAAGTGCTCCTATCTATTCATAGGTTATAAAAATGCAATAATCAATAACCCCTTAACGGCTGAATGAATTTCGATAAAATTTGGCATACAGGTAGACCAAGATATGAATTAGAACATAGGCAACTTTTATCCCAGAAAACACATTTTCACGGGCTGAGCAGCGAGTAACTGCTAGTTAAATATAGGTAAATGTTAAAAGCCAATACAAAATATTACTTTATTTTGATGCCACTTCGCTAAGAAACCTTGAAAAGGGCAGTATTTCACCAGAATCTGATGTCAGTGAGCGGTAAATTGGCAAAACAAGCCCACTGTCCGACCCTTAGAAGCAAATAAACTTATTAGCTGAAAGGGGTTTGTGTAACGAAAAACAAGATTTCTTATTATTACACTCACCGGTTTCTTTGTCAAATATTTCCCAGACAATTCTCTTATTGTTCTAATTTCGTTGCGGTAATTGACGTGTAGATAATTAAGGAAGGCATTTTGTGACGGCGAGAGAAAAGTGTTTTCGGGTTGGTCGGTTTCGTTTCCTATTATTTGCTTCTAGCATATTATTTATGCGAACTGTCTTTGCTAAATAGCGATTGCAGCTAAAGATAGTCTTTTTAACAGAACAAAAAGAAGGGTATTATAACTCTGACTCCTATGTCTGTCTGCAGATGTGTGTGCGTGTGAATCTATCTCTGGCATCGTAGGTATCGCCTAAACTAATTTGACCAATATGAATGCATGTTTTTGGAAAGCTGGTTTAAAATGGTTCTTAGCTACGTCTGAAGATATTTTGTTCAGCCATTTATAACATACAGATGTTTCTATAATTGACGTCAGGGGTTTTAACAGTTGGGCTAGGTTATAGTTTATTGTTATCGATTGTCAGATAAATCCACTTATTGGTCATGACCGTCTGTGGTTTGCAGTAAACTTGACACCTGACTGACTCGAATATTTATGTAGTACGTCGTAGACAACAGCATGAATGGGCTGGCTCGACCGGGTCTTTGCCATTGTCTCACAGAAAATGGACTTAAACTGCCTGCCTAAAAACTGCCGTAAAGTAACAGCTTTCTGCTGCGTTTCCTACGGTGAGTGCGATATCCGGAAGCCCGAATCCCTCTCCCGTTCCTAATCCCTTAATTATCCCTTTTCTTCAAGGTCGGCAACGCACCCCGCATTCCTATAGAATTGGACGTACTTTACGTGATCACTTATCTTTATGTATCATCATTTGCATACGCTATGAAATAATATTCATGTTTGACTAGCGATACATAAAATATTATCTACACCTAAATTTTAATCAGCCTATATTTTACTCTTTTAAAGGTTATAAAACGTCATTAAAATAGTCTTTTACTGCTGACTAAATTATTATGAATGGTAGCTGCAAAATTTTTGATTAGTTGTCAGTTTCAGTAGACAGTCTCCGTGCCGTATCGAATAAGTGGCTGGTTTTGAACCGAGAGGCTGTGGGTTTGGTTTCCGCAACGAGATAAATGTTTGTTTTTAGTCTGGGTTTAATAAAACTCAAAGTGTCTCGTACTTTCCTAGTTCCTGATACCTACTATACAAAACTGTTATCTTAGTTTGGATTTAAAATTAAGTATTTGAGCATTAAATAGGGATTTAGTGGAGTGGAGTCGTGTCTCAACTTTCTTTATAATCAACGAAGCACGGTAAAATATCAGCCGAGTTACAAATTTCCAAACATATTTTCGAATAACTTTTTCGTCGAAACACAATTATAAAATTCCTATGCCGAGCCCGAAACTCAGAAGTATTCGGTAGTTAATTGACACTTGACGTGTGCCCTGCCATCGATCAACGTCGACGGGTCGGTCTGTGACCGATATTCACTTAAGCATGTCTTACCCTTTATAGAGATGTATTTTTTCTTCATGGAAAGTCTGCCTGTTTATAAAATTTTCATAAGTATTTATTCACATCATCTTCCAGTCAAGCCATACGTGCGGTCGACGATACATGATTTTATTGCCTTAGGTTTAAAAACAATCTGTATGGAATCACTTAAATTAAATAATAATATACATTGGATCTAAAAATGTTACATAATATTTAGATTCTGTAAAATTTTTCCTCTACCGCCAGTTTGGAAGTCGATAGACTGTTTCGGTAGAAAAGTACGGACAGAAACTCTATTATTGCTCTTTTCAAACCTGACTTACAAAGTTGTCAAAACATTAATACAGAGTATTTTAAATTGATTTTCTAGGTCAGAAGTTGGTGTCAATATTACAGGTTTATTGTCATTAAAAGCGGAAAGGCCGTGTTACAGGATTATCTCAAATCTAAGTTCATAACTATGTTAAAACCATAAATTAGAATCTAAGATTGTTTAAATACATTATCTTAGTTTGCTACTTTTAATAGCTGACTAAGGGCCCATTAAAGGAAAATCCGATGATTTAAAAGCATTAGCATAAGTTTCCAAACAGCCATGCTGTACGGGCAAGCACGTACACAAGTAAATTGTATCATCAGCATTTTACGCCATAGCGCATTATTGTGTTAGCATATTGAATCAGTTCGCATTCGGTCATCAATCATTCCGCGCGTACTCATTATATCATATCATACAAGTGTCTCAATATATCAATTTTATACCAAAAATACTTATTTATCAACTATCATTCTATCATAAAGGTACTGTACGCACTGTACACATGCAAAATGAACATACTCATAAAGCAAGCTACTCAGTAAAAATTGTGAAACACTCTTATAAAAGCATGATACAAAACAAGACTAAAATCCAATGAAAATACGGTAACCACGATCGTAATTCCCCACATTTGGGAGAAATTAGTTTTATTACAATAAAGTAAAAAGGGTTGTAATAAACGTATATTTAAATTAATTCAATTAGTCCCAACAACTTTGGGTGGATTTTCTATCGGGTTACTGTCAAATTAGATTGTATAGCGGAATTCTAATTGTGACCATTGAAAGGTGACCCATTCAATACAGCAAAGCTCTAGGCTTAATAGTCTAAACATTAGCAGAGAAATTACAAGGGACTAACCCTCCTAACCCATTAGCACGCGGAGGACCTGTAGGTAAAATGTTGCTTTCAAAACTACTTGTGTAGGAATTAGTTATTCACTATTTTAGATATAAAAACGCAAATTGGCGATTTCAATGGTGTGCTTTTTTGTGGATTATTCTTTGGATTAATAACATTTTCGGGATGTAAAATTTTATCTGTTTGGTAATTGCTAGATTATCAATGTAGATATTTCAACAGATCTTTTTATTTAACAGTATCAAGTAGGAATCCTGTTTTACCTTTTCAGAGGTTTGCACGATCAACTTCCGAAAACGTATTCGTATCGAAATGTCAAAAATTTGTTTGAGAATTCATATTAATGCTAGATCTCGATTCGAATACCTATTCGTAAGTTGTTCGTGCTCGCCCCTTAGTATTCAATCTATATATACTAAAAAACTGTAACTATCTTTTTATTCGGTCATTACGCAAAAAACTACTAGACTGATTTTGATAAAACTCAGTGTGTTTAAAACCATAACATTAGACTTAAATACTGATATTTATTTGATTTCGGAAGCTGGTCTCACGTTAGAGCTAATATTTTATGCAAAAGTTAGATATTTTTCTATTTATTTTTGTGCCAAAGTTTGTAGCGCAGTTGATTTACAACATAAACCTTTACTAGCATCATTACTATTAGAATGCATACATACGCACTCACGCCTGTAATCCCCGAAGGGGTAGGCAGAGGTGTAACTAGTACACCCACATTTCGCCGAGCGTATCTCCGTCCCACGATGTGATAGGGGGCTATCGCCATACCGGGCACAAATTCCAGACTCCGGGCTGATACTGAGAATTTCGAAATAGAAAAACCCAATACCACTTTACCCGACCTGGGGATCGAACCCGAGACCTCAGAGTTAGCCTCAATTGTAACGCGTACGCATTACAACTGCGCCACCGAGGCAGCCACTATTAGAATGCTTTAGTCCAATGCAGTTCAAGAAATAAAAGATGCATTCAACGTTGATGACATTGGCTATATTCCAATTTGAGCTACATTTTAGGGACCAGAGGTACTAACTGCCGTCGTCAGTTTGGACCGGTCTTAATGATCTGTCCACACAGGATGGATGCCTACATCTCTGTCGAATTTGCGATGGTGTTTCACGTACATAATATATTTCTTTCAATAAGATGGATGTGGGACATTTGGAAAGCGAGGTTTAGATTTTTCTTGAGCAATACGATCGTTAATTCATACCTAATGCCTGCTAGAAGTATGTAATATTTTTTTATAGCAGCGGTCAGTAAAGGAGCAAGTGTGGCACCTGATGGTGAGTTATCTTCATCGCCCATGAACATCTGTAATATTAGATGAATCATGTATGCATTGCCGATGTTAAAGCAAAGGAAGGAGAAGGGGATTTGGGCCTCCGGAATTCTCCAGGATTGGTATTAGTTGCAAGGTAACATAATATTTTATATTATATTCTAATAGTTTTTGATCGTGGCTCCGCAGTCTTGGCACTCTTTCCAGTCATATTTCCGGGATAATAAGTAGGTAGTATATGGAGATAAATAGATGTAAAGAAAATAAATAAATCATGTAGATCTCTTGCTGTGTAATGTGTATTTTTGCATCTATAATATTAATATAGATTGGTTGTGCTGTACGAGCATTAGATCTTCCCAAAGTAGATAAGGTTTGTAGATTGCCGATAGCGTATTCAAAAATATCTACTCAAAGCAATATTTCCTCATGAGTGGCCGTATCAAGGATTCCAGCGTCAAGTGCCGAGTTCACTACATTTGATTATCATATTTTTTTGTTACTCCCTTTTTATTTTTCCCTTGTGATTTTGGGAACGTCTATTTAGATATTGGATTCCGATATACTACTCATATTTATTACTTTTACGAATGTTATTGCGATGCATAATTTCGTTTCCCTTTTGTCTATTTTATTTCTTCCCCAATACCATCTGCAAGGAATTATTGTTTGAATATATTTGTCATGAATTTAATATAAGATGTTGTTGCGGTTTTCTGTTTTGTTCGACCTTGGGTAGGTTGGCTATATATTTCGACTAAGTACTTATAAAAATGTTATTCCCGAAAGTCTAGCCAGTAGGTACACCCACATTTATTCTTATTTACACCTCGTGTTTATGTACAGCTCTGTGTATAACCAGTACACCCATATTTCGACGAGTTTATTTCCGTCTCATGATGAGATAGGGGCTGAGCCTATCGCCGTACTGGACACAATTCCAAACTCTGGGCTGATACTGAATATTTCGTAATAGAAATACCTAATATTACTTTTACCTGAAGCGGGGATTGAACGCGAGACCTCAGCACAGCAGTCGTACCACGTACACATTAAAACTGCGCCACCGAGGCATTCAGCAGAGTACTTTGTCGTCGTAATACACGTATTCAGAGGGTGTACATACCCCTTTGGACTACGGCCATGCAGGTTATTGGCAAATCTAGCACTACCTTATCACCATGATAGGACCAGCATTTATATTTTTATCAAGACTCATTGCGGCCGAGTGAGCTTCAAGCAATTTCCGAGAGCACTTTACAAAATTGAATCATATTTCTTTAACATAGAAGAAATCTGTACGACACTTCTATATCATATATCAATGCTATTCGACAACATTGAGCGATGTCCTAATATCCGGCCTGAAATCGCACGGGCTGAGTTATGCTCACGCCCCACGTTTCATATAGCGATGCACGGATGCAAGATGCCACGACGCCAGATCGTGGAAAGAATTCGAGAAACGTCCATAGAGTCGAATCGCTTTTGCTGAGATTCCGTTAGGATCAAAATATTATGCGATATTTGTGAAATGCATCGTGTAATGTAGGTTTCTGGCGCGGAAGAGATTGCAATACTTAAATTGTAGGAAGTGCTTAATGCAGGTTACTTTTTTGTTGATTTTGGCGTAGAAGTATTTACTACTTACTGAGAATTGTACATTATCCTATGACAATTCTCAAAAAGCGTCATATTTTCTCTTACCATAATTCTCAAAGAGGCTTTGAGAATCTATAATTTTAAATATTATATCTATTGTAACGAAGTAGAACAATTGAAACACAATGTACACGACTTTCTCCATTTATTTGGGCAGAGTAACACTTTATATTCCGTTTAGCAACCAACTGACCCCGACAATAATTATTCCACCTTATTTATACCTTTTCACAAATAGTTCAAATTAGTAATTGTATTTATTATTGAACATGTTAGATCGTTCTAACTAACGTGTATATTATTTATAATTGAATAATTAAATAAGTCAGAGTATCTTATGGATTAACAGACAATATAACGTTTTACAATAATAGTGTGACGTCATAACCGTTGTGTTAATATTTAGTACTGCCAGCACTTATAACATTCGGCCATCCTGCGTAAACCGTGTCCCCACGGCTCCAGTTTCTTTAAATGAATTAAAGAAAGAATAAAATCGATTATTGATCATGTAGGCAATTAAAGTTAAAGCAGTTTTTTTTTTTAATATTAGTAGGTAGTTTATAATACTTTTATTATAGAAAAGTGTCAAATTGTAATTATTTTTAATAAACATATGGACCATGTGCATAAACCGAAACGACACGCGCTTTAAAACTACCACCGGATCCAAGACGACCCAGCCTGAGAAGACCCGGCGAAACAAACTCAGTGGGCTTACTTTACCACTGGAATCAACGCGACGCGACCCAGTTCTGAGAAGATCCAGCTAGTCAAACTCAGTGGGCTTGAATTTGGTCCAGATTTTCAATCCAAATTATTCAGGGAAATACAATATCCTACATTTAAATTTTAGGGGCGTTGATACGGACCATTGGTATTTTCGAATTTTTGTTTTAGAACTGCCACCGCGCCGGTCTTACTTTCTTCAGCAACTTCTCAATTCCTGGAACAGAAAACAATATACAGCAGTAACTTTCCTTTGTTATTATAACTCAATCTATACCTATTATAATATGTGGTTTTAATAATAGCTCCATCCCTATAATATCTTTTGAATTAACATGTCTTTTATGGACTTGATCACACAGATGTTCAAACTGATGTAAGCACATAGCTTAATTTATATGTAAGGGCTTGATCACACAACCACATAGCTTTTACTTATAAGCCACACAGCTTTCATTTTATACAGAATCACAAGAAATTATTTATATAAGACCACACAGCTTCTATTTATATAAGACCACACAGCTTCTATTTATATAAGACCACACAGCTATTTATATAAGACCACACAGCTATTTATATAAGACCACACAGCTATTTATATAAGACCACACAGCTATTTATATAAGACCACACAGCTATTTATATAAGACCACACAGCTATTTATATAAGACCACACAGTTCTTTATATAAGACCACACAGCTCTTTATATAAGACCACACAGCCATTTATATAAGACCACACAGCCATTTATATAAGACCACACAGCCATTTATATAAGACCACACAGTTTCTATTTATCCAAGACCACACAGCTATTTATATAAAACCACACAGCTTCTATTTGATTTATATGCCAGGGCTTGGACACACAGCTACCCCTACCGATGTTCCTTCAAACACACAGCTTGATTTTATATGTAAGGGCTTGGTCACACAGCTACCCATACCAATGTCTATCCAATCACACATACATACATACATAGATTCACGCCTGTTTCCCATAGGGGTACCCAGAGGCAACGGATTTCCACTTGCTACGATCCTTGCATACCACTGACCTCATTCACTCATTAAAATTTTCATACATGCACGTCGGTTTAGGGTACTCCTGACCTGGCCCTTCTCGAGAATATCTCGAACTTGATCTATGAAAGTTCGCCGAGGCCTTCCCCTCCCAACTATACCATTCACACTCGCCATGTATATTTGCCAATCACACAGCTTTATATAAATAATATAATAAATGGAATTATATGTATAGTCAATCAATACAGAGGTCTATCACGCATCCCAATAGAAAAGATCTTTAGCAAAATATATTTATCGGGTTCACCCAATTTTAACTACAGTGTGATACTGTGTATACTGCGCAGGAGAACAGATGTTATATAGCAAATTAGATTCCCATAGGTCTGTCTACCAGTTCACACAGAATAACTTTCGTTTCAAGGCTCGCATCCAGACCTATTTACATACATACGCACTCACGCCTGTAATCCCTGGAGGGGTAGGCAGAGGTGTACACCCACACTTCGCAGAGTGTACCTCTGTCCCATGATGTGATAGGGGGCGAGCCCATCGTCATACCAGGCAAAATTCCGGACTCCGGGCTGATATCGAGCCACTTCGTAATAGAAAACCCAAATATCACTTTTACTCGTCTCGGGGATCGAACCAGAAACCTCAGCGTCAGCTTCAGTCGCAACGCGCACGCATTACAACTGCACCACCGAGCCAGTCCCATTTGTCTTACCTGTTATTACTAAGTTGATAATCATGTGCATAATTATATTACACATGTAACATTTGCTATATTATACTTACAACTCTATAATAATATATCGTGACAATTTTGCCTTGTTTGTTATTTTTAGTTGCACAAATACAATTTATGGTTGACCTTGTTTAATAATAATAAAATTTTGTGAAGCAACTTACACTTTTCTCTTAACTGTATTAGTATAATAACATGGTGTAATGAAATTTATTTACTGCTGTCAGCATTGAATTTATGATATTTGGATGACAATTATTTATCTACTAATTTAATTATGGGTATTTTTTTTTTTTTTTTAATTGTTATGAATCATACCTATCTACTTCTTGGTCAGTGTCAGTAGAGGTGACAGACACAGGCCGTTTCTAAGGGTGAAGGGAAATACCAGCAATTACTATGCTAAATTTTCTGTACCCCTGCAGTTGTACTCAATTACACTACTTCTTCAAAGAACTAACTGATTTGTAGCATATTTAATCCATTTCCTAAGATTACGTTTTCATGGGAGCAAGCATGTTGGCAATAGTATATTATTTTAACTCCCAAGAGTATATTATGCAGTGAATGGTCCTGTGTACATTTATGGTATTTAACTCTCGACCATTAAAGAGGGTTTCGTAAAAGGTTTTTCCTACTTTAAATTATCTTATTATTTTGTAACCAACTTGCATTATAATCTCTCTTAACCGTTATTTTTGTATTGCGTTAAAATTTCTAGCAGATCAGGCGATTAAAACTGGCCAAAGTGTCAATAACAACAGAATAGGAGTTTACGAGTATATACGAGCTTCCTTTACAGTTGATGGCCAAAGCCCTGTATTGTACGACGAATATATGGCCTGTCTGATCTAAGATTTTTATAATAAATTGTATTTAGCCCAATTTTGGGATCACAAAATGCTCCTTATGGTTTCTTACACAAAGTAGTCAAGAAGTCCAAAAATAATATTTTATAAATTGTCATAAGTCATTCGTCGCAAGGTTTCTACTCAAAACTACTCAAAGCATGCTTCATGAATTCACCTAGCTTATTCTAAATCTAGAGATCGAATTCTTGTAATGTGAACCACCACAGAGTTGTACAGAAAATCGTTATTGAAGTGATACTTTTTTTAGGCGCGTTGAGCACTTTTTGGGTGAACAAAAAGAAATCGTGAAACTCGCGTCATCGTCACCGAACGCTTTTCACGAGTTATATGTATACTGTGTATATTTGTGTACTTCTTGGGTGAACAAAAAGTGTGAAACTCGCGTCATCGTTACTGCACGCTTCCCATGAGCTATATATGTACTGTGTCATATATATATCTCCGTGCATTATTAGTATACATTATATATATACAAAGAGTATATCTCTCCACATATACATCTGTAGCGCACGGCGCGGTATGCCTCATATACATGCAATATTTATGATCAAGGATTAAAGTTTAAATTGGTCATTAACACTTCTTTACAAACCAATAATAATTTATAAATAATAATCTAATAGCTCGACAAGTTACTTAGTTTTTCACTTCTATCGGCAGTCCTCAAAGACTGCACCTATATAGGTACTTAAATTATTATTATTTACTTGGCTTCGTTCAATAAGGCTAATGCTCCATAAGAGAGATAGAGTGAGGGTGAGAGATACTGTGTGTGTGTGTGAGGAGTGCGTCATATGTTACTGTACGTTTACGTTACTGGTGACTAGTAATGGCAATTATTGCTTTTACGATTTAATTTCATTAGCAAGTGAATTTTCGTGTCTTAGCAAACTAATCATTTGTGCTAATGCTATTTGCTAATACTAATATGACTCAATAACTTAGTGTTCCCGGGCTGCGACGCGCTAATACACGAATTATGAAGCCACAAATGAATCATTCTTCACATACTTTCGCAACTGTATTTAATTTGCGAAATGCTAAATGAGACTTCGCATGCAAAAATTAATGCGAATGCTAATTAATCCAATACTACTGGTAACCTTACTAAAATAGAAAATAAGTTCTAAGTAGCCGATCCTTTAATAGTTTATATCCACCCACACATATTTTACTAGTAGTTGTGTGCACTTCATTTGTTTTTGCAGTTGTAAGTAATTGCATATAACCTTTCCTAAGGGCAATCCTTCCAGTACTGCAGGCCTAATATGAGTTACTAATACATTCAGTTTTCGAATTCGTATAAAATTACTACCGTCGAAGTGTCAAACTAGTAATTCATACGGTAATAAAGAAAATAATCGCTTGAAAACTAATTTCATATTCTATTATTATGAAATAGAATAAACCATATAATTAATTTTAATTCATCATAGTTCCCACTAGTGGCTACTAATATTTGACATATTGAGAGAAAACGGGAACTTTTATAGTTTTACAAAACTATTAAAACTTGTACTAGGCCTACTGATGCCACAGGGTGCATGTCGTCATTAAGGTAGAGAGATGTTTTCACAGACTCTACTTGGAGTCATTTGTATTAAGTGTACAAAATACAGCTGTTAGTCAAAAGCATTAGTCAAAACGAAAAGCATTTTGTAATAAAATAAGAAGACTTATAGTAGCCAGACAGAGTTATGAATGCAGTGTTTGGTCTGGAGTCTTCCTGAATACTTCTCCTTGAGTTCAGTTAAGATTGTGAAAAAGAATGTACTTCATAACTTATTCACTTGATCAACAAACGGAAGAGAGTACTGATCTTTAATAGTATTAGCAGTTAAGTCAATTATAAGAGGATTTTAATAATTCTTAATAAACTGAATATTATACCATATTTCCGTAAGAAAAATATTCCTACAATGCTAGAATGAGATGCTCACTACGCTTGCTCTGATTTAATTAAATAAGTAGGCAATAATCAGACACTGTCCCTCTAATGATAGGTGCCTCTAATAAGTTATTGATTTCCCAATTACATTTCTCTATAGGACAGCTGATAAAGTTTACAACAGAGTTTATTAATAATTATTCACATGCTTTTTTTTTAAAATCTGTGCAACTCTAATTTTCGGTAGGTACTTCAGGCTAATGAGTGATAAAACCTTGTAATGATGGTAGGTATATTATCAGTTCCACTAAGGTGACTGATCAATTTAATAAATGTTAGTACACTACCTGTTCTCGAACTATACACATATTGTCATATATCCGCCTTAGCTACCATCACATAAGCGTACACAGTTCAAATCTGAGTCATAAATTATAATACGAGTATGGCTTGTAATAATTTGGCTCCAGACAACATACTGAAGAAGTTGAATTCACTTATATAACAATCATGGATTGTCAAATTATTGATTAATAATAATTATAGTAATATCCGATGCTATTTATTTAGGCAACTCGTGTTCTATTTAAATAAAGCAGCCCAATAGAATACTTACGCAATAAAAACAGGGTTAGTTTACATAATTTGCTGCACTTAATTATATAATCTGCCAAACCTTTCACGACTGTAGTACTCGGCTCAACCACAATTTTTTTTTTTAAGTCTGCGCGCACCCACACTAATTTAATAATTTATTGCTAGTAAGTATCTATAAAAATGCTAGAAACTGCCGTCTACTTTCAATCATATATATAATATGTAGTACATAACTAACCTTTTGTGATTGTAATTGCGAAGTTCCAGCAGGCGGAGACTCGACTGTGTCTGCAGCGCCGCGTTTCCATATTTAGTGCACCGTTGTTAAGCCAGGTGTATTTGCTTTGTCTTACGATCGAAATTTAGGAGTAATCACGGCATTCCTGGGGCTACAAGTATTCATTTGTTTGAGGCGGTAGTAAGGAAAAAAAAAGGCATTTTTTTCCCGTCTTCGTAATAGTCCTGTAGGCCGATTTGTGAAGGCTTGATCCCACTTCTGAGATGTAACGAAGTAGAACAATTGAAACACAATGTACACGACTTTCTCCATTTATTTGGGCAGAGTAACACTTTATATTCCGTTTAGCAACCAACTGACCCCGACAATAATTATTCCACCTTATTTATACCTTTTCACAAATAGTTCAAATTAGTAATTGTATTTATTATTGAACATGTTAGATCGTTCTAACTAACGTGTATATTATTTATAATTGAATAATTAAATAAGTCAGAGTATCTTATGGATTAACAGACAATATAACGTTTTACAATAATAGTGTGACGTCATAACCGTTGTGTTAATATTTAGTACTGCCAGCACTTATAACACTATCTATAACAGATACTTTAATGTATACTACTATACAAGCTGCGTGGTAAATAAAAATTGTTTCACTAAGTTGTGGTCAATTGACCGTAACTCAATATTACCATCTCGCTTACTCTCAACTAGAACCACTATCGCGCTCACTGTTTATGATCTGTCAAACTTCCGCGTTTTATGCTATTTTCAGCCTGGCGTTATCCTGGCTTAATGCCAGGGTCCACCTTCTCATACTATAGATTTGACGGTATTTGGTATGTAGAGCGACCCGCTGCCTGACCCCCATGACCCACAACGGGAACCAAGTTTCGCCATAGCCTCGTCCGTTAATCATCATAGTGTACCACATGCAGGATGAGTTGGCTTTGGGCCTAAGATGTTGCTGGCCCACTTAAACTCTATATTCATTATATTTAACGTTAAATAATATATTTCCGCAACTTTACATATAGAACTATATAACTATAGTTTTTATGCTGAATTCCTTCTATAACTGAGTTTCTTAATATTTTTTCTCAATACAAACGCACCCACGCCTGAACTCCCCGAAGGAGTAGGCAGAGGTGTAACTAGTACATCCATATTTCTCCGAGGTTATTTCCGTCCCAAGATATGATAGGCGACGAGCTTATCGCATTACCGGGCACAACCAGACTCGGGGCTGATACTAAGCACTTCATGATAGAAAAACCCAATATCACTTTAACATGGATTAAACCCGAGACCTCAGCACAGCAGTCATACCGCGTACGCATTATACGCCACTGAGGCAGTCAAAAGCGTGTCATTCTTTTCAAAACAGTGAATATTTCCAAAGCATGTGTAGAAGTCATTGTGACCTTTTACGTGAATCTATAACTGAAATAGTCCTAACAATATTTATTTATTATAATATGACAAAAAACAATACTCAAGTACAAGCCGCAGAAATTAGCGCAAGTTGCGAAATAAGCGCGTCATAATAAATAACGGAGCGGTCCATTCGTATGACAGGCGGCACTTCTACCGCTGTCAAGGAACTCGCTGTTCACACACCACTAGAGTTTGTTTTTATTATGGTTCTGTAGGGAAATTGGCAAAAACCCTTGTAAATTTGCTTTAGATCATGTTTATGACTCAGCTATACTTTTCTCTGTTAAATAAATTGATAAATTATTATAAATTATGTGGCTGCCTATTATTAAAAAAACGCTCTACACACGTCAAGTCCATCGTATAGCACATTCTTAAACTTATTATATCATGGCTCTGACCGCGTGAATAATTTCTGCGACAAAAAGTAGCATCTGTCGTAACCCAGATCATGGTCCTGTGTGCCAAATTTCATTCAGCCACATTTCATCCAAATTCATTCAGCCGTTAAGGTGTGATAGATTAACAAACATTACCTACAAATTCACAATCCTACATATCTAAACAAATCTAAACTTTCACACTTTTTATAAGTCTGGATAACGAAACGAGCAGGTCGCTCGTCAATGCTGAGCGCTACGCCTTCCGATAAACAGGAACAACACTACATAAGAAACTTGAATTACAAAGCACTGCATGACATTGGACTTCATTCCAAGACATAAGATGTAAATCCCATAATGTCTAGTAATTTAAAACATTAGTAGGATGTTTATTGGATTGTTTAGTAGGAGGATATTTTATGACATAATTTTATTAACTTCTAGTATGCCTAGACTGAAAGCCATGAGTTCCACCGATGTGTTTTTCTATTGCTGATTTATATAGTAACTAGCTTTCGCTCGCGGCTCCGCCCGCGTGAATAGGCTTTTCCGAAATAAAACGTAGCCTATAACCGTCTCCAGGATCTCATCTATCTCTACATCAAAATTGGTTCAGTGATTTAGGCGTGAAAGCGAAACAAACAAATAGATTATTTTTTTTCCTAAAAAGTGCCTACTTATGTTACTTCTTATACCTCCAAGAATATGTGTACAAAGTTTCATGATGATCGGTTAAGTAGTTTTCGCGTGAAAGCGTAACAAACAAACTTACATTAACATTTATAATATTAGTATGATAAGTAGTATGTATAAGTAGTAGTAGGCAGCAATCGGAACAACTTGTTATCAAAATTACTTTATGATAATTAGTATATACGGAACCCTAAGTGCACTCGAGTACATCACGTACATTGTTGCGCATTTCTCTTATTATTGTTTCAGTTAAAACACAATTTCTTCGCGGCGACAGCTTGTTACAGACAACATATTTTTTTAGATGATCATTCGTTTTAAAACAATTTTTAGTTGTTTCTTTTGTGCTAGGAGTTTATAATAATTATAAATACAACCAACAGTCACACAAATAGTCTTGACCCCACACAAGGTTAACCTCTGTCGGGAGTATCGGGAACTACGAGGGACTTACGGTCCTACAACACCCAGACCCGATACCGATATTTGTAGATCACACAAACATTTGTCTCGGTGCGGGAATCGAACCCGTGGCCTCTAGTTTCACAGGCTAATCGTCCGTCGCGTCACGGAGGCTGTCAATTTCAGGACGAGTTATTCAAATAATACAACTGTACATGTTTTATTTGTCTGAATAACGATACGAGCAAGTCTCTTTCGTGGTAGTAAGCGCCATACCTGTCCTTTACAGTAGCTACACCAAACAAAACTTTGAATTAAAAAACATACACGGCACTGAACTGCACTCATCCTCCCGAGAAATAATAATGTTAAATTTTATAATGCACAGTAATTTTACTGGCTTTAAAATTATTTAAACTGGATCAAATAGTGCTTACCTACCTACTATAGCTATCTGGCGGGTTCTTACATACAGTATACAAGAATCTGCGTGGATAGCAAAGCAACCACGTTGTAAGTTTAGTTCGTGTGAAAGGAATGTCGGCCAACGAGACGTGAGAATCTCTTGACGGTTGCTATAATTATGTTGGCCTAATTACTACGATGGATGAATAGAAGTTACTGTTTAAATTATAAAAAGTAGCGTCAATGCGTTAGCTTAGAAATATTTTAACAAAAATATTTCAAAGCTAACTACTATATTATTATCTTGATAAAAAGTTTTATTTTTATTTATTTTTTTATAGTATAGGCCGGCAAACGAGCAAGTGGGTCACCTGATGGTAAGTGATCTCCACCGCCCATATACGCCCACAATACTAAAATAATCATGGGCGCGTTGCCGACCTTAAAGGAAAGGGATATGTAAGGGATTGGGAAGGGGAGGGGAATTTGGGCCTCCGGATATCTCACTCACCGCACGAAACGCAGCAGCAAGCTGCTACTTTAAACCGGTTTTCTGTGAGATAGTGGTAACGAACCGGACGAGCCGGCCCATTCATGCTGTAGACGAAACTGTCTACAGCGTGGCTCTACCACTCAAATAATAAATAATATATAATAATAAATATTAACCAAACAAGCAATTGTAGAATTGAGTTAGTTACGAAGTCCTTTGTTTTCTCTAAACTTCGATATTTTCTGGATAATTCTGTCTCAATACGAATTAGCGAATCTCGATAAGCCAATTAATCAAAATGAACCCAGTTTACCGACTGACAAAAAGTGTTTTAATTAAGATTAAGGAACCGTTACTTTGTTAGCGAAATATCAACAAAAAGCTTTGGGTTTTTGTCTCCACAGTAGTTAGGAGTTCGCTGGAGACGTGCCAAATTTAGCGGAAACTTTCCCAACACTTCATAACTTAGTCAGTTTTACAAATATTCTATTTTGTACTTCGTAACTGTTTGTTATTCAGAATTTAAATTAATCACCTGAATAAGATTATTGTCTCGATCTGTGTTTGTTTTAGATCTTGAACTGAGTTTGTGGATAAGTGTGATCTCTTTAACGTTCAAGTAAAATAAAAAAATAAGTACAGGTACGGAGGATGTAAAAAAACCTATAGTAGGATGCCTGACTGATCCAAGCAATATTTAACAACATACTCAAAACTTTGGATTAGGTACAACGTATGCCTCCGATCATAATCCCAAGCCATAAGATGTTAAGGCCCGTAATGCCCTTTATTGGTTTTAATATACTTCAAGGCTTAAAATAACTACTTATAGAAGGTAAGATGTCCAAAGAACGCGTACTAACAATCGTAAGTTGAAAAATCGCTAAGTGTGTTGTGTTTACATGCAACGTCACGCACACCAACGCAAAAGAAATGTCAGCTAAAATGTATTTTTAGAATCTGGTAATTTGTAGATGAGCAAAATGTGTTTCATATATTGATTTATAAGTAAGGATCATAAACATAATATGGTGATTAGTTATTAGTATGGTGATTGTAGTTTGGAGCCATATGTGACTCCAATTGAACGGCTTAAATTTCGTGCGTGTACTTAGTTTCTATTTACTCTAAGATTTCAAGGACAGTTCTTACATATTAATATAATAATATTTATTTACTGAAAAATTACATACGTCATTTAAAATACGATTATTCCACGAAAATGGGAACTTAACAATAATTAGAAGACGTGAGTAGATTGTTTGTGGTCCTCACACTAGGCAAAACCTGTATCGTGAGGACCCTAAGTTTTCAGATTTATCCTTAAGATAATAACCAGAGTACGTCGGGCGACACGAGCAGTAATAAATATTATTTCATAGTAGGAAAAGGGATAAAAACATAAATCAAAAGTAAACATAAAAAGACATACTGCTGTTTGATGACACAGATAGGCAAAACGTGGTACCCACCTATAGAGACTCTCGTATACCGGAAACCTGCCTTATCTATGCGTTGAAAATTACATTGAAAATAATTCTATCAAATTGCACTTTCAAATATTGAAATTTCTCCAATATATATTATATCACAAATAAGATCTCTTCATCTTCAATATTCAAGACGCAAACTATAACTATCTAGTTTTGTCTACAAATGATGTAGCCAGAAACTTGCCTGGAGCGTTCAGGAAGACCAAGTTCATTAACTCATCACTTTTCGAGTAAGGAAACTACCTGGCTATCTAATTTAGATATCAGTTTCACTTGCTTGTTAGAAATCCAGACTTGGATGTTTCAAACTTGTTTAATGAACTAGATCGTTTCCAAATTAGTGCTTTATCAGTTGGTCATTTAGGATTATAATGGTAAACTGAAACATTTCTAGACTTAATTAAAGTTTTGTGCCTTTATATTGTGATGCTAGTTCTGTATGCGATATTCTAGTACAACAAGTACTTGTGTTAATTCTTCAATTATTAACCCCTGATAAGGTTTGCGTCTTAACGAATGGACCGATTTCAATAAGTTTTTTGTTTAAAAACTGGATTACTCGAGAGGGTTCTTAAAATCTATTGAGATGTTTAAAAATTACAGATGTTTTTCCAACTGACTGACTCGGTGGCGCAGTTGTAATGTGTAGGCGACTGCTGTGTTGAGGTCTCTGGTTGAATCCCCGGTTCGGGTAAAAGTGACAGTGGGTTTTTCTATTTTGATATGTTCAGTATCACCCAGGAGTCTGGATTCGTGCCCGGTATGGTGATAGGCTCATCCTCTATCACATCATGGGATGGAAAAACCTCGGCAACATTAGGGTGTACTGCATCTACTTACGCGCCCCCCATTGACCTTTCATGAACATAAAATTAAAGGTTCACTAATTTTGAACTAATTAAAGAAACTTTTGTCAGAAGGTCAACTCATCTATAATCTTTACGAATTCGGCTGATTCAAACAAAATGTTTCTACGAAGCCACGCAGTTTTGTTTACAGGATGAATGGTCCAGCTTGGGTTGTTACCACGGTTTTACAGAAAACCAAAATATGGGGGCCAAATCCCCTCCCCTTCCCAAACCCTTATTTATCGATTTCCCTAAAATCGATTTTCTCTTTATATTTTTATTGACACTGACATTTATTGTGACAGCCTTAGTGGCGCAGTGGGTAAGTCGGCTGTGATACGAGAGACCGTGGTTTCGATTCCTTCACAGAGAAAAATGATTGTGTGATATAGGATATTTGTTTCCGAATTCTGTGAAATGGTTGTGAGACTATAATTTCCTCCCACGATACGTGGTATCATAGTGTAGTAAAACTGGAGTGTAAGTGGGCTGACAACATCTTAGGCCAAAACACCTCATCTGCACGTGATCTATTCTGCGGACTTATGGACTGGATGTTGTTGTAGGGACCAGTTCCGCATCTCCAAATCTACATTAATATTATAAAGTTGAAAGATTTTTATTTTTGTATGTAACAAATAAACTTAAAAACTACTGGACCGTATTCAAAATTCTTTTGCCGTTAGAAAGCTACTGAGTAACATAAGCTATTTTTTAGCCCGGAAACGGCCATTCACGTGGGCGGAGCCGCGAGCAAAGTCTAGTATCTAAATAATATATTCACAAAATTTTGTCGTGGAACATTTAAAGTCAGGTATGACTTTGGACGCGAGCCTCAATATTAAAGTTAAACAGTTATTAAATTTATGCTGCGGCCATTCAATAAAACTACGTCGTGTTTTTCATACCCGTGAGTTTGAATACCATATCCTGAGTCCTGACACGTTATTAAAAAACTTTAATATTAACATACGTAGTCATCGCACTTTACTTTCAGTATTCGAATTGTACATTTTTAAATTTGTATTTGGAAGTTCTGTTTTTGAAATATGCTATAAAAACACAAATTTAGGCATTTATTTTCTGCTTCCATCGTGTATTTATGATGGTTTTAATGATGCTCTTCATCAGGTTTATTTTTTGTGTGCAAAGATTTTTTCTTATTTTCATATTAATTATTGCAGTGGTTACTGCTTGCAACTGGAGTGTGACTCCTGTCAGTTCATAATAGCCGGGACCGACTGTTCACGTGTCTTTTATAGCACGGAGATGCTCAGTTGAAATACCACTAAGCGGTCACCCATCCATAGACTGACCGCGCCAAGGGTTGCTTAATTCGCTAATCGTTTGTTGATTAGTGAGTGCAACTGTCTATGAGCGCTTTGGCAATAGGCTGACATAACATGAGGCCTTCATATGTTAAAAGACACACATATATACCTAAAATATTTCAAGTATTTAATAAATAAATAAATGTGATTAATTAATTCTTCATCCACTTAGCAGTATGTTATCGAAAAGGCTTACAGTTAACAACTTTATATTTATGTTTAGTTGTGCAACAATACGGTACCGAGGATATTGCGTCAGAAGATTGGTGGTTGGAATATAGCCAAATCTGATCCGGTCACGTTTACCATTTTTACTCGATCTAAAACTTCTAAAGTTTGCGAAAAATGTTATTATTATTATTTGACTTGAGGCATGGTGTACTGAGCATTTGTCATTGTATTGATTTATTCCTTTACCTGTAAACGTTAATGGCCAGTTATTTAATTTATAACTCTTTTGTTTCTTTCTTACTTACGATAAATAGTTTGAAAGTAAAAGAGACAAACAATTGATCAATGAATTAAAATGTTTATTTTGAACGTCCTTAACATTAATTTCAAAGAGTTCTCAACGACCATACGCTTATCGATCTAATGTCTCTAGTGAAGTCAGAATCTGCCTTTGTAGGTTTTTTTATTAGCTTGAATCACGAGACGAGCAGGTCGCTCGCTTGATGGTAAGCGCAACGCTTGCCCATAAAGAGAAGCAACGGCACACAAAACTTTGAATTACAAAGCACTACATGGTACTGGACTGCGCTCGTCATCCCGAGACATAAATTGTTAAGCCTCATAATGCCCAGAAATTTTACATTGTTGTTTGGTGGCAGAAATAGACAAAGTGGTGGTACCAACTCAGACGGCCTCTCATACGAGAGACCTACACCTATCAACCAGCTTTGTCTATTTCTGCTGCTAAACATTGCTCGTTGTACCTACAAATACATACATAGACTCACGCCTGTTTCCCATAGGGGTAGGCAGAGACAACGGTACCTAAACATTTTGCAAGTTATTCAATAACCGTCAAGTCATCCGTATTTAAGTCAATATCGACAATGTGAACCATATTTCGCCATTGGTTCGACCGGTAATCAGCCGAGTATACCACGTGCAAGTGAGTTTGCTTCAGGCCTAAGGTGTTAATGGCCCACTTATTAATTATTTTTTTATGTTTTTGTTTTAATTAATTATTTATGTTTTAAGGACCATAAATCTCTGTTCAAAGGAAAATCTCCTTCGTATCCGTAACACAATGATTGTTTTCGTAAATGCAAACTTTTGCTCTTGTTAACAGAATATAACAACGTCGCAACTCAAAGTTTGTTCGTGTAAACAGCATGTTCTAGCTTGTTCTAAGTGCAAAGAGGATTAACAACGTAACAGAATTTGAGTTGTGAAATAAATGTAATATAATTTGTGTTTATTTATGTTTTGTAGTTACACGAGATAGTTGTAAGCCAGGATCAGTGGCACGCATATTTCGACACCGAGCAATGAAACTCGGCGAGTCTCTGGGAATGCAAATCTGTCTTTATCCCGCAACGAAATGCATCAACGAAAATTAGGAAGGAGTTGGAAATAATGGAAATAAGTTTTGTATCATCATCATCATCAGCCACAAGACGTCCACTGCTGAACATAGGCCTCCCCTAATGCCTTCCAGGCTGACCTGTTGGAAGCGGTCTGCATCCATCGGCTTCCTGCAACCCTCAAAGAAACCAAACCAACAAGATGGACCGACGACCTGACAAGGGTTGCAGGAAATTTTGTGTACTTATCGGTATTTTCTGCCTGACGTTATCACGGCTTAATGCTAAGGTCCACATTCATAGATTTGACGGTATTATTATGTGGGGCCACCCGTCATCTGATTCCACAACGGTAACTAAGTTTCGTCAGTGCCTCGTTTTAATCAGCAGAGTGTACCAGGTGCAGTAGAGGTTAGCTTTGGGCCTAGATGTTGATAGCCCACTTCTATTTGTGTGGTTTTGTTAACCCTCTAGCAAGTGGGTCACCTGATGATAAGTGATTTTCAACGCCCATGGACGCCCATAATCATACCAGAAATATCATAGGCGTGTTACCGACCTTAGCGGAAAGGGATAATTAAGGGATTGAGAAGGGTAGGGGGATTTGGGTTTCCCGGATATCTCATCGTATGAAATGCAGCAGCAAGCCGCTACTTTACGTTGGTTTCCTTTGAGACTAATAAAATCTATGCTTTTGATATGTTATGTGATTTTACTACAATAATAGAGAGAGAAAGATATATATATGTTGAGATTAGACACTAAAATCACGGTTGTAAGTGGGCCTAAGAGAGTAATTAATACCAACTAGTGATGTAGATATATAAGAGGCAATATCGCTATCTACCAAATAACGTATACTATAATGTAGGTTTGCCGATCTGCGGTAATGTAATTAAACTTATAGAAAGGGGTTGGTTGAGGACTTGTACGAGCGTTTTAGGGTTTTGTTCCAGTCTTTGAAGATGAAAGATATCAGAAATTCAATATGATTGCGGCTTTTTAATTTACGAAAATAAATGTGGGGCATGGGCTATGTCCTAATCCAGGCCATGATCTACCTGTGTGCCAAATTTCACTTAAAAAATCAGCCGTTTAGGCGTGGTTGACTATCAAATATCCAAATTCACAAACATCCAAACTTTTACATTTATAATAGTAGTAATCTATTCCTTAGAGAGAGGCAGACGGTCGGTCGTAAAAACTACAAGCTAAAGTTTTCTGTAATGTGTCAAAAAGCATGTTGCGCCGACCCCACTGCAAGTAGGCAGGTGGAAGAAGATAAGAACCATCCCAACTCAACCAGCTTTCAAACAAAAAATATCGCATTAAAATCTATCCAATCGTTTAAGCGCTACGATGCCACAGACAGTGACGCACATACCCACAGACAATGGAATAAAACTTATTACATCCCTCTTTTTTGGGAGGTTAAAAATGAATAACTGTTATGAATAGTAATTGCATAAATATTTTTACTAGCCCTGTATTATACACGCCCCACTGCTGGACATGGACCCCTTCTACTGAATGAGAGTGGTTAGGTCTTAGTCCACCACGCTGGTTTAATGCGGGTCGGTAGACTTTACTTACCTTCGAAATCCTTATGGTAATCTTCTACATACATACCTGTACTCAATACAGATGTCCTCCCGATGTTTCTTTCACCGTTAAAGCAAGCAATAAAAAAAACTGAAATAGACCCTTGCACAAAAAAAAAATGTAATTAACTCATAATTCATAAACAATGATTGCTTGGTGGTGATGGTTTAAAAGAAAATCTTGTGCAGTGGCCTATTATTATTATTCTTATCAAAAATTACCAGTTTGTGTCTGCTCATTGGGACTGTTAGTGGTAAATCTGTTTAAATCTGTAATTGACCTTACTTACCTTACCTTCTTAGTATATACACCTGTACATATACTTAAAGATTACCTCTTTTGTATTAGGCTGTAGATTTTTCAATATAAATAAAATGTGAAATTATCAATAAAAAAACTCTGAGGTGCATGCTCTTGGGGCTTCGAACCTGTGACCTACATCTCGACAGTCCATACTACTACTCGCTGAACTATTGTTACTTATATACATACTTAAATATATATTTACATACGTATAGGTTTAAAAAATACAATAAACTCTTTTTGGGAACGGAAATAGACAATGATTGTATTGGTTTCGAGTGTAACATAGCAAATCTGTCCTATCCGATATTGATACAGGCGGTGAATCGACGATTGTATGGTTTTCCGACCACGTCAGATATTCAATAATCGGGAGAAGTATAAAATCATGCTCAGTTTACTGGAAGTGATTCAATATTTCGTTTACAGTTCGCTGATAATACCGAAGAGTGTATCATAACTAATATTATAAATGCGAAAGTGAGTTTTTTGTTTGTTTGTAACACTTTCACGCCTAAGTCGCTAAATTGATTATGAAGATTTTTGGTACAGAGATAGATGGGACCTTGGATACGGTTATAGGCTACTTTGTATTCTAGAAAAGACTGTTCACAAAAAAGTTAGTTTAAAATAATATTCAACATACTTACAATATACGTTATTTATTTATTTATTTATAGACTTTAGCTCTACCGATGAGACTAATAATTGTAGCTGCCATTGTATTTCTAAGGTGTTCTCGGTCATCGATGTCACACTATTTTACCGTCTACCTCCACAATTATTTTAATACCGGAGGTATGCCTGTGATTTTAAATTGAGTTGTGTTAATTTGTTAATATTTAGTTTACTTTGTTTACATAATTATATATACACCTAACTATTGAAATAAAACTAGTTTATACGGATTTTATCGCGATAAAATCCGTATAAACTAGTTTTATTTCAATGTGTAGCTAATATTCGCGTAAACCTAAGAAATCACTACACCTAACTACTCACTCTGGTCCCCAAGATCTGTATCTTGGGGGCCTAGCCTAGTTTGGGGCCCCCCTGTCAAGCATTGATTTGTAAATTTGTTTTATGCACTAATTCGTTTTTGTCATATGTTTGTATTTTTGTTCTCGGTTATATGTTTAGTGCTCAATAAAGTTTATTATTATTATTACAATGGTACAGTTTACATACATAGCATCTCTGAATGGGTAGGTAAAGGTACCTACCGGGCCTATCGGGGGTGTTAATTCCAATCCCAGACAGTCTAAAACATTAAGATGTTTTTTTTATTATTAGGGTAAATAAACGTTATTACTTTGGTTTTGGTTTACTTTACAATATATTAAGTTACACAATATAGAATTTACAAATTAGTACATATAATAATGTCACGATATTTTCCACGACATGCATACATTTTCAAAAAGTCTGAGGTTTGGTGCCGAACTGAGGTTTAACACATGACATCCATTTGAATAGTTCGAACCACTACCAACTTACTCCTTTAAAAATATACATACATACGCACGCTTGTAATCCCCGAAAGGGTAGGCAGAGGTGTACCTAGTACACCCACATTTCTCTGAGCCTATTACTGTCCCATGATGTGATGGGCATTTGGCGCCTAAGGCATTTTGTGATAGAAAAACCCAAAATCACTTTTACCCGGCTCGGAGACCGAACCCGAGACCTCAGCAGTCGTACTGCGTACGCCTTACAACTCTCCTAAGGCAGAAAAAACAAAAGTAAAAATTTAAAATAATGAAGCTACAAGTGCATTACGGTCTTGCGTGTTGCAATACAGTATACAGGAGATTGAAGATTAAAGAGAACTGGTCTTTATTTATTTAAACGGAAAATGAGTTTTAAAAATGTAAGAAACGTTACGTCTGGTAATGCGGACTTTCTTAGAATACACTAACCCAGTAACCCTGTAATATTATGTTACCTTTTCATTTCTAAGTAAATATTATTCAAGACATAAAATATAACACTAAAATAAATACTTAGTATTTTACTCAAAATTGGTTCAGCGATTTACACGTGACAGTGTAACAAACAAACTCACTTTCGCATTTATAATATTAGTTAGGATACATATACATTCATGCCTGTAATCGCCGAATGGGTAGGCATAGGTCTAAGCGTACACCTATATTTCGCCAAGCTTGATGATGATGTGATAGGGAGACGAGCCTGAAATTATAACCGTAATCAAATTGATCTTTTTACTCTAAATAACACTTTAAAACCTTGTAATAAGAGCACCTATTCAGCAAAAAGTCTAGTTTTGAGAGCAACTCCTTGCAAATTCAGAAGCGGTACTCATAGATGGGCTCGTTTATTGCAATCTACCGCTGAATGCACTAGGTAACTTGGCCAAGTCGCATTATACTGCTCATTCCGACCGCTCTTATTGCAAATGAGCTCTGTGGCGTCTGAGGAGCTGGAACGTGGGAGTGGAGCGGGATTGGCGACCTAATTTTGATGCTGGATTATTGTTATTGGTTCGGTGGGCGTTTAGTCTTCTTAAATCTGAAGGCCAATTCTCGTAATTTTAAACCACCTAGCATTAGCAGTAGCATTATACCGTTTTGGCTTTAGTCAACTTTTATTCTACATTGAATATCATTACGATTTATGTTCACATTTGACGTTGATTATTGGTTTAAGAGAATGCCATTTGCAACTTTCTTGACGCTGAGACTAGATCGGAATGATATTTTGAACGTGTAAAATTACGAGAATTGGCCTTCAGGAGACGCATTTTTATTTTATTAGGTAATTATTGTTCTATCGAATTAGACTCTACGTTTATAAGTCTACGTTTCATTTTTTATTCTATTTTGGTGAGAAATATTCATATTCATAGATTGGGTGAATATCAATATTTTTTTAAAATCATAGTTAACATATCGCACCCTTAATAATATAAGTCAGCTCAAGTCAAAATTTTTGTAAACTGTGATTTAAAATGCAAAGGGCACAAGATGGAATTATCTACCGGTAAGCGCTGACAGAGAGAGAAAAAGGACAGTAATGACTCGGTAACGGTATTTGTGTCTCTCTCACATTCTCCCCGTGCGTCTGCCGTTCTTACTGCTATTGTACATATACATACATACATAATATTATGTCCACGACCCTTTCTCTGAAAGGGTAGGCACAAACTCAACTACTGCACCGCCCCAAAAACATGACATTATTATTGCGCTGTTGTAAGAAAAGAAAACAAATAATATTAGATGAAATAAAAATACCTTTATATTCAAATTTTGATTTATTTTATTTTGAAATGGTACAAAAATATTATGGCACTCACTTACGCCTACATCATCCTTATATACTTTAAAAATGCAATAAATTAATGAAACGGCGACTATAGACTATTTATAAAATACCTCGATTACATACTCATTCACGCCTGTACTCCTCGAAAGAGTAGGCAGAGGTATAACTAGTACACCCACATTTCGCCGAGCTTATTTCCATCCCATGACGTGATAAAAAAAATAAATAAGGGGGCGAGCCTATCGCCATACCGAGCACAATTCCAGACTCCGGGCTTATACTGAGCATTTCATGATAGAAAAACTTTAAGACTTTACCCGGCCCGAGACCTCAGCACAGCAATCGTGCCGCGTACCCATTACAACTACGCCACCGATGCAGTATTTCGTTTATATTTTAAAATACAATACAATATACATTTATACATACGAAACTTGATTTTACGATAAAACAAAATTATAACCTTAAACCGAATTCGGAAGTAAAAAACGAATCGCGGTGTGATTGCTGTTATATGTTGAGGGTGTTCCCATTTTCCATCATATCCGTCCGTATCAGATCTTAACCAAATTTAAATAGGATCACCATCGAGATAAACCACATCGAATACAAAAAGAATCATCAAATTCGGCCCTCCTTTTTGAATTTGGTTGAAAATAGACAATATTTTTCCTTTTTTAAAATTGGTCCACGTCACAGACCAAATATAATTGGGCTGTGGTTCAGATTAAAATATTTTTTGCAATCACATTCATCACATTACCAAAACTACATTGTGCTTAGAGGACAAATAGATAATATTGAATAAAAAAATTCCTTTACAAATACAAGTATACTCGATTGTTACAAAAATATTGATTTTGTTAGTGATCTCAAAATTATCCTCTGATTTCAAAACTAACCAATATATATACTTTTGTTTTCTAATTTAAAAAAATTGACCACGATAAAGTGATTACTCTGCACTTGATTGGGATACAGTGCAGTTCAAATATAGAGTTGACAGTCTAGAGACGTTGCATCAGGCGAGGGTTACCAGATTTTCGGCCTGTATTAACTTTACTGTACTAACTTTACACTGCGTAACTTTATTTTTTACATACATACGCACTCACGTCTGTAATCCCCGAAAGGGTAGGCAGAGGTGTAACCAGTACACCCACATTTCGCCGAGCGTATTTCCGTCTCTTATGTGATGGGGGGCGAGCCTATCGCCATACCGGGCACAAATTCCAGACTCCGGGCTGATACTGAGCATTTCGTAATAGAAAAACCCAATACCACTTTACCCGACCCGGGGAATGAACCCGAGACCTCAGAGTTGACCTCAATCGTAACGCGTACGCATTACAACTGCGCCACTGAGGCAGTCAACTTACTTGCACACACTTTATTTTTTTATTAGGATGAATGACGAAGCGAGCAACGCGTTTGCCTGGTAGTAAGCGCAATGCCTACCCATAAACAGATACAACATCAACGAACTTTGATTTACAAAGCACTGCATGGAACTGGACTGTGCTCGTCACTCCGAGACGTAAGATGGTAAGGCTCATAATGCCCAGTAATTGTACTGGCTTCAATTTCCTTCAAACTGAAACACAACAATGCTTACACGCTGATGTTAGGCAGAAATAGACAAGGAGGTGGTACATACCCAGACGAACTCTAGCATACGAGGAACCTACTACCTAGTACAACGAAACGAGGTACTAGGACGGATTTATTACCTCGATTTATTACATCAGTGTTCGCTATCCACCCGGGTACAAAATATATGCCATCATCATTTTTGTTTTCATTTTTGAATATAAGTATAATTCTTAATATATTCTATTTTTCATAAAATGTAATCGTAGAGACTATTAAAAATGATTAAAATCTTCGAAAATTTATCTCAAGTTAAGTAAGCCCGTTTAGAATTTTATTAATTAATGACCAGTTTATTTGTAATAAATATGTTGTTTAATATTGCCAGTAATAGTTAAAGCGTTCGTAACAAGCAATAGCCCACTCTTTTTATAGGTTATTTCATTTGTTTTAGTATTAACATTATGTCAAAACCTGTCGATTTTATAGTCCATTGCTTCTCATGAACATTTTCTATTACTGACGGCAAACCGTCAGATATTTAAAAAAATAACGCACCTTAGTTTTAATTTGTAGTATTTCTATGATAACAATAAGACAAACATTAGTCGGTTTCACTATCGATGAAACAGTAAAATATAAATGTGTTTCATTTTGGGCAAGTTCTGTGTACAGTATTAAAAAAAAAAACAGAAACATATGCAGTTTTAGGAAAACTACTACTGAATTTATTTGATAATTCATTAAAAAGTATATTTAGTTCCTTTATTTATATGGCAACATTATTTTTTTAGTTGAATTAGCTTGATCGCAATTCGTAAGTAAAGTAAAAGCAATAATAATATAATAGACAGTATAAATGAATGAGTGCTACATATTTTAGCAATATTTTTATGTACTGTGTAATGAATGACCTGGCCCAGGCTTCATACATTCCTGTAACATCTTATTTGTATACAATACAAAATATGTTAAGGGTATAAATCTTATTACAAACAATACATAGACTCACGCCTGTGCCCCATATGGGTAGTCAGAGACAACGGATTTCTACTTGCTATGAATCCTTGCACACCTCTTATAAACCTTATTTTCATATATTAATACGTATTATCCTTTTGGATTAATACTTCTAGTCAATAGTCAGCTAAGGTATCCCTTGAATACTATTGCACAACATAACATAAGCTCACGCCTGTATCCCCGGTGAGGTAGATAGACAGCCAACACACTCACAATTATAGCGTGCCTATTACCATATCAGACATAAATTCAATCTCGAGCAAGACATGTATTATTATATAATCGAAATAAAGCAATTGTGATTGCTGGCCTGGGTTTTGAACCCAGGACCTCGCCGGTTTCTCATACTAAGTACGCTATCACTAGACCAACGAGATGATTACACACATTACGATGCAATTAGAAACCATACAAAATTATAGCCAGTATCTGCAAGTACCTTCAATGCAAGAACAAAATAAAATAACGATGGAAGTATACAAAGATATTCATACTATAAACGGGCTGGTTTGAAATAAAATTGCGCCATATAACGCTGGAGTGACGTCTAAGGTGGGGGGAGCCGGAGAGGGGAGCTACTGCAGGGTATAACCAAATTCTAGTTAAGAGGAAGCGCAATGGTATAATATTGAGACTTCATAATTATGACAGATATTACGAAATATTAATATTAAATATGCTTAACAAGCGCGATGAGACTAGTATTCCAGTTATTGTAAACTATTAAGTTGTAAGAAAAACCCGAGAACTAGTCTTGACCATCAAGAAATGGAAAATCAGATACCTAGGGAATATGCTCAAGCATACTCAATATCGCCTTTTACAAACAATTGTAATGGCTGAAGTAGAGGGAAAGTGACACGTCGGTAGAAGAAGGAAATTGTGGCTCAGGAAAATAAGGGAATGGACAGCCAATATTCAATAGTGAATAGGCACCCCACGAGAGAAAAAAGTAATGTCAGACTTTTATAGCCACGTCAAGGGCGTCAGAAACGCCGCGTCACCGCATTAGTATTACGCTTTAAGTAAATCTATGGAAGAGCATACGATGGTAGCGCCACTAACGCATGACGTCACTAGGCGTCAAGCTGAAACTTGGTTGGGGTCACACAACGGCGCCACCAGAAGGCAGCTCAAACTGCTGTTTGAAAGAAAGCAGTGTACCAAGCTCCAAGTACCACAATTCCTTCGGGCTACCTTTTACATAAAACTTGTCTAAAAGTACATACTATGACTGAATGTATTTATTGAAAAAAAAACGAATTTAATTCAAAATATAGCAATAGGTAACAAAAATATAAAAACAAGGTCGTGCTGGCTTCAATTTTACCCTTCGCTATTAGTAAAAAGAGTCATGGAACATAGCAAAACTTTAACGACTATCACTTAAAATAATCTTAAAACTTATAAAATAAATTCATTCATTCAAATAACAGGTAACATTGACTCATTGTAATAAAAGTTATTTATACGGATTTCATCGCGGTCTATTTTTACTTTTGGTTGCGACGTTTCAAAAGCTTTTCAGCTTCCATGGTCCCGGGTCAGTACTCCCAGTGACCATGAAGGCTGAAAAGCTTGAAATTCGCATAAATTAGTTATATTACAATGGTAATCTTCGCGTAAACAAAAAAAAATCATTATCATTTACTCATTTTCACGTTCGTAATTGCGTTTTGGTAACATTAATATCCAAGTATTGACTGAAATCCAGTTTTAAGTACATCTAATTATGATTGACTTGCTTCGGCTTCCATTATGTAGTCACGAGACTTGGTAGTCGTAAACTAACTCCTGGAAAGTACTTTGGGAGACTAGCAGGAATTATTTATTTAAGTATATAGTACAGAGTCTAATTCACTTTAATTTACACCTACTTATGGTTTTTGAAGCATACCTCTGTAAGGTTGATGATGATGTCTGGAAAAAAAATCGAGTTAAAATTAAAAAAATCTTTAAAAAGGATAACAACGCATAGGGACTTCGACATCTAAAGAAAAAAAATCTTCTGGCGTTGTGGATGTTTTTTTTATATCAGAATTCAGAAAACGAGCAAGTGGGCCACCTGATGGTAAGTCATCTCCACCGCACATGAACACACCCAATACAAAAAAAACATGGATGGTTTGCCGATTTTAAAGGAAAGGATTGGAAATTGGAGAGGGGAGGACGGAGTTACGCTTCCGGTTTTTTTATAGCATAGGCCGGCAAACGATCAGATAGATCACTTGATGGTAAGAGATCTCTACCGCTCATATACGCGCATAATATCAGAAGAACCGTAAGCGCACTGCTGACCTTAAAGGTCAGGGATAATTAAGGGATTGGGAAGGGGATTTGAGCCTCCCGATATCTCACCGTACGAAACGCAGCCGCAAGCCCCATAGTTTACTTTGGTGTAATTTGAAACGGTGGTAACCCGGTCGAGCTGGCCAATTTGTATTGTAGACAAAACTGTCTATTACGTGGCTCTACCATTCACAAAATCTTACTTAACGTACGGAATACAACAGCAAGGTACCACTCCACGTCTGTTTTCTATGAGACAGTGGTAATAACCCGGTAAAGCCGGCCCATTCATGCTCAGGCGGTGGTGAAGTTCAACAATATTTGTAATCCTTCCCTGTGATCCGTGAGTCTACTTAAAAAACCCTTACGAAATTCTCGTAGAACGAATAACAGCTTTTGTAAACGTAGATCTAAATGCAATAACAAAAGACTTCTATGTATCTATTAGATGGGCTGTTTAGAAGTAAAATTGCGCCGCATAACGCGAGAGTTTGACAGTTGACAGACAGGGAACGGGAGAGAGGTTAAAAGAAAAACGAGATGGTAATATTGAGTTGCGGTGAATTGACCGTAACTTCGTTCGCAATATCTATGTACCGCACAGTCTAGTGGTATACATTGAAGTCTTTGAAAATAGTAGCTGATATCGAGAACATCATTTCATAGTGGCAAAGGAGCACAGGAGACTAGGTTAAAAAAACGCCATAGTGGCTCTTTCAGGCAGTTGCGTTTCAGGGCTAGCCAGTGCATATCCAGTAACCTCAGACCGGCGTCATTCTGCTGACCGTCAGAGACGCAATGCCGCTTAACGATCGATATTGTATTTGGACTGCACTGTGCCTACTTAACATCAGAAGGTCGATTCTCGTAATTAAAAATGTTCAAAATATCATTTCGATGTAGTCAGTCTATCTGTTTTACACCCGGTTTCTGAAAAGCTGATCAAATCAACATAACTTTGATTTTAACACCGCTGTCAAATCAACTAGAGTTGCGAAACATTGATTGGTGTAAAAATTAATAATATTTGATCTCTCTTTAGTACCGTTTGACATACGATTTTTCATATTAATTTGAAAGTTTGTTAGCTGTATAGCTTAAACATGTGAGTCAAATCAAAGTTGTTGACCACGCTTCTAGCAACTCAATTTAGATTTGACATTTGATTAGTTAATTTAACATTGATCAGCCTTTCAGAAACCGGGCGTATGTATCTAAAAAGTAGCAAATGGTATTCTCATAAACCAATAATCAACATCAAATGTGAACATACATTACGATGTAACGACGTTACGACTCGTTACGACGAGGTGTCCACATATCCTTATATAAACGTTAATATTGTGACTGAAGAGACTGTGAGATTGAAATGAAATCGAGATGAGATCATATTGACATCACACTGATATAAAGAGGAGCAGAATACCATTTTTTACCCAAATTACAATCTAATCTCAGTTCGGTTAAAATTCAGTCGCAGTGTCAGTTATATACGAGAATTAGCCTTCTAGTCCAGTGTTGTCACTTTACTGTGCCATGAAAAAAGAGCATTAAAAGCCTGGCTATTATTTTGCAGAAATATCGGGGAAAATTGTTATTTTATAATGTTTGTTCTTTTTCTTTGAAAATGAAAAAATAATGATATATTTGCCCATCCACCCATATGAAATGACGCCCTCGGTGAAATTGAAAATTTCTTACAAGGAATGTCTCCGTCGTTTCCTAGGGGTAGATGATTTTTCAACACAAAGTACTATAAGTTTATTATCACAGCTGTACCTGTAACAAATATAACTTGAGTAATAAATAATATTAATAATAAATACACCCATTTGATACCAAAGAGCCTCGACCAACATCTCCAGAGGCTCTAAGTTGGTCGTTGGGTCAAGAGCCAGATTCAGAAAGCGGTATTATTGAACACGTCACGCATTGTGAAGAGGTTCCTCACTCTGGGGTCCTAACCACCGGTGGCTTGGGTCCTAGATATTGTCATTGGAGAGTGATACTTTTTATATTTTTGAATGCTTTATTTTTTATAAATGCCTTCGTCCATTTGCCCTTATTCCACTCGCAGTGGGGTCGGCGCAACTTGCTTTAATTAACTTATGTTTAAATAATTGGCTTGTAGTTTTAACGACCGGCCGCCTGTCTGACGTCAACCCCTCTGGGGAGAAAATACCGAGACCCGAAACATACTTGTGGATCACACAAACATATTTAGTCTCATTGCGGGTATCGAACCCACGGACTCTCGCTTCTCAGCTGGCTGCTCGCCTACTGCACCATGAAATGCGCCCATTTCGTGAAATAGCCGACTTCTTTATCGACTATTTTGATGAATTCTACGATATAATCACAAAAACATGACCTGATAATATTCCTGATGTATGTGTCAGATAGGCTATGTAGCTAGCTAAATTCTGCTAGATACCAAAGATCAAAATAAACTCCGTAAGTGAGGCGTAGTACGGACTGTTGAGACGAAAGTCACAGGATCGAAACCAGTCCCTAGAGCATGCACCTCTGACTTTTCTAAGCTGTGTGTATTAAATTACTGCTTGCTTTATCGGTGAAACATCGTGAGGAAACCTGCTTACCTGAGAAGTTCTCCATAAGAATTTCGAAGGTATGTGAAGTCTGCCAATTCACATTTGGCCAGCGTGTATTTAATGAAGTCGTCAAAAATAACGATTATATGACGGGATATATTAAAATATACTAGCTTTTGCTCGCGGCTCCGCTCGCGTGAATAGACTTTTCCGAAATAAAACGTAGCCTATAACCGTCTCCAGGGTCCCTGGGTAGATACCCAGGGACCCTGGAGGACGGAGAGATAGATATCTCTACATCAAAATTCATCAAAATCGGTTCAGTGATTTAGGCGTGAAAGCGTAACAAACAAACTTACATTCACATTTATAATATTAGTATGATACTTACAGATCTTGATTTAACAGTTTATGATTGCCCAGCGAAGATGCTGTACCGAGTTTGTCTGGATTACTAATTCCCCATTGATCGCAGTTTGCTTCTGTAGAATGATTGCCAAGAACATTAGCACCGTGCCACACTGCCTTCTTTGGCCTGTCAAAATGTTATTAAACAACGTGTTACAGAAAGGTGTAGTCATATTAAAGCAACGTATAGTGTACTGTCACGGGTTGGGCAAGGTTTGCGTTTAAAAAATCAAACTATTTAAATATCAATTATATTCTAAAGAAATAATTTGCTCGATATATTTTTTTTATTGGTTTGAATGACGAGATGAGCAGGTCGCTCGTCTGATGGTAAGCGCCACGCCTGCCCATAAACAGAAGCAGCGTTACACAGAACTTTCAATCACAAAGCACTGCATGACATTGGACTGCGCTCGTCACCCCGAGACATAATATGTTAAGTCTCATAATGCCCAGTAATTTCACTGGATTCAATGTCCTTCAAACCGAAACACAACAGTGCTTTCACACTGTTGCTTGGTGGCAGAAATAGACAAAGCGGTGGTACCAACACCCGGACGAGCCGGCCCATACATGCTGCAGACAAGTGTCTACAGCGTGGCTCTACCACTCATAAAGAATATTAAACTACAATATTATATCTTTCTATCTAAAGAAAGATGTAGATTTATAACATACCAAGTGTCGTCGGTGTATACGTTTCTGTGACTGAAGCTGTAAATGTTTGCTACAGGCTTGACGAACGGCGCTCCTGATCCGTCGAACAAACTTTTCCACGACGGGAACAATAATTCGTCGCGCAGGTTAACCACAGGAAAATTGCGGTCACTCTTCTTTACTAATGACATGAGATCTGCCACCCTATAACAATGTACTTAAAATGTTAAGGCAATGCCGTTTAAATTTTATCCTCTAAAAAAATTTTTGTTTCTATATTTTTATTTCTTCGCATTTAAGTTTATTTTTATCCTCCCACAAAAATGGGGTATTATAATTAAAATATAACCCAAGCTCACACTTATATCTGCGCATGAGTAAGCAGTTTTTTTTTTCATTTATTTAAACATAGTTACATAAATAAATTTACAGCATCTATGAAACCACTAAGGTTTATATTAGTGCTAATACAAATCTACACCAGTACACTTAACGACATGTTACGGTAGGTTATAAGCGTGAGCTTGCAGATACAACGTGTTTCCTTCCCTCCCATGATGGGCCGCGAGCGTACCACCATATCGGGCACAAATTCCGTATCCACCAATATCGAGGGAGTCGTACTCGTATTAATTGTTAATAATTAAACATACGCATTCATACGCACTCACGCCTCTGATCCCCGAAGGGGTAGGCAGAGGTGTAACCAGTACACCCACATTTCGCCGACCGTATCTCCGTCCCACAATGTGATAGGGGGGCGAGCCTATCGCCATACCGGGCACAAATTCCAGACTCCGGGCTCATACTGAGCATTTCGTAATAGAAAAACCCAATACCACTTTACCCGACCCGGGGATTGAACCCGAGACCTCAGCGCTAGCCTCAATCGTAACGCGTACGCATGATAACTGCGCCACCGAGGCAGTCATCATTTAATAATCATTTTGAAGGTATGTGAAGTCTGCCAACCCGCATTGGGCTAGCGTGGTGAACTAAGGCCTAACCCCCCTCATTCAATGGAAGAAGCCCGTGCCCAGCAGTGGGACGTATATAATACAGGGCTAGTATTATTATATTATTATTATTATATTAATTTTAAAATTCAAGTTCATGCATTGACCCTATTATTGATAAATCTGTTTAATTTAAATACTTTAATGTATACTACTAGACAGGCTATTTAGAAGTAAAATTGTTTCACATAACGCGGGAGTTTGACAGCTCAAAAACAGGGAGCGCAATAGGGGTTCTAGTTGGGAGTAAGCGAGATGGTAATTTTAAGTTACGGTCAATTGACCGCAACTTAGTGGTACAATTTCTGTGTACGGCGCAGCTTGTCTAGTAGTATACATTAAAGTATTTGGTTTAACTGTTTACCTGTTAGCAAGGAAAGCAACGAAAGTAGAATTGTATCCAGACGTCATCGCTTGTCGATAACATTCATGGTTGGCCTCTCTTGCATTACCCACGAAGGGCATATTAAGTGCAACCAAACGTACCTACGATAAAAAAAAATACTTTGAAAATCCACAACGAATACAACTTGTTGGGGTTCTTTTTACATACATACGCACTCACGCCTGTAATTCCCGAAGGGGTAGGCAGAGGTGTAACCAGTACACCCACATTTCGCCGAGCGTATCTCCGTCCCATGATATGATAGGGGGTGAGCCTATCGCCATACCGGGCACAAATTCCAGACTCCGGGCTGATACTGAGCTTTTCGTAATAGAAAAACCCAATACCACTTTACCCGACCCGGGGATCGAACCCGAGACCTCACCGTCAGCCTCAGTCGTAACGCGTATGCATTACAACACCGCCACCGAGGCAGTCAGTCTTTTTATTGCCTAAATGGGAAAACGAGCAGGTCAGTCGCCTGATGGTAGGCATCATGCCTGCCCAGTGCCCATAAACAAACGCAACACCACATAGAATCTTGCATCACAAAGCACTGTAAGCGTTGGACTGCGTCTATCTCCCCGAGACATAGGATTTTAAGTCTCATAATGCCCAGTAATTTCACTGGCTTCAATGTCCTTCAAACACAACAGTGCTTACACACTGCTGCTTGACGGGAGAAATAGACAAAGCGGTGGTACATAGCCAGACAACCTCTCGCATACGCGGGACCTACGAGTACCACCTAGTAAAGATTTTAAAAGGAAATGTTCAGATGGAACTCGCGTACAATCCTTCACCACAAAATCGTACGGGCTTAAGTCACATAAGTTACGTAGCACTTACGCCGATATTCCAGTTGAATACGAGAAATATAAAACGTTTAAAACGTCGTGCAGTCCCGGACGTACGGTCAAACTAACAATACGTTTTCCAAGTTGGGTTAAATTGTTGTTACGAAATCAAGTACGACAAAGTAAAGTTAAATACAACGTAAGCTCACGCCTGTATCTTCAAAGGAGTAGGCGGAGGTGAAAATGGTGCACCCATAGTTCTCCGACCATATTTCCATCTCATGATGTGATAGCATTGCACCAATCTTGGTCAAGTCATGGATGATTTTTGGTGAAACCTCGGACACATATGTATTGTGATTGCATGACCTGGGATTTGAACTCAGGACCTCATGGATTCTCAGACTAAGTGTACTATCACTAGATCAATGAGGCGATTAAAATGTATTGATATAGTGTCATGAATTCAAAAAAAAAAATATCATGTGGTAGACCCATGCCGTAGACAATCTTGTCTACAGCACGAATAGGCCGGCTCGACCGGGTTCTTACCAGTGTCTCACGAAAAACCGACATAAATTAGTAGCTTCCTGTTGCGGTTCGAACGCTGAGTGAGATATCCGGAGGCCCAAATCACCCGCCCCTTCCCAATCATTTATTTATTCCTTTCTTTTAAGATCGGCCACGCGTCCATGGTTCTTCTTGTACTCTCGGAGTTCATGGGCAGTGGAAATCACTTACCATCAGATGACCCTCTAGCTCATTTATGCTAATAAACAAAAAATAATAAAAACGACTATTGCATGTTTCAAACTTAACATAGGTAGCATTTCGTCATTCTAGGAGGCCACTGAAAACCAGCGCCGTGTTGTGGCTCGCCCCATAATCACAGTATTATACTGAGCTGGTCTCCTGTTGTCACCGTGAAGGCATGCAACTGTATAGTTTTAATATTAATTTTAAGTTAGTTGAATATGAATTATATTGTTTACTGCATTATGTTTGTTGCATGTCTTATGATGACAATAAACTTTTCTTTCTTTCATTTGACCAGTTTTGGCAATTAAATGTATGATTTGCATTAACACGTCTCTCTAAGTAGCCATTTGACAATTTGTTGTTGATATATTTCTAGATTATATTTTAAATACTTACGTATCTCCAATTCTGAGGTTTTCTTGTTGGATTTGGGGGGTAGTATGGTCTTGGGGTCATCGCGGGCGGGTTTCTGGCATCTAACAAGGAACCCATCTAAAGGAAAAATTAATCCATCAAAATTTTATTCTATTCTATAACGAATAGGTACTATGAGACTAGACCGCCCTCATACCCGCCACTATAACTCCTGTGCACCAGGATCGACAGTGGCACGCATTTTTGTTGACACCGAGCAGTGAAGCTCGGCGAGTCTCTGGAAGTGATTGTCTTTGTCCCGCAACGAAATTAATCAAATACAAAGTAAGGGAGGAGTTGCAAATAAAAAGAATGGTTACTAACCAACCTAACCTAGTTTTCAAGCCGCTTGGCTTAAAGACCACATCAGTTGATAAAAGCCGGGACTGAGTTTATACATGCCTAAAGCAAGGAGACAGTTGAATCACCACTAAGTGGTCACCCATCCATAGACTTTCTTAACTCGCTAATCGTTTACCGATGAGTGAGTGCAACTCGATATCAGCGCTTAAAGATTTGATTGAAGATGGATATACAAACAACCAGACACTTATGGTACCCGCCATATTGAAATTGGACTGTACTGAAACTGGACAATGTTCATGATTTATTTCCCCGTACTAAAAGTTGATAATTAATATAATTCTTCTTCTACCACCCGCCTTTACCCCACTCGCAGTGGGGTCGGCGTCACATGCTTTATTTACACATGTTACAGAATTATTTTGGCTTGTAGTTTTTACGATCGGCCGCCTGCCTGACGCCAAATCTTCTGGGGAGAAAACACCCAGACCCGAAACAAATATTTATGGAGCACACAAACATATTGTATTGGCGCGAGAATCGAACCCGCGGTCTCTCACTTCACAGCCGGCTACTCGCCCACTGAGCCACGAAAGCTTTCGAATAATTAATTTAATATAATACACACCTAAATCAGTTTATTGGTTTAGATGCCAATGCTAGTGGTTTCTAGATGCTGTTATTTATAATTAATTTAAACTTTATTGATAAAGGTAAATAAACGAAAAATAACATAAAATTTACAACACCCCTCTTTTATTCGGGGGCTAACAAATCATGCCTCATGTAAAACCGTCTTTCTACAAGTAGATAGCGGAAGAAGCCCCTGGAGACTACACCGATATGCCAGTTTTGTCTATCCTGTTTCTCACAATGTTATTTCCCTCCATTATTCAAATAAAGGGAACGCGTAAAAATCAATGGTACTTACAATAACATATCGCCAGCCGCCTTCTACCCTCAGTAGTAATATTTTCTCTTCTAAAATGAATGCTAGGGTGCCGAGAGGCGGTTTAGGCGTTTTCTGTGGAATAAAAAGTATCAAATACGATGATGTTGAATGTGAGCTTGTTTTGTGTTTTATTTATGGATTCCAGATCGTAGATGCGTACCTAATTCCTTTCCTTCTGCCTGGCATTATCTCGGTTTAATGATTAATCGGTGAATTGATATTATGTGGGGCGAATCGTCGTCTGACCCCAAAGACTTTAATGTCTACTTCTAGCCAACCTGCGCGGTCCCATAGAAGTTGTACCACTAAACTGTGGTCAATTTACCGTAATTCAATATTACCATCTAGCTTACTCTCAACTAGAACCCATATCGCTCTCACTGTTTGTGAGCTGTCAAACTCCTGCCTTAAACAGCCAAACAGTCCGTCTAGTAGTAAACATTAGTCTTTGTCTGACCCCCACAAAAGTAATTATTTTTTTTGTTATTAGCTCTTTTTTTATGATTGATAAAATGTCAATGATCGTAAGCCTGTGCATATGGTTGCCAAATTACTGCATGACATTGCACTACGTCATACAGTTACATCGGATTTTAAATATCATTATAATGAATAATTTAATTGAAGATACAAAAAAGTTACCTACCCTTTCTAACGATCTTTTCGTTCTGTAGACTACAGTGTTTGTAGTATACACTTCGTCTTCTTCATGATGGTCGACTGAAATATATATATAAAACTGTATATTTTTAATAAGACCTTAAATAAATCAATGATTTCAAACGTAAAGGGACCTAAAGGACCTACCTAAATAACGGTAACAATCATAATCTGGAGAATATTTTAGATTCATTAATATTTAGATTGGTTTATCAAAGAGTCTCAAATCTTGATTCTGCTATAAATTCAAACAAAAGAGTACGAGTATTATGCATGCTGTAAACATGAATTGTCTACAGCGTGGCTATACCATTTATAAAAAACAAATAAAAAAGAATAAATTACAAAATACATATCATATACTAACCATTGTTAATGAATTACAAAAATATAGTTTCTGAATAAACATGTTAAAATGTCTAAAATGCACAATGTTGAAATGTTTTCAAAATAATATTTGAAAGCAATTCACTGTATTGTACTTTAAATATTTCTGTTCCATTGAAAACCCATATAAACGCAGTTACTTAATAATGACTATTTTCGTTAGATATTTTTTTTTATTTATTTAGGCCGGCAAACGATCAAGTAGGTCACCTGATGGTAAGTGATCTCCACCGCCCATGTACGCCCACAATACCAAAAGAATCATGGGTGCGTAGCCGACCTTAAAAGAAAGGGATAATTAAGGAATTGAGAAGGGGAGGGGGTTTGGGCCTCCGGATATCTCACTCACCATACGAAACGCAGCAGCATGCTGCTACTTTACGCCGGTTTTCTGTGAGACAGTACTAACGACCCGGACGAGTCAGCCCATTCATGCTGTAGACAAAAGTGTCTACAGCGTGGCTCTACCACTCTGAAAAAAAATACTTAGACATTGTGAAACAGAAGCAAAGATTTTTTTTCTCTCACATGTATTTAGATTGTTAAACGTGTTCTGCGGAACTATGGCTCCGGGTTCACCTTTGGGACCTGTTACCGACACTCCAGGCGGCCCTGGTGGTCCAGGTGGTCCTGGTGGCCCAGGTGATCCAATCACGGGAGCTTGGGTGGTGGTTTCCCTGCAAGGCTCTCCTGGCGGCCCGGCAGGACCTATTTTCCCAGGTTTTCCTGGTATACCAGCATCACCTCTATCACCTTTGTCGCCTTTTAGCTGTGATAGATGATGAAATATAATTTTAAATGATTTAACATATTGGCAAAGGTTTTATCTTACCAACAATCATTGTAATGAATTTCAGCAACGACCTTTATATTAGCATTAATGATGATTAAATGTTACACCGTTACAACAGTGATAGGCCAGTGGGAAGTGGTATGGACTGTCGAAACGTAAGTCGCAGGTTCGAAGCCAGCCCCAAGAGCATACACCTCTGCCTTTTCTAAGTTACGTGTGTATTAATTATTAATTGTCACTTGCTTTAACAGCGAAGGAAACATCGTGAGGAAACCTGCATACCTGAGAAGTTCTCCATAAAAATTTCGAAGGTATGTGAAATCTGCCAACCCGCGTTAGGCCAGCGTGGTGGACTAAGGCCTGACCCCTCTCATACAGTAGAGGAGGCCCGTGCCCAGCAGTGGGACGTATATGATACAGGGCTAGTATTATTATTAATTGTTTAATACATAAATATAATCTCCTTTCACTGTACTTACAGTGATATAATGATTCATAAGATTAAATTTAAAGAAATAATCTATATAAATTATATATAAACAATCTCACAGTGATGATATTTTACAACAAATATTTTTCTTGTTTACCTTTACCAAATCTATTGGCGGTGCAGATTCGCCTTTCTCTCCTTTTTGTCCCGGTTTTCCATCTTTACCAGCAGGTCCTGAAGGTCCCTAAAATATTAATGTTGTGTTATACATAACAATTTATTTGAAATTATCGTTGGCATTTAAGAAATAAAGATAAAATACACCGAACCGTCACACACATAGCCCTTGCCCCATTCTAGGTTAACTTGTATCGTGGGTATCAGGAACTACGAGGGACATGCGGCCCCACAACACCTAGACCCGATACAAATATTTGTGGGTCTCACGTACATTTGTCTCGGTGAGGGAATCAAACCCACGGCCTTTCGCTTCGTAACCGGCGACTCGTCCACTGCGCACGGAGGCTGTCGAGTAACAGTTTTTTTTTTATTACGAGTAAGCATTCAATAATGCTGACCGGGCCGTGTTCGAATCTACATCACAGTGCCACCGATGCTCGCTACATACGAAGATCTGCAGCTCAGCTACAATTTTTTTTTTTTTATTCATTATTTTTTCGGGACTACGTCAGCCCCATAGTTCTAGCTCTTATAACTACTGCATGCTCTTTAATCTAGTTATTATTTAGTAGTCTGTAGACAGACCGATACAGCTGTCTAGCCGCATCTGATGTTCGTGTGCATAGAATGCTTTGGAACATACCCACATCAATACGATTAATGTGTAACTCATTGTACAGGTTTTCTCTCATAGCTCAGCTACAATGAACGTCATAATACAACAAGGGCGGCAAACGAACAGGCGGGTCATCTGATGATAAGTGATCTCCACCGCCCATATGTATGGGCATTATGGGTAATGGGTACATACCCATAATGCCCATACATATGCCTACATAGGCATAATACCAGAATCGTGGGCGCGTTGCCGGCCTAAAAAGAAAGGGATTGGGAAGGGGAGGATTTGGGCTCCGGATATTACTCACCGTACGAAACGCAAGCTGTTACTTCGTCCGTTTTCTGCGAGACAGTGGTAAAAACCAGATCGAGCCGGCCTATTCATGCTGTAGACCAAACTGTTTACAGCGTGGCTCTACCATTCATGTATGGAAAGCCTATACCTAGTAGTGGAACTTTATATATTGATATTTGCTAAGCTGATACTTACAGGAGGGCCGGTGTCTCCTTTAGGGCCGTTTGCGCCAGTAAAGCCTCTTTCTCCTTTTTTGGACGGCGGCCCGCGGGGACCACGAGGCCCGATATTTCCTGTTACTCCGCGATCACCTTTATCTCCCTTTAAAATAAAAGAGAATAGAACCATAACTAATATTTTGTCTTTAATGGTTGTTTATTTAGTGGTCAACAGGTTACGTTACGAAGTAAGAACGCTATAAGATGAAATTTTACATACATAAACAAGCTGCTTTAAATTTCAAGAGAATGAACTTTCATAACTAAACTTAAAAAAACATTTGACCGGCAGCTGCAGAGACGCCGACTCCAAAGAGACCTATTGTTATTTTTTACTTTTCAGCGTTATTTTATTGAAGTGAAGTCGGTTGGTCAGGTATAACTAGTACACCCACATTTCGCCGAGCGTATCTCGGCCCCATGATGTGATAGGGGGTGAGCCTATCGCCATATCAGACACAGTTCCAGACTCCGGGCTGATACTGAGCATTTCGTAATAGAAAAATCCAATATAACTTTTACCCGACCCGGGGATCGAACCCGAGACCTCAGCGTGAGCCTCAGTCGTAATGCGTTCGCATTACCACTGCGCCACCGAGGCAGTCATTTGGTTATTGTACTCAACAATTTTGTAAAAAAATGTTCTTAAATTTATTATTGATATCGATTTCCAAATTCAAGATGGCAGACATCATTTTTCAACAAATTATATGGGTATCATTTTCGAAGTTTGTCGTGATGATTCCTGAAACGAGATCCAATTTAAAATGGTGGAAATGTATAAATAACATGGGATCTAAATTATTTGAGACTACGGGGCGTTCCAAATATTATCAATTCTAACATCGGACCCATGTTTTGTGACTACGGGGTGTCTTAGATATTGATTATGAAGAAATCGGCCTTAAAACAAAAAATAAAACGTGTGTGTGTATGTCGACTGGATGGCGTTTTCGTAATTATAACCTCAATAAACCTTGAAAACTAAACATATTACATACAGGATTTAAGACAGAACGAGTTAATTTTAATCAAAAAGCCAATCTAATGTGCAAACGTGGTTGCGTTCCGATTTTGTAATATACTAGAACTATAATTATTATATATATTACCTTCATAAGGGCAATCTTTGAAGCAGGAACTTCACCTGGTGGACCTGGATCACCTCGGTCACCTTTGTGACCTCTTGGCCCCATAGATCCTTCTATTCCTTTGTGCCCTTGAATTCCTTTAACACCAGGTACTCCATCTTCACCTTTTGTACCAGCTGGACCCTGTATTCCAATTGGGCCTTGGTCTCCTTTGGCGCCCTGGTCAAAATGATTTGTTTTTAAAATTTGGAGTCAAACACTTCATGTCAAACGTCTTTTTAAAAAATATTACGTGAAAATCGTTGCTGGCCTGTAAGTCGAGATCATTATCAGACATTTTTTACTGAAGAATTCCGAATTATCGTGAGTAAGTATTACGAAGTGGGGCTAGTTTTAGCCTTTTCCTTAATATTCTTCCGATAAAAACAGATAACCGTGTAGGTATAATGGAGGGTGACTTTTTAACTTACGTTTTTTATATACAAAAATATCCGCATGATAAAAACAAAATATTTTTAAGTCAATATAAAAAAATAATAATAATGAGCGGCGCAGTTGTTAAACGCTCACGATCGATTTGAAGGATTATTTAATACATTTTTTTTCAATTAGTTCCAGAAATTGCCGCCTCCAACTTATAGTTGTCACACTATATATCCACCATATTGGGGCCGCGACTAGATTGAAATAATAACATATCCTAAATATTGCTTTATCACCAGCACCAAAAGTGTGTGCCTAAGTTTCAGGTCAATCGGCCAATGCAACTGGTTTGAAATTTAGTTGCAAAATTTGACCCACATATACTAACTAGACCGTAAATAAGTAAAATTAAACATTACCTTCAAGCCATCTGCTCCTGCTTCTCCTTTCAAAAAACGAAATTTCTTAACTATTGCAGCATCTAAATTGACAAATAGAAGATTTACATGATTATACTTGCCCACAGACAATATTTTATTGTATGAGAATTTATTTTAGAAAGGATTAAAAAATTTACTGAACTAACTTTAGGCTCACTGGGCTCCAAACCTAGATAGAAAGAAATCACATTTAGCTATTCTTAAGTCAGTTCCTTAAAAGTGTCTACAACATGTAACTATTTTTTCCAGAGTACTTCAATCTATTGATTTTACATATAGTCATGGACTGTAAGTGGGCCACCAATATCTTAGACCTAAAGCCAATCTCACCTCACGTACACTCTGCTGATTAACGGACGAGGTAATGGCGAACCTTGGTTCTCGTTGCGGACTGTGGGGTTCAGACGGCAGGTCACTCCCATATAATAACCAAATACCGTCATTTTTATGATACGAGAAGGCGGACCCTGACATTAATTCGAATAAAAATATTGTAGTTTGATATTACCACTAAGCAATGATAGCTAAGCGGGGAGTAGTACGGACTGTCGAGAAGAAAGTTGCAGGTTCGAAATCAGCCTCAAGAGCATACATCTCGGTCTTTACTAAGTTACGTGTGTATTAATTGTTACTTGTCACTTGCTTTAACGGTGAAGGAAACATCGTGAAGCAACCTGCATACCTGAAAAGTTCTCCATAAGAACTTGGAAGGTATGTGAAGTCTGCCAACCCGAATTAGGCCAGCGCAGTGGACTAAGGCCTAACCCCTCCCTTCCCCTATCATTCAGTAGAAGAGGCCTGTGCCCAGCAGTGGGACGTATATAATACAGAGCTAGTATTGTTATTGTTATTGTTATTGATATTACCATGCGAAGTCCTATATTAAAAAATTAAATATAATGCAAGGTAAGGAGGTACCAGAACTATAATGACTAATGTGTCATTTCAAGTATATAACAATATAAACTATATTGAATTTTAAAGGAGAATACAGTATTGTAGTTAGGGTAAGGATCAAAGCCAATCGAGCCAATCGTAGCAAAAAATGTTCGGGGATTCAATCTACTTACGTTATTACGTTTACGTGACCAGAATAGCATGTATTATATAAGTGGATATTGAAATTTATTCATGCCATACATTTTACGAACGAAAGATCTGAACAAATAGTAAATAGTAAAGGTCTCTTAGTTTAATATAGATAATTTAGACAGCCTCCGTGGCGCAGTAGGCGAGTAGCCGGCTGCGAAGCGTGAGGCCGTGGGTTCGATTCCCGCACTGAGACAAATGTTTGTATGACCCACAAATATTTGTTTCGGGTCTGGGTGTTGTGGGACCGCAAGACCCTCGTAGTTCTTGATACCCACGATACAGGTCAACCTAGTGTGGGGTCAGGACTATGTGTGTGTTGGGTGTATTCTATTTTAAATTGTTTTTTCTTAAAACTAAGTATAGATGAGCAGGTCGTGCCACGTCTGCCCACACAGAAATTTGAATTATAAACAAATGCTTGGAAGTGCACAGAGCTCGTCACGCAAAGCCATATTATGGTAACACTCATAATGCAGAGTATTGGTTTTGGTGTCCTTTAAACTGGCTCACAACAGCATTTGTAGACACTCCTGCTAGAAGCCAGAAGTAGAAAGATCGGTAGTACCTACATAGATAGATACTCGCATACGAGATATTCCGCACATGTAAATCTATATATATCATAAGAAAGGGGTTAAAAGTAGTTTTTATTAGCTTGAGTGACAAAAAGAGCAGGTCGCTCGACTGGCAGTAAGCCCATAAACAGAAGCAACACAGAACTTTGAATTACAAAACACTACATAGTACTGGACTGCGTCGTCACCCCGTGACACCTTTAAAATTACGATAAAAAGGAATCATACTAACAATACATATAATAAACATGGTATCATATCTGTAATCACGAGCACCACAATCTGTCTTAGTTTTCTGTAGCGTTCCTCTTATAACATGCATATAATATTGTTCATTTAACTCACATTCCACTGCATCTATTGTTTCATTAAGGATTGAAGATAATGTGGCTGGCCGGCCTGCTAAACCAGGTGCTCCATTATCTCCTTTATCACCTAAAAATAAAATTAGAATATTAATTGATGATATGCAATGTATTATAGAAAGGTGTGGTCATATTAAAGGGTCGTTAAATATACTTTGCAATGATTGGTTGCGTAACAGAAGATCTGTTAATAAAAATTTAGATATTCTAAAATTTTACACTAATTTTATCACTCGTTTATTATGATTAATAAGATCGATCACATTCTTATAAATTAAGTGAAGTGCATGAGCGAGAATAACAATGCTGGAGTGAGGTAAAAGCTCAGCTGTTTATCATTTATTGTTGTCCCAAGTTGTAAGTTGAATATCGACATCTTACTAAATAACTAAAAAATAACGTTTTATTTTATAAGGATTCTTTTTTTCCACTTTAGCATGTAACAACTTGTAATTAAGACAACATATAGCATAGGACACCTTACCTATTGTACGAAATACTCTTACGATTGCATGTTTTGTAAGATGCTAAAAAAAATATATAAATAAATAAAGTTCTCTATTTAAATACGTCCTGGCAATGCAACCGTATTTGTTACTACGGAGGGTGAAATACTTATATCGTACACTATACGTTGCTAAAACATTACCACACTTTTCTGTAACATGTTGCATAGATTTGCGGCAATAGCGTTGTGGTGGTCGGTGTTGTGGTATTCAAAGGCAATGAAGTTCATTTACCATCAGGCACGCATTGGCTGGTTTGCCGGTTTGAGCTATAAAAATGCAATTTTTTTTTACCGGGTTTTCCTGGTGTTCCATGTGTTCCTGGTGTACCGGGCACACCATTTATTCCTGGTTGACCTCTCTCCCCTTTATCACCTTGATGACCTTTATGACCCTACACAATTAAGGTTAAGAAGAAATTGTGTGTCTTGCGCGTGTTTTGCTCTACACACTACACAAAACTTTGTTCAAAATAATATAAACAAATGTTTTGGCAGCAAAAATGTAAAAAGAACAAAGTTTTTGAAAGTAGATGTTTTTGCGTAGTATGTAGACCAAAATAGATCCAGTTTAAGGAAAACAATAATGAACAATCCATATAATATTTTCTTTAATTAGTTTAAATCATAGGATTAGAATATCAGGAAGCCAAGCCAACGGCCTAATATTTTTTATTTTATTTTATATTGGGCCAATTTTTTAAGTGCCTACTTTGGACCCAATGGTACATGAGTACAGTGCAGTACAAATATAATGTCGACAGTCAGAGACATTGCGACCCATGACGGTCCTCAGCATTGTGTCTACCTTACTTACTGGATATTCACTGGCTGATTCAGACTGCAACTTTCCTGAAGGAGCCACTATGGCGGGCTTGTAGCCATATATTAGCCGGGTACAAAATAATATATCGGGTACCTACCCTCCTACTAACAAAGTGTTAGCTATAAATTGGGATTTTCAAGTTGCGTAAATGTGCTGAATTTGGTTTAATGCTTTATGACTCAAGTCAGAAGAACGGGTTAGATGAGTTGGCAGAGAACTAATTTTGCACTATTGGCCAAAACCACAGTAAAGTATAAAACTGAATGCAACTTATGTTAGTTGGTAGATCTCTCGTAGGAAAGAGGCCGTCTGGGTAGGTACCAATGGCTTTGTCTATTTCTGTCACAGTAGTGTATGTGTGTGTGAACCCAGTGAAATTACTGGGCATTACAAGATTTAATTTCTTGGGGGTGAAGCACAGAGTGCAGTGCCATGAATTACTTTGTATTTCAAAGTTCTGGGCAGTCAATTACCAACAGGCGAGCGAATTGCTCATCTCGTCATATAGCCATTATTTTTTTACCTGTTTTCCTCTTTCACCTGGTAGACCTATGTCTCCTTTAGGCCCAGCTTGGCCTTTTTCGCCTTTGGGGCCTGGTGGGCCTACTCGTCCCTGATGACCAGTCTCTCCTTTATCGCCTGGTATTCGTATAATCCTCGCTTTCTTTTCTTCTTCTGTTTCCTGTCACGTATTTTACAAATTAATCTCGGAAATTAATGAACTACTTGCAAACATATATGTACTAGCCGACTTAATTTACATCTAAGTAGATAGTCCCTCACGGTTTTTCGTGTGCATGTTATTACTCTGCTCCCGTCAGTCGTGGCGTGATGTTACATAGCTATGTAAGCGTTTTAGGAAAAAATATGTATATGATCTCAATAAGTCAATTCGTTCAAAAGTTACACGATCAGAAACATACTCATACATTGAAAGATATACTGTGTGTAAAGGAAATGCTTCAGAATTTAAGGCAGGTAAATTGTCACCTGGATAGCATTGGCTGATGATAACGGACACGATACCACAAAAAAATCTCAAATAAATCTTAGTACGCTGTTATTAGACCAATGAGGTGATTATACACTGAAATCCTACTACTATCTTCTATACAATATGTAATAAAAACCCTGCTGGGCGTTTTAACTGTGATATCAGAATCGATATGCAAACGTAATGAAATAACTCCCATACGAAAAATAGATTATAAAAATTATCATATTTATTTTTTATGATAATTAATATATTGTTTTTAAACCGTATTTCGATTGATTACCTCTGCAAGAGCGATGAATCGGAGCCAGAGCGAAATAGCAATTTGCGGCGTCTACGTAACAACACCCAGACCCGAAACAAATGTTTGTGGATCACACAATCATTTGTCTCAATGCGGAAATCGAACCCACGGTCTCTCGCTAAGCAGCCGGCTGAGTAGCCGCAGCGGGCGAGTGCCCGCTGCGCCAAGGAGGGTGTCAACCTACCTCTTCGGGGATACATGGCGTGAGCTTATGGTATGTATGTAATGTAAAAGGAGAGTGTTGTGATATTGAACAGTATTTACCGTATATCCTGGACCCGGCAGGCCAGGCATACCTCGGTCACCAGGCGGTCCCGGAGTACCGTTTCGCCCTGGTTCCCCTTTATCCCCAGGTTTTCCATCTTGACCTGGTTTGCCGTCGTGCCCTCTAGGGCCTCTCTCTCCTCTTAATCCCATAGGACCCATTTTTCCTTCAGGCCCATCATTACCCTGTGAATTATAAATAAACACATTTAACTCGCCATAACGTAAACTTAACCACGGTTTGGAGATTAGTGGTCGCAGTGTACTATACTTTTTAACAAATTTATTATAAACCAGCCCCAACCTCTGTCTTTTCTAAGTGTGTGTTAATTGTAAATTATCGCTGACTTTATCGGTTATGGAAAAATCCTGTGGAAACCTACATACCTGAGAAGCTATTCGTAAGAACTTCAACATTGCCAGCGTGGTGGACTAAGGCCTAACCCCTCTCATTCAGTATAGGAGGCCCGTGCCCGGCAATGGGACGTGTGTAATACAGTGCTAGTATTTTGCGTATATCCCAACTATACGATCCAACTAACTGTACGATCCAAAGTAATTATGTGTAGGTATTTTAATGATATAAAAATTTACTCACTGTTAAGCCCCTTGGACCTAAATCACCCCGTTCACCTGGGTCTCCTGGCAAACCTCTCATTTCTGGCATAGTCATCAACAATGTTGAGACCATAGCTTCAGAACATTCACACGTCTACAAAAAATAATACGTAATAATAATACGTTGATACATTAAATTACACATGAGTATGGTATAACGATAAAAAAACGTACCCCTCTTTCTCCTCTTGGGCCTTTTATTCCGGGAGGACCTTGAGGTCCTTCTAGCCCCTGTGTTCCAGGCTTCCCAGTAACCGACATTCCGGGCTCTCCCTTTAAAATATAATTACGTATTATGTTTCACTTAATTTTAATTTCATATGAATAAAAATAATATTCTTTATTGACGTACTCACAGACGTCAATTAAGTTTAAATATACTTTTTTTATAGCATAGGCCGGCAAACGCGCAAGTGGGTCACCTGGTGAAATGATCTCCACCGCCCATGTACGCCCACAATACCAAAAGAATCATGGACGCGTTGCCAACCTTAAAGGAAAGGGATAATTAAGGGATTGAGAAGGGGAGGGAAATTTGGGCGTCTCACTCACCATACGACAACGCAGACGAGCCGGCCCATTCATGCTGTAGACAGTTTTGTCTATTAAAAACACTGCGATTCGGTTGCGCAAGAGTTTCGGTTAGGTCGTTTTTTGAATGGCGCAAATCGTCAAGGTCATTGAGGTACAAACTTAAGTAATTATATATACTAACCTTCTGGCCATAGTCACCTTTTTCCCCCTTTTCCCCTTTTTGACCTTTCGGCCCGATATCACCTTGATCTCCTTTATCACCCGGCAGACCTCTTTCACCAGGATCACCTTTATCATCTGAATGTAAAAGTTGAATTACTTTTTAAATATCTATTTGACGGTAGATTTGAAATGGACAAGTCAGTGAGAGCCGTCGTTGCATTAAATTTTCATTTTACTAGCGTTTGCTCGTGGCTCCGTCGGCATGAACGGCCTTTTCCGGGATAAATATGCATACGCACTCACGCCTGTAATTATAAAAATTTGCAATTCATAAAAAAATATTCATGATCTCTAGTTGACACTTAATACGTCTAATTTTTTGCGCGGTGCAGAACGTCGTATCTCGATTTATAAATTTAATATTTAGACATCAACTTTTATGAAATAAAGTTGATTTTGAACGTTCATTGATTTTTGTTGCGTGTATATTTGTGTTACCTTTGCATGTGTAAGTAAGTGGATCCGTATTTTTGGCAGATTCATATGAGAGTTATCGTTCTAGTTATCTTATTTCGATGTTTAAAACAATACTTACAAATATTTGTTGCGTCAGTGGTAACGTCGTCCGGCGACGCGACATTTATTATCTGTTAAAAATTAATAGAACTTTAATTTGTATACCCTCAAGCCGATATTAAAGTGATAAAGGTGTGTACAAGGCAACATTTGTGATAAATCGTCATAAATATATGTGAAATTCGTTTACTTGTAAATGTTACTTTATACAGACCTTTTTGATGAATTATATTATTACCTATTTTAACTAGTCAGTGCTTTTTATCTTTCTTACTCTATTTAGGGCGAAATTTTCAATTTCCAAGTAAAATTTCGATACAATATAATGCTACAGTTAAATGACGTGTACTAGCATGAACCGAGTCACGGAATAGCCGCAATTTACTCGTATTTAAGACGCTGCACACTTTGTTCTTCTACCTGTCCTTATCCCACTCCCAGCGGGGTCGGAGCAACATTCTTTTTAACACATGTTACAGAAAGATTTGGCTTGTAGTTTTACGGTCGGCCGCCAGCCTGACATCAACCCCTATGAGGAGAAAACACCTAAACCCAAAACAAATATTGGTAGGCCACTGAAACGTTTTGTGTTGGTGCGGGCATCGAACCCGCGGCCACTCGCTTCACAGCCGGCAACTCGCCCACTAAGCCACGGACGCTGTCGCACACCATTGCCGTTACGTTTCGTTTGGTAAGTGAGATTTCCGGAGGTCCAAATCCCCCTCCATTTCCATATTCCTATTCCCTTCCTTTAAGGTTGGCAACGCCACTATGATTTTTTTTGGGATTGTGGGTGTTTATGGGCGGTGCAGATCACTTGCCATTGGGTGACCTTCATTTGCCAGCCTCTGATATAAAATAAAATGCCACATCGTGTATACGATTTGGCCGCGCCCCGCCTATGGCTCTGCTCTCGCTAGCCCGCGCCATTTAACTGAGCCTTATGATGGCAAAATAAAAAATTACTATGCTGTCAATATACACGGAAAAGCGAATTTCAAATGGGTACTTCCTAAATTGGCTGTATAATTAGTTAACTGGCGGATATATAATACTTATTCGGACATTGAAAAAGCGCCCCAAAGTGGATTGAATGGATTATGATTTAACACGGCTATTATAATGTGCCCTACACACCGAACCCATCAACCCACCGACACAGTCCGGCGCGGCGGCTTGGTGTCGGCCACCACATTTTATAGAATCATATGCTGTGTGCAAGCCGGTTACTCGACGACTACTGATGTATCTCCATACTCATCTGCTTGCAGCCAATACCACCAACAAAGTTTTCCGATTTGCAACGTTGAGAAGCCCACTAACCCAACATGTATCAGCGGGTTGGCAGATTCTGTGTAGAGCACTTGGTTATGTTATTATGTTATGTATGTACAATAAAGCGAAGTAGGTAAATATTATACACGTGTTCTATGTACAAACTCGAGATGCTATCAACAACTATTTATTTTAAGGTGGAAAGTCAGCACAACAAGGAAAATAAATTTATTGGTTTCTAAAAATTGCAGCCCGATCTTTCGACATTTATATCGATAAAAATATTTTTTGCAAATAATCTCTGTTTAAATATACTCTTCTTCCATCTGTCCTTATCCCACTCACAGTGGGGTCGGCGCAACATGATTTTTTACACATATTATAGAAAGATTTGGCTTGTAGTACGACCGGCCGCCTGCCTCACGTCAATCCTTCTAGAGAGATAGTAATCATAGTAATTATTAACGAAGCTGCTATGAACTTTAATTTTAAAACTAGAACTCTAAAATCAATATTAATAGTTTTCATTGTTATTATTCCGTGTATCTATTGTGATTATTTGCGCAGAATTATTATTATCGGTGTTGTTTCAAAAGATAGAGCTGCAATTTTCAAAAAACTAAAAAGTAAATTGAATTTCGCGTGTTAGTGGTGACGTTCAACCTTAAGCTATATCGTAGGTGGTGTACTTTTACCTTTCAAGTTGCATCTTCTCATGCGGGTAGCGCTATGACGCATGCAGTAGTGCACTCGTCAAATTTATAGGCTAAAACGATCACAATTCACAGGACATGCAGCAAAATATGCACATTAATCCGAGAGGCATATTACGAGTATGTCACAAGAAGATACAACTAGAAGAATAAAACGTGTACACAATGTCTATATCCCTTTATAGTTTTTGTATCTTCGTGCATAATGTGATTAACGTAAAATCATATTCATCTTTTTGAACTCATTTGAAACCAAAAGTAGTGCCCATCTTTAGGACCTTGAACTTGACCTTGAAATATTTTGTTCAAAAATTTTATTTTCAAACGCCATTACGAATCGTACAATCTATTGTTTAAAATTATATACATATTAACACTACATTTATGCTTAAGCAAAAAGCTTTAGTGACTAATTAATCTGCAATACACAAATATATCGTTATTGAAAAACTTTAAAAGAAATAATATTAGCAATATAAAATATAAATGTTTCGTATATGCCTTTATTACATAATATATTTGTATTATTATCATGAGAACTACTTTGGCAACATGCCAGTAAAAAATAATTTAATTATTATGCGCATAGTTGATACGTGACTAAGGCATATTAAAACATTTATATATTAATAGTTTTCTATTAGAATGCGAAAAAAAAAAAAATTGTTTCAAATGAAACAATAGATTTACTAATATGTTCGTAAAATATTCTTAATTAACTATTGAATTATGAAGAAATGACGAGAAATAATATAATTATCAATTTAAACGAAAACGAAAAATTGGTTTTGTTTTACATCGTAAGTCATCAATAACAATGAAAATAAATGTATTTCTTACAAAAGAACTTACAAGGTAGAGATTTTCAAAATTATTTCTCCAAGTTTGTTTATTTTATTCTTAACTTGTGATGATATATTTTTAAAACGAATGATTTTATGCTAGTTTTCGTATCTTTTTTGAGTTGTCATGAATTAAATGGCAAACCCTCGACGAACATAAATATTGACAGATTTTGGCGGGAATTCTGACGGTCCTGTCTGTCGAATTTCAAGGTCTTTGAACGCAATGGGAATTTTCTTGTAAAAGGAAATAATATTATGCCTGATATCAGTCACGCAGTGGCGGAGATTTTATAATACTTTCTTAAGTACTTCACAGATATTTAATGTTTTTGCTAATAAGTAGCTATTGTCACCCTTGAATGGCAAGGCCTAGGACCCAAACCACCGGTGGTTAAGACCCAAGTGAGTGCCGTGTCCAACGTGTAGAACACCTTTGGAGGTGTTGTAGGTCGAGGCTCTTTAGTATAAATCTATGAGCAGAAACGACTATCGGGACAATGATTGTCGAGTCCACATCTCACATGTCAGTATTCCGGTTTCCGTGTGCCAGGTCTAAACATTTCGACATTTTCTCTTTTCCGGCTTTAATTAACAAGATTTTATATACGGAACAGAGTACTATTAGTATAGTTTTAACCAGAGTAGTTAAGAATATTTATACTGTCTTACTACGGACCATGCTCAAGATCGTGCTAAGTAGAGGCGTCAGTAGAAAGACGGCCCTGGCACTAGCCGCTAGGTAGTAAGAAAAAAGTTAAGAAAATTCATATATTTTTTAATACAAGCATCAACTAAACAAACATAGATTTAATATCAGAATTAAAAAAGCGTGCACCATTTTGTTTTTCTGTGTGTTTATGGCTTATTGCGAGGTGTACTCGTACTGTGCATTACGGGCATGCCAAGAGCATAAACTATCATCTAACTTTGTGAATGATCATTATACTACGGCCGCACTATCGGGGTTAGGCGGGAGTTTGGAGTTTGGCGAATCTTTGGTATACTTAGCTCGGCAAACAGTGAATCTCATAGTTTTAATCAACGGAGAAACGCGAACGACTACTCTCTATCGCGATAAAAAAAAGTCATTCGCCGAACCCCGATAGTCCCGGTGCATGATAGATAAATAGTTAAGCAAAGCACTTACACGGCAAATTATATTGTCGCTGATATTTTGAAATTTCTACGGAAGAAATAATACGTTGAGTGTTATATAGGACATTGCCAACAATGGTTCTAGGTTATTGTAAATAATATATAGCATTTTTAAGGGAGGCAGATAGTGGTAGCTCAGCCATGCTGTTATGTAGATAAAACTAGGTACAGAGCGGATAAAATCGTGGATTTAGTAAGGAAAGAGCTGTTTATCGCATGACACAGAAAACTCTTGTTCAGAAGGCCGTTTAGATAGTAGATAGTGATAGAGTTTTATAAAAATAATCGTATTATGCAGCCTCGTAAATGATGATTTCATCTCATTTTTCGCATAATATGACGTACGAAAAATTCTCCATCTAAATGGGGATTAAGTTGTGTTTAATAACACGTCACGGCAAAGGAAACCACAATCAAGGGAAACAAATTACAAGAAGTCTCAGAAGATTAGAAGTTTTTTTTTGATTGAATGACGAGACGAGTAGGTTGCTCGCCTAATGGTAAGCGCCATGCCTGCTTATAAACAGCAGCAACACCACACATAACTTTGAATTGAAAAGCATTGCTTGGAACAGGACTGCGTTCGTCACCCCGAGACATAAACTGTTAAGTCTCATAATTCCCAGTAGTTTCACTGTCTTCAATGTCTTTCAAACCGGAACACAGCAGTGCTTACACAATTTAATTTTTTTACGAAGTAAAAAAACAAAATACAATTTTAGAAGTTATTTTTTTTTATTTTGTTTAGAAGTCTCTTTGTGATATTGCTATCACATGTTATAGGTTTTATAATCTTTTTTGAAACGTCTTGTAAATTGCACGTTTTACTACGGGGAATTAGAAGTAAATATTTTTAGAACCATTTTTGCCAATTTGTACTTGTTTGCAAGAAATAAAGGTGCTAGTTATAACAATAAAGACACAGTGCAGAACATAGATCAAGTGTTGCCAACAGTAAAAATAATTTTGTCCCCAGAATTTACACCAGGTGAAACTGAAAAAGAAAATTTGGAAAATTATTCTCGCCCCGTTTTTACTTCGAAAGCTTGGTTAACATGAACTAACACTGAAAGGCGTACAAGCAACAGTATATTTGGATAAAATAGAAATATACTAACGCTAGGTGGCAAATCGAAATCCTGTAAAACATAATACTATTAATTTAACTCTATAACAACAACATATAAAAATCAGACATTTCCAGCCTGAATTAAATTTAAAACAGCATTTAAATCGGTTTGTTCATTGAAGCGCCCGATGTCACAAAGTCAAACACACACACGCACACGCAATTGACAATTGTTCAGCGATTCGAGTTTCTGACGCCAATTAGGCTAAAGGCAGCATATCTAATTGTTGTCGCATTATAGGTAGTCCGAGTAGTAGTTAAATTATTTGTCGGTAACGGATTTGGTTCCACTATTCACATCACTACAGCGTTTTTTTTTTGCAAGAAATACCATTCTTTAAACCAACGGCTCGTCCATTATCTGTGTGCAGATAAACGGAGTTTTAGCAAAACATGCCATACCTTTATAGGGTATCATGATACTTAACTCATTCATAACATCACAACACACTCAAAATTCATAAACTTCTTAGCAATGCCGAAGAACAGTTTCAACATTCTAACTTACGTTTTCGCAAATTTTACTAAGCATCGCTTCGTCTGCGTTTTCGTAAAGTTTCACCTCCTGTATTGCACCCTGAAACAAAAATAGTTTTAATTTATTTTTCAATCATATTTTTCTTTTATTCCTTATTATTATTTTGGTTAGCTTAAGGATTGAATATACATGATAGTTTTCGTGGCGCAGTGGGCGAGTAGCCGGCTGTGAAGCGAGAGGCCACGTGTTCGATTTCTGCCCCTAAATGTCTGTGAAATCTACAAATATTTGCTTCGGGTCTGGGTGTTGTCTCCTCAGAGGGGTTGATGCCAGGCGGTCAGTCATAACAACTACAAGCGAAATCTTTCTGTAATGTTACACACATGTGTGTTAAAAGCATATTACGGCGACGCCACTACGATTCAGATAAGGGCATATGGAGGAAGAAAAGATTGAATGTATGTATTGAAAGCATTTCTTTTACTTATTAAAAAGTAATATGATCTACGTATATCCTAAACGTTTAATACCAGTCCTGTATTACACATGACGGAACACTGGATACAGGCCTCCTCTACTGAATGAGAGGAGATTTCTTAGGTTTACACGAATATTACACATTGCAATAAATAAATGAGAGGTTAGGTTAGGTTTTTTCGTACTCCATCATCAGATTAACAGTTTGTTAACCAGATTGAATCCACCCTCTAAGTAAAACCTATCGATTAATCAAAAGAAGCATCAAAATCTGTCCACATATGACAGAAATACCAAAATATAGACGAACTAAAAACTTCCTCTTATAATCTGTTGAAAAGTGGATAAATACTTTTCATATTATATCCCAATATTTTAGTACGGTATGTGTGATTCGAGCATCAGTCTCAGCTCCTCCCCTTCAGACTTTTGTTCCGTTACTAGATTAAAAATATGTCGTCGGGAGCCAGTAGTCTTTTGTGGAGAGATGAAGCGACATTTTTAATGAAACAGACGGTAGGATACTCGTTTGCCATCGACGTTGGTATTATGGGATTTAACCTTTTAGCAAAAAAAATGGGGCTTTACTTTAAATTAAAATCTGCTTTGGATATCGTTACCTTCCAATCAATATGGGATACAAAATTGATATTGTAAAACGTGTAACAGTTAAGGTATAAGTAAATAAAATTTACTTTTTAAACATATGGGATACAAAATTGATATTGTAAAACGTGTAACAGTTAAGGTATAAGTAAATAAAATTTACTTTTTAAACATAATTATATCACATTTATCTTTACTAGTGATCGCGTATTGGGCGAAATTCGACCTCTACAGTCTTAAATTTCTGTTCTATAACTTCAGCTGCGAGATTTGACATTTAGACATTGACAATAAAACGTAAACAATGAATGTTTTATTTTACATATTAATCTAAGGGACAGAGCCATAATCTTAATAATAATAATGTTTTATTTTATTTCTTGAATTTGTTACAGATATTATATATAAATAGTTTTCTGCACTTCTCCATGTATACTTTAACTATATCCAATCTCACTACACTGTGCGCACATTTTGCTTAAAAAGGGGTACGAAGTTTTTCTTCACCGACTTAAAAATATCAGGAGGTTTTTATATGTTTTTATGTATGTTATGCGATATTATTATCTCCGCCGAATGTGAACCAATTTTGATGATTTGTGTCCGAGTAAGAACCCGTATAAATTTGGTTAAGATCTGATGACGGAGTACGAGGGGAAGTGAAAACTTCTCAAAGGAAATCAGCAAACGCACCGCGGTTTAGATTTAAAACTCGGTTTTGATGTTCTTTTTAAAATCTATAATTATAGTTTTGTTTATATAATTCTGAATAAATAACCAATTTCAGATGAATATATTAGCGATTATTATTTTTACATACGCACTCACGCCTGTAATCCCCGAATGGGTAGGCAGTGGTGTAACCAGTACACCCACATTTCACCGAGTGTATCTCCGTCTAACGATGTGATAGGGGGCGAGCCGATAGGCCGATGGGGATAGCCATACCGGCCACAAATTCCAGACTCCGGGCTGATACTGAGCATTTCGTAATAGAAAAACCCAATACCAGTTTACCCGACCCGGGGATCGAGACCTAAGCGTTAGCTTTATCGTAACACGTACGCATTAGAACTGGGCCACTGAGGCAGTGAAGATGATATGATAAATTATGAGTCATTTATTACAATTTTCCGAGTGAATTAAGTCGACGGTATTCAATAAGGCCCTTCATGCTTAGATAAAAATATCTACAGCGTGGCTTCTACCACTCTCAAAGATTATCAATGCAAAACCAATAAAGCCGCTCTAATCCTGGACGGAGTTCATTTATAGGTGTATTTGACAGTGCAGTAACAGCTTGCATGCGACACAGCTAAAGGCTGTCTAAATACATTAGCTACAAACTTGCAGCAGCACCGAACAGTTGCGCCGCAATTTGATTCTGTCCGGATTGGAGCACACCTAGCTTTTCAAAGGGATGCTAGTGTCAAAACTCTAGATGCAGGAATGTATTTGAACTAGCAATAAGCTTTGGTACGGATTTTAGTTGGGTTGCTTAAGTGATAGGACAAATTTGATCTGATAATCGTTTTGTATAATGTATATAAGTTTAATGTCGACTTCCGATGGTCGTGTGAACGAGACGAGCACCACGACACATTACTTTAAAATAAAATGCACTGCATGGCACTGGACTTCGTCACCTCGAGACATAAGATGTTAAGCCCCATAACCATTCCAATAATTTTACTGGCGTCACCGCCCTTCAAACCAAAACACAGCAATACTTCTGCTTGGCAGCAGAACATACAAAGCGGTGGTACCAACACAGATAGCCTCTCGCATACGAGGGACCTACCACCTAGTGAATACTACTATGTAAGTTAGTATTACTTACATAGTAGTACTCACTAGGTGATAAATAGGTACATATATCTATAGAAACTTTTAACGGTAGCGTCATTAATATACGGCGTCACTGACCGTCACGTTGAAAAGAATGGTGCTGATAGAAATCATCAAGCATGACTAATATCTGCGTTAGGCGCTGCCATCTGTAGTTGATTTTAAATATTTTTAGTCGATCATATTTAAGTAAATGAGGGATATCTATGTAAGCATTCCGCATCTTGGTAACAAGGTTATCTTTATCAATCTTACGATCCCTCTGCTGTACAAAGTCCTCTCCTATTATAAGGACTTCTATCTCGTTCACAGGAAATATATTTTTCTGAGTGCTAGCGCCATGCTGTAGACAGCTTTGTCTGTAGCATGAATGGGCCGGTTCGACCGGGTCGTTATCACTGTCTCACAAAAACCGACGTAAATTAGCAGCTTGCTACTGTATTTCGTACGTTTCGTGAGATATCCGAAGGCCCATATCCTCCTAAACTTCCCAAACCCTTAATTATGCCTTTCCATTATGGTCGGAAACGCACCCGTGATTATTATTGTATTGTGGGCGTACATAGGTGACCCTCTTGCTAGTTGCTGTTTGCCGGCCTAGCTATATAAAAAAACTTAATATTAATAAATTGTAGAGTCTACTTCTTAAGACAATATTTCTTCTGCCAAGCATTAAGTGTGTTCTGTTCCGGTTTCAAAGATATTGAAACCGATAAAATAACTGAGCGTTATGAAGAATAACATGTTACGTCTCGGGATGACGTGCGTAATGGAGTGTAACTCTGTAATTCAAAGTTCTGGTGTTGCTTCTGTTTACGGGCAGGCGCTTAGCATCAGATGAGTGACCTGCTCCTCTTGTCATAAAGGTGTATATAAAACAATGAGATTTCAAAATAGGCCAACGACTATGAACTAATATGTTATGAAACATGTTGATGAAATTTAGCCACCAATTTAGCTTATTTAAACTGTGCAATGGACTGATAATTGCATCTCATTAAATCAGTGTGCTCCTGCGTTATTTAGCTCATTGTTATTCAAAATATGTTGTGTTTATATAATTTTTGTCCCCATAAATAAAGTCAATCTGATTGATCACTTTACTTCAAATTCATATTTACATATACATATTTCAAAATCATACTGGCAACACCGGTCCGATCGGTCGTCAAAAATTGTACTCCGATAAATAAAAATAGTTTTTTTACAATAAAAGTGAATAAATCGTATTTAAAAGTAATTAATACTAAAATATATCAAGTATATAGTGTAATTTGCTAAAATAAACTATAAAATATTACTAAAATATCAATATATGTGCGAACAAATATCAGCTGTCACCGCAAAGGAGTTCAACGACTTTTTTTCAAAACAATTTAACTTACATCCAGTTTACGGCGAGTATTTTCTTTAAATAATTAGTATTGTTACCTTAACACACACCACATTATACTATACATCGTTTCACTTTTGTGAACAACGTCCATTACACATTGGCAACGTTATTGTCTCGTTTTGCTTGACATAAACAAGTGGAAGTAAAACTGACGACGAATTTTATTTGCCCCAGTCTCAGTACACTGGAAACACATCACATTTACTGCACATTAGGTACACCTAAATAGTATATATAAACTTAACCTATATATTTATTTAATTTAAGTTCACTTTCTTATACTTACATCAGTAGTAAACTACCCCCTTGTAATATTGTAGTAATCATCTTTTTAGTCTTATCTAATTTATCTGATTTATCTATCTAATGTTCTAATCTTTCTATCTATCTTATCCAATTATCATATAATTTTTCCTTTTCATTGTTTATTGCCCATTCCCCCATATTTTTCAGCTCATCCAAGCTAAACTCAAAAATGCAGACCCGTAAAGGTGCAGCTCAGGATGCTGACTTAAAACTGACAAAGGCACTGAACGAACTTAAAGCATTCAAAGAACAATGCCAACAGCTGCTGCAAGAGCGAGAGGAGAGCGAGGATGAAGTGAAAAATATTGTCAACAAAAACTCATTACTCAAAAGAGAACTTGCTCAACTACACCAAGACTTTTTGATACTCGCTGATGAACGAAACAAACTCCAAGCGGTGACAGAATCAGAATCATTTCATCTATGCAGCTCATTATACGAGGAATCCCTTTATAAAGTTAGAGACTTAGAGCATGAATTAAATATAGCTAATGAAAAACTCATAAATTTAGAATATGAAAAGGAATGCTCCCGGGCCATAGTAAATCAAAGCCTTTATGATGAACTAGTTGAGTGTGGCTCGGAGCATATTCCAGTAAAGTCTAGCTTAACTATTGACTTAACAGGAGATGACTCACATACCTGCCAGTCAAATATTCAAATATTGAGTCACAAAAAAATTAAAAAGTACATAAAAATAAATAGGCTTATTAAGAAACTTAAAAAACTAAAAATTAAACAAAATTGTTGTAAAAATAATCTAGAATTAAGGAAGCAACGTAGGGCACTAGTATCAAAGCTAGAAAATTATGAGATAAAAATGGAGGATAGCAAAAATATCTATAAAATTGACACTCAACGCTTACTCTCTGAGATAAAAACTTTGGAGGAATCGTTAAGTATGACATACAATAAGTATATATCATCACAAAATGAAATTCAGGATTTAATTAGAATATGTGATGAAAATCAAACTAAAAGCTTTTATAATGATAAAATAGTAAAAAGAAATGAAGTTGACATTGTCAGTCGGTCAGTAAATTTAAGTAATATTTTATCCTCTGGTGTAGACTCCATATTAGTTAATAATGCATGTGAGTCCCCAAGGGAGCATGTAAATGTAAATATACCTCCTAGTCAAGATACTACAAGTGTCAATAAAACTATTAAATATAAGTCAATAATATACTCAGACAATGTTGGCAAGGGGATTGGCATTTTGGTTAAAAAAAGTGTTAATCACTCAATAATAAATAATTGTTTGCCAGGGTTGAGCTATACAAAAATAGTTGAACAATTAAAACAAGACAAATGTACTGAAAATTCATGCATAACTTTGCTTGTAGGAAATGGTCTAAGTTTAAGAAAAAGAGACATAACAGACAGTTAAGTCCATGTTGGACTTAACCTGTCCTAGGATTATATTGTGTGCCTTCCCATATTTAGACAATGTGTCTGATAGGGTTAATAATCATCTATATGAGTTGAATAGACACATGCAGTTTCTAGTAAGTCACCATAGTCATAAGTTTATTTATTTTGACACCAATATATTTATTGGCAAATGTCAATTGACAAGGGATACATTGTATCTACCAAAACGATTTTTGCATCTGATTGCTACATCAGTAGCTTATTGTTTTAACACTGTCATAAGTAGTATGACAGATACTTCATTGACCACCACTGTTAGTAGTATTACTAAGATAAATGTGGTGAATAATTTAAACAATTAAATATGACAACAGAGAAGTGTAAAAATTACCTAGTTTTATCTCATCAGAATATAAATCGCTTCTCTGGCAAAATTTTAGAAATAGAACTTTTTAATAACAAATTTGAAATTGATATCTTGTGTTTTACAGAAACCTGGTTGAAGGCGCACCATATGCATTTTAATGTCAATGGCTTCAGGGTCGCCAGCTCGTTCAATAGGGTGTCAGCAGAGGGTGGGGGATCGCTAATATTAGTACGAGATAATATTACATTTAAGGAAAGAAAGGACATCTCTCACCTTTCTGTTGAACGAGTATGTGAGGTCGCATGTGCAGAAGCCGACTTATACATTATATTATGCGTATATAGACCTCCTTCATCTAATCTATTAAGTTTTATTTCTATAATGGAGGATATTCTTAAGAAATTTAAAAATGATAAAAAAATTATAGTGTGCGGTGACTTTAATGTTAATACTCTGGTTGATTCTCCAGACAAATGTAAATTTATATCATTATTTGGCTCATTTAATTTCAATTGTTTGTTTACTGAGCCAACTAGAATTACATGTGCGTCGGCAACATGCATTGACAATATATTATCAAATTTTAATATAAAAGATAGGTGTGTAACAACAGGTGTTCGGTCAGATCATAAATGTCAGATGGTCAAACTTAATAAAAATGTATGTAATAAACATAAACCCATTACATTAAGGCCTCTGTCAAAAACCAATTTACAGAAATTTAGTAATAATTTAAATTCATTTTTGTATTCTTTTACCCCAGATTCTGCCAGTCCTAATGATATGTATAATGCCTTATTTAGTAACATTTGCAATGAATTTAATAAAACTTGTAAACCAAAAATATTAAAATATACCCCTAAAATTAGCTTTGCAGCTTGGGCTACTAAAGGCATACGGCGTAGTAGAGATGTTTTATATGACTTGTACGACAGAAGGTCCTATACACCTGATGTCAATTTTTCTAACTACGTTAAGAATTATTCTAAAATATTTAAAAAAGTATGTAGGCATGCTAAAGCCGCACATATTAGTGAAAAGTTAAGACAATCAAATAATAAAATAAAAACTACCTGGCAAATAATTAATACTGAAACTGGTAAAAATAGATTATGTGACAACTCGATAGCTTTAAATGTAAATGACGAACTAGTTTCAGATAAGCTCTCTGTTGCCAATTATTTAGAGAACTTCTTCACTAACATGCCTATAGAGACAACAAAATGGTTGCAGTCATCAGCGACTTTAGCAAAATCTTTATTAATTGAAAATGTTAAACGAAATATGCCTAATTTTAACTTTGTCATGGTATCTCATAGTGAAATAATCAAAGCATTTAAGAAACTTAAAATAAAAGGTACTGAAGATTTATGGGGGCTATCTGTTAAAGCTATAGAAGCTATTATAGTAAATATTGCTCCCATATTGGCAGATATTTTTAATTCTTGTGTGAGTGACGGTATTTTTCCCGATTTAATGAAAATAAGCAAAATTGTGCCAATTTTTAAGAAGGGCAGTGTAAACAGCGCCTCAAATTATAGACCTATATCTATATTACCAGCTCTTAGTAAGGTTTTTGAAAAAATCATGCTGGACCAAATGCTGGCGCATTTTGATAGAAATAGGATATTACATAAGAATCAATTTGGGTTTACAAAAAATCGGTCTACTCAAGATGCTGGATCAGCTTTAATGACATCTGTGTTGGAGGCCTGGGAGGGATCGCAGGATGCTCTAGGGGTGTTCTGTGATCTCTCCAAGGCATTTGACTGTGTCGACCACCAAACCCTTATTGCTAAACTCAAATATTACGGAATTTGTGGCACATCACTTGATCTTGTAATATCCTACTTATCAGGTCGGGAACAAAGGGTATATATTGACGGTGTCACTTCAGTAGGATCTTCAGTCAAAATAGGGGTTCCACAGGGTTCCATTCTGGGCCCTTTTCTATTCTTAGTTTATTTAAATGATCTCCCTTACATGGTAGAAAAAATGACAGACATAGTGTTGTTTGCTGACGACACGTCGTTAATATTTAAAGTAAACCGTAAGGAGGAAGATCTGGTTACACCCAACAATATTCTTAATTTAATCTTAAATTGGTTCTCTGCAAATAACCTTTTGTTAAATGCAGGGAAGACAAAATGTATTCGATTTGCATTACCAAATGTTGCAAAAGTAAATTCACGCATAGAATTAAACGGAGAAACATTGGATCTAGTCTCCTCATCAGTTTTCTTAGGAATCACTTTAGACAGTAAATTGCAATGGGATCCACAAATAGAAAGATTATCTGGTAAACTTAGTGCTGCAGCTTTTGCTGTCCGGAAAATTAGACGCTTGACTGATGTTTCAACGGCTAGGTTAGTATATTTCGCATACTTTCACAGTATTGTGTCCTACGGCATTCTATTGTGGGGATCAGCTGCTGATATAGACACTATATTTATACTACAAAAAAGAGCAGTTCGTGCTATTTATGACCTGGGTAGCCGCGATTCCTTACGATCTGTATTTAAGGAAAGTAATATACTGACTGTGCCGTCTGAATACATCTATCAAAATATTATGTATGTTCGTAAAAATCTTTGTAAATTTTGTAAAAATAGTGACGTTCATAATATTAATACAAGAAACAAAAATAAACTCGTAGTACCCGCTTTTAGAATAGTTAAGACTAAAAAGTCATTTATGGGTAACAGCGTTAAATTTTATAACAAGCTCCCAAATAGTGTGATCGATATGCCCGAAAAAATGTTCAAAGCACACATTAAACGTGTGCTTATGACTAGGGGCTATTATAATGTTAAGCAATATCTAGAGGATAGAGATGTTTGGCGTTCGGTTCCTCCTTGCATACTGTGACCTCCTGGGGCCCTGTAGCTTGTAGACAATGTAGGGAATAATTTAATTTAATTTAATAAATGTAAATAATATATGATATGTTCAAGTAAGTACGTTATACATAAATTGCACAATAATATTAAATACCTACACTAAAACAATATATTAAATAAATGTATCAATAAAATTTAAATACCTAATAAAAAAGACGACCGATCACGTAAAATAAAAATTGGCAATTTTAAATTGACAAGTCATTATTGTTGAGATTATAGAAATTGGACCAAAAACAAGCCCACTGAGTTTGTTTCGCCGGGTCTTCTCAGACAGGGTCGCGTTTGGATCCGGTGGCAGTTTTAAAACTACAATTTAGAGGTACACATGGTCCGTATCAATCACCTTAAAATAAAAATAGGACTTTTTATTTCCCTAATTTATTTTGGTATGATAAATCGGACCAAAAACAAGCCCACTGAGTTTGACTAGCTGGATCTTCTCAGGACTGGGTCGCGCCGCGTAATATCCAGTGGTAAAGTAAGCCCACTGAGTTTGTTTCGCCGGGTCTTCTCAGGTTGGGTCGTTTTGGATCCGGTGGTAGTTTTAAACCACGTGCCGTTTCGGTAATGCCTATGGTCCATATCGACCTTTAAAACAGAGAAAAAATAACAATAATAATAATACTTAACAATCCTGGACTAATATAAAACAATAGTAAACTTTATAGTTGCCCAGTGTATTTTGACGATGCTATGTATGTTATGTATATATTAGCTGATATGATTTCTGTACTTACATAAGTTTCTTTATTTTGTACTGACTTGTCATAAGCGCTATTTTAATTGCCTACATGATGAATAAAACTATTTCATTTCATTTCATTTCATTTCACTTACTAACATAAAGTTTATTTTACAAAATAAGATACTCGTACATTTCAATTTTTTAAAAGCTAACCTTTTTATTTATTGAATGTTACATACCTTTGGGGATTTAAATACTTTGGAATAAAAGCTTAAAATAATACTTTTGTTTTCAAGTACTTTTTACTGAGTGTGTTCACCATTTTCTAAAAATTACGTCAGTACCTATTCTACATATTTAATTTATACGTTATACATTTTATAAAAATATATCTTATATATAAAAATCAATTGCTGTTCGTTAGTCTCGCAAAATTTTTCTTAACGGCTGGACTGATATAGATAAAAACAATTGTGCGGTTTTGAGTGGGTCCCTAGATGGTTTAGATTCACAATTGGACCTGGTAGGTGGCGCTGCTGTAGTAGCGGCAAAAACCGCGCGGGACAGCTAGTATGTTATAAAAATACATGGGTCACCTGATGGTAAGTGATATACACCGCCCATGTACGCCCACAATACCAGAAGAATCATAAGCATATTAATCATAGGACTGGGAAGGGGCGTGGCATTTTGGCTTCCGGATATCTCTATCACCGTACGAAATGCAGCAAAAAACCACTTGTTTACGTCAGTTTTTGTAAGACAGTGATAACAACCTAGTCGAGCCGGCCCATTCGTAATGGAGACAAAATTGTTTACAGGCTCTACCACTCGACACAGGTTTTTATTTTATTTTTTATTGCCCTAGATAGACAGACGACAGGGCTGCCCACCTGATGGTAAGTGGTTACCGTCGCCCATGGACCGCAGCAGTGCCAGAGCACAGCCACGCCACTGCCTACCGAAAATATGCCACCTATGTTTTTTTTAAATTCCCCTAATTGGTACTAGTCTCTAGTAGTAAGGTGTATATATATTTTATAACGACTATACCAATAAATCCGAGAATTTCAGTTACTGAACATCCACACTTCCAAAACCTATTACATACATTTTAAGGACAGATTTATTCCTAACTCTCTGACTAGAGGAAGCAGAGCCAAAGCAGCTGTGAAGTTATGACACGGCGGATATTAACCGATCGAAATTCAGACGACCTCTCCTTACTACGGGTTTAAATTGTATGCGCGTAGTTTGGTATAATTTTAAACTAGAACCTTTTCGGTAACCTCGCGGGACTCACGCTGCCCGCTCCTTGGTATACCTACCTTTTTGTTGATGATTTCTGCTGTTTTTTTGTTTCGTTACGGCTTCACATTTCCATGCATACTGCCAATGATAAATATTTTATATATTTACAAGAACGACGACACACTGTGACACATATGTGTCCGATTTCTAAGTCTTTTTTGAGTTTTGGTGTCAATTCCTTTCAGTACGATGGTTCATAGACGAATTTCTCCAAGCGGATGGAATGACCAAGGTCGAACAATACATTAATGGCCGTTCCCAATATTAATCTTCAATTTCACGATAGATAGCTATCGTCAAACATCCGTATTGTTCTATCTACTGCTTGGAATCGTCCCTATTTTTTAGATATGCACGTCGGATACTATGATAGCACTAGATAGGCAGTCTATCTGGGCCCTCTTGTGCGTTATGTTCATACAAGCTGAGAAAGAGGAACTATTGTTTAATTTATGTTAGAAAATATGAAGATATGATTTAGATTAGAAATATAAGTTTTAATTTAACATTTATCTATAATTCTTATTTTTTACCACTGTAAATGAAATAATAATAACGAGACATACTTATTATGTTGCAAAACACAATGTAATAACAAAACGTTTTACTGTCAATACATTACGGTTCTGAATACAAGTCCTTTGAACAAAAATCCCAAGCGAATTTGGGGGATTTTACTGAAGTGGGGAATTATTTTGTTCACATTAACAAATATTTATATGTCTCTTGCACTTAATTTAATTATCAAAACAGTGCATTATTTTTATTTATGGGAATTTTAGAATTTTTTTATATTTTCTTTTAGATTTTTACATAATTTATTTAGTTGTTTGTATTGCAGTGCAAGTGCCATATAAGCCTTGTATACTCATGGCTATTTCTTCAAAATGCGTTATTTATACCGTTTTTTACAGCCGAGGATATCTGTTTATCGGTCAAAATCTACCGATAAAGAAAAAACTAAATAACTTTATCGACAGATAGCACATAAAAAATATTGGGACGCTTGAACTGTCATTTTCATAGTGTTGTATATCTGTAGTCAGCTATCAGTCCTCTCATCAGTAGACAGCAATGAAGAATAGGATTACCTATCATTAGTAAGTTTATTGGGACGGTAAAACGGAAAATAGATAAAATTTTCTATCGCCGACATAGCAAAACTAGAGACAGACAGAATATAGGGAACGGCCATAAGTCAACATCACCTAAATTTACCAATTTCAATGATACCATATATATTATCACAATCAATGTTTATTGGACAAATCCACACCACTTTTATACAACAAACACAACTTTAATCTAGTTCAGGAATTAATTAAAATAGGAGATCGACCGCACTGTAAGAATTCCCGCCAAAACTCCCCGTTTTCTCCCTTTATGTTTCTTGTTTTGTACTTGTGTATCTTAAAAAAGACCGAATAAATGTTTGTCTTTCTTTTTTTCTTTATTATTTATGTTAAAACAAATTAAGTAATATGTAATATGTCATTATTTTGGTGACGCATATCTCACAAATTAATGAGTTTTATAACAAGTCATTTAGCAACATCTATATCATTTTAAGGACCTATCTAAAGATTCCACACATTCCTATGTGCAATGAAAAAATCATGCCTCAGTTACATGTTTGGAAAGCCACCCCAATTTTGTAGTCACTACATATTTGTGTAGAATATATCTATCATCCAAATTTCATCTATATAGTTATAATAGTCTCAGAGTAAAATGTTTGTGACATACGGACGGACAGACGGAGAGACGGACATGACGAAATTATAAAGGTTCCGTTTTGTCATTTGACTACAGAATCCTAAACCGCCTAGTTGCAAAATGTATATATTGTTAGGGTATTCCCTTTTTATCGGTGAATTGAGGGTGTCTAAGAAAATAACGTTGGGTACATTGGAATAATAACTGTGCGGTACAGTGGTAGAAGGGTGGACAAATCGTATAAAAGAGGTCGCCGCCATAACTGGAGGCCATTTGCCAGTTGTCAGTGCCTAGGGCTCAGTCGTAGTCTAGTTCTTAGTGATCAGTGGTCAGTCAATAGTCCAAGAGTTTATTACGCGGTAGCTCTGCCGGTTTACTATTCGGTTCTAGTTCGGCCTTAGTTATAATTAAATAGATCGTGGTCTCTAAGGTATCCTGACATGGGGTTGTTGTCTGTAAAGCAGTGACATTGTAGAAGCGACTCGGTAAACCATTAGTAGATTTGATAACCGTCGTGTCGTTTTGTATCGTTAAAATAACGCTCGTCTTGTGTGACATCTAAAAATATTACATACATACATACGCACTCACGCCTGTAATCCCCGAAGGGGTAGGCAGAGGTGTAACCAGTACACCCACATTTCGCCGAGCGTACCTCCGTCCCACAATGTGATAGGGGGCGAGCCTATCGCCATTAAATAAAAATATTATATGGATTTAAAATAGTAAACGTAGCATTTCATGATGCTACTTTAAAATATTAATAAAATATAAAAGTACACGATTATCCTATAGTAGTAAGACAAAACTAGGCTGATTATTTAAAACATTTTTTTGTTTATAATAAGGGACTATTACACCATGTTAAATTAAGTTTTAATTCCCACATAACGCATTTGATAGTACGCTTAAGAAGTATTTAAATTGACAGCTATTTATTTTTGTATTTTATTGTTATAATATATTTTATATCATTAGATAACGATTGTTTCGACTTAGCAAAACAACTCCTTGTAATCATAAACCGTAAATAGTCAAGGCATTTTAATTATAATCAGTCCTCAGGTCATATGAATGTCAGATTAACATAGATGTTTCACATAATGAAAATGGGGAATTTGACATTTTATTACATAATTATAGTAAAACGAGAATTATTAAATGGAACTATCATCATAGCCAAAAAATAAAACGTTTTTATCATTAAGATATTAAATTATGCGCATATTCATGTATATTTAACTAAGTGGTACATATAGGTCCCTCCTATACGAGAGGCTATCTGGATTGCTACCACCGCTTTATCTATTCTGCCGCCAAGCTGAAGATTGATTGAAGTGATTATACTGGGCATTATGAGACACGCACACAATGCACACACACGGCAGAAATAGACAAAGCGGTGGTACCAACCCAGACGGCCTCTCGCATACGAGGGACCTACCACTTAGGAAAACGCATGATTCTTAATTGCCTGTTCCTCGAAATAGCAGTAACGTTTACAATGCCGATTCGTCAAATAAATATTAGATTTTGGAGGTGTCAAATTAATTATCGTCGATTATACCGTAAAGGCTAAGTAACTCAATATTGTGAAATTACGATCGTGAAGTTATTAAAGAAGTTTTACGTCTGTACCATTGTTGAGTTAACAATAAGCAGTTTAAAACAGAAGTTTATTTGCGGGTGTCGTGTTACAAACTTACTTCGATAGAATTATGGGAAAACTTTATTCACCGATATATTGAAATTTATTGTAGAAGTATAATTAGCTAGGCTTAAAGGCTTCTGAGGTACGACTAATACTAAAACCAAGATAGGTTATACTTCCCGAATAAATGTTATCCGGCTGGGCAATTTTATAGTCAACTAGCTTTTGCTCGCGGTTTCGCCCGCGTGAACGACTGTTTTCTGAGATAAAAAAGTAGCCTATGTTCAAATTGAGGTCATGGTCTATCTGTATCCAAATTACATCTAAAACGGTTCAGCTGTTAAGGTATGATTGACTAACAAACATCCAAATTCACAAACTCACATACAAACTTTCACACTTATAATAGTAGTAGAATTATGTCTCAGTTGCGCGTGAGCAGTCGTGGCGAACACACACGTTTGGCTGCTTAATTTTATTATCGCGTAATTTTCTTTCTACCCTCATTATAATTATGTTAATTCTAAATGGATGAACTATATGATAATATGAACTTAGATGACTCAAGTGGCAGTGAAATGATCGAGCAGGACCTAGTATCTGAAAGTGAGCAACAACTTAATCTTACTTTAACCAAGGAAATGGAAGATAATGATGAGGGTGAGCAACGACTTTCAAAGAAGAGAGGACGACAGGATGATCGGGAAATAGTAGAAGATGGATTTGTCACAGTATTAAGAGGCCATAAACGGATAAATAGGATGAACTCAACTAATAATAATTTGATGCAGCGAAGTGATGTTATTATATGTGTGACAGGAAAAGAAACTTTGCCTAAGTAATTATGTTTAACAATGGCTAACGATGGTTCAAAGATGTTGTTACTTACTACGTATTTTACAGTGGAATGCACGAAGCTTGCGACCCAAGCGTGATGAATTGGAGATATTATTAGCACAAGAAAAGGTGCATCTAGTGTTAATATCAGAAACTTGGTTAAAACCAGAATCTTATTTAAATATGAGTGGCTACAATATTTTGAGAAGTGATAGAATAGATGGATACGGGGGAGTAGCTATTATCGCTAGTAAATCAATTAAAGTACAACAATGTTTTACCAGGATTAATAATTCAGGAATAGAAATTATCTCGGTTAAGCTTATGAACTGCAATGAAATTAAAAATATCGTATTGATATACTGTCCTTCTTCAGTTCGTACAACCGTGTCGGATTGGGAGCAAATTTTTTCATTGTTTTCTAATAAATGTATTATAGCAGGCGACTTCAATGGCCACCATTCAACATGGTCATCAAAGACCGATGGACGAGGAGGACAGATATATGAGGCGGCGCTAGATGCCGAATACATAGCTCTTAATGATGGTAGTGTAACAATATTGAGTTTAGTTGACAACATGGTTCAGCAGACATCACCCGATGTGACATTTGTCTCCTCCGACTTATCGGTGGTATTAAATTGGAGTGTTATGAACGAAAATTAAAGCAGTGATCATCTGTTTATTAAAATCTCATATAAATATAACAATACTTATAATTCCATACGTTCAAGTAAGAAACGTAATTTTAAATTGGCATAATGGTTAGAATATAGTAAGTCAGTAGAAAACGCTTTGATTCAACCAATAGATGATGATGGTGTACAAAAACTATATGATAACTTTATTAAACAGGTTAATAGAGCAGCTGATGAATATATTCCTGTGTTGAAAAGTAGTGATAATCCAAATACTGGATTCCGACCAAAGCCTTACTGGAATCCAACACTATCACTTTTAGTAGCACAACGTAGATTAGCATTAAAGAATTTCCGAAGAAATGCCATCCCAAGTAACCTAGCAATACTTGAAAGCAAAACAGAAGCTGCGAAAAAGGCCATTAAACAAGCGAAGGTAAAAAGCTGGCAAACTTATTGTAGCAGTATTGATGAACAAACATCCAGCTCTGTTATGTGGAAACGCATGGGTTGGATTAAGGGAGTCAGTTCGCCAAGATCACATATTTCATCAGAACAGAAACTTGAAATGCTTTGTAATCTCGCTCCCGATTATGTTAGCCCAAAATACCAACATTTCAAATCAAATAATACACCGCTGGAGGCCAATTTTACCTTACAAGAAATGTGCAACTGTTTTAAACAAAAGGATACAGCGCCTGGTAACGATGGGATAACCTATTCACTTATATATAATTTATCTCCTGTCAGCAGACAATATTTGTTGGAAATATATAATAATATCTTTAATACCGGGATTATCCCAATGCAATGGCGTGACATTTTGGTGACACCGATTCCAAAATCATCGCTTAATAATAGCATAAAAGTGAGACCAATTTCTTTGATTTCGTGTGTATGTAAAAATTTTCACTCAATGTTGACCAAAAGACTTGAGTGGTACGTGGAGAAAAATAAATTACTATCTCAATACACTTCCGGATTTAGAAGAGGACAGTCATGTCAAGATAGTCTTGTAAAATTAGTAAATCAAATTTATTTAGGATTTTCGCGAAAGATTCCAACTATAGCCTGTTTTCTAGATATTACAAATGCGTATAACAATGTGTTAATTGATGTGCTCATAAATATCTTGGATGAAATAGGGATTGGTAAAAAAGTATGCCAGTACTTATGGAATTTTTTAAGCGAAAGACATCTTAGGGTAAGAGATGAAACTGACAGAAATAAGTCTTTTATAAGACATACAAATCGAGGGTTGGCGCAGGGTGACCCAATTTCTCCTATTCTTTTTAATATATTAACAATAAAATTATTCCAGAAAATCAAAAATGTAACAATGTGTCAATATGCGGATGATTTTGTGTTATATTCTTCTTCGGTAAATCTAAGGGAAAGTCAAAATGAATTTCAGGTTGCACTAAATACATTTGGTATGATTTTAGATGAAATGGGATTAGAGTTATCGGCCTCTAAATCTAAAATTTGCATTTTTAGTAGAGGATTTAGAAGATTAGATATAGAATTAAATTTACATAGTCATAATTTAGAGCTAGTAGACAATTACAAATATTTAGTGGTTTGGTTGGACAGGTCGTTACGTTGGAATAAGCATATTAACATGACTGTTGAAAAGGTGCAAAGAAATATGAACCTATTAAAAGTTTTGGCTGGTACCTCCTGGGGTTTACATCCCAAACATTTAAGACACATATATATAGCACTGATCAGAAGCCGCATAGATTACAGTTGCTTTTTATATGATGCGAGTGCAAAATGCCATTTAGAAAAATTGAATAAGATTCAAAATCAAGCGCTGAGGATAATAGGGGGATTTATTAAAACTACTCCTATTCACGTTATGGAGAGTGAGGTGAGTGTAACTCCACTGTACCTACGTAGAAAATATTTAGGATACAAATTCTGTTTAAAGTTGAAGTCTATAGAAGGTAATACAACTATTCAACTATTAAATGAACTCTACACCCTTCGACAAAATTATTACTGGAGGAATAAAACTATCCCTTTGTTGGTATCCCTTTATAATGAAATTAAAGAAATTCAGATAGTTTCATCAAGCCCTCTTTTAATGAATACATTAAAAACTTGGGTAACTAATATTAATGTAATTGAAGTAATTGTATTGAATTTAGACACAATTAAATTATCTAAAAGTTTATATGATAGTAATGTATTAAGATTTGAAGTTATTAAGGAGTTGTACACAAAATATAATGGTTATTTTTTTATATTTACTGACGGGTCGAAGAGTGTAGAAGGTCAGGGATCTGCATTTTTTGTGCCTAATATAGATCTTTTACTTAATCATAATCATCATTGTTTTAAAATATGTCAACACACATCGATTATGACGCTGGAGCTTATTGCAATCTCGGAAGCTTTGACCTATGTTATCAATGGTCAGTATAAAAATATTGTTATTTGTACAGACAGCAAGAGTTCTTTACAACATATAGCTCGATGCGCCTCTGGTCTTAGAGGTGCATCGATAGCTTATGTTATACTATCTAAGATAGAAGAATTGCTTAAGAAAGGTGTCCAGCTGAGATTGCAATGGGTTCCATCGCATATTGGCTTATGGGGTAACGAAAGGGCTGACATGTTAGCGAAATACGCAGTTAAGAATGGTAGGGAAATTGATATTACTCTAGATTATTCAGAATATTTGCCAAATTTTAAGAATATATGCTATAATCTTTGGAAAGAATACTTTAATCAGCGGTCATTAGAAAAAGGAATATGGTATAGAACCTTACAGTGTCAGCCTTTTCGTGTACCCTGGTTTGTTAATAGCAATTTAAGTAGGATGTTAGTTAATACTGCTCATAGACTCAGATCTGGACACATTCCTTGTAAAAAGTTTGCCTTCATGATGAAGAAAACAACTTCGCCCAATTGTGAAGAATGTGGAGGTGTAGAAGACTTACACCATTTATTGATGGAATGTGTTCGATATGAGGCTAGTAGAAATAATTTAATATCAGGCTTGGATTTGAACAAAACTGACGTAGGCGTATTTCACAAAGTCCTATCTCAACCAATTAGTGATGATGCAAAAACTTTGTTCGAATTTATGGCCAAATTATGATTTTTATATATTGTTGTTTTTCTTAATGATAAGGGTACGATGGGACTGGCATACGCTAAGCGTAAAAGTCCCTTAAATAAATATAAAAAAAAAAAAAATATGTCTCATTAGGATTTTTAATTTTGACCCCACCATATTCTGAAAGTTGACCGTTTTAGGTTTTGAAAGAATTATGCCAGTATACTATATTTATGATTTTACAAAAGATTTGTATATTTTCCGGGTAAAAATATCATATTTTATATAAATTCATATTATATTACTTGGATTTATATCTAAAGCTCACCAGTTCGTGCCCAGTTGAATTTTACATAAATTTCCAAAAAGTACTCTTGCTAGTTGAATTCATAATTACGTACTATAGACGCAAAACCCTATTATTATACATATATTTGATTAACCTAACTAAAGTTTCATGTAACACGTCTAATTTATACTTCACAAAATGTGGGCACAAATATTTGGATATGTAAAACTTTTTGTCTGTAGAATACGGTCTGATGAGTGCTCACGCTCCTACTCGCTAGTTCCCTATGAATAGAACCAACTTAATATTCATACCAAAATACATGAATTGAAAATGCAACATGTGAAATTTCATGCATATTGAATATGAAATAAACCTAATTAAATAAATATACCAAACGCTTTCACGTCTGACTTAATGCAAAAGTTCAAAGAAAAAATTCACTTCAATTTTTTTGGCAAGTATGCAGAGTCTCGTAGAATAAATACAAAACGCAACCAACGGAAACCCCATTCAAATTTTGCATTTTTATTATAAGAAAAAGAGTAAAAAAATAAACGTGAGAGAAAATTATACGCGCGGTCCATCCCCACGTAAAAAAATGTATCTCTAAAGCTCGGGCTAATTTGTAACTGAGCCTTCCAAGCCGTAAATTTTACGCGTGAAGTTGTGTAAACTTTTACAAAAAATACGGCAATATATTTAAGATATACATCACGTTTGTTGACGTCTGTATACCTCAATCTTAGTGTTGCCACACTCGTTCACTTTATTCAAGAGCGGCCGTGTTCATAGTATCAAACCTGGTAAATCTCATACAGATATTAACATGACAAACCAATTGACCTATTTAGAGGTAAAAAGTAGAATGAAAGTATAATAGCGATTGCGCAATGGAAGATGGAACATTGATGTGTGCACACTTGAAAAATACCATATACGAGTATAAACTAATAAAAGCCGAGAAGCAGTTTAGGATGTAGGCAGATTTTATTGGTGTACATGTGTTGGTTATTAGCGGCGATAGTCCACTACGGATTCACAGGTTCGATCCCAGCATCCAGGCCACGCACCACTGATTGACTTTTCGAGTTTATATGGGTATTCATTGTTAATTATCGCTTACTTAAATGGTGAAGGAATATCGTGAGGAAATATGTATAGTTAAGAGGTCTCCAAACGAATTTCGAAGTTATGTGAAGACTACAAACCAACATTAGATATCATTATCAATTAAGGCCTAAAACCTCTGCCATTATTAAAGGGGGCCTGTGTCCAGCAGTGAGTGTATAATACAGAGTTAATAATATTATTTAACTAGGGTTTATTGGTAACTCCGCCCGCGTCAACGGCCTTTTTTGGGATAAAAAGTAACCTAAATCCCAGTTTAGTTCATGGTTTACCTGTGTGTCAAATGTCATATCAAACCGTTAAGGCCTGATTGGCTAACAAACACCCAAAGTCACAAACTCACAAACATCCAAACTTTCACATTTATAATAGAAGTAGAAATATAAAGTAGGAAAATAATTATGTCTTGGTTAAAAATAATAAGTAAAAATTTACTAGCAGTGATAGCTTAGCGGGGACTGATATGGCCTGTCGAGAGGAAAGTCGCAGGTTCAAAACCAGCCCCAGCAGCATACACCTCTGACTTTTCTAAGTTACGTGTGTATTAATTTTTAATTACACTTGCTTTAACGGTGAAAGATACATCGTCAGGAAACCTGCATACCTAAGAAGTTCTCCATAAGAATTTCGAAGGTAAGTGAAGTCTGCCAACCCGCATTAGTCAAGCGTGGTGGACTAAGGCCTAACCCCTCTCATTCAGTAGGTAGTAGGCTCGTGCCCAGCAGTGGGACGTATATAATATAGGGCTAGTAATATTATTATTTATTATTATGAAAAATTTACTAACTTATCAAACAAAAGCAGTTGCGTATCTTTATTTTTAAAACCTAAATACTTTAAATAAATGAAAATTAAAAAAGTGAGGCAAATATATTGCATATATTAAAATATTCTGTTATCAAGGATAATTAAATAAAAAATATGGGTCACCAGTGTGAAAAATTCATATTTAAATTAATCTTGGTGGAATAAATTACGCCACGCGGACCAACTATGTATTCCAACGTTTGCATATATTTTTAGTTTGCCAAAGTTTCGCTAGTGTTTATCACGATAACTTTTTTGTTACAAAAATTAATTCAATTAAGGTTTTAAATTCATATACGATACGATTTAAAGACTCTAGACACTATACCAGCTGTAACAGTTTATGAAATTATTAGCTTTGAACGACCTTTTACGGGATAAAAACCTAATAATGTCCTAATCCAGGTCATGATCTAAATGTTTGCCAAATTGTATACAAAACCATTTATTTCATTGAAGCCAGTGAAATTACTGGGCATTATGAGACTTAATATCTTATGTCTCGGGATGGCGAGCGCAGTTCAGTGCCATGCAATGCTCTGTAATCCAGAGTTCTGTGTGATGTTGCTTCTGTTTATGGGCAGGCGTGGCGCTCAACACCAGGCGTCCCGCTCGTTTAATCATTCAAGCAAAAAAGACGGCAAAAGCTATGTAACAGGGTACCGTAGGTACCATTTGGGTATGAAATCCCATAAAGTGAATATTAAAAGGATACAAAAACGTTATTATTCTTCTAGTCCTCATTGAGATAAATATAAATATTTAGCTTAGGTTACTTTTGCTGCGAGGGAAACTCTGTTGAACATAAGAAATGTTTTTTCAGTGAAAGGTACACTTTTTCCACAAACACCGGTTAAAAATGTGTTACGGCGTTTTATTTATGTCTAAATTATCTCTTAACCAAAGAGACAATGCAGGAAGTTCTCAATTTAACGCATATAGTATATTTTCTTTTCTTGTATGTATAACGACGCATAACTTTTTAGAGTGATGCGCTTTTGATGATTATTTCTTCAATCGATAAAAAGGATATACCTCCAAGTTAGTACCAATTAAATTTGAAGAAACAATTTCTTAAGGATGAAATCGGGAATGAATTGTTAAAATTTCGATATGCATTCACCATTTTGACGATGCTTTTCTGTATCGAATGATAACTTGTCAACCTGATGGCCAATTCTAAAACATCATTCCGATCTAGTTTCAGTGTCAAGAATGTTGCAAATTGTATTCTCTAAAACCAATAAGCCACGTCAAATAATAAAAAATAATAAATACACCCAACAGTCACACACATAGTCCTGACCCCACACTAGGTTAACCTGTATCGTGGGTATCGGGAACTACGAGGGACTTGCGGTCCCACAACACCCAGACCCGAAACAAATATTTATGGATTAGACAAACATTTGTCTCGGTGTGGGAATCGAACCCACGGCCTCTCGCTTCGTAGCCGGCTACACGCTAGTTTAGTCACATCAAAATTAATTAATCTTAGTTCGGTTAAAATTATTTCGTAGTGACAGTTCAATACAATAATTTATACTTTCATAAAAATAATAAAATTGCTTTTTAACAAAAACATAAAATTGAATCCTATGAAACAAAAAGGTAAAATAAAACTAACCAATTTCAAGACGGAGCAATTAATTGTTAAGCTGCTGTTGACCTTTATGCCGCAGTAGCAACGACTCAAACCTAGTATTTTTTTAATATTTTTTTTTTTGAGACGGCTTTAATTTTCATTAAAGTTTAAATTAATAAACAACTGACAAAACGCATCACAGTAATTTAAAATTAAATCAATGAGAATTTCTCGAATTTTCCTAGGTGCGCTTTATTTTTCACGACATGTGTACTATTTCGTACACGCCCTCTTAACTCTGTCCGTGTGAGTCCACTAGATGAATGGCGTCGCCTCGCTACTTTATTACTAAGCTTAGTTTATTTCTCTCGTGCTGGTATTAACTTTGTATGTGGAATATGAGGAATAAGCAGCTTTGGGTATTGTTACACAATTGTTGCAATTTTGAGTGTATGATGACGGTATTTGGTGTATAATAGGATTTAAAATGTCTTTACAGAAAAAAATACGTTGACTCAATCACTCATGATGTAATTTGTAAATATTAGGTAGAAATTGTTGATGAATGATGCAGGTAACAAAATTATTGGATAATTCAGTGATAATTGCCATATTATATTTTATAGAAAATATATATTATATTAGTTTTAGAACACGTGCGGGTATATCCAATATTGGTAATTCCTTAATAAAAATATTGTTATATTTATAGATGCCGAGATAGACGCTCGGGGAAATGTGGGTGTACTGGTTATACCTCCGCCTACGCCTACGGGGATTACAGGCGTGAGTGCATATGTACGTATGTATGTTATATCTACTCGTCTTTCATTTATTTATCAATGAGTAACTTGATAATACCAGACTATATTATTCTACAATCATATAAACTTCTATTGAATAATTTTAATAAATTAGAATACTGGAGGACTCGGAAAATACACCGGTGAGTCCAATAACACAATTTCACTTCCAAATCATGTAACAATTTCGCAGTTCCCTTCAGACAACTCATATACGAAACCGGTGAATTCAAACCGTGATCCTCCTTAAATTTGCCTCAGTTCTCAAGCGGAAAATCCAATGATTTATTGGGTTAAAGCCTTATCATAATCTTGCACGTCCCTCATATTTTACGCTGAGTTAGTGCCTGAGTCACTAGCAATTCACTATTTTCACTATTCAAATAAATGTTTGAAACACTTCGGTTTACAGTTGAATAGGCTGGATTGTTCCGAGATCATACATAAAATCACAAGTACCACAGAGTATTAAAGTATTAAATTTGCCTCCTTTGAAAACCCAATGATGGAGAAATCGTGATACAACAGTTTACTCGTATAAAAAAGGATCTGATCATTTGTTCGTACGACGTACACGTATCCTTCATTCCATCTGCCTTTATCCCACTCGCAGCGGGGTCGGATGCTTTTGTACGTGTACGCCGTGTACACCCAGAGGGGTTGACGTCAGGCAGGCGATCGATGAAAACCTATAAGCCAAATCTTTCTGTAACATGTGTTAAAAAGCATGTTGCGGTGATCCCATTGCGAGTGGGTTAAGGGCAGGTGGAAGAAGAAGACGAGTCACTTTGCCGTGCTTGGATAAATAAACTGAATGATGTCATGTAGTTTTATTATATGCATATCTTTACTAAGAGATTCTAAAACACAACTAGGTCATGCGTATAACAATTTGTGCCATAAAATTCATTGTTTCATGCTGGGTTTATGGTATCTAATTGTTATGATTATTTTAATTACTGTCTAACAATCTTATATCTCAAAATCTAAAATGGAAACGTCGATACCGTCGCGTCGGCGCCGCCATTTTCAAATTACAATATTTAAAAACAAAAAGTCAGAATTTTAAAAGCGTCATGAACTCTGACTATTATGATTTTAAAAGAAGCATATTTTACAACTGCTATTAATCCTTTCAGTGGTTACTTTCGACATTTATGACACTCATATGTCACACATTACACACCGTATAGATCGTAGAGGGAGTATAACTAGAATAATTCATAGCTTTTGTCGCATTCGCACATGAAAAAGAGCTACTTATGGTGATATGATATAAAAGAATGAAACAGAACGATTATATTTTTTGGTTCATGACGAATGTTTAGTATTTGAAATATATCAAATAACTTTCATAAACAAAGTTTGACAGTTGACGTATATTTGTCTATCGTCTTCCTGGTAAAATTAGTAAAAGTTTATGTAAAAGTACTAATGCATGCTATATTTTGCTGTTGATAAGAACTGCGTATAATTATTTATATAATTTTCTATGAAACTATGGTGCGGTGTAGCATTATAGGGTGAAAAAGTGATAGTGGAAAGAAAATGCCGACTTATCTTTTCATTCGTAAGTAGGCTTTATAGGTAATAAGGCTTTTAAAAATATGATATATTGTGTTTAAAGTATTCTTATCGTAAAATTCTTCGTAGTAAAGCATTAATCAAAGTAAATATCATTTATTAAAATTTATAACCAAACAAAATTACTCCGTTTGGTGTTGCCGAAATTTCAATAAATTATTACCCCATATTATGGGAAATATTAATTTTGCAGTATGCATTAATAATAAAATTAAATAGAAGAAATGTATTAATTATGTATAATAAAATGACTCGTTTCAGTTTTCCTGAAGATAATGTTTTACTGTAGAATTGGATTGTATCAACAAGACATTGATATTGGACACCAAAACCATCATCAATAATTTTTAGCAACATTTAGAGAAAAATGTATTATTCAAAAAGAAGAAACTGACTGTACTGCTTTGTAATGCTGTACCTATTCTGGTAAATATTTAGTCTAAGCATGTATGGCATTAATCAATAGAAAAAGTACGTAATATAATTATATTTTCAATATTATTTTATTTGTTAGGATCACAAACCGATATATAATGGTATTTATATTAGAGTAAAGGCTTTTTAATATAACAATGGTAATTCTTGTCACAATAATAAGTAACCACAGAATTCAAATATTCAGAAAATACAGTTAAATTAAATACGCACTCACGCCTGTTTTCCCCAAACGGGTAGGCATAGGTGTACCTAACTAGTATACCCACATTTCGCCTAGTTTATATTCGTCCCATGATGTGATAGGAGGCAAACTTTATCGCCATACCAGGCACAATTCCAGACTCCGGGCGGATACTAAGCATAGCATGATAGAAAATCCTAACCCGGGGACTTTGCCCGATCTGGGGATTGAGCCCGAGACCTCAGCACAGCAGTCGTACCGCGTACGCATTACAACTGCGCCACCGAGGCAGTCGAAAATGAAAGTAAAAAAATGTAATTTACATTACAGATCAATAATATAAACTTTTGATTTAAATAAGTTATAATCCATGTTTTTTATGGTATAGGCCGGCAAACGAGCAAGTGGGTGACCTGATGGTAAGTGATCTCCACCGCTCATGTACGCCTACAATACCAAAATAATAATCAAAATAATCATAATTCGAGGTTCTGATTGGTGTTGCTTCTGTTTATGGGCAGGTGTGACGCTTATCACCAGGTGAGTGACTTGCGCGTCTCATCTAAAGCTAATAAAAATAATATATATATAATAAAAGGTAATTGAAAATAATATGTTGTATTATTTACTCACAAAAGCAAGAACCTATTATTTCTCAAGAAATTGTAGTACATGACGTCACGTAACAAAACAAATTGTGGGGTAATTTGTTTTTGACGCGGTAACCTTCGAAATTGTATCCTTGTCTCTTTCTGCGACATCTTTAGTAGGAGTCTATTAGATCCTCAGTCAACAGCATAGATGTTCTGAAAAGGGCTAACCATATAAAAAGGTTATAAAATAGATAATGTGGATATAATACATTTTAATATAACTAATATTAGAATCGAAAGAAAAATAAATCATTTGCATTAAATTATAGAACGTCGATTTAGCATTTTAATATATTGTTACTCTCCTTTTTACTATCCTTATATTCGTTACTTTACTCTCTTATTACCAGATTTTCCAAAGAAAGGAGCTAAGCCTCCGCCTTATTTTGTATTACCTTATTCGAAAAAAAACAATACCCAGGAGGTGGTATGCGTTTGAAGAGTTTATTGCCACCCGTCGAACCGATTAATGCAAGAAGGGCGTCGATGAATAGGGTAGTTGACTAGATTTTTTTTATTATTTAAATCAATAAGTTACGTTACTCAAAATCTATTGCAGAAAGAATTTTATAAATCGGACCAAAAATAAATAAGATAGAAGCCATTGAAATCCTGTAGAAGGGGTAATTGTCAAATGACAGACGATGTAACCTTTGACGTCACTGTGTAAAATGTTCATTATAGTGCACGCGTGCAAGCGAGATAGTGAGATATCCCTACTACGCACCCACTTTTCCTCATACCAACATTTAAAGTCATAACTGCGGGCACATTTCTGAACCAATTATGATTGTGTTTTAATAAAAGGGTTTCTTTTGCGTATCATTTTCTGTTGCTTATAAAATAATGTATAAAATTAAATATAGGAAACTACCCTATTGCCAATGCGCTGGTAAAGGTGCATCGAAAGCATGAGTGCATACTTTCATTAAAAGAAATAAAAAAAATGGAAAGAAATACTTTAACTTTTTCATACTAAACGGTAATGTACCTATCAGGTATTATTACCTATTATAAGCTGTGTAGTATTAAGATCAAAATGAGATTATACAACATCCAAAACTATATTCTACAGGGTACCACCAGTGTGACTGAACGTTGGTACTATAGAAAACAAACGGTGAACATGTCGTTTTTGAAGATATAGGTCCTAAGAAAAATCTGTTGTCGCTTAGACTATCAAATATATTATACTTCATATGTTGTCAAATGTTTACGTTATAAGTATTAGATGCGTTATTGTTCTCAAAAAAGTTGGCAACCCCTATGTACTGGTAGGAGACTGACCACATGATTCTACTCATCCCAACCTTGTGCCCTACTAACATAGTTAGAAACCTTAAAAACTTTAACAAATGCCTACACCACAGCAAGTTTTAACACTGCCCGTAAACTGAGATTAACTGAACTAGCACCAGCGTAACTTAATGTAGAAAAAGATAAAACTTGACGTACTGTCCATCGTATATCACGGTCGGTTTCATGCGGGACGTTTTTATTGCAGCAACAGTGCTTAGAGGGATTTGAGAAAATAATTTAAATGTTTTCAGCGCTTGGTGCAGTTTGAATACTAGGAAGTTGGTTTAAGAATACTTATGTCTAGGGAACCTTAGAAGATAACCAAGTGGTTCCTAGTTATGACCACATTAGAGGGTGACATACGATCGTATTCTTCTTGAAATTGTAAGAATATTTAGAAGACGGATAGCATATCTATGCTATCTCCTGATAATGTTGACATGATGACCTCGATGCCAGGATTCCTAACAATTTTTACCTTCATCATCATATCAAGCGATAGTTAATGAAGAAGACGTAACTTACATAACTTACTTAAAAGTAAGATACATGATATATTCTACATATTCATTGAAATAGTTATGTGTAAATATAAAGCAGTTTCTAGTCAAGGTGCCAATCTAACAATCCTCAGGCAATAGACATTGCTAGTAACATTCATATCTTTAGCTCGTCTAGACACTACTATGAAATCGGAATAAAGTCATCGTCTTGTGTTATAATTCGCACGACTTCAAAGATGTCTGAATGTTCAGGCAATAAATCTTTTAGCGTATTAATGATGTAGATTAAAATGAGATCACGTTTAATACGAGAGTATTATGAATACTATTCTTACTGCCTGCCTCGGTGGCGCAGTTGTAATGCGTACGCGTTACGATTGAGGCTAGCGCTGAGGTCTCGGGTTCGATCCCCGGGTCGGGTAAAGTGGTATTGGGTTTTTCTATAAAGAAATGCTCAGTATCAGCCCGGAGTCTGGAATTTGTGCCCGGTATGGCGATAGGCTCGCCCCCTATCACATCGTGGGACGGAGATACGCTCGGCGAAATGTGGGTGTACTGGTTACACCTCTGCCTACCCCTTCGGGGATTACGGGCGTGAGTGCGTGCGTATGTATTCTTATTAATTCGTAACTCCTATAAGTGTTTAATTTTTTCTTGTTCGTTATTTGTGGTCTTACATATGATAAAAAAAAATGTCGTAAGTGTTAAACTAACAATATCTGAAAAGAATTATCTAGCCATCCAGCTTTCATTTTGCTTGGTGTTATCCCGGCTTAGTGCCAGTGTTCGCGTTTTTAATACACTCACCCAACAGTCACACACATAGTCCTGACACGACACTAGGTTGACTTGTATCGTTGGTATCAGGAACTACGAGGGACCCACAACACCCAGACCCGAAACAAATATTTGTGAATCAAACAAACATTTATCTAGATGCGGGAATCGAACGCACGGCCTCACGCTTCGCAACCAGCTACTCGCCCGCTGCGCCACGGAGGCTGCTTTCTATAGCATAGGTCAGCAGACGAGCAAGGGGATCACCGGATGGTAAGTGATATCCATCGCCCATATACGTATAATCATAGGCTCGTGACCAACCTTAAAAGAAAGCAATAAAAAACAACAAAATTCTCCGCGATATATCGCTAAAGTTCATCTTAACCAGTCTTCACGACACGTGTCTTCAACGTGTGAATGTAACAACACTAATTTACAACTGATTTATGAGACTGTCTATTCATTACATTATCTATTATACATCTTTCATAAGATGTATAATAATATTTTTATATAAAAAATTACTCTTTGGTTATAAATTATGTTAAATTTAATGTTTAATTATATAAGTTTAAACATAATAAAACCATTATAATTCTGCGGGCCTATTATATTTATATTTGGGCCATTATATTTCATCATGATAATCCGGACCTAAAAATTCATATATAAAAATAGAGAGAGGAAACCATTGGATTCCAAGAAAATTCTAAGTGGTATTTAGTGAGCGAAAGCCATCGGTGTAAAACAAATAACGTTAGAAAAACTACAGTTTTGAAGTTTAATAATCGTGAACCATATTTTAGATTGAAATCCTACTACTATTATCAATGTGAAAGTCTGGATGTTTGTGAGTTTGTGAATTTGAATGTTAGTTGGTCAATCACGCCTTAATTTGGCACACAGGTTGACCATGACCTGTGTTAGGATATAGGCTACTTTTTATCCCGGAGAAGGCCGTTTACACGGGCGGAGCCGTTAGCAAATGCTAGTATACCTATATTCGATTAATATAACTATTGCCATAATTAAATTAATCGAATAGCTTTATCGGATGCCACTATATCCGATGACGCTATTAAGCTTATATACAACAAAATATGAATTTAAAAAAAAATCAAAGCCCAATGACAGTGCGTTTGCTGTTATCCACTCAAGAGTCCGTGTCCATCATCAGATCTTAACCAAATCTGGGACACCCTAATAATACAATGATCATCAAAATCAGCCCACATTTGTCGAAAACGTCGTGTAGCATACCTAAAAAACACGGATGAAACCTCCTCTTCTTCGAGGTCGGTTGAAAATAAATTGTTTCGTTTATTTAAAGCATATCAAAAAGAATCTCGGCAACGGATCTCACTGTGAAACCCTACTCGAATCCTTTTCAAAGTGTCCCAAACCACCGCTTGGTCTCTTACTTTAAGGTTTTGGTGCAATTTAAGTAAGTTAGAGGAAAGGTCGACGGTGCCATTTCTTAGAAAATCCATTTACACAATCGTTAAAGAGGGCATACTTCAGTACTTTGGTAAGGAAATGTAATGGGACTCACAATGTGTTTGAATTGCATTCCTTAAACGTCGTATTTGTGAGATATACGTTTTTATCGTCTGTATTCTTTTTTTATAGCATAGGTTGACAATTGAGCAAGTAGGTCACCTGATGGTTACTGATCTCTACCATCCATGGACGCCCATAATACCAGAAGAATCATGGACGCGTTGCCGATCTTAAAGGAAAAGGGATAATTAAGAGATCGAAAAGGAGAGGGGGATTTGGGCCTCTATATCACGGTGAATACCTCCTGCCCTGAAGAGTTGTTTGACCTTATCCCATCCTCACTTTTCCTTAACAGAACCACGCGTACTGGCTTGTAGAACCACAGATTCGTGGTCTACAAGCCACGAACTAAGAAATTCGCAAAACCTTACTTCTGCCGGACTACAAAGCTGGAATAGTTCGCCGGCACACGTGAGGGATATCCGGAGACCCAAATCCCCCTTCCTTTCCCAATGCCTTAATAATTATCCGTTACCTTTAAGGTTGGCAACGCGCCCATGATTTTGTGGTATTGTGGGTGTACATGGGTGGTAGATATCACTTAACATCAGGTGACCAACTTGCTCCTTTGCGGGTCTTTACTAAAAAAACTGTAAACTTAACCCTAACTTGAAAATCTAATCTCACGGATAATATCTACGTCCATATATACTCTGAACTTCTTTTACGTGTGTTTTGTTCTTCACGCTACACAATTCTGAAGTTGCTCCTTTGTTTCGGCGCTCGCAACAAGCTTTTCGCTTGCACCGTAACATAATAGTTGAAAGTTTCTTAGTGGTCGGACAAGTAAAACTTTTTTTTCTTCACCGTCATATGGATCCTCTCAATATGTTAAGTTTAAACGTATTTAGACATCTGTTATAGAAATATTAGTACTATATTTTTAAACTTTACTAACAAGGGTATTATAAATTTGATCCCTTTGTCTGAATGTGTATCAGGATTTCATAAAACTAACAGTCGTGTTTCTGTTTATGGGTAGGTGTGGCGCTTACCATCAGGCGAGCGACCTGCTCGTTTCGGCATTCAAGCCAATAAAAATGGTATAATTTCATAGTAACTACTAGACTAGAATCTCGTTACAGCAAATTGGCCCGTTTTTATAGCAAAATAAACAATTCGTTAAATTAAATTTCACGCTTCTGCTGAAATACCCTTTGTGTCCTAGACAGAACAGGGGAAATAAACAAATAACAAAGATAGAACAAAAGTTCTTGTTATTGACTGGCGTCTTAACTTGTTTCCACTGTGAAATTGGCTGAGACTTGTTTAGACAAAATTTAATGCTTTTGACGGTATATAACAGTTTGAATATCAATAATTAAATTGACTTTGTTTATAGCAAGGCAGTAGGTGGGTCACGTAATGGTAAGTGGTCTCCACCGCCCTTGTACGCCCACAATACCAAAAGAATTATGGGCGCGTTGCCGACCTTAAAGGAAAGGGATTAAGAAGGGAAGGGGGATTTGGGCTTCGGGATATCTTACTCACCATACGAAATGCTAGCAGCTTGCTGCTGCTTGCTTTACGCCTGTTTTCTGTGAGACAGTGGACAGTGTTCATGCTGTAGACAAAAATGTCTACAGCGAGGATCTACCACTCAAATACTACAAAAAGACAAATATATTTTTTACTTTCAAATGTCTAATCAGTTATTCTTAAAACATAGCCTACGTGACGCGGCGAGAGAGTACCCGGCTTTGAAACAAGAAGACGCGGGTTCGATCCTCGCACAGAGAAACTGTTCAAATCCCAGGTCGGGCAGTTACAACTTTTGAGTTTTTGATACTAAAAATCACACGAGTTGCCCAGGATTGTTCCATGTAAAGAACCGTCAAATCTGTGATACGAGAGGGTGAACCCTGTAATTAAGCCGGGATAACATGCAGAAAGAAAGTAACATATATTACTTTATTTTCCTTTGATTTTATTTGTGCAAATGGTGTACAATAATGAGTTACCATTCGATCAACGATCTAGGTGGCAGAATTTTAGGTTTATCTTCAGGTGTATTTACTAAATGGGCCGTAAATTATGACCCTATTTCCACGGTGCGAATGGAGACGTGTGACCCCACGAAGTAAATAGCCGTAAATACCCATTACCCTCCAGTAAAAACGCTAAGTGGTTAAAAATAAACTTTCTTTAAGAAATGATAAATCAGCTCAAAGCAGTTCTTAAAGTTTACAAGAAATACACTACGTTCAACGAACTATATATTTTTTAAGTTTTGTAACTGCGCTTGATTGCAGCTGAAATGTTGGCGTGCGGCTCTGAAGATAAGCTAGTGCAGGCTGTGGCTTCTTTTTTCTAAAGCCTCGCCTTAGTTGGACGAACTTCGTGTTCATTTATTTTAATTGCTTTATTACTGAAATATTTTCTAGTTGATTTCATATCTTTGGAATATTACATAGTCCTTTTCATATGATATGTTTTGTTCATATTTTTTTTGGACGTTGCGTCGCATATATGGGAATTCTAGATAACAATTTTGAAGGTATGTGAAGTCTTCTAACCCGTATAAGGTCAGCATGGTGGACTAATATCTAACCCCTCCCATTTGTATAGAAGTCCAGCAGTGGGACATTATACATATACCTACGCACACACGCCTGTATACCCCGACGGGGTAGGCAGAGATGTAACCGATACACCCACGTTTCGCCTAGATTATTTCCGTCCCACGATGTGATAGGGCGCAAGCCTATCGCCATACCAGGCACAATTCCAGACTCCGGGCTGATACTAAGCCTTTTGTTATAGAAAAACCCATTATCACTTTTACCTGACCCGGCAATCGTACCCCAGGCCTCAGTATAGCAGTCGGAACAAGTAAGCTTTACTACTGCGCTACCGAGGCCAGCTAATCTCCTTATAAAACTATTATTAGGACTCAATATGTTCGTTATTTTTCTTCATCGATCTATCAATCCATAATGTCCAATAATGTTTCTGAAAATATGAATTTACTGACCCGATGAAATGCGCAAAGCTCAGATTGTATGTGTAATATTGTCCCATTGAAGTGCAAGCCGCCAATAAGAAACGGATCTGTGGTAAAAGAAAATTGGATTTTCCTTCAATTCACTGTGTAGGTACAAAAATTGAAACTGGCTTCGTATTATACGAAGTAATTGCTTTATAGATGTAATTGGTATACTATTGTATGGTGTTGTTGATTGAATGGTACTTATAATTTCCTGGATTTTACATTTTAATGGAAGTAATAAATTAACTAAAAATATATACAGACATATACGTCTATAATCCCCGAAGGGGTAGGCAGAGGTGTGTAACCAGTGCACCCACATTTCGCCGAGCATACTTCAGTCATAAATAAATACTACATATATTAAAATATTATTTTCCATCTCTACAACGATGATGACAATTGTGAGATTATTGGATAATACGTACCCAGAATAATTACTTAATACTACTACCCATGATAATATTTTCTCTAAAAGAAATGCTCTTGTGTAGAGAATTCCGCAAACGTCGATAATCCATACTAATTTTATAATTGCGAAAGTGACTCTTGTCTGTCTGTCTATAACGTTATTACGGATAAACGTCTAAACGGAATTTAATAAAATTTGGCAACGAGATAGGTTATATTCTGAAGAAGGATATAGGGTAATTGTGGTCTTCGAAAAAGACAAAAACGCGGGCGGAGCCGCGAGCAACATCTAGTCAATTATAATATGAAGTCTCCAATAACTCAAAATAACGCACAATGGCCTGACATTCAACAGGCTAAGTGCGGAGAAAAGGAGCCCACAATCAAATCAAATCAACTCAAGCTGTGAATATGAGAAACGGGTCTCATAGTGAAAGTGTATTATTCTATTTTATTTAGCAGTCATATAGACTTTTACACAGTATAATAAATTCGACTCTACGGCTGTCATGAAAGAACGCTATCTGGATTGTGGCTGGAAAAACGCTATCTGGATTGTGGCTGGAAAAATGGATTTATTAAAATTGCCCTTTTAGCCAGTTAGCCTAAATGACATATTTATCGCGGCGTGTCAGGCCCATTCGGGGGTCTGTGTGCACAGAACACTAATACAAATTGTGTGTAGGTATGTATGTTATTGTGAGAGACAGCAGTTTATTTTTTAGCAATGCGAACTTATGTTTTTTTACACCATTGGCCGGCAAACTAGCAAGTGGGTCATCTGATGGTAGGTGAGGTCACCGCTCGTGAATGCTAGAAGAATCATGGAGGAAAGGGATACTCAAAGGATTGGAAGGTAAGGGCTTCTGGATATCTGCCTCACCATACGACACATAGCAGCGAGCCGCTACTTTGGATCGGTTTTCTGTGAGACAGCGGTAGCGACCCGGTCGAGCCGGCACATTTATATTGTAGACAACACTGTCTACAAAATGGTTCACCCACATTCACACCTAAACCCCACCAAACTCAAAAACAGCGAACACATTTTCAAACTACATTGCAAAGCGCCACATAAAATAAATTCGTACTTAGAAGGGTACTAAACTAAGTTTCATAGTTGGCCATTAGCGGAACATTTACATTTAATCCAACCTTATAATCAAATTATCCCATTCAAGGACCACACGTGTTGCCGAATTTATTGTACATTCCCAATTTACTGTTGACTGTAAATGGCGTTTTAGATTTTGTTGGCATATGGTGTTACATCCTACTATCCTGCTAATATAAATGTGAAAGATTTACATACATACATACATAAGTTCTCACGCCTGTAATCCCCGAAGGGGTAGGCAGAGGTGTAACCAGTACACTCTTAGGGGTGAATTTACAAAAATTACTTCTTGACGCTCATCTACGTTATGGAACTTCTGTTCAAAATGGCTTATGCTGTACGTTGTCTTTTTTATGGTAGATCGCCTGATGGTGAGCGCCATATCACCCATAGAGTAGCTACATTACTAGATTTTTTTATTACAAAGTCCTGCATGGCACTGTACTGCACTCGTCACTCCAAGCCATTAAATGTTAAGTAACATAATGCCTAGTAATTTTACTGGTTTTAATGTCCTTCAAATCGGAATACAAAAATGCTTACACACAGTTGCTTGGCGGCAAAAATAGACAAAGCCGTGGTACCAACCCAGACGGCCACTCGCATACGAGGGACCTACCACCTTTTAATTGCAGGACTATCGTAGGTAGAAATTAGCTGAACACCAGATTGTCAAAATTAGCTAAACATTAAGCTTACGAGAATGAGCTACAATTACAACTTTAGTTAGTGTTGCGTTTCGCAAAATATATATATTTTGCTACATTGCCACTAGCAATCAAAATTGAATTTGATTTTGAAATTCAATACAATAGCGTTGAGCTTCTTTTAACATTCAGGTGTTCAAAAAATGTTGGCCTTTTACGATTGGATTGTCGTACAATTTTGGCACCTGTCTTGTTCAGCGACTTATGTCTTCTCATCTTCCTGAGAGAGAAGAGATAAGGATATCGAGAGGATATCCCACTCACAATGGGGTCACCGCAACATGCTTTTTTAACACATGTTACAGAAAGATTTGACTTGTAGTTTTTACGACCGTCCGTCTGGCTGACGTCAACCCCACTGGAACGATATATAAGATTATTGGAAATCAGGGCGTGTTTAACTACTTTTGGTGCTGTACAATTAGTTATATAATTAGTTCCAATGATTTTGAACACGACTGGTTAATCAAGGCATTTTGACTTCAAACGATATCAAAATTAATTCGCGTTAAATTAAGCCTTTGTGAGTTCTGTTAATATTATGTCACATAGCATCTAATACAATGTGTTGGTGTATAAGTGTATAAATATGTATAAGTAGGTAGGTTTTAGACTGCCTCGGTGGCGCAGTTGTAATGCGTACGCGTTACGATTGAGGCCGACGCTGAGGTCTCAGGTTCGATCCCCGGGTCGGGTAAAGTGGTATTGGGATTTTCTATTACGAAATGCTCAGTATCAGCTCGGAGTCTGGAATTTTTGCCCGGTATGGCGATAGGCTCGCCCTCTATCACATCATGGCACGGAGATACACTCGGCGAACACATTTCATGTACTGGTTACACCTCTGCCTACTCCTTGGGGGATAACAGGCGTGAGTGCATATGTATGTAGGTAGGTTTTAATAGGCTTCATACCTATGAACCCTATACCTATATACCTACCTATATACCAACCTATATACGACTTAGGCCAGGTGGCTACAAGCTTTAAAATACGTTACGATTGGGTTCGAAAAACGATATCAATTATGTTTTTGGAACTCAAAACTGACAAATTCAACCTGACAAGACTATCGAAGCCAGAGTGTCACAGTTCACGGCCATCACGAACAATATGATTATAATCAAAAACATACATTAATAATTACATTAAATAGTAATAAGGCGGCTATCCGCAAGCCATTTTGACCTCCATTATCTAGACGTCCGTATATCATATTATTATACAAGTTACTTTCCCAAAATATAAATCAGACTTATTTACGAAACATAATTATTGTGCTAATAACAAAGAGGGGCTACGACTCTGTCATCGGCGGAGCGTTTAATAAAAGAACTGTTTCTTTTAGATTGAATGACAAAACGAGCTGGTTGCTCGCCTTATGGTAAGCGTCACGCCTGCACCTAAAAAGAAGCAACGTCACACAGAACTTTGAATTAAAAAGCACTGCATGGCACTGGACTGCGCTCGTTACCCCGAGACATAAGATGTTAAGTCTTATAATGCCCAGTAATTTCACTGGCTTCAATGTCCTTGACTACAACACACTATTGCTTGGCGGCGGAACATTGAAATTGTTGAATTTTTAAAAGTCTTTGAAAATTCAACAATTTCAATGTTCGAACAATTCAGTCGAACGAATTTGTTCCCACAATTACATAGAAGAAAATACCAAGTAAAGAAAACACAGTGACAACATACGTAGAGAAATTCAGAATTCACAGGTAAATACGACTACACGTGAAATTAACTGCGTATAATTTCAGCAGAATGTCTCTTTGTGAGGCGGAGGTACATTCAAAAATGTTAAATGTTCGTGAATAAACTACTTCCTTCCTTTATAGTCGACAAGTCAGAGCTTTAATAGTCCTAGCTTATGTTCCTCTGAATATTCGACGACCTCGCGTTGTGACGGGTTTCAAGATATTAGAAAAAGCCAGAGCCAGATATAGAGAATAAATGTTAGAATATTTTGACACAACATTATGTTGTAAAATGTATGAAATTGTCTTGACAATCAAATTGTTATTATTTTATGTATTACGAGTAAAGCACCGAGTGAGAGTGTAAGTGAGCCCACATCTTAAGCTCAAAGCCAACCAGCCTCACTTGTACGCGGTACACTCTGCTGATAAACTGACGGGGCAATGGCGAAACTTGGTTACCGTTGCGGGTTGTGAGGGTCAGATGGCGGGTCGCCCCATTAATACCAAATACAGAAAAATCTATATACGAGAAGGCGGACCCAGGCATTAAGCCGGGATAACACCAGGCAGAAAATGAATTAAAAAGCATGCCGACCGCACTGCGAGTAGGAATACTTTTTTTCGGTAACACGTTAGAAACTTATTATTTTTTACGCGAACAAAGTCTAAGAAATAACTAGAAATAAGAACTGAACTAGTTCTAGGACAGGAATCTATAAAAACAGGAACAATTTCAAGGGATGATTAGTTATAGCTTAGTGATAATTAAACCGAAGCAGCTCAGATTTCCTTTTTTATTATAATAAATAAGGCCCCAGTCGATATCCAAAACTATAGAAACTGCACATAGCAATCTATCACATCGATTTGGAAATATTCTGCATACATAAATTTATTTACGCAACACATGAAACGAGTTCCAAGCAATTTTCAGAAACATTCATAGATATTAACCTAAATTATTTAACGATACCGTGAAGTTTCGAAGTAAAACAATATAATTTATTTCATATAAATGGATGATTCAAGATCCGTAGTACCGGTATAAATTAAAACTCAACTTTATGAGCCTATAAAAGGACGGTTGATGGAATACTTTATGACCACCAATACATTTTAGTAACACCAAGTATAAAATAGCCTTAGAAATGATCTATGTTTAAAATATGTTAAAACTATGTATTAGTGTGAAAGGTAGTGATAGCTCAGCGAGGAGTGGTATGGACTGTCGAGACGAAAGTTGAAGGTTCAAAACCAGCCCCAAAAGGATACACCTCTGATATATTAATACGTGTGTATTAATTATCACTTGCTTTAACGGTGAAGGAAACATCGTGAGGAAACCTGAATACCTGAGAGGTTCTCCATAAGAATTTCGAAGGTATGTGGTCCAGCGTGGTGGACTAAGGTCTAACCCATCTCATTTAGTAGAGGAGGCCCGTGCCCAGCAGTACGACATGTATGATACAGGGCTAGTATTATTATTATGTATTAGTGAAGTTTGCACCAACCGTAGTCTGTTGGAGCTAATGTTATTGTAATCAGCAATGGTTGACTGTATCAATTTTTTTAGCTCTAGAAAAATGTTAAATCTATAGATGTCTTCTACCATTACTTTTAGAGACTCTTTAACATTTACCAACCGAATGAGCAACTCAACTAAATATTCATTATACATAATAAAAATACTTACGTGTAAATTTTCTTTGCCTAATATGAAAGCTTTACCAAAAACCACTTTATAGTCTTTATCAAAGTATATTTCTGGTATGTTTCCATTTGCTACAAGCTTGTCATCGCATCCCAGGTGATTTTCACATTTTGTGCCATTCTCTGTTTCTAGCAAGTACATAATAAAAGTAACCGCATTGTTGTCGACATATGCCTGTACTTGTGTCCATTTATTTCTTAATTGTATATTTTTATCCTCTTGTATTTCTCCACTTCCAACCATAGAAATTCTCACAAACTCTGGTCCACTCGGCACTATGCACAAATTGGTGATTGTTTCATCATCCTCATCCACTATTGAGAATATGCACACGCTATTTGTTTCATATAGTTTAAATACTGCACTTATTATGAAAGGTGGTTTTATATTTTTCTCGCTAACCGACAGTTTTTTAACAGGTATAGTAAGAGTATCGCCGCTGAAGTTGAAAGCTGGGAACCCATCCAAATTATCTATTACTGGAAAATCAGCTGGTAAAGTATCTGCATCGAGAAGATTGTATTCGTCTGAAACAAATTGAATAATTGAATGTTAGTTTGGAACTGCGGGCTAAAGCTAAATAAATATTGTTTTTTTGGCATTTAACGGATAAGAAAGACCATGTTAACGTAACAATAATGTAGTTTATCATATATAGAGACAATGACTATTGTAACTATAACTTAAATATATAGGATGACGGCGACACATCACTGTCATGCAAATCAAAACTACGTAATCATTACAAGCTTACGCACTTTTCACAAAACATGCAATTAATAACAGTTACTTACTTCCTATTAAATCGGCCACCAAGACAGGTGTTGTCAACATTGAGGAGCAGACCAAAATACACCTGTAAACAAAAAGACAGTTCAATGACATAATCGATATGAACGTCACATTAATTTACGACCTAAAATAAAGTATAAAGAAATATGTAAATCTGTTAATATTACATGTAAATATTACAAGCGTGAGCTTAAGTATGTATGCAACAATTAAATCATATTACACGTATGATTTAATTGTTGCATACATACTTAAGCTCACGTCTCTATCTTCTAAGGAGCAGAGGTTCAAATCGTATACACACGTTTCGCTTTTTCCCTTCAACGATGTTATAGGGGGAGAGCCGATCGCCATATCTAATAGTGGACGAGCCTATCGCCATCGGATAAATTCAATAAATTTCGGGCACAATTTCCATTGTGGGCAACTACTAAGTAGTTCACTACTGAGCAAATCACACATTAACGCCCGGTTTCGAAAGGCTGATCAAATCAACATTCTACTAACAGAACTTCGATTTTATATCGCTGTCAAATCAATTCGAGTTGCTGAAACGTTATTTAGTGAAAAAAAAAAATCATATTTGATCTCTCTTTAGTACCGATTATATATACGATTTTTCATATTAATTTGAAAGTTATGTTAGCTAACATGTGTGTCAAATCAAAGGTGTTGATCACGCTTCTAGCAACTCAATTTCGATTTGGCATGAGATTTGACATTTGATTAGTTAATTTAACATTGATCAGTCTTTTAGAAACCGGGCGTAAGTCTTATTGTGTAACTAAAAACAATTTATTGAACTCATTTGCTCGATTTGGAGTTTGAACCCAAGACTACAAGGTTTCTAAGCCTAAATAGCCTTATTTCATTTTAATAAGCTTAATTAGATATATTTTTTTATCTTAATATAGTAAATGAAACTAATATCAAGTGAATTTCTAACAAGACGTACTAAATCTTATGAAGATGAAAAACGTATCGTATCAAAATAGTTCACAAAAAATAAAAATAAAGTAGAAAAAGGTGCCCAATGGGCAATAGTAGTAACCCATCGATCAAGTCAGGGTTTGAAGTTTCGAGCATTCGCAATGTTAACCTTTTACTACGAATGGTTGACACTTACTGAAAGCTCCGTGATCCCCCAAGGAATGAAAAATGGGGGATGAAACTTTTGAAATTGGAATAGTTTGCGGTTCTAGAAGCGATTGCTTGTGGTACAGTCTAGTCGGCATTGAAATGAACTTTTAATACAAATGAGAATTTAATCAGCAACTCTAAATTAGCAAGTTTTATTTAAAAAGAATACTCGTTAATTAGGTTATATCTTTGTTTTTTAACATCTGTTAAAAAAGGTGTCGGAAGTTTAAATAATATTTGTTTGAATGGACTTAAAGTGTATATTTTTAAATGTCTAATTTCTATAGCGTTCTATGACCTCATACTTGATTTTTATCTCCCAAATCTTTATCAACTTCTTATAATCTTTAAACGATACAATAGAGTACAACCCAAGCTTCTTTGATTCAAAAAGGAGTTAGGAAAAAAGCAACATTGTTATTCAATCAACAATTCTAAAGAAAACTATTGTCGTTTTCGGTACTGAATGTACTGTACATTTTACATAATGTACTATTTCTCAAGACCTATAAATAAATGTCACATACGCAATTGACGACCTACATACTACATTCAACATTATAAGGGTTCGCGTAGGCAGAGACAAATGCGTTCATTTCGGACCTAAATCTAAAGTTATTGTCGTTGAGAGTATGTTCATACTATTTCAAGGTTATTCAGCTTATAATTGGCAATATTAAAGTGCCTGCACAACATATTGTATTAAGGCTGACTTCCAATTTTCGCGCACAGGACCAGACGCTAGCGTCAGTCATGCTTTCATTTAATTTGTATTAGTAGTAACGCTATTATACTATCTTCGAATGACTCCCATAATTTTCGAATATTATTCATAATTAATCGAATATCGACATGTTTTTCATTCGCGGAAAAATGCTTTATTTATGTCCTAGCAACACAATCGGATTTGGTACTCGTACACTACTAGTTGCTTAATTTTGACCACACCTTTCTGTAACACGTTGTATATTAAGGTACATTTTGAGGTACGCGACCAAGACAGAAACTACGACCCGTGATGCGAGCAGGGTGACAGCAACCCGTCCGCTTCGTATGCAATTGTATGTAAATCATTTTAAGCGAGTGACGAGATGTATTCGAAAACAACCCCTAAAGCTTTGCTAAGTTTTAATTTCTAAGTATTACTAAGTTTCGTTTAGCACCAGAAAGACCAATCCAATCACGATGCCTTTTGCGTATTATAAGACTTTATAATAACGTTATGTATACGGGGAGGAGACCCGCGACCAAGACGTGTGCAATTACTTGATACAATAGTGTCTTCCGTGATACATCACGTGGTGTCCTCGCGTGATTCAGTCGCTTACCCCAAAGTGAGTTTTGTCTACAGCGGAATGGGCCGGCTCGACCGAGCCATTATCACTATCTCACAGAAAACCGACGTAAAGTAGCGGCTTGCTGCTGCGTTTCATACGGTGAGTGAGATATCCAGAGCCCAAATCTCCCTCCCCTTCTCAATACCTTAATTATCTCTTTCCTTTAAGGTCAACAACGCTCCCATGATTCTTCTGGTATTGTGGGCGTACATGGATGATGGAGATCAGTGACCATCAGGTGACCCATTTTCGTTTGCCAACCAATGCTTTAAAATAAATCTACCTTAACGCATTATAAATAATAAAATATCTAAACCATTACCCCGATTAAATTACCAATGAATTTGGAAGCAAATAATCAATTTATCTAAAATCTTAATGTGAAAGCACGGTTACAATCTACGCTTCATGAATACGTAATCGCTGGAATATAGTAAAGCGGAATCACTGCCTCCAATTACAGTACCTATCAATTAAGACGTGTCGCGAATGTCAAAATTACTAACACCGTCAAATGTCGTCATTAGAGCTGCGGTACACTAACAACCATTTGTAATACTAGTTTATACGGATTTTATCACGGTTTAGTTTTTATTTTAGTCTGGACCTTTCTCTCCCTCTCAGTGCTTTGTAAATCTATCTAGTGTTGCTACTGATTATTTTGTATGGCGCTTATCTTCAAGCGGCCTTGTTTTAACATAGATGTAAGAAAATACACCTAAAATTCACACAAATACTCCTGACCCTCACTAGGTGAACCTGAATCGTGGGTATCAGGAACTACGAGGGATTTGCGGTCCCTCAACACCCACCAGTTATAATCATTCACGCGAAAACTACTTAACCGATCATCATAAATCTTTGTACACATATTCTTGGTATAAGAAGTAACATAGGATACTTTTTATGAAAAAATAAATTTATCTATTTGTTTGTTACGCTTTCACGCCTAAATCATTGAACCGATTTTGATGAATTTTGATGTAGAGATAGATGGTACTCTGGAGACGGTTATAGGCCACGTTTTATTTCGGATAAGTCTATTCACGCGGGCGGAGCCGCGAGCAAAGCTAGTCATTCATAAAATTGTTGATGAACTTAGTCACATGTGTGCCTCGGCCCTAATTATTACGTCCAATTATGCTACAGTTTCAGAGAGGAATATATTCGGCAGCTTTAGTTGGATCGCTTCATAACTCTGTAAAGCGTGTTTGTTTTTTTATATAGCATAGGCCGGCGAACGAGTAAGTAGGTCACCTGATGGTAAGTGATCTCCACCGCTCAGACCACCCACAATATCAAAATTGTATGCAAATCCATGCAGCGCCCATTTCTAGTATAGTGGGCGTACATGGGAGGTGGAAATCAATTACCATCAGGTGACCCACTTGCTCGTTTACCAGGCTATGCTATAAAATGTTTGTTATATCAAAACGCGTTTTTACAGAAAGTCTTTGTTGTAGTCAAACGCCTGTCATCGATGCTGATACTTTTTTAATGTTATAGTAGGGACAAAAAAGCCGTTCTAAATTACAACTTCCTCTTTAAATAGTTAAAATAGCAACACTGGCGTATGTATCCCCGAAATACTGGGCGGAAGTGCAACGACACTATAACGCATTTCGCTGACGGTACTATCCATCGTCATTTTTTATTTTTTTATTTCTTAGGCCGGCAAACGAGCAAGTGGATCACCTAATGGTAAATTATCTCCACCGCCCATGAACGCCCACACTACCAAAAGAATCATGGCCGCGTTGACGACCTTAAAAGAAAAGGATAATTACGCGATGGGGAAGGGGAGGGGGACTTGGGCATCCAGATATCTCACTCACCGTACGAAACGCAGCAGCGAGCTGCTACTTTACGTCGGTTTTCTGTGAGATAGTGGTAACGACCCGGCCCTTTCATGTTGTAGACAAAACTGTCTACAGCGTGGCTCTACCACTCGAAGAGGTCGTCATGTGATGTCATAAGTTATGTAGTTTAAAACTAAAAATAAACACTCTCAAACAAATAATATTTAGCAGATTACTTTGGTTAAATTTCATTAAGCTTTCTTTCTGCCTGACGCTATCTGGTCCGCCTTCTCATACCATAGATATTACGGTAATTGGTATTATATGGGGCGACCCGCCGTCTGAACCCCACAACCCGCAACGGGAACCAAGTTTCGTCATTGCCTCGTCCGTTAATCAGCAGAGTGTACCACGTGCAGGTAAGGTTGGCATTGGTTGTAAGATGTTGGTGGCCCACTCTATCCACTGGAGTTTATCACGTGGTAAACTCTTGTTTACATTTCATTAATAAACATAAAAAAATTATATGCCTGAATGATAACACGAATAGGTTACTCGCCTATCTGATAATAAGTGTTCACCGGAATGAAGTGTTCATAGGTATGAACCCTCAGATTTCCATAGAAACCGTTGTTGCAATACCGATTTGAACCGACTTCAAAAAGGACAGTTTGTCTGTGCGGGAAGCGAACCCGCGGCCTATCGCTTCACAGACAGCTACTCATCCAATGCGCCACGGAGGCTTTCATTTTCTCCATTATATATTTAATTTCTAATATTTTATATAAAAGCAATTTAGTTTTTATAAAAATAATTGGCACATACTTCACGTCGCGTCGTCCGCAAATTATAGCTCGGGTGGAACAAAGCAAACCACTTCAAACTTCAACATGATAATTGCGCGGAATCATGCAAAGGTTAAATTGTATGCTTAAACAAATCGTTCAGCTTTATTATTCAGAGTAGAATTTGTTTATAACACATTCGAAATGGTTTTATTTAATCGATACCATAAATTGGGTGTCTTATAATAAGACATACGTATGGTATTCGAGCGGTCATCTATGCAGAAAAGCTGCCTAGGCTATATTTATATAAAGTAATTTTTTTTTGAGCACAGGTCAGCAAACGAACAAGTGGGCCCCTGATATAGACTACTAGCTTTTGTTCGCGGCACCGCCTGTTTATACGGCCTTTTTTCTATCTATGTCATGGTCTACCTGTTCCGCTGTTAAGCCGCGATTGACTAACAAACATCCAAATTCACAAACTCATAAACATCCAAACTTTCACAATTATAATAGTAGTAGGTACTAAGAAGTATAATAGTAGTAGGATAAGTGATCTCCATCGTAAATGAACACTCACTATAGTACTAGAAGACGTAGAAGACCGTAACGAAGAAGAAAGATGGATGCGACCTCAAAAGAAAGGATTGGGGATTAGAAAGAGGAGAAGGATTTAATACTCTGGAAATCTCACCACACGTAACGCAGCAGCGAGCTGCTACTTCACACAGGTTTTCTGTGACACAATACAATACTGCTCCGGTCGAGCCAGCCCATTCATGCTGCACAACTATCTACAGCGTGCCTAAACACAACTCATTTCTTACGTTATAGTAAAATCGATTGCTACAGATGTACTTATTACCACTTAGTATTAATTATCATAATAATATCTAAGTTATCCATCAAGAGTAAGTTCCAGGAAAATATAAAAAATGATATAATTTTTTCAAAGCACAAAATGGATAATCTGGCATGAATGTATGGTTTCGTTGTTTCTAGGTAACTCATGCGTTTCTAGTTGGGCCTAAATAAAAAATAAGTTTTCAAGCGCCAGATGTTTTAGTCTAACCAACCACAGACTTGTAATAAAAATGATTCCAATAAACAACTAGACTAAATTTATGGATAAAATAGCAAATTCCTACCGGTATTTACGTAACATTTTTAGAGATTCATCTAATTTTATTTATATTTCTATCGATAGATTAGCAAAACATGCCTGCAGAATTTCAGTTGGTTCACAGACCAAAGATCTTAATTTTACTGCAAGTATATAAAACTGTATGAAACCCAAGCGTGTCAAATTCACTACGTTTTTATTTATATTTATTTATTATGGAAGAGGGTCAAGAGAAGAAGGTCGCTCTGATGGTAATTCCATGGACATCATCAATGCCACATGACTTGATGATGTTGTCATTGGGGTATTCTGAACGGAGTACTTTTTCTTTTCTGCCAGGCGTTATCCCGGCTTAATGCCAGGGTACGCCTTCCCATCATGATTTGGTATTGGATCTGGTACAATGTGGGGGGTCCCGCCATCTGAACACCACAACCCACAACGGCAACCAAGTTTCGCCATTGCCTCGTTCGTTAATTAGCAGAGTGTACCACGAGCAGATGAGGTTGGCTTTGGACCTAAGATGTTGGTGGCATACTTACACTCCTACATGGACTGTCCACTATCTATAAATACTAACTATATAAATATCACAGCCTCCGTAAGTAGTCCAGAATCATTAAAGTCCTGACCGACTCATCATCGCCCAACATCAACATCATACAAGGTACATACATTTACAAGGTGGTAGGTCCCTCGTATGCAAGAGGCCGTCTGGATTGGTACCACCGCTTTGTCTATTTCTGCCGCTAACTAGCAGTGTGCAAGCACTGTTGTGTTCCGGTTTGAAGGACATTGAAGTCAGTGATTTTACTGGGCATTATCAGACTTAACACCTCATGTCTCGGGGTAACAAGCGCAGTCCAATGCCATGCAGTGCTTTGTAATTCAAAGTTATGTGTGGTGTTGCTTCCGTTTATGGGCAGGCGTGACGTTACGTTATGTTCCATCAGGCAAGTGAGCTGCTCGTTTCGTCATTCTAGCTAATAATAATAAAAAAAATACATGCTCGTTTGTCAGCCTAAGATATTATATTTATGGTTGATTGATATTTTTTCTAGAAATTTACCTTAAATTACGAGTTACGAAGCTTGTATGAGAAATAATATTTTCCTGCCCTTATTTACTTCAAACATCCGAAGTCCGAACTATTGCGGGTTTTTCCCATGTGTGCCATAGTGCAGTGCAACTAGGTATACATACGGTGTCTATTTGGATATTTAGTGTGTGGTTAACATATTTAAAAGTAATAAAAAATTTAGGTCTTAGTCTAGGAATTGAAATTAACTGTTGGTTTTTAAACTAGTAACAGGGAGCAGATGTTGAAATTTATGACTCCGATATTTCTGGAGTAAAGTTTGTCGCAACTCGCAAACATTGGTAACTCGAAGAACTTCGTTATACTAATATTAAAGTGTTCTTGTAATACGAGTTTTTCGTATTCCGTAAGACTAGTTGTGAATACCAGCAGGCCAATTCTCGTAGTTTTAAATGTTCAAAATATCATTCCGATCTAGTCTCAGCGTCAAGAAAGTTGCAAATGGCATTCTCTTAAACCAATAATCAACGTCAAATGTGAATATAGATCGTAATGAGATTGAGTGTAGAATAAAAGTTGACTGAAACCAAAACTGTTTAATGCTACTGCTAATGATATGTGCATTTGACGTTGATTATTGGTTTAAGAGAATGCCATTTGCAACTTTCTTGACGCTGAGACTAGATCGGAATGATATTTTGAACAATTAAAATTACGAGAATTGGCCTTCTGATAGTAACTTATATTGGTACTATGATAATTTTATTAAAATAACTTTTCCAATTTCTCTATGGTTGCCACAATTACAATAGACTTGCGCCGGGTTTCTGAAAGTATGATCAATGTTAAATTAACTAATCAACTGTAAATTCTCATGTCAAGTCAAAATTGAGTTGCTAGAAGCGTGATCAACACCTTTGTTTAACACACATGTTAGGTAACAAATTAAGATGAAAAATCGTATGTCAAACGCTATTAGTATGTTTAAGAGTATTACTAAATAACGTATAAGCAACTCAAATTGATTTGACAGCGGCGTCAAAATCAAAGTTATGTTAGATGAATGTTGATTTGATCAGCCTTTCAGAAACCCGGTGTCGGTGTTTTAACAACAATCTAATTTCTATTTTTGGATGACGAGACGAGCAGTTTGCGCGCGTGGTGGTAAATGCCATACCTGCCCATAAACAGAAAGAGCACTTAGAACTGAATTAAAGTAGGTACCTACTGCATGGCATTGCACTACATTTATATTGAGACGTTATTTGGTCTGTCATTTCATTATATTCAATGCCCTTCTAAATGGGACACAATAGTGTTTACAAAATGCTGTTTGGTGACAGAAATAGATAAAATCGTAGTACATACCCAGATGGTCACATGCATAATATGACGGAATACACATATACATACATAGACTCGCGCTCGACTGGCTGCACGATGGACTGCCTCGGTGGCGCAATTGTAATTGCGTACGCGTCACGACTTAGGCTGACGCTGAGGTCTCGGGTTCGATCCTCGGGTCGGGTAAAAGTGATATTGGGTTTTTCTATTATGAAATGTTCAGTATCAGCCTGGAGTCTGGAATAGTACCAAATTGGTATGGCCATAGGCTCGCCCCCTATCACATCATGGGACGGAGATACGTTACGAAATGTAATATGCAATGTGGGCGTACCTACTGGTTACACCTCTGCCTACCCCTTCGAGGATGACAGGCGTGAGCGCGTATGTATAGACTCACTCACGCCTCTTTCCCAAAGGGGTAGGCAGGAACATCGGATAACAACAACAAATCGTAGCAAATAGAAATCCGTTGTCTCTCTGCGTACCTACGATAGAATATTCTATTATTTATTTTATCGCCATTATATGGTTTTAAAATAAATAAGTATTTTTTCTTTTTAGTTCAACCATACACGACGGACGAGAGAGATGACAAGACGTTGAACAAGTTTCAAATAAATCACTTTGGAAACAGAGACATTAATTTGATAAAGCTTAGCAAAATCTTAAAGCTAATTTGTACAGTCAAGGTAATAAATCAATGTTTGTTGTTTGAATTTTACATTTGATGTTTTAGCGCTACTGAGAGATAATTTATGCATAAGCAACATGTGCTAGATGTTGTGTATATGGAACAATCGACAGTATGTTCACATTTCATACTTATGCCATGCTTTTTTGATCGCCTTGTTGGTCTAGTGGCCACCTGCTTAGGTTGAGTTCGGAGTTCAAATTCTAATTCAATCGATCACAATTTGCGTTTGAGTTTTCCATTTTGATCATATATGATTTACAATGTGGTAGGTCCTTCGCATGCGAGAGGCCGTCTGGGTTGATACTGCGTTGTCTATATCTTCCGCCATGCAGCAGCGTGTAAGCATTCAAGCCAGTGAAATTACTGGGCATTATAAAACTTAACATCTTATGTCTCGGGGTGACGAGCGCAGTCCAATGCTATGCACACTGCAATTTTAATTAAAAACTATGTATGGTGTTACCTATGGTAATGGGCAGGCGTGACGCTTACCATCAGGCGAACGACCTGCTCGTTTCTTCACCCAAGCTAATAAAAAAAAATGAGTTGCTCGGGCGTAGAATTTATAGAAAAAGAAACAAAGAATGGAATATGAATATCGTTTGAATCGGTTTTGTATTTGAAGGCTGGTTCAATCGAGATGGTTAGACCATGTTTAAATAAAATCTTCAACCATTTGGAAATTACTGAAAGAGAAAGAAAGAAAGACAAAACGCACTTATTTGGTACAGCACAATAAAATCACTAAAAAATAAACTAAATGTTGTTTCGCACCAAATGTAGTTCAACATTTTTCTAATGTGTTTCTAATTGATGCCGAGGGTTTTAGTCGTTAAGTTATTTGCAATACTTATAACCTGATAGCATGACAATTGATTGAATGGAGAGAACAGCCTCCGTGGCGCAGCGGGCGAGTAGCCAGCTGCGAAGCGAGAGGCCGTAGGTTCGATTCCCGCACTGAGATAAATGTTTGTGTGATCCACAAAAATTTGTTTCGGGTCTGGGTGTTGTGGGACCGCAAGTCCCTCGTAGTTCCTGATACCCACGATACAGGTTTACCTAGTGTGGGGTCAGGACTATGTATGTGACTGTTGGGTGTTTTATTATATTTTATTATTATTATTATTGGTCGGCTATCTTTATGCAAAGAAATCTATTAGATGTGATCATGAGAGTGTAGAGTTGGGATGACATATGGTTATAAAAGCTAAAACCATGCTTTAGTTTTTTTCTATAACATGAATGCGATTTCGTACAAAATAAACTTGTAATGGCAGCCGTCTTGTCCAAATTCCCTATTTAACCCTTCCTTTTAAGATCCAGGATTCATCTGGTATTATAGGTGTTTATCAACGGAGATCTTTCCCAAGAGGTTGATGTCAGGCAGGCGGTCGGTAGTAAAAACTAGAAGCCAAATGTTTCTGGGATAAGGGCAGGTGGAAGAAGACGGACAGTTGAGACAACTTACCATCAGATGACCTACTTGCTTGTTTACCGGCCTTTGATATAAAAAGCGGATTTCTTGATGCATTTAACGATGCTATGCCATATTCTACTAGTAAAAATGCTGCGTTATGGTACCGTATTGGCCGTGCTGCACCCAATGCGACGAAGTAATTGCGATGGGTACTCTGCTGTGTGTTTTCGCTCTTATTCTGTTTCTGCGGGACCATTTGTAACTGGGTCACTTTTATTCACGACCCAGAATAGTTTGCCAGTGTCAGCGTTTGTCAAGTACCACAGCGACTTTATGCCACGAATGAATGCACGGATTTTATTTTTAGATTAATTTTTATTCTTTTTTTTAAGGAATATAATGATTGCGAAGACATTATGGCTAATTTGTTCAAATGTTAATCGTTAATTTTCAAGGTTACTTTGCTGGTTATTAGATAAAAAATACGACTCAACATATTTCATATTGTATTTCCAACGTTTATTTGATATTGCAATCTTTTTAATTCAATGTAAGATACATTATCCTTTGCCTCATTAGTATAGTGACAGCCTACTTAGGCTGAACCGTAAGATCCAGGGTTCAAATCCCAGGTCAGGCAATTATCTTGTACATTTGAGTTTTCGGTACGAAAAATCAAACATAAGTTGCCTGGGATTGGAACTAGTGTCCGGCATGGCAAGAGGCTCGCCTATCACATCATGGGACGGAAATAAGTGTAACGTAACATTAGTTTCACCTCTGCCTACCCCTTCGGTATACAGGCGTGAGCATACGTATGTTTAGGTATACACTATCCACGTTAATATTACTGCTCACCTTCCGTGTTTCAACAAACCTTAAAATGTTAAAAAATCCTGTATTAGCGCTCCCGTATGTTACACAAACTATCATCTGACCAAATTTCATGATCCTAGCCTCGGTAGTTTTTGAGAAATCGTATTGAGTAAGTGGTATTTCGCTTTTATTAAAACGTTTTTAGTTACTGCTTACTTAAAAAAACAGATTACCTGCTATAAAAGGACATTAATTTAGCTTCATTAACCACATTGTATTACTATTGATACTAAACATTACAAAGTGTACGATTTCTTTGAAATACAAGAATTTATTAACAGCTATCATTGCGAAGATGGATGCTAGGATAATATTTACATTGGGTGACAAACAGAACCTTAAGTGCGTCAAATTTGTTTATAACCTCTAAAGTTATGCAAATGTTTGTGAACTGCACGCAGTGTTGGTTAAATATTGACTGAGAGTTACGTCTTTTTACTACCGGTTACTTAATTTTTTGATTTTTTATCCTGACTACACTGAACTTGATGTTAACTACAATACAGTCCAAATATAATGTCAACCGTCAAGAGATTGTTCAAAGTTACGTAAGACGAGTATTGTTTTATTAATACCAAACGACAGTAATCACTTCAACATAAGTTTATTGGTTACTATTGCAATGTTACTGCTTTACAGACCACAACACCATGTCAGGATTCTCTAGAGAGAGCAAAGTCTATAATAAAGTATATTCTTTACTGGCTGTTGTTTATTTTTGCGCTTTAACAATGAATCTACTATAGATCATCAACTAGATCAATCTAGTGGTATTCGATTCAAATACACATGTATTGCCCGGGATAGAAAATTATTATATGATCGCCATCTGTAACATCTTGCAGCCAGTGAAATTACTGGGCATTATGAGACTTAGCACCTTATGTCTCGGGGTGACGAGCGCAGTCCAGTGTCCTGCAGTGCTTTGTTAATTAAAGTTCTGTATGGCGTTGCTTCTGTTTATGAGCAGGCGTGGCGCTTACCATCAGGTGAGCGACCTGCTCGTCTCGTCATTCAAAGTAATAAAAAACATGCAACTGTACTATGCAACTGTACCTATCCTTTCAGGAAGACAGGCATGAACTTATATAATATATGTATATGTTTAATTTTCTATGGGCATAATTTAACCCTCAAGTTTGATTGTTTATCCTTTGACTTAGCAACTGAGCGAACACTCATTTATCAATTTGACTTGCAGATGTGAGGCCGGAAATCTTCTACATCTATAAATGCAGAGACTAGACGACACATGCGTATGTCCTAGCATTATATTTTTAGAGTGGTAGAGCTACGCTATAGACATCCCCCTCGCCTTCCCAACCCTATAATTATCCCTTTCCTTTAAGGTCGGCAACGCACCCATAATCCTTCTGGTATTGTTGGCGTACATGGGCGGTGGAGATCACTTACCATCAAGTGACCCACTTGATAGTGTGTCGCCCTCTGCTATAAAAATAATAAACGGCGTGCGGCGCCATTAAAGGAACGGACGTGTTTCCGACCTTAAAGGAGGGATAATTAAGCTATTGGCAAGGATATGAGGAGTTTGGACCTCCGGATATCTCACTCATGGTATGAAACGCAGCAGCAAGCTGTTGTTACGCCATTTTCCGAGATATTGATAACTCGGTCAAGCCGACCCATTCATGATGAAGACAGCTGTCTTCAACGTAGCTCTACCACTCGTAAAATAATAATAACAAATCAAACTTAAACCATTAAGAATAATATAATTAACCTATTAAAAGAGTTTATTTACAGTTTCCAAAGCAATCCTTCCTTATTATACCAATTCATTTGGCCGTACGATTTTATTATGTGCACGAAATATATTCTTGATTCGGTTTGTTTGTATATCATATTTGGTTTGGAAAGGAACAATAATGTTTATTTACAGTGTTCCCCATCTGGCACAAATTAATTTAGCGGCAGTCGCCGGATTCCATAGATGTTATTTTTGGTCATTTTTTATTACAAACAATAGTACTGCATCTCCTTTCAACGCTATTGTTTTTTCAAGACACCGAGGTTTTTTACTGCCGATGAAACAGTAATTAGAATTATTTATGTCACTTCCTGATGTTGAGATTTTAATGTCTGAAAGTTAATAATAGTTTGGACGTGTTTCCGACCTTAAAGGAAAGGGATAGTCGATTTGGAAGGGGAGGTGGATTTAGGCCTCCGGATATCTTGCTCATCGTACGAAACGCAGCAGCAAGCTCCTACTTTACGTTATTTTTCTGTGAGACAGTGTTAACAGTCCAGACGAGCTGGCCCATTCATGCTGTAGACAAAACTGTCTACAGTGTGGCTCTAAAACTCAATCTCATATCATTTCATTCTTAATTAATAATTTATTATTCTATCCTACTAATATCATAAATGTGCCCGTTTGGATGTTTGTGGGTATGTTTATTTGGATTTTTAATGCCTAAACGCATTTGTATGACATTTGGCGCACAGGTAGATCTATATTAGGATATAAACTATGTTTTATTTCGAAGAACAAGTCATTTTTGTGGGTGGAGCCGCGAGAATAAGCTACTTATATTAAAACCTAAAGACATCGCATAATACTTGTGTCTCATTTAAAGGTTATGATTTTGCAACTAATATTAACGCCTACTCGAACAAATTCTCTTATATTATGCAATGAGCAGGTGTTATTCGCAAAAGCAAAGGAATATAACTTTAACTTATATTACTTACTTTTCAAATTGACATTCATATTTTTTTTTATTTGCCTGAATGGCGAGACGAGCGTCACTCGCGTGATGTTAAGCGTCACGCCTGCCCATAAACAGAAGAAACGTCACACATATCTCTGGATTACAGAACACTGCATGACATTGAACTGCGGTCGTCATTTCAAGACATACCTAAGATGTTAAGTATATGCCCAGTAATGTCACTGGCTTCAATGTCCTTCAAACCGAAACACGACGTGCTTACATACTGTAGAAATGGGCAAAGCTGTGGTACAAACACAGACGGCCTGTTGCATACGAGGGACCTATCAACTTGCGAAATTCTTCATCACCTTCTTATCATCGCATCTACCAGTATCCATTAAAACTTTGCGGCGAAAGCTATTCTGGTTACATTACCGTTTAAATGCCACCGACTATAGCTAACTATGCAGTTCCCTTTACATCTGCACTAATATTATAAAGAGGAAAGATTTGTATTTTTGTATGTAAGGAATAAACTTAAAAACTACTAGACCGATTTTAAAAATTATTTTGCCGTTAGAAACCTACATTAGCAATGAGAGACTATTACTAGAAAAAATTATAAATCCTTAGAAATCACTACTAAAACCAACCCAAGGTGTAAAAAAAATATTATAAAGGCGAAACTAACTCTGTCTGTCTGTTACGTTTTCACGGCTAAATGACTGTACGGATTTAAAAGAAATTTGGTAAGGAGATATAGGTTATATCCTGGTGAAGGACATAAGGTACTTCCGTCCCGGAAAAAAGACAATCATACGGGCGGAGCCGCTAGCAAAAGCTAGTCTAAAATAATTATCTTGCCGGCGCTATGTAATGCCTAACTACCTAATAATCAAGTAGTCTGCGCGTCTTGGATTGTTTACCTGCTCTCAATATGCCCGTTCTTTTACGATATTTAGTACAGGAACAATAATAATCGATGAATCAACGGTAAAATTGAATATTCGAATAAAATTTATTTATGGGAGGAAATGATGTAATAGGCTGGTTATTAAAACAGTCTAAAGTTAGAGATGTAGTTTTAGCCTGATTTTATTTTGGAATGAAATCTAAATCAAAGCGTTTATATTAGAAGTAGGCCAGAAAGGGCTCTTTAACCGACTTCAAAAAAGGAGGAGATTCTCAGTTCGGCGCTTTTGTGAACAAAAATCACTCCTTTGTATTATGTATCTATGATAGAGTTTAGCTGCGATGTGGTCCCATATAAATTTGATAAAGATCTGATGACGGAGTACGGAGAAAAAAAATTAAACTCCTCAACGGACAACAGCACACTCGTCACGATTATGTTATTGTATTGGAATTTACACGCTGTAACTCCCACAAAAAAATTAGTGCAATTTTATTTGACTGGTAGCGATATAGGCACCGACTCTAAAGATACCTATATAATTTGTTATTTTTGACTTTTCAGCGTTTTGATTTTGAAGTCGGTTTCTAAGTTTTATTAAACGTTATATTATTTACACGTCAATAATAGAATTAATCATATTAAAATGCTTTGCCGATGTTTCGGAAACGCCCATTGGCCTGAGAAGTATCAAGAAAATCTGCAATATGTCTTATGAATATTATTACTGTGATTCATATTTGATTAGGTATCTTATTAACCACCGACAAAAAAGGGGCTGTTGTAAGTTTGAACCCTATACATATACTATACACAGATGTGTATGAGTGTGTATCTATGACACTGTAGCACCTAAACGAATGTACCGATTTGAATACGTTTTTTTATTTGAAGGTAATTTAATCGAGATGGTTCAGTAGGTTCAAAGTGATAGGTCCCTCGTATGATGCTCGTATGCAAGAGGCCGTCTGGGATGGTATTACTGCTTTATCTCTTTTTGCCGCTAAGCAACAGTGTGCAAGTACTGTTGTGTTTCGGTATGAAGGACATTGAAGCTATTGAAATTGCTAGGCATTATGAGACTTAACAATTGAAATAAAACTATTTATACGGAATTTATCGCGGTTTAATTTTTATTTTAGTCCCGACGTTTCCGCGATAAAATCCGTATAAACTAGTTTTATTTCAATGTGTAATATTCGCGTAAACCTAAGAGACTTAACAACTTATCTCTTAGGGCGATGAGCGCAGTCCAGTGCCACTCAGTGCTTTGTAATTCAAAGTTCTGTGTGGCGTTGCTTCTGTTTAAGGGCAGGCGTGGCGCTTAGCATCAGGCGAGCGACCTGCTCATCTCGTCATTCAAGCTAATAAAAAATAATTGCTTCGTCCCAGACGACGAATCTTTTCTCCCCGATAGGTTGATGTCAGACAGGCGGCCTGTCCCAAATCTTTCTGTAACGTGTGAAGTTTGGGCCTCCGGATATCTTACTCACCGTACGAAACGCAGCAGCAAGCTGCTACTTTACATCGGTTTTCTTTGAGACAGCGGTAACGACCCGGACGAGACGGCCCATTCATGCTGTAATCAAAACGGTCTACAGCAGGGCTCTACCACTCAAAATGCCACTTAAACATCGAATTTACGATACAGTTACTTTATGGAATACCAGCTTTTGCTCGCGGCTCCGCCCGCGTGAATAGACTTTTCCGAAATAAAACGTAGCCTATAACCGTCTCCAGGGTCCCATCTATCTCTACATCAAAATTCATCAAAATCGGTTCAGTGATTTAGGCGTGAAAGCGTAACAAACAAATATAAATTAATATTTTTTTATTCATAAAAAGTATCCTATGTTACTTCTTATACCTCCAAGAATATATGTACAAAGTTTTATGATGATCGGTTAAGTAGTTTTCGCGTGAAAGCGTAACAAACAAACTTACATTCACATTTATAATATTAGTATGATGTAATTACTTAACCCTCCTACGATCAGAAACATTATGAATCAAATAAGATATACGGTACAATCAGGTTTCAACAAAGACAGTATGAGCCGACAAAAGTTAATCGAATGGAAATGTTGTTTTCATAAACATGCATTCAATAGAAGAACATTATCTATCTTAAAATTAGTTTTAAACTCTATTCATGAAACAGCAAAGCTTAAAGTGGAATGAAGCATGAAGCTAAGGAGATATGAACGGCTTAAATTAGAACTCATGGCGTAAACGTCGTTTTGGAAATCAAAATCGTGGTAAGCGTTATTCCCGGTACAATTTACTTTGATGTTATTTTTATTATTTTTTTATTAAGATGATATAGGACGTAATCTTATCTATGTTATCTGAATGATAAAGAATTATAAGGTTTAGGTTTAAGATGGACAAAGAATATCGTAAATTTTTTTGGAGATCTTTAAGCAATCATGATTACGGAAACACCATAAGCCGCTGAGTGACTCGAGAAATTTGCGAGTGAACTTGCATTCGTGACTACAAAGTATGACAGTATCCTTTTTTAGATGGTTATATAAATGACGAAACGAGCAGGTCGCTCGCCTGATGATAAGCGCAACGCCTGCCCAAAAACAGATAACACCATACAGTAAGCATTGCATTATACTGGACTGCGTTCGTCATCCTGAGACATAAATTGTTAAGTCTTATAATGCTCAGTAATTCCACTGGCTTCAATGTTTTTAAACCGAAACATACTTGGCGGTAGAAATAAATTGGACTCATCATCTTCTGCCCACTGGAAACTGACTCAAAACGTTGCCCAGGATCTCCAGAAAATCCAACTACCAGTACGTTGCCACTAGACGAAGAAGGAGATTCAATGGTGAAAATTACAATACACGTTTTTTTTATAGCAAAGTCTCGCAAACAAGTAAGTGTATCACCTGACGGTAAGTGATAGCCACCGCCATTGGACAACCATCACTTCATGTCGGTTTTCTGTGAGACAGTGGCACTATCCTGGTTGACCTGGCCCATTGATGATGTAAACACTATTTATAGCGTGGCATACACTACGTTACGTTACGTACAAGGTGATGGTATGCGAGAGCCCGCCTGGGTTGGTTCCACTGCTCCGTTTATTTCTGCCACCAAGCAACAGTGTGTAAGTACTGTTGTGTTGCGGTTTGAAGGACATTGAAGCCAGTGAAATTACTGCCATTATGAGACTTAACAACTTATGTCTCAGGGTGGCGGGCGCAGTCCAGTGCTATGCAGTGGTTTGTCCTTCAAAGTTCTGTGTAGCGTTGCTTCTGTTTATGGGCAGGCGTGAAATGCTCGACTCGTCATTCAAGCTAATAAAAAAACATTGGATTAATGGAATCAAGTTAAAATCATAGTGAATTATCTCGAATAGCACCATCTACACACCTAAATTACCTTATTATTAAAAGAAATAGCAATAACTATTAAAATAAACGCGAAATATTTACATAATAACACATCAACAAGATCTTGGGACTAATTATGAAATACCGGTATACGTTATTTCCATAAAAGGCGCTAAGTTATTGATGGCGAACTATATCATTATTTGACACATGATTGACTCACGTTCTCTAGTCAAGACTTAGTTAATAGCGATTTATTTTTAAACGCGATAAAATAACTATAATTTAACTAGCCTGCCTCGGTGGCACAGTTGTAATGTGTATGCTGAGGTCTCGGGACGGTTTTTATATTTATTTTCTTGAATGACTATACGACCAGGAGGCCTATTCTCGTAATTTTAAATGTTCAAAATATCATTCCGATCTAGTCTCAGCGTCAAGAAAGTTGCAAATGGCATTCTCTTAAACCAATAATCAACGTCAAATGCACCTAGCATGAGCAGTAGCATTATACCGTTTTGGCTTCAGTCAACTTTTATTCTACATTCAATCTCATTACGATCTATGATCACATTTGACGTTGATTATCGGTTTAAGAGAATGCCATTTGCAACTATCTTGACGCTGAAACTAGATCGGAATGATATTTTGAACATTTAAAATTACGAGAATTGGCCTCCTGGTCACACGCCTGATGTTAAGTGTTACGCTGCCCATAAACAGAATCAACGTCACACAGAACTCTGGAATACAGCCACTGCGAGTGGTATACGGGCAGGTGGAGAAGAAAATAAATATAACTTAGCTTGGGCCACAAATTTTGTGAGTGGTAGACACTTGTGTCTACAGCACGAATGGGCCGGCTCGTCCGGGTCGTTATCACTGTCTCACAGAAAACCGGCGTAAAGTAACAGCTGAGATATCCGGAGGCCCAAACCCCCTCCCCTTCCCGATCCCTTAATTATTCATTTCCTTTAAGATCGGCAACGCACCCATAATTCTTTTGGTGTTGGGGACATACATGGGCGATGCAGATCATTTACCATCACTTGCTCGTTTGCCGGCCTATGCTATTAAAAAAAACTGTGTCTGAGTCCAGGTGAGAATCATTTAGTTTAGAGTTAGAGTTTTGTCAATATCATGAATAGGTAGGCTAGGATAGGGTCATTTTCTAGGATACTGTCAGGCCTAGAAAAATTAGTAGTATAGCGGGTATTCATGGGCAATGGAGATGATTGACAATCAATACGAGTATGTCTAATACGAATTACAAATACGTTCATAGTTTTCGAATTCGTATAAAATTACTATTGTCGAAGTGTCAAACTAGTAATTCATAGAAACTCGAAAGAATCGCCCGAAAACTAATTTCGTATTCGACTAATCTCAAAAACTACTAAAGCTAAGATCATGTTTGGTCTGAATATAGTTTGTGTAATGTAGGGGCCCGCTAAAGGGTTTGGAAATACATTTTATAGGTGTAAAAGGCGGAGGGGGTTGAACTTTTAATCGAACGAAATATGGCTATAAAATTGAGTACAAATATTACGTATTAAAAATAATGTGACATAGTAAAATTCCACTCGCGAAAGGGGAGGGGTATTGTATTTTATACATTATTAATGCGAACGTTTAAATGTTTGTAGATCAATCACGCATTAAAGGCTGAACGGATTTGGATAAAATTGGCATACATGTAGACCAAGGCATGAATTAGCAACTTTTATTCCAGAAAAAAGACATTTAACCATAATATTATGAATTTTAATTCATCATAGTTGTCACTAGTGGATCCTGCAACTCGATGTATGGAAAGAAAACGGAAACTGTCATCGTTTTAGAAAACAATTAAAACTTGTAATAGGCTTACAGGTGACCCGGTCGCCCGTTTACCAGCCTTTGCTAATATAGAAGTTGTAGCGACGTTGTTGCGTCCCTTAAGCGTGTTGCTTCAGTATGCGGCCTGATTAATCATCCAAAAACTCATTGAAACTATTGGAACAAACGACTGTTTGCATAACTTGTGAGTTGCCTGTCTTGCCTCTATAAGTTACATTATGTTTACATACGAATCTAAAGTTTACAACCGAAGCTGTATAGATATCTTTATACTTTCCGGACTGATATTTTATTAGTCATATTTTGTGTCGTTTTATTCCGGCACCCTTGGATTTATAATAAATATTATTGGTAATATAAAATCTTATATATCACACGATATACATTTAGGTAATCGTACGGTCTGGAATAAATAAACTTTTTGTTTATTGGCAAAATATTTTAGGTCGATATAAAGATTGTGACGTAAAATGTAGTAAGTACATCATAATAGACACATAGTCTTAATTGCAGAGTAAGATACAAATAGTAAGTTGTGGGTATCAGGAACTAGGAGAGAGTTACCGTCTCACAAAACCCAGACCGAAATATTTGTTGATCCGATTAATAGTTATGTTTTGGTGCTATTGCTGATAAATAAATAAATACACCCAACAGTCACACACATAGTCCTGACGCCACACTAAGTAAACCTGTATCGTGGGTATCAAGAACTACGAGGGACTTGCGGTCCCACAACACCCAGACCCAAGACAAATATTTGTGAATCAGACAAACATTTGTCTAGGTGCGGGAATCGAACCCACGGCCTCGCGCTTCGCAACCGGCTACTCGCCCGCTGCGCCACGGAGGCTGATCATGCAATGTTTTGGATTAATGATAATTAATGTCATGGTTGATACTTTTTATGAAACAGGGAACAAATATGCAACTGGGTCACCTGAAAGTAAATCATCACCGCCGCCCATGGACACTTACAATAACAGAGGAATTGTCAGGGCATTACCATTTTAGATATGTAATGCTCCCTTTAAATTAATAGGTCCTTCATAAAATTCTATACAGGAGGCAAAAGCACGACCAATGGTGATATAACATTATAATAATAATACGAGCCCTGTATTATATACGTCCCACAGCTGGACACGGGCCTCCTCTACTGAATGAGAGGGGTTAGGCCTTAGTCCACCACGCTGGCCTAATGCGGGTTGGCAGACTTCACATACCTTCGAAATTCTTATGAAGAACTTCTCAGGTATGCAGGTTTTCTCATGATGTTTCCTTCACCGTTAAAGCAAGTGATAATTAACAATTAATACACACATAACTTAGAAAAGTCAGAGGTGGCACTTGGGGCTGGTTTCGAACCTGCAACTTTCGTCTCGACAGTCCATACTACTCCCCGCTGAACTATCACTGCTGCACTGATATAACATTAACTTATTGAAATATGTACCGTGTCAACGATGTACCTACAATATTCAAATACATAATCATAGTAAAATAATAGTCAGCAGACAGCATCAAAAAACAACACAATTTTCACCTCGTTGAATAAAAAAAAAACTCTCACCATAATGAACCGAGCAAGTGCACGCAATGAGAACTCAATATAACTCTTTATACAAAAAGGAATGCACTTTAAAACATAAGGATATCGGAAAAACATTAGTCTTGCATGGAAGGAGAGATATGACAATGGAGCGAGAGCCTTTCAATGCTCTGCCGGTACTCCAGTGACGTAGCCCATCTTGACGATGCGGTTTTGTATTTATGACTTTTATTTAACGTTTTATTTTTATTTGCTGCCGTATAGTCCTAACAAACAACCGTACTTCATACTTATATTATAAATGTGAATTTAGATATTTGTTAAATTAGTTTGGATGAAATTGGCACACATGTAGACCTGGATTGGGATATAGGATACTTTTAATTCGATAGTATGTTCTCGTGGTGTAATTTTAAATTTCTTTTAAATGACTAAGATTTCCACGCGAGCGGACCGCGGCCAAAAGGTAATTGCTTTATAATTTTAAAGGACTAGGGGCTTTGCCCATGTTTTTCCACAAAAAATAAAATAAAAAAAAACTTAAAGTGCGGCTATTATGAGACATATCTTACTTTCTTCCCCACATTATTCTGCATCGATTGGTATCGGTTTCGACTCCATATCCCCAGCGGTTTCGGAGGAGATAGCGTGACAAGCTTTTCGCAGCAGCAGCGGCGGCGGCGCCAGTTACTTTTTAGAATAGAGAGATTATACTGTTGTTGTGATAAATATATTTTGGGCTAAGTAAATAGACTGTAAAACGTCCATGTGAGCAAACTATCTGAATTAAAAAGTATGTAATAGATACAACGTTTTAGTATTTGAATTGTAACTAAAGAGAAATCTAGACAAGCAAAAAGCGTGGTTGACCGTTCTCGACAATATTTAGGTGAGCAATTTAACTGTATGCCTCGAATTATCGAATCTTTGTGATAGCAATAGCTAAATAAATTAAATGCTTTGCTAAGCTATCTTACCGTCAAGCAAGTCCTTGACTATGATGGGTTTGTGAATATTTCACTTACTATATTTAGTATAATGTAATGGATTATATCTTTAAATGAAATATTTTCTCAAAGATGCAAGAATACTTACTAACCGTTTACTAACTACAGTTACTTATTGCGTCTTCTAGTTACTGCAAAAGTCATCCAAACAGTATTTAAGTTATGCCCTAAGAATACGTCAACAGGTTATCGATTTTATTTTTTGGTTCAGTGAAAACGAGAAAGCTGTGGCGGTCATAATGTGCTAGATAGTTTGTTCTATGTAAATAAATGCTTAAACTTTATTCATTTCTTATTACGACTAAGTATTGCTTTTAGGAAGAAAACAGAGACTAAAGTTTTCATTAAATTATCCATTAATAAGTGCAAAAAGCATTGCAAAATAAAATCTAAATTAATTGTAATACTTTGCCCAAACACGTAAGTACTACGACAAAAAACATACGCTTCGATAATGTTCGGGAATTTCGAAGAGAGGCGAGAGGCCGCAAGTTCGATTCCCGCATCGAGACAAAATGTTTGCGTGATCCACAAATATTTGTTTCGTGTATGAGTGTTGTGGAACCGTAAGTTCCTCATTGTTCCTGATATCCACGAGACAGGTTTAACCTAGTATCAGGTCAGGACTATACGTGTGACTGTTGGGTGTATTTATTTATTTATTTCTCAGTGGTTAACGAAATTACCGAAACGCATAATTTTAATCATATTGTACTTTCATTTCAAATATAAATCCAATGTATTAATTCAAACACCAACTGGAATTTAAACAAACAAAATACAACAAGGCCGTTTAAAGGAAATGCCTTGAGTGATTAATTATAGTAAGGTCCAAACTAAAGGGTCCCCAGGCCTAAAACTTGAAATTTTGGGAATGCTTCGTTGGATGTAGGTAAGTTTGTACATAAAAGGAATTCACAGAATTTACGCCGTATGTCTTCGCATAGAATTTTGGATAAAGTTTGTTTACGTTTGAATTTATGTTATGTGTTTATAATTTGAATCTTGCCAGACGTAAATAACATTATTGGTTTTGACTGTATTGAGTTTCATGGTAAATTCAGTATATTTAATAATAATGTGGCTCAAGAAAAAGAGAGCCAATGTAACCTTATTTCTCGCGAGGAATATCGCAATTGTAGGTACCTTTCGAGCCCCTGGGGAAGGGGGAATGGTTAAGCCGGACTCATTAGCCTTCCGACCGAGTTGTTAATGAGACCCAGTAGTCGATCTACTGGGTCGGGTCCTTAACCAAAAAAAAACACCTACCACTATCCCTATGCTAAAAACCCCGCGATGGCCTTCTTAAGTACAAATGGGACGATCCCAGGAAACCTGAGTCTGCTCTGGATTGCTGACGGAACCCCACCTGCACCTGCATAGTATAGGCCGGCAAATGAGAGAGTGTATCACCAGATGTTAGATGATCTTCATTGCCCATGAACACCAGAACAATCGTGGATGCGTTTCGAACCTTAAAGGAAAGGGATAATTAAGGGGGATATCTCACTCACCGTACGAAACGCAGGAGCAAACCGCTACTTTTCATACTGTATACAAAACTGTCTGTGCCGTAGTTCTACTAACCAAACCTCACCATGGTAAATCAATAATACAATACAATCAATACTCGTAATACAATCTAATTTCATGTACTCTTAGACAACCCTCTCATAATCGTATTCCTAGCTCCATCCTATGGTTTCCAGTAAGGGATTGCCCTGAGCGATAAGGCCGCCAATTGTACTATGTTTAAAAGTTTATTGTCTTTTTAGTTTTAATAAGTGTCTAATGTACAATAAAGCATTATAAATAAATCAATTATATTGTTATCAACCACAATCGTTCTGTCATGCCCAAAAACAAAGCACTTATATTTTTGTTTTGTTGCCTCATTGATTTTACCGCCATGACTACTGATAGTGGGTGTAGCTATCCTAAAAACTAATGCCTTATAGTTTTCTCTCTTCCACCTTCCCTTATCCCACTCGTAGTGGGGTCGGCGCAACATTTTTTTTAACACATGCTACAGAAGGCCGCCTGTCTGACGTCAACCCCTCTGGGAAGGGCCTGCCTAATGCCTTATACTCCATCATAATAATTATATTATGGAATTTATTTCATTATAATATTCTTTAGTTTAAAGCTATTTAACATAGGCTAGTTAGTATGCATAAACCTAACTAAATGCAGATGAATTATGTCGGGACGGGTGCAGCCTCCGCTTTGTGATAGTGCCTCCACGATATATGAGCTCCTTCAATTTTGCCCGAATATTACTGCCGCAGCTAGAGTGTACGTAATTTTTAAGGAAAGTAGGATATTTTGGGAAAATTTAATTATCTACAAAACCTTGGCAGGGTCAATTCATAGGTGCAGTAAAGTGTAGGTTTAAATATAAAAAATGTGAGAGTGTTAGTGAATTAGGATATTTGATTAATCAATCAAGGCGGAATGAATTTAGATGAAATTTGGCACACAGCTATGATTTTTATTATGACTTACGCTACTTTTTATTTCGGGAAAAGACATTCAACACGGTGGAGACGCGAGTAAAATGTAAGTAAAAAAACAAAATTTTATTGTATTCTCGGAATAATAGGGAAGTGACTATAAATATCGCCACTCAATCGACAAACGCAAATATTCTATTCCATATCGCTCGGCAGTGTCGACCTTGATTTGTTTTCACGAAGATCTCACGTTCAATCAAATATCCTTTATTAATGAAATTAATATTAATTGACCTGTACAAACATTTATAAATTATAGTTATAACGTGTTTAAAAATGTAAGTAAACTTGTTTCGTACTTACGGCAGGATATATCAAAAATAACTTTTGTTCCAAATCAATTTATATGTCTATTGGCATCATACTTAGTCTGAGCAACTGGTGAGGTGCTGGGTCAAATCCCAGGTCCGGCAAATGACAATCATAATATGGGTTTGAATTTTAGCTTGGAAAAATCACACCTGAGTTGCCTGGGATTAGAATTTGGGTCAGATATGGCGAAAAGCTCGCCAACTATACTGGGAAGGAAAAATCTCAGCGGACCACGGGTGTACTAGTCGCATTTTGCCTACCGTTTTAGGAATACAGGTGTAATTTTTGTTCCAAATCATCGCTAAGTCCAATACACATTCCTACCTTACTAATGATTTGGTTCGTTTTTGTCGCAGAAATTATATTTGAATTACGTAGTAACTGTTAGTTAATCTGTACTTATGGTAAAATTATTTTTTTTGTTGTGGAATCTTGTCTGTCTACCGACTTGACGTCCGTACATATGTCGCCTTGGGCTTTTCATCGAAAATCAGCGCTGCAGTATTGCTTATGTAGTAGCATGCAGCTGAATGAGAGGCCCATTGTTGGCGCAATCATTTTAATTGTATTTTTAAGTTTTTGTGTATTTTTTTGTTTGTTTTTTTTTAACTCTGTAATTATTGCTCTAATAATAAACTTCCTTCTTTCTTTCTTTCTTTCTATATTAATTAGATTCGTGAAACTGTAGGTAACAATCCGTCCTGAATAAACGATCAGAGGCATTGTCACTCTGTTTTTAGGCATTAGCATAACGACAGGCCTATCGTGTGTAATTATCGCATTTGACTTGACTCGCTTCAACGTGATAATGTCCTTAGTTAGGTATTTGTCGTACGGTAGGCGATATTATACAACGTGTAACATAAAGGTGTGGTCAAATTTAAGTAACGTATTGGGTATGTGTATATGATGTGAGTATTAAAATTTAAATTTGGAATACCAAATCGGAATGCATTGCTAGGATATAAATAAAGCATTTCATTTTTTAGCGAATCAGTAATGGCGCCCGTTGGGTATGGAACCCTAAAAAACGATGACCATGTTTTTTCTTCATAAATGTTCCGTATACCCAGTTTTCTTGATAAATTCCAAAAAGTGTTCATGGCATAGAAATAAATACATACATGTATACGCACTCACGCCTGTAATCCCCAAGGGGTAGGCAGAGATGTAACCAGTACACCCACATTTCGCCGAGCGTAAGGGACGGACCCTTATGTAATAGGGGGCGAGCCTATCGCCATACCGGACACAAATTCCAGACTCCGGGCTGATACTGAGCATGTCGTAATAAAAAACCAAACCCGAGACCTCAGCGTTAGCCTCAATCGTAACTTTAAATTTGGAATACCAAATCGGAACGGATTGCTAGGATATAAATAAAGCATTTTCTATTTTAGCGAATCTGTAACGGCGGCCGTTGGGTATGGAAACCAAAAAAACAGTGACTAGGTTTTCTTCGTAGATGTTCCGTATACCCAATTTTTTTGATAAATTCCAAAAAAGTGTTCACAGTATAGAAATAAATACATGATATTGTAAAATTTGGTAAACAGTACACTCAAGCGTGATAGAAATCAGAATACGTTAACCGTGACATTGACCTTTGTTGTTTGCCATTTGGGTGACATTATGTGTCGCTTCGCTAAACACGGAGTGATATGGAACAGACAGTAAAAACCCGGTCAAATGCAAGACAGATTCCTTCAATAATACATATAAGCTCACGCCTTTGTTCCCCAAGGAGTAGGCAGAGTTGCAATAATATGAAAGTGAGCGAGCGTATCGCTATACCGGACACGAAATCCAATCCCGGTCAATTCATTTGTGATTTTTTGAATGAATATTCCAACACAAATTGTGTTTACCTGACCTGGGAATTGAAACCAGGACTTCTTGTTCTCAGCCTCAATATGCTACCACTAGACCAATGAGGCCATTAAATTGATATTTTTTTATAACTTGACAGAATATCCACCAATAATAATAACACGTTATGTGAAACAGTCGGCCTTCTATTTCCATTCAAAATATAGAGGTATTTAAAAGTATGACAGACAGACACACAGACATACGATGTAGGCTTAGTAATACTGTTGGCATTGTTCGTGCCACCTTCTGTTGGTACCATTTGGGCATGGTACCGTAAAAATACGGGCTAAGTTTTTTTTATTAAATTAATGACGAGCAGGTCCCTTGCCTGATGGTAAGCGCCACGCCTGCCGATATACCGAAGGAACACCACATAGAACTTTGAATTACAAAGCACTGCATAGCACTGAACTGTGCTCATAAGAGACATAAGATGTTAAGTTTCATAATTTTATGCGCTTCAATGTTCTTCAAACCGAAACGCAACATTGCTTACACACTGCTGCATGATTGTAGAAATAGCCAAAGCGGTGGTACCAACCCAGACGCCCTGTCGCATCTGAGGGAACTACCACCTAGTAAAGTATACTTCTAATCCGTTATCCATCGTGTAACCTTAAAAAAAATGTTATTAATATTTAAAACAGGAATTTTATACTTTTGACTGGCATGGTTGATTTTAAGTAAGTACTAAATATTTATGATTCAAACTGATAGGAAGGATTATGGTAATTTTAAATCATTTTCTATAGACACGGTAACAGGTATTTATTGTTTTGTAATACAAATTAAACAATAAAAGCAATATTACCTCTCGCATACGAGGGAACATCTTAATAGGGTATTACTATAAACGTCAAATTATGGAAAAAATAATTTTTTATCACCAAAAAATACGTTAAACATTAATTTAATGCGTGTAATCATTTGTAGTCGGTAATATTTCATGATTTATTTATAAACACACTTGAACTTTGACTCGGTTGAAGAAATGTGCCGGATTCACTGATTATCATAATTGCATTTAAATAAGTTTAATATCTTAAGTTTATAACAGTATTAACGCCATGTTTATACCATTCATGTTTGAGAAGTCATTATTTTACAGTAATTTTTTGATTGCCTCGGTGGCGCAGTTGTAATGCGTACGCGTTACGAATGATGCTGACGCTGAGGTCTCGGGTTCGATCCCCGGGTCGAGTAAAAGTGATATTGGGTTTTTCTATTACGAAATGCTCAGTACCAGCCCGGAGTCTGGAATTTGTGCCCGGTATGGCGATAGGCTCGCCCCCTATCACATCATGGGACGGAGATAAGCTCTGCGAAAAGTGGGTGTACTGGTTATAACCAGGTATATAGGTTTACCTCTGCCTACCCCTTGGGGGTTACAGGCGTGAGTGCATAATATGTATATGTATGTTATTTTTTTATAGCAGTGGCCAGCAATTGAGTAAGTGTTCCACTGGATTTAAATCCTCTAAATTAAATCCTTACCGCCTATGAACACCTAAAATACCAGAATAATCGTAAGTGCATTACCAATCTTAAAGGCAACGAATGAGGATTGGAAAGGAATTTGGGCCTCCGGAAATCTCATTCACCGTATTAAACACAACAGCAAGCTGCTACTTCAAGAGATCTGTGAGACATAAGCAACAACTTAGTCGAGCCGGCTTATATACGCTGTAGATAAAACTGCCTACAGTATGATTCTACCACTTGTTGTTATACAAGGTGGCAGGTCCCTCGTATGCGAGAGGCCAGCTGGGTTGGTACCACCGCTTTGTCTATTTTCGCCGCCAAGCAACAGTGTGTAAGCACTTTTGTGTTCCGGTTTGAAGGATATTGAAGCCAGTAAAATTACTGGGCATTATGAGACTTAACACCTTATGTCTCGCGGTGACGAGCGCAGTCCAGTGTCATGCAGTGCTTTGTTATTTAAAGTTCTGTGTGGAGTTGCTTCTGTTTATGAGCAAGCGTGGCGCTTACCATCAGGCGAGCGACCTGCTCGAATCGTCGTTCAAGCTAATAAAAAAAACTAATTTATTTAAAACCTATTACCAATTATTATTATTATTATGCTTACATAAATAATTTTGGTACATTTATTATCCGATGGTCACTATAAAACAAGGCATATTAAAAATATGTAAATCATATAGATTTGTAACTTGTATATAATAGATTAGCTTTAGCTCGCGGTTCCGCCCGCGTGAATAAACTTTTCCGAAATAAAAGGTAGCCCATGTCCTTATCCAGATCATAGTGAGGTGAGAGAGAGGTGTAGTGTGAGAGAGGATGTAGTGATGAAGATTGAGAAAGGAATACTGAGATGGTTTGAGCATGTAGAGAGGATGGATGAAAGAAGATTGACGATACAAATACATGGCGAGTGTGAATGGTACAGTTGGGAGGGGAAGGCCTCGGCGAACTTTCATAGATCAAGTTTGAGATATTTTCGAGATAGGCGTTAAGGCGTGATTGACTTACAAAGACCGTCAGATTCACAAAATCACAAACATCCAATCTTTCATATATATTTTTTTATCCTGGCTCGGCAAAGTGACTACGCTACACCTGATGGTAAGTATAGCGCAATACATGAATACTGTCGACCAATGATAGGACACTGAATATATCACAGATCGGCAGAATTATGCCGGCCTGCTTAGTTGCTTCTTCACACTCCGTTTAAAGGATCCCAAGTTATACGAAGGAGGAAACACGTGCGCCGGCAAGCTATTCCACAGCTTTCATATTTATAGTAGTAGTAGGATAGTAGTATTACCACCATATTGTCTGGTATTTCCAAAATAGATGACAAATGCCGAAGCTCCCAAGTCTTACTAAACTACTACCTATACTTAAAATCATAAGAAACCGTAGCTCATATAGCTTTTTGTTACCATTACGACCGTGTCTAAATCCAGTTGTACGTTTCACTGAACCCACAACATCAATTTGATGGTGCATTGAAGAATTTCTTGCTCTCAAAACTTACGACAGAGCGTGGGAACGCGTATCATCTTTGCGGCAATAATTAAGATCTTCAACAAAACTTTGACGTTAATTTCTGTCGTAAATGTGAGACATTTCCAATATAGTACCGGTTTCAGATGAATGTAACTGTTGCGTTTCATCATTATAATAATTCCATAAAAATATATATGATGGTTTTACGACAGGAATTTTTATGGAAGATGTCCAAGTTTTAGTAAAACATGAGCAAAACAGAATAAATGTGAAACTGCAATGCATTCGGTTTTATGGTGGATTTAAAAGTGATCTTGGAAGACTTGGGTCTGGATCTATAAATCAAACTTCGACTTAGTCTAAACTTTATAAATCTCAACCATAGTTAGTTCTATATTAGTTCCCAAAGTGGTCCAGGTTGACCCCCAGGGGTCCACGGGAGACTCGACGGGGGTCCATAGTTAGATCTTATCTTGAAATTTTTTGTCGAGTTTTGGGAATATGCTAGAAATGTAGCTGCAGAGGGTCCACCGGAACCAGCTAAATGTTGAAAGTGGTCTATGAGAAAAACGTTTGGGAACCTCTGATCTAGACGATTTAGTATGCAGACTACTATTTGCAAGCTGCCACTTTATTTAAAGGTAGGTGCTCATAGCCAGTTGTACTTACTAATAGGTCAACATTATACGAGATAACCAACCCTTGGCGCGGTCAGTATATGGATAGGTGACCGCTTAGTGGTATTTCAACTGAGAGTCTCCGTGCTTCGGAGGGCACGTAAAAAAATCGGTCCCGGCTGTTTGACAGCATTTGTTAAGTCAGGTCAGAAGTCTTCAGGCGGCTTAAAAACTTTAACACTAGGTTGTCCACTAACCATTCGATATAGATAGAATACTTTATTTAGTCAAATATGATGTCCCACACATCAGTTTGATACCGATGTACATCCTATCGTAATACAAATATCGGTGTTTAACCGAATAAAAAAAACTTTCGAGTTTCTCACTTCGAAGTGTATACCTATTTGTACTTTTTGCAATATAATCACTTAGCTACTTTAACATAATACACGAACAAAAACCAACTAATCCCTTAGAGACTCATACTTTCAAACTACTATCAATGGAACATTATTTCAGTTCTGTACATCGTTATTAGTGGTTTTACTAGAGACAGTTTCCATTTAGCTATCAAAACAACGATTAAGATTAAATTTATTTTTTTGGATGTCATCTTTGACCCTCGTCAAGACGGCATGGATTTGCAAAAAGCTACAATGATGCCTTTGAAACGACCATTCGAGTTTGAACTGTATTGCAAGAAATTAAAGTGTGAATTAGCATGGACAATCTTAATATAAAGTGTCCGTCAAGCATGAATGAGACCACACACTTATTATAAAGCGAGTGGATGGAGAATTTTCGGAGAACTAATTATAAGAAGTTAATTGAGTCCTTAAAATCTTGCTAAATTTTATTTGACTCGTGCCTAACAGAGTACGCGTTATTAGTAACTTGTTCTTGATCATGACTCGTGGTATATTATTTGGGGCATTTTTTATATTGTTTGCTCTTATTAGTGACCATGTTATAAAATTATTGAATTACTGAAGGAACATTATTCAAAGTAACTATGGGTTGGATTAAATAGGTAAATGTGAAATTCCGCCCTGTGTATCGGGGGCGTTTGGAGAATTCCGCCACGGTATCTCGTGGTTGTCGTACGAGGCAATTAAATGGGGCCATCGGGAGTCGCGGGGTCGGGTCATAGTGCTCATTCGTACTCTTGTAAGTGCAACCCCGAGATGGATGGCAGCACGGGTGGTCGGCCTCGGCGCTGCTGTTGTCGCCGAGAGTGTCCTTCTGACCTCGTTTACAAGGAGACGGGTCGTAAGGCGGCACCGCGCAGGGGTTTTTCTAGCAGCAATCAAAAACGACAAACCAACAAACACTTTCACATTTCACAATATCACTATAGATATTCGTTCACATTTAATTCGTAGGCAGTTTTTGTGGAATCCCCAACCGGCAATTAAATATATAACCGGTTTGTACGATCTGAACAAGTATAAAAGCATTATTTATTAATTATTATTCATTATTATGCTACTTAATATACACGCTTAATGATAAGAAAGTAACATCATTAAATACTTAACAATATATCAAGTGGCAGATTTATTATTCTGCTAATTCTACGCACTGTTACGCGTCGTCCACTTTGATTAATAATATCATCTTAAGTGAGTACCATACCAACAAATCTAGCTGTTTAATTCGTTATTCAAAGTACTTAGACCGAGCAACCGTGAAGACCTTGATTCAAATCCCAGATCGAGCAATCACAATTTCGAGCAATAACAATACCAAGTTAAATTGGCTTAGTTTTCAAAAGAGACACAAGACTGAACATTTTTATGAACATGTGTGATGTAACCAATGAGTTGCGCGGTGACAGGAATATTTGAATAACTTGCTTTGTATGGTAAATAAAAAAATGTGTAAATTTATTGGATACGCGCCAAAAACAATTTATCAATTTAATAATCAGGTGAATGTTGTATACACTGTAGTATTTTAGCACTTTGTCTGTTTCCTCTACACTTTCTTACTATGAATGTCTAGTGTTAAGTTGATCATGTGTCTTTAAGCAATAAATAAATAAATAATGACATTATCGCATGGCCAATTTTTGAGTTACACGGTATTGTTAGTGACAATTTGTATTTGAGCTTTTGGAATTTGTGCCTGGTATGCCGATAGGTTCGTCTCATGACATATCATAGGACGGAAATGAGCTCGGCAAACTATGACTGCACTGGTCGCACATCTAACTACCTTACCTTTTAGAGAATACAGGCTCAGGTCTGTATTTGCCTAGTCTTGCTTATTTTGTGTAAAGTTTGTTATTTTTTATACATTAATATACGTATACTATCACATTGGCAAGGGTCTTCTCTATTTATGAGAGAGTCAGAGTTGAATGTTTTTTGGGCGTGTCGGACCCGTAACTGTGCCTCGGTAGGTGTGGCAGGTAACGCCACGTATCATCGTCATCGCTGTGGCCATCACCACTTTTCACGTAAATACCTGTGGATAATTCCGAATTAAAGTTGAATACAGTGCAAGATTTTTTAAGAGGCAGAGCCACGCTGTAGCTAGTTTTATCTACAGCATGAATAAGCCAGCTCGACCGGTCTGGTAACAGTGTCTTACATAAAACTGAGTTGGATTTTTTATGAAATAAGCTTTTTAGTATTCATTTGGTCAGCGAAATTTATATATGAAATTGGTTTCATTGTATTAAAGCCCGTAATTGCATAAAAGTAAGTTTGTTTGTTTGTTACGCTTTCACGCCTAAATCGCTGAACCATTGTTAATGAATTTTGGTACAGAGATAGATGGGACATTGAAGACAGTTATAGGCTACTTTTATCCCGGAAAAGGCTGTTCACGCGGGTGGAGCTGCGAGCAAAAGCTAGTGGCTTATAATAGTTATCTATCGGAATCAGAATTAAAAGACAAAACAAAGTTATGACGCTGAATAACGCTCTCAATGTATATGGAGAAATGTATGTTAAATTAGTACTCTCAATAACAACTATTACACTACACGATTTCTCAGGCCCAATCTCTCGGGCGCCCTGTAGGCCTAGTACAAGTTTTGATAGTTTTATAAAACGATGACAGTTTTTCGTTTTCTCTCCATACGTCGAGTAATTAACATTGATAATATTATTTCATATTAGTTGAGTACGAAATTACCTAGTTTTCTGACGATTCTTTCCTTATTCACAGTATGAATTACTAGTTTGACACTTCGACAATAGTATTTTTTTTATGAATTCGAAAACTGTGAACGTATTTGTAACTCGTAATAGGCCTTCTGTTCCCTAGCTAGTGCAAGTACTTATAACGTTGGGATGTCGATCCCTGTCTGAAAGTCTCAAGGCGAACGTGGATACCGATGCCCGTTGCCAAAAAACGCCATACGTTTACTCTATGAGGGTATCAAAAAATGTAAATCACTGAGCAGAGAGCTCCCTTTGTCCCTGTTTCTTGTTAGTGTAATAAAATACCCTATCCATAAGGTGGCAGGCATATAGGGAGATCGAGACCACTCGACAGCCCTAGTTATAGACCCCTACTCACTGTTACATCATTTGAGTGGTAGAACCACGCTACAGACAGTCTTGTCTTCAGCATGTCTGCGCTGGCTTACCCGGGTCTTTACCACTGTCTCACAGAAAACCAACGTACAGTAGCGGCTTGCTGCTTAGTTTCACACGGTGAGTGAGATATCAGGCCCAAATCCCCCTTCCCAATCCGTTAATTATCCCCTTTCTTTAGGGCCGGCATCGCGCCCATAATTCTTGTTGTATTGTGGACGTACATGTATTGTGGCGATCACTTACCATTAGGTGATCCACTTGCTTGTTTGCCGGCCTATGTTATAAAACACCACCAGACAATCACGAGAGACAGGCCCCAAGAAATCGTGTAGTGCAATAGCATTTTAAATTGGCTGTTTAACGGGTTATCTAGCGGTTACAATTCAAATGTAGTTTAACATTCGTAATAATAACTGGTTTGTCAGTATTCAACCCATAATATTAATATAAGTCGAGCATAATATGATTGTTCCCTGATCCCCAAAAACCTTTAGACCTTTGGACCACCGTGTCTCGCTTATCACTCGATCAGGTTTTTTGCTGAGCGATAAAGATCAATAAGCCCTTGAGACGGCTTACAAGTATCCAATTTACATTCGTATCTTAAGAACTACTACTGGTTTCGACTTTCGAAACTGCTTTACTAATATACATACATATGCACTCACGCCTGCAATCCCCGAAGGGGTAGGAGAAGGGGGTAACCAATGCACCCACATTTCGCCGAGCGAATCTCCGTCCCATGATGTGATCCCCTATCCTATAATTTTGAGTCCGACATATTCTTGTGTGTAGCATTTGATCATTTTCATATAAACTGCTCATAAATAAATATAACGACCGTAAAGTACAGTTGCGCTAAATCTATTATGTACTGACTCACTGCTAAACTTCATAGATGAAAATACTAGGAATAGTTTGTTTTATTGTTGGGTTATTCCCTATTTATCGGTTGTTAATAAAGGTAAGACTGTCTCGGTGGCGCAGTTGTAAATCGTATGCGTTACGACTGAGGCTGACGCTGAGGTCTCGGGTTCGATCCCTGGGTCGGGTAAAGTGGTATTGGGGTTTTCTATTACGAAATGCTTAGTATGAGCCCAGAGTCTGGAAATTGTGCCCGGTATGGCGATAGGCTCGCCCCCTATCACATCGTGGGACGGAGATACGCTCGGCGAAATGTGGGTGTACTGGTTTACAACTCTGCCTTCACACACACCCCTTCCGGGATTACAGCCGTGAGTTCGTATATATGTATTAATTTATTTCAAAGCTGGGACCGTATGTCGATCCTAGTTCCTGGTAGTTCACGATAAATGTTCACCTAGTGTAGCATCAAACTACTCGTATGTATGACTGTTGGTTGAATTTATTAATTTTTAATGCCCGATTATTTTCGTTAAACATACATAGCTAAGAAGACGAAGTATCTCGATGAAACCAGCCTTCAGATAAAACCGCATTGAAATCGGTACATTCGTTAAAGTGCTACGATTTGACAGATATTTAAGAATTATTATAAAAAAAGTTTAGTTAATAAAAAACACAAACGCATACCCAGAACCCACAGACAGATAAACTGATCAGACTTTTTTTATCGGAGGTCAGTTTAAGTAGGAGCACCACCCAAGTCTTTAAACCATAAAATAATAAAATCATATAACAATTAGTAATTATCAAATTGGATATAAATATAGGACAAGCGATTGAGCTTGTTCTGTTTGTATTCAAAATTAGTTTTATTGCCACCAATTTAGTTTAATGAATTACTATTCAATTTGATTTACAACCCAGCGGTATTATTGATATTATCTCAATGTTCGCTCGTGACATTATAGAAAAGTATACCAGATGACCTAGTGCAGGTTAGGAAGGCAATTTGTTATTGTAGATTCCTAATAAAAGGTCATAATTAATTATATGGTTATATCGTGCGCTAGCGAGTAAAGCTGTGAAGCGAACGGCCGCGGTTTCGATTCCCGCACTGAGGTAGAATGTTTGTATGATCCACAAATTTGGCCTGTCGCAAAAACTGCAAGCCAAATCATTCTGCAACATGTGTTAAAAGCATGTAGCGCCGATTCCACTGCGAGTGGGATAAGGACAGGTAGAAGAAGAAGCAGACGACCGTGTGTTAGCTCTTTGAGAATTAATATCAATATTCTTTTAGTTTTAATTGCTAACAGTTTGGATATATAATGCTTGCTTGATTACTTCCCTGTCACATGGTTGAGCAGGCCGATGGCTGGCACATGCGTCATAATTAAATAAATAGTTTGATTTTCATTCGGTTTAGAAAATACTATTAATCACTTAAATTAGTTTATGTTACATCTCTTGTACAAATGAATGTTAAATGTTTTTACTATTAAATAAAAAAAAATAACGCATCAATATGTTCTGATGTATTTAAATGCTAATAAATATTTAGAAGCCGCCTAGTTTCAGCATAGCAGTTAAATTAAGTGACGACTAATAAAATAAATTATGGTATTCATGTATGCAATTCTGCATACATAGGTTATGCAGTTTATTACTTATTAGTTTTTGCTCGCGACATCGCCCGCATGACATGAACGGCCTTTCCGGGATTAAAAGCCTATATCCTAATCCAGGTCATGGTCTACCTGTGTGGCAAATTTCATTGAAAACCGTCCAGCCGTTAAGGCGTGATTGACATTCAAATTCACAAACTCACAAACATCTAAACTTTCACATTTATAATAGTAGTAGGATAATAATATTTCATATAGAAGACAAACAGATATTAAAAAAATATGTGCATGATATTAAAGAGCATTGTTTTTAAGTTAAAATAGTGTTACAACGAGAATGTCATTGAAATTCAAAATTATATCAGAACAGTCTTACAATATAGGTACAACTGGCGATATTAATAGTACCCTATAAAAATCCGAGACTATAAACTTCTAACCTCAAACCAAAATCCTTTATGTCATCTGAAACTTCGTTGAAGTTCCGATACTCCAACCCAGTTTCGAAACATTGTTTACGGAGCACGCAAACATTGGCGCGAAAATCCGTAGCTCCCCCCTTTCACCCATTTAGCAGCCGGCGCGATGATAAGGAGGTCGCCTAAACCGTGAATCACTGCTTGATTTAGTACCAATTCATCAGCATAAAACACAGAAATAAAGTAATTGGCGACGAAAATATTATCAAACACGAATGAAGTGGATGTATCCAATGAACCATTGGAGTTAAGCCAAGCATTTTAAATAGGTCCGTTTTATTATTAACGTAATATACACTCGGAGTCAACCATAAATAGAATAGCTTATCCAGTGATTTTACAGTCCTACTGCCCTATAAGCAGAATCTTTGTTCATTGACACGATTTCATAATGAACAGTAACTTTACTATCACTTCTTTGTACCCAAAAATTTGAAAGGAACGATGTATATCTATGGATTCTATTACCATTGCATTCTTAAGGAGATGTCGAATTGTAGAAGTCGATAAGTGAAGTATTTAGAACACCAACTTTACATTCTAAAATGGTTTTTGCATTAAACATTTTAACGAATTTTGCCTTTATTGCGAGCGGAATATCAATGGCGCCTGACGATGTTTATTCAATTTACCATACGCGTTCCAAATGATATAAAACCAACTCAAAAACATCACAGAACACTAAGAAATATCAATAATTTACCTGGCCAGTACCTGATAACTAAAAATTGCTTTTTAAGAATTCTTTTACATTATGGCATTTTTAAATTTTAGTGGTAGGTTTATAGCATGTTAATATCAATATATTAACACAATCGCGACGATTGTGCTGACTTTTTACGAGTTTCATTTATTTACTTACTACTCCGTCATCATAGCTTAATTTATATGAGAGCACATAGCAGCTAAACTCTCTAAAAAAACAATTCAGCCCATAATCTGCATTGAAATCAATATACATACATTAAAAGAAGCAATAAATGTTCAATTGAGATCCTCCACTTTTTTGAAGTTAGTTAAAAAGTAAAAGACTATTTGCTCGGAGATCAGCATGTCAACTGAAATAAAAACCGGATTATTCCACAGCGACTCCATATAGCTTACACGATTCACCGCTTTAATCTCAATAGATATCGAGATTGGATTGGATTCGACTAAACATTCCTAAAGCAACACAAGCTTGTATTTTACCTTTACAGTTCCTCTCTAAGTGTAAAACATTGTTGTGTAATGGATCCGATTTTAACTTGGAAAATTAGGGATAACATACTCATAAGGCCAAATCTCTTGTGCGAAATATAACAACTTTAATGGAAACATATAGAGTTTAGTACAATCAAAAACGGTGAAGATCAACATCATAATATGATACAATTTAACAATCGCAATTGCAACTTTACTGCTTTGTATTTTAATAAAATTCACCTATTATTGAATGTTTAGAGAACGTTAAATGAAATAACTTTCTGTAGTGATATTTTTCTCTTCAGCATAGAGTTTCGTTAGTGCAATGAATATTTTTCTTGGAAATGTTTTCTGAATACTGCGAACAGAATTGTCTAAATTTTTAAAACGTCAACTGAGATTGGATTTTGGATTGAAGCGACAGTTTCTATGTTTCCCGATACTTTTGTTTCACCACTATTTATCTGTATGGTTTTATGCTTTTATTAATATTCTAGAAGAGTTTAGAATATTAAAATTGAATGAAAAAAAATGTTTAGTCTATTCCGCACATACGACTGACACGTGTGTATTGTAATACATGGTCGTAAAATGTCACTTGATATGCATCATTATGATATAATGATGACTAGAAACCTTAAACAGGAGTACGTGACCACACGTGAGCAAATTTAACGACTTTTGCTATGTCATAAATGCATAGTAATGAAATCATACTGTAGAATGCCAATGCAAAAGCCTTTGCATTTTGCAAGGCCTATTTGATTTACGTCTCGGAAAATAGAGGTCATTTGTTCTACCAACATACGGTGCTGTTCGTAATCAGAATTTCTTGCTGATTACGGACCTTTATTTAACAAAATGTGCTACTATTTTTTTGGTAGGTACGCCTTTTTACCGTATAACGGTTGAATTATGATTTGATTTAATTACTGAGAAGACGGAAATGTTAGGCCTTACATCAACTCTATGCTCTAATCTTTGCATTTTTCAGATAGATTAAAAAAAGTGAAATTTGTGGTCTTCCCAAGAATGTCATAATAGGTATGCTTCCTTCATACACGTTACAGTAAGTTCTGGCTATCAAGAGTTATCATATCGCATACTGGCACACAACGTTTTACTCCAACACTTTACAGAGCCAAGGGTGGAATTCTAGATTTTATATCTAGACGATTACATTAAAGCTAATACTGCTCTTTCATTTGATCAAATGAAATGCTTGTGATATGAAATCTCACCTCTAGTTCAATAAAAATGTTGGTTTAAGTCGATATGGTATTGTTAAGTTGCATGTACACATATTCGCGCCGCACGCGCCGTATTGGTTTAATTAAGGAATTTATTGATGACATTTTATGCTATATCTGCGGCATACAAGCCTTCAGTAAAATGCTGTGATGCGCGAATGACATCATTGGATTTGGCACGAACGGTGATGCGCGGACGGGCAGCCTGCATCTGATGACATCATTTTCATGACATGACATTGACTGTTAAATCTTTTGAGTTGCAAACGGAATAATGGAAACGGTTCGTACAACCGTTCCTTCGGCGCCTACATCGGTAATTTCTTAGGTCAACTATGTACTAAAATATAAAGTATGCTACTAGATTTTGTAAGGAACTGCCAAATTGTATTTCAGGGGAAAGTAAGTCATGTAGCAAAAACAATACAAATGTTAAATTACAAATAATAAAAGCTCCAATTATAAAAACGTATAGAAGATGCAGCGATGTCAAATATAAAAGCAATCTTTTAGTAAGTACTGTGCCCTTCAATTTATATTTCCTCTATTTCATCGCTCATACCATCGCACGCAGTGTACTATTTACTGGCATACACTGTTTGTCTTGTCAGAATCACTTTGTAACAAGGGAAAAATGCGAGGAAACTCAACATCATTATAATGTTACTACGCTTTGGAGTAAAAAAATATTTATAGGAGTACATCCTTTTAAGACAAGGAAATCCATGTCTATGCTGCGTGCTATGAAAACGATAACGTACGTATGATATTTAAGGAATATTTTTTATATCATAGGCCGGTCAACGAGCAAGGGTCACCTGGTAATAAGTAATCTCCACCGCCCATGCATGGCCACAATACCAAAAGGATCATCGGCGCGTTGCCGATATTAAAGGAAAGGGATAATTAAAGGATTAGGAAGGGAAGGAGGAAACCGTACCGTAAACCACCGTACAAAAAGCAGTAGCAAGCTTCTATTTTACGCCAGTTTTCTGTGAGACAATAACGACCCGGTCAAGGCGGCTGATTAATTATGTGGCCAAAACTGTCTACAGCGTGGCTCTACCACTTAAAGCATTATCATTAGGTGATTGCGTTTATATAAAAACATAATATTTCATCATAAGTGGTGAAATAGGCGATAAACTTATTGTATTTGCGATTGAGTTATTTTATTATCTGCCAAAGGAGTTGTGGGTCCACTACTGGTCGGAGAACAGTAGGCTGGAAGTTGTTATTAAGTCTTCTTCTTCTATCGTGTCAATGGCTATAAATGTTGATATGTAGGTATATATTTTAAAATTTTAAGTTATATCTTCCCGCTCCAAAATTTTGCTACACTTACAGCAGCGTCTGTAACCTCCATAAGTGGGCACTTAAGCAAGTGAAGCATGTTTTGCTCTGGAGCACCACAGTCGCAATCGGGCTTTGATGAGTAACCCCACCTCACCATGTTTGCCTTACAGCGACCCAACCTGGTCGGAGACGATTTAATGTCTGCCAAGTGGGCCACTGCAGTTCTTTGCCAGGGGGCAGATGGGACGGGGTGGTTCAAGTCCCAGAGGTGCTTTTTTAAGTTACTTTGTTGACCTGTTAAGTATATCAGTTGCAGTATACGCCTTGGTATCGCACGACTACATTCAAAGTTTTTGTCCCTGCCGTACAAATTCTATCCTCAGTCGGTTTTATGGCAGGAAGCTAACATATAAAGTATCTATTTTTAATCCGCTAACTAATACAGGAATCAAAAAAAAAAAATATTATGCATGTACGTGCAAATTGCGTGCATTCTTGCCACCGTAATACAATCGAGAATTACTTAATCATAATTTATATGCGCCGTCGGACCCGCTTCATAAATATTGTTTTCTTGTGTTTTCAATACATTCAATAAAAAATACCTTAACATTGTATATTGTACTTCATATAAATTCTTAATTCGTTTTGTTTATGTCTAGAATTATTTATGTGTGAATTATTAAAAACGTTGTCTACCATGCATTCGAAATTGATATTTAAATTAAGTACATAAGGTATGTAATGGCGTATTGGTCTTGGCGCTTGACGGAATGAGCTATTTGCATACAAAGCTTATCACGTATATTGAACATTTTAAATTAAAATATTTTTTCAATTTGTCGTTAATATGATTTTGAAAACTATTATTATTGCTTGTTAAACGATCTTTATAATTTAAATCATCAGTTAATTCCTTATCGCAAGTAAGTAGAATATAATAACATATTTGACGCATAATCCATTTTATTTATTTTATTTCTCAACAGTGTGCTGCTGACCTATCGTCTGATTTTATTGTTTCTAATTTATTGACATCAAATATTACCTCTTTCATTAGCTTTATTATTATTAATTTACACTATCTGACATTTTACGTCTATTTACGTACTATCACTAATGATATGTTTCATTGCATTGGTATTCTTATCAGTCGAACGCATCGGTAAAGACGGGAGAGCCTTGGCCTTCATAGAAAAATAGAATTTGTGTGATTCTCATGTACCGAGTTACAAATCTAGAATTGTTTTAAAACTATTCGATTTTAGAATATTCGATGTTTACCCGTTAGAAAGTACTAAAACAGTGTCAAACGCTTATACGATAAACGAGTTTCAACTTAAATATATTTTTAAAATAAATATTTTGTGAATAAATTAAATACTCGTACCTTATAGTCTTTATTAATAAATAGTTTTGTTTACAGACTATTGTGATAAACTCAGAATATTAATTGAACTATATTCAAAATGAATAAAGTTATAGTCGCAAGCGAATACAGCCTCTGTGGCGCAGGTGAGTAACCGACTGTGAAGCGAGAGACCGCGGGTTCGATTCCCGAACCTAGACAAAATGTTAGTTTGAACCACAAATATTTGTTTCTGGTCTGGGTATTTTCTTCCTAGAGGGTATGACGACAGGCAGGCGGCCGGTCGTAAAAACTACAAACCAAATCTTTTTGTAACGTGTGTTAAAAAAAATATATTATATTAATTTAGCCTTTTGGGTATTTAACTCACCATTTTGAGCATTTTATAACGTAAAGCTTCTATAAACTTTGATAAATCCCCTTTATCATGTCATTATTGCTTACAAGAAACAATTATTTTGATATGCAGCTCGAGGTTATTTAGCCGGTATATAGTCAGCTTAGATTTATAGGGCCAGCTTTTAATCAGTTGGTTATAATTCAACAAGTTAACGTGGGAATATTCGACCTGCAGCTGGCCACGCCACTTTGTTGAACATGAAAATACCATGCAAATAAATTGATATAAACATTGTAGTATATTAGAAGGATTTATTTAGTTTTAGTATTTTTGTTTTTCTACTATCAGAGCCAATTCATAAAATATAATAATTTCGCCGTATATTATTTGGGCTAATTGCCTATCGAGGAAATGAAACGTTTGGAAAGAAATGAAAAATGGAAAAAAACGTTTTCATTCATTTTATCGTCCATGTTAATCCCATCCCAAATTTTAAAATATTACAGGGCATTCTAAATTATTCAATTTACTATTATTTCATCTGAGTGCATCCGCGCCGTCATGATTATCTGGTTTTTTTGTTTATCTTTTCTACAGGTCTTCAGACCGATCTATATTTGTATAGCAACAATATATTATGCCAATTTATCTTTAAAGTTGTTTTTGTAATTTAAAAAAGAGCGTTAATACACATCTAGGCCTTCTTTCTAGACGTTTTATTATCTAAAGAAAATGCGATGAGGTGTATTAAAACCCTCAGAGACCTTTTTTATAGCATAGGCCGAACGATCAAGCGGGTCACCTGATAGTCATTGATCTCCACCGCTAATTAACACCCGCTAAATAACAGAAGAATCATGGGCGCGTTGCCGACCTTAAACGAAAGGGATATTTATGGAATTGGTACCGGGAGGGGGATTTGGGCCTTCGGATATCTCGGTCACCGTACGAAACGCAGCAGACGCTACTTTACGTTGGTTTATATATTGCTTTTGAACCTCATCTCAACAGTATATCAAGTGGAAACAAAAACTTGTACTAAAATATTCATAATTATGTAATCAAAAATAGAATTTATATACAAAGTATTCGCTACAAGTATTGGAATGAGTATTAACCGTATACAACTTTGAATCAACCGATAAAGTTATATTATGCAGTAGTCTATAAAAGATAACGTTTACCATACATACATACATACGCACTCACGCCTGTAATCCCCGAAGGGGTATGCCGAGGTGTAACCAGTACACCCACATTTCGCCGAGTGTATATCCGTCCCATGATGTGATACGAGCCTATCGCCATCCCGGGCATAATTCCAGACTCCGGGCTGATACTGAGCATTTCGTAATAGAAAAACCCAATATACCTTTACCCGACCCGGTGATCGAACCCGAGACCTCAGCGTCAGCCACAGTTGTAACGCGTAAGCATTACAATTGCGCCACCGAGGCAACCACGTTTATCATACCAGCATTATAAATAAATTTCACTACACAGAACTCAACAATATTTTGTGAAAACCGGTTAAAGTATCCCACTGAGATGCCTAATAAATCGTGTGTGTGTAAGAAGACAAGCCGCTATTTGACCCTGATGCGGTTAAATTTGGTTAACAGCTTCGGCAGTAGGTACAATATATGACCGAAAAGAGAATTCTTTCCAAATGTGGTTGTAAATCGAAAGTCAAAGGGCGTGGGTGATGAATAAATGCAAGTTATTGCATTTTAAAGATTCCATGCTTGCAATTTATACTGAAATAACGATGCCCATATTTATAGGCTGGATAAATAAATACACACAACAGTTACATTCATAGTCCCGACCCCAAACAAGGTAAATCTGTATCGTGGGTATCAGGAACTACGAGGGACTTGCGGTTCCACAACACTCAGACCCGAAACAAAATTTTGGGGCTCACACAAACATTTGTCTCGGTGCGGGAATCTAACCCACGCCCTCTCGCTTTGCAGCCGGCTACTCGCCCGCTGCGCCACGGAGGCTGTTGATGGGGATGAGGTTTCTGATTGTTTTATCGAATGTTTTATAAGAAGTGGCAAGTATAAAGTTAGGCATATGCTGAGCCGTACACAGAGCTCTATGTCATATGTAATTTTGTACTACAATAGACAGGTAGGTACATCAAAAACGACTGTGTCGCTGCATACGAGGCTCTTAAATAAATTCGTCAACTATCGTACATCGTTACAAAATCTGCGTTGTGTAATGCCATATCATACATGTGACAATAACAGATTGGAATACAAAATTATGTTTGACGTTTTAGTTGTTTGGTGGCGCTCCTTTACGTATACCTCAGCATATTATATCTAAGGTAAATCAATTGCAAAAACATATAAAAAGCTCCTAAGCGTTTAATCGTCTAATTGTAATAAAATTGTAATGTAGACTATCTTTTGCTCACGGCTCTACCCGCATGAATATCTATTTCCGGGATAAAGAGTAGTCTTTGTCATAATTAGGTCACTGTCTATTTGTGTTCCAATTCTCATCCAAATCCGTACAACCGTTACCGCATGATTGATTAGCAAATCTTTTAAATTTACAATCTCGTAAACATATTGTCTTAAATAATATTTTATGTGTAAAATGATGGGTAGTGATGACCCTTGGTTGGTCAAAATAAATGTTATATTATTATGTTTGTCCATAATCTCGGCACTACAGTCCCGGTTTTTTTTTAATTATTATTATACTTTCAAGTACTCTATATTTTCAAAGGTTTTATTATAGTTTTTTATATGACATTTCTAAAAATAGAAATCAATCATTTAAAAATTATTATTATTATAAACATCAAAGCTTTCACATTTCTTATCTAAGATATGAGCTCCTAAGACCTAGCTCCTTAACATCGACGAACTAGAAATACGATAAATTTAACGAAATGTACTATTGCAATGTATTGTACAATTACCAACGACTTGCGAGAGTTCACCAATAAATATGCTCGAGACTCGATCATAACTAAAAGAAACTATCTGGTGATTGGCCCTAATAGTCATATAACTTAGTAATTTAGTTTTTAATTTATAGCCAGTAAATCATAATTTATTTTACGATGTTTCAACCAATCGTCCGGAAAACAAGCAATAGGGACAACCATACGGAAGCAATAAATCTCCAGGAAATTGTGGTCTAGTACAGAACTATCAACAGCTGTACTTACACAGTCTGTATCTGCGGTTTCCAGTAAATACTCGAAACTGGCTTAATCCTCTTGCTGTCTTTATTGCATTGCAATTTCAAATATGATTGTTATGTTCCTATTTCACAAAATATTTCAATCGATCTAGAAGTTCACATTAATTAACACATTGTAGAATTCTAAAACTATATGATATAACTATATAAGTTACACTTGAACAATTCTGACTGAATATTATTAGATAATAACAGTTACATACAAATTACATTTTATCATTTTTTGAAGAAAGTACACGATTATTATTATGTTGAATTTGGAATAATTTTAAATACTTTTTTACATACATTGCGGATTCATTTTTGTACCCACCGTAGACATGCAGAGGTGTAACCAGTACACCCAGATTTCGCCGAGCGTATCTCCGTCCCATGATGTGATAGGGGGCGAGCCTATCGCCATACCGGGCACAATTCCAGACTCCGGGCTGATACTGAGCATTTCGTAATAGAAAAACGCAATATTACTTTTACCCGACCCGGGGATCGAGACCTCAGCGTCAGCCTTAGTCATAACGCGTACGCATTACAACTGCGCCAACGAGGCATGCCATATGGTTTTATTATTTATTCTCTTCATTAATCTTCCTAGCTTATCATATGAATAATACTACTAATATTCTGATTTTCTCTATTCCAAATATTTAACTTTATATGTAGGAATCAGAAACGTTTACAAAACACGTGCGATAATTTCGTAACGGGAGTGTTCAATTCTCTTCGGCCTTACATTTCTAGGTCAGGCGGTTAGCGGGCCTTACTAGAACATCCAGAATCCTACTGAGAGCGACCGTTGACGAGACACTTTTGAGAGCATACAGATATTCCCTGCAATTGTATACTTTATCAACACCACTTAAGAGCTATAGAGCTAAAATGGAGTGCATAACAAATGTTTGTTTTCGACTCAACGCAATGTAAGATTGATAGACTAGTCCGCGAATGAACTCAGCAAATATTACATAGGGATTTAGGTTAGTAACCGTCTAATGTACTGGAAATTGAGGCATTACTTATTAAATAATAAGAATGCCTCGGTGGCGTAGTTGTAATGCGTACGCGTTACGATTGAGGCCAACGCTGAGGTCTCGGGTTCGATTCCCCGGTCGGGTAAAATGGTATTGGGTTTTTCTATTTCGAAATGCTCAGTATCAGCCCGGAGTCTGGATTTTGTGCCCGGTATGGCGATAGGCTCGCCCCCTATCACATAAGGGGCGGAGATACGCTCGGCGAAATGTGGGTGTACTGGTTACACCTCTGCCTACCCCTTCGGGGATTACAGGCGTGAGTGCGTATGTACGTATATACATACGTACATACGCACTCACGCACATACGCACATTTTTCAATATTTAATAAGTACATACGTACTTATTAAATATTGAAAAATTTGTTTTGCGGATACATACAAGTGTGTTGTTATATCAGTATCTGATCGCCTCCGTGACGCAGTGGGCGAGTAGACTGTGAAAGGGGAGGCCGCGGGTTCGATCTCCGCACCGAGACAAATATTTGTCTGATCCACAAATATTTGTGTCGAGTCTGGGTGTTGTGAGACCGAAAGTCTCCCGTAGTTCCTAATACTGACGACACAAGACTCGTATCTTACTGTGGGGTTAGGGCTATATGTGTGATTGGTGTTATTTAATTCTTTATTTTCCGAGAATCCATTACCATAATAATCTGATTAAATTCAAAAGCGGAAAAACATTTTTAACTAGACCACACCGTCTAGACTTTAACTGCATAATTCTTGAGCTTTATAAGAATTATTATTAAACTCACCATTTATGGCTTATCAAGTTTGTATTAGCTGCATCGCCATAAGACAACTGATAAAAACTTCAAAATCTTATCATTAGGCGAGTGATCTGTTGTTTCATCATTGAGGATAATAAAAGAAATAAAAAATACAACCTCCTCCTTTTTGAAGTCGGTTGAAAAGATGTAGCGCTCTTTGAAGATTGCCCAGATTAGAGTATAAAGAATTTAGTTAGTATGATGTCACGAAACTCACATTATTTTATACTTTATGAATTTAAAATTAGATGAAATTTATGGACAACCCGTTATACACTTTATTACAGTTTCTCATGATATTTCATTAACATACTAGTTGTCCCGTGCGGTTTCACCCGCGTGCATGTTCCTCTGTTTCCGAAAGTTAAATAAGGTGTTAAAAAATTTACTCAAAGAATTTTGTGGGGTTATTACGTATCGAAAAACAAACCACAAAGAAAAAAAAGGGCAATTTTAATTTGCCCTAAAAAAAAATAGATTAGGTTTTAGAAGCACTGTATGTCAGGCTGCGATGGAGTCCCGAAAGTCTTGACTCAACTAAACAGTTGTCTTTGAAGTCACTGAGTGGTAGGACCACGCTGTAGATAGTTTTGTCTACAGCATCGAATGGGCCGGCTCGACCTGGTTGTTACCAGAATAAAAAAATAAAAAAACACTCACAGAAAATCGGCGTAAAGTAGTAAAGTAGCAGCTTGCTACTGCGTTTCTTACTGTGAGTGAGATAACCGGAGGCACAAACTCCCCTCCCCTAACCAATCCATTAATTGTACCATTTATTTAAGATCGGCAACGCGCCCATGATACTTTTGGTATTGTGGGCGTACATGGGCAGTGGAGATCACTTACCAACAGGTGACGTTCTTGCTCGTTTGCCGGCCTATGCTATAAGAAAATGAAGACCCCACATGTCAATGGGTACTTACTGTACAGTGCGCATGTTGAATAATGTGAAATCGGGTACTTCTTTAATTGTTTTTTTTCTTCGTGATTATTTTTAAAATACGACTAAACACATCTTTTACATCTTAGAGCTCATTTTGTAACATGTTATATATTACCTCTCAAATTACTATCATTTTTATATAAAGATTTTAAGCATATTCTATTGTATATTTTTTATAAGTATAAATGATGTTGTCAGTAGCCTAAATAATTCGTGAGCATTATCATTTTTATGATTATTATTTAATGAATTAAGGCAACATTATGAGAACTGGATGTTATTCTTTAAAAAACGTGTTTTGCTCGTTACGAGGTCATATTGCTGTTTTAGTTATTAGTTTAAATAGAGAGTAGTACAAAAAAGTTTTTTGATCTTAAAAACGTTTTGCGTGTAAAAATATCTGTGTCTTTAGTAATATATAGTATTTTTATAGTAGATGCCTGCAATCGAGCAAATAAGTCACCTGATGGTAAGACCATATCCCACTATCACCCACAATTCCACAATAATAACACTTTCAACCTAACATACAGTAACGGAAAAAATTATATTATTATATTTTGTTTTTATTATGAAAATGATGCTGTCTTTATATAAATACTAGCTTTTCCTCGCGTGAACGGCCGTTTCTAGGATAAGAAGTAGCCTATGTTCTAATCCCGGTCATGGTCTACCTGTGTGCCTAATTTAATTCCAAACTATTCAGCCGTTTAGACGTGATTGTCTAACAAACATCCAAATTCACAAACTCACAATCTAACAAACATCCAAACTTTCACAATTATAATAATAGTAGGATGACGTATTCTTTACGTACTTCGTCATAGGATAGGCACCATCTTATCTGTCAGGCGGCATATGTACGTAGATTCAAACGTACACAGGTTATCAAGCGAGGTCGAATGCGTGTTACGTATCTCGGTTACTATGGAAACTGCCTTTGATTGTAAATACTTTCTCCGGCGGGCTTAACATAAGCGCCTCGTCAAAACCCGCGGCCTCTCGCTTCACAGCCGGCTACACGCCCACTGCACCACGGACTACGGCCACAGAGACTGTAGGTATCGTCTTTTAATAATAATAATATAAGCATATAAATATTTATGTTCTTTGACCGCTTCTTATAACTGCGCTGCATAGCGTGGAAGATTGACTGCTAAAGCGGGAGAGCGGGAGAAGGAATTAATATTGCAGTGAATAACAACTAAGCGATATATATTGAGATGGCCGATGAGTTGCGGCGAAATGACCGTAACTTAGAGCGCAATCTCTGTTTTACCATGCAGCCGGAGTAGTATACATTGAAGACTTTGGCTGGAACATAGTTTGTCACTTTTATTTCATAAATTCATGTTCGATACTCAAACATTCCTGCTGACCAATCATAATGATAAAAGCAGGATTTACTCAGAGGTGGTAAAACTGGCGCTAAGTTTTGATGTAAAGAGTTAGTTAATAATTTTATTATAAGGTATTTTTATATGTATAGTACTGTATCTCTCTATTTTTAAAAAAAGTAACTGGCGCGCTGCCAAAAGCTTGTCACGCTATCTCCTCCGAAACCACTGGAGGTCCATACCCCCAGCTGTTTCGGGTTGAGACCGATACCAATCTATGCAGAATAATGTGGGGAAGAAAGTAAGATATGTCTCATATTCGTCGGACTTTAAGTTTTTTTTAATTTTATTTTTTGTGGAAGAACATGGGCAGCGCCCGTAGTTAAGTAAATTAATGTAGTTTTTAGTATCTGGTCTACTTCTTTATTACTATCACTTCTCACATCTATAATTTATATACACCCACATCATCTCGCCTCTGCATCACTCAAAGGTAGGCTGGTAGATAATGCCTAATGGCATTAAGTCCGCGTTTATACATATTATGTATATGAAGTTTGAAATAAATAAAGAATACAAAGTATGTCAATTAAAATAGCAGATAAAATTATTATTTCACGATAGTTTCACACTAAACACTACTTTCACTACAAAATCGCGATAATTCAACCGACAGATACCAGATATCTTATCGGTTAAACACTTTTTTTATCAGTCAATCGCGCTATCAATGACCGAAAATAAATGTAGGATGCAAAAAGCGATTAGCGGATGATAAATGAGCTACCTATTGGCCTTATTTCGATTGTCATTCCGAGTAGACTCGCCTGGCTTAGGGAAAATAATCTTTAAATGCATGGTGCTAAGGACGAGTCCTCAAGAATTGGGTGAATCAGCGAATTATTTTTAAATATTTTGAGACACACAATACATACATAAGATTTAATCAAACACCCAATTAGTGCTGCACATACGGTTTTTATTTCCATGATACAGAAAGAAAGAAAATATGTCCACTTCAACTATATAACCCCATAAACACCCACATTGCTAGAAATATCATGAATATGTTGCCGAACTTTAAAAAAAGGAGTAGATATTGGGAAAGGGAGAGAAGGATTTGGTTCTCTAGAAATCTCACACACCGTACGAAACGCGACAGAAAGCTTTCACTTCATGTCGGTTTTATGACAGTGGTATTAACGCAGTCGAGCCGGCCTATTTATTTTGTACAACGTACAACGTGGCTCTATCACTGATATATATATTTTTTCCAATTAATGACCCGTTTCTGCTACAATGCCTTTTAATAAGATGTGAAACTCAAGCAATGCGAAGTTGTGAAACTAAAATAATTTATAACTTATCTCGAACTAAAAATAATAAGTAATTCAAAAAAAGTAAAAAAAATTGTCAAACACACAGTTGGACCAAAACGATGCATTTCAACTTGTGCTAAATTCTAAAATTGTACTAATATATGTAAATACTACGATGTCGCGGACGAATATTTATTTATAGTATGCGTCATACAATTTTTTTTTATAAACATTAGACATAAATTCCGCCTACATCAGTTGCAACTAGTGCACCCACGTGCGAGATTATTTTCATCCCATTTCAATCGCGGAACCATCTCATCTCAGCCTATTGGCATCCATTGTTGGACGTAAGCTTCCCCAAGTAAGAACCAACCATCCTGGTCTTGGGCAGCCCGCATGATTCGCATCTTTTCAAGTCGTCGATTCACCGTGCATAATCCCGGAATCATTTTTCATAACCTATAAGAGCGGGGATCTTTGGTGATAGCCTCATCTAATAGGCAGCGGCTTGGCTGTGCTCTGGTATTGCTGAGTTCCATGGGCGGCGGTAATCACTTACCATTAGGTGGGCCGTCTGCTCGTCTGCGTATCTAGGCCATTAAAAATAACAAATTGTGCTATAATTTGTACCGATGCTAAAATTACCCAGTTACCCAAAAGAACGGCCATAAATGTTGAGAATTATCTCTAGAACTACTGGTTGGATTCTAAAAGTTTGTCTAGTTGAAAGCTACATTATCCCTGATTACCATAGAACATTTGTCACAGGTTACATATAAACTTAAGTACGTCAAAAGACCTTCACGAAAGTCAAGCTGCGCAAAACAGCTTGTTAAAATATATTATAATTCCTCTACAAAACGTGGGGTTTTGTACCCGATTGGTGGCGACCACAATACACATGGTGACAACCCTGTCATAAAGCCAGTGAAATTACTGGCCATTATGAGACTTAAAATCTTATGTGGACAAGCGCAGTCTAATGCCATGCAGTGCTTTGTAATTTAAAGTTCTGAGTGGTGTTACTTCTGTTTATGAGCAGGCGTGGCGCATACCATTAGGCGAGCGACCTGCTCGTTTCGTCACACAAGCTAATTAAAAAAAACAAATAGGTGGTTAAGAGATGCACTTTTTCTTGACAATTGTACTTAACATCAGGTCCGGTGTAGGCACTTTACCGTGCCAGTAAAAAAATGTAGCTCTATTTGCACTGAATCTGCTAAACGATTCATATTACTTACTCAAGCTATTTATTATGTCATCAAACTAGCCGGTGCATTCCCAGACTAAACAACGCTACAGCATACAATACTGTATAAAAATAATGATTCGTCTGCTTTTTACTGTAGAGGTCATCAAACGAGCATGTGAACACAACACAGAACTTTGAATTACAAAGCACTGCATAACACTGGTCTGCGCTCGTCAAGCTAATTTCACTGGCTTCAATGTCCTTCAAACCGATATACAATATGGCTTACACTTTACTGCTTGGCGGCAAAAATAGGTATAGTGATTGTACCAGCCTACATGGCCTCTGGCGTACGAGGTACCTACTACGAAGGATGGAAGGAACATTCATTATACCTATAATAACATTAATTGACCGATCGCAGTTTTTATATTATTATAAATATCATTCATGTTAGTATACTTTACACTTATCAATTATTAAATAGGTTATAATGTTCGCATGTTTACGCCTAGACCAATGATAACAGTGCCGGATTAGCTTAGTAACATGTTAGTTTCCTATTCATGAGCTATAGTTGAGTCATTGCAATGGTATAAATTAGTTACTTTATGTACCGCTTGCATATTTCTAATGCCCTTTAGGGTCGAGTTTTTCAATGTCTGAATATTTTTTTTCGACTAAATAATGCATTAAAATGCTAATTTAGGAAATAGGTAGCAATTTGACTTTAGTTTCTCCGTATAATATATACCCACTGTTAGTGCGATAATTTGGTATTTTGCTATTCTATATTTTATCTGATAAGTTTAATTGAATTTTGAAAAATCCACGCTTAAGAATATAAACCGTGTAACTGGAAACTTGGAGAAGAATTTCATGAGTGGTAGAGCCACGCTGTAGACAGTTTTGTCTACTGTACAAATGGACCGGCTCGACTGGATCGTTACCAAAGCCTCACAGAAAACCACATAAAGTAGCGGCTTGCTGCTACGTTTCCTTGTATATGCGCGTTGTCACATGTTGTGATTAATAACATGCTTTTTTAAATTTTTCTTCTACTACTTTCACCTCTGTCTACTCTTTCGGGGATATAAGCGTAAAATATATGAATATCTGTGAATTGAATTTTTCACTGACAATTCGTATTCACAAAATGTATGTAAAAGTATTATGTAATCTCGGAACTCCTTTTCCCATACAAGTCGGATCTGAATTTGTATCAATCTGAAACACCGCTTCGTCACCCAACATATGAGCAACGCGATATACTCTGACACTGAATAAATCTTGCTGATATGATTTCCAAACGTGATTTATATTGTGTTACAATACACCAACATCCTGATGCCACACATTACTGAGATAAGTCACGGTTATTCACAATACTACATAATAATATTTATTTCATTCATTAAAACGCTGCGCTTGGATGCAATTAATCAAATTGTATAAAACAAACTCGCTATCTGCGTCCGTATGTCTGTTTGTCCGCTTATTTCTCATAAACTATGCTACGGATTTAGATGCCGTTTCCACTATCATTTAGAGAATTTAATCTGGAAGGTTTATATGTGTATCACACTATGACCCATAGGAGGAGGCAGTAGCATGCCTGCGGTGATACGGCGAAGGACTGCTGGTTATATAAAAAGCAATGTAGTATTTAGAGTAAGGCTAAAGAGCAAGCAAGTAAGTAAGCATCAAGGGACCCATTTGATATTATGTGATCTTCACGTCCCATCAACTGCCACGATACCAGAAGAATTATAAAAGCGTTGCCGATCTTGAAGGAAATTAATGGAGATTAGGAAGAGATTAGATTGACGATCTTTTTCGTCCACGTGCCCTTATCCCATTCGCAGTAGGATCAGCGCAACATGCTTTTTAACACATGCTACAGAAAGATTTGGCAGACAGGCGGCCGGTCGTAAAAACAACAATTTGCGTGAATGTGTAATTCATATCAAAGTTAAAATGTAAAACATTATAGCTAACAGTAACAACCTCAAAGCGTAAGTCTGTAATGGATGCAAGTCGGAAATCATTAGCAAGCTAACAAGCAAGTTACGAGTATAAACAAGACTACCGCTCATAATAAAATACTGACGTAATCAGCTGAAACTGTCTTTAGGAAAACTTCACTGCAATTCCAACAGAACAGGGTTATAAATTATAATATTTATGATATGACCTTATTGTTCTAGTGGCAGTAAGCTTCAGTAGTGAAACCATAGAGGTGATTCAAATTCCAATTTGTTTTTGAGATTGTTGATTCGTAAAATCAAAGGGGTGGTAACAACTCAGACAGCCTCTCGTATAAGAGGGACCTGCCACACAGTTACAACCAACCACCTAGTCCCACTAATTTATGCTGAACACAAGAAATTTAGTTGAGTCAAAATAAAAAGTTCCAACCGTGTGCATAATTGCATTCAAATTAGAGAAAGGAATTACGCATTATTCATAAACACTTTAAATATCTGAAATCTAGATTATTAAAAGCGAAAGGATAACAATAGGTCACCAATTGTAGGAGTGTGGCTTCGAGAAATTTCGTGGACAGGTCATGTGCAACTTATTTCCTAAAATAATATACAGTGTGTTGCCAAAAGATGTGGTCATATTTGAGGGTCGTTACATATACCTGACGGTAAGTGTTTACATACGCACTCACGCCCGCAATCCCCGAAGGGGGTAGGCAGAGGTGTAACCAATACACCCACATTTCGCCGAGCGTATCTCCGTCCCACGAAGTGATAGGGGGCGAGCCTATCGCCATACCGGGCACAAATTCCGGGCTGATACTGAGCATTTCGTAATCGAAAAACCCAATACTACTTGTACCCGACCCGGGGATCGAACCCGAGACCTCAGCGTCAGCCTCAATCGTAACGCGTACGCATTATACAACAGCGCCACCGAGGCAGTCAAGTATTTAAGTAAGTAGTTAATACGGTAAGTATTTATGTATCGGATATCTTCAAAATCTAGACATCTATAGTAAATTGCTTGCTGCTGCGTTTCGTACGGTGAGTGAGATATCCGGAGACCCAAAGCCCCTTCCCCTTCCCCTTCCCAATCCCTTAATTATCCCTTTCCTTTAAGGTAAGCAACGCGACCACAATTTTTGTATTGTGGCCATGCGTACATGAGCGGTGGAGATCACTTAACATCAGATGACCTACTTGCTCATATACCGGCCTATGCTATAAAAAAAATTGAATAGATAGATAAAAACGTTTATTTTGGCTACAAATAATACACTGTATATACATATACAATAGACAAGTATACATCCATTTGTGAAATATTGTAGCCGCAATCAGGCCCCAGCTCAGCAATATGCAATGCTCCAAGGAGCAAAGCGCTGGTAATTCTGCTGGTACCTGGTATACATTTCTTAACAAATATTTTTTTCTACTCCAAATGGCCTTCTCAAACATGGATGAAAAAGAAAATCACACAAATATATATAAGGTATACATTATACAATTGGCGACATCATAATGTTACAGAGCGCCAAGATTGTTACAGACAAAAACAACTTATTCAACATACACAGATGAAATTTATTTTTTGACAGAGGTACCCAAACATGTGGGGAAGTCTTCGTTACAGGTTAGTTAAATTACTCTAAATAAAAAGCTTGTAATTTTTGTTTAAAAGATTTAAGCGAGAAGATATTCCGTAGAGGAGGGGGGATTATATTCCAGCACTTAGTAGCGCGGTAGCGAAAACTGCCCATGAATGCTGCGGTCTTATGTGTATAAGTTAAGAGTCTAATACCAAGTCGGGGATTTATATCAGATCTAGACCAGTTTAGCTGACGGAAAAGGTACTCTGGTTGCTTATATCTAATAATATTAAAAAGTAAACAAGCAAAATGTAGGTCCCGGCGAGAGCTCATTTTCAACATCTTTGCGTTGTCTAAAAAGGTGTTACATGCGCTCGTGGGGGAATATGGAAACAATAACGAACACATGCATTTTGAACTCTTTGGATATATCTGGCTGAGGATGCCAACATGCAAGGTCCATATACAATATCACCATAGTTAAGTACTGATAGTACCAGGGATTCGCAAAGCAACTTCCGTACATCCATATTTAAGTACTCGCGTATTCTGTATAGATTTTTTAACCTATAAAAACAATATTTTACCAGGTTTTGTACATGTTGGCTAAAACGCAATTGACTTTCAACTATAATACCTAGATTTTTAGCTTCGTTTACTCTCACAACTCTAGTACCGTTTATAAGGATACATGGATCAAACTGGGCAATATCGTGTACTTGTTTCCTAGATCCAATTAACATGTATTTGGATTTTATTGGGCTAAGGACTAAAACAATTTCGATTGGACCAGTCATATATATATGTTCAGATCTTCATTTACTAGGCTAACAGCGGATGAAGTATCCTTTGGAAGAAAAGATGCGTAGAGTTGAGTATCATCTGCATAAAGGTGGAATCTACAGTGTTTAATCTGTCTGGTAATATCAGCGCTATAAATTACAAATAACAAAGAACCCAATATTGAACCCTGCGGCACACCCCAAACTACTGCTTTGGCATCAGAGTCAAGAAATGACCCATCCTCCCTACGTATCCGTACGCACTGCATACGACCGGTTTGATAATTTTTAAGCCATAACAAACAATGCATGTCTATCCCATAGTAGTATAATTTTAAAAATAGGAAAATCTATATTCGTGAAATTTACCTTGCAAACAGTTCGAAATAACAAATCGGGTGTGTGAGGCACGCAAAAGATGTATGAAGCAGATGAATTATAAAATAACAAAACTAAATAGTTAATAGAAGGAGAACTTGATTTTAACAATATGATTCCAGACCGTGAACATGTTAATACCGGCATAATGATAATAATTACATACAGCAATCTTAAGAATAAGAATCACAATGTAACGAACAGTGTCTTTCCTAAAAAACATTACCCGAGGCATGTGCGTTGACAGCAGGAACAATTAGATTGATATCGGCCGTAGAGCGTATGCGTATAATTCCCGAACCGACTTCGCGACGAGCAAATATCTTGCCAAACCTAGTCCAGACAAAACGCCACCGCGCTAGCTTGGCGGTTTCACGTGCATTTATATACAAAATTCTATTAATTTTAGTGAGTCGTTCATTGACGTAAAATCGCTTATAGGGCGGTGGTAAGTCAAGTCCTTCCGTAGTCGCACCTCGGCGCACTCGAGCCGCCTTAATCAGTTCATCGCGAACAATTCGCCGTGCCAATCACACCACGACTGGCCGGGATCGAGGCGAACTTACGCCCGCATTCTGGACTCTGACGGAACCTACTCGGATTACACTGACAACGTCATTACTCCCCAGTTCAATGCCTATTTTTTTCGCTGCTAACTTTACAGTATGCATTAGGTTTTCACCAGCAGTTTCCGTTATCCCGAGATTTCAATATCATTAAGCAGAGCCTCTTGGTTTCTATCATTAAGGTCCACGGTTAACTGTTCAATCCTAGACTCCAGTTCCCCATAAGATGGCTGTTCCATACAGCTAGCCATTAACTGTGAAGGAAACATCGTGCGAAAACCTGCATACCTGAGAAATTTTCCAAAAGAAATTCGAAGGTATGTGAAGTCTGCCAACCCGCATTAGGCCAGCGTCGTGGACTAAGCCTAACCCTTCTTACTCAGTAGAGGAGGCCCGTGCCCAGCAAAAAATAAATGTATTTGGATGTCAATGAAGTCGGTTAAAAAGTGAGTTAAACACTATTCTTAACAATGCACGTTTTAAATTTATAACCATAATTCCATCTATTTATATTCTAAATGGCCATTGATCGTCGACAAAATGGACGTGTGCCGGAATTGTGAATTAAATTCCTTTCAATTATTCAAATGTGGTCACATTTCGGTTTGTTGATGTTAAAGATTTTTCCTTATATTTGGGATTCAAACAACGAAAAATTCATATATACACACATAAGCTTACACCTTTATCCCCGAAGGGTTAGGCAGAAGTACAACTATTCCACCCGAGTTTCGCCGACCTTATTTCCATCCCTGATGTAATAGGGGGGACAAGCCTATCGCCATACCAGGCACAAATTCCAATCCCCAAGATTCGTGTGGGATTTTTCGAATCGAAAATTCAAACATAATTTGTGTTTGCCCGTCCTGAGAATTGAACCTAGGACCTAATGTTTTTCAGCCCACCACTACTACTAGATAGCCCACTACTACTACTACTAATCAAACAATGTCAATACTTTAGGTAGTAATGCGATATTTAAATAAGTCACTGAAATAACTCGTTAAAATCAGAACGACTGTTAAAATAGAATTAGTGACATCACATATTCGCATCTAACTAAAATAGAGCAAATTTATTTGCTGATAGCTGGCTGTGAATAACAAAACGTGGCAAATTCTATTTTATTATTAAAATCTCTCTTTTTATACTTATTTATTAAATAACAATATTGTGAACCGATGGGGGAAGACCCTAGCTCCTCAGATACAGCTGACTCTAGTTAAGAAGCTGGGAATTCGCTTTTATTGTAAGCGTACTTTCGTAAAAAAGCGTAAATTCTTATTATTTGTTTATTATTACTATTGCAAAATAAAAACTTCAGTTTTTTATACTTACGTCTTACCAGCGCACTTATCATAAAGTCTCGAGAGTTTTTTTGTAACTAGTTTTCTCGTGCTATCTCTACATCTGTGGCGTACGCCCCATACAACACCGTTCCTTGTGACTACCCTTTATAATGTTGTCAAAAAGAGAGTAAGTCAAATACTTATTCATTACTGTACTTATTTCTTTCCACCTGTTCTTATTCCTCTAGCAGGTTTTGTTAATCAATCACGCCTTGAGGTGAACGGTTTTAGATAAAATTTAGCACACAAATAGACCATGGATTGGCTTAGGATACTTTTGTCCTGGAAAAGGCTATTCGTAATTAACAAACGTCAGCTTCCCTTTTCACATATTTTACCCTTCACCAAAGCTCAGTCAATATAATTTAACATGTCGGTCTGATATTCACGCCACGAGAAAATATTCTCATCTCTTTTTTCGTGTTATCTTTACATCTATATTATTCTCTATCTCGCTCTCTATGTCTTGTTGTACACGTTATAGTACAAACTAGAATTAATTAATATCTTAATAAAAAAAACTCTCGCCCGTGGGATAGATATCGCATGAGCTCATGTTATGTGCGGAAATGTGTGTGTACTAGTAAATATGTACATTACTACGATTAAAATTATGCGTTTCAGATATTCAAATGTCGCATTTGAAATTGAAATTTGAAAGAATCTGACTTGAATTTCAAAATATGAATACAAGGCAGTTAGTCCTTCGTATACGAGAGGCCATCTGGGTTGGTTTGGTTGGTTGCCATCCGCTTTATAAATCAAAGTACTGAGTGGTATTGCTTCTGTTTATGGGCGGGTTAGGCGCTTACCATCAGGCTTGGGACCAGCTCGTCAATCAAGTTAATAATGAATAAATAAATAAATACACCCAACAGTCACACACATAGTCCTGACCCCACACTAGGTAAACCTGTATCGCGGGTATCAGGAACTACGAGGGACTTGCGGTCCCACAACACCCAGACCCGAGACCAATATTTGTGGTTCACACAAACATTTGTCCCGGTGTGGGAATCGAACCCACGGCCTCTCGCTTCGCAGCCGTCTACTCGCCCGCTGCGCCACGGAGCTGTCCGAATTATTAATAAAAATATATAACAGACATAAAAATATTTACAGCCTCCGTGGCGCAGTGGACGAAGCCAGCTGTGAAGCGTGATGCCAACGGTTCGATTCCCACACCGAGGCAAATGTTGGTATTATCCATAAATAATTGTTTCGGGTCTGTGTATGGTAGGACCCTCGTAGTTCCTAATACCCACGATACAGGTTAACCTAGTGTGGGGTCAGGGCTATATGTGTGGCTGTTGGATGTATTTATTTATAAATAAAATATTAATTTTAAGTCCTATCAGTATATTATATACTAGAGCTATTGCTCGCGGTTTCGCCGGCGTGTGCGGGCCTTTCTGAGATATAAAGTAGCCTATTATGTCCTAATCTAGGTCACGCTATATCTGTGTGCCACATTTCATTCAAAACAATTAACAAACATCCAAACTTTCACATTTATAACAGTAGAAGGAATTAGGATAGGATAACGTTTATGCGACTTTTGTTTTTAATTCAGTCTTAGGTATTCGATGTTATGTTTTGAGTTTGTCGATGTTAAGTTTTTCCAACATTTTTCTTCTTCAACCTGGTATTATCCCACTCGCAGTGGGACTCTGTTACAGAATTATTTGACTAGTTTTTACGAACGGCCGCCAGTCTGACGCTTTCTATAAGTTCAGGATTTCGACCCTGTTTTCTGTGTCATAAGATTCAAAATTGAGTGCATGGTGCGTCGTTTAAGATAAGCCGGCCTTATAAACTCCATAACATCTATGAGTAGGTAAATAGGCAACGAAGTTTTAAATTTACAAAGCACGCCTCACACTGTCCCGTATTAACACCAATATGTGTGAATTAACTGTATTTAAAAATACAGTTTTTCTACAATATTTGGAAATTCCGTAAATGAACTTTGATATAACCTTGTTTGTATAATATTTTGAAGGTTTGAGTTTAGTAGTATGAATATGAGAGTTTTTTAAAAGCTTAAAAGATGAGATGAACAGGTCGCTCGCCTGATAGTAAGCATCACGCCTGCCCATAAACAAAAGCAATACCTCAAAATACTATAAGACTGCGCTTGTAACCCCGAGACATATAATGTTAAGTCTCATAATGCCCAGTGATTTCACTGGCTTTAATGTCCTTTAAACGGAAACATATCAGTGATTACACAGTGCTGTTAAGCGGCAGAAATAGACAAAACGGTGTTACCAACCCATACGGCCTCTCGCATTCGAGGGACCTACCACTGGGGGCCTTAACATATGCAATATGGCATATCTCGCGCACAAGAGATAACTATTGACGACAAATATCTCGCGTAAAAGCAAATACTTTAATGTATACTACTAGAAAGGCTGTGCGGTGCAAAGAAATTGCGCACTAAGTTACGGTCAATTAACCGCAACTCATTTAGTCGCCCGCGAGAGAGCGACAAGAGCAGTTGTTGTTGTTGGAATAGCTGCGGACGTTAAATTCGAAAAACTAACACTAAATTGCTTATTGTGACTTATAAAACATTGTCATTATTTGCGTGTATATATTATTCATTTAGTTAGAAGTTATTTTAGGAAGTAACTATATTATGTCTTGGTTTTGATCGAAAATGTCATTTATTGTGAATTAAAACAAATACAAAACAAAACAGCTGTCTCAATATTGCCATCTCGCTTACTCTCAACTCCTCTCGCTCCCGCGCTTTAGACGTCACTCCCGGCTCGCCGGCCGCGTATGTAACACAATTTTAATTCTGAACAGCCCGTCTATAGTACCTATTAAAATCTTTGCGTAAAAGTGTCAAGAATAGATAAATTTACTTCGTCAAGTTATGATACGTAGACATAATACCACAGACAGGTTGAAAGTACTATTTTCTCTATGCTATCCACCGAAATAAGATGACAATAAACGTAACTCTCAAGCAATAAAATGACCCCACCAAAACTTTGTGCAAGGGGGCGGGGCTATAAAAGTATGTGCAGCTTGTACATTCAATTCATAAAAAAATATTCATGATCTCTAGTTGACACTTAATACGTCTAATTTTATGCGCGGTGCAGAATGTCGTATCTCTATTTAAAAATTTAATATTTAGACATTATTTAATATGAAATTAAGTTGATTTTGAACGTTCATTAATTTTAGTTGCGTGTATGAGCGTTACGTGTGATTACCTTTGCATGTGTAAGTAAGTGGAGCCGTATTTTTGGCAGATTCATATCAGAGTAATCGTTCTAGTTATTTTATTTCGATGATGCTATCCCTATTTGGACATAATAGACTCGAGTATTTTATACAACCATGTTAGCTTCAATAGGCATATAAAGATAACCAGATAAATCTGGTTTTCACGACAAAACAAGCCGAGAAACAGAAAACCGACGTAAAGTAACAGCTTGCTGCTGCGTTTCGTACGGTGTGTGAGATATCCGGAGGCCCAAATCCCCTCCCCTTCCCAATCCCTCAATTATCCCTATCCTTTAAGGTCGGCAACGCGCCCATGACTCTTTTGGTATTGTGGGCGTACATGGGCAGTGGTGATCACTTACCATCAGGTGACTCAATTACTCGTTTGTCGGTCTATGCAATAAAAAATAAAAATAAAAAGATAATTATCCCGTGTCGGATATGCTAAGCCCAATAGACTCTGTCATTCAGTTTCTGAAATCGTTTCATGATATCACCGAAGCTTATAGAGACTCGTGACTCATATAACGAGAAGGATAATGCATAGTAGAATACTTAATTAAAATTATAACATTGACATACAAAAATAATTAGTGCTAACTGCAGGATAGCGTGGGTATTTATAGATTGTTTTACTCTATTAATAAATTTACGATGATCGTGTAATCCATGCTTAATACTATAAATGCGAAAGTATTTATGTCTGTTACATTTTCACGGTTAAACGGTTGAACGGATTTTAATGAAGTTTGGTAGTATAGTTTATATACTGGACATAGGGTACTTTTTGTCCAGGAAAAATAAAATTTGTCCCGAAAAGAAAAGAGATATTCACGCGGGTGAAGCCGCGAGCAAAAGCTTATACTATCATGTATTTAGGTTTCAAGAATTGTCATCAATATTTATTAATAGTTATTTTAGTTTTAAGAGTAAAAATTTAACATAAATAAATAAAAGCATGTAGGTAACTGGGCCAAAAGTTCTTGACACTATACAATAAATGAATATATTATAATAATTAATGTTTTGCATGCACGTATCACTTTTTAACTGACGTGTGTATTCACTGATTTGCTAAAATGTTTGTAAATTATCACTTACTTTAACGGTGAAGGAAACATCGTGAGGTAATCCGCATACTTGAGAAGTTCTCCATTAGAATTTCGAAGATATGTGAAGTATGCCAAATAAACCTGTTGTTTTTTAGCATTTTTATGAGCTTCTGAGTTTTTTTGAGGTTTTAATTTTAGTGATAGAATCATCACACTCAGTGTTTAATTGGGCATCAAATAATTTCACTGGATTCAATGCCCTTCAAACTAGAACACAACAGTGCTTACACACTGCTGCTTTGCGGAGGAAATTGAGGAAGCGGTGGTACCAACTCAGACGGACTGTCGCATACGAGGGACCTAACACATTGTAAATCCACCAGGAGTGATGGTACTATATGCTCTACATGAAGAAACTTTGTACTTCCCACAGCGATATTCAAACTTACCGAATAACAATATTTCTATTAATTACATGTCATTGATAACATCAGTCCAGTAAAATTAAGCGACACATGCTTGGGTGATAGTTACTCATACAAAATCGAAGTCTATCAACTAATATTATAATGTAATAGAGGCCTAAGCCTAAGAGGAACCCAGTGTCCGGTAGTGGGACAGTATGATAAATGGCTGTTATTATTTAGATAAGGTAATTGATAAAACCTCTAAAATCAATGAACATGAGCCCAAACACAAATATATCTCATGAATAATTAAGGAGTTGGAAGTTAGTATTAGTTGTAGCATCAAGTCAAGGTTACCTAGCTAAGAACACCGAGTAAACATATTTAAAACTTAAAAAAAACATTTAGATCGATCCATTGAGCTATATACGATGCCACAGACATCAAAGATCAAATTATAGCACGCCTCTTTTTTTCAGAGGTGAAAAATATATCATAGTAAATAAAAACAGACTGGTGAGTGTAGATTTTTACTAAAAAAGGGGAAACTATTTTTCAAGTATTGCTTTGACTATTAAGCGCTTGTTCCCCAATTAAATACACATTCGCTGGTGGGAGAGTATCTGAAATAAATTTGTACCCGACTGGATAGCGACCAACCTACACATGTTGAAAAACCCGCCATAGTGGCTCACTCCATGGAGTCCCATTCCGGGATCAGTCGCGTGCATTCAGTAACTTCATGCTGGCTTAATGCTTCCGAGCGTCGAGGTATGTAATCGCTCTCGACAGTTAACATTGTATTTAAACTGCACTGTCCTTACCACCAGGTGCAATGTAGTCACTTTACCGTGCAAGGATAAAAAAACATGACCGTATGCTAAATTGCTACTTCCTAAATTAGATGCCTAATGCTAATTTAGGAAGTAGCAATTGCGCTATCTGGCAGTTAAATTTTATAGTGCATTGTAAAAAAGTCTAATGTGTTATCGCAAACTTAGTGATGACTTCAATAGGAACTGTAGCTGACTTTGGAAAAATAATTGTTACAAAACAAAAATTTACTTAATCCTAGGTGAGGTAGAGTCTATTTTCGGTTGAATTACTTTGATTAATTTCTATTTTAGGCTTAACGTCTGCATTGTTAAATCTCTTAAGAAATGTTATCATCTTGGTGATATGTTAGATGTTCAAGATTACATTGTTTTCCTAAATTAAGACGTAAGTTTATAACACTTGGGCTAGCTTTAATGGGTTTCATGCATCGAAATAAGATAACTAGAACGATAACTCTCATATGAATCTGCCAAAAATACGGCTCCACTTACTTATACATGCAAAGGTAATCACATGCAACACTCATACACGCAACAAAAATTAATGATCGTTACAAATCAACTAAATATTAAATTATTAAATCGAGATACGACGTTCTGCACTGCGCAAAAATAGAGACGTATTAAGTGTCAACTAGAGATTTTTATGAATTGTTGAATGAACGAGCTGCACAGACTTTTCTAGCCCCGCCCCTTGGCACAGAGTTTGGTGGGGTCATTTTTTGCTTGAATTACGACATCTTATTTCGATATCTTCATGCATAACTCTATAAATGCTCTAAAGACTATAAGATTCTAGATCATTTTAGGTTATGATCATATTGTCTCATTCGTTCGTAGAAACCAGTGAGTCCTGCATTGAAATCCTAGGTCAGGTAAGAATATAAGTATGATATTGGAATGGAATATGTACTCGATATGATGCGGCGTTATGCTTGCCAGCTACTCGTATCATGGGATAGAAATAAGCCCCAGCAATATCCTGAGGCCCAAATCCCTTAATTATCCCTTTCTTTTAAGGTCGGTAACGCGTCCATAATTCTTCGGGTATTATGGGTGTTCATGGGCGGTGGAAACCCACCCCACCATCCATCAGTTAACCCACTTGCTCGTTAGCACTCCTCTGTTATGCTTTTTTTTATAAAAAGGCTCTGCTAACCGTGGGGTACTGGTTTCATCTCATGAGATTATAAATGAATGATCTTATTTTTACGTATTCCTAAATTTATTTATTTATTTATTTATTGAATTCGTTACACCATCGACACATCACAAAACACTACATCAATCAATACATTTAATAAGACTTATAACTATGTGAAGTGCATTTACAGGTGTATACAACATTTAAATTATAAAGTATTGATCATTTGAATATGCAAATGAATACCTTGCGCGAGAGATTATAGAAACATCCTATTAAATCGATTAATTTAGCAAATAAAATTCAAATTAATACCACCTAAAATATTTCTGATTTGTATTTTATTAGTAAAGATTCCTCGACTGGAAATGTAGTACTATCGTAAATTAACTATTAATATTATACGGTCAAAATTAATTTATTAGCATAATATTATTAAATATCAAACTTTCTGCGAATACATAATTTACTATGAGCAGTAATATTCTAAAATAAAAACGCCTACGTATCTATTTTTTTTATAAAAAATCTGTAAAATTAATTTATGACAAACACATTTATATTTTCAAAAAATAAACAGGAATACTCACAAAATTCGATTCATATTGCCAGCGTACAACACAAGATTCACACACTAAGTAACAAATCACAACATATTTTCACATACACGAAACATCGATGTGTTTTACGACGGTGCGCGTGTATTCATGCGCCGGCGCAGAGAAATGGCGCCAAAATGAGACTAGCACGGCTGTTCCGAGCTTACTAACCGGCCGAGTGATTAATAAAGCAACGTACGGTTAACACGTGCGCGATTCTTTCATAATTAGTATGTGTTGATAGTGATGGGAAAAGCGGATATACGCATCCGCTGTCAGCGCACGTTGGGCGGCCATTCAACTTGTTTAAAATTACCAGCGTATTTTTCAGGCATGATTAGAAAGCTGTGATGTGCTGGTCTATTTTTCTCGGATTTGTCATAGGTTGAAAACGTGTTCCGGAGCGTCTGGAGTAAAACCTGGACCAAAACACAGCGAAAGTAAATTATTGAACCATATTTATTTCATACAAAGCTTGTAAGTGTCTTTTTTATTAGCCTGAATGATAAAACGAGCAAGGTGAGTGGTAGAGCCACGCTGTACACACTTTTGTCTACAGCATGAATGGGCCGGCTTGTCCGGGTCGTTACCACTGTCTCACAGAAAACCGACGTAGTAGCAGCTTGTTGCTGCGTTTCGTACGGTGAGTGAGATAACCGGAGGCCCAAATTCCTCTCCCCTTCCCAATATCTTAATTATCCCTGAAATGAAATGAAATAGTTTTATTAATCATGTAGGCAATTAAAATAGCGCTTATGACAAGTCAGTACAAAATAAAGAAACTTATGTATAAAAATCATATCAACTAATGTATACATAACATACATAGCATCGTCAAATACACTAGGCAATTACACTAAATTGTTTATTTGTTGTCTTTTTATTTTACATTATTAACAGTATTTGTTATATGGAAACGTCCCATTATTAATTATTAAATATTTTGAGTCGGTATGGACCACTGCATTTACCGAAACGGCACGAGTTTTAAAACTACCACCGGATCCAAAACGACCCAGCTTGAGAAGACCCGGCGAAACAAACTCAGTGGGCTTAATTTACCACTAGATTCAACGCGGCGCGACCCAAACTCTGAGAAGATCCAGCTACTTGAACTCAGGGGGCTTGTTTTAGGTCCGGATTTTCAATAATTTATATTAGGAAATACAAAGTCCTATAGTTAACTTTAGGGAGATTGAATGCGGACCATGTGTATCTCCGAAGTCTTGTTTTAAAACTACCACCGGATCCAAACGCGACCCAGCTTGAGAAGACCCGGCGAAACAAACTCAGTGGGCTTGTTTTTTGTCCGCTTACTATAATTCTTGAAGAGCATGACTTGTCTTTTAAAAAATTGCCAATTTTCCGTTAGGTATTATTTATTCGCGATCGGTCGTCTTTTGTTTATTTGATATCGTTTTATTTTTTTGGTTTAGGTAGGTATTTTATGTTAGGAAGCATTCCATTTTAGCTTGCTCGTAGAATAATACAAATCATTGGTCAATTTATTTAGATCTTGGTTACTAAAACATACATTCTATTTATAATTGTTTAATTATCTCATAATTAACCTAAGCTACAGGGCCCCAGGAGGTCACAGTATGCAAGGAGGAACCGAACGCCAAACGTCTCTATCCTCTAGATATTGTTTAACATTATAGTAGCCCCTGGTCATAAGCTCACGTTTAATGTGTGTCTTGAACAAATTTTCGGGCATATCAATAACATTATTGGGGAGCTTGTTATAGAATTTAACGCTATTACCCATAAATGACTTTTTAGTCTTAACAATTCTAAAAGAGGGTACTGAGAGTTTATTTTTGTTTCTAGTATTTATATTATGAATGTCACTATTTTTGTGAAATTTACTTAAGTTTTTACGAACATACATAATATTTTGATAGATGTATTCAGACGGCACAGTCAGTATATTACTATCCCTGAATACAGATCGTAGGGAATCGCGGCTCCTCAGGTCATATATAGCACGAACTGCTCTTTTTTGTAATATAAATATAGTGTCTATATCAGCAGCTGATCCCCACAATAGAATGCCATAGGACACAATACTGTGGAAATATGCGAAATATACTAACCTAGCCGTTGAAACATCAGTTAAGCGTCTTATTTTCCGGACAGCAAAAGCTGCAGCACTTAATTTACCAGATAATCTTTCTATTTGAGGATCCCAATGCAATTTACTATCTAGAGTTATTCCTAGGAAAACTGTTGAAGAGACTAGATCTAATGTTTCATTGTTTAATTCTATACGTGAATTCACCTTTACAACATTTGGTAATGTAAAACGGATACATTTAGTCTTCCCTGTATTTAATAAAAGGTTATTTGCAGAGAACCAGTTTGAAATTAAATTCAGAATTTTGTTAGGTGTAACTAGATCTTCATCCTTACGATTCACTTTAAATATTAAAGAGGTGTCGTCAGCAAATAAAACTATGTCTGCCATCTTATCAACCATATAAGGAAGATCATTAATGTAAACTAAGAATAGAAAAGGGCCCAGAATGGAACCCTGTGGGACCCCTATTTTGACTGTAGATCCTACTGAAGTGACGCCATTTATACATACTCTTTGTTCCCGACCAGATAAATAGGATATCACAAGATCAAGAGATGTACCACAAATACCGTAATACTTGAGTTTAGCAATGAGGGTTTGGTGGTCGACGCAGTCAAATGCCTTGGAGAGATCACAGAACACACCCAGAGCATCCTGCGACTCCTCCCAGGCCTCCAACACAGATGTCATTAAGGCTGATCCAGCATCTTGAGTAGACCGACTCTTTGTAAACCCAAATTGTTTATTATGTAATATCCTATTCCTATCAAAATGCGCCAGCATTTGATCCAGCATGATTTTTTCAAAAACCTTACTAAGAGCTGGTAATATAGATATAGGCCTATAATTAGAGGCGCTATTTACACAGCCCGCCTTAAAAATTGGGACAATTTTACTTATTTTCATTAAATCGGGAAAAATACCGTCATTTACACAACAGTTAAAAATATCTGCTAAAATGGGAGCAATATTTACTATAATAGCTTCTATAGCTTTAACAGATAGCCCCCACAAATCTTCAGTACCTTTTATTTTAAGTTTTTTAAATGCTTTGATTATTTCACAATGAGATACCATATCAAAGTTAAAATTAAGCATATCTACTTTAACATTTTCTATTAACAATGATTCTGCTAAAGTCGCTGATGACTGCAGACATTTAGTTGTATCTATAGGTATGTTACTAAAAAAATTCTCAAAGTAATTGGCAACAGAGAGCTTATCTGAAACTAGTTCGTCATTTACAAATAAAGCTATCGATTTGTCACTTATTCTATTTCTACCAGTTTCAGAATTAATTATTTGCCAGGTAGTTTTTATTTTATTACTAGATTGTCTCAACTTTTCACTAATATGAGCGGCTTTAGCATGCCTGCATACTTTTTTAAATATTTTAGAATAATTCTTAACGTAGTTTGAAAATTCGACACCAGGTGTATAGGACCTTCTGTCATATAAGTCATATAAAATATCTCTACTACGTCGTATGCCTTTAGTAGCCCAGGCTGCAAAGTTAATTTTAGAGCAAGTTTTGAGTGATTTTGGTTTACAACATTTATTAAACTCATTGCAAATTGTACTAAATAAAGCATCATAAATATAATTTGGACTGGCAGAGTTTGGGGTAAAAGAATACAATAATGAATTTAAATTATTACTAAATTTTAGCAAGTTGTTTTTTGTCAGAGATCTTAGTGTAATATGTTTTTGTTTATTACATACATTATTGTTAAGTTTGACCATCTGACACTTGTGATCTGACCGAACACCTGTTGTTACACACTTATCTAGTATGTTAAAATTAGTAAAGATATTATCAATACATGTTGCAGACGCATATGTAATCCTAGTTGGCTCAGTAAACAAACATGTGTAATTAAATGAGCTAAATAATGATAGAAACTTACATTTGTCCGGAGAATCAACCAGAATATTAACATTAAAGTCTCCGCACACTATAATTTTTTTATTATTTTTAAATTTCTTAAGAATTTCCTCCATTATCGAAATAAATCTTAATAGGTTAGATGAAGGAGGCCTATATACGCATAAAATAATGTAAAGATCGGTTTCTGCACATGCGACCTCACATACTCGCTCAACAGAAAGGTGAGAGATGTCCTTCCTTTCCTTGAATTTAATATATTCACGTACTAAAATTAAGGCTCCCCCACCCTCTGCAGATACCCTATTGTACGAGCTGGCGACCCTGAAGCCAGTAACATTGAAATTCATATGATGCGCCTTCAACCAGGTTTCTGTGAAACACAAAATGTCAATTTTAAATAAATCAATAAAAAGTTCTATTTCTAAAATTTTGCCAGAGAAGTGATTTATATTCTGATGAGATAGAACTAAGTCATTTATACACTTCTCTGTTGTCGCACTTAAATGTTTAAATTATTCACCACATTTACTTTAGTAACACTACTAACAGTGGTGTTCAATGAAAACTCTGTCATACTACTTATGACTGTCTTAATACAAAAAGCTACTGATGTAGCAATCGAATATAAAAATATTTTTGGTAGATACAGTGTATCCCCTGTCAGTTGACATTTGCCAATAAATATATTGGTATCAAAAAAACTAAATTTATCACTATGATGATTTACTAAAAATTGTAAGTGTCTGTTCAAAGCATAAATATGATTATTAACCCTATCAGACACTTTCCCTAGGTATGGGAAGGCACACAATATGATTCTAGGACAGGTTAAGTCCAACATAGACCTAAAGCTATCGTTTAAGTCCCTTTTCCTTAAACTTAGGCAATTCCCTACAAGTAATGTTATGCAGGAATGATTAGTGCATTTATCTTGTATTAGTTTATCTATTATTTGAGTATAACTCATTCCCGGCATACAGTTATTTATTAAAGAATGGTTAATTTCTTTTTTAAGCAAAACACCAATACCTTTGCCTATATTGTCAGAGTAAATTATTGAATTATATTTAATATTTTTATTGACACATATACTTTGATTAAGAGGTACTTTTACATTTTCATGCTCCCTACATAAAGAGTCTGTGCATGAACTTAAAACATTGCATAAATCTACTGACTGCTCTGACTCAGATGTTTCTATAACTTGATAGTTAACGGTTTTAATTTCATTAATTGGTGCTACTTTATCATTAATTAAGGTATTTGGTTGGTTGTATTCACACATTTTAATTAAATCTTGGATTTCATTATGGGAGGATATATACTTATTATAAGTTAAACTTAAAGATTCCTCCAAAGTTTTAATTTCAGCAAGCAAGCGTTGAGTATCAATTTCATAAATGTTTTTGCTATCCTCCAATTTAATTTCATAATTTTTTAACTTTGACACAAATGCCCTACGTTGTTTTCTTAATTCTAAATTGATTTTACAATAGGTTTTTTTTTGTTTGTAGTTTTTTTGATCTCTTAATAATCTTATTTAATTTTATGTATTTTTTTATTTTTTTATGACTCAATACATTAATGTTTGAATGACAAGTATGTGAGTCATCTGCCGTTAAGTCAATGGTTATGCCTGATTTTACAGGAATATGCTCTGATCCACATTCAACCAGCTCATCATAGAGACTTTGGTTTACCATGGCTCTTGAGCATTCCTTTTCATTTTCTAAATGTATTACTTTTTCATGTACTATATTTAACTCATACTCTAGGTCTCTAATTTTACATAGGGACTCCTCATATAATGAGCTGCAATGATCAAAAGACTCTGTCACCGCTTGGAGTTTGTTCCGTTCATCAGTGAGTATCAAGTGATCTCGGTGTAACTGAGCAAGTTCACGTTTGAGCGATGAATTTTTGCAAACTATATTATTCACTTCATCCTCGCTCTCCTCCCGCTCTTGCAGTAACTGTTTGCATTGATCTTTATATACTTTGAGCTCATTAAGCGCTTTGCTCAATTTTATCTCTGCTTCCAGAGCAGCAGTTTTACGGGTCTGCATACTGGAGTTAAGCTTGGATGAGCTGAAAATAAGAGGGGAATGAGGAGTATACAATATATAAAAAAAAGAAATAGAAAATTACTAGAAAATTACTATGGGTGGGTGGGTAGTTATTTCAAAAATTACTGACTAGGAGAGAGTAAGCTAATTTATATAATTTAACTAATACATATAATATCGGGATAGTGCAGTGTTTCTGAATAGTTTACAGTGTACTGTGTCTGGGGCAAATAACGATCGTCGTCAGTTTTGCTTCCACTTGTTATCGTCAAGCGAAACGAGACTATAACATTGCCAATGTGTGATGGACCCTTTCCTTTAAGGTCGGCAACACGCCCATATTGTTTTGTATCGTGGGCGTACATGACCGTGGAGATCACTTACCATAAGGTGACCCACTTTCTTGTTTGTCGCCCAATGCTATAAAAAAGTAGCTTGCTTAATGATGAATGCCTGCCCAAAAACAGAAGCAACACCACACAGAACTATGAATTATAAAGCACAGAATTTTGACACATTTTGTATCTGTCAAAACACTATTGACAGTAAGCAAATCTATCTTTAAATAGAATACGAGTTAGGGAACGGCCATTAGTGTGGAACGCACTATACTTTTCTGAATGATTTTTTTAAATCACTTAAAAATAGTTAAGATTTTTATTCGACGTGTACTTTATACTTTTAATCTGTCGCCGACGAAAGTATTATCTTATCATGATATAACTTTCTTTCATACCATGTAGGTAAATATTAAATGTTGTTTACCCTCTTTTTATATTTATGTACTTTGATTTGGAAAAATGTTGACGTTGATATAAAAACTTCATAAACTTAATAAATAAGTGAGTTAAAAACTTCCTCAGTAGCGCAATTTTAATGCGTACGTGGTACGACTGGCATGGGGTTGTGGTCTGTAAAACAGTAAAATTGTAAAAGTAACCAATAAACTATGAGTTGAAGTGATTACTGTCGTTTGGTATAAATAAAATAATATTCGTCTCACGTAACTTCTAACAGTACAATGTAAGAATTTTTTCGACAGCTCCGTGGCGCAGCGTGCGAGTAGTCGGCTGCGAAGCGAGAGGCCGTGGGTTCGATTCCCACACCGAGACAAATGTTTGTGTGAACCACAAACATTGGTCTCGTGTCTGGGTGTTGTGGGACCGCAAGTCCCTTGTAGTTCCTGATACCCACGACACAGGTTTACCTAGTGTGGGGTCAGGACTATGTGTGTGACTGTTGGGTGTGTTATTATTATTATTATTACTTAAAAGCATTATATTAATTAAAAATCACTGTACAAATACTTGCCTAATTCTTGATTACGTTAACCTATTTTATCAATTTTTTGCTTGATAACGAAATAATCTAAATTCACCCGACTTGGCCATCGAAGAGGTCAGCCTATGATGAAATATATAAGAAACAAAAACTAAACTTGGGTTTTTATTTGTCTGAATGACGGAGACGAGTGGACGAGTATGAGTGGTAGATCCACTCTGTAGACACTTTTGGCGTCGGGCCAGCTCGTCCGGTCGTTACCACTGTCTCACAGAAAACCGACGTAAAGTAGCAGCTTGCTGTTGCGTTTCGTATTGTGAGCAAGATATCCGGAGGCGCAAATCCCCCTTTTCTTCTCAATCTCTTATAATTATCCCTTTCCTATAAGATTGGCAATGCAATGATCCTTTTAGTATTGTGGGCGTACATCACTTACCATCAGGAAAACCATACCAATATCAACCATTGCTCCTTTGCCGGGCTATGATATAAAAAAAGTATTTATTTCAGAAATACAGACACGCTCTCTTCAGCGCTGCTCTCTACAGAGCCAAGGAAACTACAGTGTCATCTTGCCACACCAAAAAAATTATACTGTCAAATGATCAAATACAGATCCAATGAAATAGTCTTCCAATGACATAACATTTTATTTATAGGCGCCAGTTTGTTGCATTTAAATTTCTACGTGAACGAAATTGTTATGTGTTTGGATATGCAAGCTGTGTACAGTGTAACAATCAAAGCGATATTTTCTATAGTACACACAATGCGACGTATAGTTTACAAGGTGGTAGGTCCCTCGTTTGCGAGAGACCGGCTGGGTTGGTACCACCGCTTTGTTTATTTTTGCCGCCAAGCAACAGTGTGTAAGCACTGTTGTGTTCCGGTGTGAAGGACATTGAAGCCAGTGTAATTACTGGGCATTATGAGACTTAACACCTTATGTCTCGGGGTGACGAGCGCAGCCCAGTGTCATGCAGTGCTTTATTTAAAGTTCTGTGTGGCGTTACTTCTGTTTGTGAGCAGGCGTGGCGCTTACCATGAGGCGAGTGACCTGCTCGTCTCGTCATTCAATGTAATAAAAAAATAAAACAAAGTCAGCAAAATAGAGAGCACCGTCGGTCTACTGGTATCAAAACTAACAACCAGACATGAAATTTATTGAAGTGAAAACTTCTTTAGGCGCGTTGAGCACTTTTTGCGTGAACAAAAATCATGGAACTCGCGTCATCGTCACCGAACGCTTTCCATGAGCTATATGTACGAGTATACTGTGTATATATGTACATAAATATACTTCCGTGCGTTATTAGTATATATATTACAATTAAATTGGTCATTAACACTTCTTTAAAAACCAAAAATAATAATCTAATAGCTCGACGATACAATTCACAAGTTACTAATGGCCGTTCCCTATATTCTGTCTGTCTCTAGTTTGCTATACCGGCGATAGAAAATTTTATCTATTTACCGTTTTACCGTCCCAATAAACTTACTAATGATAGGTAATCCTATTCTTCATTGCTGTCTACTGATAAGAGGACTGATAGCTGACTACAGATATACAACACTATGAAAATGACAGTTCAAGCGTCCCAATATTTTTTATGTGCTATCTGTCGATAAAGTTATTTAGTTTTTTCTTTATCGGTATATTTTGACCGATAAACAGATATCCTCGGCTGTAAAAAAACGAAATAAATAACGCATTTTGAAGAAATAGCCATGAGTATACAAGGCTTACATGGCACTTGCACTGTAATACAAAAAACTAAATAAATTATGTAAAAATCTAAAAGTAAATATAAAAAAAAATCTAAAATTCCTATAAATAAAAATAATGCACCGTTTTGATAATTAAATTAAGTGCAAGAGACATATCAATATTTGTTAATGCGAACAAAATAATTCCCCACTTCAGTAAAATCCCCCAAATTCGCTTGGGATTTTTGTTCAAAGGACTTGTATTCAGAGCCGTAATGTATTGACAGTAAAACGTTTCGTTATTACATTGTGTTTTGCAACATAATAAGTAAATCTTGTTATTGTTATTTCATTTACAGTGGTAAAAATTATGAATTATAGATAAATGTTAAATTAAAACTTATATTTGTAATCTAAATGATATCTTCATATTTTCTAACATAAATTAAACAATAGTTCCTCTTTCTCAGCTTGTATGAACATAACGCACAAGAGGGCCCAGATAGACTGCCTATCTATTGCTATCATAGTATCCGACGTACATATCTAAAAAATAGGGACGATTCCATGCAGTAGATAGAACAATGCGGATGTTTGACGATAGCTATCTATCGTGAAATTGAAGATTAATATTGGGAACGGCCATTAGTTTTCACTTCTATCGGCAGTTCCCAGAGACTACATCGCATTTTTTTTTTATTAGCTTTAAATGACGAGACGAGCAGGTCGCTCGCCTGATGGTAAGCGTCACACCTGGCCATAAACAGAATCAACACCAACCAGAATTTTGAATTGCGAAGTACTGCATGACCGAACTGCGCTCGCCACCCTGAGACATAAGGTGTTAAGTGTTATAATGCCCAGTAAGTTCATTGGCTTCAATGTCCTTCAAACCAGAACACAACAATGTTTACACACTGCTGCTTGGCAGCAGAAATAATACTTTTTATAATAAATGCCGGAAAATGAGTAAGTGAGTGTTATAGCCAAGCTGTATACATTTTGACTACAGCATGAATGGGCTGGCCTGGACCGAAAGGGATAATTAAAGAATTGGGAAGTGCAGGGGGATTTGGGCCTCTCAATAGGTCGAGTCGGCCTATTCGTGCCGTAGATAAAACTGTCAACAGCGTGGCTCTACCACTAAAAAAATATAAATTTTCTTTTATGGAACCTATTATAGTATAGTAGATACTAGATACTCTTAAATTTTAAACCCTAACAAAATGTATTTTATTAAATGGCCGATAGAAATCACTTACCATCAGGTGACACAGTTGTTCGTTTGCTGGCCTAGGCTATAAAAACATAGGAACTTTACCGGCAATATGGACGAAAACTAAAAAAAAATAAGCATGTGTTCTCGTTATTGCCGTTTCCTATACTTACACAGTTTTGTTACAACAAATATTCAATGAATTTATTTCTCTGAGTTGCGAATTATATGAATGATAACGAATAGTTTAGAATTATAAACAAGATATCTCTTGTTTATAATTCTAAACTATTAACTATTAAAGGTTAGGAGATAATTATAGTAAAAAATATTAAAATAGTTTCGTCGCCTACAGAAGTGGAACGAAATAATTTGAAATGTATTCTTATAAGGCAATATATGTGCAAAAAATATTCATGAGTGGTAGAGCCACGCTGTAGACACTTTGTCTACAGCATGAATGGGCCGGCTCGTCCGGGTCGTTACCACTGTCTCACAGAAAACCGACGTAAAGTAGCAGCTTGCTGATCCGTTTCGCACGGCGAGTGAGATATTCGGAGGCCCAAATACCACTTCAGGGATTACAGGCGTGAGTGCGTATGTATGTATATAGTAGGTAGTAGTATGTATATAACAGTAAAAATATTTTCCTCTCCGTTCTGGGAAGTGATACACGAGTTAAGTTTCCAAAGTCCCATTTGTACATGTCAGAAATGTTACCTACGACAAAGGATAGCGTGGAATACCTTTAGATGTCTTATGAAAAGTTTTTTGAGTGTACTAGTTAAGTGTCTGGTGGTTTGAGTCGGCAAAACTTTTTAGAACTTTGCTGTTTTTATGATGAATTTTTATGATGAATCACAAAATCTATTGACACAGTTTTGGTTTTACATGTACCTTATATTCAACTGGCACTGTGATTATATAATTTTAATAAAAAACGTTTGAGATAAAAGATAAAGGTTGACCCCTTCGGAATAAGTGTACTCGGACAAAGTTATTTAAAATGCTATATAAATGCTTTGAACAAGACTCCCACATGAACAGACTCGATGATTAAAACTACTTATTGTGCAAATCTGTATTCTATATTGTTAACTCTAAAGAACTCGGAGTCGTGTTCTTTTGTTTTTTTTTTGTAAATCAATAAATAACACCCAACAGTCACAAACATAGCCCTGACACCACAGTCTACAGATACAAGTCTTGTGTCCTGGGTATCAGGGACTACGAGTGACTTACTGTCTAACAACACCCAGACCCGAAACTAATATTTGTGTATCAGACAAATATTTGCCTCGGTGCGGGGATCGAACCCGCGGTCTCACGTTTTACAGTCGGCTACACGCCCACTGCGCCACGCTGAGTTGCTACGCCGACGATAATAGTTAATTTTATGTTATTAAGGCCCGTATTCACACTTATGTAAGTGTATTAACACTTATGTAAGGTCTTTGTCAAGTATCCAATTCTGTGTACATGAATTGGTCTGTTTTGATTTACCGCCAAAAACTAACCAATGATGTTTAGAGAAATCGTTACTATGCGTTCGCGCTCACTATGAGGTCTCATAGTAACGTTTATGAATACGGGGTAAGTCTTCCGCTGCGATATCTCAGCGTGGAGTGCTACGGAATATCGAGCCGAGACGCAGGTCCGAAATCAGCCTTATGATCTTTTTTTTAATTAGCTTGAATGACGAAACGGTGAAGTCGGTCACTTGATGGTAAGCGCAACGCCTGCACATAAACAGAAACAACACCACATAGAACTTTAAGTTACAAAGCACTGCATGGCACTAGAGTTCACTAGATTGAAAAAAATAAAAATACATACGATGATGAAAAACAAAAACAGTCGAATTGAGAACCTCCTCCTTTTTTTTGAAGTCGTTTAAAAAGGAATTTTACCAAATAGCAAAAGTAATAATTGTTAATTGTTGAAAATGTACGTTGCACAGTCTGATGTTTTGTTTATTTTAAAAACATTTTAGCTCATTTATCGTACAGCCATCGAGCTATCCTCTACCTCTATTGATTTTTATGAAGTTGCTTCCACAACTAAGCTGAATTTAACGAAACCTCATTTAAGAAAAAACTACCCGTTTGGGCGACAGTGAGCGCCAAAGGAAGATTCACGTACATATACCCAAAAACCATTACCCTTACTTTGTGTCGTCAAATAAAATACCACAAAGCAGTAACACGTGAATAGTTGATTACAAAGGAACAGAATTTTGTGGAATCTCATCAATTATCGAGTTTAGATCGGTTGTTATCAACCCACGCGTCATTCGTTCGAAAGTTGAACAATGAAGTGACGTCACATCACATATATAGCTGCTCAGCTTTAGCCGCGGCTAATGAGCCGTGCGTCTGCTGACTAACAATATTGATTATGATTTATATCTCCCGAGTGTCTAGATATTTTAAAGTAAAGGATATTTCTATTATTTTTATTACCTTGTTTGTGTGATCCACAAATATATGTTCCGGGTCTGGCTGTTTTCTCCCCAGAGAAATTATCTTTCTTTAACATGTGATAAAAATCATGTAGCGCCGCCACTGCGAGTGGGATAAGGGCAGGTGGAAGAGAAAGAGAGACAAGTAATCGCCGTTTTTTTTTTATTATAGCTCGTTAAACAAGCAAGAGGTGTACCATCAGGTAAGTGATCTCTACCGCCCATGTACGCCCACAATAACAAAGGGATCATGGGCGCGTTGCCGACTTTAAAGGAATGGCATAATTAAGGTATTGGGAACGCGAGGTAGATTTGGGCCTCCGGATATCTTATTTACTGTACGAAACACAGCAGCAAGCCGATACTTTACGCTGATTTTCTGTGAGACAGTCGTAACGACCTGGACAAGCTGGTCCATTCATGCTGTAGACAAAACGGTCTACAGCGTGGCTCTGCCACTCAATGCTCATGGACTGTATATCCAATAACGTCAGACCAGCATAAAACTGTCGAGGGACGCAGTAGACTTTGTGGCGCGTAATTTTATTTTACCTGCACTATACTTAATGCCTAACTGCCTCGGTAGCGCAGTTGTAATGCGTATGCGTTACGATTGTGGCTAACGCTGAGGTCTCGGGTTCGATCCCCGGGTCGGGTGAAGTGGTATTGAGTTTTTCTATTACGAAATGCTCAGTATCAGCCCGGAATTTGGAATTTGTGCCCGGTATGGCGATAGGCTCGCCCCCTATCACATTGTGGGACGGAGATACGCTCGGCGAAATGTGGGTGTACTGGTTACACATCTGCCTACCCCTTCGGGGATTACAGGCGTGAGTGCGTATGTATGTACTATACTTAATATTTGGAGGAATGTCTTTGCTCCAGGATAAAAGGAGTAAACACTTGAAATACTTTAAAATACATAATATCATTTACAATATATATCTTTGTTACAACGATAAATCACAATCTGTACTTGACTTCTTCGGTGGAGCAGTTGTAATGCGTACGTGGCACTGCTGTACTGAGGTCTAGGATTTGATCCCCGGGTCGGGTATAAGTGATATTGAATTTTTCTAATACAAAATGCTCATATTTATATCTGTATGGCGATAGACCCTATCAGGTCATGGGAAGGAAACAAAATTTGGCGAAATGTGGGCGTACACCTCTGCCTACCCATTCGGGGATTACAGTCGTGAGGGCATCTATATATGTAATTGAATTCTTGTATTGTTTACTAGTAAGTAAATAACTTTACTCAATACTTAGTTATTTCGAAGTAGCTTTTGATTATGATTCGAGTAGTCTAGACTTCGAAACAAAAAACCGTCTGTATAGAGATATGAAAAGGTGCGTCCACACTACCGTCATATTTCGCCGCATCGAGAGGTCTTGTTGTCACACGTACTTGTTACACTAATGTGGACGGGTTTCATAACAACCACTGTGTAATTTTCCCATGACTTAAAACCTTAAATAACATTGCCAAAATGTCACGGGGTCCTAGAACAGATCGCTTTGTGATATCCGCAGGCCCAAACCTCCTTCCATTCCCATTCCGTTAATCATCACTTTACTTTAAGATCGTTATCGCGTCTATGATGTCATGTGCGGTGGATATCACTTACTATTAGGTGACCCACTGGCTCGTTCGCCGGGCTTAGCTATAAAAAATATTTACGTCGTAATATTTGACAACCGGTTATACTTGAAAGTTTATCACACATGCTTGTCACAGTCACACCTCTTACAATAATAGTACAAGTAGAGACGCACTTTAATAGGAGCATTCTATCTATGTGCCGAGTCTGTTAAAAGAAATCTTTATCGGGACAAATTACTTAGGACAAGTACATTAAGGAGAACAATTAGAATTAGAAGGTATCGAAATTGATTATAGAAATATATAAAGAATTATTTTGTACTAGCTTTTGCTCGCGGCTCCGCCCGGTTGAATAGACTATTCCGAAATAAAACGTAGCCTATAACCGTCTCCAGGGTCCCATCTATCTCTACTTTAAAATTCATCAAAATCGGTTCAGTGATTTAGGCGTGAAAGCGTATCAAACAAATAGATATATTTTTTTTCATAAAAAGTATTCTATGTTAAGTATTTCTTATACCTCCAAGAATATGTGTACAAAGTTTCATGATGATCGGTTAAGTACTTTTCGCGTGAAAGCGTAACAAACAAACTTACATTCACATTTATAATATTAGTATGATGTCTTTTTTCTTCTTAATGATGAGACCAGCAGGTCACTATTCTGATGGAAAGCCTGCCCATAAATAGCAACACTGGTTAGAATTTTGTATTATGAGTACTGCATAGCTCTGAACAGTGCTCGGTTTTTCTGCCTGGCTTTACCTCGGCTTAATTTCAGGGTTCACCTTCCCATCATGCTTTCATGGTTTTTTTGGTATTATGGAGGGCGACCCGCCGTCTGACCCTCACAACTCGCAACAAGAACCAAGTTTAACCATTAACTCGTCAGTTAATTAGCAGAGTGTACCCTGAGATATATACGCACAAACGACTGTAATCCCCGAAGGGGTAGGCAGAGGTGTAACCAGTACACCCACATTTCTCCAAGCGTATCTCCGTCCCATGATGTGATAGGGGCACACATTCCGGCCACAAATTCCAGACTCCGTGCTGATACTGAGCATTTCGTAATAGAAAAACCAAATATCACTTTTACCCGACCCGGGATCGAGCCCGAGACCTCAACGTCAGCCTCAGTCGTAACGCGTATGCATTACAACTCCGCCACCGAGGCAGTCTGCACCCGATATGACGATAATATTAATTACATTTAATTTATCATTCCATATTCAACTGAGGCCTAACCATTCTCACAAATAGGGGAGGCCCGTACCCGTAGTAAAACACAGGCTCCGTTGCCCCTTCTTTCATAAAATGAAACAGTATAATATAGAGCTGTATATAATTTATAAATAATAATAATAATACTAGCCCTGTATTATACACATCCCACTGCTGGGCACGGGCCTCCTTTACTGAATGAGAGGGGTTAGGCATTAGTCCACCACGCTGACCTAATGCGGGTTGGCAGACTTCACGTACCTTCGAAATTCTAATGAAGAACTTCTCAGGTATGCAGGTTTCCTCATGATGTTACCTTCACCGTTTCAGCAAGCGATAATTAACAATTAATCCACACATAACTTAGAAAAGTCAGAGGTGTATGCTCTTGAGGCTGGTTTCGAACCTGCGACTTTAGTATCGAGAGTCCGTACCTATCCCTGCGTATATAATTTAATATCCATAAAATGTCAACGCCATGGTCGTTCTATATGGTGTCATCCGCAAATTGCGTTAATCAATTGAATAGATCTTATGGTGTTAATTAGAGCATGTAGTTTGAGGAAGAGAATCGCTTCATTTGGCTCGACGCTGTGTCATCGGTGAACCGAAATAAATACAGCGATAAAGCAAAATTAAACGAAGTGACAAAATATGGAGTAAAAATTAAGTAGTAAATAAACTTAAGAGCATGACCTAAATGTTTGTTTTTAGAATAAAAATGACACCGACTCTAAATCTCTAAATATCTAAAAAGGTAAAAATACTAATACACACTGCCTCGGTGGCGTAGTTGTAATGCGTACGCGTTACGATTAAGCTAACGCTGAGGTCTCGGGTTTGATCCGCGGGTCGGGTAAAGTGGTATTGGGTTTTTTTATTACGAAATGCTCAGTATAAAAAAATAATAATAAATAAATAGTAGTATCAGCCCGGCGTCTGTAATTTGTGTCCGGTATGGCGATAGGCTCGCCCCCTATCATATCGTGGGACGGAGATACGCTTGGCGAAATGTAGGGTGTACTAGTTACACCTACCCCTTCGGGGATTACAGGCGTGAATGCGTATGTATAATAATAAACAATTTCAAGTCGGTGGCACTGTAGTTAATAAACCATGATTGATATCAGTCAATATCATTATCGATCCACATTTGCCGGAATTATGCGTGCAGTATACATATAAAAAATAATCTGAGAATTGCAGAAAGGTGGTATCAATAGTAGATCTACATACAAGAAGAACGTTCGAAAACTGGTGAAGGCAAAATACTACAAAACTATTTTTTTATCAGTATTTTAGCATTGGTGTCTCGATATCAACAGCCTCCGTGGAACAGCGGGCGAGTAGCTGGCTGTGAAACAGAAGGCCGCGGGTTCGATTTCCGCACTGAGACGAATGTTTGTGTGATCCAAAAATATTTGTTTCGAGTCAGGGTTTTGTGAGACCGAAAGTCTCTCGTAGTTCCTGACACCCACAACACAAGAATCGTAACTTACTGTAGGGTCAGGTCTATGTGTGTGACTGTTGGGTGGGTGTATTTATATTAAACTAAACTATAATATCATATTGCGACTTGAAAAACTCTATATGACCCACTTCCAACACTTAAAAAACAAGAAATCCTCATTATCAAATCACAATTTAATCATTGAAAATGCTAACATAACATCTCCGTCATAAATTCTAAATTCAATAAACATTCAATTAAGAAAGTAATAAGTGTGTGCAAAATAAATGATGAAAACATGACACTAAACGCTGTGGCCCAAATTTTCGGATGTTGATTGTAGTTTTTAATCAATCAACGGTTAATTTCAGGGTGGAAATGAGGTCAAGGAGAATTTAGGTATAATTATATTATTATTGTGTTCATAATCGTATTTGTAGCTTATACGTGAGAATATATCGCCGACAATAAATGGATCGAATTATGCAAAAATGATCCTACACAAATTATTAAAAAAAATGTTATTAATACCAAACAGAAGGCCAATTCTCGTAATTTTAAATGTTCAAAATATAATTCCGATTTAGTCTCAGCGTAAAGAAAGTTGCAAATGGCTCTTAAACCAATAATCAACATCAAATGTGAACATAGATGGTAATCCGAATATCTCGCTCACCGTACGAAACGCAGCAGCAAGCTGTTACTTTACACTGGTTTTCTGTGAGACAGTGGTAACGACCCGGAAGAGCCGGCCCATGCGTGCTGTAGACACGAGTGTCTACAGCGTGGCTCTACCACTCATAGACAAGATGCACAAAGGGCCTGTGTGGCGCCTTTTTCTTACAAGTCGACGGTAAGACCACCAAGCTTCCGTATGCTAGGCGCTTTGTGGAGCAAGTTTTTTATTTTTAATCATATTATATTATGATTTTGTCGCCCCCTGAAACTGACGCCCGGGACGGGTGCCCGGTTTGCCCCAAGATCCGGGTGTGGCAACAAGTCGAACTTTAAACATGTTTTTTTCGCCATCATTGCCATGTGACTTGGTACATTTTGGCAGAACTAGGTCCACATGGAATAAGACACCGTGCGACATATGGCGATGAAAGAACGTGACAGATGTTGCAAAAAACAAGGACTTTCCTATGTGATATGAATATAGCAGTATTCGCATGATATTTGGTATTAAGTATAGATTTTATTGATAGGAGTTAAAAATGTAGAGTCAAATTATTGAAGATAATTTTTAATATATTTATCCGACTTCACTGCCTGGGTAGCGCAGTTGTACTGCGTACGCGTTACGACTGAGGCTGACGTTGAGGTATCGGGTCCGAAGCCCGGGTCGGGTAAAGTTGTCGGGTGTTACGAAATGCTCAGTGTGATCCCACATTGTGTTGAACCTGCATTGTGGGTATCAAGAACTACGAGAGACTTACAATACCGCAATACCCAGACCCAAAACATATTATTATATTTGTGGATCATACAAACATGTGCTTCTGTGCTTCAACAGGGATCAAACCCGTAACCTCTCGTTTCAAAGTCGACTACTTGCCCACTACGCCACTGAGGCTCAAAATTGAAAAAGTACAGTGACAAAGTAGCGCTTATAAAAGGAACGTTAGACGCAACTATTTTAATTTTTATCGAACAAAAATACACAGTAAATAGCAAACCCAAAATAAGCAAATATTTCAGTGCGCATACTTAAATGGGCTTGCAAAAATGATAATCGTGCTAAACAAAGGACAACAAAACAGCTGGGTTCCAACACAAAAACGTCTTGTTCAAACATACGGCAATGCTGTCATATCAGTTATTCCGCTAAAGCTTGGACTAAATGAACGCTTTTTGTTAAAGTGGTTTACTTGATACAAAACGTTGGTACTGGCAGATGTATTTTAGGAAACTGTGAAAATGGTATGGCATGTATTTGTATAATCGTTCTTCATTTTACCGTTTGTGAACATATCCAGTTATTATGGAAATGTGATTAACATCAATTATCAATAGATCAGTAGCGAGTCACGAAAAGATTGATCATCCACTAAATTGTGATAGAGCCACGCTGTAGACAATTTTGTCTACATCATGAAGGGGCTGGCTCGACCGAGTTGTTACCACTGTCTCAAAGAAAACTAACGTAAAGTAGCGGCTTGCTGCTGCGTTTGTTTGTAGGTTGTTTCTGTTTTGTTTTATATATGTATAAATAACTAGACCGTTTTATGTATCCAAATGTAAATAAAATCGCATGTAAATCAAAATATGATAAATGTTAAAATACACCATAATATTTGCTAATATTTATTATAAAGCACGATCTTTGTTACATCGAGTGGTATTTAATCAAAATATTTACATTAATTAGGAAGTACCATAATCTCTGAACGTGTTTCAAGTATAATCATCGAGCAAGCTTTGTTTCACTGGGCTAGTAAATTTAAATTATTTAGACTATCACTATATTTTGACAGCTTCCGTGGCCCAATGGGCGAGTAGCCGGTTATGAAAGGAGAGAAAGGTTCAGTTCACGTATCGGGAAAAAATGTTTGTGTGATCCACAAATATTTGTTTCTGATTTGGGTATTGTGACCGTAAATTCCTCATAGTTCCTTCCTTTTCTCGTAGTAAAGTAGAAAAAACAGAGGGATTTTGAGTTCAATGGTGTGTGCTTAGCCACGCATAACTTCGCCAAATGTGGACTAACTTGGTAATACTTTTTTATTAGTAAGAGTACCTAATAGCTCGAAGTTAAAGTAGAAATACCCTTAAGGGGGTGAAATCGGAAATGAGACTCAAAGTTCGCCATTTATACATCGATTTGAATAATTGTTTCATAAAAATAGTATCATTATCATTATATCAGCCTGTTGCCGTCCACTGACGTAAGCCTCCCCAAGTGAGCAATAACAAAAAATAGTAGAAAAAATAAAACCGACTCAAAAAAATAAAAATAAACTACCATTGACGGTCAGCCATTATTGATCAAAAGCATACACTCAAAACTGATTATTTTGAATTTAACTTTTTAGCTTTTTTGAGTGGTTTTATTTTAAACAGTTTATGAAATCATACTAATATTATAAATGTGAATGTAAGTTTGTTTGTTACGCTTTCACGCGAAAACTACTTTACCGATCATCATGAAACTTTGTACACTATTCTTGGAGGTATAAGAAGTAACATAGGATAATTTTTATGAAAAAAGAAACTATTTGTTTGTTACGATTTCACGCCTAAATCACTGAACCGATTTTGATGAATTTTGATGTAGAGATAGATGGGACCCTGGAGACGGTTATAGGCTCCGTTTTATTTCGAAAAAGTCTATTCACGCGGAGCCGCCGGCAAAAGCTAGTAACATATAATTCAAATGAACGTATCACAATTATCTTCATACATCAAGCACTAGGTATTCCAACACGGTCACGCAACAATGTCAGAGGGGCAGATTGTTGGTGGATAGACGCAAATTGCGCCTATTTTTATATAGTTACCCGAAGGAAATCACTTTTCTAATGGAAACCATGAGCCATAAATCGACTAAGTTAGGGGTGAAATAGCCATTACCAATTCGATTATGAAAGCGATATTGTGTGTCAAATATATTGCCAAATTGTTGATGTGATCGAAAGATTAGTTTGCTTTTCCAGGTATGTCCCGCATGCGAGAGGAATCTGAGCTGGTACCACCGATTCGTATTTTTTTTTTATTCCATAGGCCGACAAGTGGAGCAAGTGGGTCATCTAATGGTAAGTGATAAAGTGATCACCACCTCCCATGTACGCCCACAATACCAAAAGAGTCATGGGCGCATTGCAGACCTTAAAGGAAAGGGATAATTAAGGGATTGGGAAAGGGAGGGGATTTGGACCTCTGGATATCCCACTCACCGTACGAAACGCAGCAGCAAGCTGCTACTTTACGTCGGTTTTCTGTGAGACAGTAGTAACGACCCGTACGAGCCGGCCCATTCATGCTGTAGACAAAATTGTCTACAGCGTGGCTCTACCCCTCGTAATTTTCGTCATAACTGGTCTATTTCTGCCGCCAAACAGTAGTGAGTAACTGATGCGTTTCTGTTTGAATGACATTAAAGCCAGTAAAATTATGTAAGACAACATTTTATTTCCGTTTTCACCAATCTATACTCAATTTTAGTGGACCTATAATGCCTAAAATAGGCAGTGGCGTGATGACGCGACGCAACATAATAGTCAAAACTTTAACTTAAAAACGGACTTTAAAATTCAAATAGCACTATGGTTAGAATTCCCTTACATTCCTCTTGTACCCGGTCATACGATCTTTACCTTTATATAGGTCCATTCTCAAGGTAAATCCTACCGAATACAAAGAAAAAAAAATTAGGCCGAAATACCACGTAACATATACAGAAAAATATAAGTGAGTTCAGAACATCCCTTTTTTAAGTAAATTAAAAGTAAATGAAAAATCAAAAATATTAATTTATAAAGAGTCGGTGGTGTCGCTGCCGGTCAAATAAAATTGCATCAACTCCAAAGAGAATTTGATATGTTTGACTTTTCATTGTTATTATTTTGAAATCGGTTTTGTTATTTTATTTTGCAATTTTTAATGGTAGTTAGACCAATACCATGTAAATCAATACAATAACACAATTGCGACAAGTGTACTGTTGCCCGTTGAGGAGTTTCATTTTTTTACTCCGTTCTCCGTCGATAGATTTTAAACAACATTACCTATATCGCAGCTTAATTAATATTAATTTAATTAAATATTACATTTAGCGCAGCGCAAATAAATAAAAAATTCAACAAAATAGGTCAACAAATAGCTGAGAAATCGATGTACAAATAATATATAAAAAAAAATATATATGCGCCGAATTGGCATTAAATAGGCTAATATCGCATTATTTCATATGTATTGAAAGTTGGGATCAAATTATCATTAAGCATAGGTCAGAAACGGGTAATACTCATTTCAGAAGCACTTTCATTTTCTAGGTGAATTATGTGTAAACAGAAATAATTGCTGACTTGACTGCCTCAGTGCCTCAGTTGTAATGCGAACGCGTTACGATTGAGGCTAACGCTGAGGTCTCGGGGTCGATCCCCGGGTCAGGTAAAGTGGTATTGGGTTTTTCTATTACGAAATTCTCAGTATCAGCCCGGAGTCTGGAATTAGTGCCCGGTATGGCGATAGGCTCGCCCCCTATCACATTGTGGGACGGAAATACGCTCGGCGAAATGTGGGTGTACTGATTACACCTCTGCCTACCCCTTCGTGGATTACAGGCGTGAGTGCGTATGAGTATGAGAAATAATTGCTTTGCGTACACTTAAGAACTAAGTGTGTTCGATCTAAATTAAAGATAGCTTACTAATAATCTAGATTCCTTTTCAAAGTACGGCTTGAGGACATTATAGCAATTTCAGCGCCAGTTCGATTACAAAAGTGACCTTAGAATTAGGTTTGAAAATGCTTTTCCCTTTTTTATGGGCATGTATTTCTTAGGAATGGATTTGGATGTCAATGAAAGATTTGGATTAAAATTATTACCAGCATAAATAATTAAGTCTAGTGACGGTCCACTTGACTTGATCGTTATGGTCGTAGGTTTGTTTTTTTTTATTAACTTGAAAGGCGAAACGAGCAGGTCGCTCACCTGATAATAAATGCCATCTGCCACAATACCACACAGAACTTTGAATTACAAAGCACAACATGGCATTAGACTGCGCTCGTCAACCAGAGACATAAGATGTATATATTTTATGTATGCTCACGCATAACCTTACTAAATGTGGAACTTTTTGGATTGTTCTTCTTGTTTTCGATAGGAATTATTACTACAGAATATCCCCCTGGGGTTTAAGGGGTGATGTCGAGGATGAAAGAGTAAACCTTTGACATTTATGCACCGATTTTGATGATTGAAAATTATAAAAATATAACTAATAAGCAGCGATACCTCAGCGGGGACTGTCGAGATGAAAGTCGCAGGTTTGAAACCAGCCCCAAGAGCATGCATACCTTAGTAGTTCCCTATAAGAATTTCAAAAGTATGTGAAGTCCTTAACGGTAGGCAGTGGCTTGGCTGTGCTGATTGCTGAGGTCCATAGGCTGTGGTAACCACTTACCATCAGGTGGGCCGCCTGCGCGTCTGTCTAAGTTGTCAATTAAAAAAAACTGCCAACCCGCATTAGGCTATCGTGGTGGACTAAGGCCTAACTCCTCTGATTCAGTAGAGTACCCAGCAGTTAGACATGTATAATACAGGCTTATTATTATTACAGCTTACCTAAAAAGACAATTCTGACTTATAAACCATAAAAAATATACCAAATATAATGCTTTCCATCACAATAAAAGGATTTAAAGAATTTTAAAGCTTCATATAAAATTATTTTACGAGTACCAACTGGCATGATATTCACATCCGCCTGAAGACAGTAATCCCCAGCAGTGCTAGGAAATTGCTCCAGGAGTTAATGCCAACCTCATCATAAAACGAGATGATGGCTCACGAGCTCTCACGAGTAATTGCTTTGACATTTGTTTGGCACATTTATGGCACTAGAAATTTAAAGACGACGCTGTCAAAATGTTGTAGTACATACATACATACGCACTCACGCCTGTAATCCCTGAAGCGGTAGGCAGGGGTAGGAAGAGGTGTAACCAGTATATCCACATTTCGCCGAGCGATCTCCATCCCGTGATGTGATAAGGGGTGAGCCTATCGCTGTGGCACAATTCCAGACTCCAAGCTGATACTGAGCTTTTCGTAAAAGAAAAAACCCAATTTCACATTTACTCAACCCGGGGATCGAACCCGAGACCTCAGCGTTAGCCTCAGTCGCAACGCGTACGCTACAACTACAACTTACAACTGCGCCACCGAGGCAGTATTCTCTGGGTTACTATTTTCATTTCTATAATATCTTGATATTAACAAAGATACTGTAATAAAACTCAGGGCCTTATTAATGCACACTTTATGATATGTAATGGAGACGTGAGACTCCAACATATGACGACAGCGACGTGTTCGCTTGGTATGGAATTGTGTAGATACGTTTTTAGGTATGCAATCAGAGGGGCTAACACGAATAGCTTGCGAGAACGTATTCGTATCGAAATGTCAAAAAAAATTTGAACCTTCATACAAATGCATTGCGTTCTCAATCCAATACTTATTCGTAAGTTGTTCTTGCTCGCCCCCCTGTTCCACATAAGCAGACATTTTTCATATAGTTTCATACAAAGTAGTCTTGTCGCTATCGTCTGACTCGTTTCATGTCTCCTTGTCTCGGTCGCGTACTTCAAAACATGCATGCAAACATGCATTAACCATGTGAAATTGGCGTAGGCAGTTTCTTAATAAATAGACAAGGGACCATTTTTGGCCTCGGGAAAACTGTCTTGCGAATACCTTCCCAACCCCGAGGATAAAGGGATGTTAATAGACTCAGGAGCCTTTCGAACTACAAGTAGTTCAAATCCTAGGGACAAAAACATTGACCTATGCCGATTAAAACCCCGCAGAGGTTTAAACGAAAGTCCCATGGTCCAATATACTTGGATTACTGTTGGTACCGTCCTTTGGGCCCATCGCCTTTTGGGTTTCTAGGCCCCTTCATAGCAAGGATACCCTCTCTCACCCTCTGCATTTCGAAGTCTTCGCATCACCTTCCATCTCTAGGTAGCATTATTAAAATGTACAAATGCATATCGGATACTACTAGGAAAACACTTATTCAAAACCATCATCGGTATGTGAAACTTCAAAATATCTAGATTTATAAAAAAAAACCAGCTCTGTAATATATACGCCCCACTGCCGGACACGGGCCTTCTCTACTAACGAAAAAGGTTAGCCCTTACCGCCACTTGTCGTGATCTATTTTTAACCAAATGTCGACACCTCTGTTCACACTTGTCACTTGTCGGACCCGACTGAAGCTGGAGACAATTTTGGTACTGTCCACGAGACGACTGTGTGATTCACTTTGGAAGCTATTGTTTTAATGTACTATTATTTAAAAAGAAAACAGTTAAAAAAAAATTAGGTTCACCCAATCTTGAGACAAAGAACAACTCGTTCATGGACTATAGTGGCACGGCGGGCAGCCAGTTGTCGGGGGACAAACACAGTGTCGGTTAAATGTGAACTACTTCATACAAAATATTCCTCCAAAATGTTCTGCCTGCCTGACGTCAACTCCTCAGGGGACAATTTTTTAATTTTTTTTATTGCCTAGACAGGCAGTCGAGCCGACGGCCCACCTGATGGTAAGTGGTTACCGCCGCCCATAGACCTCAGCCAAGCCACTGCCTACCTATTTATCAACCATTTTAGTTATTTTCAATAGAAATTCCAGACTAACATAGGATATTACTAATTATGAAATAAACTGATAATACCAGGAAACCAAACTATTCTGGTTTCCTGTTTTTGATTAATTATTAACCGTAGTCTGTACCTATGAAATTTCTCATTTTAAATATTTTCCTGCCTCATGTGTTTGTTTTAGTTGGGAAATATAATTAATCCCAACCATTTTAGTAATTATCAATAACATCCAGACTGAAATAGAATATAGTATGATATAAACTGGTATACCATAGTCTGATTTCCTGTTTCTAATTTATTGTTCAGGTGTCCTACTTCCTACTATAAAAGTGAAAGTGGGGTGTTTGTGAATTTCTTAATTTGGATGTTCGTTAGTCAATCACGCCTTGACGGCTGAACAGTTTTGGATGAAATTTGGTACACAGGTAGAGACCATGAGCTGGATTACGACGCAGACTACTTTTTATCGCGGATAAGGCCATTCACGTAGGCGGCCGCCAGAAAACGCTATCTATCTATATTAAAAAAGCGAAATACCAAAATACATACTGACTCGATCACGAAATATTATAAACTATAACTACTGAAGCCTAGGGGCCAAAGAAGCTAGGAATAATAAATATACGCGTGGAATTGAGAACCTCCTCCGTATGGAAGTCAAGAATATCAATGATGCATCAAAGGTCAAAGTTTAATTTCCTCCTGTTGACACCATAGATGCATTGGACAAAATATAGGTTAATGAATCATATTGTTTGCTCGGTAACATTATCAGAATGCTTTGTATACCTATAATTAAGAATTATATAGAAATGACAAAATCCCATAAGTATTATTCGCTAGTTATGGAGGATAATAACTGTATTCCACAAATACACATTTATACTGAAAATGTATCGTGTTAAAAATATGTGTGATCTGTTGTACATTATTAGGATAAAATTATGTGCAAAATTATAATGAATTCAAGAAATACTTATGAATAATTCACATTAAACAGTAGGTACCTCATATTGCTATAATGATGTTGAATTGGTGTTCATTTTACTTAGTAATTTGATTTAATTAATTTATCATGACAACTGTATTATTATATAGGCAACTGTAATGATAAATAAAATGTTAATTATGCGTTTCGGCAAACTTAATTTTTAGAGTTCCGTATCCAAAGGGTTCTAACGAAACCCTAATACAGACGCTACTTAGCTTTATAGATATACTAGCAAATATATAGATATAAGTAGTGATAGATCAGCAAGCCTCGCACTGTCGAGATGGAAGTCACAGGTTCGAAACCAGTTTTAAATGTGAACAGCTTCATACAAAATATTCTGCCTCTAGAGCACCCGAAATTTTGTGGGACCCCACATCCGATAAGTGGGAACAGGCTCTTAGTCACGCTGGCCTAATTTGTGGACTTCACATCCCCTTGAAATTATAATAGACATTTTCACGGCGTATCCTTCATGCGACGATTTGCAATGAATACACACCTACTTGGAAAAGTTAAGTTCTTGGGGCTGGTTTCGTACGAATAGTAGGTATAGAAGTTGCGCAAATAGGCCGCAGTTTTGTATATTAACTTATTTTTAACATCTTCCTTTTTTATTTCCATATTCTGCCGCCTAGCCTGTCCAATTAAATGATCCTTAAATAGTTATTAGAAATCTTCTAGAGAAAATATTAATAAAAAGCCCAACCCTGTTGGAATGGCTAACTCGATTTTTTTGTAATTACTTCAATTAGCGAATGAATTGATTGTGTCTAGACATCGGGTTGGTGTCTTTTTATTTGGTAATTGCCTAACTACATAGTAGAATGCGCGTTCTAAACGTTAATCCATACTCTTCACCAATGCCCACCCTTGCTATGAAAAATAATTATACAACAGTATTCCTTCGTCATAAATCTATCTGAGAACAGGTCTAACACTTTTAAAATGGTTGAGCCCCGTTGTCGAAAGTTTTGTCTATAGCATGAATGAGCCGGCTCGATCGGGTAGCTACCACAGTCTCACAGAAAAGTGGAGTGTAGTGGAGTAGCAGCTTGCTGTCATAGCCAGTTGAACTCAACGATCGGTAAACTATTAGCGAGTTGCTAGTTAAGAAACCCTTTGCGCGGTCAGTCCTTGGATGGGTGACCGCTTGGCGGTATTTCAGGTGTCTCCGTGCTTCGAAGGGCACGTAAAAAGTCGTTGCCGTTTGTTATCAAATGATACCACCAGTTGTTAAGACAAGTCGGATGCCTAGCGACGGCATTTTATTTTTGTATCGGTTCAACAACACCTATTATTACAAACACCAGAAACAAATATTCGTGGGTCAAACAAACATTTGTCTCGCTGTTGCAATAGAACCAACAACCTGTTGCTTCGTAGCCGGCTACTCGCCCACTGAGCCACAGATGCTGTTAATTTGTAAACAATATCTAAAGTAAATTACTTCGGCTTGGCTGTGCTCTGGCTTTGCTGAAGTCAATGGGCGGCGGTAACCACTTACCACCAGATGGGCCGCCTGCTCGTCTGTCTATCTGGGAAATAAAAAAAACACATGCCTTAATAGCTACCATGTATTCAGACTTGTTATTGTTAAACTTTGTAGTTATTAAAGATATGTATACATTTCTGAACTTGAGTCGAAAAAAATGTTTCGCAAGCAAAGCCAAGCAAAAAAGTTTTTTTTTAAACTAAACTTTTAATTAAGATTTATGAATATTGCAAAGTAATAATATTTGCGCCCAAATGTGAGTTTCATTTAACATTCCCTCATTTCAAGTTCAAAGTGTCACTAACTTTTTAGTTTTTATGGATTCCCGAATACCGCAGCTGTGGCGATTCATGTTCGTACTGCCTCTTTCGCACTTATCGGATAGTATATATTGGCACTCTTCGAACACGTGCCGAGTAATGTTTATCAGATGCACCGCGTACCCCGGGGAGATTTTGCAAATATCCGAAACGATTCCTTTCGTTTTAGAGGCAATGTAGTGTAACACGTCACGTACAGCCACTCTCTACTATGTCCGATTGCAGTGTTTCCTGCAACAAAATGCTACTTTATTTTTCTCTATAATTTGTTATGTAACTCTTCGATTTCTAACGCTGAGCTTTAGTTTAGACAAAGGAACGAATTGCGATTACAAGAATTGAAATAAAACATTATTACCTAGTATTGGTTGAACAAAATTCATGTTCTTAAAGTGCATTCCTTATTTTAGATAAATAATAACACTAGCCCTATATTATACTCATCCCACAGCTAGGCATGGGCCTCCTCTACTGAATGAAAGGGGTTAGGCCTTTAGTTATTTTAGATATTTTTCAGGAATTCCTATTAAAAAAATATTGAGATCATGTCTCCATATATGATATCATAGCCTTTTGATTTCAGCTAGTGATCTCTATAATTCTATTGTTCTTGGTAAATTAATATTATTTACATCTTACTTTGCTAATAATTGTTTATACGCGTCAAAATAAATGATTGAAAATAGTACTAGCCCTGTATTATACACGTCCCAATGTGGGGGATTCGCCTCCTCTACTGAACAAGAAGGGTTCTTTAGAACATACATCCTATGGTTGCCTGTAAGAGATTGCCCTGAGCGATAAGGCCGCCAATTGTACTATTATTTGTATTATTATTTTTCAAATACTTGTACTCTTAATGTTGTACAATAAAGAATTATAAATAAATAAATAAACTTTAGAACATAACATCCTTTAGAAAAAGAAATTCCGCAATATGTGTTGAAAATTTCACAATATATTATATACGACCAAAAGTCCGCGAAATGTTTTTAAAATGTCACAAAATGTACAAGCGATCAATAGTCCGCGAGATCTTTGTAAAATGGAAAATATGCAAGTGATTATATAGATCACGTACCCTTTGAGTACAGAACCATAAAAAGTGTTGCAAAGAAAAAATTACAATCACCATCCATTTCATTTATGATTTTATAAAACTGCAGGCCTTTTTTTAATTATATATAATAATAATTACACTCAACAGTCACACACATAGTCCTGACCCCATACTAGGTTAACCTGTATCGTGGGTATCAGCAACTACGAGGGACTTGCGGTCCCACAATACCCAGATCCGAAACAAATATTTGTAGGTCACACAAACATTTGTCTGTGTGTGAGCCCACAATCTCGCGCTTCGCAACTGTATACTCGCCCACTGCGCCACAGATAACACTTGTTTGAACTAAACTTCAAGCCAACCTACCATGAAGTTACATAGCATAAAACATTAACACAAATATCAAAAATTTTACAAGGTGGTAGGTCCCTCGTTTGCGAGAAGCCCGTTTTGTCTATTCCTGCCGCCAATCAGTGTGTAAGCACTGTTGTGTTCCGGTTTGAAGGACATTGAAGCCAGTGAAATTACTGGGCATTATGAGACTTAACACCTTATGTCTCGGGGTGACGAGCGCAGTCCTGTGTCATGCAGTGCTTTGTTATTTAAAGTTCTGTGTGGCGTTGCTTCTGTTTATGAGCAGGCGTGGCGCTTACCATCAGGCGAGCGACCTGGTTGTCTCGTCATTCAAGCTAATAAAAAATAAAAAACTAACCATCGTTATGTCGCTCACAATTGCATTTAATAGTTTTCAGTGGCCGCTATTGATACTGCTACAATTATTTAATTATCAACCCCAACCTGACTTCCAATTATACAATTCAGTTATATTCCACCTTGTTTAATTGGTTTATGGATTTATTTTCTGTACTACTTTCGCTTGCTGTCCCACCAACGTGAATGCCGTTTCCCGGGATAAAAAGTAGCATATGGCTAAATCCAGGTCATGATCTAACTAGACACCAAATTTTTGACGCATTAAGGCGAGATTAGCAAAAACCCAATATCACTTTTACCCGACCCTGGGATCGAACCAGATTCCCCAGCACAGAAGTCGTACTGCATACGCATTACAACTGCGCCAAGGTAGTCAGATAAGAAATATAAGTTTTAATTTAGCATTTATCTATAATTCTCATTTTTTACCCCTGTAGATAATATAAAATTTAATAAAAATACCTATTATGTTGCAAAACACAATGTATTGTTGAAACGTTTTACAGTCAATACATTACGGCTCTGAATTTAAGTCCTTTGAACCCGTCTAACAAAAATAAATCCCACCGAATTTGGGGGTTTTAGTGTAGTGGAGGATTATTTTGGGACGGAATTTCGGGTTTTACTTTACAAGGCGCGATGATGGTGTTCGCATTATTAATTAACATTTTCACATTCGTTCACATTCATTAACTCTAGAAGCAATATTTATAGTTTTCATTTTTATTATTCTGTAGATTCATGGTAATTATTTGCGCAAAATCATTTTTATCCATATTTAATATCAGGATCGAGCTACAATTTTCAAAAAAACCATAATTAAATTGATTTTCGCGGGCTATTGCTCATCTTTTACCTTAACGACGAAGGAAACATCGTAAGGAAATCTGTATACCCTAAAAGTTCTTCATAAGAATTTTGAAGGTTTGTGAAGTCTGACCGCATTAGGCCAGCGTGGTGGACTAAGACGTAGCCCCTCTCATTCAGTAGAGGAGGCCCGTGCTCAGCAGTGGAATGTGTATAATACAGGGCTGGTATTATTATTAGTATAGGTATATAAAAAAAGAAGATATTTAATAAATCCAAGACATGTTGACACAAAGATGTTTAATAAATCCCTGATTATTATTTATATTGTAATAAGAATATCTCTATTAGAATAAAACAACTTTCGCGACATGTAATCAGATGTAGTTGATGCACAACATTTGTTAAAACATCTATTTTTGTTTTCTTTACTGTGATCTATCGCTACTTACACAATCTCTTAAAAGTGCTCTCTTAAAATACAGGATCATTTATCATTGGCCTTTTTATTCAGTATCCTGGTATACCAAAATGTATCGTTACAAAATGGATCAGAGAAATCTAGCGTTAACGGATTAACTCTGTTATTTGAATTTGCAGGGTTAACTTGGGATTGCAACTGTTGATTGATTTTCAATCCGTCGTTGAAGACCTATATAATCGTCTATTTTTGTCTTCTTTAAAACGTCGTGCTTTTTAACATCGGGAAGTATTACAGAAACTTTTATTAAGTCGCTTGAATTAAACATCTTTGGATCCATCTTTTTTGTATGGATACCCCATATAGGGCGTGTTCGAATGAACAAAGTTGTAAATAGTCTTATAAGTCACTCTGACATTTTTATTATATACTAGCTGACCCTGTGAACTTCGTACCGCCTAACAGTCGATTCTTTAATTTTTTTAATACTTATTCTGCTATTCGGGATGCCGGGTCAGCTAGTACAAAATATATTTTGACCCGTTTCCCGATACGATATATACGATACTAACGTCACTCAATTGTTTTGCCTTCCCGGAACCTCTCCACTAACACTTAAACTTTATGGTATGGTATTAAAGTTAAAATTTACTTTTAAGTATTATTACGAATCGATTGTATGGGAGTATAGAAAAGTTTTTATACTTTTTCAGGCAACTTTTTTAATCTTTCTCTCCGTAAGAACCATCCTCGTACTTCAAGGAATATTTAGAAAAAAGAATTAGCGAAATCGGTTCAGCCGTTCTCGAGTTTTGCGCTTACCAACACATTCAGCGATTCATTTTTATATTATAGATAGGCGTGGCGGAAAAATGTCGACTAGGAACTTTCCAAAATAGCTGCCTTTTACGTTAATTTGTGGTTAAATCTTAATTGAATATTGTGACGCAATGTCTAAGCAACATAAGGTGTCCTAAACGTAAACTAAGTTATATATTCTGAGATTCTAGCAGAGATTACTGAGCACCACGTTCGCCCCAACACGCCCATTAAAAAGATTCGTTTTACTAACATGCAAAACTAGACACACAATCACATAACACGCTTTAAAATTTTGTTTTTGCTTTAAATGTAGTTGGTTAAAATTTAATCTGCGGTCGGGTAAATGACGCCGCCGGGACTCCAGCGCACTGGAAGTGATAATGCATTAATGACGGTCGCTATTAGCAACCGCCTGAGAAAATGATATACGACCTATGCAAATGTGCTGTTTCATTTTTAATGGACACACATAGTTATGTATGTTTAAATTTATTCGAGTTATGTTAGTTAAGAGGAGGCTCCCAAAATTTTACGTGACTTTGGATAAATATACTGCATTAAGTATATATCCAATCAATGTCAAATTTTGATATATGTTTTTTCAGGCCTTATTCTGTCGGTTTTCAAGCCAGTTACGCAATTGGATTATTTTTCCTCGATACATTTTTATTTCGAAAACGATGTCTTTTCGGGAGAATTTGACATTTTTCTAATAAACGGCTTGAGTTTTGTATTTAAAAAAAATACTCAATGATAGTAAATACAGTTTATTATTTGCCATCAAACCAAAATTTACCTAGATCAATTAAAACTCATAATATAAATTAAAATAGATTTGCGACTTACGTCATTTACTTCTGTGCATAGTCAACGGTGCGCGCAACATTCAACCTAATGTTTTTACTCTTAGTGTGTTATAGCAGTGCTCGCTAGCGGCTAACTCAGTACCGCCCCGTGCGCCAAGGAGAGAACACGTGTTTTATTGTATGCCGTACGCTCTGCCCGAGTGTTATTAATTATTATACAAAATAGTAACATTATTTCTAAAATAGAATTAAATTATTTGCATTATGAGAACTTATTGTTAATACGATCATAATAATGACTTGTTTACCGATTTTTTTAGAAAAATAATTAATGACAAATCGTTATGATTTCGGAACAAAGAAAGCCAGTGGAGTCGCCTCCGCAATTATTTGATTTAGTTGCTACTAATGTGATAGCGGATAGGCGGACTGCCTCCGTGGCGCAGCGGGCGAGTAGCCGGCTTTGAAGGGAGAGGCCACGGGTTCGATTCCCGCACCGAGATAAAATGTTTGTGTGATCCATAAATATTTGTTTCTGGTCTGGGTGTTAACTCCCCTTAGAGGTTTACGTCTGGCAGGCGGTCGGTCGTAATAACTACAAGCCAAATCTTTCTGTAACATGGGTTAAAAAGCATGTTGTGCCGACCCCACTGCGGGTGGGGTAAGGGCAGGTGGAAAGAAAGAATACAAATTTCATATACAACGTATTACAGAAAGGTGTGGTAATATTTTAAGGGCATTACATAAAACTTACAGTAAGTATGTACCGGCTCTTTTCAAAACCGAGACATCTTAAAATTTCATGTTAATTTTAATCACCCGTTTATTAAGATCGATAAGATTTATCACATCACTGTTCATTATTTATCGTGGGTTTTATAAGCAGTGGAGATCACTTACCATCAGGTGATTCACTTGCTCGGTTGTCTGCCTATGCATATAAATGGATAAGGATGAAAATTATGATGATCTTGAGTGGACTTGAGGCTCATGTATTGTCAGTCAAATCTATTCGCGATCATTCCCAGAATGGTCATTCCCGATCATACTCGCCCTAATCCTGCGCACCAGAGATGCACACCATTTGCGCATAGTGGAAACGCATGGGGGCCATGGCTTACCCCGCATTCCAACTCATACGAGCGCCCTACAGCCCCTGCACATCATACGCTATTAACCTGGTATCCGTACCAATATTTCAAGATATTGGTAATTTAAACTTATGCAATTTTTGCCATAAAATATCGTACGGAAGCAGGTCAAAGGCTTTGAAGGTCGAGAAAGCAGCAATAGACTGAAGTACTGCACTTCGCGTAATAATTGACAGCATGCTTTAGACACAGAATAAAACTCTCCGTTGAAAGCGTGGGGCGAAGACAATTAGATTTTCATGAATTTTAATGTGCTTATTTAACTAAGCATTAAGCATGCCGTCTAACACCTTTGCAATGACAGTGGCCAAGAAGATTTATTTTTGTCAGATATATTGCCTGTTTTATTTTTTACGATTTTACTACCACTGTACGCATGGTAGACCTGGGCATGTAACTATGATTGACCCAGAAAAAAAATATGTGTCTCTTTGCTGTTAGCTATGGAGGTAATAAACTAAAAGTGGAAATTTTTGAAAAGGCCGACGAGTTTTGGAGAAAGGAAATGGAACCTAAACTTGTCTCTTTTTATATAGATTGTTTACTACCCGAGTTAGTAGATCCCTTCTATCCAAAGAAAATTATGATACAGGATCCAGAATATGTAACTTGCAGGAAAATTTAATCGCAAGAAGAAACGGGGCTCCGAAGGTGAAAAAGCATTTGAATCTGACGATTTAAAAAAAACTGATATTTTAGAAATGGACAATTAAATTTTAGTAAATTAAAAAAAATGTTTTATTTATTTACATATTATACACATTATCACAAAATAAAAATACATTTAATCATAACTTCAAAAATTAACACTCAAAAGTCGCAAATTAATTTCTTTAATGAAACTATATTTTTGTAATCGCCGGTGCTGATAAAACTAAATTGGACTGAATTCATGATGACTGGGCTACTCTAGTATTCTGAATGAAAGAAATTCGTGTTATTTGTGATTGTAAGTTTAAATTTTAGAAGTCTAAAACTTATTAACATTTTAGGCTTACCCACTTTTCTAGGAGATTGCCAACTTTTACTCGTACTCTTTCAAGTGTAAGTCAAAGTCTAAAGTCAACCTCACCTGCACGTTCTGCTGATTAACGGACGAGGCAATGGCGAAACTTGGTTCCCGTTGCGGGTTGTGGGGGTCAGATGGCGAGTCGCCCCATATAATACCAAATAACGTCAAATTTAACCACCCTTCTGCTGAAGGTGCACCCTGGTGTTATGCCGAGATAACGCGACAGAAAGAAAAAAGGCTTTTATCATAGCTAAACTCAAATTATATGGGATTTTTTATGAGTGTTTAATATTTTTGTTAAAAAGTTTTTATTTCACTATTTTTAGTGAAAGAATCATCCGAACCGGTGTATAAATGTCGACGGTTTAGTGTTTTATCCCTCGATTTCATAACCCTTAAGTTTCTTTCTTCATAATTAAACGGTACCACCATCTGAGTAAGCAAATACAAAATATTTATCCAAGTCGGCGGAGTTGTGCGTGAACATACTTCAAAAATATATACATAATTCACAGACGATTGATTACCATCGGTAAAAAATTATGTGAAAATAACATCAAATACTCTACGTTTAGAAATATGGTAAGAAACTGCGAAAGTCCTGTCCAAATCCATTCAGTGGGTTTTGTATAATATACGCACAAACATATAGACCAAATAATAAAAAAATTGTAATAAGTATCGAATACATAGTGATTTCTTAGGTTTACGCGAATATTACACATTGATATAAACTAGTTTTATTTCAATCGAATACATAGTCAATCTTTATCATTCTACGTCCACCTGCCCTTATCCCACTCGCAGTAGGGTCGGCGGAACATGCTTTTTATTAATACATGTTACAGAAAGATTTTGCTTGTGGTATTTACGACCGTCCGCCTGCCTGACATCAACCCCTCTGGAGACTGATTTATCATTACTTTTTAAATATCTCAAATACGGCTCGAATACTATTTTTTTTATATTATCGACAAAATATTTATCTTTAAAAGCAAAACATATTATTAATAAAAAATAGTCGCATAAGTCTCCATGTTTTTATGTTCACTATTACAACTTCACGAGCGCTGAGACGCCGCGCGACGTATAAATTGAGCGGGTAGCGGGGTGGGTGGGCGGAGCTAACGGCTGGGAATATTTTTGACTGCATGGTCTTAATATCTGCACTGTTTTTTTTGTTATTTGTAAGTCAGCTTTACAAAAGCAACCGGAACTAATATATTAAATAGGATCTAAGTAATTTAGCGATCATAATTATTTTATGATCTTTCGTCCAATACTACGTATTCCTCTCTATCTAAGTATAGGATATGTATCGATAAAAGAATAAACACAGCCGCCAAGCAGTAGTGTGTTGCATCGAATATCCGATTTGAAGGATATTGAAGCTAGTGAAATGCGTGACGAATACAATGCAGTATTTTGTAGTTGGAAGTTCTAAGTAGTATTGTTTATGAGAAGGCGTGGCATTTTCCATCAGGCGATCAACAGCTGTCCCCCTCCTCTCTCAGTACTCTCTTACTATACAATATATAGTTTAAGCAGGGTGTCAACCTCTGCATGTCCATTCTCATGGTCAGGCTTTACATATTCCAAACCATGAGTAAGCGGCGCAATATGTTGATCTCGCTCCATCCTAAAATTATCCCTCATTTAGATGAAGAGTTGGTATGAAACTGGCGAGAATATAACCTCCCTGCCTGTTGTAAGAGTAGACTAAATGGGTACATTGGGGTCGCCTCCGCACAGTCGGGGATGCGCGGTCTTTGTACATTTACTTGGTGCAACCCTGAGACAGAAGGCAGCATTAAACCTCGTACTGCCATAGATGCAGAGGGCTTCCAAATTGAGTGGGGGCTTCCATGCCCCAAACAACATAGGCCACAAAACACTAGCACTACACGGGTGGTACCAGCAGCAATCTAGGTGTTCCAGGTTCTTCGGAACCATCCCATTTGCACCGACTGACGCCACCGCGGGGTTTGTAGTCGCTACACTGACCCAGGACTATTGGTTAGAGTCCCGATCTAGCTGTCACTCACATGTCTACTGGTTCGGAAGGCCGGTGAGTCGGACATAACCATCTCTCCACCCCCGTGTTGGATAGGCATACATAAGATGGATTTTCCTCGCGCCAAAAAAGCGAGAATATAACAGAAAACTCTTGTTTACGAAGGCGGGTCATACAGTTTCATAAAATAATGGGATGACGCGGCCCTGTAAACGGTTTTCTATTGTATTCTCGCATATGCCGTACGGAAATTCAAATTTCAAAATTCAAATTCAAATCATTTATTCTGTAAATTGGATCATAAATATCACTTTTACATGTCAATCATTTTTTATGCTACATTACAGTTACGACGGCGAAACTACGACGAAACTTTTTAGTGTCGGGTCGGCACTGCACAAGGTATGTTAAAAATATATTTAACATTAAAATGACATCATACATATTAAGTATTTATGGAAGGGTTACAGAACAATACGATTATTACTTGATGTTGTCATCTGGTGTGGAAATGACGTGTCTCACATAATAAAGTATGTGCTCAATCACTTGACGTAGCGCCAGCAAAAAATGACACACGAGGCAAACATGTGGCACCTAGTTAAAGTTTATGAGAGCTTTATTATTATCTAAGAATGTAATGATTAATTATAATTTTGGCCTGTTTTACAATATCCGAGTAAGATTTAACCACCAGTTAAGTATAAGATACAAACTAATTTTTAAGTACCTACCGAGCGGTCCTGTGTCTACCCGTAATTATGTCAGAATGTGACTTTTGTATTTGAATGTGAAATAACTGTACTGTAACTAGCATTTACTTAGGCCGCTATTCCACTATTATATAGAAATGATCCTACTTCTATAGCTCATTGATATATGAGAAATGTATGACAGTGTAATAATAGCAACATAAACTTCATATTTTCTATGATCATATTTCTATGGTCCTATTTCACAGCATGCTGTGACAAAGGATCATATATGACGTTATCTATGATGCAAATATAATAGTGGAATAGCGGCTTAGAGATGGTGAGCTTAATGTCTTTGTTTATAATTTACGTTACTATATTTAGCAAATTTTGCATTATTTCTGCTGTATGTATGCACTGTTATGTTTCGAAGACATTGAAGCCGTTGAAATCACTAGGCATTATGAGACTTAACATCTTATGTCTCTAAATGACGAGCGTAGTCCAATGCCATGCAGTACTTTTTACTAGACTACTTTTATAGCTAGTATAAATATATATTGACTTTAATTCGTCATGGTTAATGTTGTATAGCCATACAAATATTTCACAGAGGGATCAGATTTTATTTTCCTTTTTGTCAATAGAGTATAGCTAAAAATGGATCCCATTTGAGGAGAAACGTCAAATTTGTATAGCGCCTGATCTCAGAACCCATAACGACAACACATATGCCATTAGAAAGCTCTTTCAATGCCCTATAATAGTTGACGTCCCAAGACAAAAAGCTGCGTGTAAAAAATTATGGTGACTTTAAATAATTATTCTATATTCTGTCTGTTGGATCAATTTAATAACTTTATTTTTTTATATTACTGAAAAGCTTACGCAATGAATGCTTAGGGTATTTCACACTGTCAGATAAGGCATTTCAATTGTAATTTGTCAGATAAAGTATTAAACAGCTAATTCAGAAAGTACCAATATAACATACGCTTCTTTGTATCTATTGTCCTGTTTTGAGTGGTAGAGCCACGCTGTAGACAGTTATGTTTACAGCATGAATGGGCCGACTCGTCCGGACCGTTACCAATGTCTCACAGAAAACCGACTTAAAGTAGTAGCTTGCTGCTGCGTTTCGTACGGTGAGTGAGATATCGAGAGGCCCAAATCCCCATCCCCTTCCCAATCCTTTAATTATCCTTTTCCTTTAAGGTCGGCAACGCGCCCATAATTCTATTGGTATCGTAAGCGTACATGGGCGATGGAGATTACTTAACATCAGGTGGCCCAGCAGCTGGTTTGCCAGCCTATGCTATAAAAAAAAATGTATTTAGTTGCCTAATATTTTACCTGATAAATAACGTTTTCTTGAACATTGTGAATCAGTCTCTTGATCTAGGAATTACGTCAAAGACCTTATAGTAACCTTGTTAGCATGTTAACTCCTTTAATAGTACATAAACCTTAGACATAAACGATATACTATGGAAGATTATCGCGTGACTCAAACGACATTGCGCTGATTTACCAATGTCGAGTGACATAAGTAAATTTTTCAAGTTTGACGTTTGAATGGAACAATGCATTAATAGGGTATGTTTTGATGACTCAACGCAATTTGTTATACTAATGTGTTTGCATATAATTATTGGATACAACATGGAATGGCATATTGTGGCAAATAAATTAATACATGATCAATTTTACTTGTGGGTGTGAGAATAAATAACAGCCTCCACGGCGCAGTGGGCGAGTAGCCGACGGCGAAGCGGGAGGCCCCGGGTTCGATTCCCGCACCGAGACAAAATGCTTGTGTCATCCACAAATATTTGTTTCGGATCTAGGTGTTTTCTCCCCAGAGGGGTCGCCGTCAGGCAAGCGGCCGGTCGTAAAACCTACAAGCCAAATCTTTCTGTAACATGTTAAAATGTCATGTTGCGACCCTACTGCCAGTGGGATAATGACAGGTGGAAGAAAAAGAGTAAAGAACGACTCATTACAACTGTGGAAGAGAAGTAATCAAATACAGGAAGCTCGTTAGAATTGGAGTAGCTTTTGTAAAAGCTGATGAAATGGACTGTTTGTAATCAACACAAACCTGAATATTTGCAGATGGTCCCTTCCAGGTTATTTTATACCCAAAAGAAACTGACTACCGTACACATGGTGAAAAACGCCATATAGGCTCGTTCAGGGAAAAAAATAACATAAAAAAGAAAAGATTAATCTCGTATGCCCATTAAAAAGTACTCAATTAGAGTATAATAACAAGATATATAATAATTCTACATCGGTTACTGGTATGAATCAAATAATAAAAGAAAATTCGTTCTATAAGGAAAAAAAAGAGACATTCTTCAGACCGCAGCTATTCGGAGACATGTCGAACAAACTTTGTGTGTCCTACATTCTATAAGTAACACGCTTCGAGATATTTTTATACGAAGACAAGTCGAGTGCGTTGCTTGTTTGAATCAATACATACAGAAGTTCTGAATTAGATCTGTAAGGCTTATTATTAAGCTTCTAGCTTTTCTATCAGCGTCAGTATTTATTTCCACATTTGTTCCATGAAAGTGTCCAGCAGAAAGAGATACTTCTTTCAACTGCTGGACAAAGAATATCCATTATCTCCTCCTCATTTTAATGACTGCGTTTTTTCTATTCTTCTAACATGACGAGACAAGCAGGTCGCTTGTCTGATGGTAAGCGCCATGCTTGCCCGTTAGCATACTCAGAACTGTGAATTACGAAGTACTGTATGGCACTATACTGCGCTCGTCAAAAAGTCTCATAGATCCCAGTAAATTCACAGGCTTCAATGTCTTTCCAAGTAAAATACAACACTACTTACATACTGCTACTTGGTAGCATTATGAGACTTAACATCTTCATCTTATGTCTCCGGATGACAAGCGCAGTCCAGTTTCATGCAGCACTTTGTACCTAATTCTAAGTTTTGTGAGGTGTTGCTTCTGTTTAACGGCAGCAGCGGCGCTTAACATTAGACGAGCAACCTGCTCGTTTCGTGGTTCAAGCTAATAAAAAAACGAACACGTGGCAAAGAGGCACCCATTTTATAGTTTGAAACAGGTGACTGCCAGCTTAAGTTAAGAATAATACTGAAGCAACTAGCTAAAGTAGGTTAATGCACGTCGCCTTTGCTTTTATTTGATAAAAAAGAAAATATTATCCCTAATGTAAACATAATAAACACAAGCTCACGTATGCATCTTCGAAGGGGTAGGCAAAGGTGCAACTAGTGCACCCACTGTTCGCCGAGCTAATTTCCATCCCATGACAGGATTGAAATTTGTGCACAATATGGTGATAGGACTTATCCCCGTCACATCATGGGTCGAAAGTAAGCTCGGCCTATACTTCGGGGATATAGGCGTGAGCTTAGATATGTTTTGAAAGTATTGAGTATGCATAGAAAACGCCCACCTACATTGTATTGTGTTAGTGAAAAGATTGACAGCAAGATTGTAGAACGACGGTTTGCGATGGCGGACATAAATACAATAGCTGACAATAGCTAGGTAGTAAATACAATAGCTGACAATAGCTAGGTAGTAAATATCAACACCAATAAGGAACGACTCATTCCCCAGAGGGGTTGACGTCAGGCAGGCGCCAGTCGTAAAAACTACAAGCCAAATCTTTCTGTAACATATGTTAAAAATTATTTTGTGCGGACCCTACTGCAAGTGGAATAAGGGCAGGAGGAAGAAGAAGAGTAAAGAACGACTCATTACAACTGTGGAAGGGAAGTAATCAAATACAGGAAGCTCGTTAGCTTTGCGGCAGCTTTTGTAAAAGCCGATGAAATGGATTGTTTGTTTTTTTATTATTAGCTTGAATGACAACACCACACAAATCTTTGAATTACAAAACACTGCATGGCATTGGACTGCGCTCGCCACCCCGAGACATAAGATGTTAAGTCTCATAATGGCCAGTCATTTCACTGACTTCAATGTCCTTCAAACCAGAACACAACAGTGCTTACATACTGCTGCTTGGAGGCAGAAATAGACAAAGCGGTGGTACCAACCTAGATGGCTTCTCGTATACAAGGGACCTACCACCTTGTAATTAACAAAAAATCTGAACATTTGCAGGTGGTAGGGTACCAAATTATTTTGTACCCAACTGGAAACTGACTACCGTACACGACGTCATAGTGGCTCGTTCAGGCGGGTCGCGTTCCGGGGTCAACCAGTCTATATTCAGTAACTTCAAGCCGGATATAATTCTGCTGACTGTCGATGGTCGCAATTTATCCTTTATACGTGGACTGCCTTCAATGTAGTCACCTGCCAAGATAAAAACCTGGGAGGCATATCCTGAAAGAATTGCGATGGATTGCTGAGGGTTTGCGACGAACTAGCTCGTCGTCTTGGTGGTAGGGTCATTGTAGACCACCTTAATATAGCTTCTTGTGATTTCGAAGTACGTTTAAACACAACAATTCTCATGTGTCGCTTAGACAGCGTACAAGCAATACTTGGTTAGACTTTAAAAATGAAGAGCTTGTCAAGAGTATTTTATGGTCAGCAAGTCGATTGTACCCTTGTTTAAATAATTAAATTAATTATCTTCTAAATACATTACGAGGTTTAGCAGCATCAATTTAACATTAAAAAAATATATTTAGTTGGGAATTTTTTGAGTAAAATAATCATTTCTGAACAATAACTATGGACATAGTCTCATGTGCCTCTGTAAATATGTAATATATAATATTTACACTCGTACGAAACGGCACCTAGGTGAGACGTTTCACGTGAAGTTTTATTGCTTATGCTAATTCTTCTCAACTCGGTGATGTTACTGGTCCAACTAACGCGCTTCTAACTTATAATGAAAGTCCGCCAACTGAGATGGACAAGCCATTGTGATACACGCCCGTGAGAGTATTTTACTTTACATATTTACCTCAAGTGATACAAATTATGCTTTGTTACTAGGTTCTGCATTGTTTGCTCCTTTAAATAGTATTGTTACGAGCTAGGGGTTCAGGATAAACCAAACACCAATATTCAAAGTACATACTCTTTATATAAAAACGAATATGGAGTTAAACAGTTGCAGTTAAGTTTTATGAGTGGTAGAGCCACGCTGTAAACACTTTTGTCTACAGCATGAATGGGCCGGCTCGGCCTGGTCGTTACCACTGTCTCACAGGAAACCAACGTAAAGTAATCCCAAATCCCCCCTCCCCTTCCCAATCCCTTAATTATCCCTTTCCTTTAAGGTCGGCAACGTGCCCGTAATTTTTTTGTATTGTGAGCGCACATGGGCGGTGGAGATCACGTACCATCAGGTGATCCACATGCTCTTTGCCGGCCTATTATATTTAAAAAAACACCGTCACACCCACTTAAAATCGTCATATACTTCGCCATCGATTCGCTTCGAGTTCGCTTTGTCACCCAGAGATCTGCTTAATATCACTTCCGAACAAAGACTAACCCGCTTCATCGACTATGAGCCGCGTGCCCGACCGAAGCGTGTGGGTCAATCCAGAAAATATAGTTCCATTACTTGACAACAGATGGCGTTATTGCCTATACATTTACTTTGTACTGACCTACGTCGGACGTAACAGTATGTAAACACATAATGCACGTATTTAGTGAAAGTTTTAATGTAAAATTAAATACACCCAACGTACCAACTGCACACGTAAAGTCAGGACTTTAGTGGGGTCAGGACCCCACATCAGATTTGGCTACCAGGAAGTATAAAGGACTTACGTTTCCACTACACCTAAACCCGAAACAAAAATTTCTCAATCTTAACAAACATTTGTTAAGATTGAACTCGAACCCGCAGCCTTTAACAACTGATCAGCTATACGTCCACTACGTCACGGAAGCTGGAAACTCTTACAAACCTTATTCTTAAACCTATTAGGATTGAAGGTTTAAGATGTCTTAAGTGCGTCCACACTTCCGTGACATTTTACCGCACCGAGAGGCGTGTTACACGTACTTGTTATGCGAATATAGATATATGGCGTCACAAGCATAGGCGCACTTTTAAGATCATTGCAGGTGATACAAAAGTCCTTCTATAAATTAAATCTCCACTACACAACGCAGTTGCATTAATATATTTGTTATTGATAACGACAATTTAAAATCCATTTTATATCTTCAAAGCCGACCTACAAGCGCCACAACAGTTTATGCTCAGCCTTGACCTCTATTATCCATATGAAGCGAAGGACAATTACCAAAATATATCTGACTTCAAAGTCCCCGCAACATCTTAAGGAAGGCTTACAGACAAACAGGATTTGATGGTGATTGATGATTGCCACGTAATACTGTTGTTTGTAGACGGCTTTAATGAAACATCCGTTGTCTGAAATCTTGTTAATTGAACTAATTAAAGACAATACCAAATGGAACTTGGAGTGATGGAACGTTCCGGGTGGGCCTTATTTGTTAAGAACAAGTTATAGTAATATATTAATTACAATAAAAAAAAAATATATATTATTAATCGCATTACCCAACGAACAATAGTGAAAACAGTTGTGAAGGTGCCATTTGACACGACTGCCTTTTTTATTAGCTTAAGTGACGAAACGAGCAGGTCTTGCCCATAAACAGGCAACACTACACAGAACTTTGAATTATAACGCATTTCCATGGTATTGGACTGCGCTCGTCACCCCGAGACACAAGATGTTAATTCTCATATTTCACAGTAATTTCAATGTCCTTCAAACCGAGCACAACAGTGCTGACACAGTGCTGCTGAAATACTTTGAAGCTATTGAAATTACTAGGCATTATGAGATTTAACATCTTATGTCTCGGAGGGACGAGCGCAGACTAATGTAATGCAGTGCTTAGTAATACAAAGTTCTGTGTGCTGTTGCTTCTGTTTATGGTCAGGCGTGAGGTTTACCATCAGATGAACGATATGCTCGTTTCGTCACTCAAGCTAATAAAAAAGTATTTTAATAACCAATTTTTATTTTTAACAGTATTAAAGTAATGTATCACACACACAATTTGATTAATCCATATAACAAAAAGCTTAATAACTAAAGATAAACTTGATGCCCTCAATACTGTTACAGGAGCATACGAATAACGTCTTAATATGGCGATATTTCAATCAGCTCTTAGCGGCGGTCGTGAATTAGTGATTTATGGTCACAATGCGACGTCGGCATTTCTAAGGCTACGTGTAATTTGTTTTAGAAGCTTAAGGCTAGTTCATACTATGCATTTCTCCGTCGTTAACCTGGTCCATAGTAGTGACAGTGAGTTAATAGGTTACAGTAATAATAAGGCAAATTTTAAATTAGGTTCTATAAATTAAATTTATGGGATTGGGATGGGGATATGGGATGGGAAGATTGGAATTAGGAAGCGGCAATTTCACAAGTAGTGGAACCACGCTGTAGACAGTTTTTTCTACAGCATGAATGAGGCAGCTTGACTGGTTTGTCTATCACACAGGAAAATAACATGAAGTAGCAGCTTGCTGTTGCGTTTCGTACGGTGAGTGAGATACTCTGGCTACCTCTATGGAAAATAGTCTTGTCTATCAAAAGTCAAAAGTTGTTCTCGTGATTTTAGAACACGTTATATCTTTGTTGTATATAGATGTATAAATCTTAAATGTTTTTCCTCAGGACTAACCTCATGTGAACATTTCACAAAAAATATGTCCACTAAAATGCACTCGTTTTAAGAACGTGGTCCGTATTATTACGGTCTATAAATTAATCAGCGTAGGCGATGGCTTGATGAACGCTCGTATGTCTTGGAAAAGTTTAATTCCTTTAATGGCACCTAAGAGACCGTCGTGTCGGTTATTCTGAGCTCGTTTTACAAAATCTTTTATAGCTTCTATTTCCATGATATATATTGGCATTGTAGTCGTGAACACGTATTTTCAAAAAAAAAATCCTCAATAGCAAATTCGTAAGTTTATAACGTAATTCAAATAACATCTTTAAATCTTATTATATCTTCTACTACCGGTAATATATTTTCAAACCAACGCTTTGGTTAAATAAAATCGTGTAAGAACGTAAAGTTTTTCACAGCATCAAGAAATCCAGTCCATAGACAATTAGCACGTTCTCCAGAGTAATTTGCTGTTAAATTTACTGTATCCATTCCGACCACAATCCGTGGTTTGTTCGCACAATAATAAAATGGAGGAAATCGTTCCAGTTTAAAATTGCCGGTGGAATTGTTTATCAGCAGTTAAAGACATTTATTATATTTGTAATTTTTTTCTTATAGACTACCGGTTCGTCCGGCTCGACTAAATGTGGGTTTACTGGTTACAATTGCGCTTACCTTTTCGTAGATTACAGTCGTAAGTACGTATGTATGTCATAATAAGGCCTTAAGAAGCCAAAATAAACTAGTGATTAGTAAGGTCACATTCCCTTATAATAGAGATCTTCTTTAATGGCACTTAAAAGATCCAATTATATTTGGATTCAAACCTCAAACAGTAATTGAAAATCACAAACAGTACCAAACATGGACTAGCTAAAAGGCTATACAGTCTGATCCCTTGAGTGGATTCGGAATTCTATATGTAATAGGATTCCGAAAAGCCTAGGCAACGTTTACAATAAAAATATATTTTAATGGTTTAGCTGCATAAAACTGCAAAAGTATGTAAATTTTACTTTACATACAAACGCATTCACGCCTGTAATCCCTGAAGGTGTAGGCAGAGGTGTAACTTGCACACCGAGCTTATTTCTGTCCCATGACGACGTAGGGGGGGGGGGGGGGATTAAGCTAAAATTAATTTATTTTTAAATGAATCTTATACAGTTCACATGTGAATAGTAAATAAAATTAGTTTCATTTGATTTCATAATGTATATCGTTGGTTAACAAATTATCTATTAACATTCGCAAAGCTCATTTTCTAAATAATAATAATAATCAATATTATCGCGTCATTGGCTTAGTGGTGCCGTACTAAGAATAAGAACCGTGAGGTCCTGGGTACAATTCCCGGGTTGGGCAATCACAATTTGTGTTTGAGTATTATCGATTCGAAAAAATCACGTATAGGGGATAGCCGTGAGGGTGAGATATGGGGGTGACCCCAATACATCATGGGATAGAAAAAATCTCGACGAATTGGGTGCAGCACTTGTATCACTGCCTACTGGATTCAGGCGAAAGCTTATGTTATAGTGATTTCTTATGTTTACGCAAATATTAAACATTGTAATAAAGCTAGTTTATACGGATTTTATCATAATCGGCAATGTAACATACACTTTTCGAGACGACCTACACCTCAGTCTCTCCCGTGACCACGAAGACTGAAAGCTTTCGAAACGTCGGGACTAAAATAAAAATTAAACCGCGATAAAATCCATATAAATTAGTTTTATTGCAAAGCTTATGTTATGTTAAAATTTGCTTTACCAGACCTTAAAATAAGTGGAAGTATTTGCATTTGCTTAAAATGCATAAGATAAGAATCTCAGATGGCAGAGAAGAAACATCGCAAGGAAATTGGTTCTGTCCAACAAAATGCAATGTTTATAGGATCAATAGCTTTGCTTGCGTTCCGTTAAATGCGCTGCGATTTTCAAATGCAAAATGAAGCTCGTAGCTTAGTTGTACAGCACGCCGTAGGTTCGAAATTCAATTTGACTTGGATTTGGCACATAATTCTTTTCTTATTATTTTGAGTGACGAAACGAGCAGGTCGCTCGCCTGATGGTAAGCGTCTAAGCATACCAATAAACAGAATCAACACCACACATAACGCTATATTATAAATCTCTGCATTGCATTGGACTGCGTTCGCCACCCCGAGATATAATATGTTAAGTCTCATAATGCTCAGTAATTTCACTGGCTTCAATGTCCTTCAAACCGAAACACAACAGCGCTTATACACTGCTGGTTGGCGGAGAAATAGATAAAGAGGTAGTATCACCAAGAAGGCTTCTCGCATACGAGATACCTGTCACCTGGTAAAATACACAAGTAGACAATGACCTGGAGGCCAATTCTCGTAATTTTAAATGTTCAAAATATCATTCCGATCTAGTCTCAGCGTCAAGAAAGTTGCAAATGGCATTCTCTTAAACCAATAACTAAAGTCAAATGTGAGCATAGATCGAAATGAGATTGAATGTAGAATAAAAGTTGACTGAAGCCAAAACGGTATAACGCTACTGCTAATGCTAGGTGCATTTAACGTTGATTATTGGTTTAACAGAATGCCATTTGCAACTTTCTTGACGCTGAGACTAGATCGCAATGATATTTTGAACATTTAAAATTACGAGAATTGGCCTTCTGGGTGGTGCTTAGCATAATCGACATGAGATAATTTTGTCGACTTTTTGTCGTGAAAAACCAGTTTTATCTGGTTATCTCTATACGACTATCGAAACTAACATGCTGCCCTAATATTCACATCACGACTAAATATCGTCGTCTTGTTTTCTCGTGCTATCACGCTCTGTATGTTGTTACGGAACTAATTTGAAACTGGAAGATTCAGACAAAGTTTTCTCTCTCACGCGCGAGATTTCTCGTGGGCATATGCTAAGCGCCCAGGTCGCAGGCCGAAGATAAGCTAAAATAATGTTGCAACACAAATGTGTATTAGGCCATCATCAACACACGTTAGTATATCTCAAATATATATAGATTGCCGAAATGCATAATTTAAATTGCATACACACATACATAACATTCAAAAGACCTACGGCTGAGTTTCTTGATGCTTCTTCTCACTGGTCTGAACCAGTGGACATTACTCACCCCTGTAATCCCCGAAGGGGTAGGCAGAGGTGTAACCAATACACCCACATTTCGCTTAGCGTATCTCCGTCCCACGATGTGATAGGGGGCGAGCCTATCGCCATACCGGTCACAAATTCCAGACTCCCAGCTGATACTGAGCATTTCATAATAGAAAAACCCAATACCACTTTACCCGACCCGGGGATCGAACCCGAGACCCCAGCTCAGCAGTTGTACCTCGTCCGCATTACAACTACGCTACTGAGGCAGTCACATACAATAATTTAAATTATAATATTTTAACGGTACATAAGTAATTTAGTAATTCAAAGTAGGTTTTTTTTTTAAATTACATAGTATTTTTATATTCTGAACGGTTCAGATCAGAAAATGTTAGGACATTTATTATTCTCTATAAAACCGGTTTGTGTTCGTTATACTCGTTTATTTGTTATTTTGTCAAAGCAAACTTTTATAGTATCATCTACTCGGCAGAAATCAAGATGTAAAATCAGCTTGTATAAATGCAATCGGTTCGTAAACATTTTATTGCGTTCTAAGAATGAGATTATATTATTTCATATAATGTTATATGCGAGTGTAATGGGTACGCGGTACGACTGTTGTGCTGAAATCTCAGGTTGGATCCTCTGGACAGGTAAGAGATAAAGAGTTTTTCTATTACGAAATTATCAGTATCAACCCAGAGTCTGGAATCGTGTCCGGTGTGACATTAGGCTCGATAATAAAAAACACACTCAATATTTGATAAGAGGCGAGCCATCGGGTCACCAACCATGTACCGGGTACAATTCCAGACTCTGGGCTAATACTAAGCATTTTGCGATAACCCCAGTATCAATTTTTATTCCACCTGGGGATCAAACCCGAGACCTCAGCACCTCAGCTACCGTGTACGCATTACAACTGTGCCACCAAGGCGGTCAATTTTAATCTAATAAAAAACAACTTAGAATTGAAAAAGTAGAAGAAAGAACAAACGATACTTAAACGTAAATTAATTAATAACATTACAAACAAAACGCAATCTCCCAAAGAAAAGTTACCAAGCCTCCCTAAACTGAATGTACACAAGTATACATGTGACTCATTACATTTATCAAGCCATATTTCATCCCGTCTTATTACCAGCAGGGATAAGTAATGCGCTTTGCACAAACTTGACGATGTCGCTTTGATTTTTATCGTCTCTTATATTTTGTCTTAGTAAAATGTCTTAAATCTGAGATTGATATGTTCCAGAAACGACATTTTTTCATTAGCAGCTACATTTTGCCTTTTTTATTTCAGCAAGCGATCAAGTGTAAACCTTTTTTATTAGCCTTAGATGACGAGACTAGCAGGTCGCTCGCCTGATAATCGTCACGCCTTTCCATAAACAGAAACAGCACCAATCAGTTCTTCGAATTATGAAGTACTGCACGGCACTGGGGTGCGCTCGGCAGCCTGAGACATAAGGTGTTAAGTCTCATATTGCCCAGTAATTTCACTGGCTTCAATGTCCTTCAAATCGGAAAACAGACTGTTGTTTGCGGAAATATTTTCTGAATATTTAACGTGTATGGTCGGTCAGCCAGTGTATACCCAGCAACTTCGAACCGATATAATTCTGCCCACCATTGAGGAACGCAATATCTTTTGACGGTCAACATTATTTGTAGGGTGCATTGTACTTAACTTGTCCGGTGCAGGATAAAAATCTGCAGACACATAAAATATACAAAAACTTTCAACCAGTACATACCCACGAGATTAACACACAAATCCAAGTTGTACGACCTCACATTAAAACCAGAAAACAATGTTCCTAGACTCGTCCGGGGAACTTCAACAACTCTAAACTCAAAGAAACTGACCGCGAACACACGTGCATCAACCCAGGGGAAACTCGGAACTTGTGCCGTGTTTACAAGGAACAAAGGCCCGGGATTAAACTTGCCACAGAGAGCTCGGTTTATTGTGTAATTAGGGGATTAGGAGTCCGGACTTAGTAACTGAGTGCGCTATTGACACTGCACTGGAAATTAAGGAGTGGAACAAAGGGATGTGGAGAGTAGTTTAGATTTTATTCGGTTTGAAAACAACACTCGGTGACTGCATCGGTGGCGCAGTTGTAATGCGTACGCGTTACGACTGAGTTGACGCTGAGGTCTCGGGTTCGATCCCCGAGTCGGGTAATAGTGATATTGGGTTTTTCTATTACAAAATGCTCAGTATCAGCCCGGAGTCTGTAATGAAAAAGTTTGGAATTTTATAATCATAGCTCCTCAAGAAAACTGGCTGTGAAAAGCTTGGAAACAAAATCAATAAGTGATATTAAAATATAAGAAATATTTCATTTCATAATGCAATGATATTCTGAAGAAATGCTCAAACAAGTCTTTGTCTCGTTATTTCGGGCTCCATTTGGAGTATTTGTATTTGTTTGTTACCGAATCCTTTCTTGATTAATTAAGGGAAAATTTCCAGCTGTACCACTACTCAGTACTTAGTTTAAATCTACTAGTAAAGTAAATAAAGGCGAATCATTTCATAATAAATTATCTGCAGTACTCAAACTGAAGTTTCAAGCTCGTAATGAACTTTCATTTGAATTGTAGATAAATGAATGGAGTCGCATTTACACGGAAAGAGTTTATCTTTTTATTTATAGCATAGGCCAGCAAACGAGCAAGTGGTGACCCACTTGCTCAGGTGACCCTGATGGTAAGTGATCTCTACCGCCCATGTACGTCCACAATACTAAAAGAATTATGGGTGCGTTGTCGACCTTAAAGGAGAGGGATAATTAAGGGATTGGGAAGGGGAGATGCATTTGGGCCTCCGGATATACTGACCGTAAGAAACTCAGCAGCAAGCTGCTACTTAACGCCGGTTTTCTAACGACCCGGACGAGCCGGCCCATTCACGCTGTAGAAAAAAGATTCTACAGCGTGGCTCTACCACTCAAATATCGCTAATATACAAGGAAACTCTTGATTATGACGACGCGTTATGCCATTTAATAGTGAGAATAGAATTACTTACTTTACTAAGTCCCTTAGTAAACAAGAATTTTCTGCTATTTTCTCGCTTATGTCGTTCGAGAAATCGTCTCCGTGTAAATGAAACTATACTGTTTTCTAAGGGTGATAACTGAAGATACTTAGAATTGTTTTTGTAACCGCAAGTTTGTTTTTGATTATGTTCAAATTTTAATATAATACTGTCTTTTGTTTTAACCCAATTTATTCTATTTTTCAGTTTTACATACGCACTCACGCCTGTAATCCCCGAAGAGGTAGGCAGAGGTGTAACTAGTACACCCACATTTCGCCGAGCGTATCTCCGTCCTACGATGTGATAGGGGGCGAGCCTATCGCCATACCGGGCACAAATTCCAGACTCCGGGCTGATACTGAAAATTTCGTAATAGAAAAACCCAATACAGTGGTATTGGAATCTGGACAATGCAATTGGAATCTAAATTCAGAAGCATCTTCAATGCAAAGGTGATGTTGGATAGCTGGCTGCTTGATAAAGCGATTATCTAACTAAGCCGCTTGCAGAAATTGAATGAGAGGGGCCGTGTTATATTTCAATGGCGTAGTGCCAGGAAACTTCCACGGTTGTTGCTCCAAGTACTAAATATCCAGATGACATCGCTTTAACATAGTAAGCTAACAATTTTAAACTGATATTAGACACGGTTGAATGAAAAAAATAGCTGAGAAGCTAAAAATCCATAAAAAAAATTATAGGCTAAGCGCCAATTTCACCACATCGGAGTAAATGCTACATATGAAATAAAATATGACACGTTCAAATAAAAAAGTCACCACTCTGACATAAAATACCGGAAGAAAGATGTCTACTAGGTAATTTAGAAAAAAGCAGTATAATCAACGATATGGAAATAGTTCTGCCAGCGCGCAACTCATTGGTTACATCACACATGTTCATAAAAAAATAGTTTTATATCTCTCCTGAAAACTAAGCCAATTTAACTTGCCCGGTATTGTTAGATAAGTAATATCACAGTTGATTGAAAAAAGAATTCAATAAAATTCTAATAACCTATTCTTACGACTCACAACATTCAATAAAGTTGTGAAGCTCCGGCGTCTTTAAAATGTCTCCTTGCAATATTCCGATTTTCAAGTTCAATGAGTAATATCAATAGGGAACTCGACAACGCTCTCATTACAATCTTCCAAGTATTGCACTCAATATAACGTCAGTTCAATGAAACTTTCGTACACCAAGTTTTATTTGAAATGGCAAATAAAATTGGCGAGTAACCATCTTTGTCAGGGAGTTGCGAGCGGGTTGGAGCAAAGTTTCACCAGCACAAATTAATAAATTTATCTCAGTAAGCCATTGCAACGATCGTCTGCACTCATTGTTCTAATAAATTCAGATAGTTCGTAATAGCAGCTAGATAGCTCAATGATACGTACTGTCAAGATGAAATTCGCAGATTCGAAACCAGACCCAAGAGCATGCACCTCTGAATTATATAAATGTATTCATTGTTAATTTAATGCAGCAGCTAGCTGCGACTTTACTTCGGTCTTCTGTGAGATAGTGCTAATGACCCGAACGAGCCGACTCATTCATGCTGTAGACAAAAGTGTCTACAGATTGGCTCTACCACTCGCAATTTCTATGATAAACTAGCAGTTTTTCAGTATATTTTATAGCAGACTAGCCGTCCCGCGCGGTTTCATATCATATAATTTATAGTTAGAGCCCGATTGCAGCGCCACCAGGGTTCAACTGTGAATCTAAAGAATCCAGGGCCTTTTTTATAGTATAGGCCTGCAAACGCGCAAGTGGGTCATCTGATGGTAAGTGATCTCCACCGCCCATGTACGCCCACAATACTAAAATAATCATGGGCGCGTTGCCGACCTTAAAGGAAAGGGATGAGTTAGAGATTGGGAAGGGGAGGGGAATTTGGGCCTCCGGATATCTCACTCACCGTACGAAACGCAGCAGCAAGCTGCTACTTTACGCCGGTTTTCTGTGAGACAGTGGTAACGACCCGAACGAGCCGGCCCATTACCTACTCAAATACACACAAAAAATGTAATCAAAATAGGTGCAGCCGCTGTCAAGTTTTAGCGTAACTAACGAACAGCAATTGATTTTTATATATAAAGATAAAGGCAAACGAATAAGTATGATCCACATGCTCGTTGGTTGGTCGTGGTTTAAGAATCATGCATGTTTTGGCGTTCTTAAAATAAAGAAATGGGTATTGGGAAGGGGAGGGTATTTGGGATTTAGGAAATCTTACGCACCGCACGCAACAGCAAGCTACCACTGTATACCAATGTTCTGTGAGGTATTGGTATCATTATTTCATTCCAGACCTTTCATGCTGTAGCCAGTTTTATCTTCGTAGTTGTATCGTTTCAATTAATTAAGTATCAGGTACTATTTAGATCGCAAATATCTTGTGGATAATGTTATAGCAATTGTAAACAAATTATGCGTTGCAGTTTATACGTTAAGAAATGAACTAATACCCACTTGCACGATGATCCTAAATCACCAATGATAGCCAACTAAACCTGTTTAAAAAACGTCAAATCGTATGAAAATTTGACATAAGTAAACAAGTTTAGTGGAAAATCTCGATTTAGGATCGTCGTGCAAGTCGGTGTTACCCTTTAAAACTTCGATTTTATTTAGAAACACACACAATCACGCACGCACGCACACATACAAACAAAGCGACAGCGTAGTGCATTAAAACTGCACCTTTTGGAAATATTCGGTATATTGAAGGCAATGAAAATAATGAAAAGGCACGGACCAAGTTCTCTTTAACTAACTTCAAGTCAAGTTGATTGCCTATAGCACTAATTAACTAACAAAAAACAAAGTTTACAAACGTGAAAACTACCTCGTCTTTCTCCATCACGTTTAGGTTTTATATTTTTGTAGAAAAATAAATATGGTGTACTGTTTTTGTATACGTATAAAAACTTCCGATGTTAGTTATAAAAATATATGTTACTTTTAAACGGCTAAATAGATGAAACTTAGCAAAGAACCAGCTTTAAAAAACGCATTAAAATCAGTTCATTCGCTGAGGTATTACGATGCCACAGAGAGATACATACAGATACAACTCTCTCACACACACACACACACACACACACGCACGCACGCACGCACACTCAAATACATGTTACAGAAAAAAATGTCTAGTAGTTTTTACGACCAGTCATCTGCCTGACTCCACCACCTCTACAAACTGAAATATTATGTCTCAAATTTTTTAGTTTGTTTTTTAATTTATAATTTCAAATATTTCAAATCATTAAATAATTTGATCCTAACTAAAATTAACTACGCAGTATAACGAGTATGCAATAAAAATAGCTATTGTTTTTACTACGGGTAATAAAATGGTACAACAAAAATTATTTAATCAAACTATGTAACTTGGTAGTATTGCATTAACTCATTAATTCTTACAACGCTTGCATGTGAAACCACCATTAGAATTTACAACCCTATGTTCAGCTTCAGTTCTATTTGATTTCTAAAATTATTGTGAAATAAATTCAAATAGCAATCTTTTGGGAACCCCTAGCTGCACTGCTGTTTTAACTTTTATATTTATTTTACGAATAGTAGTAACTTTTTGGACATAAAAAAATATATATGTATACAGTCTGTAAAAATACCCTGTTGCCCCTTTTTGGGTCGCAAAAATAGTCATATAGACAGCTCAATAAAAAGTTAACATATTTATCTAAGAAATAATTGCATATGAATTTCTGTGTGTATTGACGAACCCTGGGGCGTGGCAAGTTTGATGTACGTAGATGCCGGAACATTCTATCTCGCTCTTGCTCCAAGTCATCGCTCTTGCAGAGGTAATCAATCGAAATACGGTTTACAAACAATAAATTAATTCATGTTTAAAAAATTAACATGAATATTTTTAAACTTAAATTTTCGTATGCGAGTTTTTATTGCGTTTGAATATCGATTCTGATACCACAGTTAAAATGCCTAACAGAGTTTTTGTTACTTAATGTATATCTCAATATTTATAGCCACGATAGACTAAGCATAGTAGTAAGGTCTAGGTTAGTCAATATTTAATTTTTAATTCAGCTCTTATCTTCGTATCCTTTTTATGGTGGTATGATGATGATGCATACGCTTGCAGCAAATTTCTGCAAGTCCAAGTTTCAGGCAAACTGCGCGCGTACTGTTTTGTTCTGTGGGTAACAGTCTGTAGCTAATTAGCTACTACGCTAGCAAACTGGCGAACTACGATATTTAAATGAATTACTGGGTTGGTATCATATCACATAGTTAATATCAGATTAGTTAGTGGATGTATCACAACTACAAGTATACATAACAAAGTAAATTTTTCTGCCACAGTTATCTCTGTTGACTGTCGAAAGATGCAATATATCTTGAAGGTCGCCAGTGTATTTGGACTGCACTGTACTTAACTTCACGTTCAGTGTACTCACTTAGCTAGAATAAAAAAGGCTACAAATACAGCGCTAGTTATTTTTAACAATGATGTTTGGAGAAACAAAGCAAATTGAAATGTAATAAAAACCATTCAGTGATATTGAATTAAACAATCATTTAATCGTGAGTGCAGAGCAAAACATGTGCAATATGAAAATCCAATACTAACAATTATTAAGTTATTACAAGCCGGAATGCGATACTGTATGTAAGTGCGCTGTATGTAATCCATTAGTACCAACTAAACGCATTAGAGGATTACAACTAATACCATTAAAACCTCATCTATCTACTAGATCTTAACGTTGAATGTTACGTGTTGCGTTCAGTTTTAACTGAGGAAAATATTTGTGTCTTACACTGATTATGTTTAAAAGTTTATAGCTACGTTAATTTCCTACCATTTGCTCGCGGCTCCTCGCGTAAATGTATTATGCGAGGATAAAAAATAGCTAAAGTTCTACTTTACTAGATGGTTGGTCCCTCGTATGCGAGAGGCCGTCTGGGTAGGTACCACCACTTTGCCTATCTCTGCAGTCAAGTAGCAGTGTGTAAACACTGTGCTGTTCCGGTTTGAAGGACATTGAAGCCAGTGAAATTACTGGGACTTATAAGACTTATCGCTTTATTTCTTAGGGTGACGAGCGCAGTTCAGTGCCATGCAGTACTTCTTAATTTGAAGTACTGATTGGTGTTGCTTCTGTTTATGGAAAGGCGTGACGCTTACCATCAGGCAAGCGACATGCTCGTCTCGGCAACTAAATCTAATATAAAAAAAAACTTTATATCGATTTTATCTACGAATTAGACTAGCGACTCTACTGTGGTGTACTACCGCGGTCGAGTCGATCAATTTATTTACTTTTTAGTTATTTGTATGATCAAGTACTATAGTCGCTACGACTTTTTCATAAAACAATACATCGGCCCATTAGCTCAGTCGGTTAGAGCGTCGTGCTAATAACGCGAAGGTCGCGGACTCGATCCCCTCATGGGCCAAGGCATGTATTTTTAATCAAGAATCCTTTAAAAAGTAATAGGGAAAAGCTGAGTCTAATATTTTTAAGTTAACTGTTAGGATTTCACACAAATTAAATATTGTTACAATACAATAAATAGTTTCGATATATTTATAGAACCAACAATATACTCACTCGGTGGCGCAGTTTTAATGCGTACACGTTACGACTGAGGCTGTTGCTGAGATCCCGGATTCGATCTCCGGGTTGGATAAAAGTGATATTGGGTTTTCTATTACGAAATTATCACTATCAACCCGAAGTTTGGAACTGTGCCATGTATAGCGATAGGCTCGGCCCCTATCACATCATGGGACGGAGATACGCTCGGCGAAATGTGGGTCTACTGATTAAACCTCTGCCTAACCCTTCGGAAATTACATGCGTGAGTGCGTATATTCGCCTGTACCAACAATATAAATCCATTTGCGAAGTTGACTAAATATTTAACCTGAATTTAATATTTGCTACTAACACTAGCGCGTAGAAGTAGTGTAGAAGCACTGTTGTGTTTCGAATTGAAGCCAGATAAATTACTGAGTAATGTGAGATTTCATATTTATGTCTCGGGGTGATCAGTACAAGCTTTGTAATCCAAAGTTTTGTGTGGTATTGCCTCTATATATTAGCAGGCGAGAGATCTAGTGCATCAGTAAAGCTAATAGAGAATAATTTCAGGTTATTATGTTTGTAAACTTACACTCATGAAAAATAAACATAAACATCCTACACATTAACAAAATAAACATCCCCCGTGGCGAGTGGCTTTGAAATGGGAGGCCGCGGGTTCGATCACCGCACCAACACAAATGTTTGTGTGATCTACAAATATTTGTTTTGGGTCTGGGTGTTATGAAACCGAAAGTCTCTCGTAGTTCCTGATACCCACGACACAAGACTCTTATCTTACTGTGGGGTCAGGAGTATGTGTGTGACTGTTGGGTGTATTTATTTATTTATTGACAAAAAATACTAAAATTAAATCAATACCACCTCATTTCACATTGGCAGGTGACTTATAACAGTTTTTTTTCAATTAAAGCTAACAGCAGCTGTATACAATAACGTAGTCAAATCAGTCTATTCGGGTAATCACTATAAAACCGTAAACAGATACACAAATACAAAGATACATAAATAGATAAATACACAAATACACAACCGATACACAAATAAATAGATACACAAATACACAGAAAAAAAGATCAAACTTAAAACATCCCTCTTTACGGAGGTTAAAAATACGTATACTTACTTTTGTTCGTTGAACGTATTGGACTTTTCATAAATTTTGTAATATCGCTTGCCCATATCAGTTTTATTTTGCGTCGAGGCGCCCGCTGGCCCACGTGAACAATGTACAATATTATTGTAAAACTATACACGGAGTACCCACTTTTAAAGTTGTCTCACGTACTTTGTTATGAAATTCATATTTGCAGTGTTCTATTTTATTTGCTTAAGTTAGGAGCCGGATTTTATATCGCTGATAGAAATCTGTGTTTAGTTGGGGATAGTTTAGCTTTGTTACAATTTGTAAACAGTTTTGAGTTACGGACCACTTATTACATTGAATGACGAGACGAGCAGGTCGCTCGCCTGATGGTAAGCGCCACGCCTGCTCATAAACAGAAGCAACGCTACACAGAACTTTAAATAAACCACTGCATGACACTGGACTGCGCTCGTCACCCCGAGACATAATGTGTTAAGTCTCATAATGCCCAGTAATTACACTGGCTTCAATGTCCTTCACACCGGAACACAACAGTGCTTACACACTGTTGCTTGGCGGCAGAAATAGACAAAGCGGTGGCACCAACTCAGCCGGTTTCTCGCAAACGAGGGACCTACCACCTTGTAAAGACTTTATAGTCTATAGTTTAAAGACTTTGTATGTGTTAGTGATATGCGTCACTTGTGACAGTTACTTGTAGTTCCTCTTCTTCTTCTTCCACCTGCCCTTATCTCACTCGCAGTGGGCTCGATGCAATATGCTTTTTAACACATGTTACAGAAATATTTGGCTTGTTTTTGGTCGTAAACGTCTGAAGAACGAAGAATCATGGATGCGTTGCCGACCTTAAAGGGAAGGGATAAATAAAGGATTGGGAAGGGGTGGGAGATTTGGGCCTCCGGATATCTCACTCACCGTACGAACTCACTTGCCGGCCCATTAATGCTGTAGACACGATTGTCTACGGCGTAGCTCTACCACTTTAAATTGTATTGTGGATGTTCATGGGTTTACCATTGGGTGCTTATTTGCCATCCTCTGCTAAAGAAACACAAATTTTGATTGTCTGAGACCCGAAGTTTTGATTTGTACCCAGTTACACGGTTGCGGAGTCAAGTAGGGTACCACTAGACCAATGCGACGAATTACTTCCTGTGCATATTGAAACAAAATGTTTTTGTAAAACAGAACTTTTTTTGTAAATGTAAATGCCAAAAATTCTTTACAAATTTCTCAGAAAAAAAAACTTTTTGCCTGGCTTAATGCTATGGTTGGCTTTAGACGTAAGGTGCTCCTGGTCCATTTACATTCCTCACTATTTTTTTTTTAAATCTAGGCATGGATTTTAGCATTCTCAAGTAAATATACAGTATACGTGCATAATGTAATAATGCATAATATGCATTATTGCACATCGGACGCTTCTTTTGTTCTACATTTACTAAATTTTTCAATAAATCAACTCATAGCCAGAGGAGGTGCAAAAAGCCAGTTGGACTCATTGATCTTGACGCGGTCAGTCTATGGATGGATGACCGTTTAGTTTAGCTTTTAGTTCTGAGCGTCTCCATGCTTCGGAGGGCACGTAAAAAGTGGGTCCCGGCCGCTATCAACTGACATCATTCGGCTTGAAAACTTATTTTCTTACTAGTCCTCTTTAATACACGTCCCACTGCTGGGCACGGTTCTCCTATACTGAATGAGAGGGGTTAGGCCTTAGTCCACCACGCTGGCCTAATACGGGTTAGGTTGCCAAAACATTGACACTTGGCTACTAACCATTCCACTAGAATATAAGAAATCAACTGAAATTAAATTTTATTTAAATTTAAACTCATATAAATTTAATATGCATGTTTGCTGTTGAACGCAGGTAAATACCCATAGAGACAAATATAGTAAAATTTATGGCGCAAATTAGCCCAACGTGGGGTGCAATAAATTTACATACGAAACTCATAAGTTAAAACCCTTGGTTTGTTAGTTTACTGCTAGAAATGCTAAAGGTATGAAAATTGTGGGTTGGGTTGACGTTTATTTCGCTGTTAAATTAAAAATTATATTCTACGTAACTAGCGGCGTAATTTTTATCATAATTTGGCTTTTGAGTTCATCTCTTAGCCTCCGAGTTGCAGTTGGCGAGTAGCCAGCTGTGAAACGAGAGGTTGTAGGTTCGATTCCCGCAACGAGGCAAAAATGTTTGTATAATCCACAAATATTTGTTTCGGATCTGGGTCTTTTCTCCCTAAAAGGATTAACGTCAGGCAAGCGCCCGGTCGTAAAAACTACAAGTCAAATCTTTTCGTAACATGTGTAAAAAAAATATGTTGCGCTGACCTCACTAAGGGCAGGTGGAAGAAGCCTATGGGCCTAATCAAACCGAGAAAAAAACCAGCGGAGATTCTAAATTCGCGGGTATACCTCTTTGTTTTCTTTTTGTATGTATGATTATGCATATTTTTCCAGGGTAATCGTTATCATTCTTCCTTTATTCGATACGACGTAAATCGATGTCGGTCTTATTCAAATTTTTTAAATACTTTTTTTATTGGACCACATCGCAGCTAAAGTATCGATTAGAATTTTTTCAAACAAAATCGGTCCACAATTAGCGGAGAATTCGATGTACATAAATAAAAAACAAAAAAAATATACGCGCCGAATTGGGAACCACCTTTTTAAGTCGATTAAAAGTTATTATCAAGGACATAGAGGAGGAAATATTATTATTCGTATATGTTGGTTCATCATCAAAGTTATGAACGTCAAAGTAAACCAAGTCCAAACGCGTCTAAAATCACATCCAGTACAGCATATTATCGTTGTTGAAACCTGAAGTTAATCACGTGCTTACTGTGCGAGCCATATTGCAGTTTCGGCGTCGCCGGAGCATTTTCCTACGTGGCGACTGACGCAATATGGCCTCCCGAACACGGGCGATATTGACGCGAAAACGTTTGACTAACTTTCATAGTTTACACAACACGGTGCCTATTAACGTATCGCCATTATAAACGACAAGTTTGATATTTCAAGTAGTGATCAAAGCTACATATTTGGTTTTTGAATATGTTCAGCTGGCCAATTCTCGTAGTTTTAAATGTTCAAAATATAATGCTACTGCTAATGCTAGGTGCATTTGACGTTGATTATTGGTTTAAGAGAATGCCATTTGTAACTTTCTTGACGCTGAGACTAGATCGGAATGATATTTTGAACATTTAAAATTACGAGAATTGGCCTTCTGGTATTTGGGAAATTATTATTAATTGTAGAGGACTTTGAAGATCATTTCGATATAATACAGAATCCATATATGGATAGTTTATTGGGTGGTAAGTCCCTCGTATGCGCGAGGCCATCTGGGTTAGTACCACCGCTTTGTCTTTTTGAAGCCAGTGATATCACTGGGCATTATGAGGTTTTTTTTATAGGACAGGCCGACAACGAGAAAGTGGGTCATCTGATGGGAAATGATCTCCACCGTCCATGTACACCTACAATACCAAAAGAATCATGGACGCGTTGCCAACCTTAAAGGAAATGGATAATTTAGGGCAATGCCTTAATTAACCCTTTTCTTTAAGGTTTCCCATAGGAAGGGCCCCTCCCTGTCTATATTTTTTCTAATTTGGGCCTCTGGATATCTCACTCACCGTACCAAACGCAGCAGCAAGCTGCTACTTTAGGCCAGTTTTCTGTGAGACAGTGGTAACCACCAGGACGAGCTGGCCCATTCATGCTATAGACAAAACTGTCGACAGCGTGTCTCTACTACTTAAAAATAATGTACTGTTATGTGTGTAAATTCTTCTGTTTATGGGCAGGCGTGGCGATTGCCATCAGGCGAGAACCTAGCTCGTTTCATCATTCGAAAATGAAATTTAATAAAAAAATGGATAAAATTACATAATTCATGAAAATAGTGGGTAGTAAGTTTCTCATATAGGTACTCATACTTTTAGGTACCACCGCTTTGTTTATTTCTGTCATCAAGCAGGTAGGCAGGTATAAGCAATGTTGTATTATGGTAAGACATTGAAACCAATTAAATTATTTGTCATTATAAAGCTTATTACTTATATCTCGAGATGACGAAAGCAATGCAGTGCCATGCAGTATTTTGTTATTCAAAATTCTAAGTGGTAGTTCTTATGTTTATTATCAGACGGGTGACTTGCTCGTCTCGGTATTACGTTGTATAAAAACGTATATGTATTCTAAGTTATCACCAATAGAAATTAATTTAACAGCAAAATTATTTAATACGTGTATTTTTTATGACACATAATTGGAAATATTATTCCGAGGATTGGCAATAAAAGAAGTTTTGGCAGTATTTTTTCAGCATTTAAAGCAAGTCTCGTATTTTTCTACTTCTCCACAATGTCATGTACCTATTCACCAATTTTGATATTTTATCGTTTGCAATAAAGGAGAAGATTTACGAGGTTTTAACGCCCTTCGAAGTTCAAGATTTTGTCTGTAAAGTTTTGTAGGTTCTATTTGTTAGAATAATATCTCGCGTTACTGTTGATGTTCAAAAATAATAAAGGGTAATCATTTTCGCGTGTTGGTTTAACTAGTTATTACTAAGGGCTCATTTAAATCCAACATTGTTGATTGCAAATTATTTAATCAATTTTTTATTTAAACTTATTAAGTATTTTATAATCTCCCGCAATTTTTTTATTTTTTTTATTAGCTTGAATGATGAGACGAGGTCGGTCGCCTGATGTTAAGCGCCACGCCTGTTTCTACACAGAAGCAACGTCACACAGAACTTTCAATTACAAAGCACTGCATGTCGCTGGATTGCGCTTGTCACCCCGAGACATAAGTTATCAAGTCTCATAATTCCCAGTAATTCAACTGGCTTCAACTTCCTTCAAATCATGCTTACACACTGCTGCTTGGCTGCAGAAATAGACAAAGCGGTGGTACTAACCCAGACGGCCTCTCGCATACGACGGTCCTACCAACTTGTAGGCTACATTACATTATTCAAATTAGTACTTTAACACTTTTAAACCATCAAAAGGCAATATGTGGAAAGCGCGTTCAGCTTGTGCCGACTGCTTACTCAGAAAACAGCAAATAACGTTCAGTTAACACTGCCTCGAATATTACTATATTCAGTTTCACAGTTTCTCGCATGCGAACATTTTATATATCTGCAACAAAAATACACGACGTTCAAATTAATATAAAATTATCATCCTCCAAATTGAATCAAATAATTCAACTGTTTACGAATATTATATAAAAAAATCGGACAAATGTGAGTTGGTATCAAACACCGAGGGTTCCGTACCCACAACTTGAAATAATTAACTTGGATGCATATTTTACTATATTATTATGTTAAATGATGTATGTATGCCATGTAACACATATTCTGTGAAAAGTTCAGCTGGCTGCCTATTATGATTCAAAAGGTAGAGCCTTTTTAAGGGCAGGATAGACAGACGACATAGGCTTATGGCTGTTCCCAATATTCTGTATACCCATAGATAAGATAAGATTTGCTTACTGGCAGTAAATTTTTGACCCATTTTATTTGGAAGATATGTCAAAACACTATCGATAGTAAGCAAATCTATCTTTAAATTGAAAATAGCGAACGGCCATCAGTAAAATTGGGTACACAATCTTAAATAGTTCCATTTTTAAACATACTTCAAACAAAAAAGGAAGAGGTTATCAATTCGACGCGTTTTTTAAGACTTCAAAACAAAACCAAAAGATTGTCTCTTTTCCTATAAACTCTACAAGAAATAAGTTGTTAAGAAAATAAACAAAACTAATTTCAAAGTGCACTTTGTTATGTTAAGAATGAGATATACAAGCGTCGTTTTCCTGTTTTATGTTCCCCTAAAGGACTTATCTCGGGAAACGTTACTGCCTGATATAATTATCTTTAGATTGCAAATCTTTCCTTGGCGGAATAATATGTGTTTACAGAGTTAAACTGGCAAAGGTAAACAAGGTATTATAAATTCCAAAAGAGATATCATAAAATCTTTAATACATATTACTTCGGTACTCGGTAGCATAGTTGTAATGCTTACAGCGTACCCGGTGCGACTCATATGCTTAGGTCTCGCTTTGATCCCCGGGTCGGGTAAAAGTGATACTGGGTTTTTCTGTTACAAAATGCTTAGTATAAGCCCGGAGTGTGGGGTTGTGCCCGGCATGGCTATAGGCTCGCCCCTATCACTTCATGAGATGGATATAAGACCGACGAAGTGTGGGTGTTCTGGTCACACCTCTGCCTACCCCTTCGGGGACTACAGCTTCGAGTGCGTATCTATGCATGTAGTCTTACACTAGAGAGTATTTAACAAAAATAATTTATTATATCTAAATGGCTGATCAGAATTGGTTTTGACATAGCTAAGAACTATTTTGAATAAATCTTTATTTTGAATAAATCTACTTTAAATATAAAAAAATAATTAGGTAAATAATTTATATTGGTGGAGATATTACGTTAAATACAAAAAATTAATTAATCAAATTTGAGTCTGTGCTGTTTTCATTGCGTTATTTTGTGTAGGAATCTATGTTGGTCATTTGACCAAGGAACTTTATAAATATTTGCATTTACATTTTCTCGCAAAGGCAGTGCAATAATATCGGAACAGCCACACGTATCTAGTCACATTAAACCAAGGCGCTTCAATGCCTTTTAGAGGACGATATTGGTGCAGTAGCGCGTCTAATGTCAGTTTCAAGTTAATACGGTCTCTCAGCTCAACAACTTGCACCTTGCGTACAACCAGAATAAACGGCTGGACGTGATTTTCTAAGTACATACACTTTGTACTGACTCGGTGGCGCAGTTGTAATGCGTACACGGTACGACTGTTGTGCTAAGGTCGGCCGGCAAATGAGCAAGTGGGTCACCTGATGGTAAGTGATCTCCACCGCCCATGTACGCCCACTTTACGCCGGTTTTCTGTGAGACAGTGGTAATGACCCGGACGAGCCGGCCCATACATGCTGCACACAAAAGTGTCTACAGCGTGGCTCTACCACTCATAAAAAAGTGATATTGGGTTTTTCTATCTCCGAAATGCTTAGTATCAGCCCGGAGTCTGGAATTGTGCCCGGTATTACGATAGGCTCACCCCCTATCACACCATGGGATGGAAATAAGCTCGGTGAAATATGGGTGTACTGGTTACATGGAAAATCTCAATATAAATTTTACCCGACCCGGGGATCGTACCCGAGACTGCACAGCGGTCGTACCGCATATGCACTACGCGCCACCGAGAAAGTAAATAATAAATGTTTTTAAAAAACAGATATTCTGCTCTATATATAGTTCCACTGTCCTAGAGAAGGGCTCGATCATAGGGCATATATCTCTGACTTTTTAATTAAATTGATTATTATTATCAGTAGCTTTAACTGTTAAGGAAAATATACCTACTTTTTGATTAGGTTGAATGACGAGACAAGCAGGTTGCTCGCCCGATGGTAAGCGCCACGCCTGTCCATAAATAGAAGCATCGCAACACAGAACTTTGAATTATAAAGCACTACATGGCATTGGACTGCGCTCGTCCCCTGAGACATGAATGTTAAGTTTCTTAATGCCCAGTAATTTCACTGGCTTCAATGCCCTTCAAACTGAAACACAACAGTACTTAGTGGTTACACACATCTGTTTGGCAGCAAAAATAGAAACCAGAACTAAACCAGACGGTCTCTCGCATACGAGGGACATACCACCTAGTCTGGAATTTGCATACATGCATTATTCGAAGAGTTTTGAACATGTGTGAAGTTTCCATTCCGAATTAGGCCAACGTAGTAGATATAGGCCTATCACCAACGTATAGGAAGCAATAAATATGATAATATATGCTTTTTCTGTGACAACGGTAACATCGAGGCGGCCCATTTATGCTGTAGACAAAACTGTCTATATTTTCGATTTAGCACTTAAATTTGATAAAAGACAGGCATTTATTAGGTTTTCTAAAATTGGCAGCATAATTGTATAATAACATACATACATACATACGCATTCACGTCTGTTATCCCCGAAGAGGTAGGCAGAGGTGTAAGCAGTACACCCACATTTCGCCGAGCGTATCTCCGTCCCACGATGTGATAGGGGGCGAGCCTATCGCCATACCAGGCACAAATTCCAGTCTCCGAGCTGATACTGAGCAATTCGTAATAGAAAAACCCAATACCACTTTACCCGACCCGGGGATCGAACCCAAGACCTCAGCGTTGGACTCAATCGTGACGCGTACGCATTAGAACTGCGCCACCGAGGCAGTCAAATAACATCATTATCTTATTCAATTTTAATTGGGGTCTTTAAAACTCTACTTCGGTTAATAAATTCTTTAGTCATATATGACACGGTGACATTGAACTACTGAATACAATTAACGTAAATCAGTTATATTTCATCAATATAATTGACCGGGACTGAACCCGGAACTATGTTGTATAGGCAACGTTTCTGGCCCTAATCAAATCAATAAGTATGTTTCTCTATTTTTGGTGGCGCCATATTAAGATGATGCCAAATCATTAACATTGTTCACGAACTTCATCTACGGATATAACAAATGACAACATCTTTATAATTATGGTGTAGATTAATGACGCGTCTTAGCGCGAGTCGAGCCACGAATGTTTGCCAGATCATATTTGCTAAATAGCGGAACTTGAATTAAAAATAGGCGAGACCAGACAAAAAAGCAGGACTTTAAAAATGCGCAACAATGATGAAAATATTTTATGGAAGAAACATAAAAATAATAATTAAAATTAATAATGTGCAGTAAGTACTCTTTATTTCAAAAGGTTTTTTTCTTCATTTTTAAATATTGCATACATTGACTCATACTACGATCCTTGCATACCTCTAATATTACATTTCTAAAAAAAATAAAACTTAAAAATATAAAAGTATCACCCTCCAATGGCGAGGCCTAGGACCCAAGCCACTGGTAGTTAGGACCTCAGAGTGAGGAACCTCCTCACAATGCGTGCCGTGTCAAATAACACTGCTTTCTGAATCTAATAATATTATTAATACATTTTTTTATTTATAGCGTTGCTGTGCGTAGAATAATATATCACAAAAAATATTAATAATACTAATGGATTACTTTATATGACATTCAAGACTGAAGATTAAATTAATGATGCCCTTTGCAGAACAAACTATTGTTCTTCTTTCTTTCTTTTCTTTCTACGTGGCGTTATCCAGGCAATTGCCAGGGTCCGCCTTCCCACTAAGACGCCTCCACTTCGCCCGATCTTGAGCATCCTCCGCAGTAAGACCGTTGGCTCTCATATCTGCCTCTAATACGACAAACCAGCGTTTTTTGGGCCGTCCGCGGGATCGTATTCCTGGTACGTTCTTGCACAGGCACTTGCAACCGACGTACTTCTGTGTTTTCCTCCAAACGTGACCAAAAGTTTCCTGAAGTTTATCTTCCTCGTCGCAGACACCCAGGCTGCTAGAATAGACTATTGTAATCTCCCTAAATGTTTTATTAACGTGGGTTGCTTAAATTACCTATAAAAAAGCGGTACTCTCAGCGTCCCGCCCAGAGTGCTGACGCGTCGTTTAACTGCACCATTCTTTTGTTAAACACTTGTTATAAAATACCCAAATTGAGTGATGTCAGTATGTAAACAAGACATTTCTTTTCATTAAACCAATTTATATAATAGGACTCGTTCCGCAGCGCCTAAAATGTAACCGGTCTAATTAAATATGAATGATAACAGTATCATGTGTTTGTCGTTAGGATTATGCAGAAAAATCATATAATGATTTTTTGGCATAAATTTAACTAATTTAATTCTAACTCAATATAATTGTTTTTTTATTAACTTGAATGATATGACGAGCAAGCCGCTCGCCTGATGGTAAGAGCCACGCCTGCCCATAAACAGAAGCAACACCACACAGAACTCTGAATTACAAAGTACTGCATGGCACTGAACTGCGCTTGTCACCTCTAGTCAAAAAATGTCATGTCGCCTTATTCACAGTAATATCAACCAAGGAACCAAGTTGTCTCGTCCTATAATAGATAGATGACACTTTATTGTACACCATGCAAAATATTACAGTAAAGAAAAACAAAATTATAAATGTAACAATAGGCGGTCTTATCGCTAAAAGCGAGCTCTACCAGACAACCTTTCGATGGAGAAGATTTTAGAGAATCTAATCATCAGAGTGTACCTTGAGCAGGTGATTGGCATTCGACCTAAGATGTTAATATAAATATATAAAATACCAAATCGTTAGTATTAGAATTCAATCCACAAAGTGTTATTTTTTTGACATCTATTTAGTAATACCAAATATCCACATCCGTAATATTGACTTTTGAGCATCGAAACAAGATAACTAGAACGATAACTCTCATTAATCTGCCAAAAATACGGCTCTACTTACTCACACATGCAAAAGTATACGTGACACTCATACACACAACAAAAATTAATGAACGTTCAAAATCAACTTTATTTCATAAAAGTTAATGTCTAAATATTAAATTTCTAAATCGAGATACGACGTTCTGCACCGCGCAATAAAATAGACGTACGAGCACTAAGTGTCAACTAGAGATCATGTATCATTTTTTATGAATTGATGATTGAACGATCTACACAGACTTATAGCCCCGCCCCCTAGTACAGAGTTTAGGTGAGGTCATTTTTTGCTTGAGTTACGTTTCTTGTCATCTTATTTCGATGCTTTTGACATTACCAATCAAGTGACAAGCTCTCTTTTTATAATATTCAAATAGAATATTATTATTCAGGCGAGTGCACTGGTGCATGTTAAAGCGCTTTATCTGTACACATATCAGTGGATTTAGGTTTACAGTAGTAAAATCGTTTTGCGATTGTACGACCGATGGAAAGCCGGAGCGCATGCGAACCATCCCTTATCGATAGTCTATATATAAAATAATTTTATGACTCAACTACGGAGCTTTTGTTTTATCGAAAATAATAAAGGTTATCGCTATTTGTATCGGAAAAGTTGAAATAAATTTTGATTGAAGGTCGGCTATCAAACTCGCATTTCATGCTTGCCAATTTATCTTGAATCATTTTCCGTATAAGCCTCCCTCGGATGGGGTAAGGATTTCGGGTCATCGACTCAATTATTAACCCAGGATTGTAATATGAATAAAAATGTAAGTGCGTAATTTTTTCTTAATTTTTTCCTTTAATGCATATTCCTTTTATAGCATAGGGCGAAAACAAGCAAGTGTGTCACCTGATGGTAGGTGATCTTCACCGCCCATACACGCCCAGGTACAGTACCAGAAGAATCATGGGTGCGTTGCCGGCCTTATAAGAAAGGGATAGTTAAGGAATTGGGAAGAGGAGGGATTTGAGCCTCGAGATATCTCACTCACCATTAAAACGCGCTACTTTACGTCAATGTTCTGTGAAATAGTGATAACGAAGCGGTTGAGTCGACTCATTCACACTGTAGACAAAACTGTCTACAGCGTGGCTCTGCTGACAATATATAGTAAATATTTATGTAATTTATTTATTTTTCCTAACTTTATATTTAAATATAATAAATGCATTGTGTCAGAACCAGACTGACCTTGCAATCTGGTTTTTTTTTTGGTAATGGTATTAACGTTGCGGATGTACACCTGGCATGTCGCTTCGGTTATACTTTGTTTTAAATCGTTTAAAACAAAGTCTCTGTTCGCATAAACAGAAGCAACACAGACACACAGAATTTTGAATTACAAAGCACTGTATGGCACTGAGACAGTCAGACCGACACATTGGATTTTAAGGCTCATAATGCCCAGTAATTTCACTGGCTACAATGTCCTGCAAACCGGAACACAACCGTGCTTACACACTGCTGCTTGGGGACAGAAATAGACAAAGCGTTGGGACCAACCCAGACGTCCCCCCGCATACGAGGGACACACCACCTTGTTTAATGATGTTTAAGGGTAATTCTATATCATGAACTGAGTAAGTCAAATTTACGGCTTAATCTTTATGTTTCGAGGTGACTGGCGTAGTTCAGTGCCTCACAGTGGTTTATTTATCAAAGTTAAAATATAATAATAATATAGATACATAGTCCTGACCCCACACTAGGTAAAACTGTATCGTGGGTATCAGGAACTACGAGGGACTTGCGGTCCCACAACACCTAGACCCGAAACAAATTTTTGTGGATCACACTAACATTTATCTCAGTGCGGGAGTCGAACCCACGGCTACTCGCCCGCTGCGCCACAGAGGCTGTCAAAAGTTCTATTTGGTACTGCAACTGTTTTGAGCAGACGTTGCGCCTGCTACGAAACGAAGAACCTATTCGTCTCGTTACGCACTAGTATTAAAAAACGAATTTATAGTAAGAGTATTATACATTTTCTTTCAAGTATGGAAAAGAAAAGCAAAAAGATGTTTTGCCAACAAAGTTCCGTTGAAAAATATTAAACAACTTTTTAATAACCAAAGCGAAACCTCAGCTGGTTAGAAATAAATTGTAGCACTCAAATTTAGGTTTTATAAAAGGGAAAGGAAAAGCCTAAAATTTAAGCCTAATGTCCCGGCGGGCCAACAAAAACAGATTTAAATAATTTTTCGATGTTTTTAAATGATCCATTTCTGGTAGATGAATAACTTGCAATATTATATTGCTTTAAGTTTATTGTTTTAGTTGAATAACTTTTTTATAGAATTGGCCGGTAAACGTGTTAGTGGGCCAACTGAGGGTAAGTTATCTCCGACGCCCATGTACGCCCACAGTACTAAAAAAAATATGAACGTTAAAGGATTGGAAGCGGCACCCACCTATCGCTAAGCTTATTTTCGTCTCATGATGTGATAGCAGGCGAGTCTATTGCCATACTGGTATGGTTTTTGTATCTGGATACAAAAACTAGATTACAATTTTTGATTACCCAACCTGGGATTTGAACCCAAAGCCTCATGGTTTTCAGAAGAAGTAGTCTTCCACTTATAGAATAATAAGGCGATAATACACCTTATTTTGTACACTTGTAAGTAATTATCATTTTACTAGTCGACAGACTATACAGACGCAATAAAAGAAAAAAAAATATGCAAAAATAATCTACAATATTTGAATTTAAAATGGAACTCGTTACTGGCTCTAAGTTACAAAAGGTTTATCCGAAGAATACAAAGTGCATCGGAATTTGCAAGCGTAGTTAAAATACGCTCGGTTGTTTTGTCGGGCACGTTTTCCCCCAGTGTATAACAATCTTTAGTGCAATCGTTCAACCGTATACTGCCAATATAGTAAATATTGTTTTGGTATTTCGCAAACATAAATAGAAATGTAGCTTAGGTGGTTTGGTCACGTTTTGAGAATAAGGAGTACGTCGATCACAAATGCCAGTGCCAGGTCGTACTACGGGTACGATCTCGCGGACGGCTCATAAAGCATTTTTTATAGCACAGGCCGACAAACGAGCAAGTGGGTCACCTGATGTTAAATGATCTCCACCGCCCATGTAACCCCATAATACAAAAAAAACATAGGCGCGTTGCCGATCTTAAAGGAAAGAGGTAATTAAAGGATTGTAAAAGGGAGGATTTGGGCCTCTGGATATCTCACTCACCATACGAAAGGCAGCAGCTAGCCGCTACTTTGCGTCGATTTCCTGTGAGACAGTGGTAACGACTCGGTCAAGCCGGCCCCATTCATGTTATAGATAAAACTATCTTATACCACTCAGCATTGGATTACTCAGCTCAGCATTGGATTACTACTTAGCTCACATACCCGCCACTAACTCCTGTGTACCAGAATCACCAATGGCACGCACCTCGAGCACTGAAGCTCGGCGAGTCTGAAAATGCTAAATTGTCTTTGTCCTGCGACGAAATTAATCAAATAGAGAGTTAAGGAGGAGTTGGAAATTAATATTGCATTAGCAAGTATAGGGCGAAATGGCAGCACCTAATGTGGCAGGTCCCTGTATGTGAGAGACGGCGGGTTGGTACCACCACTTTATCTATTTCTGCCGCAAAGCAGCAGTGTGTAAGCACCGTTGTTTCGGTTTGAACATTGAAGCCAGTGAAGTTATTGGGCATTATGAGATTTAACGATGTTATGTATCGTGGTGACGAGCGCAGTCCGGTGCAATGCAGTGCTTTACAATTCAAGCCTCTGAGTGGTGTTGCGTCTCGTATTTTTTATATTATATTTTTAAACAGCAGGGTGATGAGCGCAATGCAGTGCCATCGGTTACTTTGTAATCATTACACGAACGATCTACTTGTCTTATCAATCAGGCATCATAAGAAAAGGCCTTACCTTCAACACTAACGACTCTTTTTGTTGGTTATCAATTCTCATCCGACAATGATAGACTTCATATTTATTTAATTGACTTCGAAAAAGGAGAAGGTTCTCAAGTCGGCGTTTTTTGTATGTACATCGATTTCTCCGCCATTATTTTTCACTTTTCAGTGTTTATATTTTTTTACATCTACAAGTGAAATTAAGAGAATTGTAATTCAGTAGAAATAAGATGTTATCTTTAACGTAGTATTAATTAAAATATGAATAGAAGTATAATTGTCTAATACTTTGTTATAATATATCAAATATTTTATCACTATCGCTTTATGTTTATAAAATCTTAGCCCTTGCCTTACGTTATTATTGAAATGTTATCTACCAAATATGTATTCCGGGAACTTCTAATCAACTAATTAAGATAATGTTTTGTTACGAAGAATTCTATTAAAAAGAACTCATTGTAGTAAATAGGAATAACGTCAGTCAAATTGACTCGTGGCCGCGGGTGTTATCAAAGCATCAAGTTGATAAAATAACAATACTAGCTCTGTATTATTCTCGTCCCACTTCTGAGTGCGGGTCTCCTCTACTGATGTCAACCATGCTGGTCTAATGCGAATTGGCAGACTCCTTATTCGATTTCTTATGTTTTGTTTACACATTCACTAAAATATAATTAAACCGAGTGGTACGAGTGGCAGAGACATGCTGTAGACAATTTTGTCTACAGCATAAATAGGCCGGCTCGTCCGGGTCGTTACCACTGTCTCATCATCATAGAAAACCGACGTAAAGTAGCAGCTTGCTGCTGCGTTTCGTACGGTGAGCGAGATATCCAGAGGCCCAAATCCCCCTCCCCTTCCCAATCCCAATTATTCCTTTCCTTTAAGGTCGGCAACGCGCCCATGACCCTTTTGGTATTGTGGGCGTACATGGGCGGTGGAGATCACTTACTATCAGATGATCCACTTGCTCGTTTGCCGGCGTATGCAATTTAAAAAAAAAGCGCGCTTAAAATCCATACAAATTAGTTTCAATCAAACTTCACATATTCTCGAAATTCTTATGGAGAACTTCTCAGGTTTACATGATCCTCACGATGTTTCTTTCACCGTTAGAGCAAACAGTAAATAATTAACAAGGAATACACACGTAACTTAGTAAAGTCAGAGACGTATGCCTATTTGCGAGTGTTATGAGAGAAAGGATGCTTACTTTTGTCCAATTTTCCAACAAAATTACAATTAAAAATATCTATTGAAATAAAATTAAATTATACGGCTATTATAGCGGTTTAATTTTATTTAGTCCCGACGTTTCAAATATTTTCAGTATTCGTGGTCACGGGAGAGACAATTGCGATACTGATTTTAGTATCAATTAGTTTTATTTCAATGTGTAATATTCGTATAAACATAAGAAATCACTATAAAAATATCTACTGTAGCATTGGGCGTTTTCGGGCGAGTAAATTTCTGAATAATCAAAGACTCTAAGAATAACTAACTTTTCATCAGTTTTGTATCATCTGTATTTGCAATTTAAAATTCAGCTAATAAAGTAATAATATCAATAGCCAAACTGACAGTACTATACGACTATGAGTTCGTTAGACTTTATGCTAAGTGTCTAACTTTGCTACTTAGTAATTTATTCTCCCAAAAACGCCCAATAACTTGATGAGAAATACAACAAAGTCCCGAAGAAATTGCTTTATAAAAGGCTAAAAACAGAATAACAGCACATTTAAACTCTCTTTGGTCCGAAAAGGGAATTCTCGTTTGTATATGGAGGTAGAACAAAACGTAACACTATTTAATGGTTGTTTAACAGGTTTCGCTGAATACAGCCGTTGTTTCCGAGGCACACACGTTGCAATTGCGCCGTAAATTATTGCATTTCTCTACGGAGATACCGCCAATTAAACCAGTCGTTTTGATGTCTGATCTCATAAGTTGAGCTGCTCTAACTCTATTCCAAATGAATTGTATTATCGTAGTGCAAATATTGTAAATTAATTTTGAAAAGAGCAACGTTAGAGTTTTTGTCCGTTCTTCTGTTACGAAACAGCATTCTGAACTGGCGGTAGAGTTAAAATTTGACTGAATCTAAATGATGTATATCATTTTAACTTCCCCGGATGTCTGAGCATTCATTGTGTATTTTATACTAATGCGTAAAAACCGAACAGTATTTCGTTCCTGTATGTACTATAGGTATGTTCTGTATGTTCAAACATTAAGCATTCTGTTAGAGCATAGAGCATACAGAATAATTAATTTTGTTAAAACACATAAGCTAAATTTGTGGTATGACCTGTGGAGCCTGTGGGTCGGATGAATACTAAGTGATTTGGATAGGTACGGTAGATCATTCTGAAGGAGGATGGTTTATATAATTATACAGATTAATTAACAAGAAACTTGAGCTTATAATATATGATATGCTTTAATTTTTTAATATGGCTCTTGGTAAATACGTGCCCACAAACTATAGCAATACCACTAAGTAGGTACTTTAGTTTATAGATTGCTAGCTTCTGCTCGCGGCTCCGCCGCTTCTTTTTCCGGGACTAAAAGTCGTATAAGCCTTAATCCAGGTCATGGTCTACCTGTGTTCCTGTGTCTAATTTTATCCAAATCTGTTAAGCCGTTAAGGCATGATGGTAGGATAGTATGAAATAGGATTTTAAAACTGCATGACCTACTGAGACACAAGATATTAAAGGTATGATTCAGAACTAGGCGGCAGACCGCAGACTGCACCACCACTGCCGCCAACGCTAAACACAGACGGCAACTCTGTTGCAATATGCGGTTTTGTCGTTACCGCTCGCAATAGCAGCCCGCAGGTGCTTAAAAGTGAGGTTTTTCTGTAGTAGTGCAGTACTGCCTGTAGTATTCCGTGTTTGTAGCTGGGCTCCTCCACATCTACGCCCCTACAGGTCGCACGATACTCGTGTGAACACGTAAATATATATATATATACACTCAGTTACGGGTACCTCGCCCGTCGGAAGAGAACTGCGCTCCCGTAGTGGCGAGATTATTTATAAGGTGGCATCTGACGTAGATGTCATCCTTATTCTTGGGCATTGGTGCTATGGAATTACTAACTTTGATTGTTTTTAAAAATAAAGGCACCACTGTCAGTAACTGTCAAAACCGGACCACCATTTTCTATTAACATCTGCATCAGTACTGATGTACTGTCAGTCAACTCAGGCTTAAGTAGTAAGTACGTACTTTTTCTAGTCCTGGCACGGCATAGTAAGTACAGTGCAGTCCATATATAATGTCGACCATTGGTATACGCAGCGTCCTTCGATGATCATCAGGATCATGTCTGAAGATACAAGGCACTGACTGACTCAGAAACATGACATGTCAACGAGCCACTAATGGTTTTTTACCATGTGTACAGTGGCCCCTATTGAATTTGGTATGAATATATATCACACACACTTGTCTACAGAACGAATGGGCCGGCTCTCCCGGGTAGTTACCACTGTCTAACAAAAAATCGACGTAAAGTAGCAGCTCGCTGATGCGTTTCGTATGGCGAGTGAGATATCCGGAGGCCTAAATCCCCCTCCCCCTCCCAATCCCTTAATTATCCCTTTCCGTAAAGGTTGGCAACGCGCCCATAATTCTTTTGGTATTGTGGGCGTACATGGGCGGTGGAGATCACTTACCATCAGGTGACCCACTGGATCGTTCCGGCCTATGATATAAAAAAATATATCAGGTAAGTGGTAGTATCATATTTTAAATTTACAATTGGCTTTATACAAAGATATAATTTACAATGTCCCGGTATAATTTTAGGCATTTTAATTAATACTGTACTACAAAGTAAAACTCATTAAGTCTTTTATTACTTGAAAATAAAAAAATGAACCATGAACACAAAGCGGTGGTATAAAATTTTAAATGTTCTTTTAAATGAAGATGTTTGATCTAAGTAATAGCTTTTTAATAACTTGATAACTAGTTATTAATGTGGTTTTCAAAGGCCGGCCCATGAACGCCCACAATACCAGAAGAATCATAGACGTGTTGCCGAACTTAAAGGAAATGAATAATTTAGGCATTGGGAAGGAAGTGGAAGGATTTCGGGCCACTGGATATTTCATTCACTACGAAACGCAGCAGAAAGCCTCTACTTTGCATCGGTTTTCTGTGAGACGGTGGTAGCAATTCAACAAGTCGGCCCAATCATGCTGTAGACATAACTGTTTAAAGCGTGACTATAGAGTCAGACTGTAAAGTCAGTAGCGGTCAGAAGATTTTTTTTTATTAGCTTGGATGACGAGACGAGTAGATCGCTCGCTTGATGGTAAGCGCCACACTTACCCATAAACAGAAGCAAAACCATGTTCCGATAACCTATCTAAATGCTGTCAAACAGTTTTACCTGAGCTGTCAAGCCAAGCGTCACGCATTGTACTTCAATTATCGCTTTTACGCAAAGCGTGCAACGTTAATGCACAAGACTAGGGGATATGGAAGCATCTAAGTAGGAAGATGGACTCCGGAGTCCATAGGGTCAGAAATTAGCCAGGATAGCATCAGCTAAAAAGAAAGAATGATGCACATGACACGACACGCCCCTTTTTTATAAGCTTCAATGACACGTCTGCACATTTACAGAAGCAACACCACAAAGACCTTTGAATTACACAGCACTGCATGGCACTAGACTACGCTCGTCACCCCGAACATCTTAATGTTAAATTTTATAATGCCCAGTAATTTCACTGGCTTCAATATCCTTCAAACTGGAACACAACTGTGCTTACACTCTATTGCTTGGAGGTAGAAATAGACAAATCGGTGGTATCACCCAGACGGCCTATCACATACTAGAGACCTTGAAAAAACATCTTTATTTCTTTTAATAAATAAATTATGAAACTATCTATTATATCAGTTTAAACCTATTTGCGTAACAGGAAAACTTTCCAGCGGTCCCTCGGCGCTTTAAATAAATTTCGCCTTCGCATTAATATTCATCGATTCCGATCTTAAATTTTCATCCTAGCTACCACCCCGAACGTCAGTAGTGAACGAATGAATTGAACGTTGTATTAGTACGTTCATTTGTTCGATCGGTTTTCTCTGTCCTCGTGTTTTACGATTTACTACGAATATGCAAACGATGTCAGGGTTTCAGGGCCTTATTCATAAGTTATATTTTATCTTTATTTTACACACATTATACATAATATACGGATTTAATGCCTAAAGTACTGACACCAGTCAGCCTTTAGATGGTGTAGAAAATAAACAAGAAATAATTAATTAAACAAAATCTTAAAACCGACTGCTTAAAATTACATTGAAAAATAAAAAATAACATTAAGTGAAATGACATTATCATCATAGATCTTAACTAAATTTATATCGAACGAAATGTATTTATACAACATTGTATGAGTGGTAGAGCCGCACTGTAGGCAGTTTTGTCTACAGCATAAATGGGCCGCGTCGTTACCACTGTCTCACAGAAAACCGGCGTAAACTAACAGTTTGCTGCTGCATTTCGTAAGGTGAGCGAGATATCCGGAAACCCAAATAGCCCTCCCCTTCCTAATCCTTTTCCTTTCAGGGCGGCAACGCGTTCATGACTATTTTGATATTGTGGGTATACATGGGCGGTGGAGATCACTTACCATCAGGTGAACCATTTCCTCGTTTGCCATCGTGGTCCAATCTGCTGATTAACGGACGAGGCAATGGCGAAACTTGGTTCCCATAGCGGATTGTGGGGGTCAGACGGCGGGTCGCCCCACATACGTGTAATACCAAATCCATTGTCAAATCATGATGGAACGGAGGACCCTGGAATTAAATCGAGATAACACCAGGCACAAAGAAAGTTTTTTTTATATTAGCTTGAGTGACGAAACGAGCAGGTTGGTCGACTGTTTGTAAGCGGCATACCTACCCATAAACAGAAGCCTACATAACTTTGAATTATAAAGCACTGCATGGGTCGTCACCCTAAGCCATAAGATGTTATGTCTCATAATGCCCAGTAATTTTTAGTGGCTTCAATGTACTTCAAACCGGAACACAAGACGCAGTGCTTACACACTGCTGCTTGGCAGACCATGTGAAGCCTATCACACCATGTGCCGGAAATAAGTTTAGCGAAATATAGATGCAGCTTCTAGTTGCACCTCTGCCTACCCCTTCGAGGATAAAAGTGTTAGCATGGAAATATATATGTATGTTTTGTAAACAACGTACAAATCAATTTTAAATGATTTCCCTATGCAACAGATTCCCGTTTATTATTTTACCGTCAGTACACGAAACTCCAAACTTCAGTGTTTTGCATATTTAGATAATACGTCCATTATGAACAACAAATTTATCGATCTATATGAACAATTTTAGGAACAATTAGTGGTAAATATTTTATTGATAATTTGAGCTGAACTTTTATTAAATTGCTTTTATTTAATCGGAATTACATTGGATTGTATTACATTGGAAAAATTAAAATAATACTACATACATACTTACATACGTACTCACGCCTGTAATCCCCGAAGGGGTAGATAGAGGTGTAACCAGTACACCCACATTTCGCCGAGCGTATCTCCGTCCCACGACGTCATAGGGGACGAGCCGATCGCCATACCGGGCACAAATTCCAGATTCCGGTCTGATACTGAGCATTTCGTAATAAAAAAACCCAATACCACTTTACCCAACCCGGGAATCGTACCCGAGACCTCAGCGTTATCCTCAATCGTAACGTGTACGCATTACAACTGCGCCACCGAGGCAGTAATAATAAAATAATACTAGTTCTGTATTATACACGTCCCACTGCTGGACCTGGACCTCCTGTACGTAAAGCATGCATAATGCAATGCCATACGTAATGCATAACCCATGCATTAATCCACCACGCTGGCCTAATACGCGTTGCCAGAATTCGCATATCTTTTATAGAACTTCTCAGGTATGTAGATTTCCTCACGATATTTCCTTTTCGTTAAATCAAGCAACAATTAACAATGAATATACACGTAAATTAGAAAAGTCAGTGGTGCATGTATGCTCTTCGGGCTGGTTTCGAACCTGCGACTTTCGTCTCGACACTCCATGCTATTCCCCGCTTTACTATCGCTGCTACTAATTTATTACTGTTATCACTTATTACTTCATTAGACTTATCTGTGAATACAAGTGGAAGGGGCAAGGGCACAGATAGGGAAATGATTAGGTTTCTATCAAAAATCGCGAATAACATTAATATTGGGCCGCGGATCCGCCCGCGACGGCCCTCAGTAAAAAAAAATGTCTATATTATTATGCAGGTTTTGGTCTACTTGTGCCAAATTTCATCCAAACCCGTTCAGCCGTTAAAGCGTGATTGACTAACAAACATCAAAGATCGCAAAATCACAAACATCCAAACACTAATATTTATAATAATAGTAAGAAGTATGATAATAATATAGGTACGTTATTGCATTTTTTTTCTACGTAAACTATCTCATTGCGGTGCGCATAGATATTATAATGTGTTATGGCGCATTGCGCTTAATTGCAATACGTGAAGGAAGTACGCATACGAATTTTATATACTATACCTCCATAAAAAAAGTAGGAAGCAATGTTGTAAAAAAATCAGTTGTAAAAGCATAGGGTACTACGGAATTGAAAGAACAAAATATGTGAACAGATTTAAATAAAATATGTAATAAGAATTCTAACTACTTCACTTCCGATGTTCATGAGATGCGATGTATGATGATTCGAAGTCGATGGTAAGTGGATAAAAAATTGGTAGTATCATGGCCGTTCCCTATATTCTATTTATAGATACGATTTGCTTACTATCAATAGTATTTTGACAGACCTTCCACAATGTGTCAAAATTTTACTGCCAGTAAGCAAATCAGTCGATAGACAGAATATTGGAAACGGCCATTAATTACTAAATTGCAAAAATAATGTATTAGATTTTAATTGAGTCCAATAAAAATTGTAATGAACCATATAAGACGATAATATTTATGACTCCTAATTATAAGACTACTCTAACTCGTATTATTATGAATTTAACTAACAATAGATATCTAATTTCAAAACATAACCGAAGCTTAACTTTTCGATTTTCGCCTTCCGCAAGTTCTTGCTTCATCTGACTGACAGTGGGTGGTCCATACTACGGTCTATTACGTTTGCAGTGTATACAACGTGTTACAGAAAGGTGTGGTCATATTTTAGGATCATTACATACTTCTACAACCCCTCTAATTCAGTAGAGGAGGCCCGTGCCCAGTAGTGGGACATGTATAATACAGAGCTAGTAGTAAAAAAATAGACTCCATACAGTAAGTATCTATGTACTTGTGGCACTTAATAGTTTCTACCTACCCGCATGCGATAAAGGCGTGAGTGTATGTATACGTAAAAATAAAATAAAATGTTGAATTAATAAAAGCATTTTTTTACAGTTCATATTTTTTTTTTATAAATTATTGTTTATTTATGCTAAAAGCCACGATAGCTCAGAGGGGAGTGGTATGGACTGTCGAGATGATCGTTGTAGGTTCGAAACTAGCCCCAAGAGCATGCACCTCTTACTTTTATAAGAAACGTTGTATTCATTGTTAATTATCGCTGATTTAACGGTGAAGTAAACATCTTGAGAAAACCTGCAACCTGAGAAGTTTTCTATAACACTTTCGAAGGGATGTGAAGTCTGCCAATCCTCAGTAGGCCAGCCTGGTAGACTAAGGCCTAACCCCTTTCATTTAGTAAAGGAGGTCCGTGGCCAGCAGTGGGACATGTATAATACAGGGCTAGTATAGTAATGCTTCATAATAATAATTTCTCGGCTTTCTCGTATATAAGAAGAAATAATCAATTTTGTATTTTTCGTTTTGCCTCTCAGACTGAAGATATGTCTGAAATAAAAAAAAATACAGTCGAATTGAGTACCTCCTCCTTTTTTTTGAAGTCGTTTAACCTGATATGTCATAATCAATTGAATATAGGAAAGTAAATATAAAACAGATACGCATCAAATTAGGAACGTTACACTTTTCGAAAGTCAGTTAAAATATGAGTAAACAATCATATATACATACGCACTCACGCCTGTAATCTCTGAAGAGGTAGGCAGAGGTGTGACCAGTACACCCACATTCCACCGAGCCCATTTCCATCCCATAATGTGATAGCGGGCGTGCCCATCGCCATATCGGGCACAATTCCAGACTCCGGGCTGATACTGAGCATTTTGTAATAGAAAAATCCAATATCACTTTACCCGAACCGGGGATCGAACCCGAGACCTCAGCGTCCGCGTCAGTCGTAACGGGTACGCATTACAACTGCGCCACCGAGGCAGACAACAATCAAGAGAGTAAACAATCAACCATCGCTAAAACTAATATCCAAACTTCCATCCGACCTAAATATAAGCTTAAATTAGATGCCGCTTTAAAATACTAAACAATGTTTCGGGCACTCATTAGTATTCTGCGGTTTACGCTTGTTGACTACAGTCCTTATTAAGCTTATAACACACTATTAGTCCATTCCGGTAGTACAGCGGCGCCGTGACGTGTAATAATACCAATGTACCCTCCCAGGGACAGAATGTACACAAAATTATCGCGTGCACTGCCGTGTGCACCTGTCCTAATGAAATATATAAATAGAGTTGCTAGAGAGGGAATACGATGTGGGACAATTAAAGCTTTGTAAATTAGCTAACGAAATAAGGCAGTGTTTGTGGGTTAAGTTGATTAGTATTAAGGGGATATTGAAGAAGCCAATATGAGCATGGAAGGGTTTATTCATGGCTTCTTCTTTCATCTGACCCTATCGCACTCACAGTGGCCACACAGAATTTTGAATTACAAAACACTGCATAACACTGAACTACGCTCGTCACCCCGAGACATAAGTTGTTAAGTCTCATAATGCCCAGTAAATTCATTGGCGTCAATGTACTTCAAACTTTAACACAACAGGGCTTACCCACAGTTGCTTGGCGGCAGAAATAGACAAAGTGGTGGTACCAATCCAGGCGGCCTTTCGCATACCGAGGGCCTGCCACATTGTGAAAACTTAGTATTGAGAGCGTACATGGTGGAGATCACACACCATCAGGTGACCACCTTGATCGTTTGTCAGCCTATGCTGTATATGATATGTAACAAAACCCCTGTTGGGCGTTTTAACTATGATATCAGAATCCATATTCAAACGTAATGAAATAACTCGCATACGAAAATGAGACTATAAAAATATTTTTATTTATTTTTTATACTTTAATTATTTTATTGTTTGTAAACCGTATTTCGATTGATTACTTCTGCAAGAGCGATGACTCGGAGCTATAGCTAGATAGCAAGTTGCGGCGTCTACGTACATCAAACGCGACGTGTCGCGTGCGCGCCCGGGTTTGTTAATACGTCACATCAGTCAGCTGTTCATTACATTTCAGATGATTTTTTTTTTTTTAAATATCTTCATTTTTGTAAGCTACCTGTGTAAGGACAATATCTCGCTTCTGTTGCTATTGTTTTAATTTAATTATTTTTATTAACCTGTCTATATGTGTATCTTTACGACTTAGAAAGGGTCAACAGGGTTTATTTACATACTGTATAAAAAACCGGTTATTGTGTATATAAGGACATTTAAATCTATAAATAAAACAACATTCGACACCATTTCTTGAAGCAATAATAAGACACAGATATTAAATATTGATAATGTAATTCCGAGAGCAAAAACCTCCCCATTTTATCGCGTAGAAACACTCAATCAGTTACGCGTCTGATAATTCCACTGGATATAAGCTTATTAAATACTCGGTTATTACGTTATAAGCAATCTAAATTACTGAGAAGTAATGATAAAGTATTTTTTTATAGCAGAGGCTGGATGGCGATGAGCAGCGATAGCTCATCGAGAAGTGGTACAGACTGTCGAGACGAATGTCGCAGGTTCGAAGCCCCAAGAGCATACATCTCTTTGATACAAGTTACGTGTGTATTCATTGTTACTTATCACTTGCTTTAACGGTAAAATATACATCGTGAGGAAACCTGCATATAAGAATTTCGAATTTAACGGTTTTAGGTATTTTTTTCTCTAAAGGCCCGTGCCCAGCAGTGGGACATGTATATTGTATAATATACTTGTCATATACATGTATATATATAATATATTGTAGCCCTACACAATAAAATACCTCCTACCAAATATTAAAAAAATAAAGAGTGACAGTTTAAGCGGGTTGGTACGGAAACCTCGGTATGCGAGTGTTTTTTGAAATCATCACGGAATAATAAATTAAATTATGTACGAGTATGTAGTTAAATCATAAACAAAATCTTAAATACAGATGATTCATACGCACTCACGCCTGTAATCCCCGAAGGGGTAGGCAAAGGTGTAACTAGTACACCCACATTTCGCCGAGCGTATCTCCGTCCCACGATGTGATAGGGGGCGAGCCTATCGCCATACCGGGCACAAATTCCAGACTCCGGGCTGATACTGAGCATTTTGTAATAGAAAACCCAATACCACTTTACCCGAACCGGGGATCAAACCTGAGACCTCAACGTTAGCGTACGCATTACAACTGCGCCACCGAGCCAATCAAGACAGATGATTCATTTTTATAATAACCCCTACCGCATTGTTACTATAATATGAGCATCTCTTATAATATGATAAGTTCTCTGAGAACTTCTCAAGCATGTTTAATCATAAGATTATGTTATTAGTTCTCGACAACGTACCAGCAGGAAAATTACAGCGATGCGATGCACTGAGTTGATCAGAGTATTGATGTACGTATAGTTCGTGGTGTTTACCCTTTATTTAATTAATAATTTTGTACTTCAAGATAATATACTAACTAGAACTGTTACAGCTAGTAGTTCAAGGATCATTTCAGATCATATTATTATGTTTAAGGTATACCATTACTTTTTAAGGAACGTGGAATATTTTATTTTGGATTTATACCTAAGACTGGTCACTCGTAGTTGCAATTTAAATGTCCTGTAGAGAGCATCGAGTTTCAGCTCCGATTTTTATCAAATGGTAGTCAGAACGACTGTGGATTTCTGTACAATCATAGATTGTACAGACACGCATTAACACATAATGCGATTCAAATAATAATAAGAATGGGTTTGTGCTATATACATTAAGTTTGTAACTGCTGACTAAGCTTATGAATTGTAATAGCTTCAGAACCATAGTCCAAGTTTGAAATTAATTGAAAAAATATCTCGTAGACTATTTTTAAAATACTACCGACAATGTAAATAGCTCTTTTCAAACACAATCCGAAAACCAATCCGATTGTCGATCGCACAGCAGACTGTGACAAAAGCGTGTGTGCTGATACGTCCTACTTCATATTACATCGGTTGACGTGTCCCTGTCAGACCAATTTGATTTACTATCCGTGTCCAATATTCACAAGGTTCTGCTGAGGATCAATGTAATTTAGGAAGGGGATGTCATGATATCTGGTAGGGGTTTCGTGATTTGTTGCCTCATTGGTTCAGTGATAGCGTAATTAGGCTGAGAAACCTTGAGGTCCTTGGTTCGAATCCCAGGTCGGGCAATCACAATTTATGTTTGAGTTTTCGAAAAATCACCCACGAGTTGCTCAGGATTAAAATTTGTGTCCCTTATGGCGATAGGCTCGATGTGATAGGGGATCACATCATGGGACGGAAATAAATTCTGCTTATCTCTGTTTATCTCTTCTGAAATACAGGCGTAAGGTTATGTTATGAATTCATTTTTTAAATGTTACAAAAATATTTGAATGGTTCGTGTATGTCTGTAAGTAGTTCAAGTTTGTGCCGCTAGATGCCACTGTTATCATAATATATCATTAGAATTCATTATACCCGCAAAATATCTTCATGATTAAATTGATAATCTACCAGAATGCTGAGAGAATATTATGTAGACTATGAAACTAAACAAGAGCAAGCATTGTATTTATTTTAACCGACTTTAAAAATGAAAGAGCATGTTACACTATATCTCCTTCATATACGAACGGATTTTGATATGCTTATTATACAATGGGCGAGGGTCCTCACACATGAGCTTGCTGAAGATATAAGGATGAAGAATAAAAGCTTATCAATGACAGTAAAAAAATCGCGATTCGGATTTTGTGTTGCAGATTTAGCTATTCTTGACCCTAAAACCTTTAAAATAAAAATAAGTTTATTCGTCTTATTGTCAATCATTAGACACACCTTTCTCTGATTGAAGATAAGAAGAAGCAAATCACTATTACATAAAAATCTTGGTTACATTTTCAATAAACTGTTTAAAGACAAATCTGGTAGAAAGGATCAGCACTTTGAACTCTACGTTAAAGCTTAAATCTTGAGCTTGCAACGTTAAGGTCGAAGCTTAAGCCCTTTTAAGTTAAAGTAATTAAATTGATGGATTTTATATCAAACAAATAATGCTTTGAATTATTTTCTCCACTCTGGAAATCTCTCTTGTCTCTCTTCTTCCACCTGCCATTATCCCACTCGCAGTGGGGTCGGCGCAACAAGCTTTTTAACCCATGTTAAATTACAGTTTAAGATTTGCCTTGTAGTTTTTACGACCGGCCATCTGCCTGAAGTCAACCCCTCTGGGGAGAACCCGACACATGATTATTGTGGGTCACGAGCTGGTTTCGAACCTAAGACTTTCATCTCGACAGTCCGTACCACTCCCCGCTGAGCTAACGCTGCTAAACTTGGCAAATTTTATTTATTTACGTGGTAATTTAACAGTTTAAATTTAACTCCTAACACCCATTAATGTTAGGATTTAATTTGTCAAACTGTGAAATTAATTAGGGGTAAGTCAAATGCCTCAATGTCTTTAGTGTGATATATCGAAGCAAAATCTCTTGTTTTAATCAGTTTCAACGCCTACAAAAAATGTACAAATCGTTCGCCATTTGAGGTTATGTTACATAAATCTTATACGTAGTCTTTATTAGAAAGTTATTTTGATTTCTCCTATTTTGGACCCCCGAAAAAAGGAGAATTAAATCGAGAAAGCTAGTTTAATCGAGATTGATCTCAGCTATGTTTCAAGAAGATCTAATGAGCGGTTTAAAAGTTACAAATGCTTTTCTTATTGAAGTCGGGAGATTATAAATATGTACTGACATTAGTTTGCAATATCTGTTAAAGTTTTGGAATATAGAAGAGTATATAGAGATAATAGGTGATAGGTCTCACGTATCCGAAAAGTCGTCTGTGTCGGCACCAACGCCTTGTTCATTTCTGTCGCTAACCGGCAATGTATCACCTTTCTGCCTGGCGTTATCCCGGCTTAATGCCGAGGTCGGCCTTCTCATTATGATTTGCAGTGCATTTGGTGTTATGTGGGGCGACCTGCCGTCTGACCCACTACAACCCGCAACGGGAACCAAGTTTTGCCATGGCTTGGTCCGTTAATCAGCAGAGCATAGGAGAAGAGGTTGGCTTTAGGCCTAAGATGTAATAATTGATGTAAAAAAATATATTCTACCAGTAAATCTCTATATAGTCGAAATATGGCTACTTTTTAGATAGCAATTTACAATTCAGACGGTACGTACAATTAAAATTAAGATAAAGTTTAAAATACAGAGTCAAAAGCTATTTTAAAGTAAAGTGTCAATTTCAAATCAAACGACAGATAATAATGGACGAATTGATTTTATAAAATCTCGATAGGTATTCACAGTCGCCTATTATGCTAAACAAAAGCGTGCCTGACCCTCAAAGTTGCAATGTCGATTGAATTGTCACATTCACCTTGCCATCCATATAATGTCTGACTTTGGATCGCCTCATTACGCACTGAAAGTGAAAATATCTTTAAAGTGTTTAATTATGGTTGACAAGAACCATTTATCATTTAACTTCTATCAGCTATTCAACTGCCTCGGTGGCGCAGTTATAATGCGTACGCGTTACGAGTGAGTCTGACACTGAGGTCTCGATCTCGAGGTCAGGTAAAAGTGATATTAGATTTTCCTATTACGAAATGTACCCCGGAGTCTGGAGTTGTGCCCGGGGTGTAGATAGGCTCGCCTCCTATCACATTATAGGACGGATATACGCTCGGTGAAATATGGGTGTATTAGTTACACCTATGCCTATCCCTTCGAGGATTACAGGCGTGAGTGCATGTGTATATATTTTATCACCTAAGTTTCATGCACCTTGTGCGACCATAGAGCTTTTACACCCGGCAAATGCTTATGTTGACATTTTAGAGAAAATAACTCAAGCCTATACTAAATAGCATTAGATTATTTTTTATGGCTGAGGCCAGCAAACAAGCAATAAGGTTATCTGATATTAGTTTTTTTTAATATCTGTTGTCTACTATTGCTCTTATATTGCAGCACCATTTTTAACTTTTGTTAATGGTCCTTTTATTTTAATGTTCCATTGTTTTTCCTTGTTATGCTCGCTCTGTCCACAAATTTCAGGAATATTTTCCTCTTTTCCTTTTCAGCCATAATTACTTTTTTTTACAATTCACTAGATTCTTAGGTTATAAATTTAAAACCCCACGCCTAAACTACAACAATCGCTGCCTTCGTTTCCACCTACTTCAACTCAAAATTCGAAGGAATGTCTCGGACATACGTTTTCTATTGAAGTTGGCGCAATCAAAAATCAATTTTCTCTCAACTTACATCTAAGCTAATTTTAAGCGTCCCGCTCTATCATCGTCTGATTAGGAATTTATTCCATACGCCATTTTCACACACCGTTTATCGCGAATACTCATTCTTTGTACGCGTCTGTAAAATGTTCAATGACATCATGAAGTGTGATCAGTCTGTCTGCGACATTATCACTTGTAGCCTGGCCTCGGCGACTGGAGCCCTCGTAAAGTATTTTCTTATATCACAAACACGTAGCCACAACTAATTTCATTATATTCAATATTTCATCTGTTCTTTGTATATACTATAAAAACAATGTATGTAATATTAGCTTAGTATTATTATATTAGTATTTAGCTATCTGCGGAGGCTTGCAAATGGCTTTTTGTATTTAATTATGTAACCATACTGTCAAAATAGCTGTAAGCCCCCAAATACAATAAAATAATAATAATAAAAAAAAAAAAATAAGGTTAATTATGGCCAATTTCCATTTCACAGTCGATTCTTTTCCTCCCAAACATTGGGCGTTCTTGTTGAATGTGATATAGCGTTTGCACGCTCTCTTCATCGCAGTCGCATTATGGGTCATTGCGTAGCTTGAATCTTTATTCTCTATAGCTTCCATGACTCGTCAAAATTTGTTACCTTGTGGTGTGTATTTCCATGTTACTTATGGCATTGTGAGCAGCCTTTACGTCAGGACAGAACATTTTTGTCATCTGATGTTAACTGATCATCACTACCCATGAATAATAAATAAATAATAAATAAAATACACCCAACAGTCACACACATAGTCCTGACCCCACACTAGGTAAACCTGTATCGTGGGTATCAAGATCTACGAGGGACTTGCGGTCCCACAACACCCAGACTCGAGACAAATATTTGTGGATCAGACAAACATTTGTCAAGGTGCGGGAATCGAACCCACGGCTTCACGCTTTGCAATCGGCTACTCGGCCGCTGCGCCACGGAAGCTGTCAATACCCACAAAACTTGAAGAATCGTGGACGCGTTTCTTAAAGGAAATGAATAATTACATACATACATACGCACTCACGTGTGTAATCCTCGAAGGGGTAGGTAGAGGTGTAACCATGAACCTGCATTTCGCCGAGCGTATCTCCATCCCATGATGCGATAGGGGGCGAGCCTATCGCCATACCAGGCACATATTCCAGACTTCGGGCAGATACTGAGCTTTTCGTAATAGAAAATCCCAACATCGCTTTACTCGACCGGGGAATCGAGCCAGAGACCTCAGTATAGCAGTCGTACCGCGTACGCATTTCAACACTGCCACCGAGGCAGTCTCCTTAATGAATAATTAAGGGGTTGAAAAGGCGAGGGGGTATTGAGCTTCGGATATAACAAAAATCATTTAAACAAATGTGAAATACCAACTACGTCTCTTCGTCTTTGGTTCAATAATTTTGTATGTTTCATGATGTTTGCTATCACTATTATATATAATTCACAAGATACACTGTTTCAGAGTGATAAAAGAATATTTAATTATTGTGTTTTTAAAGATCGATCCTCTCATCATCGCTTCACTGTAATGTTGGAAGTTTGATTATTACAATATTTTTACCCTAAATTAGTACTTCACTGTATCCAGAAAAGAATCAAATATAAATAAGATAAACCAAACAAATATCTAATTCACCGGTAAGAAGGTCGAAACAATAATTCGTAAGTCTTAATTACATTAACATTCGACTTTAGAAGCGGGAAACGGCCCACGTTAATTGCTAAGCAAGTACGCCCGGATTCACATCACGTTAGACAATAAACTACGAGCATTTAGCAGGACGCTGCTCGATTTCTAACATGAAATTTTACAGCTTACACCCCCCAATACTTTGCCCATGTGAATCATGATTACCTTTGGATAAATTACGTTGTTTTTAAAATCGAATTTTCGGGAATGTACTTCAAGAACATGGGAGTATCTTGGCGATACGTGACGAAGGAACATGTATGTACAGTCAACGCCAAAAGTTAATGAACATGGACAAAACTCCACAAATCGTGTACTCCATAAGCATCAAAAGTAGCTGATCAAGTACTGCAACATAACGCGGTGTGCAAATTAAAGTTACAAATATCAGACTTTTATAAAATGTGGATTCTAGCTTCAAGTTCACCGACTTTTGTTAAATTGGCGTGTTCATGAGATTTTGTTGCTTTTATTACAAGTATATGATACACGATATCTCAGCCAAATCTGGACCGATTTTTATGCTTTTTTTTTTATTTGTTTTACTCAAATAATTATTTCGTTCAAATTTGATTAAGATCTGAGGGCCAATTCTGCTATTTTAACTGACACTGCGAATGAATTTTAACCGAACTGAGTTTAGATTTTGAATTAATAAAAAATATGGCATTCTGCTCCTTTAGAAATTCGATATCATCTCAGTTAAATTGCATTTATACTGTCAATTCGATCAACTTTCAATGTCTTTCTTTTGTTGAAATTATGGCTTCGCATTATTATGCATTTCGCCAGTGACAAGTATTTTACCGAATTTTTCGTATCAGCTGCCAAAGACGAAATTCTAGAAATTAAAATAAAATGTCCTAAGCGACAAAATCAATGTTACCAACTCACAATAAAATACCCACAAAATTACTAATTTCAGTGATTAAAATATTACGCGATTGGAGGTTATGATTTTTTAATTAATTGAGATGACTAATTCCATGTATTTTATTTATTTAATTAAATTATCTATTCCATGGCATAACTGAAGGAAAACGGCACAACAGCACCACTGAGGCAGTCCTTTCCGGAAATAACCACAATCGCGATTATTTTATTGAAATTTGAAATTCTACCGAATTACGGTTTTTTTATTTTGCAACACTGCCGAGGACATATTTATAATAATTATGAATTGTGCGAGAGTTTTGGCGGGAATTTTGACAGTGCGATTGATCTCATAATTTAATCTACACTATATTCAAGAGAGGAAAGATTTTTTTGTATTTTTGTATGTAACAAATAAACTTAAAAACTACTGGGCCGATTTCAAAAATAATTTGGCTGTTAGAAAGCTACATTATCTCTGAGTAACATAGGCTGTAAACTCATTTCTAATTCTTTACTGAAATAACGAGCACACAAAGTCGAACAATTTTGACTACTTTTAGTTGCTTGCAGTAAAAGAGAATAAAGTGAACACCTCAGTGTTGCCAAGTCAGATTTTTGCAAATACCGTGTTGTCCACATTAAAATACGCCAAAAATACAGTGCTTGATGGGAAAAAATACAGTGTATTTTACAGTGCAATAAAATGTCGTACAAAAAAGGAAATAATTAAATTATTAAGTAAAATATAAATTTATTTTAAACTTTATATACTAAACTAACTTAACATTTTATTTGTATATATCGATCGCTGCAGAAATGGATGGCTGCGATGATGATGATATCGGTTTAGTTTTTTTAATATGTTTAATCAAAGAGTTTTATGTATACTACTAGACAAGCTGCGTGGTACATATAATTATAGTATGATAAATTAATTAAATTGTAGTATAGTAAATTAGTTGTATTACTAAGTTGCAGTCAATTGACCGTAACTCAATATTACCATCTCGCTTACTCTCAACTAGAACCCCTATTGCTCTCCCTGTTTGTGAACTGTCAAACTCCCGCGTTATGTGACGCAGTTTTACTTCTAAATAACTTGTCTAGTAGTATACAATAATAATACGAAATTTTGACTGTAAAAAAATACTGTGTCTCCATATACAATATTTATAAAAATACGGTGTCCAGTAGATGGCGTGAAAATACGGCAGATCTGCTGTAATTACAGTGCACTTGGCAACACTGCTTCACCTTCAGTCACATTTCGTTCTCAATTAATATTTTGACGTTTGTCTATGAACGAAATGCATTTTATATAGTTAAGTGTCAAAATTGTTACCAGAATGCCGTTTTGGTTCAGTCAACTTGTATTCTACTTTCGATATCATTGCGATCTAAGTTCTTGAATATTGGTTTAACAGAATACCATTTGCAACTTTCTTGTCGCTGAGATTAGATCGGAATGATATTTTGAACATTTAAAATTACGAGAATTGGGCCTCTGATGACGGTGGACCAGGTAAAAAATAGAAATTCCTTAACGGATAACAGCAAACACATCGCCGTAGGTAATTGTATTGAAGAATACATACAATACATGTTCCCAGCGCTAAAAATTGAAAATCACTTAAGCTCGCACCTGTATCCCCAAAAGAGTAGACATAGGTGCAACTAATGCTGCACCCACGTTTAACCTAGCATATTTCTGATTAATTATTTTAATAATGTGATAGGGGTGAGCCTATCGCCACACGTGACATGAACTCCAGGCCCGAACAACTCATGTGTGATTTTTAAAATCGAAAACTCAAACAAATTGTGATCACCCGACCTGGGATTTAATCAATCTAGTCGTCGTGTATCTATAGAATTTTGGGGATGGATAAGCACTTTGGGTCCCGGAGCACTAATTAAAGTGTCGGGTCGACTGAATAGATAAAGATATGTAGAAATTCTTGAAGATACTTTGCTTCCAACAACAATAATGTACTTTCCGGGACCTACTAATTATATCCACGATAACTGTTCTATACATAAAGCCAAAAGTGCCGGGCATGGTTTCAAAATAACCAAAATGAAATTATAGAGTTGCCATTCTCGGCAAACAGCCCGGAGTTAAACCCCATTGAAAAGTATGGGGTCTTACAAGATTTTAAAACATTTTCAAATACACAAACTCTACTTTACCTATGTGAAATAGTTTGATTTTATGTGGGTTATATTATGTTTATGTATGTGGATGTTAATAATAGGTAAACAAATTAAACAAATAATTTGTTTTCATTCATTAAACAAATAGTTTAATGTAATAAAGAAATCGATATAATTATTTTTTACATTAATATTTACATGAACATTTGCTCAAAATTACAAAAGCATTACATTTAAATTTAATCGAAGAGACCGCTCCGAACTGTATCAGATGCGAATGTGCCCATTACACTGGCAATGTTGCCATGTTGTATAGAAAGTGATATATGTTGCACCAGGTACAATTCAGCGCGGGAATCCTTACCATTTCTTCTTAGTCGTCGCCCCAGTTCTCGGACAAATTCCCTGGCCTCCGCGCACCACACCCCACTAACCTCCACAGCGAAAGGAACGAAGAAGTATGTTTGCTCAAGTGCGGAGTCTTTTTTTAAACAAATGGATTAAATGTGGAGCCCTGAAAAATAGACATATTTTAAGTAACAAATGACTTATATCGTTGTAATGTGTAACGTTAGCATGTATGTGGTTTATTTTTGAAATGTGTTATCAAGGTCGGGTAATCACAATTTGTTTGAGTTTTCAATAAAAAAATCACACATGAGTTCGTGTCAGATGTGGCGATAGGCTCACCCCCTAACACATTATTATAATAATGAGACTGAAATAAGCTTGGTGAAATGTGGGTGCAGCATTAGTTGCATCTCTTCCTACTCTTTTGGGGATACAGATGCGAGCTTAAGTTATTTATAATTTTTAGCGCTGGGAACATGTATTGTATGTGTTCTTCAATACAATTACCTACCGCGATGTATTTGCTGTTATCCGTTAAGGAGTTTCTATTTCTTGCCTGGTCCACCGTCATCGGATCTTAACCAAATTTGAATGAAATGATTGTTGAGTAAACCCTATCGAATACAAAAATAATCATAAAAATCGGTCCAGATTTGGCTGAGATATCGCGTATCATATACTTGTAATAAAAGCAACAAAATCTCATGAACACGCCAATTTGACAAAAGTCGGTGAACTTGAAGCTAGAATCCACTTTTTATAAAAGTTCACCAAATTATGTATTATGAGCGTGTTCAGTAAATTCGTTACTATGGCGTCCACTGATAATTGTCACTTAAGTTGCACACCGCGTTATGTTGCAGTAGTTGATCAGCTACTTTTGAAGCTTATGGAGTACACGATTTGTGGAGTTTTGTCCACGTTCATTGACATTTGGCGTTGACTGTACCAGAGCACTGAGCAGTGATGGGATGGTGGCTAACGATAGGTAGTCAGAATGGTAGTGGCAAAGCAGTAGTTTAGATTGGCACATTAATAGTATGAGATACTCTAAAGAGCACTCCTCAATCTCCTAAAAACTCTACATATTTCAGCATAATATGTACGTCATTAAAAGAGTAATGTAAGACATTTCAGTTCAATTCAGTTTTACAATAATCCAGCTATGGATTTTACTCTTGTATGATATACATGACTGCCTCAGTGGCCCAGTTGTAATGCGTATGCGCTACGACTGAGGCTGACGCTGAGGTCTCGGATTCAATTCCCGGGTCGGGTAAAAGTGATATTGGGTTTTACTATTACGAAATACTCATATCAGCCCAGAGTCTGGAATTTGTGCCCGGTATGGCGATAAGCTCGGCCCCTATCACATCATGAGACGGAGATATGTTCGGCGAAATGTGGGTGTACTGGTTGCACCTTTGTCTACCCCTTCGGGGATTACAGGCGTGAGTGCGTATTATTATGATCTACATATTAACTAGCTTTTAATTCAGCAAATGAGACTCGTTTGCTATTCGAACATTACGACAAGTCTGCTTCCATCCCATACATACGTGTCTCATAGATGCACCCGCTGATTTATATCTTAGTAACTGCGCCTTCGCCTCGCAAATGCCTCTCTACGTAAATAGAAAATAAGATTTGTGGGTCGTTTAACTGAGTCGTTTGTTGAAGATTTTAAATTATTTTCATGTCTTGAATTTTAAAGAATAGATTTAGTGCCATCTAGTATTCTTTTTTAGTATTTATTTATGTTATAGTGTTTATTTATTTTATTTAAGGACCATCAAAGCAGATTACAATATTATCTTCAGCATGATCAGGAAAAAAAAACACAAAGTCCTTCTTACTTTCACAGAACAGCAACAACTTCAATTCACATATTTAAGATTTCATGATTTTTTGGTTTGTTTTTTTAAAGATATAAAGATTTGGTTTTCAATCAAAACCAATTTAAATTAGTACTTACTTATGGTTCTATCTGTATATGCTTCTGTTTTGATCGTATTCATATTCAATTGACTTATTCTTTTGCGAATAGTATTTTATTGTAAAATTTACTGTGACAGTTTTGATATATTAGAATTGTATTGAATTTATGAAGTAATTTAAAGTAGTAATGCTTGAAATACATCTATTTCTCAGGCATTAATATTCTTTATATCAGAAATAGTAAATACAATTATTTATGAAACATGCATTTATGTTCAAAATAAAAATTATATTTATTGAATTGAATCTACAAAAGTCTTATGGCTTATGGCCACTTATGGCCATTCCCTATATTCTATTTAAAGATAGATTTGTTTAGCAATCAAGATCAATCAAGCAGATCAATAGCATTTTGACAATCCTCTATACAAAATGTGTCAAAATTTTACTGCCAATAAGATAGATAGATAGATAGATAACACTTTATTGTACACCATGCAGAATATTACAGTAAACAAAAACAAAACAAAATTATAAATGTAACAATAGGCGGTCTTATCGCTAATAGCGATCTCTACCAGATCTTTAATAATAAGCAATTCTATCGATAGACAGAATATTGCGAATGGCCATTACACTGCAGGCACAGTAAAGCAAATTTCATTTCCAAAAAGTAAATGGTTACATAGTGACAACACAGAACGGTCTCTTGCGTAACCACAGACAAATATTAAGAGGTACAATTCAACTGGACAAATGCCTCGCAAGAATGGACCCCGAATTTATGACCGCTATCCGTTAGCTCTCCGAGTGACGAACGGCTGGTATATGTCTTACAAATCTACTGCATAATTAACATCAGCATTGTTTTTAATTTCAAGACTGGAAAGTCGTGTTTATTTCGACCTGACGATATAAAATGGAATACCATCCACCCCAACCCAATAGCAGCATATAGCAGTGATAGCTCAGTGAGGAGTGGTATGGACTGTCGAGACGAAAGTCGCAGGTTCGAAATCAGCCCCGAGAGCATACACCTCTGACTTTTCTAAGTTACGTGTGTATTAATTGTTAATATTCTTATTGTTAATTATCACTTTAACGGTTTTGTTAATTAACAAATCAAGTTAAATTTTTAGAAACTCTCCACAAAACTATTTTAAATTTACACTTTAATTGCCATACAAAGATAATACATATTTTGTAAACCCTATTGGTTTCTTTTGACTCAATTAATATTGAGTTGAAATTTGACCGATAATTATTAAAATTATTAGGGTTAATAATATTCCAAAATTATGAATCATCAAATTGTTTAGGTTTACGAGCATTCAGACAAATAAAATACTATATTGGGCATTTTCAAAATGCAGGGGTTGCGTAAATACCATGACAGGTATATTTAAAATCCGCTTATATTTCTTGCATTAAAATTACATTTTCAATAAACGTCATAGGCTACAGTGAATTTCGCGCGTCATTCCAATGCAATTACTGAAGCACGTATTTTAAACACAAGCTTAGTCTACCATCGCTTGGAGATCAGTAGCCGTAGTGTGAGTATTTTTTATACCTGGCAATCATTTGTATACGAGAATATTACCGGCGAAAAAAACTCTCTATATCTATCTCTCTAATGCGAACGAAGGCTACGGTTAAACGGATTTGTTTACAAAAGCGAAACGCATTGGAAAGAGCAGGGTTTAGACAAAAATTACTAGGTTGTAGGTCCCTCGTATGTGAGATGCCGTCTGGGTAGGGAACATAGCTCAGTCTATTTCTGCCGCTTAACAGCAGTGTGTAATCTGTTGTGTTCCGGTTTAAAGGGTATTAAAGCCAGTGAAATCACTGACATTAGGAGACTTATCACCTTATGTCTCAAGGTGACGAGCGCAGTTCAGTGTCATGCAGTACTTCATAATTTGAAGTTCTGATTCGTGTTGGTTCTGTTTATGGGCAGGTGTGCCGCTTACCACCAGGCGAGCGACCTGCTCGTCTCGTCATCTAAAACTCATAAAAAAACGCTAAACAGCTGTCAATCGCTGATGTTCGGCGCATGCGTACCTACTTCTTCTGTAGCAGCGACACTCTCGTTATTTAATAGCCACACCACGTTATGAAGCTAATACGTTGACAATAGAATCCGCTAGGGCCGCTGTATCAATTTGCATACAATATTTTTTGTAAATACGGACGACATGACATCTATCGAATAACTCGCAAAAACTTGAATTACATACACTGCTACTAAAAGCAACCTCTCAACCGAATATTTTGAAGTGTTTGTTTTAAAGCCGATCAGTCAATTCGATCACGTAATATTGTTGAAAAATGCTTTCATAAAAGGTATTTAAACAAATAGAATTCATCTTACGAGCCTTAATAACTTTTCACATACATACATACACACTCACGCCTGTAATCCCCGAAGGGTTAGGCAGAGGTGTAACGAGTATACCCACATTTCGACAAGCTTATTTCCATTCCATCCTCTGATAGAGGGCGAGCCTATCGCCAAGCTCGGCACAATAACTTTTTGTATATATTAAAATGTTTTCCAACATTTCCATGATGTAATTTCAATTACAGCATATGCACTGCTATAATTATTATAGCATTGATAGCTCAGCGGGGAGTGGTATGGACTGTCGAGACGAAAGTCGCAGGTTCGAAACCAGCCCCAAGTGCATACACCTCTGAATTTTCTAAGTTATGTGTTTCTCGACAGCCTCCGTGGCGCAGAGGGCGAGTAGCCGGTTGCGAAGCGTGAGGCCGTGGGTTCGATTCCCGCATCAAGACAAATGTTTGTCTGATCCACAAATATTTGTCTCGGGTCTGGGTGTTGTGGGTTGGCAAGTCCCTCGTAGTTGCTGATACCCACGATACAGGTTTAACCTAGTGTGGGGTCAGGACTATGTGTGTCACTGTTGGGTGTATTTATTTATATTAATTGTTAATTATCACTTGCTTTAACGGTGAAGGAAAAACATAGTGAGGAAACCTGCATACCTGAGAAGTTCTTCATAAGAATTTCGAAGGTATGTGAAGTCTGCCAACCCACATTAGGCCAGTGTGGTAGACTAAGGCCTAACCCCTCTCATTCAGTAGAGGAGGCCCGTGCCCAGCAGTGGGGCGTATATAATACAGGGATGGTATTATTATTATTATTAATTTCAATTAGTCTTGCAGCGGTTGGGTTTTTATTGGTAATACGATTAATAATCTAGTAAATCTTGTAAAATATATTTTACAAGCGTAACTGGATTTAATGGACCGTGTCCTATAAAATAAATAAAAGTAAGAACAACATTTTCCTCAAATAAAACCCTCGGTGCGAGAATTGAACCAGACACCGGGATAAAAAGCAGCCTACGTTACCTTCAAGCTCAACTATCGCCATGCAAAAACTCACACAAACATTTATTTCAATGCGGGAATCGAACCCACGCTTCACAGCCGGCTACTCACCCACTGCGCCACGGAGGCTGATATAGTTTGAGTATATCTTACATAGACATTGATTTTCCTGTACACCAATAACAAAGAAAATGAAGATAAATATTTCTGTCACATTTCTACGATAGTCCCCAAAGTTTATTTACCTATCGCGTCCCAGAAGGGCATCATGCTTAACAAGAAACAAATAGCTTTAGTTGTTTTATGTTTGGACCTATGCTCAGGTGGAATGTATTACGATATTTTTTCCTTTATTGGAAACCTATAGGCAGTGTCAAAATGTTTTTCTGTTCCTTGGATTTCTTTTTTATTTCAATTCTTTATTGCGTTACTACTATGTTACGATCGGGTCTTGTGGATTAGTAAAAAACTGTAGCATTTGCTAGTTATTAAGGGTTTTAGGACCCTGATTTAGAAACGTGACTTGTAGTGTGTAAGTTACCTTTCTAAATAAAATTCCTAAAAGTCCGGGAGTCAATCTGTGCACTTCAGGCACATAAAAAATATAGTGATTTCTTAGGTTTACGCGAATATTACACATTGAAATAAAACTAGTTTATACGGATTTTATCGCGGTTTATTTTTTATTTCAGTCCCGACGTTTCGAAAGCTTTTCAGCCTTCGTGGTCACGGGAGAGACTGAGGTGTAGGTCGTCTCGAGAAGTTGATGTTACAATGGCTACCTTCATTTTAAAATTATACATTTATTTTTAATTATTTAAAAAAGTTAGTTGACACTAGTCCGATCTACGCAGAAAGAGCTCACGGTATCTTGAGGTCTGGCAGTTGGTCTTTTGGGTTCCGATTTAATTAAATGTATAATTGGATCCCAGGCTTGTGCAAGCTTCCAACCATCTTCTCTATTGAAATTTGGGTGTTTCTTAATTTCAATAGCCTCGCGAATCATCCTAGGTAGGAATCGGTGCAACTCTACAGCATGAATAGGCATGTTCGAGTCGTTACCACTGTCTCAGAGAAAACTGACGTAAAGTAGCAGCTTGCTACTGCGTATCGTACGGTGTGTGAGATATCCGGAGGCTCAAATCCCTTCTCCTTCACAATCTCTTAATTATCCCTTTCCTTTAAGGTCGGCAACGCGCCCCTGTCTTTTTTGGTATTGTGGGCGTACATGAGCGGTGGAGATCACTTACCATCAGGTGACCCACTTGCTCGTTTGCCGGCCTATACAAAAAAACAAACGTAAACAAGCTTAATAAGCTGAATTAGATTTATTAAGCTATAATGTAATAATCAAAGGTATGAGTTGTGGATTGTTAATATCATATATTAGGTTGGTACATACCAACCTATTAAATGATATTAACAATCAGTTTACTTTACTACTTAACTTTACTCAGTTTTCTCCTTAGTAAGTAAGGATTTTAGTTCAAAGGAATAAAATATATTAAAACAGATATTACAAAGAACGCGAAGACACGGCTAAAGTACAAAACTTCTAAGAAGATCCCCCAAGCCCTGCGCGGAAAGCACGGAACATCGGAATTCCAAAGTATTAAAGCATGAAGGGTAATTTTTCGGAACTTATTGAAGCAACCAAATCGCCCAGATTCCGTTTGCCATTAGCCGAATTCTTGTACCCGTCCCAATCGCATTAAGAGTCCATTTAAACTTTTTGCTACAGGATTCTGTAATTTTATGCGACTAGAAAAATAAATAGGTTTTACGGATTCTGATTTCATTTTGGAATGCCTTTTAATATTTTACAATTAGGTATTTACCTCTTTGCTGATATTGATTTGATCTGTTGTATCACATAATTGACAATAGGAACAAATAAGTTGGCCATAACATATTTCAAAATCAAATTTGGATATATTTATCACGTCTCTACCTACACCATATTAATTTCTATATTACCTACAATAAAACTAAATCCACTGCTTCACAAATATGTCGAAAAAAAAACAAAAATAAGTAACAGTTTGCATTTCTTACGATGAGTGAGATTCCGGAGATCCAAATTCAGGGGATTCTATCCAAGCGAAGTGTGGGCCGACCGCGAGGCCGCTGGACCGACGACCTTATAGGCGTGGCGGGAAGCGGCTGGATGAGGAAGGCGGAGGACCGTCAAGGGTCGCGCCAACTTGGAAAGGCCTATGTCCAGCAGTGGACGAATTCCGGCTGATGATGAAATTCAGGGGAGATTTCCCCTTCCCCTTCCGGACCTCTCAATTATTCTTTTCTTTTAAAGTCGGCAATGCGTCCATAATCCTTTTGGTAATGAAGGCGTTCATGGGTGGTGGAGATCACTTACCATCAGGTGACCCACTTGCACGTTTATCTGGCCTATAAATAACAATAACTCTTCTTTTACACAAGTAGATAACAGTGCAAAAATTTAATTTTTGACTGACTCCGCTATACTTACCGAAACAAGCGTTCTTCTTTCAAAATATGATAAATCTGCGACATAATCTTGATGACGTCGAATGCCTCAGAAAATTTAATAAAAACACGTCTCTTAAATGAATTGTGTATATCAGTCATGTCTGCTTACGTGAGAGCCACGCCATATTTGTTTAGCGGGCTTAAAAAATTATGTTATTTTAATTTTTTCGCTTCTTGCTTCCCAAATGGAACTGGTGTCATAACACATTCACCTCACGTTGACCCTTTTTCATAAAATTTCTTAAACATTGCGGGTGTGCCAACGCGTAAAATCGTAAGAGTAAATCTCTATATAAAATATTGTTGTATCATTAAAATGGATACTATAACTTGTTAGACCAAGTACGAGTACTGACAGGAAGTCAGCGCTAATTGGTGAGCGACGGGAGCATTTTAGTACATTTCTCTTGTAATTTTTGTAGACTTTTTATATATTATAGAGGTTTTTTGTTGTTGTAAATAACTTCTTATTAGTGAGACAGTATTAAATATAGGACTAATATTATTATTATAACTTCTTTCAATATTAAAAATCAAGATTTTCATTAAAGAAAGAAATCGCTGTTTGCGATAAGACCACACCTAATTTATTTGGTGTGCAATAAACAATATTCTATCTATCATCTTTAAGACTTAAAAAAATTTAGAAGGTTCCGAATTCAGCAAGTTTTTTTTGCTTTTTATGTACATATTATGTAGATCGATGTATTTCCCAATTGTGGGCCGATTATGTTAAAATAAGTTAAGAGTTTAGCTGCGAAGTGGTTCCACATAAACTTCGTTAAGATTTGACTACGGAGTACGGAGTAAAAAAAGTTGTATTGGAATTTACATGCCATACCTGTAGTTACCATCAAAATTCAAAATCTAATCACATCAATCAAACCATATTTTCTTTGGAGTCGGTGTAATTTAAGTTATCTGGCAGCGGCACCGGCATCAAAAAGAAATGAGAAACCCAAAAGTTTTTTAAAAGTACATTTCAATGGTGTCAATAAATGTATTTCACTAAGTTAAAATGGTATATATCGTCCCATCAATCAGAAAACAACTTTTCTCAGTTTTGCAGGTGCACCAACAAACTGTGGAGGGACCAAGCCGACCTGTGTGTCTTGGGGCATGCGATTCACCGGAGGATGACACCATATGTATATGGAGCGGTACTGAACAAAACCTTCACTTCCTATGAATGATGTTGAGATTGGTGACAACGCAACAAGTTCGCGAGTTTAGTATAAAAATAACCAGAGGAAAATCGTCAGGTCACGATTTTTTAAAATTAGCTTTAGATGACAAGACTGGTAGGTCACTCGCCTGATAGTAAGCGTCACGCCCATAAACAGAATCAAAACCAACCAGAATTTCGAATTGCGAAGTACTGCATGACGGAACTGCGCTCGCCACCCTGAGACATAAGGTGTTTAGTTTCATAATTCTCAGTAATTTCACTGGCTTCAATGTCCTTCAAACTGGATCACAAGAGTGTTTACATACTGCTGCTTGATAGCAGAAATATACCTATCCTAACGGCCTCTCGCATACGAGGGACCTGCCATCCAGTAACGTTGTTATCAGCATCAAGCATTTGAAGTATGCAGGTACTCAAGTGCGTTGCCAAGGTCATAATAATAACTATAGTAGTTCCAATATAAAAAAAGACTGGTTAGAGATAACGAAGTGAATTATATACCATAACAGTGATAGCCAAGGCGTAGGATAGATTTCTTTGCAAAATACTTTAAAACCTTTTCGGATTTACACGACGCTCAATTGAGAGTGCCATTTATTTTCGAAACCTGTTCAATACTACAAGGAGAGACACGCCTGTATACATACTTTCTAAATCTTTCAAAAGCCTTCGATGTCGTAGCCTAAAATTGGAAAATTGGATATATTATAAGTGTTCAAATTTTGGTATAGAAATCAGTTGGACAGTGTGAAGTGGGATTGTGTTTAGTCACCCAAATATAATCGCACTGTAAAGAGGTCAAAATTACGCTTTTTAAAGCCTACTGCTAAACTTTCTACACAGCGGAATTGTGGACCTACGTACTAAGAAAACGCTGAATACATTATGTATTCAGTATAACAACATCTTTAGTATGCTATTGGGACTACCGAGTTTATCTAGTCTGGTATGTTCGCTGAAGAGCGGGCTGGTGGAAGCCCTTGTAATCTAACCACATCAAATACGTTAATATCAATGGCGCATACATAAATGCGGTTTACTACACTGTAAAAACTGAATTCGCAATGTCTATATCACAAACATTGTCCGTACGTGAAATAAAAATGTGAAACAGTTACGTAATACAACTGAATAAATTGAATACAGATTGTAACGCGAGGAATGTTAATGGAAATAAACGAAAAACTGCAAAGCAAATTCGAATTCCAAATGTTATTGAAATGGGGTGATATTTCGAACGGCCCGTCGCACCGTCGGCTCATAATGTACAGATAGAGGAATCGCCAAGAAATGTTACTTGGATACGGCGACAAGGATTCCTTTTGTTGCAAAGCAAATTGAAAGCGAACGTTTTATTTGTTCCGATGAAAAAATATTTTCCTTTTAAATATTTTTAAACTAAAATTATGGTATAATTGTGTAAGTGGGCCACCAACATCTTTGGCCCAAAGCCAACCTCACATGGTACACTCTGCTGATTAACGAACGAGGCAATGGCGAAACTTGGTTCCCGTTGTGGGTTCTGGGGGTCCGAGGACGGGTCGCCCCATATAATACCAAATACCGTCAAATCTATGGCATGTGAAAGCGGACCCTAGTATTAAGCCGGGATAATGCCAGACAGAAAGAAAGACAGAAATATCTGATAAGCTCGATTTTTACCACATTATTAACTGGTAAGGTTTTACAACTTGTTAGTTGTAAAACCTTACCTGTTGGTAAAATTATGACTTAATAACAAGACACAGATTTTTTCATTTTTCATTACATTATTATTTAATCAGGCATGTCAAATATAGTGATTTAACGCTAGCAGCCAAGAAACATTAATAAATTATTCTATTTTAAATTCTCCCTATTTAATTTATACTGTAAGCCTGTCTCACTATAGTCTAGATAGTCATCTTGTGTAGATGATAGAGATCATATTATGTAGATAAAAGCCATTCCAAGCCTATAGAAAAGATAAAACCTAGACCTAGATGAAAAGATTAGGTTTTATATTTACTATCAATAAAAAATCAAAAAGAAAAGCCATTCTCGTATAGTTAACGATACATTAAACTAAAAACCCTTTTCAAAAGAAAAAACTACTACTGCAGTTTTTTCTAAGAAGTATATTTTAAGTGAAAATATAAAACATTCGAGACATTTCCAAGGGTCTTGGATATAAGAACTTTATGTCGCATTCAACCCTTATAATACGGGCCTTTTATAAGAAACTTATTGACCTTTTTCATTCGAACAATCCAAGAGTACATTTATATCGAAACAACCGGTGCAAGAATGGAAGGATTAAAATGAAGTTGTGTCAATATTGAATTTCTTATTCTTAAGATTGTTTAAGTTTTGTTCAATAGAAGATGTTTTCTGAAGTCTTGCTCATATTGGCGTCTTACTATATTTTATTTTATATTTATTAGTTTAATACTGAGACAAAAAACGAATCTATTAATAGTAAATGTATACTACTAGACGGGCTGTTTAGAAGTAAAATAGCGCCACATAACGCGGGAGTTATAGCTCACAGACAGGGAGTGCGATAGGGTTTCTAGTTGAGAGTAAGCGAGATGGTAATATTGAGTTACGGTCAATTGGCCGTAACTTAATGGTGCAATTTCTCTGGACCATACAGCTTGTCTAGCAGTATACATTAAAGTCTTTGAATAATAGGTCTTTACCTATGAAGTTGCCGTTTTGTACGGTTAAAATAGTTAATTATTTTTTCATCCATTTCTATTAATCAAAGTTACCCATGCTATCGATGCATCTCTGCCATCACAGTGTCAATTTATCAATGCTCTTCTTAAAGAAATCAGCTGGATAGGAGGCAACAAACTCTTCAAAGGATCTGATTAATAGAAATAAAAAAGATTGAAAATATTTCAACTTTTTTCGAACGTGAATAGCAGTGATAGCTCAGTGAGGAGTGGTATGGACTGTCGAGACGAAGTCGCAGGTTCGAAACCAGCCCAGAGAGCATACACCTCTGACTTTTCTAAGTTAAGTGTGTATTAATTGTTAATTATCACTTGCTTTAAGGGTGAAGGAAATTTCGTTAGAAAACCTGCATACCTGAGAAGTTCTGCATAAGAATTTCAAATGTATGTGAAGTCTGCCAACCCGAATTAGGCCAGCGTGGTGGACTAAGGCCTAAACCCTCTCGTTTAGTAGAGGAGGCCCGTGCCCAGCAGTGGGACGTTTATAATACAGGGCTAAATAATAGTAATAAATTTTTCGTACGTAACGGCAATTATTTTATCTGAATTACGTTGGTTTTGTATTGTGCACATCAAAATTTCTGTTCAATTCTCTACAATGATATGTTGAGTAGAAATAAAACAACAAAAATTGTGGGTGCGGATTACACCAAGTGTCAGTTAGATATTGTAACATGCAATGGTTACAGACATCTACAGATTTTGACAATTGAATAGTACTGAAAATAAATGATACTGATTTTAACGTGAAATAACTTGAACCAGTGTTCGTCATAGTAACTACCTTTTTAATTATTATTTTATGCCTCTGTGGCGCAGTTGTAATACGCGTTACAATTGAGGCTGACGCTGAGGTCTCAGGTTCGATCCCGGGTCGGGTACAAGTGGTATTGGGGTTTTCTCTGACGAAATGCTCAGTATTAGCCCGGAGTCTGGAATTTGTGCCCGATATGGAAATAGGCTCGCCGCCTATCACATCGTGGGACGGAGATACGCTCGGCGAAATGTGGGTGAACTGGTTACACCTCTGCCTACCCCCTTCGGAGATTACAGGCGTGAGTGCGTATGTTTGTATTAGCCGCATTAGCATTGGCCGGCAAACGAGCAAGTGGGTCACAGATGGTAAGTGATCTGCAGCGCCCATCTCCGCCCATAATACCAGAAGAATCATGGGTGCGATGCCAATCTTAAAAAAAAGGAATTGGGATAGGGGGATTTAAGCCTCTGGATATCTCAATCACTATAAGAAACGCAGCAGCAATCCGCTACTTTACGTCGATTTTATGTGAGACAGTGGTAACGACCCGGTCAAGTCGACCCATTCGTGCTTTAGACAAAACTGTCTACAGCCTGGCTCTACCACTCAAACTTAAACCGATGGATAGTGAAACTCAAGTATTTTAGATGGTGTAATGATTATTAGATTTATTGTTTTTCTTATTAGGTTGAATGACGAGACGAGCAAGTCGCTCGCCTGATGGTAAGCGCCTCGACTGGCCATAAACAGAAGCAACACTACACAGAGCTTTGATTACAAAGCTCTACACAGCACTGGACTGCGCTCGTCACCCCGAGACATAAGATGTTAATTTTCATAATTCCCAGTCATTTCACTGGCTTCAATGTCCTTCAAACCGAAACACAATGATACTTACACACTGCTGCTTGGCGGCAGAAATAGACAAAGCAGTAGTACCAACCCAACTACCAACAACCTACCAACTTGTACAATTGCGTGATGATCGAGCATTTGATCAGCGGTTGCTTTGCACATATAACGCACTTTGAAGAACCGAAGTCAGAAAAGAAAACATTCAGTGGCTCTACTCCTGATAATCAAATCTATGACACTCACCAGTATACCAGCGGCCAGCAAACGAGCAAGTGGGTCACCTGACGCAATGTGATCTCTACTGCCCATGAACACAATGCCAGAAGAGTTACTGAGGAGTTGTTATTATTACTCGTATGTCTGGGGGTTACACACAAAGTCGATTGCCAAGCATTGCTTTGTAATTCAATATTCTGTGTGGTGTTGCTTTTGCTTATGGGCAGTCGTGGCGCTTACCATCTGACGAGCAACCTGCTCGTTTCGTCATTCAGGCTAATAAAAAACATACCTATTTTTAAAACAGATTTTTCTTTTTTTTTAGCATAAATTCCACCATTTGAACACGTCATGTCATAAAATAAAAAGACACGAATTTGCTATTAAAGTACTTAGATTTAAAACTGCCTGATCATAGTCGAGTTTTATGAAGGCAAATGTGTTCATAGGCAAATTTACGGCTTTTATGTCGAGTCAAATAAAAAGAGACTTATGATAAACCCCGATTTACTGCCTTTTTCAATTCGGTTGCGTTTTACACCGTCATATAAATAAAATAATAACTTTACTGATATGTGCCTGGTTTCTGAAAGGCTGATCAAAGTAAAATTAAGTAAACAAATGTCAAATTTCATGTCAAGTCGAAAATGAGTCTAGCAGATGCGTGGTTAACCCATTGATTTGACACACATGTTAGTTAACACAACTTTCAAATTAATATGAAAAATCAAACGTCAAACGTTACAAAAGAGACCTCAAATATTTTAAATTTTTCACTAAATATCGTTTCAGCAACTCGAATTGATTTGATTGCGATGTCAAAATCAAAGTTGTGTAACGCCCAGTTCCTGAAAGGCTGATCAAAGTAAAATTTACTAATCAAATGTCAAGTCGAAATTGAGTTGCTAGAAGCGTGGTCAACACCATTTGATACACATGTTAGTTAACATAACTTTCAAATTAATATGAAAAATAGTATGTCAAACGGTACCAAGGAGACATCAAATATTATTACATTTTTCAGTAAATATCGTTTGAGCAACTTGAATTGATTTCACAGAGGTGTCAAAATCAAAGTTCTGTTAGTTGATTTTATCAGCCTTTCAAAACTCGGGCGTCATTCTTTTTTTTTTTTTTTTTTTTTTACTAGCCCTTTATTATATACGTCCCACTGCTGGGCACGGGCCTCCTCTACTGAATGAGAGGGGTTAGGCCTTCAGTCTACCACACTGGCCTAATGTGGGTTGGCAGACTTCACATACCTTCAAAATTCTTATGAAGAACTTCTCAGGTATGCAGGTTTCCTCACGATGTTTTTCCTTCACCGTTAAAGCAAGTGATAATTAACAATTAATATACACATAACTTAGAAAAGTCAGAGGTGTATGCACTTGGGGCTGGTTTCGAACCTGCGACTTTCGTCTCGACAGTCCATACCACTCCCCGCTGAGCTATCACTGCTTCATTCTTTATTCGTCATTCTTTTTATTTATTATTTATTTATTTATTTTTATTTTATATATATATTTTTTTATATTTTATCACGTTTATTATGGTTTCGTATTTCCATGCATATAGCCAATGACATGTACATAATAAATTTTCAAGTATTCAAAAGAAGATGGAACATCATGTGCCACACATTTCCTGCAAATCCGTTCAGCTGTTAAGGCATGATTGATTATCAAACTTCCAATAAAGGGCAGTTGAAAATCAGCGCTAGGCACCAGCTTAGCAATATTTGATGCAATATAGCTGATGTCATTATAGTCTTTCATTTTATTTTCAAACTGTGTTGCACTAAACAAATGTTTTTTTCTTACAAATTTAGAAACATACTAACATCCAAACTCATAGACATTAACATTTTCTCATTAATTGCATTAATCGATAGAAGTAGAAAGCTAGATTATACTTCGATGTAATGATCATACTTCAACACCTCTACTACTAATGTCATTATAGTCATTCTTTTTGTTTTCAAACTGTGTTGCACCAAACAAATGTGTTTTTCTTTCAAATTCTCAAACTTACTAACATCCATACTCATAAACATTAACATTTTCTCATTAATAATATTAATCGATAGAAGTAGAAAGCAAAATTACACTTCGGTGTAATGATCATACTTCAACACCTCTCAGTAGAGTCACGGCGTTTCATCATCATGTTAATGGCAAAAGAAGACCAATTTGCGTCAAGCGCAATCTCATTGTTTTTGATTAAAATTATTATGGTCCCCTTTTATTTCGAGAGTTGTCTCGGTTCCCGCTTATTGTAAAGGCACGTTTTCATTGAAGGAAACATAAAATAAAACGACAGACTAGATTATGTTGGTGTTTAAGGATATAGGAGGATTTATAAAACGCAGCAGCAAGTAGCTACTTTACAGTTGTTTTCTGTGAGACAGCGGTAACAACCCGGTCGAGCCGGCTCATTCTCATTCTATCTCACAGAAATACAGCTGCGTATGGTGAGTGAGATATCCGGAGACCAAAATCTCCTCTCCTTTCCAATACCTTAATTATCCTTTCCCTTTAAGGTCGAATTATAATTCTTCTACTATTGTAGGCGTATATAGCCTGTGCAGATCACTTACCCATAGACATACACAGGTACATCAGGTGACCCACTGTATTTACTCTTATCCAGGTGTCTACTCTTATGATAAATGCATCAAATTACGAAAAAAACATTACTGGGGCATCATAAGATGAAAGCGCAAATAAAAACACGACCTAGATCGAGAAATACCCAAAGCACGATACTTCAGACTACTAACATTTCGAGTTTGATTAAATTGAGCGCAAACGGCAATGAAATGAAAATTAAATAAATTTCAACGTTACAAACAAAACGGAAAAAGTTTTCAACGCGATTCGGTGTTCTTTGATCCGCTTCATCTTCAAAGTTAATTACGAAATCTATTTTTAATCTTGTAATAGATTAAAAGGTAATAATTTTTTACAGAATTCTTTACCTGTATTAATTTATTTCAATTTTTTTAATCTTCAAACGTTTTCAGTTTCACAAAGCACGCGTAGATTTCTTTGTTTTGTGAAGATAATTGAGTTTCACTGCGCCACGTTTCCTGTTCATCGTATAATTGTTTAATTTTTAAGGAGAGATCCCGGTAACCTGAGTTCTTTTTTTAATTATTCGGCAATATTTATGGAGCAAAGATTGTCAGTACCATAAATTAAATATCTGTCAAGTAATGAGCATAACAAAGAGAATATTAATTAAATATTGTATGTACTTGAGTGAACGATAACGGGCCTCTATACATACATATACGCCTACGGTTAGTCAATTGTGTACGCATACACGGACCTCTTGCTAAGTCGGCCGTACCCACTACCCACTGGCCACTGTTACATATGGCGGCCCAACGTGGGGCCCCGGACCCGCTGTTACAATATTATATTTTGACAGTACGAGATAATAGGATTTCCCTTAACGTGTTTCTATTAGTACGGCAATATTAGGGTTACGTACCCAAAATATGCCGACAGAACCTTTCAGTAAGCAGAGGCACGCCGACTGCCTGACCTACCTTTAAAGGGTTTTATCTTCTGAACCATAATAAATAGTTAGCTTTTTTTATATCAGTTAGCTGAAATATTCACAGCATATGTGTTATTATGGCGAATATTTTAACAAATAATAAAATAGAAAAACATATTTTAAAGGGGATGGTACGGAACCCTCAGTGCGCGAGTCCCACTCAAACTTAGCCGGAAATTTTAAAGGTAGATTATGTCGGTACCTATTTATACTATACAGTTACCAAGAGAATGAAAACCAAATTGACGAAGTTAAGTTCTTGTTCATATCAACCAGTGATGTAATTTAATCTAAACTATACATAGCTAATAAACACACACACACACACACACACACACACACACACTCAAGCATAAACGCACACACGCTCATTGACTTCACTCACGCTAACAATTTTTTTTCATTACTTTAATTGGTTTCTCAAGATACAGGCTCCGCCTAATTTGAGAACCCCTGGCAAATGTTTTTGTATCTTTCTTAAGTAAATAAAGATTTTTACATTTTCATTTTCATTTTAGTAGTATAAAACAAAGTTACTATCTGCATCTGTCCGTCAGCTTATTTTTCCTAAACTTTATGCAACGGATTTAAATGCCGTTTATCACTTAGAGAATTTATTCTGGAAGGTTTACATACGCACTCACGCCTATAATCCCTGAAGGGGTAGGCAGAGGTGTAACTAGTACACCCACATTTCGCCGAGTGTATCTCCGTCCCATAATGTGATAGGGGGCGAGCCTATCGCCATACCGGGCACAAATTCCAGACTCCAGGCTAATACTGAGCATTTTGTAATAGAAAAACCCAATACCACTTTGCCCGACCCGGGGATCGAACCCGAGACCTCAGCGTTGGCCTCAATCGTAACGCGTACGCATTACAACTGCGCCACCGAGGCAGTCTGGAAGGTATAAATACACCCAACAGTCACACACATAGTCCTGACCCCACACTAGGTAAACCTGTATCGCGGGTATCAGGAACTACGAGGGACTTGCGGTCCCACAACACCCAGACCCGAGACCAATATTTGTGGTTCACACAAACATTTGTCCCGGTGTGGGAATCGAACCCACGGCCTCAAGGTATGTACTCATATATCACGCTATGGCCGCGAAGGATAGCTAGTCTATCTATAAACAATAAAAGCGTGAACATATTTCAATGTGCACGCTAATCTTATTGATCCATTTTGGATGCGGTTTTCAGTGGTATATTTAAATAAGCTCGGACTAATATAATATAAGGTGTCTGTTACCGCAGCAGGTTGGATCCTCGCACCACCGAAAAAAAATCTTCTGGAGGAAAATGTTATACACAAGTATTTCTTACTAACTGACTTCATAAAAGGAGGAGGTTCTCAATTCGGCGAGTAATTTTTTGCTTTTTATGGATGTACATCAATTTCTCTGCTAAATGTGGACCGATTTTGTTGGAAAAAATCTGTGATGTGGTCCCATATAAATTTGGTTAAGATCTGATAACAGAGTAAAAAATGAAATGACTCCTCAACGTATAACAGCATAGTCACCGATAGCTGCACCGGCACAGACTCCAAAAAGACCTATAGAAATTGTTATTTTTGACATTTCAGTGTTATTTCGGTTGGTGAAGTCGGTTTTTAAGTTTTGATAATTGCGTATAGTACAGTCTCTTAAAGTACCAATAAACGTAATCACGCAAGTGGATATGCGGGATGAAGCTAGTCTTTCACGAAACAGAATAAACATCCACATAATTCAATCACGATGAATTTTAATAGAATGTCGCCATCGCATGAGACTAATGCACTCCAATATTTGTTGAAATGGACTCCCCGGGCGTTGTTTGTACGTGTTCTAAATTCTGATCGCAAACGCATCGTCTTTTGTCGACCGCTTGAGATCGTAGATACGGTCACGTATAGATTCTAATTTCCTCATAAATCTGTGGAACTTGCAGGAGCAAGCCAGTATTGTGGATTCAATATTCAAGATTTTTTATTGATTTGTTAGAACATATTGTGGGGGAATACGTGTAAAATCACTTTCTAGGCGGTAAGTCCCTCGTGTGAGAGCGGCCGTCTGTACTGATACCTCAGCTTTGTCTATTTCTGTCGCAAAGCAGCAGTGTATAAGTACTGTTGTGTCTTGGTTTGAAGGACGTTGGATCTAATGAAATTACTGGCCAATATGAGACTTAATATCGTATTCGGAGTGACGAGCGCAATCCAGTGTTTTGTGTTTTGTAATTCAAAGTTCTGAGTAGTGTTGCTTCTCTTTAGGACGAACGACCTGCACGGTTCGTCATGCAAGCTAATAAAAAAAACCGTCTGCTGACGAAGACATGGCCCCGCACATCTCTATTGCTCTCTGGAATTGTTTTCAACGTCCAATGGAGGATGATTGTTTGAATTTTTATGTTAATGAGCTCAATCTACTGCCATTATACAACTCTAATGTAGAGTGGGCGCAATACACTTTTTATACAATAAGTTCTAAAAAATCTCCTCTGAGGGGTTGACGTCAGGCAGGCGGCCGATCGAATAACTACAAGCCAAAACTTTCTTTAACATGTGTTAAAAGCATGTTGCGCCGACCAACAGTGACAGTAACTGGGATAAAGGCTGGTAAAGAAGGAGTTGTAGAAAGAATCTAGCTTAGTTTTATGTCCGAACTTGTCAACCGCCTCTGGGGGATCTAAACTCGGGAATATAGTTTTTAAACCTTACATAAACTGTTGGCTGACCTGGGAATCGAATCCAGCACTTCCCAGCCCACAGACTACATATGCTAACAAGTAGTAGAGCCACGCTATAGACAGTCTTGTCTACAGCATGAATGTGTCGGCTTGACCGGGTTACCATTGTCTCACAGAAAACCGCCGTAAAGTAAGAACTTGTTGCTGAGTTTCATACTATGAGAGATATTCAGTGGCCCAAATCCCCCACCCCTTCTCCAACCTTAAATTATCATCCTTTTTCTATAAGGTCGGCAACACGTCTATGATTCTTCTGGTATTGTGGGCTTTTATGGGCGGTGAAGATCAGAAAGAAACATGATTATTTACCATCAGATGACCCATATGCTCGTTTGCCAGCCTATGCTATAAAAACAGAGTCAGGTATCTAAAGTGCGCCTGTTGTAAAGTTATAGGCACTTACAACGTTACAACACATATATGTAGCGATTTTTTTTGTGTTTTTAATTGTCTACAAATTTCTTACAAACCATGTATGTTAACTTGTATGATTGGATAAGAATCATGGATAGGAGAGTGGATGGGAGTGTAGGTGAGCCATATCTACGACCACAAGCCAACCTCAAATGCTCGTGGTACACTCTGCTGAATAACGGACGAGGCAATGGAAAAACTTGGTTCCCTTTGTAGGTTGTGGGCAGAAAGGATAAGAATCATGGATAAATCTTCGACCCTGGAGAAAGTAAATGGGATTAAGACGTGGAAATTGGTCTTCTGAAAATCTCACTCGCCGTACGAAACGTAGGTAATAGCAACCTACCGAAATCGTCGGTTTCTGTGAGACATTTGTACTATTTCAGTCATACCAGCCCATTCATGCTGTAGACATAACTGTAATAAATCTAATAATGTCAGCCCTGTATTATACAGTATGTAACAAAAACCCTGTTGGCCCTTTTTGGATCGTGAAGATAGCCATATAAAGATCTTATTAAAAATTGTTAGATTAAAAAAAAAATTGATGGGAGATAGTATTCTTACACAGGTAGCTTAGAAAAATGAAGATATTTAAAAAATGTCTAAATTAATGTGTGTACTGTCGAAGCCGGGCGCGCGGCACGTTTGATGGACGTGGACGCCACACCTTGCTATCTCACTCTGGCTCCAAGTCATCGCTCTTGCAGAGGTAATCAAAGAAATAAAAATGATTATTTTTATAGTTCAAATTTCCTATGCGAGTTTTTCATTACGTTTGAATAACGATTCGAAACGCGTAAAAGGGTTTTTGTTACTTAATGTATACATACTGTCTAACTATTGGGTAGTAGTTAAGTAGACCTCCTCTACTAGACCTAACCTAACTATTTTCTTGAGCTTTGCCGACGAAGTGGTGAAAAGGGCCGCCAGGAATAATGGGGCAAGACTATAGGAATATCGCAATAAACTTAAAATTGATAAATATAATCGCGAATATACATAAAATACAATAGGATATAAATAATAATTAATAGAATACATTATAAATAAAGGATTTCAAGGTTGCTGCATCAAATCGAAGCAGCAGTAGTCAAAGTTTACAATAAAAAAAATAAAAAAAAAACTAGACAATATCCTACCTAATCTACGTTAGGGCTAATGTTGGTTGTTAAACTTCACATAGTATCGAATTATTTTTGGAGAATGCAGGTTTCCCCACGGTGCCTATCTTACAATAAATAAATAAATAAGTATATACGAGTAGATGGATAGAAAAATAGATATAGAAAAATCAGAAGTTCGAATCCGAGCGGCTGAGGCCAAACTTTCGACATCCGTCTCGGTGGGTCCACTTACCGCTAGGACATCACCGCTTAAGTTAATAAATCAATAGAAATGAGCAACTAGACGCTATATTAGACAGAAGGGTGTTTCACTATAAAACAAATCTTTATAATGTTAAAGATTACACTCATCCACACAAACGAGCTACTTAACCTCAAACAACGTATGTATACTGGGTGTTGTAGAAAGGTGGTATCAATAACAGGCCCACATACAGGGAGAACGATGTAAAACACAATGGTTAAGTCAAAAAACTTAAATTGATCTTAATTTTTATTGATAATATTTTAGCATTAGTCTCCAAGTCGTATTGCAACCTGAAAACCATCTAATATAATATAATTCAACTGTATATGTATGAAACATATTTAGTTACGGCATAGGTAATCAGTTAATATGCAGCAGCTAGTCCTTGGAACGTAAAAGAATTTTCTCGATATAGACTTTAAATTTATTCTGAAACTACGTCATATAAGTGAATTTATACGGGCGAATTACTAGCTACTCGCCCTATAAGTCAGTCGCAGTCTTTATTAATACCTTTTGGCAACATTCTGTATAAATTCTCAGACGGTCCCCGACCATCACTGCGTGCGTTATAAAGCGTACTGTTAGTCCACGGATAGGGAACTTTGTCAGTGCGATTAAAAGAGGCGACGTCACTAGCTCACAATGATAAAAGGTCTCAAAGAACTTTACTGCTGACACCTTCAGATTTCTTTCACTTTGCAACCTTAAGGTAGAGTTACACTGCACGCTTTTGATTAGAGTGTATATGTCGAAGTGTCATTAATTTTTGGTGCTAATTAGCATGTAGTAGATGGCTAAGTTAAATAGGAGGCAGATAGCTGGTTGTGAAACGGTAAGGTGTATCCGATTGTTGTGATGCCTCTTTGCAATGGGATAAGAGCAAGAGTATAATTACCTAATCATACTAATATTATAAATGTGAATGTAAGTTTGTTTGTTACGCTTTCACGCCTGAATCACTAAACCGATTTTGATGTAGAGATAGATGGGACCCTGGAGACGGTTATAGGCTACGTTTTATTTCAGAAAAGTATATTGACGCGGGCGGAGCCGCGATCAAAAGCTAGTAAGAATATAAAACTAACTTATCGGTTTTTTGAGACCTCTATACTATTGTAATGCGAGTTTAAATTTTGAATAAGATTTAATACATGGGTTGAAATCTAGTTAGTAGATTGTATTCTTCGATGAGATCTTGTTTCTTTTAAGAGGAGACGTCTGCAGTTCTCAAGTTAGTCCAGACCAACCGATTTGTAAATTCTGACACAACACTCGTTAAAGCGTCATTTAGATGAAATAAATCTATCGTATAACATATAATAGTCAGAATTTTACTTGAAACAGTAATTTATATTCTGTCATTTATTAATAGTAATGGCACAACAATAATAAATAGACATATAGGTACATTCCTAGAAGATATGGTGATATGCAGTAGCGGATCCTATTGCTAAGGGGCTAAAATGCCGATTTGCATAAAATTAAACAAAATAAGTCATAATTCATGCTGTAAACTCTATCCGTTTAATGTGTTAAAGGGGAGGCAAAATAAAAATATACTATGCGAATTTTTATAATAAGTTTTTCAATGCTGATCATTCTGAGACGAAAAACAACGCTGACTATAAAACACCCCTTAAAGAAACTATTCTTTTAGAACAGTATGAAACGGTGTTACTGAGGCGTTTTATTTTTTAAGAGCAAGATGAAATCACTTTTGTGAAAGATTGTTTTCGCGTTTTGATTAAAATATATTTTTATTTCAAGATCCGGATATTCCAAACTGGAGAGAAAATATTCCTCTATACATAAATTGGACTTCTAAACTTATAGGAATACCACTTAATACAGACCCGGGGATCAAACCCGAGACCTCAGGACAGCAGTCGTACCGCGTACGCATTACAATTGCACCACCAAGGCATCCCTAGTATATTATTGTTGTTCCTAATATATTACTATTTTAAAACTTAACATTATTACCGAAAGATTATTCATATTAAAATGTGAATTTAAATTAACGGTTCAAATTCCACTCCATTGACTTCATTTATTACTCCATATATTATCAAAACGACCGATATTAGGTTCGGCTTACATAATAACGTTCTTGACCATTTACATTATGTTTGTTTAAACCGACCAAAAACGGAGGAGGTTCTCAATGCATCTGCATATGTTTTTAATGCACGCTCATAACTCCGCCCAAAATTTGATAGTTTTTTTTTATAAATACACCCAACAGTCAAACATATAGTCCTGACCCCACACTGGGTTAATCTGTATCGTAGGTATCAGGAACTATGAGGGGCTTCGTCCCACAACACCCAACCCCGAAGCAATCATTTTTGGATTACACAAACATTTGTTTTGGTGTGGGAATCGAACCCATGGCCTCACGCTTCGCAGCCGGCTACTCAACAACTGCGCAACGGAGGTTTTATACGGCCACGATCCCATTTAAATTTGAATAGAGGTGAATGCTAAGGGGATAAAATTGTAACATGTAGTGAAAAGTGCGGACTGGCAACGCTTCTCGAAACGTCCCGGTTGGCTCGGATAAACTGCGGGGTGACACGTAATTTTCACAATATGTTACAGAAATTAGCAACAAAAACTAAAACTTCAATATTTACACGACTTTGTTGATTCTTCCTCTATCTTAAAATAGTTAAATAACTTCTTAATAAAACCAACACAAAAAAGTATAAAGTTAAAAATAAAATTAAGCAATTTTGACTTAATTGATTTTTTTTAGCTTTTTATTTTTCTGCGTTTGTGTATCTCAAACGACATATTATGTTAACAAGTTATTCATTAGAATGCTATAACTTCAAGTAAGAAGCAAGAGTGCTAATATACTTTTGGTGGGACGTCATCACTAGTCCCCGATTAGTTTTGTTGTTTTTTTTTACTTTTGCTCCCCATTCCTTCGACATAACATGGATGAAAATAAATTTTGCGAAAAAAATGACTGACTACTGAATAATAATCATAGTAATTATCAACAACGCTTTTATAAACTTTAAATATCAAAAAACTAAAAAAAATCTCAGAGTAGTAATTTTAGACAATAATAACTATTTATAGTTTTTATTGTTATTATTCCCTTATATCCATTGTGATTATTTGTATATAAATAATCCATATTAATCGCGGGATCAGGCTGCAATTTTCAAGAAACCAAAATTACATACAATTTCGCGGACTAATGCTGACAATTAACTTTAAAATGTTATTTACAATAGTGGATTCACAAGGTTCGATTTTGGTTGATCAACTGTCTTGTTCAATCAAAAAAGCTGTATGGTTTTTGATGATCAATGCGATTGAAAGTCTGTTCAGATGGTTCAAATAGCATGCAATTTAGCAGTTAATCAACTTAAATCGATTGAACCCGATATACAACGTGTAATAGAAAGGGGCGGGCAAATTTAAGCAATATATAGTGTGGGGTATAATTATTTTACCCTCCATAGTACCAAATCCGATTGCATTGTTAGGACATAATTATAGAATTTCCTTTTTTATCGAATGAGTAACATGTCGATATCGACTTTCAACTTTGGACAACACTAAATGATAAACAGTAATACTTCAGACCTCCTTTCATATAATTAATTTAAAAACATTAAACAGTTGTCAAATGTCAATATTTATTTGACGCAGTCAGTTCGGCAATTTCTAATTGTATGAAGTATGATTACGAGTTCAAAATATATGTTGTATTTTACTAAAAACAAGTATAATGTATTAGTATTTTGTGTTGGTGCTTATAACAGCTTTTAAGAGGCTCGCCGACTGTATTAAGCCAAATTCATAGATGGAAGACCCGAGAATGAACAACAAAGTCTCTTTCAGGTGTTATTTTGTGTTCTAATTACAAGTTACGTACGTAAGTTATGTCCGTAGAATTACGTACATCTTATTCAAGTTTATTAAATAGTGAGTGGCGTTTATAATAATTAATAGTGACGTCATCAATCTTATCGATCTTAATAAACGAGTGATTAAAATTAACGTGAAATTTTAGGATGTCTTGGTTTTGAAAAGGTCCGGTACATAAGTACGAATTGTAAGGTGTATGTAATGACCCTAAAATATGACCACACCTTTCTGTAACACGTTGTATATGTAGAGCACACCTTCAGATATTATTTCAATTTTAAATAAAAAAATATGATTAACTTATAAAAATAGCATACATACATACATAGACTCACGCCGGTTTCCCATAGGGGTAGGCAGAGACTTGTCTCTTAAATCCCTTGGGATTACCACTTACTACGATCCTTGCGCATCTCTTTGGCCTCCTACACTCTCATTACGTTTTTCATGCATACTCGCCAGTGTAGGGTACTCCTGACCAGTAGGCCTAGTACAAGTTTTAATAGTTTTCTAAAACGATGAAAGTTTTCGTTTTCTCTCCATCATCGTGTATCAGTAGCCACTAGTGGGAACTATGATGAATTAACATTAATAATATGGTTAATTTTATTTCGTATTAGTTGAACATGAAATTAGTTTTCAAGAGATTCTTTCCTTTATTACCGTATGAATTACTAGTTTGACATTTCTACGGTAGTATTTTATTTTTTACGGTTGCTTCTGTTTATGAGCAGCCGTAGCGCTTACCATCAGCCGAGCGACCTGCTTTCCAAAAATCCATATCCAAAAAGATAGATACTATCGTACAATCAGCACGTTATTACGGGTCTACAGGGCCTACACCAGTTGACACCAGAAGCTGAAACATGGCTGTCAAAAATAGACATAGAATTCTAAGCCAATTTAGATACGATAATACCCATAATCTGCACGATGTTACAAAATCGCAGCAGAGACAAATGGAACGCAAACATTACAACGTCATCATGTATACCAACCATAAATATACCTTTTTAAATCTTTAATATTTCTCGCTCATGAGACATTATTTTTTGTAATTAGAAAAGTAGGAGCAATTAAAACTTTTATAATTGTCACGGTGGAGAATGCTTAAATTTACTTTGCTGTGAACAATGGGCAGCCGGCAGAGACAATAAAAAGGGAACTTAAAAAAACTTTCCCAATTAGAAGCGGAAACAAGAGAACCTTTTTGGTTCGATGCATCATTGAGAACGTTAACGTAGGTGGTCCCGAGGCTATTCTTACGGTTTCGACTTTTCCTTGGCTTTACCTCATTTTCTTAAATTGGTCGAGGTAATTTTGCTGCTTGATTAGATATTCTACCGATAGTGTAATCGGTTCATCTACCGATCAGACAGGTTGTTGCCTTACATAACTTTTAATGAAAAAATAATATTGTTTCAACAATCTCAAATTTGAATCGGTGCTTTCAATCAGTGGCTTGATTCATTGAGCCCGATTTCAATGAAAGATCTTAGATTAACTCTCCAGATCGGTCCCAGTAATGAGCTTATAAGAATGCAGTTTTAAACTCACGCGTACACATTATTAATACAGTTGTAAAAGCAGCGACTCAAAATTAGTTGCATTAGAAGCTAATTTTAGGTTTTGAGTATTTCTAACTTTGAAATTATTTAACGTATTTAGTCTAAGAAATCGACGAGTTACTAGATTAAAATCCAATTTGTAAGTTTTTATTCGTAAAGTCACTCATGAGTTGCCTGGGATACAATTTTATGATATGGCAATAAGCTCGCTACCTGCATTTTTTTTTTGTTTCTGCCTGGCATTATCCCGGCTTAGTGCCAGGATCCGCCTTCCTACTAAGATGCCTCTACTTCGGCCGATCTTGAGCATTACCCGTAGTGATACCATTGGCTCTCATATCTCCCACTAATACAGCAAGCCAGCGCATTTTAGACTGTCCATGGGCTCGTACCCTTGATACGAATTGGCACAAGTATTTGCGACAGACATGAGTATGTCTGTGGTTGCCTCAAAACATTACTGATCACCTTAAGCAACTTTCCTGTATCTGCCACGTCATGGACACCAAGGCTGCCGCGGATGTACTCATTATATTATATGATCTAGTCGGGTACGGTGTAACCTTCCTCTCCTACATCATGGGACGGAAATAAGTTCAGCAAAAAGAAAATCAAAATACTAATAGAATATTTACGAGGATTATATTATAAAGCTTCCAGAACCACTATCTACTCTGAAAATAAAAACAATTTATGTACCAAGAAAAGTATATTTCTTTGCTTACATGTTTCGGATTAAACATAATGAGATGTTATATACTTTCTCTTAAAGTAATATTGCACGAAAAGAAATCATAAAATTGACTGATGCGTCGTATAAATCAAACAAGTAAATGAGAAAAGAAGAAAAAATCAGCTCTCGGAGCAGTCAAACGAAAGATCAAGACACTGACTTGATTCATGATATCCATTCGTATTTCCTGTTATGTAACTTTATCTCAGTTAAAAAGATTCAGTTTAAGCAATTTTCTTAAAACTTCATTTGGAGCTAAATTCCTTTAATCTTCAGCACCTGTTCAATATTATACTTGCGTTGTGATGGTAAGGATTGATGAATCCATAATATACCATTTTTTTGTTTAAGGAACTATGAAATACATTCGGTATCATAAACCCACAGCCGAAGCAAATATTTGCGGATCAATCAAATATTCAAGTGGATGCGGGGATCAAACCCTCAGCTGTCGATCTATAGCTAGCTTCTCACCTACTGCGCCACGAAATCTTTCGAAACCTGAAGGATTGGTTTTCTTTTTTTTATTATTATTACTAGTATTATTAATACTTATTGGCATTCGGATGATATATTACCCAAAAGTGTTCAGATTCTGATGACCGCTCATTTATCTATACGTAAGATGGATAAGAAAAATGGCAAATAGTACTTATGACGACTTATTTATTTATTTATTTACAGTTCATATATAAAGGCGGACTTAATGCTACAAGCATTCTCTCCCAGTCAACCTTAACTCCCAGTCAACTACATGGCAGGTGAAAAGAAAAACAAAACATTTTTTTTTATAGTATAGGCCGGCAAACGAGCGAGTGGGTCACCTGATGGTAAGCGATCTCCACCGCCCATGTACGCCCACAATACAAAAGAATTATGGGCGCGTTGCCGACCTTAAAGGAAAGGGATAATAAGGGATTGGGAAGGGGAAGGGGATTTGGGCTCCGGATATCTCACTCACCGTACGAAACGCAGCAGCAAGCTTCTACTTTACGCCGGTTTTCTGTGAGACAGTGGTAACGACCCGGACGAGCCGGCCCATTCATGCTGTAGACAAAATTGTCTACAGCGTGGCTCTACCACTCTACATATTTTGAATATATAAATAAATAAATATCAGCATACATAACATACATAATTTCCTTATTAAATACAAGAAGAATAATAATATAAAGGTAAATACATAAGTTAACTAAATATATAAGAAAATATATAATACATTCTTACTTATCTAAACATATTATTATGATTATTACTTATTTGACATTGGCAAAATTGTGAGATGGCAACATCATAATTCACAAATACCATAGTAGTAAAAACTAAATTGGTATCTATCTTGTGGAAATACAACCGAGCTCAGATATTATACGCACTCACGCCTGTAATCCCCGAATGGGTAGGCAGAGGTGTAACCAGTACACCCACATTTCGCCGAGCGTATTTCCGTCCCTTATGTGATACCCCTATCGCCACACCGGGCACAAATTCCAGACTCCGGGCTGATACTGAGCATTTCGTAATAGAAAAACCCAATACCACTTTAACCGACCCAGGATCGAACCCGAGACCTCAGCGTTGACCTCAATCGTAACGCGTACGCATTACAACTGCGCCACCGAGGCAGTATATGCGACTAATTAATATAATAAATTATTAGCTATTTATTTCACAGCACATATCTCCAAATCCATTAGACCTCCATATGAAGATAGATTACGGAGCAATTAATTTCAATTACAAAATTGCCGAACAAAGATTGTTCGTGAGTGTACTGAGCCGAAATTATTCAGTATTCATACGACTAAAATCCGCGGGGATCCTGTTGTTTGAAAATTAGACTTTTCTGAAGTTTTCCTCCTTCATTTGCATGATTGTTTAAACATCACGTTTAATTACATTATCCGGTGACAGAGAATTCTTGGGTTTATTTTTTACATAAATAGTAAATCGAGGAGATAAGTAGAATTTTTATTTAATGACATTGTTTATTTATGTTTACGAGTAATGATGTCAACATTAAGCAGATAGAGTATTAGAATAGTAGAAATAAAATTCACTCGACAGTTTTGTCTACAGCGTGAATCGGCCGGCTCGTCCGGGTCGTTACTACTGTCTCACAGGAAACTGGCGTAAAGTAGCAGCTTGCTGCTGCATTTCGTACGGTGAGAGATATCCGGAGGCCCAAATTCCCCTCCCTTTCGCAAACCCTTAATTTTCCCTTTCTTTTAAGGTGGGCAATGCGCCTATGATACTTTTGGTATTGTGGGCGTACATGGGTGGTGGAGATCACTTATCAGGTGACCGACTTGCTCGTTTACAGGCCTATGATAAAAAAATATCCTAGCAAAGCAGAGCCGAGTTGTTGGTAATACATAATATTACTATTCGAGTGAAATTCAAATCTCTAAATATCTTGAAGTCAAATATTGTATATAAATACAATTTGTCCAGCATTACCTGACCCCATTTGTTTATCTGGAAAAATAGAACAGTTACGAAAAAAACATACCATCGCAGCAATCCGCAAAGCGCCTTGTTTTAATCTGCCCGCGCTTTTTCTCTTAAGATGAACTTCTTAAGAAAGCAGCGAATTAGCGGACAAAGTAATATAAAACATTGTAAACAATGCCAGGAGTTTCACGTGTAATTCACAAGACCCTATTATTTTTCTTGTTAATAATCACGCGGGCAGAAAAACAAAGATGCATTGTCCCCCAACCATGTAAGAAGTGGGCTGCGAATGAAAGAATGCCTTTTGTTTGAGGTCGGCCGGATGTTGGGCTGCTACTCCGACTCTGTTTTGTAATAGCGATGTCTTAATTCATTCTTTGTCTGTACTCACAAAAAATAAAATCCGCATGTATTAAAACGAAACACATTCGAGATGTGTGTCGTTGTGTGACCATCTTGTATCTTAGTATGGGATATTTTTATTTCCAATATTGTATCGTGAGTAACAATAAATATTAACGTTTATTTCCTAACGTTTTCTGTACGAATTGTCTTGTTTGAATCTAAACGCTTAGAATCGTGTGAGGGTAAAATAATAAAAAACATGCCGATTGCCAATCATCAGGTCGAAATTCCGACTATAGAAGAGTAGATCAAAAGATTAACAATAATATGATAATATTAGCAATACTTGTTTGGGCTTAACGTTTGGAATTATGTAATGGTGAAAACTCAAAAATATTCACTTGATGATCAAGGAACGTAGAGTAGATATCAGGAATAACAACAGCTAGAAAATTTGATTAAAACTTATCCTAAGAGACTAACGATTAACGCGCTATAATTCATTGGTTATTTGGAATGTTCATGGATAGTGGAGATCACTTATCAGGTGACCCAGTTGCTCGTTTACCGGTATCTGCTGTAGTTTAACAAGTTAAGATTGTTCCACAAAAGATTGCCCCCCCCCCCATCATCGCCAATGTCGTAAAGAGAGTGAAGCTAGGGCAAAAAAAAAACCTATTACAATATTACTGCAAAATAATTAGACTTGGCAGTTACGAAACCGGACATGACTGATATATCTCGACAATCCCCTAAAGAGGAGGCGTATTTTTATTAAAATCTCTGAGGCATTCGACGTCACCAAGATTATGTCTCAGATTTGTCATATTTTTCAAAGAGAATGCTTGCAAATTTGATAAGTGTCGCAGAGTCACGCTTGCGAATGAAATTTTGCCGCTGTTTACATGTTGGGTGGTATTAAGTTTTCGTGAAGATTCATGGGCTGTTTCTTTACATTGAAAATAAAATTAACCACATAGTATATTAAAATGTGCAACATAAAACAACACACTTTAAAAAACAGACATCTTAAAATAACACTGAAAAGTCAAAAGATAACTATTTCTAGAGGCATTTTTGGAGTTTGAGCCGGTGCAAATTAGCTGAAAGTGTATCGACTCCAAAAAGACCGCTAGAAATTGTTACTTTTGACTTTTCTGTGTTATGTTTTGAAGTTACTTTTCAATTTTGCTTACACTTATTTTATTTTTCAATCTTGATGGTAGTTAGATCTATGGCATGTAATTTCCGATAAAATAACACAATCGAAACGAACGTATTCTTGTAATTAATTGAAGAGATTCATATTTTACTCCGTACTCCGTCAACGCATTTTATCTAAATTTCTAAGACACCAGACATCGCAGCTAAACTCTATATTTTTTTTTCTAAAAATCGGTTTACCATCGACCTGTAAATCTCTCACAATTAAATAAAATTTCCTGTACGATCAGCAACATGCTCATGATTCTTCTGGTAAATAAGCATTCATGGGCGGTGCAGATCAATTACTCAGGCGACCCACTTGTTCGTTAGCCGACCTATACTTTAAAAATAGGTAATTAATGTAGGACACCAATTACAATATAAATAGTGTTAATAAATTTTGTTTATTAAGTTAATTAATACAATTTTGTAAAAAATTGACGAAGCTACAATTCCCAGAACGCTTATACAATAATGCTAGTTTTAATTTCGTAGTAAGCCGTCGGTGACCTTTTTTTGTGGGTTTCTCGTAGTTGTAAAGCCATATAGGCGATGTTGGACTTTGCTCTTGAGATGTGATATTTGAAACAACTGTACAGGATTTCAGCATTTTGACAGCCTTCATGGCGCAGCGGGCGAGTAGCCGGCTGTGAAGCGAGAGGTCGTTGGTTCGGATCTCGCACCGAGATAAATGTTTGTGTGATCGACAAATATTTGTTTCGGGTCAGGGTGTTGTGGGACCGCAAAGCCCTCGTAGTGTGGGGTCAGGACTATGTGTGTGACTGTTGGGTGTATTTATTTATTTTCTTTCTCCCCGGTCTAACGCCAGGGTATGCTTTCTCATCATGATTTGACACTACTGTGGATTTTGCACTACTCCCACAACCCGCAACAGGAACCAAATCTCGCCAATGCCTCATTCTTTAATAAGCAGGGTGTATACCACGTGCAGGTGAGGTTGACTCTGAGCCTAAGATGTTGGTAGCCCATTTAAACTCCACTTATACAAGTTACAATTTCTGAGTGGTAGAGCCACGCTGTAGACACTTTTGTCTTCAGCATGAATAGGCTGACTCGTCTGGGTCTCCCTCACTCCTCCTTCACTCGTCAAATCCCTCTCACCTTCCCAATCCCTTAATTATCCCTTTCCTTTAGGGTCGGCAACGCGCCCATGATTCTTTTTATGTGGGCGTACATGGGCGGTGATCACTTACAGTCAGGTAACACACTTGCTCGTTTCCGACCTAGGCCATAAAAAAAATACAAAAAGTGACATCCATTTTTCAACACGTAATTAATACAACAAAATATGCATCGTTTTAATATCGCCAGCATGTAAAATCCATTTCATTTATTTATGGCAATAAATTTATAAAATCAGAGTTGTTTTCGGCAATCCAAAAACCACATTCACAATCACATGTACATATTTACAGTAATATCGGCATAATAAATTACATAAACAGTCAAATGATATGCGGCTGTTGGGAATTGAATCGAAATTAAAATTAGCAAGCCTTTAATGGCAACGTAATTGCATTCTGCACTGACAATTGTGTGCCTTCAATAATCAAAGAAAACTTTTAATAACATATTAAAATGATTCAAAAAATCTAAACTATAAAAAACACAGTCTGTGGTATCATTTACTAACACAGTAACACTAACTAAAAACCGATTCAGTTTAATTTTAGGTTTAAAGTTTTTTGAATCGGGTTTAATTTTTGTTTTTTTAATGTTTTTTTTAAAGATTCATTAACGGTGCATAAATTAGTTCATAAAGGTGTTATAGTTTTATCCCCGATTTTATCCCCTTAGGGGTGGAATTAATTTATAATTTAAAAGGGAGCCCCACCGCAGTAAACCCTATCGAAAACAAAAGAATCTTCCAAATCGGTCCATATTTGGCGGAGCTATGCATGATACATATGCATACATTGACAGCCTCCGTGGCGCAGCGGGCGAGTAGCCCAAGAGACAAATGTTTGTCTAATCCACAAATATTTGTTTCTGGTCTGGGTGTTGTGGGACCGCAAGTCCCTCGTGGTTCCTGATACTCACGATACAGGTTAACCTAGTGTGGGGGTCAGGACTATGTATGTGACTGTTGGGTGTATTTATTTATTATTTATTATACATACATACGGACTCACGCCTGTAATCCCCGAAGGGGTAGGCAGAGGTGTAACCAGTACACCCACATTTCGCCGAGCGTATTTCCGTCCCTTATGTGATAGGGGGCGAGCCTATCGCCATACCGGGTACAAATTCCAGACTCCGGGTTGATACTGAGCATTTTGTAATAGAAAAACCCAATACCACTTTACCCAACCCGGGGATCGAATCCGAGACCTCAGCGTTGACCTCAATCGTAACGCGCACGCATTACAACTGCGCCACCGAGGCAGTCAATGATATATATGCATGCACAAAAATACAGACCAATTGAGCACCTCCTCTTTTTGGCGTCGTTTAAATACCCAGCCACAGTCATATTCACACATCTAAGTGTTAAAGTTGTATTTCCAACAGCATTCCATTTCGTACCGCAAATGAGCATCGGAAACAGAATGTTTAATCACGAAAAATGATTTCGTAAAAATGCGCTCGGATCATACTCACAATAAGTGCTTAATGGGCGAGGATTATAGGCTTTCATCAGGTTATTTCGTATAAAGCGTGCTTGAATAATATACCGGTGTCCCCGAAATGTCCATTTAGATTGCGGTGAGATAAAATACTGGGATGTTCGCGGATGAATGAATTGTAAAAACATTTATTTTCGTTTCTTTTGTGTATCAAGTACGATTATTTTTTTTAGTTGAAACGTTTTAAAGTTCCGTTTGTTTTTGACCTCGTTTCTGGTAAAAGCGTTCTTTGTTTCCATAAACTTGATTTGGTTTGGTTCCGCAGAGGGGTTGATGTCGGGCCTGCCCGTCGGCCGTTCGTAAAAACTACAAGCCAAATCTTTTTGTAATATGTAGTTATAAAGCAAGCTACGCCGATCCCACTGCGACTGGGATATGGGTAGGTGGAAGAAGAAGAAAGTTGATTTGGTTCGGTTAAATGATTAGGAAGGAGATTTGGGCGTATAGATATTTCACTCATATCTCACCGTTCAAAATGCAGCTGCAAGCCGCTACTTTACTTTGGTTTTCTTATTGTAATACAAAAATCTTTTATTATTAGTCTGAATGACGAAACGGGCAGGTAGCTCGCGTGGTGGTAAGCACTGTGTCTGAATTTCAGTTTTGTCTGAAACGTATTAAAGACCTAATTTCATTGTATTTGGTGATAGAACATGGTATGTATAGTCATAATAACAATATAACCCACTCATTGCTGAACCGAGAAGTATGTTAAAAATATAAAAGGTCATTCATACGAATATGAAGAATGAAGTCTAAACTGCAATTCTACATTGGTTTAAATATAACAGTAAAAATATATACCTTGGCCCATGAGGGGATCGAACCCGCGACCTTCGCGTTATTAGCACGACGCTCTAACCAACTGAGCTAATGGGCCGATATATTGTTCTATGAAAATATCCTACGAGTCGTAAGGTTTCAACTCCGGAAGTGAAATACCGACTTAACCGATGTTCAGTCATCATATACATATACCGTACCGTACGTCACTTTTAGGTAGCTACTGAAAATCAGCGCTGTGTTATGGTTTTGTGCCACAACACAGCATCATGCTGAGTTAGCAACCTAGTTGTCACAGTGCAGGCGTGCAACATTTTTTTTATTTTTTATTTTACTTACTTTTAATTAAGTTATTTATGTTTTGTTTTGTTGCATGTGTATCACTGGAGACAATAAACCATTTTTCTTTTTCTTTTTTTTTATATATCGTATTTTTCATACATACGCACTCGCACCTGTAATCCGCGAAAGGGTAGGCAGATGTGTACCAGTACACCTACATTTCACCGAGCGTATCTCCTTTCCATAATGTGATAGGGAGTGAGCCTATCGCCATACTGGGCACAATTCCAGACTCCAGGCCGATACCGAGCATTTTCGTAATAGAAAAGCCTAGTATCACTTTAACCCGACCCGGGGATCTAACCCAAGACCTCAGCGTCAGCCTCAGTCGTAAGTCGTACGCGTACGCATTACAACTGCACCACCGAGACAGCAGTATTTTTTTTTCAGTATTATTTCTCATTCTTAGAACAAATGACTAATCTAGGTAGAGTTTAAAGTCGATCAAGATCGATTTAAATCCCAGGTTACTATTTCTTACTGTGTCGACGGTAATCTACATTAGTAGGTATAAAACATAAAGTTTTGTCAAATCACATAATGGGACGGAAATATCGTTTGTGATCAGTATTTGAGCGGTAGAGCCATTCTGTAGACAGTTTTGTCTACAGCATGAATGGACCGGCTCGTCCGGGTCGTCTCCTCGTCGCTTATCTTACAGAAAACTAAAGTAAAGTAGTAGCTTGCATTTCGTTTTATACTTGTCATGACGTCTCGTGTTTCGTACGGTGAGTGAGATATCCGGAGGCCCAAATCCCCCTCCCCTTCTCAATCCCATAATTATCGCTTTCCTTTAAGGTTGGCAACGCGCCCATGATTCTTTTGGTATTGTGGGCGTGCATGGGCGGTGGAGATCACTTACCATCAGGTGACCTACTTGCTTGTTTGCCGGCCTATGCTATAAAAAAGTGGGTGCACTAGTTGTAACTCTCCCTACCCCCTTGGAGAGGGGTTATAAGCGCGTTTATATACTATATATTATATCATTTTAATGGTGCTAATAACGATTGAAACTCCGCTTATTTTCACTAGAAACTTTACAGGGGAAAAACTAATGTTTTTCAACCGGAATGAAGGAGCCTCAAGCTATTTTTATTTTTGCGGAGTTCAAGCTGAAAATGTTAATATTGTTGCCGTACAATTATACAGTTATAACATACAGTCTCCGTGGTGCAGTGGGCGAGTAGAGAAGCGAAGCGAGAAGGCGTGGGTTCGATTCCCGCACCGAGATAAATGTTTGTGTGATCTACAGAAATTTGTCTCTGGTCTGGATGTTGTGGGACATCAAGTCCCTTTGTAACTCCTGATACCCACGATACAGGTTTATCTAGTGTTGGGGTCGGGACTATTTATGTAAATTATTTATAATAATATAATGACTGCCTCGGTGGCGCAATTGTAATGCGTACGCGTTACGACTGAGCCTGGTGCTGAGGTCTCGGGTTCGATCCCCGGGTCGGGTAAAAGTGATATTGGGTTTTTCTATTACGAAATGCTCAGCCCGGAGTCTGGAATTTGTGCCCGGTATGGCAATGGGATCGCCTCCTACCACATCATGGGCCGGAGATACGTTCGACGAAATGTGGGTGTACTGGTTACACCTCTGCCTACCTCTTCGAGAATTACGGGCGTGTTTGCGTATGTATGTTAAATAAAATGTGAAAGATAACTGAAAAAAATATTGTAAAGAAAGTACATAACATTGTCCACGAAAAATCTTCAATACGCGCACAAAGTCACAGAGATAACTAGTATTGTAATGAATTACAATTGCCTTTGAGACGTCCATATCTATTGTTAATTAGCGAGATTGTAAGCTTTTATCAAAAAATTCTGCGAAAGTTTTCATTGTCAACTTGTCTGGATGAGTTTTATTCGCTTTTAATTTGTTTTTAAAAGATAAATAGAAAGCTACTACCAAAACTTTGTTACAAAAAATATTTGAATTAATCACGCAAATGTGATTTCAGAGATACTTTAGTGAAAGTTTTTTGGAAAGGTATAATACCTTTTTTTGTCATCGTGAGTTAAAACGTTTTATTGTTACCACCCCACCCCAGGGGGAAGCAGGACGGTTATGTTGAACTCACCTGTCTTACAACCCATCGCTAAGCCGACCTCTGGGCAGAGTCTCTAACACTATGTACACCCTACACCGGTAATACCAACAAAAATCCCGCAGTGGCCGTCTTCGGCGCATTAGGGACGATTCTGGTTTCCCGAGGTGAGAAGTGCCCCGATTTCTACCGGAACCACCCTGGCACAGTGCCGCTTAATAGCCAGTCTCTTGATTTGTGAGGACCTAGAAGCCTCTGCGCACCAAAGGTCGCCGGCGTTGGCGTCAACGGCAGCAGTGAGGCCAACCACCCATGCTGCTGTCTATCTTGAGGTCGCACAATGTGCTTAGCGTGACAGTACAAAGGGCGATAGACAGCCCCCGCTGCGCGCCTCCGACCTCCGATGGCCTCTATTAGTCGCTTCAACATACCTGATACATTTTTGTACCTGAATGGATTGAGATCATCGTACACATGATAAAATTGCAAAATCTGTTATAAATAATGGTCATTTCAGCGAGTAGCTTTCGAGGTCAGTCCGTGTATATTCCGAGTTGAGACTCAATATCTCTTGACATTCGTCTCTATATTTGGACTGCACTGTACTGACTATGGGGTCCAGTGTAGGTCCTTTTTTATTGCATAGCTCGGCAAATGAGCAATTGGGTCAAATACCAAAGGAATCATGGGTGCGTTGCCGACCTTAAAGGAAAGTGATTTATTGAGGGATTGGGAAAGGGAGGGAATTTGGGCTACCGGGTATCTCACTAATCGTACGAAATACAGCAGCAAGCCGCTACTTGATGCTGATTTTCTGTGAGACAGTGGTAACGGCCCGGTCGAGCCGGCCCATTCATGTTGTAGACATAACTGTCTACAGCGTAGCTCTACACCTCGTATGCCGTATCAAGATAAAAAAGTATCTCATTAGTAGTTTTATTTGGACTGACACCATCAGGAGAGACGGTAGCATTGTTTTTTTTAACCTAGATACCTTCGATCTAGATACGGAATACTTTCCGTCGAATTTCTTGTCACCGAATGTAGTTTATCAACTTTCAACACAAACTAAATAAAAGAACTACACACTATTGCAGCACTTCTCCGCCCCACACTCGGTTCGAAATCACCTCAAGTGCTACACAAGGGAAGAACGGAACTTTTAAATTTTCCAAACACGATGTACACCACGATCGCCACATACACAAAACTGCTGTTTCGTACGTTTCGAAAAGAGAAAATCACTTTGCAATGAAGTTAGCGGCGCGCAAATAGCACCGCTGAACCGCGAAATTAGTTCAGAGTTCTCTTAGACGAACACCAGTTCATATTAATAGAGAAACGATTAGCTTTTTGAATTTGAAATTGTTTTTAAAGTTATTTTTACTAGCCCTATATTATATGTCCGACTGCTGGGAGTGAATGAATGCTCCTTTACTGAATGAGGGGTTAGGCTTTAGTCCACTATGCTGGTCTAATACGGATTGGCAGACTTCACATTCCTTCAAAATTCTTATGAAGAACTTCTCAGGTATGCAGGTTTCATCACGATGTTTTCTTCGCCGTTAAAGTAAGCAATAATTAACAAATAATACATACGTAACTTAGAAAAGCCGGAGGTGTGTGCTCTAGTTTCGAACCTGCGACTATCGTATCGACAATCCGTACCACTCCCCACCGTGCTATCGCTTCTGTATGTATTTTAAAGTTATAGACAAACAAAATTTCAGATGTACCTACACAAAAGTAATACTCTTTTTCGATGCGAGTAACATTATATAGTGCTCATATAGCTAGTAGCTCTCTGCGATCGTCAAAAATATCGAAATCTCATAGTTGTTACCATGTTTATATGCAATATAGATTCATTAGATGACCCACTTGATCGTTCCCGACATATGTTATAAAAATCTATCCTGGATCATTAATCAGATGAAAATACATTAATTCACTCTTCATATTATAATTTCTATCACCAGATTTCCCATTAGCTAAATAAATGAGAACGGAAATTGTTTATTTCTAGTACTGACGCAGTAAGATATTTTTAAGAAGAAAAATTGTGCGATGGGGCTGAAGTGACAACAGTACTGGGACTATTACTCAACGTGTCATCTCGTTTCGGCCGAAGAAACTCGAGTGACGCTCGTTTTCCTGCTACTTAAAATACTGCACAAATTATACACTTCCAGCGATTAATTGCACGTTTTGAAAGAAGAAAAAAATTAACTTTTATTCAGTATAAATACACGATATGCATACAAAGTCACATATTAGTACTATATGTCCAAACAATGCAATCGGATTTGGTACCATGGGGGTAAAGTACTTATATATTACACAATACGTTGATTAAATTTGACCACACCTTTCTGTAACACGTTGTATATGCTTCTGTTTATGGGCAGGCTTGGCTTACCAACAGGCGAACGATCTGCTCGTCTCGCCATTAAACCTAATAAAAAAACGCCTGTCGTGCCATGTGCATCATTCTTTCTTTTATCTGGTGCTATCCTGATTAAGTTCTTTTCGTTGTTTAAATCGCTAAGATTAATTGTCTTGCATCTTAGTCATGCAGTATTTTTTTAAATTCAATTTCTGTCAAACGCTCAATAATAATACCGGTATATCATTATCACATTTGGCAGTGGTCTGCAATAATAATAATTATTTAAAAAATAAATAACCGTAGGGATTCATTAATACACTCTTTTATACATTTCGACAGCCTCCGTGACATAGCGGGCGACTAGCCGGAGTAATGTTTGTGTGATCCACAAATATTCTGTTTTGGGTGTTTTCATCCAAAAGTTGACGTCGGTCGGGTGGCCGGTCGTAAAAACTACAAGCCAAATATGTATGTAACATGTGTTAAAAAAGCAGGCTGCGTCGACCCCACTGCGTGTGGAAAAAAGTCAGCTGAAAGAAGAAGATTTTTTTATAAGTTTAATTTAGTGTAGTATCAAAACGCCAGTATCTCAAGACTCAAAATCCCCAAAAATAGCGACAAAACTGAAGTATCTTTCGAGTTGTTACATCAATGGTACAAATTAACTGTCGGAAATTTTATGACTAGAACACTTTTACGATTGTGTTTGAGACGTTTTTACATTCGCATTTCTTTACCTTTTACTTTGAGGAAATGTAAAAAGGTGTTATGCATACATAATTCTTTATAAACGTTATTTCCACTTCGTTAAATAGAATGGGTTCCGTCCCTTGAATAGCCTCGAATTCTTTAGTGGAGCAGATGTTTTCTTTATGATATAGATAAAGAACAGAATAGTTAAGTTATTATTGTACGCGAAATATGTTTATACTGACTAAGAAAATGCATCTCATACCAAGTATCTACATTAATTAGTGCAAATTATATTCTGCAAACTGTTTAGTACACGAATGTTATGGCGAAAATATTTTTTATTGTTATTTAACGGTTTTGAGTTACTTTTAGAACAAAATCTAAATTTAAATGTATTACACTTTGTTTTGCTTTTTGGACTGACGAATCGAGTAGGTTGCTCGCCTAATATTAAACATCACGTTTACCCATAAACAGAAGTAACAACACACATAATTTTGAATTAAAAAGTACTGCATGGCACTGGACTGCGCTCGTCACCCCAAGACAAAAGTGTTAAATCTCATAATGACTTAATTTCACCGGTTTCAATGTCCTTGAAGGACATACAACCGAAATATAGCAGAGCCTACGCAGTTCTGTTTGATGGCAGAAATAGACAAAGCGGTGGTACTAACCTAGATGGCCTGTTGCATACGAGGGTTACTAGTTTATTTTCAAAGAAATTATAATTTAAAACCCGTGGTTACTTCTACTCGCTTAAAAAGCATAATATTATTTAGATGTCTATGGTCAAATATTGCGCTAAACGTATAAAATATGTATGCATGTGATATATGTATTAATAAACCTTCACAAGACATGATTTATAGAACCGACTGACTTCTGGTGAAGTATTCTCTTTGGAATAAAGGCATCACATCTACTCGATAAGTAACGATCTCAAATAAAAATGCAAATAAGATGTCAGCCAACAAAAGAAAGTTCGTAGTGGCTACTTCGGTCGGACAGAACTTGTAACACTAGTAAGAATTTTTAACATTACAGAATTTGTCATGTTTAAGCGAATGTTCGCGAGATTTTATACGTCGGAACCAAAATAAAACCGCAAAAAAATCCGCATAAATAAATTTTATTTCGATTGCTATTTTTTCAATTGTGTTCTTTATAAGTAATATCTATTAATATGCTCATAAATTTTATCCGATTCATACGAAATGCACTGAGCATTGCATCAGCCCGGAGTCTGGAATTGTGCCCGGTATGGCCCCTATCACATCATGGGACGAAAATAAACTCAGCGAAATGTGTGTGAACTGGTAACACCTCTGCATACCCCTTCGGGATTACAGACGTGAGTGCGTATGTATGAAAGCAATAAAGCATGCATGTAGTGATTTAAAAAATAAAGTTTCTTTGTTTGTTTGGTCCGTATGCATTCCTATACAATTTTTCGGTTGCGATGTAACTTTGACGAGTTGTTGTGTACGTTCACCAAGGTTTGTGACAAAAAATATCATATTTAAATGTGCAGTGTGTAGCAACTTCAAATTATAAGCTAGTACTTTCACTCGCGGCTCCACCCACATGAATGGCCTTTTCCGGTATAGCCTATGTCCTAATTCAGGTCATGGTCTACCTGTGTACCAAATTTCACCCGAAAACGTTCAGCTGTTAAGAGGTGATTGTGTTTTGTAAAGTTTTATGTAATGTTGCTTCTGTTTATGGGCAGGTGCTTACCATTAGGCATAGAACCGGCTTGTTTCGTCGTTCAAGGTAAAAAAACCATACGAATTGAAAATCTCCTCCTTTTTAAAGTCGGTTGTAGGATAAACCATCATAGGTAGATAATGTTATGACTCTTGGAAAACCCCTGTCAAAATATTTGTTATTTTTCAACATAGATAATTTTAAGCAAAGTTTTTGTTCTTGTTTTCATTTAAGTCCTATTCTTTCTTTCGTCATCTGTCGTAAACAAAGCAAACATTTTTTATTCATGTAGTCACAAGATTTTATGTTAATCAAAATATTACACTCGCATATTTGAGAAATAAGGTAAAATATGGAGTTGGGGCGGTTAGAACCTTAGTTAAAAGTTCTAAGTAATGTCACACTGCGTTTAGTTTATTTAAAGTAAACATGGGCAGTGGAGATCACTTACCAACAGGTGACCCACTTGCTCGTTTGCTGGCTTAAAATAGATATAAAAAAAAAGAAAATGTATGACACGAATTGAAATTGTTAACTTTTAAAATATTGACACAGAAACGTAAAATATTTGTAATAGAGCATATTAGTGCGTAAATATTTCACTTTATTAAAACCATATTACTTGTAGATACTCAAGTAATTTTTATACTTGTATTTAGAAATTGTAGCAAGTATTACCCATGCATGAGCAAGTCAATCACAGTTCAAATTAGGCCCGGCCACTATTATATTCCGGTTCTATTGGTGAAACATCAACATTTCTGGCACGTACTGTCGCAGAGCACGCCTCAGAGGACCGGGGTCAATTTCCTTTGGAAACTAAGATCTGACGGCGAGACGATTACCACTCAAGTGTATGTTATGACGGGAGAGATTGCGCAAACAAATTAGTGTTGAACTTGTTTGAATATAATTTCAAGAGACAAGGAAATAAGATGTATACCAAGATTCTATTTTTTCTTCCTGTTAGTGGGAGACGTGATGGCTCGATTGAGGTGGTACCACTGTCACATAAGAAAAAGTGAAGTAGCAGCTTTATTGATGTGCTTTGTACGGTATGTTAAGTGAGGGCAGATTGGGTATATGAAATGGCAAAGGCCGGTAAACGAGCAAGTGGGTCACCTGATGGTAAATGATCTTCACCGTCCATGAACATCCGTTGCAGACCCTAAAGGAAAGGGATAATTAAGGATCTGCGGATGGGGTGGGGGGTAATTTGGGCCTCCGGATATCTCACTCGCCGTACGAAACGTAACAACATCCTGCGACTTAGCTAAATGGTTTGGCTAAATCAGAGTGATAACGAGTTTCTTGAAACGTGTTTGCTTAAGTTGTGTTTTTATTTTATCCTGGCTCGGCAAAGTGACTACGCTAAGTGTGACTAAAATGTCGTTTTCTTTGTTATTCGTGACGGAAAGATGTTTTTTTTTGACAAATTATGAAAATAACAGACATTTCTTCATTTATGCACTGATTTCGACGATTCTTTCGTTATAGATAGTAAACAATTTTTTTTTGAACAAACACAAATTGTACTCAAATAAAACTAAAAAGCCGACAGTAAAAATTACCTATTTATTTTCATATATTTGGTCATGAAATTTCAATAGTACCGACTCAAAATTGGTCATTATATTGTTTAGCTTTTGATTTTTTAAGTTAGTTATATTGTTGTTATCAAGTTAGGAGCGGTAAAGCCTGCCAATGCCATAGCTTCCAATACAAACATTGTATTCTATGATATATGATTTAACTTTCTCATTCCTACTTGCAATATGATTGGTTATGATAAAGCGTGAAAGAAGACGACAAACGACCGCTCAGCTTCAGAACATTGTTCAGAACACCGTCTTTCATATAAAGTGAAATACATGAGTAATGGTCCCTTTGTTCCGGAATTGAAGTTAAGACATGCAGAACTATTAATATGCAATACATATGTGATGATTTCTTGTTTATTTAAGCTTCTTACACTCAATATGTAAAGGTGGGCGTGATGCCAGGGAGGTGTACATTCATTGTGGTGCGCTCGTCACCCTGATACATAATATATAATATAGTGTATATTTACGACTGTATGTACATACTTCATCACTATTTATTTTATACTAACTACTATAATTATATTTGTATTTATTTCATATGTGATTTTTAAGTTAATTGCTTGTACGCCTTAGACTACTTTTTTCTTTTTTCTCCATCCAATGGTTGTCTGTAAGAGATTGCCTTGAGCGATAAGACCGCCAATTGTGCCTATTTATTTTTTTGTTTTATTTTACTATGTATGTGCTGGTGTACAATAAAGATTTAAATAAATAAATTAATATGAATTTTAAACCTTGATGTGGAAATTAACTTCAACATAAATGGGAGGCGAACCCAAACCTCAGCAGTTTCGTAGCATATGTGCTGCCATTGAGACAATTTATTTGGAGTTGTGAACTTTAAAAAAATCTTCTCAAATGAAAAGCCTTATTTCGTTCGTTAGATACACTATCATAGGTATCAGAGAATATAAGTGAGTTTCAATCCCATAACTCCGAAAAATAATAGGTATTTGTTTATGTCAATGCGGGAATCGTGCGGTTTTCTAGATCCCAGCTGGTTATAAGTAAGCCGTTAAGCCAATCATTTGTTTTTAGTAGTACTTGCAATACAATATTTTCATTTTAGCTCTGAAATACTATTTTCACAATTCCATTTTCATTTAAATCTGCTCTTTGATAGAATCAATTGCACATTTTTATTACCCTGCGGCATCAGCAAGCCGAAGAGATATACGATTGGACCATTAGTGTTTCGGGTATCTTCGTAACAGATCGGCGATTTCCGCCTGTCCCCAAGCTGCCCAGGGGAAACGTTTACCAAACGGCAGCAAATGGAAGAAACGTTTCGATAATGCTTGCAATAAATCCGTACCTTTGTATTATCTTATGTGAAATACATAAAGGAAGTTATGTTTAGGGCCTGTTTTACTATGTGCTATTAAATTTTTACCGCGAGATAACGCATTAGGCAGCCAATTGGTAGAAGGAAGAGGAAGTAGCACTTTGACATACGCTCTTCCGTGTATTTTACTAGGTGGTCGTTCGAATGCCAGAGGCCATCTGGGCTTGTACCACCGATTTGTCTATTTCTGCCGCCAAGTAGCAGTGTGTAAGCACTGTTTCGTTTCGGTTTGCAAGACATTGAAGCCAGTGAAATTACTGGGCATTATGGTACTTAACAACGTATGTCTCGGTGTGACGAACGCAGTCCAGTGGCATGCAGTACTGTGTAATTTAAAATTATGTATGGTCTTGCTTCTGTTTATGTGCAGGCGCGGCGCTTATGATTGATGCGCCACTTTACCCGACCCGGGGATCGAACCCCAGACCTCAGCGATGACCTCATTCGTAACGCGTACGCATTACAACTACGCCACCGAGGCAGTCAATTAATAGTAAATTATGTTAATTAATAATTATTGCCATTATTATAAAAATATGTATCTAATAATTAGAAAACTATTCAAAATTTCTAGTCGCAGTTCTATTTGCAGCAAATCAAAATAACTAATATTTCCAACGTCACTTTTTATTTAAGGCGGGATTTCAAGTTGAAACGTATAATTACTTGGCAAGACCCGGCAGCTGGTCTCCCAACTTTCTTATGCAGCTTGTGGCTTCAAAAGGATAAAGTTTGGTGTTCGGATGAGTCTCATAGCATAATGAGTTCTTCTATTTTTGAACGCGTTACTTTATCTGTTACTATAACATTTTTATTACTGTAGAGAGCGTTTCAATGGAAAAGGAAAACGTGAATTGAAAGGTTTGCAAGATCAAACACGTTTTTAACTTCTTTAAACGTTGACTATTTATAAATAATATAATAATGTAATATTCAAGGAAACAGATCATCTACTAGACTTGGTTATTTCTCTTAAGTTTGCTCAACATAGACGGTCAAGTTCACAGACCAAAAATATAAACTAGAGAACGTATGTTACACTACTTTAGGTACCGACGTATTACGCAACTTATTGTATAACGTGCACTAAGAAATCACTAGCACTGCTACCAGCTGTATTAGTTTTTGGAAACGTTTCCTTTACACAGTAATATTATTTTACAGAGCTGTCTGTAAAATATTCTAAAGTTGATATACCCTAAAGCAAAGTACTTTCAAATGTTCAATCAAGCACATACTTGCACCACACTTTTTTCCCATATCACCTGTTTAAAATAATATTTTGTCTTTGCTTGTACCTAGTCAAATCGGGCGACGGCTCGAGGAGCTTTTTAAAAGACTGTTCAGGATGAATATCTTTATTAGACTGAATTTTCATGTACAATTTCCTTATTTATATGGTCGAGCGATGTAAACAATACGCATTACTTATTCTAGAAGCTTCGATGTGTTTACGATAAAAGTGCTGAGGTAGCGTCTGGAGCACACCTGTGATGTCTCAAATTACATAAAAACAACATGTACTTGTTCTAAGAAGTGTTTACTGTTTTACAAAATGTGCTTAGCTTGCGTCTGGGGTACATCCTGTGATGCGACGCCATCAGATCGTACACATACTCTAGGATACGTAACTACCTACTATCTAGCTGTGTTTCTGTAATTATTGTGATGTGTCAACATATTTAGGATTACAATCTAGCAAAAGATCGTTTACTATGTATGCTGATATTGTTAATATGTGACTGCCTCGGTGGCGCAGTTGTAATGCGTACGCGTTACAATTGAGGCTAACTCTGAGGTCTCGGGTTCGATCCCCAGGTCGGGTAAAGTGGTATTGGGTTTTTCTATTTCGAAATTCTCAGTATCAGCCCGGAGTCTGGAATTTGTGCCCGGTATGGCGATAGGCTCGCCCCCTATCACATCGTGGGACGGAGATACGCTCGGCGAAATGTGGGTGTACTAGTTACACCTCTGCCTACCCCTTCGGGGATTACAGGCGTGAGTGCGTATGTATGTATGTATATATTAACACCTAGTATAGTCTGCGCATCGCAGTGACGACGTCAGTTAAATAGTAAAATATGCTTGGTTTAAATAAATAAGTAAATATATACTATAGGTCTGTTTTGATTTAGCGCCAAAAACTAACTAATGACGTTTAGAGAAATCGTCACTATGCGTTCACGCTCACTATGAGGTCTCATAGTATCGTTTACGAATACGGGGTGAGTCTATTTATATTCACGTCTATGGTCAAGCCATTTTATTGAGTCACAGTAAAAACGAAAACCACCACCAATATTTATTTCTACGAAATCCCTGAAAAATACAACCTTATAATTTCATTTTAAAATGTATCCAAACACGAAACAGCATTAAGGCGCTTACATTATGAACTAGGAAATCCAACATTAAAACAATGGAGACACGCCACGATGTCTCAACTGTTTATTTTTAAGCCATTACATTAGATTTATAACCTGGGAGGACCATTATCTCAGCCGAACTACCAAGTTCGGTTGCACCATAAAAAGGCATGGAAAAGAATTGGCCATTTGTAAATTTTGCTACTGGTGTTCCACTAATGCATATTGTATTCGAATGTATTGAAGAAAATACGTTACTTATTTGAATAATTTTACTTGAAATTGTGCTTCAGTTTGTATTTTATTTAAATTACGCGCAAATTACTTCATTGCACCTGTTAAGTATAGTCTAAACTACTGTTTGTAGAAGTTACATGCCGGGTTTTCCTTACGTAGAAAATTTCCTCAGATTTGACACGAATTGCATATTATTATTATTTTGTAAAGTGATACATAAGTGCAAGTAAAGCTTGGTAGTTGCAAAAACCTTGAATTTATTTTGTCATCACGTTTGAATACAATATATTTCACAATAAAAACATTTAATTTGGTATATCTATTGAACCAACGTTAGTTCCTCTGTTCCGACGTTGCGACGCAGAAATTAAATGATACAATTGGCATGCAGTTCAATATTGCCATTTGTGAATTTTGACATTAATAAACTAACAACACTTTTTTTTTTTTTTTTACTAGCCCTTTATTATTTACGTCCCACTGCTGGGCACGGGCCTCCTCTACTGAATGAGAGGGGTTAGGCCTTAGTCTACCACACTGGCCTAATGTGGGTTGGTAGACTTCACATACCTTCGAAATTCTTATGAAGAACTTCTCAGGTATGCAGGTTTCCTCACGATGTTTTCCCTTCACCGTTAAAGCAAGTGATAATTGACAATTAATACACACATAACTTAGAAAAGTCAGAGGTGTATGCACTTGGGGCTGGTTTCGAACTTGCGACTTTCGTCTCGACAGTCCGTACCACTCCCCGCTGAGCTATCACTGCTATAATATGAATATATGATAAACAAAAAATAATTTTGTATTTTTAGGTATAGATGTATTATATATATTATGGCATAGGTTGGAAGTGAGCAGGTGAGCCACCTTATAGTAAATGATCACCACCGCCCACACTACCAAAAGAATCATGTGCGCGTTGCCGACCTTAAACGAAAGGGATACATAACGGATAGGGAAGGGGATTTGGGCCTCCGGATATCTCACTCAGCGTACGAAACACAGGAGCAAGCTGCTACTTTACGTCGGTTTCCAGTGAGACAGTGGTAATGACCCGGACGAGGCGGTCCAATAATGCTGTAGATAAAAGTGTCTACAGCGTGGCTCTACAACTCAAAAGATTACGTACGAACGTATTTACCCACCATTGTTACGGTAGAATGTAGCAGGAATAATTTTATCTAATACAATAACTAGGTAACTGCATTCTCGTATATAAATGATTATGATTACGATAGCACATTGTAACTACGCTTCTAGCCTTAATCGATAGCAAAATAAAAATAAATAAAATAGAAAGTATAATCTAAAGAAACAATTTGTTAACATTGCGATGAGTCTCGTACGTATGGCGGACTAATTAGTGAGCTCTATCTAGGTCAGTACGGTCTATGGACAAAGCGAATGAGAAATTTTAAGGAAAGGGCAGCATTTTAATTTTATTTTACGCTGGCTAGTGACGCGATGAATGTTTCATAAGTAGCTGACGCGGCTTAGTCAGGCGGGTCGAGTGACTATGAATAATTATAAAGAATTTTAGTGTAAGAGATTTCGTGACAGGTAAATATTTTGTAAAAGGAATTTTAATTTACGCTGCTAGATGTGCCAGCATAATTCCGTAATCTTTACGCCTGGGGTGTTTCAGAAAAATAACGACCATTTTACTCTAAAAAGCTCACATCCGTTTATCGAAATAAGATGGCGTTACTATTATTGATCGTAACGTCCGTTTGAGTATTTTTTTTACTGTGTCAGCCGGCAAAGAAGCAAGTAGGTTACTTGATGGTAGGTGATCTCCACCGCCCATGTACGCTTACAATACCAGAAGAATTATGAGCGCATTGCCGAAAAAAAGGGATAATTAAGGGATTGGGAAGGGAAGGGTGATTTGGTCTTCCAGTTATCTCACTCACCGTACGAAACGCAACAACAATGTTCTTTACATATATACGCACTCACGCCTGTGTTCCCCGAAGGGGTAGGCAGAGGTGTAACTAGTACACCCACATTTCGCCAAGCGTATCTCCGTCCCACGATGTGATGGGGGCGAGCCTATCGCCATACCGGGCACAAATTCTAGACTCCGGGATAATATTGAGCATTTCGTAATAGAAAAACTTAATACCACTTTACCCGACCCGGGGATTGAACCAGAGACCTCAGCGTTAGCTTAATCGTAACTCGTACGCATTACAACTGCGCCACCGAGGCAGTCAATGTTCTTTACGTCTCTACTTTATGTCTGTTTTCTATGAGACAGTGGTAACAACCCGGTTTGCTAATTCATACTGTAGACAAGAATGTCTCTACGACTTTCAAAAATTTTCGATAAAATATTTATATGAAAAAATACGTGTTATTTAAAAACATGTAATTTTACTTATAAAATCAAGCTTTATAAGACTGACAATAATTAGAACAGAGTTGGAATTTTATTTAACTCATTCGTTAATTTCATTTAAGTTAATTCCATTTCGCTCGTACGTAAAATGTAACTCGACTAGACGAAACTTTTTCATCCAAATGAAAAAGTTGTATTCAGATCTAGGTCTATGTACTCGTTAACTTTTGTCTCTTAATAAGCCTATGTTTTTTTCTAAGCCTATGTCTACTCGTAATATTTCTTTGTATTTTTGAATTTATAGTATTAGTTTAAATTTTTAAAGTAACTATTATTTCTTTACTCATCAGATATCTTAGAATAACTACACAAACCAAACTAAGTATACGCAGGAAATTTAAGCGGTAAGAAAGAAAAGAAAAAGAAAGAAAATCCACAAATATTTGTTTCGGGTCTGGGTGTTTTCTCCCCAGAGGGGTTGACGTTAGGCAGGCGGCCGGTCGTAATAACTGTAAGGCAAATCTTTCTGTAACATGTGTTAAAAAGCATGTTGCACCGACCCCACTGCGAGTGGGATAAGGGCAGGTGGAAGGAAGGATTCGGCTTTACTTTTGTTAAACGTTTTTCTAATTTATATCAGCGGGTTTAACGGTTAGGTTAAATTATTACTTGAATTGTTATCATATCCGATTAGAATCCAATTTCCATACAAAAAAGAATAATGTTGTATGTAATAGCATATTAATTACAAAGAAATAGGACAAACTAAAGCAATTTACGTAACAAACCAATCATGTCCACTTCGCGTACAAAGCGAGAATTTTCAATTTAAACAGTTCCTCCGTATATTTTGCGCGGCTCACCTACTATTTTCCGATCTCCCTTTCCAACAGAGAACAATAGAATGAGATAAATTTGAGCTTCGAGTTGAAATTCAAGTAAATTTACTCTGCATGGCACCACAGCTGGTCGACGGGGAGTTAGCAGAAACAGGTTAACGTTTAAAAATTCTCAATCCGAGAGAAAGTTTTCTAAATTCGAGATATGAATTCGGAATTGTTTGGTGTAGTATTTCCGTTTGATTAGTTTTTTAATTTTTATTATTTTGTTGTTTTGCTAGAGACGCGACGATTCGAATAATGGATTGAGTTGGTGAATAAAAAATGATCGACTGCCTTGGTGGGTCAGTTGATAATGCGTACGCGGTACGACTGCTGTGCCGAGGTTTTGATTTCGGTGAACTTATTGCCGTACCGGGCACAAATTCCAATTCCGGGCAACTAATGTGTGATTATTCTAATCGAAAACTCAAACAAATTGTGACTGCCCGAACTGGGATTAGAACCCAAGTTTCTCAGTCTAAGTAGGCTGCCACTAAATCAGAATTATTTGTAGATAATATAAGTGTTTTTAACCATAGCCCATAGCTAGTTGCTCTCGCTAATCGGTAAACAATTAGCGAGTTAAATAACCTTTGGCGTGGTCAGTCTATGAATGGGTGACCGCTTAGAAATAATACTAACCGAGCATCGGCTTCGGAGGGTACGTAAAAACTGGGTCCCGGCTGTTATCACATTAAAGCAGTTGAAAGCCAATTCGAAGGCCTTAGGGCGGCTTAAAATAGCAGTGATAGCTTGGCGGAGTCGTGTCGAGACGAAAGTCGCAGGTTCGAAATCAGCCCCGAGAGCATACACCTCTGACTTTTCTAAGTTACGTGTGTATTAATTGTTAATTATCACTTGCTTTAATCACCGTTAAACATCGTAACTGAGAAATTCTCCATAAGAATTTCGAAGGTATGTGAAGTCTGCCAACCCGCATTAAGCCAGCGTGGTAGACTAAGGCCTAACCCCTCTCTTTCAGTAGAGGAGGCCCGTGCGCAGCAGTGGGACGTATATAATACAGGGCTAGTATTATTAGGGCGGCTTCAAATCTTTGAAATTAGGATAGCCATTAACTATTCGTTAAAGAATGGAATACAATAAACCAAGAATATAACTTCGATCGACTTGCCTAATGTTTTCAGATCATACTTAATGTGTTGTAATATTTCAAGTCCTTTAATTATCATTGATTAATTTTACTGCTCAAGTAATAATATTATGCATTAATCATAACTTCTCTTCGTAAACTTATTCAAAATTAGTCCTGGTTCGGCATAATATTGTAAATTGTCTTATAAAATTGGTTTGGATGGAGAATTAATAAGTGGTGTTTTAATAAAGATTCTCAGGCCGCACAAATGACTATTTTTACCAGTACCAGGACTATTTTTTAATAAGTTTCCGAACAGAAGTTATGATTAATGCATAATTATGGTCGAATTATGGTTATGACGGTCAGTCATTAAAATATATGAAAATATTTACCGCATAATAATATCGCAGGATTATGGCTTAGTTATGTAGATTTTGTTTTGTTTGGTGTTAATAAAGTTTTTTTTTAATAGACCATCCGGGTACCAGAGCTTTCCAGTCTTTTTCTGCCGCCAAGTAGGAGTGTGTAACCACTGTGTTGTATTTTGTGTGTTTGAAGAACACTTAAACCAATGAAACTACTGGGGATTATGAGACTTAAAATCTCATATTTCGATATTATGAGCAGCCTACTGTTTTAGTCATTATAATAAAAAAATACTGCCTCGGTGGCGCAGTTGTAATGCGTACGCGTTACGACTGAGGCTGACGCTGAGGTCTCTGGTTTGATCCCCGGGTCGGGTAAAAGTGATATTGGGTTTTTCTATTAGGAAAAGCTCAGTATCAGCCTGGAGTCTAGAATTTGTGCCCGGTACGGCGATAGGCTCGCCCCCTATCACATCATGGGACGGAGATACGCTCAGCGAAATGTGGGTGTACTGGTTACACCTCTGCTTACCCCTTCGGGGATTACAGGCGTGAGTGCGTATGTATGTACGTAATGAAAAAATAAAAAATAACACCGGTAGTTAATTATAAGCTTACACAGTAATAGGTGACCAATCATTCGATCACTAGAACTAAACAAGTTCCTATTCAACTAATCACGGAGTAAAACAGACAGTTCAGTTTCCTATCTGGAAACGAGAACACGGTTTTCTCATCACACAACTATAGGAGCTTGTAATAGAATAATCTAGTTGTGGTGTAGTCGGATTATAGTTGGTATCTGAATTCGTATCGCCAGTAGTTTGACAGCTGAACGGGAATAATGGCGGGCAGGGTAAAAGCACTTGTAGCAGACTGTGCTAAACTGAAAATCGATACTTATTTTGGATGATTTAATTTAGACATTTGTAGTAATAGTAGTATAATATTTAATGTAATGGATTTAAAATTAAATAGTTATTTTTTAATAATTTATATTAGCTTGCGCCTGTATCTTCGAAGGGGATAGGCAGAAGGAGTAGGCAGAGTTAAAAGTAGTATACACACGGTTCACTGAACTTATTTCCAATTCATGACGTACTTATCCTCAAACTGGGCCTATATTCCAATCCCGGGTATTACATGTGTATTTCTTAGATCAACACATAAAAAAAAACTCGGACCACTACTCAGTTCTATTTAAATACTTGAAATACATAGATAAAGCAAAAACCTATAGATTAATCCAAGAAACATTAAAATAACATGAACGGTGTTTACTTTTTTGCGCTTAAATGGATTAATATTGTCACAACTTGACCTATTATTTATCAGAACGTCATTTTATTTCTTCGTGGAATGTATGAGGATAAATTAAAATTAGATTAGAGTAGAGGTGCCCATAGAGTTTTGGTTAGTTTTAAAATCTATGATTTCGCAGATATTACGTTCTTCATCATACCAACTGTCGCGTCAGTTATCTTAATATTGCTAACACTAATTTAGCTATTTCATAATATTCTGTAGATTTTTATGTCCATATACTTAAAACCAAATTGATGCAATTAATATTCTAAACGGATTAGTTTTAACGATAGCTTATGATAAACTTTAACCCCATGACCCAGTTAGCCCAAGGGATACCTTCGTAATATCCGGTGTCAATCCCAGGCCGGGTTGACATTTGTTTAAAGAGACTTGTTTGTTATACGTTTTGATAAATTATGGTGTCACAATGAAACAAGAGAGAATTCTCGCGTGTATGAATTTAATGTATTATTTTGGTATATGCGTTATATCAAATTTAAAAAAAACATGAGGAATATACTTTTAGCAATTTGTTTACTAATATCTTATCTCAATTTATGTGGCGATATATTTAAACGGCTTATTTTTATCGATAGTACAGCCACTGCCATTCATACTTGAAAACCTTATTATGTCAGTTGCTATTATGAGTGGAGAAATCGATTATTTCTTAGTATAAAAATATGGTTATACCATTAGTTTAGTCCTAAATATGAACTGATATAAAGGAAATATCCGATTTTGTATGCACAATAAAGAGCCGAGCATACGGAGCGTGTGGCGAGATTGTATAGCGATTGTTTTATTTTTTACGTCAGCCACCCGCGGTAGTTCAATCACTTTGGTATCTATTTGGTACATTTTCAAAGCCCGCCGCCAAAACAGACGCCCAATTCTCGGCATAGTTATATTATTTGCTTTAACGTAGCTTTCGATATTTGAATATAACTTAGTTCTAGTTATGTTTTCTTTCGGTGATTTAAGTTAACTAACTTATATGAAAGAGCGATATTGTGGTTTTCTATTTCAAAATGCTTAGTTTGAGCCCAGAGTCTGGATTTGCGACTGGTATGGCAATATGCTCGCTCCTTATCACATCATGGGATGGAAATAAGCTCAGCGAAATGCGAGTGTACTGGTTACACGAGCTGCCTACCCCTTCGCGGATTACAGGCGTGAGTGTGTATGTATGAATGTAACTTTTATAAATGTAAGGCATTGAAGACAGATTTAAAGTTTATGAATTGAATTAGCTATTAATTAAATAATATCTTTACTATATGTTATTATAAAACACTTCAAACACTGACTTTGAGATCAGACTCGCTGTGCGTTTGTGGCAAAGACCGGTCCTCATCTGATGGATATTCCGTAATATACACAAAAAAAATATGAATTGGTACCCACTTCCTTATTGTATTCGAAAGAAAATTATTCATTTATAACATTCATTTTTAACATGGTTAAAATAACTTATGCAAATGTCGCTATGAAAAAACTTATTTAAAATGCAAAAATATTTTTATTATGCTGCCCGTTATAGTGGTCGTTACCTTATTCCATTTAAAGCGAAAGCCTAACGCTCAACAAGTTTAGGAAATCGTAAACAACTATGTAGTAAGTAGGACTAGAGGAGTATTCAAAGTTAGTTAACAATGATATTCTACTGTAATTCTTCACAGGTAGGCGAGCCCGACATTCATACTATATTGAATGTAATATTTTGCAATTTTTTATATTATCCTGAATGACGTAACGCAAGTCGCTCGTCTGATAATCACCGCGCTATAAACAGACATAACACCACACAGAACTTGAAATTACAAAGCACTACATCTCACAGTATTGCGTTTGTAACTCCGAGATGTAAGTTGTAAATATCATAATGCCCAGTAATTTCACTGGCTTTAATATCTTTCAAACCTCAACAACAGTCAGAAGACAAAGCGGTGGTATTAGCTCAGATGGCCTTTCGCATACGAGGAATCTAGAAAAGTTTTAATTTTTTTAAATGCTTTTATTTATTCTGCTTTTAGCAGATATTTTGTGACTGTTTATGCGATAACCTAGCATTTATTTTGGAAAAAAAAATTGACGCCGCTAATGTGGTGCTTCTAAAATCATACATACGCCCTCACGCCTATAATCCCCGAAGGGGTAGGCATAACTAGTACACCCAGATTTCACCGAGCGTATTTCCGCCCCTTAAGTGATAGGGGGCGAGCCTATCGCCATACCGGGCACAAATTCCAGAGTCCGGGCTGATATTGAGCATTTCATAATAGAAAAACCCAATACCACTTTACCCGACCCAGGGATCGAACCTGAGATCTCAGCGTTGGCCTTAATCGTAACACGTATGCATTACAACTGCGCCACCGAGGCAGCCGTCTAGAATCAGAACTTCATATTTTAATTTATTTCCAAAAGGGCTATTTTTTTTAAATTTCTAAGGCGATAGGCTCTCCCCCTATTACCATGTGACAAAAAAAAGCTCTGCGAAATGTCGGTGAACTCATGCTGTAGACAAAACTGACTACAGCGTGGCTCTACCACTCAACTACTTTAATCGCCTCCTTAAGAAGGCGATATCATTAAATCACGTAATCGTGTGAAACAATTCTTAATATTTTAAGATTTATGTGTTTCGGTATAAAATAAAAATACTCATGAATAACACGCACAAGTTCATGTTTTAAAGATATAAATATGATTTTTCTTTCGTTAACACCTAATGTGTAACAAGTGTGCTCAACGTTTAAAAAGAAATTACGTGGACTTTGAACTCGGCAAAAGTCAAATTACAATAAGTCATATTTTACTAGATGGTAGGTTCTTCGTATGGGAGAGGCCGTCTGGGTTGGTACCACCGATTTTTCAGCCGCCAAGTACCAGTGTATTAGTACTGTGGTACTTCGGTTTGAAAGACATTGAAGCTAGTGAAATTACTGGCCGTTATGAGTCTTAACATCTTATGTCTCGGGGTGAACGCCAGTCTAATGCTATGCAGTGCTTTGTAATTCAAAATTATGTGGAGTTGCTTCTGTTTATGTTACCATACTAGTGTAATTACTCAAGTTAATAATAAAAAATGTGTTTTCTTAGTGAAATATGACTTATGTAACAATAGCAAGTCTAAAATACACACACAGGTAATATACCCGTAGGTAGTAGGTTGTTCGTATGCTAGAGGCTATCTGGGTTGGTACTACTACACCGCGTTGGCTATTTTGATGTCCGATCGCTCACCAGATGGTAAGCGTCACGCCTGCCCATAAGTAGAAGCAACACCAATCAGAACTTCGAATTAAAAGTACTGCATGGCACTGGACTGCGCTCGTCACCACGAGACATAAGGGACATCCTACTATTATTATAAATGTGAAAGTTTGGATGTTCGTGTATTTGAATGTTTGTTAGTCAATCACGCCTTACCAGCTGAACGGTTTTGGGTGAAATTTGGCACGCAGGTAGACCATGACCTGGATTATGTTTGTCTGCTATGAAAAAAAACAATAGCTATTGTACTAGAGCCTGATCTATACGTAAAAACATAAACACTTTTGAGTACTTACAACGAGTATATTGAGAAGTAAAGTTTAAAAGTTTTTCTCAGCACTTCGTCGTCGCTATTGAAGTACTTTTACTTCACTCCATGATGTGCAAGTGTAGAAAGATTTTGACGTGGTTAAGAACCAGTGAGAAACTGCTTCGGTGGCGCAGTGGTAGGTAATACGTACGCGATTGAGGCCAATGCTGAGGGTTCGATCCCCGGGTCGGGTAAAATGGTATTGGGTTTTTCTACTACGAAATGCTCAGTATCAGCCCGGAGTCTGGAATTTGTGCCCGGTATGGCGATAGGCTCGCCCCCTCTATCACATCGTGGGACGGAGATACGCTCGGCGAAATGTGTGTGTACTGGTTACACCTATGCTAACCCCATCGGAGATTACATGCGCGAGTTCGTATGTATGTATAGATTAAAATACATTTCAATCAAAGAAAACCGCATTCAAAATTATTCATTCGTTTAGGCTTTACTGTGCCACTGCGAGATACACACCATGACACACACACACACACACAGACGGGCAAAGCGATCAAACATTCCCTTCTTTTTGTCAGGGGTTCATAAACAAGTCTGCAATAAAGAAACACTGCAGACGCACCAAGGCGTAACCGGAGAAATTCCGAAGTTTATCTCCGTAAACACAGAATATGAATGGCGAGCACACATTCCCAGGTGCAAAATGGAACTTTATGTACAACGCAGTAGAAGTTACAAGAACTTTTCATTGAATACCTACACATAATTTGTACATGAACAACATTGTACCTCAAGTCATATAGTCGGGAGTAACAATAGTTAAGACTTAAACTCAGATTAATAGTTACCCGGATTGAGTGAACAAACTGAACGTTGCAGTTTGTGAGTTTGATTTACAACTTTGATGCCGTGTATTGCTTATTCATACATAATTGTGTGCTAAAGAAGATCGGAAATTTGTCTAGTTCCGAAGTATCAGCGAATCTATCTTTAAGGTTGTCTGGAAGGAATCGCCGTTTGCGATAAGACCACCCTTTATTTCACCCTTACTGTATAATCCTTGTTTATATGCTACTTACTTTATTACATACAAACGCACTCACGCCTGTAATTCTAGAAGGGATAGGCAGAGGTGTAACCAGTACGCCCACATTTCACCGAGCGTATCTCCGTCCAGTGATATGATAGGGGCCAGCCTATCGCCATACCGGATACAAATCTAGACTCCGGGCTGTTACTGAGCATTTCATAATAGAAAAACTCAATATCACTGTTACCCAACCCGGGATTGAACCCGAAACCTCAGCGTCAACCTCGGTCGTAACACAATTATGTATATGGCAAGTTCACAATAAGTAATTTTTTTTTAGCATAGGCCGTCAAACGAGCGGTTTGGTCACCTGATACTAACAAGTAACAATATAAAAAGTATCATGGGCGCGTTGCAGACCTTAAAGGAAAGTGATTGCAAAGGAAAGGGGATTTGGGCTTCCGGATATCCCAGTCATCATCCGAAACGCAGCAGCAAGTTGCTACTTTACGCCAATTTTGTGTGATATAGAGATAATGATCGGGACGAGCCGGCTCATTCATGCTGTAGACAAAACTGTCTTTAGCGTGGCTCTACCACTCAAAGTTTTATTAGATCACCCCGCGGAAAAACATAAATGGCTCTTCTGAAATCTCCAGTTACTATCAAATAATACAAATACACAGGAAACTTATTTTTGAGCGCCAATTCTTATCAAGGATAATAAATAATACAGATATTTATTTACACTTCATATACATGTAGTATAAAGGCGGACTTAATGCTATACGCATTCTCTCCCAGTCAACCTTAGGGTGATGTAGCGATGATGAAAAAAAAAAAGATGTACATGGCAGGTGCAAAGATGACGAAGAAAACGAAACAGTAAAAAAAAAATATATACAATGAATATAAATAAACATACATCAGCATACATAAAATACATAATATCCCGATAAATACAAGAACAATAAGAATAAGGAGATATACTTAAAGATAGATATATAGATATAATATTCTTTACTGCACACCAAATGAAGTAAGCAAGACTGCCTCGGTGGCGCAGTTGTAATGCGTACGCGTTACGACTGAGGCAGATGCTGAGGTCTGTGGTTCGATCCCGATCTCGGTGAGTGATATTGCGTTTTTCTATTATGAAAATGCTCGGTACCAGCCTGGAGTCTGGAATTGTGCCCGATATGGGGATAGGCGCGCCCCCTATTACATCATGGGACGGAAATACGCTCGGCGATATGTTGGTGTTCTGGTTACACCTCTGCCTACCCCATCGGGGATTAGAGGCGTGAGTGCGTAGGTATTGTTATAAGTGCTGCCAGTACTAAATAATAACACAACGTTTATGACGTTATTGTACATTGACACTATTATTGTATAACGTTATATTGTCTGTTAATCCATAAGATACTCTGACTTATTTTATTATTCAATTATAAATAATATACACGTTATTTAGAACGATCTAACATGTTCAATAATAAATACAATTACTAATGTGAACTATTTGTGAAAAGGTATAAATAAGGTGGAATAATTATTGTCGGCCGTCAGTCGGTAGATAAACGGAATATAAAGTGTTACTCTGCCCAAATAAATGGAGAAGATCGTGTACATTATGTTTCAATTCTTCTACTTCGTTACAGTATGTATCTGAAAAAAACCATCAAGAAGTGTCTAACTATACTGTACACCGTAACAAACAAGCAAATGCCACGAGGTTCCCTGTTTATAACAAAAACCATGTTTTGCTGCCGCGTCACGATCGTTTTTATTTTATACGTCATAATCATAACCGCGCGGCCATGTTTTTTCTTCATGGCAACGCTTACGTTATGGGCTAATCGTGAGCGTGTTTGTGACATTTTGTAAAGCACAATAAAATGTCATTTACGCTTCTATTTCCATGAACTTAAGCGGAATGCTCGATTATTATTAGTTTATGTTAGATACGACAGTACATAGTAGAGTATATTTTGTATCTAGTAATTAACATCAAGTAATGAATATATTGTAAACAAATTTAGTGTAATTATACAGTACATTGATGAGGTTATCTATGTTATTCATACATAAATTCATATGATTTCCGATACTTAACTTTTTTTTATTTATTTTCTTGCACTGACTTGTCATACGCGCTATTTGAATTGCCTACATGATCAATAAGTAATTTCAAGCGATTTACATTAGATTAATAATAAGAACGAACCTGTTTAGTTATATTAAAACTATATTCGAGGTCCTTTAGTACAGGTAGCTAGAGGTAGCTTTAGTAGCTGTTCCATTTTTTATTCATTTTATAATGTTAAAATAATTTATAATGTAATTATCTTTCGCACATTAAACGATTAATTGTGTTAATATTAGCTTCATTAAAAAGAGGTGTTACGTACTTCTACCCCAATGCGCAGTCACGCCGACGCATCTCAATTTCCCATCCCGTATCAGGAAGATTAAAGCAAGATATAATTACAAGAGCAACATATAACACAGTATAGTCATTTATCCCCGGCCATCCCTTCAACCCTACGGACGTTAATTTTAATACACGTCTTGCGCGCTTGCTCATTTCAGTCATTATATCGTTATTGAGTAATATATATCACATGAACTGTATGAAATGTGGAATTAATTTCGTCTTGACAACCTTTTGCAGAAGTAATTGGCTTAGATTTGGACAGCCTCCGTGGCGTAGTAGGCGAGCAGCCGGCTGTGAAGCGAGAGGCCACGGGTTCGATTCTCGCACAGAGATAAACGTTTGTGTGATCCACAAATATATGTTCCAGGTCTGGATGTTTTCTCCCCAGAAGGTTTGAAGGTTTAACGAAGGTCGAAGCGACGAATACAGTAATGTCGGTTTGACTGTTGACATTAGTTGTTTATTAATTATTGGTTGAATATAATTATAAATACAGTCTCTAGAGGAACTTCTATGAATTGTATGAATCCCCAGAGGGATTGACGTCAGGCAGGTGGCCGGTCGTAAAAACTACAAGCCAAATCTCTCTGTAACATGGGATAAAAAGCATTTTGCGCCGACCCCACTACGAGTTGGATAAAGGCAGGTGGAAGAGAGAATTGGCTTCGATTTGACTTAGTATAGATCAGCGATTCCTAAAGTAGGTTCCGCAGAAACCAAGGCTTAATTTTTATCCTGGCGCAGCACAAAGACCACTCGACCTGGCGTTAATTACAGTGCAGTCCAAATATGCCAACCGTCAAATGTAATTGGTTTAGACTTAGTATTAAAAAAATACACAATTATAGATATAAAGTTGCAGTGGTCTTGAAAGTTTAGGAACCACTGGTCTAGACCAGAAGTTCCCAAACTTTTTTTCTCATACACCACTTTCAATATTTAGCTTGTTCCTGTGGAACCCCGGCTACATTTCTACCATATTCTCAAAACTCGACAAAAAATGTGCAGATTATGGACCCCCGTCGAGTCTCCCGTGAAACCCTGGGGGTCGCTACTGGACCACTTTGGGAACTAATGGTCTAGACGATCGCCTCATGGGTCTATTACTATTGGTGTTACCCGCGATTAAAATTAGGGCCCGGTATTGCGATATCGGCCCTATCACATCAATGGATTTTAGTTACAACTCTGTTTACCCTTTGGGGATAAAGGCTTAATAGCTTATGTGTTTAACTAGTAAAAAATTAAATAAATACGTTAGAAAATGTTAAAAGTTAATTTCATTTTGGGGAGGTACGGGTTGGGTAATAATTTATATGGCGATTGTCCTGAGGGATGTGATATATTTCATCGATTGAAATTGTATTTTGTAAGTAAAAAACACAATTTAGATCAAAATTGTCAAGTAGTTACTACCTAATGTACTAATTTCACAAGGACGTAACAAAAAATGTAGAATGCTATTAAAAAAACCGGTTGAGTTTGAGTCGGACTCGCGCCTTAAAGGGTTCCGTACTCACATCCTTAAAATTGCAGCAAACGAGCAAGTAGGTCATCTAATGATAAGTTATCCTCACCGCCCATGTACGCACACAATACCAGAAAAATCACGAGTGCGTTGCCGACCTTAAAGGAAAGGGATAGTTAAGAATCGTGAAGGGGAGGGGATTTGGGAAAAATATAGTCTACCTATAAATATATCCTACGATACATACATTGCCTATCGTTGGTAGACTATATTTTTAGACTGCGCTAGTCAATTTGCTTTTGCTCACTGTTAGGATGAAAAATATTGCAATATTTGCAATAATTAACTCAAAGTTGCTTAAATACTTTTTCTTTAGAATTGGTATTTTATAGGCTTATGAGATGCAAACGGAACCGTATGACTAAACCTGCGCCGTCAGTCTGTCTGTCTGTCCTATATTCTATTTACAGATAGTTTTGCTTACTATAGATAGTATTTTGACAGATATTCCATACAAAATGTCTCAAAAAAAAAAGCCTTCGTGGCGCAGTGGGTTAGAAGCTGGCTGCAAAGCGAGAAGGAGTGGGTTCTATTCCCACACCTAGACAAATGTTTGTGTGATCCATGAAAATTTGTTTCGGTTCTCGGTGTTGTGGGACAGCAAGTCCCTCGTAGTTCCTGATAGCCACGATACAGGTTTACCTAGTTTGGGGTTGGGACTATGTGTGCGACTGTTGGTTCTACCTATTTATTTATTTATTTAAGAACGGAACCCTAAAAACGACACTTATATTTGGATTGAAATAGTACTTTTTTATTTATACGAGAGTGAATGGCGGCGTGTGATATGGCTATGTTAACTAGCCCACCCATGCGTGCTCTAAAACATGCAGTTTTGCGTCGACTGTAGCGGACAATTCTATTTGCGTTTATATACAACTAACAAACGACTACAGGCTTTGAAGCTCGCTCGAGTTTTATTGTTCATACATAAAATTCTTTTTAACAACGCCCATTTTACGCTTTGAATTATTCAATATAAGGTGTTGTAACTTTGTATTTCTATACAAGTTACTTTATTCTTTAAATGGCCACTACTTTTATCAGGTAGTGGGTGCCCCGTATGCGAGTGGTCGGCTGGGTAGGTACCACGGTTTATATATATATATGTTATATCTTTCTGCCATCGAGGAGCAGTGTGCAAGCCCTGTTGTGTTCCGGATGAATGGGCATTGAAATCAGTGAATTTAATAGGACTTAACTACACGAGTGGTAGAGCCACGCTGTAGACTATTTTGTCTACAGCATGAATGGGCCGGCTCGTCCGGGTCGTTACCACTGTCTCACAGAAAACCGGCGTAAAGTAGCAGCTTGCTGCTGCGTTTCGTACGGTGAGTGAGATATCCGGAGGCCCAAATCTCCCTCCCCTTCCCAATCCCTTATTATCCCTTTCCTTTAAGGTCGGCAACGTGCCCATGATTCTTTTGTATTGTGGGCGTACATGGGCGGTGGAGATCGCTTACCATCAGGTGACCCACTTGCTCGTTTGCCGGCCTATACTATATATTTAAAAAAAAAACTTATGTATTGACGACCTCATTACAAAACCATGCAGTACTTTTTAATTCGAAGTTCTGTGTGGCGTTTCTTCTGTTTATTGGCAGGCGTTGCGCTTACAAGTAAGCGAGCAACATGCTCGTCTCGTAGTTTCAGATTATAAAAAACGTTAAAAAATGGCTCTATGGGTATCACACTGAAACAGTATGATGTTTAGACCATACGGGGATCTTAAGGCACATAGTTTGGGCGCAACGCCGAACTAAATAGTATTTTGTAATTCAAAGGGCAGGCTAGGTATCTGGTGTAACCATAAGGCGAGCGAGGCGAACTACTTATCTCGTCAACAAAGTAAAAAAAGTGAAACAGTATTATTATTTTTCTACATTTACCTCTTTAACTAAACCCTCGTATTATAGACTTCAATTAAAAAAACGTCTAAAAAGATTGCTATGTATATAGTAAAGATAACAGAATGATAAAAAATTACATGAACAAAAGCGTGTGTCATACAGTGACGAAGGTACTTATTCTCGTTATTCTACTTTACAGTCGCTTGGGGTATTTCGGGGTAACATTGACATGCGAACATTTCCAAGTAAAATATATTTTTACTTCATTCAATGAGTAACGATTCCGCGGACGGCCAAAAAGCGTTTGACGTATTCATGAGAGCCAATGGTCTCATTACGGAGGATGGTCAAGATCGAGCGAAGTGCAAGCGTCTACGTACAAAGGAGGACCCCGGCACTACACCAGGATAACTTCATGCAGAATGGAAAAAAAAGTTTTAACAAAACTTAGAAACCGACTTCAAAGTAAAAACACTGAAAAGTCAAAAATAACAATTTCTATAGGTCTCTTTAGTGTCTGTACCTACTTCAAAATAAAAACACAGAAAAGTCAAAAATAACAATTTCCATAGGTCCGTTTAGTGTCTGCAACTATATTATTCGTCATCAAATCTTAACCAAATTTATATGGGATCTCATCACAGCTAAACTCTATCGAATTACATTTTTTTCAATAGAATCAGTTCACAATTGGCGGAGAAATTGATGTACATAAAAAAAACTAAAAAAACGCACCGAATTGAGTACATCCTTCTTTTTTGAAGTCGGTTAAAGACTTCATAATGAGTAACAATCATCCTGTTAGTTCATTGCTGGACTTAGGCCTTTTCAAATTCAAGCTACACTAGTCGGTCCTCATCCAGCTGAATTAACAAATTGAAGTGGCAGTGCGATGGCAATTTGTCGCCGCAACGATGGCCGTTGAGGCCTAAAGATATTTTTTAATTTTTTATTTACTTGAATGTCGAGACGAGCAGGTTGCTTGCCTGAGCGTGAGCGCCACGCCTGCCCATAAATAGAACCAACGCCACACAGAACTTTGAATTACAAAGCACTGCACGACATTGGAGCGCTCCTCAACCCGAGACATAAGTTTCATAATGCCCAGTAATGTCGCTGGCTTCAATGTCCTTAAAATAGGAACACGTGCTTACTCACTGTTGTTTTGCGGCAAAAATAGGCAAAGCGGTAGTACCAAATAAGACGGCTTCTCGCATATGAGGGACCTAGAACCTTGTGTACTAAGGTGGAGACCACGTCTATCCAAGCGCAGTGCAGGCCGACCTCGAGCCCACTAGACCGATGGCCTAAAAGACGTAGCGGAAGACAGCTGAATATCATATTTAGCTTTGAACAATGTTGTTTGAACGGAAAATCGGTAAGCCGAAACATTACACCCTAAAAACACACACTGTACTAACAGCAGAAAAAAAGCTGGTATAATATAACAACAAGCGTTCTCGGAATATTACGAAACTGAATTTTTACCCTTACCCCTTTTAAAGTTACCCCGTCTGTGTTAAATTCATAATTAATAATAATAAATGTATATTTCCAACAATAACATTTTGTAACAAGGTTTTGACATATTAAATATGTTTTCTAAAATAAACGTAGTTGTACACCAAGTGGCATGACAGTTAATTACGGATTAATTAGGAATAGAGTCTCTCCCGTGACCACGAAGGCTGGAAAGCTTTCGAAAAGTCGGGACTAAAATAAAATGAAACCGCGATGAAATCCGTATATACTAGTTTTATTTCAATAATTACGGATTAACTTAAAGAAACAACTTCAAAACTCTAATCGCCGTGTGTTTGTCGTATTGTTGAGAAGATTTCCATTTTCTCTCACTCTGTCATCAAATTTTACCAAAACTATATGGGCCACCCTCGAGTACAAAAAGTAACATTAAAATAGGTGCATATATATTACTTTTGCTCGCGGCTTTGCCCACATGAACAGCCTTATTCGGGATAATAAGTAGACTAATAATGTCTCCAGCGCCCCATCTATCTTTGTACCAAAATTCATCAACATCGGTTCAACGATTTAGGCGTAAAAGCGTGACAAACATACTTAATTTCGCATTTATAATATTAGGATTACGTAGGATTATTCTCCTCAGGTTGATGTCAGGTAGGCGGCCGGTCGTAAAAACTATAAGCCAAATCTTTCTGTAACATGTGTGAAAAGCATTATGCGTCGAACCCACTGCGAGTGGGATAAGACCAGGTGGAAGAGAGTTAGGATTACGTAGGTAGGAATTATGTGCGGACCACATAAAATATACATTTAAACACACTTTTGAAGTCTGTTAAAAACAGAAATATTCGCGGTCGATAAAACATTTATAGTCTGCGAACCCCGTCAGGTTTATGGGGCCTAATATATTTTTTATTTTATCTTCACCTCATTCATCTTTTCGACTCAACTCGGGATATTAATGGACAGTGTTTTTTACGGAATAAAAATTGTGCTAAATCATGAATTTAAAAGACGGTGACGTTTTTAGGTCATTTCGTGCTGTGTAAGGATTTGTTACGTTTTATATTAGGGAATGACACGCATAGATAAAAAAAAATATGTTGGAATACGTTGTTAAAAACAAATAAACATTCTGTTTAAAATCAGGAATATATATTGGAACAAAAAAACGTATATTGAGAGAAATCAATAAAAACAATTAGCTAAAATCATTGCTTTTCTTTTCCTAGAACTCAGTAGGTACGTATAAATTAGAGTAATAAATAAGTAATGAAAAGGTTAATTTATATTTTGTACTTTCATAGTGTTACGTGTCCGTCGTGTTTGTAACTGTATATCTGTTGTCTATTTCTGCCGCCAAGCAACAGTGTGTAAGCACTGTTGTGTTCCGGTTTTAAGGACATTAAAGCCAGTGAAATGACTGGACATTATGAGACTTAACACTTTATGTCTCGGGGTGACGAGCGCTGTCCAGCGTCATGCAATGCTTTGTTATTTAAAGTCCTGTGTGGCGTTGCTTCTGTTTATGAGCAGGGGTGGCGATTACCATCAGGCGAGCGACCTGCTCGTCTCGTCATTCAAATAAAAAAAAAAAACTGGACCTCCACCCCTACACCCAGTCCTGTCACTCTCCACACGTGTGGACATGGATAACACTTAGTTATCGGTACCTCATCAGTCGGGAGATAACTGTGTTTTTTATACGGTGCCATCTGATGTGGATGTCATCCTAATTCTTATCAACCGCCACTATCAAGTCTACCGTACTTAATAGTGGCGGAACCCTCAATAGCTATACACTACACGTACATGTTTAATTATCAGAAATATAATACGCGCGTAGTTATCAAAAAATGGGTAAAACGGCTTGTATAAAACTCAAGGGGTGATAAAGAATGAAAAATAAATCGAGGTTATTTATTACACAACTAATTAAACTTAACATTAATTTATATTCATTTCGTTTTACGGAAGGTGTCGCGAAACCCCTTTTATACACGTTGGGTTAATGAAGTTTTTCAAAACATGCACACAAGAAAAGGAAATATCACATACGCCTTTTGAAAAACCAACATACAAACGGTAGTGTATATTTAATACTTAGGCTCATTGACCGTCGTTTGAGCCGCAGTATGCCAATAAAATTATGGGCAATCGCCCAGGTGACCTCCAACCTTCCCTTATAGTCACCCCTGAGCTATTCGGTACCAAAGGTACACTTCTGCCGCAGCTGGATAACCATATTACTCGTAGAAACTCTGTACCAAAGGTACACTTCTGCCGCAGCAGGATAACCATATACATTTCTCACCATAATAATTTAACCACATATAATACAAAGATATCATAAAGCACAAAGAAATATTGCAATATAAAGTCACCATGATTATGTTCTAGCACTGTCCACGCATAACAAAAAATAGCCACCATGATTATGTTCTAGCACTTACCAGTAAACTCGACTTTGCCGCAGTAGGTACACAATCTTCTTACATTACCACTAACTACACTGTCCACGCATAACAGAAAATAACAGTCATCATGATTATATTCTAGCACTTACCGGTAAACTAACTTTGCCGCACTAGGTACACAATCTACGTATATTTTCACTGACTACACTGTCCACTCGCAACAGAAAAAAGCCTCTGCCCTCCGTTGCCTCCACTATATAGGTACTTTCATACTGTATTTATCTACTGTAAACTCACTATCACTTTTGTGCAATAAAGATAAATAACTACGTCAGGATGTTCAAAAAGTTTAATAGTCTATGCACATTGAATGCAATATTATATTACTGTTCACAATATATTACACTTTCTATGATTATTCACAATTCTAATCACACTCGGGCAGCGTTACCACGAAAGAGTTCTAAGCACGAATGAGTTCCCTCAACTAATAATGCGCCCGCTTATATACCTTAGCAATCACCTCCAGCACATTTCAAGTCTTATTATCTACCCGCTTTACATAGTTATTTCCTCGACTACCTTCACTAAAACCAATAACGGTGCTATTACTAATATGAGGGTAACAATACCGACTTTTAAATCAACAAATGTAAACAGTCAAAATATTTCGCGGTATTCCACGAAAGAAGGTACGTATTTATTTGTAACTACAAATTATGAACTAATTCCCATTTAAATATATATGACTGGAATAAAAATTCTGACCCTAGATTAGTCCAGTGAAATGAAATAAATAAATAAATATAAAGTTTAGACATATGATTTGTTCGGGGCTCAGAACGAGTTGTTTCTTTGACACTTCAATTCTCAAAGGTTTAGCAAACTATTTTATTTATATTTTACGATTCTCAAAAGAATTTAAATTTAAAGTTTTTTTAAAGCTCTGACGTGATTCGTCAATATTTTATTTGCTTTTGCTATAACTTTCAAGTATTTTTTTTTTATTCAGCACAACTTCTGTCTTACGGTTTTTATGCTACTGAATGATGAGACAATCAGGTCGCCCACCTGATGGCTAGCACCACGGCGGCCCATAAGCATTAGAATCATCACATGGAACTTTAAATTACAAAGTACTTCCTTGGAACTGCACTGCTTTCATCACCCATAAATGTAACTCTCATATGCTCATTTATTTCACTGGATTCGATATCCTTCAAACTAGAACACATTCGCAACAGTGATTGCCAGATATAGATAAAGCGGTAGCACTTATGGCCTTTCCCTATATTGTATTTAAAGATAGATTTGCTTACTATCAATAGTGTTTTGACAAATATTCCATACTATGTGTCAATATATTACTGCCAATAAGCAAATCTGTCGATATATCGACATTCGACCGGCTATTGCCCAGACAGACACGCATTTGCTGTCGCTACTATGCAGTAAGTATGTAGGTATGCGATATAAAGATAAAGGAGATAACAAAACAGGATTCTTCATTTGACTACAGAATCTTAAAGAGCGACGTTTTCACTTTGTTCTTTTGCAAACAATGCATCAATCACAGCCCTGTCAGGCAGATGACAAGTTCTTTTAAAAGTTCCAAAACCGCCTATCCGTCGAAGATTTTCCCTTCAATTATTATACTACCCTAATACTGGTGCTATGATTGATATCCTGCGAAAATTCTAGGAGAATGTAAAGATAAGTTGCTGTAACATTATGATAAGGTAGTTGAGAATATGAAGGATAAGGGAAATACCAATTGATTGATAGCAGTTTTCTGTTACAATGTTTATAGCGATGCTATCTTGGAGATAATTAGTAGTATTTTTATTTTTATTAGCCTGAATAATGAAACGGGCAAGTCGCTCGCCTGTTGGTAAATCTTTTTATCTTCTTGTTTAATTTCTTTTAAATGGACTTTGGGCTGTTGCCCAGACAATACTAGTTTATTTATACGGGCGGCGTTTGTATTCAATGTAAGACGGTATGCGTCTGTACATTTTAATTTTTAAACTTAAACATGCAACTGGCGTGGCTTAGTTTATTATAAAGTCGTTTTACTTAAAATAACATTTAAGATTTAGATGTAGTCTATCTAATGGTCCCGACAACCAAGACTTGAAACGAATAATATTATGTAAAGGAAACCCGTATCTGAGAAGTTCTCCATAAATCTTTTTTTATAGCAGAGTCCGGCAAACCAGCTAGTGGGTCACCTGATGGTAAGTGATCTGTACCGCTCATGAACACCTACAATAGCCTCCGTGGCGCATTGGGCGAGTAGTCGGTTGCGAAGTGTGAGGCCGTGGGTTCGGTTCCCGCACCAAGACAAAGTTTGTCTAATCCACAAATATTTGTCTCGGGTCTGGGTGTTGTGGGACCGCAAGTCCCTCATAGTTCTTGATACCCACCATACAGGTTTACCTAGTGTGGGGTCAGGACTATATGTGTGACTGTCGGGTGTATTTATTACCCAAAGAATCTTCTCGAAGTCTCGGCAGTTCGTACCATTCCTCGCTAAGCTATAACTGCTCCCTAGGTACCTCGTCCTACTAAGTATTTAAATAAAAAATGCTAGGTTAATATTCACTAGAAATCGGCTTAGTTTCGTGCTAAGAAAACGAATTTGCAAACATAGCATTATATTTGGCTTCGAACGAATTTTTCCCGACCCTATTGGACGTAGATTTAATTAAAATTTCATTATTCAAGAAAAGATTATAACTTCCCTTTAGACATTTGCATATTTGACTGAAATATTTAAAGAAATCCTCCTTAAGAGGAGTCTTATTAAATTTGTTATAAACGTCGGAGTTCCCAATTGGGCCCAAAAGTTGTATTTCTTTTCTCGGGTTCGGTATAAAAATCCCACCTAACTTCCTTTCGGGAATGAATTTTAAGTAGTCCAAAGTGACCGCTTAATTTTACAAAGTTTAAACATATTTCATGCGAAAAAGATGCCATAATGTACACAGGGTTTATAATTCAGCGGAGTGTAGTCGAAAATGTAATTAATGATAAAATAAACATACCTATAAAAGGCTCTAGAGTAAAGTCCCATTTACGGAGAGAGTTTACAGCGTGACAAAGGCGATAATAATATAACTGCCAATCCAATCCAATTTTATATTGTGGCTCCATCGGGGTACGATAATTTTGCCAGTATCGAGGTAGGAAAAGACACAGTGACAGTAGGTAAACTCTTTGCTGTTACGAGACCACTGATCAGTAGTAATCAGTACAAATATTCATGTCACATGGTGCAGGCAGAGCTTGGAAATGTTCAAAAACAATGAAATAAGACAAAACCATTGAATAATATAACTGAAAACTCTGGTTAACGAGGTTACGTCATTTAATTTGACAGCAAAAATCTTATGATGCGCGCTCTACAACCAGATATGCCGTACGAGAAGTTCTATATAAATGGGACTTTAAAAAGTTATTATAGTAATAAACTATTTGCTTGGTTATAAATATAAATATAATACACCCAACAGTCACACACATAGTCCTGACCCCACACTAGGTAAACCTGTGTCGTGGGTATCAGGAACTACGAGGGACTTGCGGTCCCACAACACCCAGACCCGAGACCAATATTTGTGGATCACACAAACATTTGTCTCGGTGTGGGAATCGAACCCACGGCCTCTCGCTTCGCAGCCGACTACTCGCCCGCTGCGCCACGGAGCTGTCAAGCTTAATAAGTTTAATTGTTTTTACACACCAAATGCAAAATATATTACTGTTCACAAATTAGGTTTATTACACTTGGTATGATTAATCACAATTATAACTGTATTCACTGGTCTACCAGCGTTTCCACGTAAGAGGTCTAAGCACAACCAAATTTCCCTTTAATTAATAATAATAATAATAAAAACATTTATTGCACACAACACAATATACATGTGCAGTACATAAAAAATTAAAAATAAACTATTTTAAACACTGCTTCGGAACCGGAGGGTGATGATGGTAACCATCATATTCCCTCCACCACACCAACAAACGCTGCACACACCCACAGTAGCCACACATGAAGCGCCCCGTCCTACTTCCTCAAATGAGGCGACGCACCGGTGAGACCACTACAGATGCAATACAACGAATATCAGCATGGCGGGAAGAAACATAAATAATATTAAATTTAAGTGCATTGTTCCGATTCCGTAATTAATAACGCACTCTCTTAAACTTCAACAAATCACCTCCACCACGCAAAGACTTTAATGTATACTACTAGACAAGCTGCGCGGTATATAGAAATTGTACCACTAAGTTGCGGTCAATTAACCGTAACTCAATATTACAATCACGCTGACTCTCAACTAGAACCCCTATCGCGATACCTGTCCGTGAGCTGTCAAACTGCCGCGTTATGTGACGCAATTTTATTTTTATACAGCATGTCTAGTAGTAAACATTAAACTCTTTGCCACCACGACTTAATTCTATTATCTACACGCTTTACATAGTTATTTTCCTGAGTACCTTTACTACCACTAATAAACGATGCTATTACTAATATGAGGGTACCACACCCTGGCCTAATACGGATTGACAGACTTCATAAAACTTTGAAATTCTTATAAATAAACTTCGCAGGTATAGATAGATAGATAGCATATTATAGCAAGTGAAAATTAAAAATGAATTCATAAATAATTTTCAAAAGTCAGAAGTGTATGCGGTAGTTCATACCCTTTCCAGCAGAGCTATCGCTGTTATGAGATATTGTTAGATGGACTATAAAAAAGTTAGAATTGGAATTCTCCATTTGGTTGATTTTTAAATTTCAATAAAATATTACGGTAGGCGGAGGTGTAACTATAGTACACCCACATTTCACTGAGCGTATCTCCGTTCAACGATGTGATAGGGGCGAGCATATCGCCATACAAATTCCACACTCCAGGCTGATACTGAGCATTTCATAATAGAAAAACCTAATACCAAATCACCCAATCACTTATACCCGATCCGAGGATCGAACCCGAGGCCTCAGCGTTAACCCAGTCGTAACGCGTACGCATTACAACTGCGCCACCGAAGCAGTCGTTACTTAACTCTATTTTATTAAAACCTTTTTGGAATTGTAAAATGCAAATAAAACGTCATTAATGAATCTCATATGCCGATTTTAATGTCTCCAGTATTAAAACCGAATAAGAAATATTTATAAAAGCACTTGACCTCCAATTCTACCTTTAACGGGTAAATTGTCTTAAAACCTTTTTAATGTTAATGAGTGGTAGAGCCACGCTGTAGACACTTGTGTCTACAGCACGAATGAACCGACTCGTCCGGGTCATTATCACTGTCTCACAGAAAACCGGCGTAAAGTAGCATTTTGCTGCTGCGTTTCGTACGGTGAGTGAGATATCCGGAGGCCCAAACCCCCTTCCCTTCCCAATACCTTAATTATCCCTTTCGTTTAAAGTCGGTAACGTACCCATAATTATTTTGATATTGTGGGCGTACTTGCGCGGTGGAGATCACTTACCATCAGGTGACCCACTTGCTCGTTTGCCGGTCTATGCTATAAAAAGTAAAGAGAAAATAAATTAGATGCCTACATCCTTTAGGGAAACTACTTTAAAGGGTTTGTAGTTAAGATTTCATTATATAGGGATTCGAAAAAATCACACATGACTTACTCGGGATTGGAATTTGTATCCGGTATGGCGATAGGGGCGAGCCAACCATATTATAGAACGGAAATGGGCTCGGTGAACCATGGATGCACTAGTTGTACCTCTTGAGGGCTACAAGCTTGAGCTTATTTATGTAATTTTTACCGAATTCAAAGAAGGAGGAGGATCTCAATTCGGCGCGTTTTTTACATATGCTTTTCCTATTTTTATATAAGTCCACTCGCCGCGATTCTGTTAATGTATTGCAAATTACATGCTATTGCTGTACATTGAAGTCGATTTCTAAGTTTTGTTAAACGTTATTTTTAAAGATTGTTTCTGTACATTGTAATATTAAACCAAATGTTTCATTTTATGTTTAAAAAAAGTATATTTACAAATTACCCTCATTACTATGTTAGGGGAGATATCCCTGAATCAGTTTATCTGGGTACCTTCACCGTGGCTCGCTTTACCTCATCTCCATACAAATTATTGTGGCTAAAATATTTAGTTAGGTCTCTTATTTGACGTTAATTATAAAGGGATTCCCGCAAGGATTATTAGAAGTTGTTGTATAAACATCACTTCTATTAGTATATGTGAAGCTTGGTTCGTGTATGTTAATTTTTGACATATTATATTTTGTAATTTAGCTTAGCTTGGCACAGCTAATATGTTTTTTATGGCATAGGCCGGCAAACGAGCAAGTTGGTCACCTGATGGTAAGTGATCTCCACCACCCATGTACGCCCACAATACAAAAAAAATATAGGCGCGTTGCCGACCTTAAAGGAAAGGATTAATTAAGGGATTGGGAAGGAGAGGGGAGTTTGGACCTCTGGATATCTTACTCACCGTATGAAACGCAGCAGCAAGCTGCTACTTTACGCCGTTTTTCTGTGAGACAATCGGAACGACCCGGACGAGCCGGCCCATTTATGCTGTAGACAAAAGTGTCTACAGCCTTATTAGCTTTTTAGTAGGATATATTTTTTGTTTTTATACAGTACCTACAAATAAATAGACATTGCGTCAATAGTAATTTTATACGAATTCGAAAACTATATTTTTAACTCGTACTAGACCTACTGAACACTAAACTAAGAGTGCCTTAGCAGACCATACAATAGAACGTATAATAATATACTATATATTTATATCGTAGTTGTTTACGTTAATTCAAACAAAAAAAAATTCTATTCATGAACACAATAAGACTCGTTAACGCTAATATTTGTATTATTATTTAAGGGAAGAATTATGCTTTAAGTAGCTTTTCAAAGGGAAATTATTTGTATTGTTTAAAAAATAAGGAAAATCAACGTTGATTAAAAGGCCCTTTTTTGATTTACGTAATGGAAGTCAATTTATATTTACGAATCTTATATTAAAATAGAAAAATGTATATCATTTCTAAATGGCTTTTTTATTAGCTTGAATGATGAGACGAGCAGATCGCTCGCCTGGTGGTAAGCGCCATGCCTGCCCATAAACAGAAGCAACCCCACCCAAAACTTTGAATTACATTGCACTGGACTGCACTCGTCAACCCGAGACATAAGTTGTTAAATCTCATAACGCCCAGTAATTTTACTGGCTTCAATGCCCTTCAAACCAGAACACAACAGTTCTTAAACACTGTTGTTTGGCGGCAGAAATAGACAAAGCGGTGGTACCAACCCAGGCGGCCTCTCGCATACGAGATACCTACTACATTGTAAAACTTTGTAAAAGAACAGATTTCCTTTAAACATAGCTAAGAACCATCTCAAATTAAGCACCCCAAAACCAATTTAATTAAAATTATCATAATCAGCCTACAGGCTACAAGTCGATACAGCTTAAGGTGTAGAAACACGCTGTATATAGTTTTGTCCACAGCATGAATTGGCCGGCTCAACCGGGTTGTTGTCACTGCCTCACAGAAAACTGACGTAACAGCTTGCTGTTGCATTTCGCACATTGAGTGAGGTATCCAGAGGGTTAAATTTATTCGTTCCCTTTAAGGTTGGCAGCACGTCCATGATTTTTCTGATATTGTGGATGTTTATGTGTGGAGATTACTTACTTAATAAAGTGAAAAATTATAATATCACATATTCATTTATGTATAATATCAAAATTATTATGTATTTACATTTATATTCTTATTCTTCTTGTATTTATTAGGGATATTATGTATGTTACATATGCTGATATATGTTTTTTTTTTTTTTTTTTTTTTTTAATTAGTTTGAATGACGAGACGAGCAGATCGCTCGCCTGATGGTAAGCGCCACGCCTGCTCATAAACAGAAGCAACGCCACACAGAACTTTAAATAACAAAGCACTGTATAACACTGGACTGCGCTCGTCACCCCGAGACATGAGGTGTTAGGTCTCATAATGCCCAGTAATTTCACTGGCTTCAATGTCCTTCACACCGGAACACAACAGTGCTTACACACTGTTGCTTGGCGGCAGAAATAGACAGAGCGGTGGTACCAACCCAGCCGGCCTCTCGCAAACGAGGGACCTACCACCTTGTAAATTTAATATTCTAATCTAATAAATATTGTTAATTATATTCATAAAGTTCTTTTTTCAGTTTCGTGTTCTTCGTTACCTTTGCACCTGTCATGTACATCTCTACATCAGCCTAAGGTTGACTGGGAGCGAATGCGTATAGCATTAAGTACTTATACTTCATGTATTTGAAGTGTAAAATAAAAATAAAAGTATCGATTAACAGAAGGCTTTTTGATAGATTTCATTTATTTTTAATGAAATTCCTATAATCATATTACGAAAATAATGTTAGATATTTGAAATGTCTGATACACAAAATCTAAAAAAAGTATTATAAGGTTATTATAAAATATTTTTACAATTCTTACGTACTAAGACCTAATTAAGGAATAAGAAAAGCATGAAAGAAAACAGTTCTTAGAATTCTACAAAAGAAATATAATAATGTTCCTTGCATTTACTTTAGGTTTAATAGTGCTTTTGTAGAATCATTAGGTACATATTATACTGTAGGAACGCTTTTAACATCGTTGTTGTATCGGCCTCTAAAGAATAATCTTCAGAGGATAACCACTAGCGACTAAAATTGTGTTTTACATTGGTGAAAGGGGATGAGCGGAGTTTCTTTTCATAAAAATATATTTAAACAACTAACTTGTGTCATACTTACCTTTTATAAAATTAATAAATAATTTTCTAGATAATTAGCATTTACTTGAAACTCCGCCTACGTGAAAGTATTCCCCGTTGTATTTCTGGGATAAAAGTAGCCTATGTTAGTTTCAAGCCTATATTATATTATTTTTTTTGCGTAAACTCATGACAACCCGTTGCTCTATTGCTGCGTGAAAGGAGGACTAATCCTCATACTTACATACTTTTCTGCCGCCAAGCAGCAAAGTCTAAGCACTGTTGTGTTTCGGTTTGAAGGACATTGAAGCTAGTGAAATTACTGGGCATTATAAATAATAAATAAATACACCCAACAGTCACACACATAGTCCTGATCCCACACTAGGTAAACCTGTATCGTGGGTATCAGAAACTACGAGGGACTTGCGGTCCCACAACATCCAGACCCGAAACAAATGTTTGTGGATAACACAATCATTTGTCTCAGTGGGGGAATCGAACCCACGGCCTCTCGCTTCGCAGCCGGCTACTCACCCGCCGCGTCACGGAGGGTGTCAAATACTGAGACTTAACATCTTATGTCTCAGGGTGACGAGCGCAGTTCAATGTCACGCAGTGCTTTGTAATTCAATGTCCTATGTGGTGTTGCTTCTGTTTATAGGCAGGCATGGCGCTTACCATGAGGCAAGCGAACTGCTCGTTTCGTCACTCAAGCCAATAAAAAAAACTTTAGCTTTTATAATATTAGTTTACTTATGATTTAGTGTAGTGGAGTGTAACTGAGGCACCAATATTAGGCTCAAAGCCAATCTCACCTCCACGTGGTACACTCTGTCGATTAGTGGACGATGCAATGGTGAAACTTGGTTCCCGTTGCGGGTAGTGGCGATCAGAGGGCGTTTCACTTCACATAATACCAAATCCACCGTCAAATCATTATGGGAAGGCCGACCCTGACATTATGCTGAGATCAGGCAGGATCATCAGGCAGAAAGAAAGAGCATGGTATATACATCGATATAAGATAACTAGAACGATAACTCTCATATGAATATGCCAAAAATATGGCTCCACTTACTTACACATGCAAAGGTAACACTCATACACAAATTATTGAACATTCAAAATCAACTTTATTTCATAAAAGTTAATGTCTATATATTAAATTTCTAAATGGAGATACGACGTTCTGCGGCTCGCAAAAAATTAAACGTATTAAATGTAAACTAGAGATCATGAATCAATTTTTTTGAATTGATGAATGAATGAGCTGCACATACTTTTATAGCCCCGCCCCCTTGCACAGAGTTTTGTTGGGGTATTATTTTTGCTTGAGTTACGTTTCTTGTTATCTTATTTCGATGGCTATATATGATTAAGTCAGACTTTCTCATTTTAACAAACGTCAAATCCTATGAAAATTTGATATTATATTTAGAGGCTTAATATGATCAAGGATCGTTCAGAAAGTCAATTTTACAGTAATTAGTTCTGGCTTCTCTTTACGCCTCGTAACTGTTAGTTTTTTCTGATAGTTTCACTCGCTGGTAAAGCTTGCGCGAGTATCACTGAAATACTTCGGTTTTAAATATCTGCACTGGAGTGCTATTCAGTTAATGAACCCCAGTTGCCGTAAGTAAAATTGTATTCTGGTATTTTTACCGCGGAATAATGGATGGCACATCCATCGCAACAAAAGATCTGTATTTTATCTATCAAACAGTATATCGTTTGGTAGTTTAAAGTTGCTTATGAAGAAATACACATTTTACATTTTTACAAGTTGGTAGGTTCCTGAAGACCAATTCTCGTATTTACCTGACAGTGCGAATGAATTTTAACCGAACCGAACCGATTAGATTTTGATTTGACAAACAAAATTGTTTTCTGCACCTATTTAAGTTCAGTCCGGTGTCAATTTAATCTCATCTCGATGTCATTGCCGAGGTTGCCAAGATACAGTCTCACACAAAGAGGCCTCACAATTTTGACGTTTATTTATGGATATGACATTTAAAAATGTTACCATAATCATGTTTTGGCTTCAGTCAACTTTTATTCTACTTTCAATCTCATTACGATCTATGTTCACAGTTGACGTTGATTATTGAGTTAAGAGAATACCATTTGCAACTTTCTTAATACTGGAACTAAATCGGTAAGATATTTTGAACATTTTAAATTACGAGAATTGGCCTCCTGGTATGCAAGATGTCTTCTGGGTTAATACCACCGCTTTGTCTATTGAATGTTATTTCGGTTTGAAGGATATTGAAGCCAGTGAAATTACTGGATATTACGAGACTTAACAACTTATGTGTTGGGGTGACGAACGCAGTCCAGTTCCATACAATTATTTGTAATTGAAAGTTGTGTGGGGTGTTGTACCTATTTATAGTCAGGCTACCATCATGCGAGCGACCCGCTCGTTTCGTCATTCAGGCTAGTAAAAAAAGATAACAATGCATACATACGCATTCACGCCTGTAATCCCCGAAGGGGTAGGCAGAGGTGTAACTACACCCACATTTCGCCGAGCGTATCTCTGTCCCTTATGTGATAGGGGGCGAGCCAATCGCCATACCGGACACAAATTCCAGACTCCGGGCTGATACTGAGCATTTCATAATAGAAAAACCCAATACCACTTTACCCGACCCGGGAACGAACCCGGGACCTCAGCGTTGGCCTCAATCGTAACGCGTACGCATTACAACTGCGCCACCGAGGCAGTCAAGATAACAATGTTTTTTTCTAAATTCCCCTTGATAGGCGAATACTCAAAAACGAACCGCGCATAGATAAAGTAATATTTATTACCAACCCTGACAGAACACGGCTGCGTTCTATGAATGTTTTATAGTGCCACAATAGTCGCGCTTCAGTTCCCAGTGCGAGTGTCCGGGGAACGTGATATCAACGGCATCGCTTTAATATTATTTATGGTTAATATTACGTAGTTCCGTCAGTTTAAAACTATTAACTCTTGGATCTCGAGTTATACTCTTTTACATCGGTATTGATGGACTAATGGCCGTTCTCTATATTCTGTCTGTCTCTAGTTTAGCTATACCGCCGATAGAAAATTTTATCTATTTTCCGTTTTACCGTCCCAATAAACTTACTAATGATAGGTAATCCTATTCTTCATTGCTGTCTACCTAGAAAATTTTATCTATTTTCCGTTTTACCGTCCCAATAAACTTACTAATGATAGGTAATCCTATTCTTCATTGCTGTCTACCAATGAGAGGACTGATAGCTGACTACAGATATACAACACTATGAAAATGACAGTTCAAGCGTCCCAATATTTTTTATGTGCTATCTGTCGATAAAGTTATTTAGTTTTTTCTTTATCGGTAGATTTTGACCGATAAACAGATATCCTTGGCTGTAAAAAAACGAAATAAATAACGCATTTTGAAGAAATAGCCATGAGTATACAAGGCTTACATGGCACTTGCACTGCAATACAAAGAACTAAATAAATTATGTAAAAATCTAAAAGAAAATATAAAAAAATTCTAAAATTCCCATAAATAAAAATAATGCACCGTTTTGATCATTAAATTAAGTGCAAGAGACATATAAATATTTGATAATGTGAACAAAATAATTCCCCACTTCAGTAAAATCCCCCAAATTCTCTTGGGATTTTCGTTCAAAGGACTTGTATTCAGAGCCGTAATGTATTGACAGTAAAACGTTTCGTTATTACATTGTGTTTTGCAACATAATAAGTATTTCTCGTTATTATTATTTAATTTACAGTGGTAAAAAATAAGAATTATAAATAAATGTTAAATTAAAACCTATATTTCTAATCTAAATCATATCTTCATATTTTCTAACATAAATTAAACAATAGTTCCTCTTTCTCAGCTTGTATGAACATAACGCACAAGAGGGCCCAGATAGACTGCCTATCTATTGCTATCATAGTATCCGACGTGTATATCTAAAAAATAGGGACGATTCCAAGCAGTAGATAGAACAATACGGATGTTTGACGATAGCTATCTATCGTGAAATTAAAGATTAATATTGGGAACGGCCATAAGTTGAACTAGTGGTTGCCTATTATTGGAAATTCGAGCAATTTTTTTTAAAGTGTCAATGGTATTGAGCTCTTTAAGTCAATATAATACAGACGTATACAATATAGGGCTAGTATATTATAAAATGCACCCTCCATAAATTATATTAATAGTGAGAAAAGTAAATTTACGTAAATAATTATTTTTCAGTTAATTTGAATTTTTAATTACTGATTTATCGACAATTTCATTTCCTTGATTATAAGTGGATACTATATACATGAAGTTATTAGTTTTACACCTAGCTGTCTGGTGAGGATTCTTTTGGGAAATCCCTACTACATCGACAAACCACCGACCATGAGGCAATTATCTTTAAGCTTTTGTCAGAAACTTTATGGTGGGTATAAAAGTCGTCTATCCATTTAAAAACCAATTATTTAAATATTTATGAAAAATCGTATTATTTTGTGACTTTTATGCAATTTACCAGCTGGAGCTGTATCAGAATCATATTATTCTCTGGGATTGAGTCGGCAAAATACGCTTTTTAGGTTTCCTTAGCCAAATGGCAAAAACAGAACCCTTATAATTTAGTTATGTCCGTCTGTCTTAAAGCATTATCAGTCCTTATGCCAGTATTCATTTCCTTCTTAGAAGTTTTACCCATCACACAATCCATTCACCTTTTCTTTAGTATATTGACTCTCACGCATGAAAGGGGTAGGTGTAACTAGTAAACCAATTTTTCGCCGAGCTTATTTCTGCTCCATTATATGTTTTATAGGAAAATACCTGACACAAATATAGATCAACGATGCCAAGCGCCTCATTAGTCATTTATCGAATTGGAAACTCGAAACATTAATTGTGGAGGATTTGAACTTAGGATCTCATAGTTTCTTGGCCTAATTATGCCGCTACTAAATCAATGAGGCGATAACTTTTCTTTAATATTTCTTAAATCTTATGAACTATGCTTTATATAAATCTAAAGTATAATCAAGTAGCTAAAATATAAATACTAATTAAGAAACAACAATACTAGCAAATTCTTTTTGAGTAATTACAACTACAAAACGAAATGAAGAAATAACCACAGAAGTGAACCGGCGGTGGTTCAATTCTAGTTTCCATCGAACCAACTCAATTATGCAAGGGATCAAAGCCAGAACTTAATTGGTAGAGGTTTGCGGTCTCATTTGATTCTTCATTAATAGTGCTGGGTCCACTGTTTGTCAATATTAAGGACACGTTCGAAATTATACTGTGGGGAAAAGAATTTACATTTTGTGATTGTGTTTTTTTGTGTACTCAACGTGGACAAGGGTCGAATGTCGATCTGGATTCATTTATCGGTGTTTGTTCAAGGACTATAGGTTATTGTCAAACGATATTGCTATTCCCAAAGGTCCATAGTTTGGTTTGGTTGGAAAAATCCAATATAGACTTTATTACCGTTATGTGTGAGCGCTACACGTTACAATAAAATAATATTGCATGATTCATTAGTTTTATGAAAGGCCTAACCTCTCATTAGTATAGGAGGCCCGTGCTCAGCGGTGGGACAATATACAATACAGGGCTGATAATTAATTTTACGATCAGCTACTTGCTAGGCATCTACTGTCTTGCGGAATACTTATTACAATTTCAAGATTGTTCACAGAAACCGCGAAATATTTTATGCTTTCTAGAATAGTAGTTCTTGTAAGTAAAGTATTTCAATATACAGATCAGTCAGATTACAATATACTGCATTTCTTACTATTATAATGTTTTGTATTAATCTCAGTCATTTTATAAATACTACGTTCTTATAGCTCATATAAACAATTGATACTGACTGTGTGTGTTAAATATCAACCCAAATATATGAAAGAGCTATTTGAATGTTCCCTTTAATGTAAATATATTTGTTCATACAACAGACACCATGATTTCTTGCACGAATTAATAAAGCACAAACGTTTGTTTGCCAACGAAAGATTTTCTGTTATTTGAAATAATATTTATGATATTAAATTCTGTCTCATGGGAAAAAGGCAATTTGCCACATCTCTACTTGTCTCTATCCTTGTCTAGCATAGCGTTTGTATATCGGATCATCCCTCTCTAACTTCAGCGCAAGCGAAATGTGGTGTCTGTAAGATTCCATTTTAATGAATAAATTGTGTGTGAAAACATCTTGCTTACTAGATAAGACATAAAATATTTAAGAAAAAATAGGTGAGCAGTCCGAGGTAGGAATTTTATCACCTTCATGTATACTGGTGTGCAAGTAATTTCAATTAAGTGCATGCAAGAAAAAAATACCTGTTTATATAGGTTGTGTATACCTACTAACAAATTTATTTTCAGTGTTTTCCCTATGTAAGATCACGATTTTATACATTTGGGAGTATTGTACCTAAAAGAAAATATTTTTTGACGAAAAAAGAACGGAATATTTTAAAAATAAATTAGTTGATGTACACCATGTATCAATTTAATTTTAATTTAATATCTTATATCCTTACCTTATTGTCGACGATCGTGACTCCGTGCAAGGATTCTATTAAAGGATTTTCTACATTTGCTATAGCCTTCGGATTGATGGATGGCGACATTGGCTGGTGTCTCCAGCTGTTCCGACGCTTGGTCAGACTAACGTTTCGGGCTCCTTCCTCTTGGTCTTTTGCGTTCTATTTTTCCTGATAATATTAGATTTTCCATGTTATCAGCAGTTCTTTGCGCGACATGTCAATTAATTTAATTTTAACTTATAAAATTACGTTATTTCAACTAATAACTTTTATCTCGAGAATCTTTATCAAGGACATAGCCATGTAATAATTTCATTAGAGTCTATTACAGCGGTACTAAATATCATTTTGTACACAGTTGTTCTAGTCTGGAAATCCAGTATCAGTGCTGTAATACTGTCATTACCGACCCGACATTTTGGACTCTTTTCTTCCTAACGCATTCTTAGCAATCTTGTTCGTTGCGACAATAATGATTACAGAGGCGGTAGCGTTTATTAAACTTTTCAGTTTGGGAATTGTAGAACATGTTTTTATATTCTTTCTTTCTTTAGGTCGGCTGTTTTTTGTTTTGTAACGTCTCACTGAAAAGTAAGATTGTATAATTTTGCTCGAGGGTCCCTGAGTTGGAGTTAACCTCTTTAGACAAAGTGTTCAAGAGTGGATGGACTTGCAAAAATTAGATAGAAATACGTTTACTTAAACAAAAATATCTGAGTAAATTGTATATTAATATTGTTCTTGGAATCAAAGTAAGTATAGTCGAAAATAATTATATGGTTTCGATATGTAGTCCTAGTGTGAGTGTTTCTGATATTTGTCACGTCATTCGTATCTCGAGATTATCCCGCCGACACACCCGCAACCGTAACTCCTGTGCACCAGGATCGACAATGGCACGCATTTTTGTTGACACCGAGCAGTGAAGCTCGGCGAGTCTCTGGAAATGCTAAATTATCTTTGGCCCGCAACGAAATTAATCAAATAGAAAATTAAGGAGGAGTTGGAAATATTAATTGTCCACTTTCCTCCATAGCAAAGCAAAGGTAAACAAAATAATGAGCAAAGTAGGCATTAACCTCAGGTACAAGGAAATTTACAACTGGAGAAGCCATATGTAAAGCACCACGGATGTCATTAAGTGGGTCCTATCACGTGAGCTGTTAAACTTGCAATGAGAAATATGTATGAAGCTAATATATTTTTTATTATACAATCCACTAGGATCGCTGTACGAATCATACATATTTTAGTAAATACCGATGACGTGGTAGCAAACAAAATAGATAGATAGATGGAAGTTCTTAATTATTTTTTTATTATTTTTATTAGCTTGAATGACGTAACGAGCAGGTCGCTCGCCTGATGGTAAGCGCCACGCCTGCTCATAAACAAAAGCCACGACACACAGAACTTTAAATAACAAAGCACTGTATGACACTGGACTGCGCTCGTCACCCCGAGACATGAGGTGTTAGGTCTCATAATGCCCAGTAATTTCACTGGCTTCAATGTCCTTCAAACCGGAACACAACAGTGCTTACACACTGTTGCTTGGCGGCAGAAATAGACAAAGTGGTGGTACCAACCCAGCCGGCCTCTCGCAAACGAGGGACCTACCTTGTAATACTCGCAAAATCTTACAAAACGGGCCCTTATATATTTTTTACTTGAATAATTACGAAAGTATTTGTGCTTTTACTTCCGATCTAAAGATATATTATATCCCAAAAATCCCATAAAGCACACAGGTATAAGGGCCGACGTAGATTGTAACGTATTTATTATCAATGACGAGATGAGCAGATCACTCAGCAAGTCGCTGTTTATGTCGGTTTTCTGTGAGACAGTGGTAACGACCCGGTCGAGCTGGCCCATTCGTGCTGTAGACAAAACTGCCTATAGCGTGGTTCTACCAACCAATGACGTCGCTCTACCGGATCATGCTAAAATAAGAAACGCGTCCTCCTATTTGACTATTTTCATTGATGTTCTCGCTGTATGGTATAACAAAATTTCTCCTCTCCTGTACGCATTACAACTGCCTCGGTGGTGCAGTTGTAATGCGTACGCGTTACGATTAAGCTAACGCTGAGGTCTTGGGTTCGATGCCCGGGTCGGGTAAAGTGGTATTGGGTTTTTCTATTATGAAATGCTCAGTATCAGCCCGGAGTCTGGAATTTGTGCCCGGTATGGCGATAGGCTCGCCCCCTATCACATCATGGGACGGAGATACGCTCGGCGAAATGTGGGTGTACTAGTTACACCTCTGCCTACCGCTTCGGGGATTACAGGCATGAGTGCGTATGTATGTATAATTTCTCCACCTATATGGGGCTTTATTATTAATATGAATCGAACACACTGCCACCAGCTTTAATTTTAACTGCTATAAAAACAATCAAAACTATCTAAAATCTTTTAAACTCTCATCAGAAACGTACAATCATTTAAAACTTTGATGCGCGTAGTTCGTATTTGGTAGCAGCTATTCGCTAATTGTTTTTCAATGCAGTTTCAGTCGGCGGTTTTCGTCTGTATTAAATAATGCAGACTATTGTATTTTAAACTAACTTTTTCCCGCGGCTCCACCCGCGTGAATAGACTTTTCCGAAATAAAACGTAGCCTATAACCGTCTCCAGGGTTCCATCTATCTCTACATCAAAAATCATCAAAATAGGTTCAGTGATTTAGGCGTGAAAGCGTAACAAATAGTTTTTTTTTCATAAAAAGTATCATATGTTACTTCTGATACCTCCAAGAATATGAGTACAAAGTTTAATGATGATCGGTTAAGTAGTTTTTGCGTGAAAGCGTAACAAACTTACATTCACATTTATAATATTAGTATGATGTACTTTGCAGTGTATTCTATTATTGCAGCCACTTCTCCTTTTCCAAAGTTTATTTTTATTTTTTTTATTAGATTGAATGACGAGACGAGCAGGTCGCTCGCCTGATGGTAAGCGCCACGCCTGCTCATAAACAGAAGCAACGCCACACAGAACTTTAAATAAAGCACTGCATGACACTGGACTGCGCTCGTCACCCCGAGACATAAGGTGTTAAGTCTCATAATGCCCAGTAATTACACTGGCTTCAATGTCCACACCGGAACACAACAGTGCTTACACACTGTTGCTTGGCGGCAGAAATAGACAAAGCGGTGGTACCAACCCAGCCGGTCTCTCGCAAACGAGGGACCTACCACCTTGTAGTTATATTCGTTCAACCCGTATTTTATTCAGATCAACTGGAAATTTCTTAGTGTGTGAAACCGGTTATGCCTGAGGTTGGATTTTCAGGTCGGGCAATCAAAAAATTAGTAGAGTTTTTGATTTAATTTTTGAAAGAGGGGCAATGGAGCAAGCGGGCCACCTGATGGTGGGTGGACACATTATCATTACGATCTATGTTCACATTTGACGTTGATTATTGGTTTAAGAGAATGCCATTTGCAACTTTCTTGACGCTGAGACTAGATCGGAATGATATTTTGAACGTTTAAAATTACGAGAATTGTCCTTCATGTAATAAATTCAGTTAACTGCTAAACAAGACATCAGAATAGCAATGTTAGTTTTGCTTTACCCCATGGCCTACTTACACCCGGCCTATCCATTCACACGCCGACAGCTCCGCTAATAAGGTTTCGTTTAGTAACACAGTTAATTATTAGATAACAGAACCCGAAATGTTATCTATCATGCGGCACGGTTTCTTAGTTTCTCTTATCTGTATTAATAGTGGCAAGACTAAAGCTAGTGAAATTACTGGCAATGAGAGTAGGTTGATGGACTCTGACTTATACAGTATGTAAAAAAACCCTGTTGGCCATTTCTAGGTGATGGATAGACATATATACCACTTAATAAAAATAGTTAATTAAAAAATAAATAAACAGAAGCGAGATATTATCCTTACACAGGAGGCTTAGAAAAATGAACATATTTACAAAAAATATATTTTCAGCTGAAGAAAATCGATGAACCGATTTTGATGAAATTCAAACATAGATGGACCCTGGAGGTGGTTATCGGCTACTTTTTATCCCAGATAAGGATGTTCACGCGGGCGGAGCCGCTTGTAGCGAGCAAAAGCTAGTACTCTAATAATTTGAAATAAGCTTTACGTTAATTGTGTTGCATCTTTGCATCTTGAGTCGAATCCGATTAACATGGATGACAGAGATGAAGAAAGTTTTCGCGAAAGATAACCAGGACCTGACGATGACCCAGAAACGATGTCTTTGGAGAAGGACGACTAGAAGAGTCGACCCCAAGAGGTGGTTTAATCTTAGATGAGCTCTTATATCTCGGAATGAGGAGTGAAGTGCAGTACAGTATCATCGTTTTAAATTAACTAAAGGTTACTAAAGTTGACAGATACTGTCAAAAAACCCAACGATATTCAAAAAAAAACTTTTAAATGACAATTATAATATTTTCCTCAAACATTACTAAAAATCAGCTGTTTAAAAACTAGCTTGTTACGAAAAAAATGAAATCGATCCATTCCTTTATTCGCTACGATACTACAGACAGATACACACACATTCAGATAGACAAAGCCACAAGACAAAGGAGTCAAATTGTACAACCCAATTTTGTCAGCGGTTAAAAAATACAATTTAGTTATTTCTTACCCTGCTTGGAAATATCGTAAGTAGTATCTATTACAATACTATCAGTTCCGACGAGCCTATCCGCCTGTAAAAATATATTATTTCTGATTCTATGGCAATCCATCCATCCAAAGGTTTTGTGTAAGACATCGCCGATAGCGATAAGACCGCCATTTGTTCGTCAATTTTTTACTTTTACGCTTTTTTCTATTTTTTATTATTAGTTATACTTTTATTATATGAGTTTTTTTATGAGCTTTTGAGTAGTAGAGCCACTCTGTAGACAGTTTTGTTTACAGCATGAATGGGAAATGGGCTCGTTCGGATCGTTACTACTGTCTCACAGAAAACCAGCGTAAAGTAGGAGCTAGCTGCTGCGTTTCGTACGGCGAGTGAGATACCTGGAGGCCAACATCCCCCCTCCCCTTCCTAATCCATTAATTATTCCTTTCCTTTAAGGTCGGCAACGCGCCCTTAATTCTTTTGGTATTGTGGGCGTATATGAGCGGTGGAGATCACTTACCATCAGGTGACCCACTTGGCTCAATTAATTTAATAAATTAAAAGTAAATTATAGTACGAAAATTACTCTTACAATTTTCATTTAAAATAAATCACTGCATAATAACATATTTTTTAGTCATCCGTATGTATGTAAATAATCATGTTTGACAGCATCCGTGGCGCGGCGGGCGAGTAGCGAAGCTTGAGGTCGTGGGTTCAATTTCCGCAACTAGATAAATGTTTGTCTGATTCAAAAATATTTGTCTCGGGTCTGGGTGTTGTGAGACCGCAAGTCCGTCGTAGTTCCTGATACCCACGATACAGGTTTACCTAGTGTTTAGGCGTCAACCATTATTTCGTAATTTATCTTGTATTTATTGTAATAGCGAATAATTAAATTGTTAGTATTATTTGTCTATGATTACCCCGAGCCATCTAGTGGCAACATTTAGAAATCTTGTAACGTGTCGATGTTTCCTTGTCGGCCATTTTGGAAGAACACTTGCTTCCTCGTACTGTTACCAATAACACGCATTTTTTTACAAAAAGGGTATTTTCATTCATTCCAACATACACAAATTCAAAGGTTAGCTCAAGCCCCAACATTGGTCCTTCGTTGCCGAATATTCATTTGGACCTTCGTCGGCGAATATTCATCGGAGCAGCGTCAGAAATCTGGAGATTCGTCACTGCATCGGCGTGGGAACTTCGCCCCGTATCAACACGGATCCACACACGCCTCAGAAGACGGTCAGATCCATCCTTTCTCTTCCCCTATTTCATCGCTTGTGCTAATATCGTGTTATTTCCTGGTTATAGGTTCAACCACCGTGAGTCGCTCTGGGTCATCACGTCTCGAGTGGTAACTGTAAGTACGTAACTTGCTTTATATCAGGCCATTGCGATGAGTGACGACGAAAATAAAATCGTGGGGAAGCATTTGTCAGTTCCCAAATCACCTTTAAGGGACCGTAGTCCAACGAGTGCGGGTGATTTGAGAAAAATGAGGGGTTCGTTAAAAAGTCGGTTAACTTCATTTGAAAAGTATATTAGTAAATCAGAAGATCTTTCATTAACTAATGTTCAAAAGGCAGAAATAAACTTACGAATACAATCTGCCAAGGTAATATTAGAAGATTATTATAATATTCAAAATAAATTAGACAAATTAACCGATGAGACTGAATTAAGTTTAAATTGTGAGTATAGAGAATCATTCGAAAATCAGTATTTTACAATAATGGCTTCTGCAACATGTTTAGTAAGTGATAACATTGGTGACGATTCTCAATGTTCGAAAACGGGAAAATCTAAAAATAAACGTTCAAAATTGCCAGACGTTAAGTTACCTGACTTCGACGGTAGTTATGACAAGTGGCTAGAATATAAAAACTCATTTATAACAATGATACACACACGCGATGACCTAGATGAAACTGATAAATTTCAGTACCTCAAATCTTCGCTTAGTGGTTCAGCCCTTCGAGTTATAAGTTCATTAGAGTTTACACCTTCTAACTACTCACACGCATGGGAACTACTTGTACAGAGATTTCATAACAGTCGCTTATTAGTACATAACCACGTAAAATCTTTGTTTACTGCACCATCGCTTACCAAAGAATGTTCTGAACAAATTAGAAATCTTATAGACACTGTATTAAGGAATTTGCGATCTCTAAAAACCTTGGAGGAGCCTACAGACATGTGGGATACCTTAATTATATATTTAATAAGGTCTAAGCTCGATCAAATTACCAAGCGCGAATGGGAAGACCATAAAAGGTCACTGAAACTTATTTCCAATACAGGTTCTAAGTGTAATAAAATTAAACTAGAAGACTTATTAGATTTTCTCAGAAGTAAGGCGGATACTCTCGAAACAATACATTACAATAATACAAAACCTCATCACACTAAATCCACTTCAGATCACAAAAAACATCAAACACATAGTTTCGTTTCTACACGCAACACTAAAACGAATAAGTTTGAGAAACCTAAACAAGTATGTGTGATTTGCAACAGCAATCATGCATTGTACGCTTGTATCAGTTTTCTTAATTTAACAGTCGAAGATAGGATTAAACTTGTAGAAGTTAAAAATCTTTGCCCAAACTGTTTACGTGCAGGTCATACAGTCGTTAACTGTTTATACGGACCTTGCAAGCAGTGCGGGGAAAAACATAACAGTTTAATTCATATTAAAGGCAATAGCGTAAACACATGTACAACTATAGATACCCGAGTGGCTAGCGCATCGCCGCCGCATGAGCGAAATAACAAACCGGTTCCTGCGAACGAGTCGGCGATGCGTTCTACGTCACAGTTATATACTAGTACATTTCATTCAAATAACGACACCGGAGTGTCTGCATTAAATCGAGTTATTTTGGCTACCGCTTTAGTGGATGTCGCGGATAATAACAACACGTATCATACAGTTCGCGCCCTGCTCGATAACGGGAGTCAACATTGTTTCATTTCTGAAAGTTTAACAAAACAGTTAAACGTTTCAGTTATACAGTCCGCTGTTCGAGTCTCGGGTGTGGGACATTCGGTCACACAGTCGAGTCAATCATGCGATATAAACATACGCTCTAAGTTAAACGATTATACCACGAATATTCGTTGTATTGTTTTGCCGGAAATTACGGGTAGTATTCCGACAAATAATATTAATTGCAATTCAATTAATATACCAAAAAACATACGTCTTGCAGATCCCTCTTTCCATATACCATCAAATATTGATATATTAATCGGAGCGGACAGGTTTTGGGATTTATTAGATGAAGGCCGTTTCAAATTACCGTGTGGGCCATATTTACAAAATTCCAAAATGGGTTGGTTACTGTCCGGTCCCATTGATGCGAAGAATTTACGAATTGATCAGGTTGTCTGTAATATTTCTCAAACATTAGACAATCAATTGAGGAAATTTTGGGAGCTGGAGGAAATACGTTTTGATAATGATACCTTCACTGCAGATGAGCGTCAGTGTGAGGATACATTTATACGTACCACTAAACGTGACGATAACGGTAGGTTTTCGGTTCGAATCCCGTTAAAGGAACCTCCTAGCACGCTTGGTGATTCTTACGAAATGGCTAAAAGTCGGTTCTTAGCCTTAGAACGTAAATTACATAAAATGCCTAATTTCAAAAATATGTATTGCGAATTCATGCGAGAATACATTGAATTGGGTCATATGAAACTTTTACATAGATATGATTCACCTAACTATTTCCTTCCACATCATGGAGTGTGGAGAAATAGTAGTACGACTACTAAATTACGCGTAGTGTTTGACGCCAGCGCCGTCACGACGTCAAACAAATCGTTGAATGACATACAGCTGGTCGGACCAGCATTGCAAAATGATATTTTTTCTATTCTGTTACGGTTTAGACAGTATAGGTACGTAGCATGTGCCGACGTAGAGAAAATGTTTAGGCAGATATTAATACATAATGATCACCGAAATTTACAACTTATATTGTGGAGAGAAAACTCATCCGATTCACTAGACATTTATCAACTTAATACAGTTACATATGGCACTGCATCCGCACCATATTTAAGCATGCGTTGTATCCGTCAATTAGCCGAAGATACAAGTGATGACGTCATAGCTACAGTGATAAGAGATGATTTCTATGTAGACGATTTAATCACAGGTCATGATAACTTCGAGTCATTGTTGAGTATTTGTGAAAAAACGTCCCAAGTATTAAAATCGGGTTGTTTCCCATTACGCAAGTGGACTTTCAATCATGACTCAACAACTCACATCCAAAAACGGTTATCAATAGACGAACATTGTCAAAGTAAAACCCTTGGTTTGGGTTGGTCAAATGTCAGTGACGAGTTTCATTTTACTACAGAGTTAGAAAATACCGTTACAGTCACTAAACGAATTATTCTCTCTATAATATCTCAGATATATGATCCGTTAGGCCTTTTATCCCCAACCATAATAATTGCAAAGATAATTCTGCAGCAATTATGGTTACAAAAAATCGATTGGGATGATCCTGTACCTAAGGATATTTTAATGAGGTGGAATCGTTTTATTATTACTATTTCAGAAGTTCTAAAACTATTACGAATTCCTCGTTACGTCATGAGTGAATGTTCACGGAGAATTGAACTTCATATTTTCGCAGACGCCTCACAGGACGCATACGGCGCCTGTGCTTATGTGAAAACGTATGGAGAATCAGCACAATTTACTGTTAAATTATTGTGTTCCAAAAGTAAAGTCGCCCCAGTAAAAACAATTACTATTCCGCGGCTCGAATTGTGTGCGGCACTTGTGGGTGCAAAATTATATAAAAAAATTGTAAAATCATTAAGATTGCAAATTAATGAAACATACTTTTGGACAGACTCGACCATAGTATTAGGTTGGATTAGGATGTCTCCCCGTATGTTAAAAACGTTTGTACAAAATCGTGTCATACAAATTAACGAATTAACAGGTGATGCTTTATGGTGTCACGTAAATGGCAAGGATAACCCGGCGGATTACGTTTCACGTGGTCTTTATTTAGACGAATTACATAAATGCGATACATGGTGGTACGGGCCAGAGTTTTTACGTAATATTGAGTTAAATTACATAACGGATATAAATTTAGATACTTCTTTATTGCCTGAAATAAAATCACAGTCTCATATTACAATAAATGATAATTCAAGTACTGAATTATTTTATTTCAATAGATTTTCTTCGTTCAATCGAATGAGACGCACTGGTGCTTATATATTGCGTTTTATATATAACTCGCGGACGAGGAGTAAACAACTTCGTAAAACCGGTTTGTTGTCTATAGATGAACTGAACCAATCAGAGCTAGTTCTAACGCGTCTCGCTCAGGTGCAGTCATTTGGAAATAATTATATTACATTAGTACAACGTCGTTCGGGCAAATTGACAGGACTTAATCTTTTTGTAGACGATAACGATATTCTGAGAGTTGGTGGTAGATTAAATAATTCAAGTTTCGATTATGATAAGAAGCATCCAGTGTTATTATGCAGTAAACATAGATTTACAGTGTTGTTATTTAGTTCGGAACATAAACGTTTATTACACGCGGGACCTCAGCTTCTTCTGTCGAATATTCGTGAGTGTTGGTGGCCATTGGGCGGTAGAAACCTAGCCAGGAAAACTGTCCATCAATGTGTTATGTGTACCCGGCTGAAAGGTGTTACTTTAAAGCCTATTATGGGAAATTTACCGGCTAAACGACTTGAAGCGAGTTTTCCATTTAAATATACGGGTGTGGATTATGCTGGCCCTGTCATGATTTTAACCCGAAAGGGCAGAGGAGCTAAACTAGTGAAAGGTTACATTTGTTTATTTATTTGCTTTTGTACCCGTGCGATGCATTTAGAACTCGTCACTAGTTTATCAACCAATGATTATTTGCTTGCATTAAAGAGATTTATATCTCGACGTGGTAAGCCAGCAGAGATAATTTCTGACAATGGTAGGAATTTCGTAGGTGCCGAAAGGCAATTTTTAACATTTTTAACTGAGAACTCTAAATACATATTTGAATACGCTACAGATAAAGGGATAAAATTTAGCTTCGCTCCCCCTTACTCTCCTCATTTCAATGGTTTGTGTGAAGCGGGCGTTAAATCCTGCAAGTACCACTTGAGACGTGTCATAGGAAACGCTAGTCTAACCTACGAGGAGTTCAGCACGGTATTGGCACAAGTCGAAGCCGTCCTGAATTCCCGTCCTATATCCGTTTTATCCACAGATCCTGACGACATGCTCCCTCTCACACCAGCTCACTTCCTGATCGGCCGTCCTCTGACTGCGCCCATGCAAGCAGATGTATCTGACACTCCGAGTCACACACTGCCCCGTTACGACCGCATCGAGCAGCTGAGACAGCATTTTTGGCAGCGATGGGCAAAAGAATATGTCTCAGAGCTCCAGAGTAGATCGAAGTGGAAATCCAACATAAGCGAGATTGAAGTCGGTACGGTGGTACTCGTTAAAGAAGACAACGTTCCCCCATTAACATGGAGACTAGCTTGCGTTTCAGAAGTATATCCCGGTAAGGACGGCGTGTCAAGAGTGGCAGATCTTCGCACAGCATCAGGCGTTATACGGCGTTCCTTCTCGAAGATATGTCCACTGCCTGTATCATCTGAGTGATGTCTACGCGTCGCGCAACTCAAGCATACAAGACTTCACGTTGGAGCCTGCGGCATCCAAGGCCGGGGCCATGTTTAGGCGTCAACCATTATTTCGTAATTTATCTTGTATTTATTGTAATAGCGAATAATTAAATTGTTAGTATTATTTGTCTATGATTACCCCGAGCCATCTAGTGGCAACATTTAGAAATCTTGTAACGTGTCGATGTTTCCTTGTCGGCCATTTTGGAAGAACACTTGCTTCCTCGTACTGTTACCAATAACACGCATTTTTTTACAAAAAGGGTATTTTCATTCATTCCAACATACACAAATTCAAAGGTTAGCTCAAGCCCCAACACCTAGTGTGGGGTCAAGACTATGCGTGTGACTGTTGAGTGTATTTATTATTTACATTCATATCAATTAAGAAAACAAATAGTGTCTATACATGCAATATACATATATTCGATATGAAATTATTTTTATGTTTATATTAGTTTTCCAGACTGCAAGTTTTCATTATAGAATAATCTTAGTCACGACGTAAATACAAGCCTATTTCTCATTATTCTCAAAAGCGAGACGACACGGTACGGCAACCAGAAGGCAAGGGATTAAGTCTTATTTACATTTAAAAGTGCCTATTTCACCCATCTTAGCTTCAAACTACTATTAAACCGGAGATACAATTACCAAAAGGCAAGCTTACTGTGAAATAAATTCACTTAAAGTATTCATTTAGCAACCAAATACTAAAACCTTTAGAGAAATTTATCTTTTAATGAGATTTCACTGGTCATATTATTTATTGAAAGTAGTTGAAGTAAGTTTAATCAACGATTTAATAATATTAATTTCAAAGGAAACTCAAGTCGGACGTGGATCGCGAAGGGTCAAAATCTTAAATTGTTCACGGATAGGAAGCACATATTTCTTTGAAGAGTTCGCGTTATTTATTACTTCTTAAGCACTTTCTCGTACTTCTTTAATTACAATATCTTATTAAATTAATAACTCATCGTTTACAATTAATATAAAGACGTTTATCTTCCCAGGTCGAAAACTTTCACACCTAAAAACTCGTTGTTAATCGTTTTCTAGTACCCGCATAGAAAGCAATTTCCATAAATATTTTAAAAAGGTACATAAACGCATAATGTTAGGCTATATATTGTCCTTTAAATTTAATATTATTCGTTTAGGTTATTATTGTGAAATAACTTGTAAACTATTCAAATTGAATATAATATTCTAAGCTATTGATTGTAGAATCTTTGCTACGAGTAATAATCCAAACTGTAGCGTGGATTGTAGCGCGCCCGCGTAGCCGTGTAGCCAGTGCCGCGGCGGCTTCGTAGCGAGTCGGACGTCATAGCTACGCCACTACGTCTGATTTTCATCAAATCGGGTTCAAGTCGAAACAGCGAGTCAAGTCTCGGACTTGCTTGTATAGTGTACTGTGACTGTGTTGTGTTCTATTTTACTGACATGCAAAAATACTAAATTAATTAAAAAAGTTACTTTGAACAGGTAAAACTTTAATGTGATCGTAAAACGTGCTCGCTTTACCAACGTCGACATTTGAAGGTTTTTTGTTTTATTCGTCTGAGTTTAGACGTTAAGCGCACGAAACTAATGGCCTGCTAAGATAACGGAAGGTTTTCGGAGAATTCTAGTTAGTAGTTAGACCATTATACGCGCGCCCGCATTATCGGGGCCTAGTTAACGAAGTATGAGCTCTCTTTGTAAAATCAAATAGATACAATATCACGTTTTATACAAATAGTTTAGTTATATTAAGTTATGTACAGATCCCAAGAAAATAAAATTAGTTGAAGGCCTGACCCGACTGGCGCGACTTTGATTTATGGATGGTGACATCATATAATCAGGTATTGACGTCTGCCAAGATTCGTATTACATTAGACGGTAACTGAAGTGACAAGCTATAAATAACATTATATGCTTATACATAAGTATACCGTTTAAGTTAAGCTATAATGAAGAAATTATCACGAAACAAGAGTTATCAATTTAAAATGATTATAATGGCAGTATTCATTAATAAACACTGAATAGCGTTATTCCAATTATTTACAAGCTTTACTATTTTTGCGATAACTTATATAAGTTACTGCGCTGTTACCTGCAGTATTCAAATGTCATTAACTTGCTCCGAGAGCTCGTAGCTCCGAGGATGGCTCCGAGATAATATTTTAGATTCTTGAATCTTTCAGAAACGTTTATGGGAATAATAATTCGTGTTTTAATAATAACCTCTAATATTAATTTGTAATAGAATTGTTTTATTTTTTTATGATTTTAAATGTAGTAATTATTTAATATCTTCGCACCTCAGATCGAAACGGGTAAGAAGTGAACAAATAGCCAAAAATAAAATTAATCGTGTATTTGTTAATGTGAATAATTTGATAAAAATTACATACAAAGTCTATGAGATAATCATTTATATCATAAAAGACATACTTTATTATTAATTAAAATAATGAAATGAGTATAGAGAATAGAAAAATAAAATAGAATATGGAAACCAATAAACAAGAGTGTCTCGGTTGCGCAGTTGTAATGTGTACGCTGTACGACTACTGTACCGAGGTCTTTTGTTTGATCCCCGGGTCGGGTAAAGTGATATTGGGTTTTTCTATCATGAAATGCTTAGTATCAGCCTGGAGTCTGCAATTGGGCCCAGTATGGCGATAGGCTCGCCCCCTAGCACATCATGGAATAGAAATAATTTCGGTGAAGTATGGGAATACTAGTTACACCCCTGCCTACTCCTTACAGGCGTGTACAGGCGTACAGCCGTGGAGTACAGGCGTGAATGCGTATACAGAACACATTTGTTTATTGAAAATATAATCGAATGATCTCAGAAGCAATAATAATATTACAAAGCCCTTTCACGTTGAAACCAAAATCGAATCGGGAGATGCACTGTCAGATTCTAATTTGCCAAAGTGATTTCATCGGAACGAGATCTCAAACAATCCTTTTTTCACGTCGAATCGTTTTGAACGGCATTGAAGCCATACTTTTATTTCGTAACAGTTTTTTTTCTCATCGCACTTCAGTTTTACAACCATTTATAATGTTTCATTTCAATTTGTAAGTACATTTTTTTATTAACTTGAATAACAAGATGGGCAGGTCGCTCGCCTGTTAGTAAGCGCCGCGCCTGCCCATAAACAGAAGCAACACCACACACAACTTTAAATTACAAGGCACTGCATGGCCCTAGACAGCGCTCGTCAACTCGAGACATAAATTCTCATAATGCTCAGTAATTTTACTGGCTCCAATGTCCTTCAAACCGGAACACAGCAGTGCTTATACACTGTTGCTTGGCGGCAGAAATAGACAAACATACGAGGGACCTACCACCTTGTCATTGATATGATTTTAAAGGAAAAACAAAAACCATCAATGGACATTATTAGCCTCCGTGGCGCAGTAGGCTAGAAGCCGGTTGCGAAGCGTGAGGCCGTGGGTTTGATTCCCGCACCTAGACAAATGTTTGTCTGATCCACATATATTTGTCTCGGGTCTGGGTGTTGTGGGACCGCAAATCCCTCGTAGTTCTTGATACCCACGATACAGGTTTACCTAGTGTGGGGTCAGGACTATGCGTGTGACTGTTGGGTGTATTTATTTATTTTAAGGTAGTTTAAAGCTAGCCAACCAATAAATTTATTAAATGATAAGAGTTACATACATAAACATAAGCACGCACCTTTATCCCCTAAGGTGTAGATAGAGGAGTAACTAGTGCTGCACCCACGTTTATAATAATACTAGCCCTGTAATAGATAATACACGTCCCACTGCTGGACACGGGCCTCCTCTAATTAAAGAAAGGGGTTAGTTCTTATTCAGCCACGCTGGCTTAATGTGAGTTGGCAGATTTCACATACCTTCAAAATGTTTATGAAGAATCTTCTCATTAATGCAAATGATAATTAACAATTAATACGCACGTAACTAAGAAAAGTCAGACGTGGATGTTCTTGGGTTAGTATAAAACCTGCGACCTTTGTCTCGACAGTCCATAGTACCCCACGCTGAGCAATAACTGCTTACCCACTTTTCGTCGAACTTATTTCTGTCCTATGACTCGTCACAATAAGAAAGAAAGAAAAAGCTTATTGTCATCATATTAGGACATGCAACATGCATAAAATTCAACTGACTAAAAATTAATATTATAACTATACAGTTGCATGCCTTCACACTGACAACAGGAGACCAGCTCAGTATAATACTCTGGTTATGGGGCGAGCCAAAACAGAGTGCTAGTTTTCAGTGGCCTCCTAGAATGACGTCCGGAATCTAAACCAATCCATACCTACTACAAACAAAACGGTTTGCAGTGCAACTAAATAAGGGCCGAGCCAATCGCCATACCGGACACAAATTCCAATCCCGAGTAATTAATGTGTAATTTTTGTAATAGAAGTCTCGAAGAATAATTGTGATTGCCGCCACCTGGGAATTCAAACCAGGATTTCTTAGCATTAATACGCTGCCACTAGACCAATGAGGGGATAATAGAGATAAATCCGAATTAATTGCTAATCGTACGGAACATTACTGTTACATATTGTTACTATAACATTTTTTGACATACAACAAAATTAAACAAATTTAAATAGCAGAAAATAAGTAAGGCGAAAATAAAAGCGAAATATTACCTACTAACTCAATCACTGACTGAATAATCACGGAATCAGCTAGGGTCATGAAATTTGCCGCGGAAGAGTACAATAGCGTCCCCGCAGCCCCGACCAAACTAGCGCACCCGGAGGAACACTGTTGGGTTTTAGTCCGTGGGAGTCGGACATAACCGCCCCGACTGACCACGCGGTGTGGCGGTACCCATAAAGGGTTTCCTAAAGTTAAAAAAAGGTCATGAAGTTTAGTCAGATAATAGTTTGTGTAATGTCAAGTAAAATTTTACTTTAAGGCGGAAAACGGGGTTTCACGGGTAATGAGGGATTCTTTCTTCCAGCTTAACTGACGCTGAGGTCTCAGGTTCGATTCCCAGGTCGGGTAAAATTGATATCGGGTTTTTCTATTATGAAATGTTCAATATCAGTCTGGAGTCTGGAATTGTGCCCGGTATGGCAATAGGCTCGGTACCACTTCATGGGACGGAAATACGCTCGGCGAAATTTAGGTGTACTGGTTACACTTCTGCCTGCCCCTTCGGGGATTACGTGAAGGCGGCTTTAGGCGTGAGTGCGTATGTATGTATGTATGCTTAATGCCAGGGTCTACCTTCCCACCATGATTTGACGGTGGATTTGGTATTATGGGACAACCCGCCGTCTGACCCCCACCAACGGGAACCAAGCTTCGCCATCGACTCGTCCGTTAGTCAACAGAGTGTACCACGTACAGGTGAGGTACGTTTCGACCTAAAATGTTGATGGCCCACTTTCACTCCTGTAATGAGGGATATAAATTAAAATTAATTCTACCTAAAATTATTCCCGTATATATGATACTTATTTACAGAGAGTACGAGTACCTAATTAAAATAAATTACATGGAGGTCATATTAATTTGTGCTCTTCGTTTTGATTGTATACCTTTTTATGTTTATTATTTACTTAGAGATTTTATTGGTTACTTCCTTTCATCTAAGGATTTTCTATATTACTGAATATTATATTATTAATTTATTATTTAAATGAGGAATATACTATAGTACATTTTAATTAATATTTATTTTCCATGAATTAATTCCGACGTTCATTGCTATAATATTTTTTTCCATCTTATTTCCTTACATCAAATTCTAATAGTATAAATCTTCTGTAGGCGGGGAATGTTGTAAGTCATGTTAATTGGACTTTCATAAATTTGCGACATTATACAGTTACAGGATTAGATAACGTACAAATTTTTCATTAGAGAAATTGGTTGGTAAAGAATCGTAAAAAACAAAAATTTCCGAATCATATACTTAATATATTTAATCGTTGTACTGTATATGTATACATAAGCATAAGTTCACGCCTGTGTCTTACAAGGGATACGCAAAGATACGAATTTTGAATTTAAAGTTTTAAATTGAAAATAATCTTTATTATACGAGTACATAAAATTCACTGATACAACTTTTCTCAGATTATTACCATACTAATATAACAGGTTAGGTTCGCAGCTTTAGCAGATCGCATATGGTAGGCCTAATGCGAGTTACAAACACGTTCATAGTTTTCGAATTCATATAAAATTACTATTGTCGAAGTGTCATATTAGTAATTCATACTGAAAAAAGGAAAGAATCGCCCGAAAACTAATTTCGAATTCGACTAGTTCTACTATCCTGCTACTGTTATAAATGTGAAAGTTTAGATTTTTGTGAATTTGGATGTTTGTTAGCCAATCATGCCATAACAGGTAAACGGTTTTAGATGAAATTTGGCACACAGGTAGACCATGACCTGGATTAGATAGGATTTACATTTTGCAGGCTCTAAGCAGTATGAAGTAGTGAAATTTCTGAATATTATGGGACTTAACATCTTATATATCGAGGTGACGAGCGTAGTACAGTGCTATACAGTACTTTGTAATTTAAAGTTCTGACTGAAGTTGTTGTTTTTATGGACAATCGTCTCGACATTCATGTGAATTATATAATAGTTATATATTATTTTAAAATTTTCGTTAAGTTAAAATGTTTTTCTGACTAGGAAAAATAAGCTAAGGACAAAATAACCTAAAATTAAGGTACATTGTTAGGAATGTACATGTTGCGTAGATCATGTTTCGGCTACACAAAGCGAACATCAACGTTGTTACGTGCGAGTTAACAATGTTATTTGATATAACACATTTGGTATTTCAATGTTACGATTTCCTTATGTATTCGCGAATATCATCAAGAGTTTATATTCATGTTTTTCAATAGAAATCGGCAGCGAATAGTATTGTTACTGTATATTGAATTTTGAAACAGCTTGTTTTTTACTAGCCCTGTATTATATACGTCCCACTGCTGGGCACGGGCCTCCTCTATTGAATGAGAGGGGTTAGGTCCACCACGCTGGCCTAATACAGGTTGGCAGACTTCACATACCTTCGAAACTCTTATGGAGAACTTCTCAGGTATGCAGGTTTCCTCACGATATTTCCTTCACCATTAAAGCACTTGCTTAAGTGCTATAGTGCTAATTTATAATTATCAATTAATACACATGTAACTTAGAAAAGTCAGAGGTGTATACTCTTGGAGCTGGTTTTGAACCTTGCGTCTCGAATAAAACTTGAATTATTTGATGATTTATTAAAGTAATATTGCGGTAGAGCCACGCTGTGTACAGGTTTATATACTGCATGAGTGAGCCGGTTCGACTGGGTTATGTCACAAAAAATTCATCAAGCAGCATGTAGCAGCTTGGTGTTGCATTTCATATGATGAGAGATATATTAGGAGACCCTTCACAATTACTTCTTTTTCTACTGGATCGAGATGGGATTAAGATCATTGGAATACGATATATTCAAATAGTGTTTATATTTATATATATATATATACTGACTGCCTCGGTGGTGCAGTTGAATGCGTATGCGTTACGATTTAGTCTAACGTTGAGGTCTCGGTTTCGATCCCCGGGTCGGGTAATAGTGATATTGGATTTTATATTATGAAATGCTCAGCCCGGAGTCTGGAATTTGTGCCCGGTATGGCGATAGGCTCGACCTTTATCACATTATGGGACGGATATACGCTTGGCGAAATGTGGGTGTACTGGTTGTACCTCCGCCTACTCCTTCGGGGATTACAGGCGTGTGTGCGTATGTATATATATCTCTTCCACTTTTCCTTATCTTATCTTACTCCCGTGACCACGAAGGCTGAAAAGCTTTCGAAACGTTGTGACTAAAATAAAATTAAACCGCGATAAAATCCGTATGAACTAGTTTTATTTCAATATAAATATTCTTGTTTTTTTTTAAAGCAGCCAAGATGTGCAATAAGCAAAGATGATGCTTGAGGCTAATTATTTATTTTAAGGTAACATAAACAGTAGTCGATCGGTCCATACACGATATTAAACTTCAATCGAGCAATATTAACATTAAACCAGTTCTATATCAAATGTTATATCTCGAAATAGCGCAATATATGGCTCGTACGAATGGTATAGGTTCTTGAGTCAGCGGATCGGTTGTTTCGATAAGGGACTAACTTATTGGCCGATGTTGACCGGAGGATTGCTTCAATCGGGCCGTACGGTGTAAATCGGCTTTACGAAATGAGACGTCTTGTGGGTGACGCTATGTTTGGTTTGAGCTTGGAACTCTGAAATTGTTAAATAGGATAAGTATTTCAGTAAATGTTTGTTGGTCTTACTTAGGTTTTTGACTGACGTTAAAATGGAGGAGTTTCCCAATTCAATGTGTGATTTGTTGTTTTTTGTATGTATAGCCACGCATAACTGCCAATTTTGGATCGATATTCATTTGGAAAAGTATAGGTAACTCAAAAATGGTCCCATTTAAATTTCAAGTATAGAAATTCCACCGCAATGGTGGTGTAATCGAGAATGATAGACTAAATGTCGTCATCAGCATCATTTTGATGATTGTTTTATAAAAAGATGTAAAATAAAAACGTTTTAATAAAAATAACATCAACTAAATATTAAAAACTTATAAATTGAAAATTGACCATTACATTGCAACACGACCGACTTACGGTTATTTCTAGCTTTTTAGTTTTTTTTTGCATCCATTTTATACAAACATACGTACAGGCGTGAGCCTGTACTCCTTAAAGGAGTAGGCAGAGGTATAACTAGTACACCCACATTTCGCCGAGTTTATTTCGGTCCCATGATGTGATAGGGGGTGAGCCTATAGCTAGGTTGATACTAAGCATTTCATAATAGAAAAACCCAATATATTTCACCCGACCCAAGGATCGACCCCAAGACCTCAGCACAGCAATCTTACCGTATCGTATTTGTATTAAAACTGCGCCACCGAGTCCGGTCAGTTAGATGATAAATTTATTCAACACATTCATCACAGTCTATACTATGAATAAATACCCATTAAACTGTATTAAAAGCACGTAATCCAATAAAATGAATAGAATAGCAACTTAATTAAGTGGTAAAACTGCTCCGGGAGGAACGGAAACGATTCGCTTTAAATTTCATATAAAAAGAAAAGAAACTGACATAACCACAATGTATGTGAGGGGTAAAAAATAAAATGAAGTACGGGAACGGCCCTCGCGTTCGCGCAATAAAAGAGCAAACTTTCTGTAAGTGGGTTCCATAAAGAAAGCAAATGTTTGTACCCTTACAAATATCGCCGAGTGGCAACATTCGAAATATTTATAAGTTGTATTTGAATGTATTGTTTTGTTGGTTTGGTTGCAGCGTATTTGAACCTGGAGGTCAGAGTTCGATTTGGATGTTAGGCAATATGGGAAATATTAATATTAATAATATAAGGATCACAAAGTTATGTAATTTGCCAGGAAAGGAACTTGTATCTGATAAGGAATTGTTTTTTGTTTTTTTTAAGACAGAGGCTGGTAAACGTGCAAGTGGGTCACTTGTAGTTAAGAGATCTCCACCGCCCATTAACAATCACGATATCAGAAAAATCATAGATGAATATGGCACTATCTCTTTGTCTATTTTTGCTGCTATGCAACAATGTGTAGGCACTGTTGTGTTCTGGTTTGAATGACATTAAATTGAATGAAATTACTGGGCATTGTGAGACTTAAGATCTTATGTCTCGGGATAACGAGGGCAGTCCAGTGTCATGCATTACTTTATAATCAAAGTTCTGGTTAGTGCTGCTTCTGTTTATGGGCAGTGGTGATGTTTAATCATCAGGCGAGCAACCTTCTCGTCTCGTCAACTCTAGCTAATAAAAAACCTTCGAGAAATCGACCTGCTCAGCGTGATATTCATTCGAATAAAAAACCCCACTCCAGCTGCAGATTTGTCGATGAATCTCAAGAAATCTCATTATTTTGCAATCACAATGATATACAACGTTTTTTTCCATTTGTTTCCGTACCAAAAGCAAAAGCGGAGCATCTTGGTGTCCTTGAGCTAGTTGCTTTGTTACAATGGTTAAAGCGCTATTAACACTCGAGGATTGTGATGCAAACTATCTGAAGCTAGAAGTATTCTTCATTAAAAATTGCTGATTAAGGCCGTTCTCAATTACATGAACAAATTTGGATTCTTATTAGTGAATATTAATTATAATTTGTTGAGATGTTAGCAGTTTTAGTCAGCTAAGTAAACAAAAGGGGCATGATTGAGTAACAAGGCGGAAGGCCCTTCGTATGCGAGAGGCCGTCTGGATTAGTACCACTGCTTTGTGTATTTCTGCCGCCAAACAAGAGTGTAAGCACTGTTGTGTTCCTGTTTGAAGGACATTTAAGCCAGTGAATTTACTGGGCATTGGGGTACTTAACATCTTATGTCTCGGGGTGACGAGCGCAGTCCAGTACCATGCAGTGCTTTGTAATACAAAGTTCTGTGTGGTCTTGCTTCTGTTTATGAACAGAAGGCCAATTCTCGTAATTTTAAATGTTCAAAATATCATTCCGGTCTAGTCTCAGTGTCAATAAAGTTGCAAATGGCATTCTCTCAACCAATAATCAACTAGATCGGAATGATATTTTGAACATTTAAAATTACGAGAATTGGCCAGCTGGTGTGTGGCGCTTACCATCAGGCGAGCGACCTGCTTGTCTCACCATTCAGACTAATTAAAGAAAAAATAAACTAAGGCTCACTTACACGACGATTCTAAATCGAGTTATACCACTAAATTTGTTTAAGAAACGTCAATTTGTATGAAAATTCGACATAAGTAAATATGTTTAGTAGCTAAACTCGATTTAGGATCTTCGTGAAAATTAGTCTTAAAACCTCACAATATCCAAACTATCATAATATAATATGAGCAGGATAATAAGACTACAGAACCGTTATGTTTTGGTTGGTACCAACCCATGAACGAATATTATTTCGTATTTCCGTTATTTTCCCCGCTTTCGTAATAGATTGTATAGAAGATATATCAGCTATATACTTACGAAACATATTCACCAAATATCGTTTGATTGTTCCTTGCACGTTTTCAGTATGACAAAGAAACCGCTTGCAATAAAAATATTACAAATGTTACTAAAGCCGGTCCTTAATAAACTTTGTCTTCGTTTTGCCAAAAATATTGGTGTCGTGCATTTTCTCTTTTAGATATTTTCTCTATGAGTTGTTAGTTTTAATATTTCCCTGACCTTTGAGTTTATTTTTTATAGCACAGGCCGGGAAACGAGCAAGTGGGTCACCTGATGGTAAGTGATCTCCACTTACCATCTGCTGCGACATCACTTAATTTTTTCCGAGACAGTGCTAGTACCCCGAAATGCCTGATGCTAAGCGACACGCCTGCCCATAAGCAGAGCAACACCATACAGAACTTTGAATTACAAAGTACTAAATGATACTGAAGTGCGTTTGCCACCCGAGACATAAGTTGTTAAGTCTCATAATGCCCGGTAAGTAATATAACTGGCTTCAATGTCCTTCAAACCGGAACAGAACAGTGCTTACACATTGTTGCTTGGCGACAGAAAAAGACAATGCGGTGATACCATCTCAGACGGCCTCTCGCATACAAGGGACCTATTACATAGAAAATTAATCTAGTAAATCTAGTAACTCTAATAACTAAAATAAACACGTACCAGTGATTCTTATCAGCCTCTATGCATCTTTACTTTTCTTTTATTGCCTTTCCTTTATTAAAGAGTTAACAATACACGTTAAAGTCTCACAACTTTTATCAAAAGGCAAAAACCTAGCAGTCATTAATTTGAATAGATACTCAGCAACATTAAACTGACTTTTCTCCTTCACTTCACAAGCTTTGTTAAACATTTTATTCCATTCCAACTGACGCGTGAAACACAATTATCTTCCCTTTACTACCAGTTGATTCTTTTTCGCATGGTTAATGACGCTACTTTTGTTCGCAGAGTTGGATGAAAGATAAATATTTTATACTAAATCGCCGAGTTGAAGTTATCTTCAATTGGATACACATAATTGTAATATTATTATATGTATACTGCCTCAGTGGCGCAGTTGTAATGCGTACGCGTTACGATTGAGGTCAACGCTGAGGTCTCGGGTTCGATCCCCGGGTCGCGTAAAGTGGTATTGGGTTTTTCTATTACAAAATGCTCAGTATCAGCCCGGAGTCCGGAATTTGTGCACGGTATGGCTATAGGCTCCGCCTCTATCACATCATGGGACTGAAATAAGCTCGGTGAAATGTGGGTGTACTGGTTACACCTCTGCCTACCCCTTTCAGGAATTGCAGGCGTGTGTGCGTGTATATGTAAGTTTATGTTCTTTTTCCTTAATAACTTTATAAGTCTTCATTTTGTCTTTGCATAATAGATTACAGGCGGGATGTCGATATCCTGTAGGCAGGATTCCGTGTGAAAGTTTTATTACTATAGGAAGTTCGCGTACAAGAACGAGGCACAGGGATGGAATTTATAAATGGTAGTACCATGCTGTAGACAATTTATCTACTGCATGATTGATACTATTACGGTATGGTAATGGTAATATCACGGTCACACTGAAACCTGACATAATGTGACGGATTACAATTGCGTTTCGCATGATGAGTGATAATTCCAGAGGCCCAAAATAGCTTTTCCCTCTGTTTTCCAATACAATAGGTATTAAGAAAGGAAGGGGACCCTTCCCACCAGGTTATAAACTTGCTCATTCAGTGATCTCTGTTATAATAAATATAATAGTTCAAAAAAACTAAAAAATACGCTAAATTTATTAAATTTCAATAAATTTGAATTAATCATAGTGTAAGAAAAAAATATTTTATTGTAAAAAAAAGCGTGGAGTGCATGATATCAATAGTTATAATTTGATAATATCCTGAAAAGCACCCCACGTAATATAAAGCGTATAAAAAATGGTAAAATATATGCACATATGGTATGCACAGTATTATACATTTTGTAATATATTTTTTTATACATACAGGCTCGCCTTTTGCCACTATCAAGCCTGATGGTAAGCGATGATGTGGCCTAGATGAAACACGCTTGCCTAGCAAAAAACGATTCACTCGAGACTTGAAGACACCCAGATTATATTTATCGGGGACCAAAGACTCCGGCAACTGGATCCACAACTTGGCAGTCCGTATGACGAAGCTGAAGTTAAAGCGTTTGGTGCGCGTTTTGGGAACGTCTACCATAAATGGGTGGCGTTTTGCCGTTTCTCTGGTCGTCCGATGATGATGATGAAATGGGGAGGGAGGGATCAAATTATACAGTTCCGCTGCTGCTGCACACTCTCCAAAATGCACCTATAATCGTATTTATATTTTTGTAATAGGTACTTTTGTTTTTAGATCGGTTCCGTTTTTTTTCCTATGTTATTTAAGTATGTTCTCATATGTTCACGGAGACTTAATAATGAATTACATTGTAAAATTATTTCGATTCGGCACTATAGGGCTATAAAAAGTTGATTAATATTACATTAATTAATACATATACAAATATTATAACTGCCTGGTTGTTTCCAAAAAAATAAAATAAAAAGACTGCCTCGGTGGCGCAGTTGTAACGCGTTATAACTGAAACTGACGATGAGGTCTATGTTTCGATCCCCGGGTCGGGTAAAAGTGATATGATGTTTTTCTATTACGAAATACTCAGTATCAGCCCGAAGTCTGGTAATTATTAATTATGCTCGGCGAAATATGGGTGTACTGGTTACACCTCTACTTACCCCTTCGGGAATAATAAGTGTGAGTGCGTATGTAAAAAGACCGGTTAGTGGGGGTCGGTTTCGTTTACTGAGGGTTCCAGGCTGTTTTGTATTCTTTATTATTTATTAGGATATCCGCTATAATAACGCATATTCTGCCTACCTTTTACAGTTGGTAAGATGGTGGTATTTTAAGGAACAGCAGATGGATAAACAGACAGTAGGCGTAGTCTTTACCCGCTGCAGGGCAAAAGCTTTCTTTCTCTTTAAAATAATGAATTCTGATAAATAATTCATCACAATGCTCCAGTGTGGGTTGAATTATTGGCATACCCTTCTTCATGTATCAGCAGGGCATATGACAAAGACAGCAAAACGTGAGTTTGGTTTGAGTTCCTAAAGATGTTTTGACCCATTTTTACCCCAACTCCACTGTGCTAAAAGATATAAGGACAAAATATCTACAGAATGCAATAAATTTTATTTATATTCAATCAGTCATGAATTTGAGAGTTATGGCGATCATTATTTTTTTTTGTTGTCTTATTTATATATTTTTTGAATAATAATCTGATAGGAAAATAATAGACACAATAGCAATCCAAATAAAAAAAACCTTTTTATAACAAATAATAAGTAGCTCTTTATTTTATGCGAAATTGTATACTATAATAAAATAAGTAATATCCGTCCAGAGATTATCCCTTTATGGCTTTGTATTAGACATAAGTGGATAGAGATTATAATATTTAACAAGAACGAGTTTTTTTTCCACAAAAAACTCCATGTCAGTTTTATGATCCAATATATTTTCAACCGACGAAAAAATGAAGGAGGTTATCAATTCGACGCATTTTTTGTTTTGTATTTATAACCACGCATGACTTGGCCAACTGTGGACCAATTCGGATATTATTTTTTCATTTTTAATAATAATAAATAAATACACCCAACAGTCACACACATAGTCCTGACCCCATACTTGGTAAACTTGTATCGTGGGTATCAAGAACTACGAGGGACTTGCGGTCCCACAACATCCAGACCCGAAACAACTTTTTGTGGATTACACACACGATTCTCCCACTGAGACAAAAAGTTTGTGTGATCCATAAATATTTGTTTTGGGTATGGGTGTTTTCTCCTCAGAGGGGTTGATGTCAGGCCGGCGCGCGGGCCGGTCGTAAAAACTATACCTAAGCCAAATCTCTCTGTTACATGTGTTATAAGGCATGGTGCGCCGTTCCTACTGCGAGAGGTATAAGGACAGGTGGAAGGAAGTGGCTATTGTAATGTAATGGTAGAAAGCATCGATTTTAAATTATTTCTTTTGATATTTAGTTTCTTAGTTTTTTATTGGTTGTATTTATTTTTATATATGTATTCAAACTTCCACTGAAATGTAACACACAGAGATATAATTTTTATAACACTTCAAGTTAGCTAAAAATAATAATCCAAAACTATTACGTCCCAAAATTAGTTAATTAATTCAAGAACTGCTTAACCAATCCCAACCTAATCATTAAACATACTGTAGTTTGAAAACATCATCCATCACTCCAAAAAAGGTAAACCGTAATCAAGTAATATCGACTTGGGGTAAAAGCAACTTTATCGCATTTCAATCGTTGTCGGTGTTTGCGTGTATTGTCAACTATGTAACGGTCCGGGTTCTCTTCCGGGACCACTCGTGACCTGTGCAAGATTACACTTGTCGTTAGACTGTGGTAGATATGGGGCACTTTAGTAAGGTGCCATCTATGGGGTAATTTGTCAAAATGTGAATATAAATTTAGTGCAGAATTTAAATAGTACTTAATTTCTTGTATTTGGGGCAGTAGTTCAGTCGGAAATTTGAGCATAACAATATAGTCTGCTGGTAAGGCATATTATGTTTGGGCATCGTGTGTTAAATATAATGATGGCGCCTTTTGGTTTTAACTGACTTGCTGATAAGAGTCGGGATACAGACGACATAAGCTCATGCTTGTAACCCTGAAAGGTTAGGCAGAGGTGCAACTAGTAATCCACGATTTGCCGAGTTTGTTTCCCTGGACAGCCTCCGTGGCGGCTGCCCCCGCTGGGGCGAGTAGCCGGCTGCGAAGCGAGAGGCCGTGGGTTCGATTCCCGCACCGAGACAAATGTTTATGCGATCCATAAATATTTGTTTCTGGTCTGGGTGTTATGGGAACGCAAGTCCTTCGTACGAGTAGTTCATGATACCCACGATACAGGTTAACCTAGTATGGGGTCAAGACTATGTGTGTGACTCTTTGGTGTATTATTATTTATTATTAATAATATGTTAAAGGACGAGTCACTCGTGATACAAACGTCAATCTCTGGTAACAAATGTGCTATATTTCGTATCGAAAACAAGATATGAATACCCCAACCCGGAATATGAATTCGGGATCTCACTCAAAAATTCACTTTTAAAATTATTTAAAAGGGTCCTTACACACGTTAGGAAAAAACATCTTACCCTGCGCATATAACTGTCCCAGGAAGTAGGGACTTAAGGCCGGGGTATTTACGCATCCCATAAAGGCACATAAAATATTCTATTTTGTTACGGGAGGTTCTAGCTCACCTGAGTAAGCGTGGCTGCATGCATACGTAATAAAGGAAAAGGAACTGCCCAAAACGTGTTCATTTTAGTACGGCCACGGGTAAAGTGTGTGTGAAATCTTTTATTGGATTGGTATTTGGGGTACTTGGAGACGTAATGTTTTTATATATTTGGGGTGTGTTGGTCAAAAATAAAATTAAACATCACTGTTTCTTAAGCAATAGAAATCGAAACACATATCCTATTTATAAGCCCTGTAAACGTATAAAACTAAATTCCACATTATCAAAGGGGAAGAATTTAAATGATTCGCCATTTTATAAAATTAATACTTGGTCAGCAAGATTAGACTATACTAGATTAGCTAGTACGAAAAGAATATCAACTGATAGTTTAGGTTATATTATGGATGAACTGTGTCAATAAACGCATGAGTGGTAGAGCCACGCTGTAGACAATTTTGTCTACAGCATGTATGGGCCGGCTCGTCCGGGTCATTACAACTGTCACACAGAAAACCAGCGTAAAGTAGCAGCTTGCTGCGCTGCCTTTCGTACGGTGACTGAGATATCCGGAGGCCCAAACCCCCTCCCCTTCCCAATTCCTACTTATCCCTTTCCTTTAAGGTTGGCAACGCACCCATGATTCTTTTGGTATTGTGGGCGTACATGGGCGGTGGTGATCACTTGCCATCAGGTGACCCACTTACACGTTTACACAACACAAAAAAAGTGCGAACCGAGTGAGCGAAGGAAGCGGGCAACGGCCGGCGAGTGCCAAAGGCAAACTGATTCACGATATGCCTCGTTATTATTAATATTGCTGCAAATATATTTAATTAGCTATGCAACCAACTTTAGAGCTACCCAATACCATATTATTTGTTGATCAAATTTGTCAGAAAACGTTTTGGACCAAAGTTTAAACCAAAACTTCAATATTCAACTGCCCATTTAAATCATAGCCTTATCAAAATAATTGTTTTGTTACCCGAAGGTGGTTTTATCAAATTAAATATTCATGTTTCGAAGTTATAAACGTTGTACAGAACAATAATCTACGCTTGTATTATAACACAAAGTTTATAAGTTTGTGACTTATTCAATTTGTTTATATACAGTTTGATTTTTTAGGTTTACGCGAATATTACACATTGAAATAAAACTAGTTTATACGGATTTTATCGCGGTTTATATTTTTTTTAGTCCCGTGACCACGAAGGCTGAAAAGCTTTCGAAACGTCGGGACTAAAACAAAAAATTAAACCGCGATAAAATCCGTATAAACTAGTTTTATTTCAATATATACAGCTTGTTTATGAAAAGGGATAACGAATGGAATTATTGATCCGATTCTGTAAATTCATAATGTTATTATTATATACAACGTGTTACAGAAAGGTGTGGTCATATTTTAGGGTCATTACATACACCTTACAGTAACTACTTATGTACCGGCTCTTTTCCAAAATCGAAACCTACAATTTCAGGTTAATTTTAATCACTTGTTTAGTAAGATTGATCTCATCACTAATTCACATCACAGATTAATTATTTTGAACGACAATCACTTTTTAAATAAGCTTGAACAACGTGTACGTACTTCTACGGACATACGTACGTAACTTGTCATTTAAACATAAATTAACACCTGAAAGAGCATGTGTGCTGAAAATGATACCTCTGGGGGACGAAATACTCATATGGTACTCATTGCTTAAATTTACATACACCTTTCTGTAACACGTTGTATACAGTATGTAACAAAAACCCTGTTGGTCCTTTTTGGGTCATAAAGATAGACATATAGACAGCTTAATAAATTTTTTTTTTTTTTTTTTTACTAGCCCTTTATTATATACGTCCCACTGCTGGGCACGGGCCTCCTCTACTGAATGAGAGGGGTTAGGCCTTCAGTCTACCACACTGGCCTAATGTGGGTTGGCAGACTTCACATACCTTCAAAATTCTTATGAAGAACTTCTCAGGTATGCAGGTTTCCTCACGATGTTTGGCCTTCACCGTTAAAGCAAGTGATAATTAACAATTAATATACACATAACTTAGAAAAGTTAGAAAGGTTATTTTAATAAAAATAGTTAAGTAAAAAAAACAGAAGCGAGACTACACAGCTAACCTAGAAAATGATCATATTTCAAAAATGTTTACAAGTTTAAAGAATAAATATGATTATTTTTATTGCACAATTTTCGTATGTGAGTTTTTTCATTACGTTTGAATATCGATTCTGATATTACAGTTAAAACTCCCAACAGGGTTGTTACTTTTTGTATAGGCTATTTCATATTTGTTATTATTTCATATTTATTCATTTCATAAATGGTTTTTAATCTTTATGCGGGCTGAGTTTAGAGCAAAGCTGGTTGATTGTATAGTTGTACCAAGCTAAGTGTGAAATGGCAGAAAAAGGAAATATAGATAGTGTTCCCAACTTAGTGGAACTATACCCAGATTTAGTAACTTGGACGCGCCGCTAGTATGTAAAGTTTGCTGTCTAGTGTTTAGGGGATGTTTTAGTTATTTAATTAACTACTTAGTGGAAAGGAATGTCTTCATCCACTAAACAAACAAATTAGGTAACATGTCTAGGTTTTCGCAACATGGGTATACAATTTCACTGTTCATAGACATCGAGGCGATTATTTTTTAAAGAAATGAAGATGCTGACGTTAAAGGTATATTTTATTTGGTACCCTGAAATTCACATTCCTAATGTCTCCAATTTGGCTGAATATAAACAAACTACCTAATGTGAAATATACATGTGTCATAACACCTGAAATATCTCTCATGATGAATGATTATTCGTAAAATGGCAATACTGGAGTCAACAGAGCGACGGTAGCGGTGCTTTTCAATCCACAGTTAGCTTGGTACATATACAAGGTTATTTTAAAAGCTAAAACACAAGTGAATCAAAAGTCAAAATGTATTAGTAAGAACACCAATGTAGACCCAGCACCTACTGATCCACCTTTACCTATATGAATATTCCTTGAAACGACACCTCAATAAACACAAAAAACATGGCTGATGGCAAATAAGATCTCCATTTTCAAACGTAATCAGACTTGATGGGGAAAAACGAAGACACATCGTCGTATTACAAGGCCAGTAACCTGGTGGTAACGTTATCCAGATTTATTACATAAACATATTTCACATCATCTATGGAGGAATTTTCCATTTGTTATTGAGTTTGCAACAAATTATTTTTTGGATATATTTTGACAGTTTATTTATGATGGTATATATTAGAGGTAATACGAGTATAAAGTAACTTTTAGATGCTATACATGAAACAAAGTTATTTTATTCCCCGGAAAACTTTAATGCATTTTTTTAGCAGCTTTAGTGATGAAACGAGCAGGTCGCTCGCCTGATGGTAAGCGCCACGCCTGCCCATAAACAGAAGCAACGCTACACAGAATTTTGAGTTCACTACACAGAACAAGGCACTGCGTGGCACTGGACTGGCTCGTCATCCCGAGACATAAGTTGTTAAGTGTCAAAATGCCAAGTAATTTCACTGTGGTACCAACTCAGACAGCCTCTCTCATACGAAGGACCTAACCTTGTAATAATATCATGATAGTATACCCGAACGGGTAGGCACAAGTAAAACTAGTTCTGCACTCACATTCCGCCGAGTTTCATTTATTGGTAGATAAAGAAAACACACTTAAGAGTTTGAAGTTTTAATCGTTATTATTAAACATTTTAACACCCTCCGGTGAGCAAATCAATTCTGAATTGTCAAATAAATAGTTAAACAATCTAAAAATCAGAAAAATACTCGGTTAAACCGCAGAGTTTAATGAAATTAACAGTAATTAGTTATCCTAGACACTGTTAACTCTCCAAGAACACTGGCAGGATGTTGAAAGTTATTTTCATGTTATGAAATAGCTACACAAAATAATAATATTCCCTTCGTTCAACTGGGGATTAAGGAGGAAAAGCCACCATTCCCGTTGATATTATTACCACAACGCATATCCAGCAATGTTCCACTAAAGCCGTTGTAATTGAAATGCAGAGGGCGATGTTGCCAGCAACGTAATTACAGCGTAGTGCGCGAACGGACGCACGCTTTGACAAACTGTTACGCAGTTATTAGCACTGCCACTTTAGGGACCCGTTCCACTGGTGACTGACGGGTTGTAGCGAAATGGCATGAACTAAGTCCCTGATTGATTCGAGTTGAAAGTGGTTCAGATTTGTGTCAACTGATATTGCCATCTTAAAAATATTGGGATTAGGGTCCAAAAACTATAAAAAACATTGTGGAACAAATCCCAGAATGTTTTATAAATTTTATCCGCCAAATTACGCATTAAAATTAAATTGCTGAGAGAGTACCAGATCATTTTTGTACCCGACTGTATAGCGATCACCTACATACATACATACATACATACATACATACATCTCTTTCTTACATGCCTGTAAGAGATTGCCCTGAGCGATAAGGCCGCCAATTGTACTATGTTTATATGTTTAATATCTTTAGTTTTACTCAGTGTCTAATGTACAATAAAACATTACAAATAAAATACATGCATACATACATATATGGGGAAAAATCCGCCATAGTGACTCGTTCAGGCGAGACGCAATCCGGGGTCAGCCAATGTATATATACATCCAGTCATTTCAAGCCGGTATAATTCTGCCGTTCGTCGAAGGACATGATGTCTCTTGACGATCGACATTATATTTGGAATGCACATTGCAGGATAAAAAATCTGACACAAGTTTATTTTACTACCCGACTGCGTCAAAAGGAGGACTATGTTTTTAATTAAAATCTATCTATTTATTTCTGCCTAGCCCTATGGAAAACGTGCGTAAGTTTAGGTACGTATCTATTTATAAAGCTTTGAATTAAATTGAATCTCATGAAACAATTGTCTAATTACGCAGATGTTGAACTTGAATGGCGTAGATAACGAATTCGAAAATATTTTAAACAATAAAAGGTATATGTGTTTGAAACGTTTGCTTATTTAAATATGAATAGTAATGGAAATAATTTATGGCCTCCTCAGAGCCTCGTGTGTTTTACAAGTAATTTATTTTGTCTAAATATTTATTCTCGTCTACGCTGTATGACATGAGGCTTTTAGTAAAACAATTGAGTGCTGAATTAATCCAAAACAAATCCTTTGTTTAATTTTGTATGCAATATTATTCTATAGTTTTTTTTATCCCTGCTCAGAAAAGTGACTACGCTACACCTGATGGTAAGTGTAGCGCAATCCAAGAATAGTGCCGACCAACGATAGACACTGTATCTATCGTAGATGGGCAGAATTATGCCGGCCTGCTTTATTGCTTCTTTACACTCCTTTTAAAGGATCCCATGTTATAGGAAGGAGGAAACACGTGCAACTTTATATTGCCGTAATTAGTGGCGCTGTTTTTAAACGCTTATTGATCATTATGAAATTTTAACAGATTATTCAATACAATTTTTTGAGTGTAGTCGGCTCTTAGGCTCAAGGCCAACATCGTCTGCACGTAGTACACTTTGCTGATCAACGAACGAGGCAATGGCGAAACTTGGTTTCCGTAGCGGGGGTCAGACGGCAGGTTCACCCACGTAATACCAAATCCATCGTCAAATCATGATGGGAAGGCGGACCCTTTTATTGGGCCGGGATAACGCCAGGCAGAATAAAAAAAGACTGCCTCGGTGGCGCAGTTGTAATGCCTACGTGGTACGACTACTGTGCTGAGGTCTCGGTTGCGATCCCCGGGATATCGATGTATCGGTCAGAAATCTCAATACATACCGTAACAAGAGCTACACAAAGTCTCGAAAACCTTCACGTCTTCACATTGATACTATTGTTTATTTGCGGTGTCCAGATAGTCTTTGTTACCTTTAACGCCTATTTACCCAGTATCTGGGTTATCGAGTTACTTGCCCGTACACAATACATTTACGTCGGTCTGTCCTTCCCTTTGCAATAGGGTTGTCACGTGGATTGAATGTACCGGAATTGGCCCATTGCAGTATCGGCCTATTCATGCATGTTTCCGTTAGTAGTCATGTTCCGTTAGTATGCTAAGTTGTTTTGTTTGTGCCTGAAATTTAGTGCTAATTTCTCAGTTATTCGTATTGTTTGTCACTTTAGTGATAAGTTTTTAACCGACTTCAAAAAAAGAGGAGGGTCTTAATTACGCGCAGCCACACGTTTCACGTCACAATGCCCGAAACAAATATTTTTCTGGATCACACAAACATTTGTCTCTGTGTGGGAATCTAACCCACGTCCTTTCGCTTTGCAGTCGTCTAGTCATCCACTGCGCCATAAATTCAACCATAAAAATATAGATTTTCAATGTTTGTAAACCCTATTGCAGCATTGCGTTTGTATTACCAAGTAGCTTATATATTGAATATTATGTTCAACATATTATTGTCATATGCATAGATCAGCTTATAACTGTATTGTGTTATTGATCTGCCTTAATGTATGCAATCACAGTTTATTAGTGACTAGTTATAGCTCTGTGAACAGCTTTATGCCTGTCCTTCCCTCCTTCCACTTGCCCTTATCCCACTCGCAGTGGGGTCGGCGCAAAATGCTTTTTATCACATGCTACAGAAATATTTGGTTTGTAGTTTTTACGGCCGACCGCCCATGTCCGTCTCCGTCCCATGATATGTTAGGGGGCATAGTTATATTACTGGGCATTATGAGATTTAACGTCTTATGTCTCCGGGTGATAAGGGTTCAATGCTATGTAGTGCTTTGTGGTTCAAAGTTCTATGTGTTGTTGCTTCTGTTTATGGGCAGGCGTGGCGCTTACCATCAGGCGAGGGACCTGTTCGTTTCGTCACTCAAACTAATAATTAAAAAAATAAAACACTCTCGTGCATTATAATTTTCTATTATTTCTCGTTAGATGAAAACTTTCCATGTAAGCTAAAAAAAAATCAGCCGCTGTAGAAATTCCAAGTAAAGAGAATTTTCACTTCCCATTAAATATTATCTTATTCCGTTTACGTAAACTTACGAGTTCGCAAAAACTTCGAACTATGGACTTTAAGTGAAGAAGGTGTTTGTTTTTCAAAGCATTTACCGGCCGCGCCTGCAAAATGCATTTTAATCTAGCAAGAATATTATAAAACTCTAATAAGTCATTTTAATATCCTAGGACACTCGTACGTACGTTTCACGCGCCAACGAATCAAATTAGAATAATGGTCTTTAAAACTTTCGACATAAGTTCTACAATTGCATAAAACAGAGTTTTGGTGACCTCTGTGCCCACCCATAAAGGTAATTTATTACTTGCATATTAATGAAATGGCATTATGTGCAAAAGACTAATTGATTTATAAGTATTTTTTATCTTTCAAGTACGGGGAATGTGGCGTTTCCCTATTCAAGTACTTTGTCTGCGATTTTAATTTATTTTCAGTTAGTTGTGTTTTTTCAATCCCCTGGCTAGTTTTAAAACTCATTTGTGTTAAGGCCTGGTTTACTTTCTACTAAATGAAGCTTAACCTTCACGTTCTTAAGAACGCAAAGGTTAACATAATTATTAAATAACCAAAAATACCTTTATAACAGCTTTATAATAGCAATGATAGCTCAGCTGGGAGTGGTACGGACTGTCGAGACGAAAGTCGCAGGTTCGAAATCAGCCCCAAGAGCATACACCTCTGACTTTTCTAAGTTACAATAGTATTAGTTGTTAATTATCACTTGCATTAACGGTGAAGGAAACATCGTTAGGAAACCTACATGCCTGAGAATTCTCCATAAGAATTTCAAAGGTATGTGAAGTTTGCCAACCCGCATTAGGCCAGCGTGGTGAACTAAGGCCTAACTCCCTCTCATTTAGTAGAGGAGCCCCACGCCCAGCAGTGGGCCCAATATAATTCATGACTAGTAAAAAAACCTTTATAACAAACAACATTACGATTTTTTAGTATTTTGTAGCTTGTTTTTCTAAAATTCACTCTCGTTGGTAATCTTAAATTTTGACCAATATAATACTATTCTTCGTCTACAGATTTAATTAGATATATAACTAAATAAGCACAAGATAAACAATATTAAACCATGTCAAAACAACTAATTACTTTAAAACAAATGAAATTATGAGTGCAGTGAATACATCTAAGAACTCTACTCGAACTCAGTGCAAAAAGTGATTTAATGATGAGGTGATAAGTGTGCTCTCAAAATGGCGATGGTGATATCTCAGACGACTAAAGCTGCGATTGGGGGGTTCCTAGCTCTCATGATTCTCGGCGCTGTGCTGGTCGTGGGAGCAGCACTTGGATGGTTCGACCCTAAGAGAGAAGATGAAGATACTCCAGCGAAGATCAGCGCGCGGTTGCAAGGACGGACTTCGTTTGTGACGCATCGAGCGGTAAGTAATTTTATAGATTTAATGTGGATTATGTTTTTTATATTAGAAGCAGGCAGCCGAGTAAATAGGTCAACTGAGGATAAGTGATCTTCAATGCCCATGAATACCCACAATATCAAAATAAACTTGAATGAGTTGCCTATCTGTGACGAAAGGAATAAGGATTGGGAAAAGGTATTTTTTTGGGGGTATTTTTTTGGGCATCTGGATATCTTACTCAACGTACTAAACACAACAGCTAATTACCACTTCACGTTGGTTTTTTTGTAAGTCTGTAACAGCCACCGTGTCGCAGTGGGCGGTAGCCGGCGGTGAAACGAGTCATGAGTTCGAGTCCCGCATCGAGACAAATATTTGTGTGATCCAAAAATGTATGTTTCGGGTCTGGGTGTTTTCTCTACAGAGGGGTTGATATCACGCAGGTGGTCGGTCGTAAAAATTACAAGCCAAATCTTTCTGTAATATGTGTTAAAAAGCATATTGCGCCGACCCTATTGCGAGTGAGATAAGGACAGGTGGAAGAAGAAGAAGACAGTGTTATCACACCGGTAGAACCGCCCTATTCCTCCATAAAAAAATATCTCTCACGATATCACTTGAAATTAAAGTGAATAGTAAAAGCAACTACAGAAATAGGCATAAATGTAACAAACATGAATTATCTCAGAGTTGCTTGAGATTACTTTTGGACTGGAATTATACTTAGGATTACTTAGGATATTACTTGCGTGGGTTGCCACATGTCACTTACTGTAGAGTGTCAGGTAATCCAGGATGAAACCTCATTAATTCCTGCAGAAACAGACCGAGGTATTTTAACAACTTACGTCATCAACAAATACATTAATTAATTCCCATTTTTATATACACGCATAAATACACACTCACGCCTGTATTCCTCGAAGGGGTAGGCAGAGGTGTAACTAAAACGCCCACATTTCGCCGAGCGTATATCCGTCCCATGATGTGACAAATTCCAGACTCCGGGCTGATACTAAGCATTTCGTAATAAAAAAACCCAACACCACTTTACCCGACCCGGGATCGAACCCAAGACCTCAGCGTTGGCCCCAATCGTAACGCGTACGCATTACAACTGCGCCACCGAGGCAGTCTCAGTCCCATTTTTATAAAAGGAATAACTATAAATAACTTATTTGAAGCAAAAAAGGTCAGCTCCAGTACTACGTAGCTTATCATTTTGTTACAACTGAATGAGTCGAGAAAGTGATATATAATCAACCCAGGCAGTATAATACTATCTAAACACGTCTTAAGCTCGGCGGTATTATGGCCGCTGATTTTCATTTTAATTATATTTTAAGAAGGTAGAGGCTTTTGATGGTCTGGTTTAATTTAATGAAAAATTGTATTCTACGTTTCTTCTGAGATTTTAGTAGTAAAAAACTGGTCAAGTGCGCGAATGAATCGAACACTAAGGGTTCCATACCCAAATCCTTAAAAAAATCTTTTTGTTATTTTTATTATTAACTAGCTTTTGCTTCGCTCGCACGGCTTTTGCCTGGATAAAAAGTAGCCTATGTACTAATCCATGTCATGATTTACCTGTGTGCCAAATTTCATCCAAAATCGTAAAGCCGTTAAGGCGTGATTGACTAACAAATCCAAATTCACAAACTCACAAATAACCAAACTTTCACATTTATAATAGTACGAGTAGTAGGATAGGATAACACATATTTAGTGAAAATTGCAACCGGCTAACTATTATCGTTCAGAAGATAGAGTCATCGAAAGATAGGACATATAAACAGACAGATGGGTGGGCAGACATTCAAATAGACGGCGTAAGCTTTAATAGAGTTCCGTTGGTACCGTTTGGGTACCAAAGCTTAAAACGTTTGCCTCGTGGAAAGCAAAAGCAATACTTCTTACTGTCAGTTGTCATTTCGTAGTATTAAGTACTTAACATATTCGTTTTAAAGGGAAAAGCTAAAGGAAAGGCGGAAAAAAGAAAGGAAGGGAAAAGGGTGGAAGAAAGCTGATGCCTGTTCCTCTCTCCCTGATTAAAGCCAAAATATTTTTAAACGATCATTTAAATTGCGATTAATCTTTCATTTTGTAAACATTAAATTTATTATACTAAAAATAAATAAATACACCCAACAGTCACACACATAGTCCTGATCCTACACTAGGTAAACCTGTATCGTAGGTATCAGGAACTACGAGGGACTTGCGGTCCCACACTTGCGGTCCGTGGCGCAGTGAGCGAGTATCCGGCTGTAAAGCGCTAGGCTGCTAGTTTGATTCCTGCACCGAGACATATTTTGTGTCATCCAAAAATATTGGTTTCGGGTCTGGGTGATGTGGGCCGTAAGTCCCTCGTAGTTCTTGATACCCCCGGCACATGTAAACCTAGTGAGGGTCAGGACTATGTGTATGTATTGGGTGTATTTATTTATTTATTAGATATCGTGTAATACATAGATCAGTCTATCCACCTGCAGTTACATAACACAAAGTGTAAATAAGCCTTTATGAATTGCCGAAACAATTCGGTATAATCGATCGATTTAATTAATATTTCAAGTGTTCATCTGCATATAGGCGACAATTGATTTTGTATTTGTATGCGAATTAGATACACTATAGTGTAGGTTTTTACTAAATGTTGAATATTGTATATATATATTCTGTATACATAGTAATAATCCGTTGTATGAAAAATCATTGCGAACGGCTGGACCGATTTTCCCGTTTTTTTTTTGTATTATCACCGGGAAATTCGGAGATTTGAATGGTGTTTTTGTATGAAATCTCAATTAAATATGTGACTTCAGTTTGACAGTTTTGCTGTCACATATTTTACTTTTTAATGGGCGTTAAACTTTGTATCAAACACGGGAGCGGAGCAGTAATTGTATAGTATTCATATTTTTAATGGAAAGGTTAAGCGGATTAGTTGGGATCATATCCAGTTGCATTAACTTATAAGTAAATGATTTGCGAACTAAGTAACCTGAGCGACCAACCTATGGATGGTTGACCGCTTAGAGGTATTTCAAGTGAGCGTCTCTGTGCTTCGGAGGGCACGTAAAAAGTCGTTCCCGGCTGTTATCAACTGACAGCAGTCGTTAAGCCAAGTCAGAGCCTTCAAGTAGCTTGAAACTTTTGACTCTAGGTGGGCCACTAACCATTCGATATAGAATAGATAAAAAAAATAACAGATCCATCTTCTAGTGTGGTCCTAACTAAAATATTTCTGCAATTGCTGAACAAATCTAGCGTAGGAAGAAGCAAATGTTATTTTAATTTAACCTGAATGAAACTAATCGGATTGTTTCATTTAGTGCTATGTTTTCTGAATTAAACAAAGTTGACACAAAATTTTCATGAAAAGCATTTTCCGGTGCACGTTAAGCTTAAATGTATATGTTTAAGCGAAAAAGGATTTTAAGCTATATATTTAACTCGCTAAAAATCTTAACGTGTACCTTCGTGTGGTTAAACATTCCACAGATTATAAAACAGATACCGTTAAGCGAAACAAGGGTACCCTCCATGTTTTCACACTTAAAAAGTTAAAATTTTGTATGCTGACCGCAATATCCCCGGGCTTGTTTCAAATAAAAGCAAATTTGAATTAGCATAAAACACAAAAAAACATTAAAACGTTATCGCTATGCTCACGTAGCGTGCTGATTTTGTAATCAGATTTTATTTTTGAGCTTTCAAAGTCACAAAGTGACTGAAGTCTATATGCAAATTGTCTAATTATTATATTTATGTACGCGTTTGGAAACAAAAAATTGTCGGATTTAATTTATTGTTTAAAATATTATCTCAATCGGTGTTTGTGTTTAAATTTAAGGACACGTAAAGCTTGCTACCCGCGCTAATGGCTTTGTCAATTCAAGCTCTGTTCGCTCAAACAATATTTTTTCAAGTTAATGTAAATCGATATGTCTATATATTTATTACATACATACATACATACGCACTCACGCCTGTAATCCCCTGTATCTACGAGTATTTATTAATAAAATTAATTATACAAATAAAATAAACTATAAAAATGCAGCAATTCAAACGTTTTCTTAGCATTTCCGAGCGCTCTTATACAAATTCTGCTTCGACAGATTCGGTTACTTAAGTAAGACAGACTTAAGTCTCGGGTTGACGAGTGCAGTTCAATGACATGCAGAACTTTTTAATTCAACATTATGGGTGGTGTTGCTTCTGTCTGGGACAGTACTGGTGCTTGTCATCAAGCGATGGATCTACTCATTTCGTCATTCAGGCTAATAAAAAATATATAGAAAAGACCTAATCTAATTTGGTAACAAGTTTGTATTACGTCATCATCATTACATACTTTTGAAATATCCGAAGATCACTGAAGCGCATAATTTTAATCTTAGTACTTCATATTTCATTTCATTTAATGTTGAATGCGGTCGTACTATATGCCTAATTAGCATAACTTACAACATCAAACCAATAGTACTTAATCAGAATTATTTTGAGCGTACAATCTCAAAGAAAAGTAAAAAAAAGATAGTATCTTAAAGATCGTAGCAAGTGGAAATCCGTTGTCTCTGCCTACCCCTATGGGAAACAGGCGTGAGTCTATGTATGTATGTAATCTCAAAGTCGTAATACCATATTAGTATTGCTATGCCTCGCAAAGCCTGTATAAAGCCCTTGTGTTTGAATATAGTATTTCGAAAATAAATTTCGTAGTTATAATCTTGTTTCAAGCTATAGGTATTAAGGCTTTTAAAGGGTCAGTGGTAAAAGGGCAAAGGGAATTTCTAGATGTTTTCACAGTACATAAGTAAGCGAGCGGTATCTTCGGCTATACACCCGGGAAAAACGTGGATGATATATATACTTGTATTCTCGTTTAATTTTGAATCGACAACCTTAATCCAAATATCTAATTATCCCGAGACATAAGTTGCTAAGGACTTGTTTCATCACCTCTGAGTAAATGCTAATCCCATCACAAACATAAATGTGAAATGAGAGCCAAGTTTAATATTATGATATATGCCTTGGTTGTTGACTTCAACGATAAAAGAAGTGAGATCTAAATGGGTGCCAAGTTCAATGGTCAGTCTTGAAATGTATTTATAACAACATAAAATATTTTTATTATTATTATTATATTTTGAGAGCCTCGGTGGCGCAGTTGTAATGCGTATGCGTTACGATTGAGGCTAACGCTGAGGTCTCGGGTTCGATCCCCGGGTCGGGTAAAGTGGTATTGGGTTTTTCTGTTACGAAAATGCTCAGTATCAGCCCGGAGTCTGGAATTTGTGCTCGGTATGGCGATAGGCTCGCCCCCTATAACATCATGGGACGGAGATACGCTCGGCGAAATGTGGGTGTACTAGTTACACCTCTGCCTACCCCTTCGGGGATTACAGACGTGAGTGCGTATGTATGTATAATTTTTAAAACAAATTAATAGCTTTTAAAACCATGAACCGAAATTATGCTTAAACTTTTTTAAAAATGTAATTATTTTGTGTTACTGGCAATACCGATCACCTTTCTACCACAATTCCAACACGATTTTATTCAGTGACTATTGGCCAACCATTGTGAATTTAGTAGTAGACGATTTTGTCACGATTGTAGTGGTATGGTTGTCATAACCCAACTCACGTAATTAGTGCAGATTCGGATCCTTGTTCGTTTCATAAACGTCTCGATACTTAACTAAAGTAGCACTACAACCTTGATCAGCGATCCCATCGCGGAAAGTTCTCATATGACAGCATGTATAATTCCAATTTAAGCCAACTCTCCAAAGAGACATAAGTTATTACATAACGATAAAAAAAATACCCTTACTAATTCAAAGCTATATAAATGCATGACCTCCAATCTCAAGCGGGTCGAGGCCATTTATTGCCAAAAAGAAACCCAGTTAAGCAAAAATACGGCGCCTGCATAACTCGGCGACATTGTCCACTAGGCGGGCTAAGGGCTCCAATAGATTTTCCAAAAGTAAAGACACCCTTTCCTCTGAGAGTCAAGTCACGCTCAAGAACCACTCTGTTGAGGTATAGATACGACTCGAAATTCGATACATATAAATAATTCATTCGGATACTGGGCGAGTCGATATTGAAACAATCCGCTTTCGTATGCTTTTTAGGGAGTTTTCGTGTTAAGGCGAAGGTGGTTTCGGATTAAAATATATTAAAGAATTTTGTTATTTTTTTACGCGGGAAGATTTTACTTAAGAATTACCAGAGTAATGGAGGGTATGGTAAATAGGTACTTCGTTGTTTCGCGGATTATGTGTCTCTTAATATTATCTTGTCAAGAAAGTTATCAAAGTTGATTTAGGAATGAAGTCAGTAACACGTAAATGGTAATGTCTCAGATTTTTTATAAGTCGCGAAATAATTTGTCCTTCATTAAACGAGGTTTGAGCCGGGATTTAAGGCATACGCGATATCTATTAGAGACATAAAAATATAAAAAAAATTGGTTGATGCTATTTATTGTCGCTGATAATAAATTATTGATCTAGTATCACATGTATTGCTTGTATTATACGTAGTGATTTCTTATGTTTACGCGAATATTACACATTGAAATAAAACTAGTTTATACGAATTTTATCGCGGTTTAATTTTTATTTTAGTCCCGACGTTTCGAAAGCTTTTCAGCCTTCGTGGTCACGGGAGAGACTGAGGTGTAGGTCGTCTCGAAAAGTTAATCGAAAATTAATTAATTAATGAATGGGCTGACTCGTCCGGGTCGTTACCACTGTCACAGAAAACCGGCGTAAAATAGCAGCTTGCTGCTGCGTTTCGTACAGTGAGTGAGATATCCGGAGGCCTAAATCCCCGTCCCCTTCCCAATCCCTTACTTATCCCTTTCCTTTAAGGTCGGCAATGCACCCATGATTATTTTAGTACATGAGTGGTGGAGATCACTTACCATCAGGTGACCTACTTGCCCGTTGGCCGGGCTATGCTATAAAACAAAATGTATTTGTTGAATTTGTGTTATGGCTAAGTTAAGACGGCTGTTGTTATTAATAAAACAACTTTTTAATTCATAGTTTCATGTTCCCATAAACGACATATACGCTACTAAATTATATTTCTAACAATTGTGAGACTGCAAGTTTTAACTGCCACAGAACTATCAAAGAACTCGAGTAAGTAATTAAAAATAAATCCTTCTCTAACTATCACGCCATTCCGCTATTAGGTGTATGTAACGATAGGTTATTTCATAAAACTAATTCACGTCCATTCGTTTAATATCCAAACAATATTAATAAAACGTATGGTTGACATCACCCGTATGCATATTCATAGAGGGAGGCCGTACAATGGCGATTGTAGTTTATTTAATTAGATTTTGCGCTTAGTTTCATGTCAAAGCATTTTTATGCGGTAGTTCGGGAACTATGATGAAAACATTTCGTTGCTTTAGATGAATATGAAATCGCGTAAAGAACATAACATTTGTTGTTGTATTAATCCCAAAATTCTGCGGTAGAAATAGGCAAAGCGGTGGTACCAACCCAGACGGCCTCTCGAGAGACATACTCACCTTGTAAAATGGGACCCTAACTTAATAGGACCCTACTTATAAAACTTAAAATGAGACTCTAATCGTAAGATTAAAATTATTCGCATTTAAGTTTAAGGCAGTCTTAAGATGACTAACGGACTGCCTCGGTGGTTCAGCTGTAATGCGTACGCGTTACGACTGAGGCTAACGCTGAGGTCTCGCGTTCGATCCCCGGGTCGGGTAAAAGTGATATTGGGTGTTTCTATTACGAAAATGCTCAGTATCAGTACGGAGTCTGTAATTTGTGCCCGGTATTGCGATGAGCTCGCCCCCTATCACATCGTGGGACGGAGATACGCTCGGCGAAATATGGGTGTACTGGTTAAAAACCTCCGCCTACCCCTTCGGGGATTACAGGCGTGAGGGCGTATATAATCTTACGGTCAACTCCGAGCCCGACCTACCCGAATAGTTTCACATAATGAACTACAAAATAGAAAGTGCTTCCCTTTAATATTATCCTTAGAAATGCGGCTTATAGATTTAACCGACATACCAGCTCATTCCATTCTATCAACAGTTTCACGCCGAATTACATTATCCTACATTGTTGTGTTGTTTTTTCGCGGGAATACCTTTTCAGGCCGGAGAGAGGGAAAAGCTTTTATCGCGTAAAAGCCGCGAGTGACTTAATGATGACTAGTCTAAATAACTGTATACAGAACAATGAGTTACTACTTTAGACAAATAGCGTCGGATGTAAATAGAGAATGTTGAAAAAGCTAAAAAGTAAGGACATCGTTACGCAAAAACGATCCAAATAACAGCTAGTTCAAATGGAGATGTAGAATTTGTTTTGCTAAATTTATTAATTTAAATAAGTATATAAAAAAATAGATTTAGTAGTTGTTTTTTTTTATTTGTACATGAAACATGTTCCATTTCTGATTTTGCTAAAATGACGGTTGGTTGGATCGCTTTTTCGTAACTACGAGTATATCCAATTTGAAGTAAAAATTAAAATCTGACTTAAAAAATTAACACTAATAAAATACCGACGTAAAGTAGCAGCTTACTGCTGCGTTTCGTACAGTGAGTGAGATATATCCGGAGGCTCAAATCCCCACTCCTTCCCAATCCCTTAATTATCCCTTTCCTTTAAGGTCGGCAACGTGCCCGTGACTCTTTTGGTATGGTGGGCGTACATGGGCGGTGGTGATCACTTACCATCAGGTGACCCACTTGCGCGTTCGTCGGCCTATGCAATAAAAAAAAACAAATGAGTTTTTTTTTTGTATGAACGATAGTAGAGTAGAGATTGTCCGTAGTTAGTGCCGGTGTTGGTCCACTGAAATGGCCTCGACTTCAAGAAAACCTCTACGCTATTCTTCATTGGTCTACCACCTCATATCCTACTCACAGTAAAGTCAGCGCGACATGCTAACACAATATGTTACAGAAACATTTGGCTTGTAGTTTTACGACCGGCTGTGTGTCTGACGTAAAACAAATATTGGTAGATCAAACAAATATTTTTGTCTTGGAGCCGGAATCGAACCCGCGGTCTCACGCTTCACAGCAAGCTTCTCTCCCAGTGCATCACGGTAGCCGTCTGCCGAAACATCTACGATACTCTCCTACTAATATGATTAAATGTGAAAATTTGAATATTTTTGAGTTTGTGAATTTGGATTTGTTGTTAATCAACCACGCTTTAATTGCTGAATAGATTTGAAAGTATGATACACATGTAGATTATGACCTAGATTAAAGCATATGTAACTTTTATTCCGAGAAAAGACATTCATTCGGGTCACGAGCAAAAACTGTTATAGGTATAATAATAAAATTATTATACATCGAGTGTAGACATCGTGTTTTAAAACACTATCATACGCACTCACGCCTGTAATCCCCGAAGGGGTAGGCAGAGGTATATCCAGTACACCCACATTTCGCCGAACGTATCTCCGTCCCATGCTGTGATAGGGGGCGAGTCTATCGCCATACCGGGCACATATTCCAGACTCCGGGCTGATACTGGGCATTTCTTAATACAAAATCCCAATATCACTTTTACCCGACCCGGGGATCGAACCCGAGACCTCAGCGTTAGCTTAATCGTTACGCGTACGCATTACAACTGCGCCACCGAGGCAGTTGGATCATCTAAATGAAAATTAATATTATTGTTACATGAAAATATTTTAACAATCTATAGACATTGTCATTTTTATTATTAAACATTTTACTTGGAATAATATATTTCACCCGCCTAATCGGTGACTTCATCGTAGAGCTATTTAATTGTAATATTCAATGAGGTGCGACACCCGCTGCTATAAACGGGTGATTACTGTAATAGAAACGTCAACACGAACATGTGTACAAGGTCGATAGCATAGGTATATTGCACGGGCTATGTAAGCCGCACATATTATCTAATATAAAAAATTCTCGTGTCACAATGTTCGTTCCCATACTCCTCCGAAACGGCTGGACCGATTTGTATGAAATTTTGTGTGCATATCGGGTAGGTCTGAGAATCGGCCAACATCTATTTTTCATCCCCCTAAATGTTAAGGGTGGTCCACCCCTAAATTATTTTTTAATTTTTTAGACAAATTATTTATTATTCTTTTATGATACAGCATTAAGAAAATACGTATTCAACCCTGAATTTTCAACCTTCTACGATCAACCCCTATTTTTTAATAGCGACATTAGAATTTTTGTCAAGCGCGTTTCTCACCGGGGGCGCCCACTAGGCTACTTTAATCCTGGAAATAGGCTTTCACGCGGGCCTAGTATTACATATTATTCGTATGTGCGCTGTCCCACTGCTGGGCACGGGTCTCCTCTAATATTAAAAGGTATTATGCATGGTGGCTTGATGCGGGTAACAAAGCTTTCACCTTCGAAACAATTTTTTTAGAACTCTCAGGTTTTACTTCGTTGCTGCAGCTTCGTTGTGCAATTTTATACAATATGAAACAAAAACCATGTTGGGCGTTTAACCTGTGATATAAGAATCGATACTCAAACGTAATGAAAAATAAGTCGCATACGGAAATTGTACTATAATAATTGTAATAATTAATATTTAAACTTTGATTAATTTATTGATTGTAAACCGTATTTCGATTGATTATCTCTGCAAGAGCGATGACTTGGGGCCAGAGCGAGATAGCAAGTTGCGGCGTCTATGTACATCAAACGCGCCGCGGACATAAATTCGCGCGTCTAAACGCCTGACTGGATTTGGTTAAAATTGGCACACAGGTAGACCATTACATGAATTAGGCAACTTTTAGCCTAGAAAGACATTTACGCGGTTGGAGCCGTAGGTAACGGCTAGTAATGAAGATAAACATAACTTACATAAGTCACAGGTGCCTTGGGAAATCTCTGTCTCGATACTCTATTCCATGTCCAACTAGGTTATCACCGCTACGATAGTGTATCTATTGGCTTAAATGAAGCAAAAGAAAAATTGGAGGATATACCGATCTATGTAGGTTACCGCGTCATTTAATTACGGTCTTTTCTGTAACGCTTGTCTATATTTATTTCGGCTTTAGCTTATTACTATTCAATTATAAAGCTTTGCTTTTATAAAAACTAGATCTAAGTTAAAATTTAATTCTTTTTTTTTGGTATACTGACCTAATTTTGGTAATAACAAAATTATGTAGTCTCAAAATAAATTTTGTACACGTATTCGAATAGTCTATATTTTCAACGCTACGCGGACGGTATTTACGGTACGGACGGTACCTACTTGTCAAGCTACGAAATTCGCACGTCGCCCGTCACAAAAATTTATCTACAACGTAGCAAATAAGTAAAATATTCACAAACTATTGATATTGAATTGCGATACTAAGAAAAAAGAGAATGTAAAGCTGTCCTACACGGTTTATGTCAAATATTAACAACTAGCTTTTGCTCGCGGCTCTACCCGCGTGAATGTCTTTTTCCGGGTCACATGGTTGACACCTATATACCAGAAGGCCAATTCTCGTAATTTTAAATGTTCAAAATATAATTCCGATCTAGTCTCAGCGTCATGAAAGTTGCAAATGACATTCTCTTAAACCAATAATCAACATCAAATGTATCATAGATCGTAATGAGATTGAATGTAGAATAAAAGTTGACTGCCAAAACGGTATAACGTTACTGCTAATGCTAGGTGCATTTGACGTTGATTATGACGTTGGTTTAAGAGAATGCCATTTGCAACTTTCTTGACGCTGAGACTAGATAGGAATGATATTTTGAACATTTAAAATTACGAGAATTGGACTCCAGATATTTGTCGTCAATAGTTATCTCTCTCGAGCGCGAGACATATCGTGTTGCATATTATGCTAAGCCCCCTCGCCAACTCTACTAGATATATAGGTGTCGATGTATGTATGTTTTATTTTTTACATAAAACTTGTTGATTTTACGATTTCCTCACGAAACACAACAGTCAATCTGCTACTTCTATTGATTTTCTGTGAGACATTGCTGGCGAACCTTTTTTTCTGTAGACGAAACTAGACAGGGCGTTGGTCTTCCACTGCAAGAGTATTTTGTATACCACAAACTGCGATGTAATTTTATCAAATAAAATTGCACCAACTCCAACACGCTGAATTGAGAATCTCCTCCTTTTTTGAAGTCAGTTAATTAAAACATGAAATAATACTACATATACTAAGACTGCCTCGGTGGCGCAGTTGTAATGCGTACGCGTTACGATTGAGGCCAACGCTGAGGTCTCGGGTTCAATCCCCGGGTCGGGTAAAGTGGTATTTGGTTTTTCTATTACGAAATGCTCCGTATCAGTTCGGAGTCTGGTAATTGTGCCCGGTATGGCGATAGGCTCGCCCCCTATCACATAAGGGACGGAGATACTCTCGGCGAAATGTGGGTGTACTGGTTACACCTCTGCCTACCCCTTCGGGGATTACAGGCGTGAGTGCGTATGAAATAATACATTTTCCGTAGACTAAGACTCCATTAGTTCAGACTCAGGTAATTCTATGACTGTAATATAACTTAGTTCATACAGTTCAACTATCAGTTCAAACTACGACTCAAACACAATGTAACGAAGGCTTAAGTCCGGTGAGTGTATAGACTAATTATGTTCGTAGTCACGTACTTATCAGTAATGGAAGTAGATTGGTTGATAACGTACAAGTTATGAGCACAATCTAGTGCATTCGAATGCCCAACCCGAACAGTGTTACTGCATTGATACCCTGTTGTCACGCTACCAGCACTATCATTACAAATTACATGGGGTAACTACTTGAAATATATACTCTTTTAGTACTACGTTTTCATAAAAATTAACCTACCTTTATACAAATGACCAGTTGCAACTTTAAAGTACGAAATTATGAAAGTAATATTAGTGCAGCACCGGAGTTATTTATTCGAAAAATCAAAGAAGGAGTTGGATATATTAAATGTTCACTTCACACTGTGATCGCAGTAGTTGCTCTTCTGCCTACATCTTCCAGGTTCTTTGTTAGGTGTTCTCCAGCTTAGTCCACCTTTCTAATTAGACGCTTCCATTTCGCATTCGCATTCTTGATCATCTTGCATAGTAAAATGATGGGACTGGATTTCTTTAAAGCTATTACAAAATAAATGTTTAGCAATGAATCCCTTGTAAATGTTGCAATGGACTTTATGTATTAATTGCACCAACCGTCGGCTACCATTAAAGTTTTTGTAACAAGCAATGGTTCACGTTATATCATTTGTTTTCATACGCACTCACGCCTGTAATCCCCGAAGGGGTAGGCAGAGGTTGTAACCAGTACACCCACATTTCGCTGAGCGTATCTCCGTCCCATAATGTGATAGGGGGCGAGTTTATCGCCATACCGAGCACAATTTCCAGACTCCGGGCTGATACTGAGCATTTCGTAATAGAAAAACCCAATACCACTTTACCCGACCCGAGGATCGAACCCGAGACCTCAGCGTTAGCTTAATCTTAACGCGTACGCATTACAGCTGCGCCACCGAGGCAGTCACTTTTGTTTTCAATACTGCCAAAATGTCAAAATCTGTAGATTACGACAACCATCGCTTGTTACGATTACTTTAACTTTGACCAACGGATGGTGGCATCCATCCTAAGAATTTAATTAACTAAAAGCAATGACTTAACCATTCTAAACAATCCATATTTCAATTACCAGCAGTTCTGAGAACTTCACAGGAACAACAGGCCCGGACACGTCTTTCCTGTTCTTTACAAACAGCGATCGGGAACATTTCACAACTACGAGCCGGATATTATAAAATATACTCACAATCCAATCAAGAAACCACTTAAGGCTATAGTCCAAGCTTTACCTAACCTATATTTTACGTAAAAAAACAAATAATGCCAACAACCGAAACCTACTGCTTGCAGACACGGAAAAAAGTCATTAGACTGTCGATTACTGTATAATTTTTATTGGGAGCGAAAGACACTGATTATGATTTATCGCCAACGTGGCAATTGAGTGGGTTTTTAGGCAACTTTAATAGTGGTGTTATAATTTAGGCATTTAAGGTGTATTTAATTATTGTTTATTATTTTAGAAACACATATCTCATATCTCGTAGCAAGTGGAAATCCGTTGTCTCCGCCTACCCCTATGGGAAACAGGCGTGAGTCTATGTATGTATGTATGTATATCTCACAAACTAATGACTTATACAAAAAGTTATTTAGCAACCTCTATATCATTTACTAGCATTTGCTCGCGTCTCCGCACGCGTGAACGGCCTTTTCCGGGATAAAAAGTAGCTTATGTTACTCAGTGACAATGTAGCTTTCGACCGGCAAAATATTTTTGGAATCGGTCCAGTAGATTTTAAGTTTTTTCGTTATATACAAAAATACAAATCTTTCCTCTTTATAGTAGTAGTGTAGATAAGGATGTAACGTAATTATGTGCAATGGAAGAAATCCTCGCTTTTCAGTTTTTGCCATTTGGCTACGGACCTCTAAAAAATAAAGTTCAAGTCAAGGCATTTGTATGAGTAAAAACTCTAATATATTCAGAGTTGTTAACAACTCTACTAATTATAAAGCCACTTATAGTCAGTGATAGTAGCACTTGCATGAAGTCATTTAAGTTCGATAGACTCATTTTAATAATACTAAGTTTGTATTGTGCAAATATGCTTATGCCTGAGGCGAAATCCAATTAAACTTTACACAACCTTTAGCGTCAAATTTAATACATTATATTAATACAAATAGCGTCGCACACACGCCCACGTCAGCTTTGGGACTCCTATGACCAAAGAACGAACACAAATTACAGGAATATACTATACTGACGAAAAAAAGAGGTTCTCGCCTCGTCTGTATACAACGTGTTACAGAGAGGTGTGGTTATATTTAAGGTTCGTTACATACACCTGACAGTGAGTATTTATGAACAGAATCATATCAAAAATTACTAATTTTAATCATTGGTTACCTATCCTTGTAAATTAAGTGAAGGACGTAAACGAGAATAACAATGCTGGAGTGAGACAAAAGCTCAGCTGTTTAGCATTTAGAGTTGTCCAAAGTTGCAAGTCGAATATCGACATGTTACGCATTCGATAAAAAATAAAATGTTTTATTTATATCCTAGCAATACAATAGCATCTGGAATGTGAAATACTTATATCGTACAGTACAAGTTGCTCAAATTTGACCACACCATTCTGTAACACGTTACATATATTATTATTTATTTGGATGATACTTTTTAAATTCGAGAGGGCTTACTCCGTTGGTGGTCCCATTTAAATTTGAAGAAATGTAGAAAGAATTCCACTCCTAAAGCCATAAAATTGAGAATGAACACAATCTTCGATTCATTCTTTTGATGATTCTTACATTCAAATACCCGTAGGTACATTCTGGGAGGTCCCTCGTATGCGAGAGGCCGGCTTGGTACCGCCGCTTTGTCTATTTCTGCCACCAAGCAACAGTATAAGCACTGTTGTGTTCCGGTTTGAAGGACATTGAAGCCAGTGAAATTACTGGGCATTATGAGACTTAACACCTTATGTCTCGGGGTGACGAGCGCAGTCCAGTGTCATGCAGTGCTTTGTTATTTAAAGTTCTGTGTGGTGTTTTCTGTTTATGAGCAGGCGTGGTGTTTACTATCAGGCGAGCGACCTGCCCGTCTCGTCATTCAAGCTAATAAAAAAAAATACATACCCATAGCACAGACAGATACATACACAACAACCCTCTCCTTTAAGGTCCGAAACGCATTCTCCTGGTATTGTAGGTGTTAAGGGCAGTGGAGATCTCTTACCATTGATTGACCCACTTCATCTCAGCCTGTTGCCGTCTACTGTTGGACGTAAGCCTCCCCAAGTGAGCGCCAACCTTATCGGTCTTGGGCAGCCCGCATCTATCCCACCATTCTACTCGCCATTTTTTTTAGGTCGTCGGTCCACAGTACAGCAGGACAATCTACACTAAGTCTGGCTAAGCGCGGTCTCCACCATAAACCACTTACTCGATATAATATAAAAAAAAACATTATTGATATCCTGAATATCTTCACCCTGGGTGCGATATATTTGCGGATGGATAAGATAAGATAAGATATTTTTATTTGTTTAAACATGAGTATACACACACTGATGCTTGGCGGCTGAAATAGACAAATCGGTGGTACCTACCCCTCGCATACGAGAAACCTACCACCAAGTAACACAAACAATTTTTTTTTTTTTGTAAAATAGTAGTAATAACGCAGTCGAGCCGGCCGATTTATGCTGTAGATAAAACTGCCTACAACGTAGCTCTACCACTCAAAGGTAGGGTCAGATAATTTAAAAGTAACTTGTAAATGGGATAGTTTGAGGTCACTGAGTACACCAAATAAAAGTTGATATCATTTATTTATTTAATTCAATTAACACGGTTATAACCAATTACATTAATTAAATGTTTATATAATACACACCGTATGGATAACACATAGAGTACAAAAAAAAAATAGGTGAAGTATAAGATATCAAGGAAAATAAATAGAAAATATTAACAATACAAATGCTCGCTAAATTCTAAACATGAGAAGAATATGCTACAAAGCCTATCCGCAAATATGTCTATGTCGGGGTCAACCTCAAGAAGATCATAAAGCAACTTCAAAAGTTATACCTTGAGTGGTACCTAAAACCATAATGCCTTCTACGGAAATGTTATTTTTAACTATTTTATAGTCTCTTGAATCCTTGAAGCTACCGGGTTCCAAGACTATCTAATGAAGTATCAATTTATAAAAGCGATAGTTTATGTATCCCCTATCAAAATTATGGTTCAGTACCTACACAAACATCAATCAATAACCGAAAAGCCATTGGACAATAAATCAAATATGGAAAGTGTATAAAAGAAACCACCAATCACATTATTGTTACGTAATAAAATTGTTGCGTAACCGTTATTCCGATTTATTGACATTCGAAAAATAATTTCTAATAAAGTGATGTAACAAGATCCGTGAAATACGGACTAACTAATAAACAGGGATCAGTGGAGCCGAACAAATAAAGCAATTAATAATTGAGAATTTGCTCGCCTCCCGGGATCAAAAGAAACATTATTTATTCAGAATACAATTTATTCTAATTGTATGAAATTTTCATTTGAACAAAGTGTAAGCTGAATTTTAACGTGAAGTATATCAAATATTGACCGTGTCGAGTGCTTCTTTTTAACCTTAGAAAAACAAGAAGGTTTTCAATTTGTCTGTTATATAGTCTAATGTCTGTTGTATGTATGTTTTTTATGTATGTTCACGTATAACTCCGCCAAATATAGACTGATATGGATGATTCTTGTTGTATTTAAGTTATGTTATAGTTATGTTTAAGTTTCGGTTTCAATAAATAACATATAAACTTCTCGGTATTGCAAATTGTGTCCAGGATGGCGTTAGGCTCGCCCCCTATCACATCACGGGATGAAAATAAGCTCGGCAAAATGTGGGTGCACTAGTTTCACCTCTGCTTACCCCTTCAGGGATATAGGCGTGAGCTAATATTTTGAATATCCTACCTTTTTGAGTCTGATTTAACTGTTTAAGACATTAGGTGTAGCTATATTTTGAATTTTACGTTAAACGTCAGTACCACTGAAACACGTACAGGATAGATTCAAAGCCTCATAACTCAAAAGAAAAGCAAATAACTCAAACTGATGTATCACTAGTCCTGGAACATAACGTGTTGAATACGTGTATCGAATGCCATTTATCATGCATAAAATAAAAACTATCGCAGTCCACGTTTCCTCGTCACGCATACTTGCAATGGAATTTTTCCCTCTAATAGAGATTGATCGATGTATGCATTAACAAAGAGCGAACATTCTTTCCCGATAAAAAGAAACATTTTTATGCTATATCGGCGATTGTAGCTTTGTATGAATAATAAAATAATACCATATTAATTTTTACAATATTCTTTATGTAGCGTTTGTAAAGGTAGACTTGCGATGGCCACGTCAAGCGTCAGACACTGACGTCAATTACGCACTCGTCTGTCAATACCGTACTAAATTCTACTTCAGGTGTGTAGGTTTCGCTACGATGTTTCCTTCACAGTTAAAGCGAGCGATAATTAACAATTAATTACACACGTAACTTAGAAAAGTCAGAGGTGCGTGCTCTTGGGATTGGCTTCAAACCTGCGACTTTCATGTCGGCAGTCCGTACCACTCTCCGTTGAGCTATATGTCCTTATCTATTAATTCATATAATGTTTATACCAACACATCTTCCACCGTTTGTTTGTTGTATTGTGTTAATTCTTCCAAATATATAAACTTTGATTGATTCATTTTACACGTCTGTAGATTAGATATTCTTGCCAGATACCCCACGACAATTGTCAGTAGTTTAAGTTTTTGCGAGTTATTCAACTACATCGATGGATCGTATTAAAAACGCATTAGCTTCATATCTTTATACATATAATTCTACTGTATGTGTATATGTCACTGAACTCCTCCTAAACGGCTGGACCGATTTGAATGATTTTTTTGTATGCGTTTGGGTGGCGCCCTGGATGGTTTAGATTCACAATTGGACACGGTAGGTGGCGCTGCAATTGTATGCTGCAGGTGAAACCGCGCGGGACAGCTAGTATATTTATAGTATTCTAATGACGTGACAGCTATCGGAAAAGCCGCACTACGGCTAAAGGTATAACATATTTAAGGTGCATCAAAGTAAGTAGGCAACGTTCCATTTTAAGTGATGTTTTAGTTAATGAAAGCTCCCGTGGGTTTCAAATCCTTTATTTGCGAGGGTTTAGTTTATTTGATACTTTGCACGGAATACGGGGAAGTTTTTAATTGTTATGAAATGGATGAATGTTGCGGTGCTCATTAACCGAAATTAACACCACGTGCAATTATTGCCATATTTCATGTAATAAAACTAGCAGAGAGAAAGAGAGGGGGAGAGAGATAGATAGAGAGAGAGAGAAAGAGAGAGAGAGTTTTCGTATGGCAGAGTGATGCTGTAGACAGTTTAACTTTTTTTGACATTTGTCTAAATGGGCTGGCTTGACCGGGGTTAACACTGTCTCACAGAAAACTGACGTGAAGTAGCAGCTTGCTGTTGCGTTTCGTACGGTGACGGAAATATCCTATTAGTATTAGTACCTATTAGATTTAGTGGTTATTAATGTAACTATACTGCCTCGGTGGCGCAGTTGTAATGCGTACGCGTTACGACTGAGACTGACGCTGTGGTATCGGGTTTGATCCCCGGGTCGGGTAAAAGTGATATTGGGTTTTTATATTACGAAATACTCCAGTATCAGCCCGGAGTCTGGAATTTGTACCCGGTATGGCGATAGGCTCGCCCCCTATCACATCATGGGAGGGAGATACGCTCGGCGAAATGTGGGTGTACTAGTTGCACCTCTGCCTACCCCTGCGGGGATTACAGGCGTGAGTGCGTATTATAATGTAACTGTCTACAGACTATTCGACCTTTTACGTTAATAAAATGAAAATAGTTATGGGTAAATTTGTTGAGTACATAGTTATTGACTACGTTCCAACTTACTTATACTTATTTTAGTTAACTACTAACACCCAATATACATCCAAATGATGCGAAGCCACGTCAGAGACTATCTTAATAGACTTTATATTATAATTTATTGATTACAGGTAACGGAATCTTTGCCTCTTATAACAAAATAATTTAAAGCCATTGCTAAAACTTGAGCAATTTTTTTTCTAGGTAAATCCAGATGAAAATAGGCTAGCCGTCGTGTCCCACTCTTCACCATGTAAGTATTTATTTGATACAAGTATACATTATCATGATATGTTTAAAATGTAATGTAAAATAACTTTCAATAAGCAATATAAGAATATGATTAAAGCGCATGTATAACCAGATTAATATAATATATCCTTAGATCTGGGCACCTAACAAATTTTCCTACGCTGACCAAATTACTATAAACTCCGCGGTTGTCTTCAGCGATGCATGTGGGATGGTCCCGGGGTATCCTTAGTAAACTCTGGGTGTCTTTGCGGCCTATGTACTATGGGATCCTAAGCCCCCATAATAAGGACGCCCGTAGTGTCTGTAATGTACAGAATGGGTACAAAAGCAAGGTCCCTTGACGCACTGGGGGGACGCGACCCCTATTAGTGCAATTGGTCGTCTGTTACGACAAGTAAGGAATATCGTGGTGTAATTCTTTAAAATTACGCAATCTATAGGACCCAACTACATCCCTTTTTGCGATTAATCAATATAACTGTAAATTAATACTAGACGTAGATGACATATATTTATTGGTGGTTAAATAGTCATTTTTGTATTAGTCTGTAAAGCGACCACTGTACACATGGTGAAATAACCGCCATAATGGTTTGTTTAGGTGAGTCGCGTTCCGAGGTCAGCCAGTGTATATCCAGTGACTTGAAACTGGTATAATTCTGTCGACCGTCATGGGACACAATGTCTCTTGACGATCGACATTAAATTTAAACTGAATGCTGAACTACAACCTTTTCGGCAAACTCGGGAGACACACGCTGCCTTTAATTATTTAATACCTACTTTATTTAATTAGTTTGCTATCTTCTGTGTCGTTTATATCTCTTGTTTGTTATGTAACTGTAATGTGTTTTTTTAATCATTATTTCTATTTGTGTTAATTTGAGGTGTGTGTCTCTGTATACGCCGAATAAACGTTTTTCTTTCTTTCTTTATTGTATTTAAAATCAGGTCCAGTGTAGTTATTTTGCCGTGCCGGGATTTAAAAAATATCCCCCAAGTAGTTGTTGCGTGCTAAAGCTATGTATTTAAAAGTAAATGGTACATACGCCTCATCCCCACTATACAATACATCAATCACTCTTGACACGCACTCGCGATTTTCCCGTCTTCCGTGGCGCGTTCATTTAGTTGGAATAATTTCTGAGTAAGCACACGAGTATGTACTATGGAAAATCACTTTCTTTCGTATCTCAGATATTTGAATTGTTATTGGTTTATCAGACAAAGGTATTATGCAAAATATTACTTTTTCTTGGAATTTTTTATGAACTTATTAAGAACACTTTATTGTATCGCTTCGGATGATACTAAAGCGGGTCAAGCGAAATATATTTTATACAAAACATAGTTACAAAGAAGGATAATTTATTCACCGTAACATTATACATACACAGGTTACGTAATCATTTGACCTTTGTACGGGTATTATGAACGGAGCAGTGAGAAAAATTCAAAATTTGTAATATAGTTGACGTTCAATATGGTACTTACACGGGTGTAAGTACGTGTTTCTGAAAGGCTGATCAAATCAACTTTCATCTAACAGAACTTTGATTTTGACACCGCTGTCAGATTGAGTTGCTAAAACGTTATTCAATGATACATTTAATAATATCTGATGTCACTCTAATAGTGTTTGAAATACGATTTTTCACATTAATTTGAAAGCTATGTTATCTAACATGTGTGTTAAATCAAAGGTGTTTACCACGCTTCTAGCAGCTGAATTTTGACTTGACATGAAAATTTACAGTTGATTAATTAATTTTACATTGATCAGCCATTCAGAAACCAGGCGTCAGTATGGGTCGATAGCTAACATATATCTTAATGTAAGCTATAAATCGATACTTGTATATTATAATATACTGATAATTCCATTTAGTAATATAATATCTTTCAGTTTTCATCGGAGACAAAGGAGAAAAGGGTGACGGTGTAAGTATAAAAATTGTTGTTTATTATTTACATTGCATACTAAGCAAGACGCTAAATGTGCTAATTTTAACCATTATAAGTATCTCATAGAGTTTTATATATTATTTTATAAGCAACAGAAAATGATACGCAAAAGAAACCCTTTTATTATAACACAATCAAAATTGGTTCAGAAATGTGCCCGCAGTTATGACATTAAATGTTGGTATGAGGGAAAGTGGGTGCGTAGTAGGGATATCTCACTATCTCGCTTGCACGCGTGCACCAGAATGAACATTTTACACAGTGACGTCAAAGTTTGCGTCGTCTGTCATAAATAATTAAACAAATCTAGTCAACTACCCTATAATGACAGTGCGGTTGATCTCATAATTGAATTATTTCCTAAACTAGTCTATTGTTGTTTGTTGTATAAAAGTGGTGTGGATTTGTACAATAAACATCGGCGGTGAAGGTAAAATGAATTAAATGAGTTTTAACCGAGGTTAATGATCGACCTTGTTCGTCCGATCTGCTTGGATAAAATCGTCTATTAAGCATCATACTGCAAAAGAATTGACACCAAAACTCTGACAAGACTGAAATCGGCCACACCAGTGTTTCATCGTTCTTGTGAAGATTTGAAACCTTCTTTGAGTGGTAGAGCCACGTTGTAGAGACTTGTGTCTACAGCACGAATGGGCTGGCTCGTCTGGGTCTTTACCATTGTCCAACAGAAAACCGGCGTGAAGTAGCAGCTTGATGCTGCGTTTCGTACGGTGAGTGAGATATCCGGAGGCCCAAACCCCCTCCCTTAATTATCCCTTTCCGTTAAGGTCGGCAACGCACCCATAATTCTTTTGGCATTGGGGGCGTACATTTAGGTTGTCTGGTAGAGATCGCTTTTAGCGATAAGTCCGCCTTTTGTAACATAATTTAGTTGTAAGGTTCATAGTGTATAATTTTTATTTTTGGTGTACAATAAAACGTTATCTATCTATCTATCTATGGACGGTGGAGATCACTTACCATCAGGTGACCCCACTTGCTCGTTTGCTATAAAAAAAATATACTTGTAGTTGGCGAAATACGTAGTAATGCGAAGCCATAATTAAACATAAAAAAAGAAGTACTTAACTTACCCTACGCAAACATAAAAATATATTATGTAACTTTTAAATGGCTGAACAGCTCAAACAAAGCTAATTGACTTTTTTTTAACCAAAAGTCTGAAGAGACTTGTATTTCTTTTACTTCCAAAGTTGATGATGACGGACAAGTTAACATCGACAAAGGTAAGCTTTAAAAAGAGTTAATCCTGACCCAATTGTAAGAATAGTCACGTAGCGTAGGGTGTTACAATGTACGAGAAGGGACCTTTACTAATCCAATCCTCTTGAGGTGGAAACGTGTCTGTTGATAAAGGAAATACGAAAATGTTTATTTCATATGCCTCTCAGTTGTTTTGAAATATTTTCATAATAGTCTAAGGCCCGTATTCAAGAACAATACTGAGCTCTTTGCTAAGTGTCGATTTATGTACACATGATTTGTCTATTTTAGCGCCAAACATAAACGGACCAACCACGTGTACATAATGCGACACTTAGCAACTTTACTTCACTTGAGTATTGTTCTTGAATACGGGCCTAAGGCTTCTTTTATCGATTTATGGCGCTACTTTATACTACTTCATAATTTTAGTGTGGTTAGATTAGTAAAGCCTGAACTCTCCATTAAATGCGAATGCGCCTATCCCCGGTATTCGGTACCTTTATGGGCCGCTCTGTTCAGCATTTTTTGTGTTGTGTTTGAAAATGTAATTTAACATACATAGCCCTGACCCCACACTAGGTTAACCTGTCTCGTGGGTATCAGGAACTACGAGGAACTAGCGGTCCCACAACACCCAGACTTAAAACAAATATTTGTACGTCACAAAAACTTTTGTCTCGATGCGGTAATCGAACCCACGGCCTTTCACTTCGCAACTACGCCACGGAAGCTGTCAAATATAATATACTGAGTTTTTTATACGTAATAGGGTCGCGTTTGGCTACTATCACGCCTGATGGTACGCGATGATGTAATAATATACATAATATACAAATGATTCTTCTGTTAGGTGTTTCTTTTATTAAATATTTTTCTTTCTAGGGTATCGATCTTTTAGAAACACAAATACATAGGCTTCCAATATCATCTGTACGCTTTAGTGTTCATAAATCCCGCATAATATTCAAATAAATCCAGCACATGCCTGCGTAAAGTCTAACAGTTTTGTTCCCACATTATTCTCAGATGCCAAAAGATACACCGCATTTGTACAATATTTTACTGTACATTTATCACATTTCGGTAAATCTATATATTGAAGCGATATATATTATTGGGGTATCTACAGCTACAGCAGAACATATTTGAAACTAGCTTTTGCTCGTGGTTCCGCCCGCTTGACAATCCTTTTCCGGGATATAAAGCATCTAGGTCATGGTATACTAGTGTGCCAAAAATCATCCAAAACCATTCAGCCAAACCATGATTGATTATCAAACATCCATGTCTTACGATTTTTTGATTCAAACTGTATGATGCGGCATCGTAAAAAAATACTTTTCAGTTTGTATTCTCTCATGTTATAAACTCTTTCCATTAAGTGGGGCTCACTACTAACCTGCTATTATATTGTAATATAAAAATAAGCTATGGATATAGTCTGAAATAATGGTTTTATATTATTGTTGTAACACCTGTTACACAATAGACCCGTGCGGACCAACAAAGTTCTAAGTAATTAAGTTTAAAAGCCAGCATAAAGGTCGAAGCGACACATACAGTAATGTCGGTTTAACTGTTGACATTACTGGTTTAATATAATTATTAATACATTCCCCAGAGGAACTTGTATAAATTGTATGAATCCCCAGAAGGGTTGACGTCAGGCAGGCGGCCGGTCGTAAAAACTACAAGCCAAATCTTTCTGTAACATGTTTTTAAAAGCATGTTGCGCCGACCCCACTGCGAGTGGGATAAAGGCAGATGGAAGAATATAATTATAAATACAGTGCCTGTATTGTAAGAATTTGCGAGTTTCCAAAGCTATCACGTCATCCCTATTTACGAAAATATTCAACGTGTTACAGAAAGGTGTGGTCAAATTTTTCGTACAGCACCCCTGGCGGATCGTGTTAGAAACGTATTAGCTTCATACATATTTCTCGTATACGAAACGCCAAATTTTGTCGGAACGCCATAACTTCCATAATTCTTAATCAAATTAAATGGTTCATCCAACATTTTAAAGCTTATGTTTGCCGCTATTGACGAAAAATAGACAAGCTTATTTCTACTTTATTATATGACCTAACTGACCACTATTGGTGCGAAGTATTATATAAAGTGTCGTGGATGAAAGTAATGTAAATATTCTGAGAGTCTAACTTATTCAGAACTTTATTTGACCGATCGCGCCTAAAGACAGAGGAAATATTAGTTTATCAAATCATAGGTATTTAAAGCGCTTTTTTATTACTACATTTATTGTCTATTGTATTTAACTGCCAACGCGAGTATTGCTAGTAGTAAAAGCCAGACATAATAATATGGACGGACACGTATTTAAAAATGACTAGAAATAAATTTCTTAATACTACGTTATTTGAATATCTAACTTTAATTTGCCCTTACAATATCACGGGCTATTTTAGTAGTAGATGTTTTAAATCTAATCAAAATTTAACTCATAAAACTACATTTCAATTTGACTGAATTAATAAGACGATTTTGAATAACAATTTAAAGTAAACATTATGAACATAATAATACACATATTAGAGTTGGGAATTTATTTGTAAACCATATCGTTGATCAAACTAACGCGTTTCTCAGAAGGCGTACGAGTATATACGAAGGGACTTTACTATTGCTAGCGACTAAATTATGGAACAAAATTGTTTCCTTCAGTTTACTAAATTACGGTAGTACGTATGTAGAGATGACGTCATTATTTTACATTAAAATGGTAGCGTCTAAGGGTATGTGACAATGAAGGCGGACCCATCCGGCCTGTAAAGGAAGCTGGGCTCTCCAACGCTCATATGAGCCCATTCACTTTACGTCTAGGCGTATTGTGGAACATTTTAAATGATAAAGACGGTTTTGGGTGGGAATATCCGCTGAGCTACCTGCATGACCTGATTTGAGTTCAGCGCCTTTAGACATTACAGATTTTTGTCACTCTTATAAAGGAATAATGTTGATACTTTCACCATTTATCGGCTTCTTTTTAATAGAAACTCTGAATTGGTTAAGAAATTCCTATCAATATTATACCTCAAGGTTTAATCAATTTGTTGGTGAATTTCCTTATTTATGGCATAAAAGACTTTTAACTCTTGCCTTTTGAATTGCTTCTATTTAAATCGCTACATTTATATAATAAACACGCTCAAATATACTTATACCTAATTATGAAGTTAGCTAATTAAAGGATTACAATTTAATTGATCAAGAATTATCAATGTGTTTGTTTAATGGTTAAGAAGTATTAGATAATTCAAATATTAAGATTAAGTTATGCTCATCTGTAATGATGTATTTAGCCAGTAAATCAAGAGAATAATATGTACAATAATCCAATGTAACAGTGCTGTTTTAGGTCATCATCACACGTTCGTATTTTCACATAACTTTAATTGTAGTATTATCCATGATTTGACGTATGCCGCAACTATATTCTGATCTAAAAAGCATACGTCTGAGGAAGATACAAGAGCAAAGTAAAACGCACCATCACACACATGAGGGTGTGATAGTGCATCTCCACTCTTATACACTCCTTTATCGTTTCTTCATTGTTGAGGATCATGACTCCATGTGTGGAGTCCATCAATATTTTTTCCTGCACCTGCCACGATCTTCGGCTTGATAGCTGGTGACGCTGACCAAGACATAACTATATAAAATTTCAACAGACGGCGCTGGGACTATGCAGATGCAGTTTAAACGACATATCTCAGATTCTTGAAGTGATGCCAGAGCTGAGAGGTCCACCTGGGTCCCCTGGTCCTACGGGTGCTGACGGTACAACGGGAGCTCCAGGCAAAACAGTAATTTTATCAATTACATTAAATTAAATGTTGTTACTTGATTAATTGATGATTTCCTGAACTTATTATTAACGTCAAACCTTTGAAACCACTTATGTGACTTGACAATAAATTTGATTAAAATGATAATTTTGAAAAAAGCAAAATATAGCTCCTATCATTCTGATAAAATTGGATTTATATCAAACACATCTCTTGCGCACAGGGTCAAATCGGTGAACCGGGACCGCCTGGGCCTGCAGGATCAAAAGGAGACCGAGGCGAAAGAGGAGAGATTGGATCACCCGGTCCTGAAGGACAACCGGGTCCCAAAGGGGACCCGGGGTTAGACGGTTCAACAGGCCCACAAGGCCCACCTGGCTCTCCCGGACCTCCGGGACCAGTGACGTCAGCACTTATGGTGAGTTTAAAAATAACGATTACGAATCATAAATCTAATGATAGACGAGGCTAATATATTTCAAGGTGGTAGGTTCCTGTTTGCGAGAGGCCGGCTGGGTTGGTACCACCGATTTGTCTATTTCTTCCGCCAAGCAACAGTGTGTAAGCACTGTTGTGTTTCGGTTTGAAGGACATTGAAGCCAGTGAAATTACTGGGCATTATGAGACTTAACACCTTGTGTCTCGGGGTGACGAGCGCAGTCCAGTGTCATGCAGTGCTTTGTTATTTAAAGTTCTGTGTGGCGTTGCTTCTGTTTATGAGCTGGCGTGGCGTTTACCATCTGGCGAGCGACCTGCTCGTCTCGTCATTAAAGCAAATAAAAAATATTATAGAAACTAGAAATAAATAATATACATAATATGACAATGTCTTAGCCTGCTGGTTATTTCACATACTGGGTGCCTTAGTTTTATTATTACAACCCTTGGCTGTATATGCACACACTCACGCCTGTAATCCCCGAAGGGGTAGGCAGAGGTGTAACCAGTACTCTCACATTTCGCCGAGCGTATCTCCGTCCCATGATGTGATAGGGGTGAGCAATATTCGAGACTCGGGCTGATACTCGTAATTCGTAATAGAAAAACCCAATATCACTTTTACCCCACCTGGGGATCGAAACCGAGACCTCAGCGTTAGCCTCAGTCGTAACGCATACGTATTACAACTGCGCCACCTAGGCAGTCATTCTTGGCTGTCCATAATAAATAAATTAATGTATATATATCAAAATATAGATTAAGTACTATAAATATTCAATCCTCTTTCTAAAGCATCTTTTATTATCGAACAGTAAATATTCCGCAATATATATTTTATAATTAATTAATAGTCTGTTTTGTTGAGGTAAAATTACTTAATAAGTTACTTGTAACAAAAATTTAAATTGCGTACATTATTTTACTTCCCAATAACCCGTATTAAATTAAAAGTATTAAATCCAAAAAAAAATCCTTACAGAGCAGTAATTGTACGGTTTCATAATAATTGGGGCTCATTAGGTCACGACGATTGGAACTCATTAAATTAAACATGGTAACTGGAAGAATAGCGGGTTCCGTCGCCACTGATTACCTTAACAAGAATGGTATTAACATTTTATCTCGAGGATAATTTGACAAAACTGTATTTGTCAAATCACAATATTTAATAAGTTACTTTTTTATGCGACTACCTCGGTGGCGCAGTTGTAATGCGTACGCGATAAGATTAAGCTAACGCTGAGGTCTCGGGTTCGATCCCCCGGTCGGGTAAAGTGGTATTGGGTTTTTCTATTACGAAATGCTCAGTATCAGCCCGGAGTCTGGAATTTGTGCCCGATATAGCGATAGGCTCGCCCGCTATCACATAAGGGGCGGAGATACGCTCGGCGAATTGTGGGTTTACTATACTTTAGTCATTATTTGTATGTTAATACTTGATTTCCTTAGAGAGTTATCACTTTACCGCACTTTTTTACTTTCTTACGTACTTTAATACGTTATTAATTAATGTTTTAACTTATCACTGCTTTCTCACTTACTTCCTACATATTCACTCTCTTAATGGGTACGGGAAAGAAACAATGAAATGTTAAATGAGTGCACGGCGACCATCGTACATTAATAATCTTACTTTATGTTATAATATGACTGACTGCCTCGGTGGCGCATTTGTAATGCGTACTCGTTACGATTCAGGCCAACACTGAAGTCTCGGGTTCAATCCCCAGGTCGGGTAAAGTGGTATTGGGTTTTTCTATTACGAAATGCTCGTATCAGCTCGGATTCTGGAATTTGTGCCCGGTATGGCGATAGGCTCGCCCGCTATCACAATAAGGGGCGGAGATACGCTCTACTACTCCTTCGGGGATTACAGGCGTGAGTGCGTATGCGTTACTTTTTTATATCATAGGCCGGCAAACGAGCAACCTGGTGGTCAGAGGTCACCTGGTGGTAAGTGATCTCCACCGCCCATGTACGTCCACAATGCCAAAAGAATTATGGGTGCGTTGCCGACCTTAAAGTAAAGGGATCATTAAGGGGCGGGGAAGGGGGGGATTCGGGCCTCCGGATATCTCACTCACTATATGAAACGCAGCAGCAAGCTACTTTACTAAGCTACTTTACGTCGGTTTTCTGTGAGACAGTGGTAGATTATTTTAAATACAAAACGACGGTTATCAACTCATCATTTCAGAGCTCTATAATCTGAACTAAATCTGTTCCTACACCATTATTTATCATTTTTACTTATTAAAATTCCTTTTCGTGTCATCTACCTGATGTTTTAAACTTTTTCAACGAGTTTAATTTTCTAGTGCATTTAAATGTTGTACATTATTTTGTAATGTTTGTAGGCTCTCTCGTTTCCATCACTAAGTTTAACTTTTCTGTCTTTGAGGGTTGTCGTCACATTTTTGTTTTTATATGAGATTGTTTTATTTTAAAAAGAAGAATGCCGCCACTCGATTTTAAATCTTATGCAAACAAATAAGTTAGAATTTATGAACCGCATAAATTTCTGCTGCTGCTCCTTTTTTATTGCGGTAATCCAGCACGTTTGCTAGGTGGTAGATCCCTCGTATGCGAGAGGCCGGGTTGCTGAGGCTGGGTTGGGATCACCTTTAGTATTTCTGCCACCAAGCAGCAGTGTGTAAGCACTGTTGTTTTCGGTTTCAAGGAGATGGAAGCCAGTGAAATTACTGGCCAATATGAGACTTGACATTTTATGTCTGGGATGACGAGCGCAGTTCAGTGCCATGCAGTGCTCTGTAAGCCGGAGTTCGGTGCGACGTTGCTACTGTTTGTGGGCATGCGTGAAGCTTAACATCAGACGGGCTCAGCTCATCTCGTCAATCAAGCAAATAAAAAAGAAGTTTGCCTTCCGAGGAATCAAAGCCCGTGTTAACCGAAACATATCTTGTTGACGAATTTCTGTGATTTCGTCAAAACTTCAGCCATGTTAAACTAAGTTCTATTTTTTTTAAATATATATATGGCTACAAGTACAAGCAAACTAAATTCTTTGAGTTGTTTAGATATGAAGTCTGAAAGATAGATGCTATTTTTTATGAAAGGGAGACTAAAAATATATTTCAATTAACTTTTGTTTACAATGTATTGACATTCACAATAATTTAACAAATAACATTGATCGTTATTTGTACTTTGTATTCACATTAAAACTGTATCAACATCATGTAATAGATATTTATAAATATTAGGGCTACAATTTTATTGTTTGTGTAAAGTCTGGGTCAAAGACAAATAAAGTACATTACCTTTGTACAAATAAATACGTTGAAATAATGTTAATATACAAGTTATTTATTTAACTTCATAGATATTATTCATGATACACAATAGGCATTGTCTACCAGTCAATTACATGTACTATACAAAGTTAGTGGCTTATGAGTGGTAGAGCCACGCTGTAGATACTTTTGTCTACAGCATAAATGGGCCGGGCCGGCTCGTCCGGATCGTTACCATTGTCTCACAGAAAACCGGCGTAAAGTAGCAGCTTGCTGCTGCGTTTCGTACGGTGAGTGAGATATCCGGAGGCCCAAACCCCCTCCCCTTCCCAATTCCTTAATTATCCCTTTCCTTTAAGGTCGGCAACGCACCCATGATTCTTTTGGTATTGTGGGTGTACATGGGCGGTGGAGATCACATACCATCAGGTGACCCACTCGCTCGTTTGCCAGCCTATGCCATTAAAAAAAGTTAGTCAGAAAAGGTGTTCTAAGCTAAAAAACATAAAAGTAAGTATCCGTAATTCTGTGACACAGTGACATTATTAATGTGAAGTAATAATACGAGTAGCTCAGCGGGGAGTGGTATAGACTGTCGAGACCAAAGTCGTAGGTTCGAAATCAGCCCCAATAGCATACACCTCAGACTTTTGTAAGTTACGTATGTATTAATTGTTAATTATCATTTGCTTTAACGGTGAAGGAAACATCGTGAGGAAACCTGCATACCTGAGAAGTTCTCCATAAGAATTTCGAAGGTATGTGAAGTCTGGCAACCCGCATTAAGCCAGCGTAGTGGACTAAGACCTAACCCCTCTCATTCAGTAGTGGCGGCCCGTGCCAAGCAGTAGGGAGTCAAATCGGGCGACGGCTCGAGGAGCTTTTTAAAAGACTGTTCAGAATGAAGATCTTTATTAGACTGAATATTCATGTACAATTTCCCTATTTATAATGTGGAGCGATGTAAACAATACGCATTACTTATTCTAGAAGGTTCGAAGTGTTGACAATAAAAGTGCTGAGGTAGCGTCTGGAGCACACCTGTGATGTCTCAAATTACATAAAAACAACATGTACTTGTTCTAAGAACTGTTTACTGTTTTACAAAATGTGCTTAGCTTTCGTCTGTGGTACGTCCTGTGATGCGACGCCATCAGATCGTACACATACTCTAGGATACGTAACTAGGGCGTATACAGAGCTAGTATTATTTATTATTTTTAATATTTATCCGTAATTCTGAACAACTTTTGTACTTGCAACCTTTTCAATAAATTCAAATTTCATATAAAGGTATTACTGTTTTATTACAAAATACTGCATGAATCGTCACCCCGAGACATAAGATGTCTCATAATGACCAGTTATTTCACTGGCTTTAAAGTCCTTTAAAGTGAAACAAAACAGTGTTAACACACTGCTTGGCGACAGAAATAAACAAAGTAGTAGTAGCAACCCAGACAACCTCGCATACGAGGGACTAACCTTGTGTCTTGTCTCGCCTCGCGGTCTCTCATAGGTATAATTGTCATAGTTTTTTTTCAAGACACACTATGTTCGGAGTAGCCTTAACTGTTAGAACATTGGCTGGTGCCCAAACGTGGATTATTAAGACGTCTTCATGACGCTCTGGGAGTTCGTTTCTCAGTATTTTATTAAATACTAGCCTTTGCTCACGGCTCCGTGCAGAATTTCGTGCGGAATTCTTATTACCAATACTATACTTTAGTCATTATTTGTATGTTAATACTTGATTTCTTTAGAGAGTTATCACTTTACCTCACTTTTTTACTTTCTTACGTACTTTAATACGTTATTAATTAATGTTTTAACTTATCACTGCTTTCTCACTTACTTTCCATGTCAAATTAATTAACAGTGAAAGATTCAAAACGTCATAAAAGTTCATTAATAATTAAAACTTTATATGAAAGGCCCTTGTTTTCTAAATAATCTTTACCGGTAAATCTACGTTTAGTAATCAGCGAAGTTTTGACACTTATTTACTTTATTTCATTTAACGCTTTTAAAAAGAATCTTTCAAACCTCATAATGGAAAATTCATCACTTTTATTGTAACTAATGAGTGGTATACATATTCACTTTCCTAATGGGTACGGGAAAGAAACAATGAAATGTTAAATGAGTGCACGGCGACCATCGTACATTAATAATCTCACTTTATGTTATAATGACTGACTGCCTCGGTGGCACATTTGTAATGCGTACGCGTTACGATTGAGGCCAACACTGAGGTCTAGGGTTCAATCCCCGGGTCGGGTAAAGTGGTATTGGGTTTTTCTATTACGAAATGCTCAGTATCAGCTCGGAGTCTGGAATTTGTGCCCGGTATGGCGATAGGCTCGCCCGCTATCACATAAGGGGCGGAGATACGCTCGGCGAATTGTGGGTGTACTGGTTACACTTCTGCCTACCCCTTCGGGGATTACAGGCGTGAGTGCATATGTATGTATGTAATAATGCTATTCTCAGGTAAGTGACGTTAGTCTTTTTGGGAATAAATTTCTTTAAACCTTAAGGTATGTTAAACCTCGTTTTATACATCGTTCTCAGTACTTTGAAATATCTCAGGCCTCATTTCGTATGAAGGACTTTAAGCGTTTTTTCTGTGTCATATCGTATTCGTCCGCATTGCGGATTTGGTTTGAATCCGTGTAAACAAACCCTTTTTTATCTTAATCTGATTAGTTTAGCCAGGGATATCAGATTATGTATGTAAAGAGAGGGATTTTTGGTTAGTAGCAGCGTACTTAGGTTATAAACCGGTGATATCCTCTGTCTACGCTTTGGAGATACAAGCGTAATATTATGAAGGTCTAGCCTCCGCCTACGTGAACGGCCTTTTCCGGGATAAAAAATCTATATCCTAATCCAGGCCATGGGCTACCTGTGTGCCAAATTTTATCCAAAACCGTTCATTGACTTACAAATATCCAAATTCACAAAGTTCCAATCTTTCACATTTATAATAGTAGTAGGATAGTAGAGTTATAATAATAAATAATAATACTGGCCCTGTATTATATACGTCCCACTGCTGGGCACGGGCCTCCTCTACTGAATGAGAGGGAGGCCTTAGTTCACTACGCTGGCATAATGCGGGTTGTCAGACTTCACATACCTTCGAAATTCTTATCGTGAACTTCTCAGGTATGCAAGTTTTCTCACGATGTTTCCTTCACTGTTGAAGCAAGCGATAATTAATAAATAATACACACGTGATTTAGAAAAGTAAGAGATGCATGGTCTTGAGGCTAGTTACGAACCTTTTTTCGCCTTATCGATAATCTTTATGAGCTATCGCTGCTATTATTTAAGAAAGATTGTTAAATTAAAAATGAGTCATTTTGTATAACTTCGAGCCCTCCCAACACAGTTCTTTTAGTAAGGAGTCTTATTCAAACAACGTTACAATTTTTAACCCCCTACATAAAGAGGGGTGATATCTTTGAAACCAAACTTCTATAGAATTTGTTACCCGTTTATTTTATTTTTTTATCGGTGACGACGTGACGCGATAACCCCGAATGTTATTTGTACCGAACTTGGTCCCCTTTCACATGATGTGTTTACTGGGATAAGAAATCTTAAATACTTCTATGTGTCATATATCTTTATGAGGTGGGTGGTCTTTCAAAAAAACGTGTTGGCAAGTCTAGAGCAAGCTTCACCATATAACATCTGGGCGTCCTAGGATGTTATAACATAAGACACCATTGTGTTAAATTGACAAACAGTGTGTAAGCACTGTTGTGTTTCGGTTTGAAGGACATTGAAATTACTGTCTGACTTGACTGCCTCGATGGCGCAGTTGTAATGCGTACGCGTTACGACTGAAGCTGACGCTGAGGTCTCGGGTTCGATCCCCAGGTCGGGTAAAGTGGTATTGGGTTTTTCTATTACGAAATGCTCAGTATCAGCCCGGAGTCTGGAATTTGTGCCCGGTATGGCGATATCACATCGTGGGACGGAGATACGCTCGGCGAAATGTGGGTGTACTGGTTACACCTCTGCCTACCCCTTCGGGGATTACAGGCGTGAGTGCGTATGAAATTACTGGACACTGTGAGACTTAACGTCTTATGTCTCATGGTGACGAGTGCAGTCCAATCCAATCATGGGCAGGCGTTGCGCTTACGATCAGTCGAGCGATCATCACTTATGCTAATAATAATAATTAATTAACACTGAGCGTCGCACGAAATTTACAAGGTAGTATCTGAGAGACCGTCTGGGTCGGTACCACCGCATTGTCTATTACAAATATCTATTAGAACTTTAAGCACATTACTTGTTTAAAATTATACATATGTTACATAATAATGATCACTACTTTAACAGGAATCAACGGGATTATACGGGTCCAGTAATCCTGGGATCGCGGGTCCTCAAGGCGAGCGAGGTCCGATGGGTCTCCCAGGCCCACAGGGAGACAGAGGCTATCCCGGGAATAAGGGAGAGAGGGGATTACAAGGATCCAAGGGCGACAAAGGCGAACGGGTGAGTTTCTTGAATATGATTACTCGGGATTGTTTTGGGTCATCTAAGTGTTTATGTAAATCGAAAGGAGTTGGAGTTTACTACAAGGATGTGCAGTTGAAGCGGTCTAATGATTTACGACAAGTTTAGTCATACATATATAGATTGTGATTGAATCAGCAAGTACAGTCGATGAAACTTTGCAAAAGGCGTCAGAGAAAAGTAATTAGGTACACATTTTAGTACATTCATAATGCTAATCCATTGGTTAGTTGTGGTGAAATTTCTTAACTGTAGTTTCCCAAAGAGACATAGAGTATCTTATAAAACACGTACTGTTTGATAATGCCAATGGTCTATATCGTCCCAAAATATTTAACAATTATGCATAATTTTTCCATAATGAAAAAAATAAATTATTGTAAAATTAATAAATTAATAAATAGATTAGCCCCGGGGCTAACCCCGGGGGTAACCCCGGTTTCTGAAAGGCTGATCAAATCGACATTCAACTAACAGCAGGCCAATTCTCGTAATTTTAAATGTTCAAAATATCATTCCGATCTAGTCTCAGCGTCAAGAAAGTTGCAAATGGCATTCTCTTAAACCAATAATCAACGTCAAATGTGAACATAGATCGTAATGAGATTGAATGTAGAATAAAAGTTGACTGAAGCCAAAACGGTATAATGCTACTGCTAATGCTAGGTGCATTTGACGTTGATTATTGGTTTAAGAGAATGCCATTTCCAACTTTCTTGACGCTGAGAATAGATCGGAATGATATTTTGAACATTTAAAATTACGAGAATTGGCCTGCAGAACTTTGATTTTGACACCGCTGTCAAATCAATTCGAGTTGCTGAAACGTTGATTAGTGATAAAATTAATAATATTTGATGTCTTTTTAGTACCGTTTGACATAGGTACGATTTTTCATATTAATTTGAAAGTTATGTTAACTAACATGTGTGTCAAATCAAAGGTGTTGACCACGCTTCTAGCAACCCAATTTCCACTTGACATGAGATTTGACATTTGATTAGTTAATTTTACTTTGATCAGCCTTTCAGAAACCGTGCGTTAGTCTAGTGTATTTTGATGATGCTATGTATGTTACACACGTACTGAAGTAACAGCATATAGCACTGTATTTAACACTGCTACGATGAAGGTGGCAGTTATTATCACTGCATTCAAAGCTTTTAAAAGCATATGACAAATCTGAATCCCGTTTATATTATTATAATTTAAAAATATGCTTTTGTGCTAAAATATTAAAACTACGGAACACCTCCAAAATAGTCGTCAAGAATTAACGACGTAATAACACTTAACTATAACTTACATAAAACACGTATACGACAAAAACTTAGTAAATCAAAATAAACTCCGTCACTAATTTACTACTTACAAGTTGTAATAAACTGGGGACTAACGCAATAACCGTCGGTTTGACCCTCGTAACGCGATGTTATGTTACCTTTGACCCCTAAGCATATAACTCTGTTACAGGGTTACTTGGGTCCCCGAGGCCCCCACGGCGCGAAAGGAGAGCGGGGCCAAATAGGCCGCGACGGCTCGCACGGCCTTCCCGGCGCGCACGGACGTCCCGCCGAAAAAGGGGAAAAAGGTAACGAATTAGCTCAACCATAAAATTTTATGTTATACTATACCCCATATTTATATTGGGGTAACGCGTTCGCGAGATTTTTAAGGGTATATAGTAACGATTTGGTAAATCTTTATTTTTTTCGCTCTTCAGACCCGTAGGATTGCTTTCTTGGTACTCGCATAAAACTTATTTATTATTACTGTTTCTTTTACGATCGACTGGAGAGTTTTGTTTCATTTTTATAGGCCCGAGAACATACATATTTCATAGAACTTCTTTACACCTGTTCGAATTAAACGAGAAATATAAAAAAATATTTGTCATAATTTTCTTTTTATGTCCTTAGGTGCTCGAGGTCTGCCAGGCCTACCCGGACCACCGATGCCAGTTATAACGGACAATTCTGTTTTGGGTGATATGGCAAGGACTGGTAAGTAATGAATACCGCTTTGTCTATTCCTGCCGCCAAATTTTGTGTTCCGGTTTGAAGGACATTGAAGCCAATGAAACTACTGGGCATTATGAGACTTAACACCTTATGTCTCGGGGTGACGAGCGCAGTCCAGTGTCATGCAGTGCTTTGTTATTTAAAGTTCTGTGTGGCGTTGCTTCTGTTTATGAGCAGGCGTGGCGCTTACCATCAGGCGACCGACCTGCTCGTCTCGTCATTCAAGCTAATAAAAAATAAATAAAAAAATACACCATTTTACATTTTGAGAGATAAAAGAAAGATGGCCAGTACCACCAAACATATAGGAGATAGCAGACAAACAATTATAATTGAAGCGTAAACGCAAACATTGATAATTCAAGTAATTTTAATAATTTTAGGTTTTAAGAACAATTGCCGCACATGTTCAACTACACTTTATTATTATATTTTTATCTTTTATGCACATTTAACGCGAGTAAAGTGCAAAAAATAAAGGGAATATTTTGGCGATATGCTCGCCCCCTACCAGATAATAGGACGATAATAATCTCGGCGAAATGTACTAGTTACACAGCTAACTAACCTTTTGGGGAAAACAGGCGTGTGTGCACACGTATGTATGTATGTATAAAATAGGTCGCATTTGTGCCAGTAGGTTACGTAACAATATATTAATACCAACACCCGAAACTAACTTTGAATTTAATTACTTAATGAATTTTACTAAGTTGAGTGGAGCTTAGTCTTCATTATTTTCATTATTATAAGCTATACTATGAAGTTATTTTTAATGTTAGCTTGAATGACGAGACGAGCAGGCGGCTTTTTTGATGGTTATCGCCATGCCTGCCCATAAACAGCAGCAATGCCACATAGAACTTTGAATTATAAAGCATTTCATGGCAGTCGACTGCGCTTGTCACTCCGAGACATTAACTTATTAAGTCTCATAATAAATAAATAAATACACCCAACAGTCACACACATAGTCCTGACCCCACACTAGGTAAACCTGTGTCGTGGGTATCAGGAACTACGAGGGACTTGTGGTCCCACAACACCCAGACCCGAGACCAATATTTATGGATCACACAAACATTTGTCTCGGTGTGGGAATCGAACCCACGGCCTCACGCTTCGCAGCCGGCTACTCGCCCGCTGCGCCACGGAGCTGTCAAATAATGCTCAGTAATTTCACTAGTTTCAATGTCCTTCTAACCGGAACACAATCGTGCTTACGTACTGCTGCTTGGTGGCAGAAATAGAGAAAGCGGTGGTATCAACACAGATAATCCCATCAAACACTCTTGCATACAAAGGACCTAGCACCTTGTAAAAGTGAATAGGAATAAAAATAGAATTGTCTCGGGTCAATAAGTAGTAGTAGAGCCATACTATAGACAGTTGTGTCTACAGCATGAATGGGGCGGTTCGACCGGGTCGTTACCACTGTCTCACAGAAAACCAACGTATAGTACTTAACTCCTCCTTAACTTTCTATTTGATTAATTTCGTTGCGGGACAAAGACAATTTAGCATTTCAAGATACTCGCCGAGCTTCACTGCTCGGTGTCAACAAAAATGCGTGCCACTGTCGTTCCTGGTGCACAGGAGTTACAGTGGCGGGTGTGTGGGCGGGATAGTCTTGCATAGTATTTGTCATGCTTAATGTGGACGAGATTTGTAACATGACACGACGAAATGGACGTAAGTTTCAACGAGGTGGCAGACCGTGACATTAAAACAAAACATTTGACAACCATCCCCATTTGTGTCATTGGTACGTGCATCTGAAACGAGCCTCCATGCATCAAAAAATCACAAATGTGGACGCACTTTTTTTATTGGCCGGCCTCAGGAATGAACCTAGGACCTCCTAGGTTTCACAGCATTCTTACGCTGCCACTATACCAAGAAGGCGATAAATGAATAACTCAATAATTTGTAAAAGCTTTTTTTTTATTTTTGGTGTTCATTTTCCCTGGAACTATATTTAAATGACCTAGGACCTCCTAGGTTTCATAGCATACTTACGCTGCCACTACACCAAGAAGGCGATAAATGAATAACTCAATAATTTGTAAAAGCTTTTTTTTTATTTTTGGTGTTCATTTTCCCTGGAACTATATTTAAATGACCTAGGACCTCCTAGGTTTCATAGCATACTTACGCTGCCACTACACCAAGAAGGCGATAAATGAATAACTCAATAATTTGTAAAAGCTTTTTTTTTATTTTTGGTGTTCATTTTCCCTGGAACTATATTTAAATGACCTAGGACCTCCTAGGTTTCATAGCATACTTACGCTGCCACTACACCAAGAAGGCGATAAATGAATAACTCAATATTTTGTAAAAGCTTTTTTTTTATTTTTGGTGTTCATTTTCCCTGGAACTATATTTAAATGACCTAGGACCTCCTAGGTTTCATAGCATACTTACGCTGCCACTACACCAAGAAGGCGATAAATGAATAACTCAATAATTTGTAAAAGCTTTTTTTTTATTTTTGGTGTTCATTTTCCCTGGAACTATATTTAAATGACCTAGGACCTCCTAGGTTTCATAGCATACTTACGCTGCCACTACACCAAGAAGGCGATAAATGAATAACTCAATATTTTGTAAAAGCTATTTTTATTTTTGGTGACCATTTTTCCGGGAACTATATGAAAGGCTAATTAGTCGAATTGATTGAAATAACAATGTAGGGTTAAATTGGGTCACGTGATAATTGGTAGAATCTACAATTTTGTAATCGGCCTTAATTACATACTTCGAATTACACAAAACACGTGATATTATGAAGGTACCTAACTGGTAACAAATTAATCTTTTCTTTCCTTCTACCTGGCGTTATCCCGGCTAGTGCCAGGGTCCGTCTAAATAATATTGTTTTTGGTATAGGAAACTCTTCTTCTTCCACTAGCCCTTATCCCACTCGCAGTGGGGTTGGAGCAACATGCTTTATACATATGTTACAGAAAGATTTGGCTTGTAGTTTTTACGCCCACCTTCCTGACATCGTGGGGCTTATCCCACCCAGACCCATCAACCAATACAGAGGTCAGGATTGAAAGAAGAGAGAAGTTGCCTACGTACAAGAAGGAACCACGATCCATCCATCCGTCAACCTATATTCATCTACTGCTAGACATAGATATTACATAGACATTACATAGATCGCACCACCATTAACATTTCTCCACATTCCTTATCCAGCTGTCCTGTAACGTCCATCAAGTCACCATTCCAGTGGGCACTAGACAACAATGTGCTTATAAAGATGAGGTTACTTCTGCACTTTTTTCTGAAGATGATAATAATGATGATGATACAAACCAGTAAACAGCACTGCATTTATTTCTAATACACGCAGAATAAAAGTAAACACAAAACGCATTTGAACAGTACCCCTCATAGACGAAAGGCCATTAAGAGTTATCCATTATAACAACAAACAAATATTTAATTTCTATAACTCCATGTGCGGGAGGGGTCAGGAAAAATAATTACAGTTCAAAACTCATACGAGAAACAACCTTCGTTTCCGACACACTAATTACATTACCATTTCACTTCCAAAACTTGCTCAACCCATTTAGATCATGTGTTTAGGTTGTGTTTACAATGAACGTTTGCTTTCAGCTTTAAGTGTCACGAATTGTCAAGCATGGTTGATATTAACGAATTTTATGATGACTGAAATATACTTTAAATTGTATAAACGTTGTATAGTATTGTTTTGAATTTGTAGTTTTATTATTGCTGACTGTATAAGAATAAAAAGAATTAAAATTATTTATTGATCATGTAGGCAATTAAAATAGCGTTTATGACAAGTCAGTACAAAAATAAAAGCAAGATATTTAGGCATCAGAAACCATATTATCAACATATGTACTCGTACCATGTACATGTCATACATAGCATCATCAATAATATACTAGGCACATTACACTGTGAAGCAAAAGGCGCGCAGGTTCGATATCTGTACCCAGACACAAGTTTGTGTGATTCACAAATGTTTGCTTCGGGTCTGGGTGTTTTCTTCTCAGAGGAGTTGAAATCATTCTGTAACATATGTTAAAACCATGTTGCGCCGACCCCACTGCGAGCAAGATAAGGGCAGGTGGAAGTAGGAGTAGTTTTATAATTGCTGAAATACGACAATGTTAATACAAACGTAGTACTAACAAATAGACGCCGGGCGTTACTGACGCCCTTGACGCGACTATCGGAAATCTGCCTGTAGAAGTCATGTTTTGGTCACAACTAACTGTAGAAAACCTTATTAGACCAGTAAAAGGAACTTGGGATCTACTCGCAAAACCCTTATGTGAGAGAGATCTGCGCCCCAATGTTTGAAAAATTAAGATGATCATGAAAATTGTGTGGGTTAAATGAGGCCCTATCCATATATAACCGAACACCCGTCTCATTCAAAATGTACAAGCGTTATATTAGTTTCATATGCAAATCGATTTTTACATTCAATGCTGGTTTACGGAATAAACACAAATTTTCTTCTCGCTTTTCCCTAAATATTACGCGTGTGTACAAAAAGGCATAATTTTATATGTAAATACGTGATGTAAAAAATTACAGCGTAAAAACACATTCATACAACATAGCTGTTTTCGGCACGTCAGACACCCTTAAAATTTGGGTCAAAGGCAAGCTCGTTTGCTCACGAGGTAGTTTTTAACAAATGTAATATTGTAATTCCGTTTTATCTCGTTTTATTAATAAGTAGTGGAGTCAATATTTTGTTTACATGTCAACTGTCAATGGTGAAAATTCATAAAATTTGTAAAAAATATTATTGTACATTTATAGTTGTTGTAGAGTACATATTTTGCTCTAATTTCTATTATTTACCATAGTAATTTGTGCGTTACTTATTTTTCAAATAATTTTGCACCCAACTACGAGTAAATCTTCTTTCAGTTCAGCTATTTCCTAGTTTTGCTGCTAGAAACTGATTCTAATTATGGATAAGAGTAGGAAAGGAAGTGACCGTAAATGCAAAACTATTAAGCCAACAGGATGCGCACGGTATGTACCAACTGAACCTAATATATCAATGCCTCCTTCGCCTCATGGCTCAGATATTGGACATCAATGCCTCACCAAAGAAGACATCAAAGAAATCCTGATAAAGGAATTATATGAATTCATTAATAACCAACTAAAAAAGTCAGTTCAAGATTGTTTAGCTGCCGAGTTTCGTAACATAAGATCGGAAATTTCCCATTTACGCAATGAATTTGCTTCTTATGGTGAATCTATCCAGTTTATTAGTGATAAATATGATGAAGTTCAATTAGATTTACAAAAAAATACAGAACTTATTACTAATCTAGAAAATAAAGTTGAAACTCTTCATACTGCTAATGCAACTTTAATTTCTCGTCTGGCTGAAATGGAGCAGCACTCAAGATTGTCGAATTTAGAATTACAGTGTGTGCCTGAATATAGCTCAGAAAATCTTATAACAATAGTACAACAATTAGCCAAAACCGTGGCGTTTGGATTGAATGAAAGTGACATACATATGTGTACAAGAACAGCTAAGATTGACCCAAAAAGCAATCGTCCACGGGCTATTGTTATTAAACTAAACAATCCTAGAACTCGAGACAATTTTCTTGCCGAAATAATATTTCAATAAGAAACATCCTGAAGATAAACTCAGTTCTTACCATTTAGGCATTGGCGGCGTTAAAATGCCGGTCTATGTTGGAGAGCATTTATCTCCATTCAATAAGGAACTTCATAAAGCGACTAGAATAAAGGCTAAGGAAAAAAATTATAAATTTGTTTGGGTACGTGGTGGTCGGATTTTTGTAAGAAAAGCTGAAAATAATCGAGCTTTTGTAGTTAAAAACCTGGAAGACCTTAGAAAACTATCTGATTAATTTATTATTGTTCTTACAAGTTACTGTCACTAGTGTATGCTCTGAATTATGTTATAACATTCACATCTTTATACTGTTATTACCAAAATGCTAGAGGCTTGAACACTAAAACTAATGAGTTTTATCGTAATATATGTGTTAACAACTATGATATCGTATTTATTACCGAAACTTGGCTACAAAATAATGTTACTGATTCTGAATTATTTGATGATCGTTATACTGTGTATAGAAGAGCACGTGATTTAAAACGACCACCTTACAAAAGTACGGGTGGTGGAGTATTAATAGCTGTCAACAAAAAATTCAATTCTTACTTTATTTCTGATCAACAAGGCAATTCTGAAAATTGGATTGTTATAGAATTTATTAGTAACCATGAGGTGGTAAAATTTTGTATTTGTGTTGTATACTTACCACCCCCGGTTAATATAGATTCATTTGAAACTTTTCTAGATGAAGCTAGCTTATTTTTGTCACAATACACACACACATTACTTTTAGGGGATTTCAATGTCCCTAATTTAGTTTGGACAGATAATAGTTTTGGACACGAATCTCTATTATCCTTAAAACGCACTAACTGTTCTTATTATAATTTAATGTCTGAATTTTTGGCCCTTAATGACCTCACATAATTTAATCACATAAAAAACCATAACTCAAACATATTGGATCTAATATTTTCATCGCAAACAAACTTACAAGTGCATAAGGCTGTTTCTCCACTTACCGTAACGGACTTACATCATCCTTCCTTAGAATTTAATATATGTTTGGGGTTAGAGAATATGCTAAAAATTGATCAAAAACCTTAACTTAATTTTTACAAAGCTGATTATGATGTTATTCGGGGAAAACTTGGGACTTTCAATTGGCCGGACATTTTAAGTAAGTATAATAATGTTGATTCTATGGTTGATGCTTTTTATGAGATTTTGAAACCGATAATTGACTTATATGTTCCATTGACAAAGCATTATTCTTGTAATAAGCCGCCGTGGTTTACACATGATGTGAAAAGAACAATTAACGAAAAGAAAAAAATATGGAAACGATATAAAAAATATAAAAATCGTAGAGATAAAATAGAACTCGATATTCTCAATAAACGATGTAACAAAATAATCTTACAGAGTTACTATGATTATATAAATATTTTAGAGTCAAATATTGCTCGTAACCCGAAATATTTCTGGAGTTACATCAAGCACAAAAGGAAAAATAAATCTCATATTCCTGCCTCAATGTCCTTAGACTCATCAACTGCAACTAATAGTATTGAAATATGTTCTTTATTTGCGGAAAATTTTTCATCTATCTATGATGACAACCATAGTTTGCTCCATTATTCCACTACTACAATTAAATCAGCTTTTAATGACTGCCTTAATTCAATTATCTTAGATCAAAGTATCGTACTCAATAATTTAAAAATCCTAAATCGTCATAAAGGCCCTGGTCCAGATGGAATTTCACCCTATTTTGTTAAAGAATGTGCTAATCATCTCTATGTGCCTCTTACACTAATATTCAATAAATCACTCCAAACTGGAGTATTTCCCTCTTACTGGAAAGTCGCTAAAATAACTCCTGTCTTTAAAAATGGCTCAAAATCTGACATAAAAAATTATCGGCCAATTTCAATTCTTTCTACCTTCTCAAAAGTTTTTGAAAGTATAATTTATCCTTATCTCTACAAGCATGTATGTCATCAACTGTCAAGCAGCCAGCATGGCTTTATAAGACACCGTTCTACTAATACTAATTTGATTGACTATGTTGAAACTTTGTCCGATTATATGGATCGTCGCATTCAATCAGACGTCATTTACACAGATATCAGCAAAGCTTTTGACAAAGTCAATCATAAATTATTGGTCAACAAATTGTCTGTATGTGGTCTCGGAGGCCCACTATTGGGCTGGTTCGACTCCTACTTAAAAAACCGTAAATCATATGTAGTTGTAAACAATTCACAGTCTGAATTCTTTAATGTAGAATCTGGAGTTCCTCAAGGATCTCATTTGGGACCTTTATTATTTGTCATATTTATTAATGACCTAATTAACAGTTTTTCTACTTCGAAGATATTCTTGTTTGCTGACGACCTAAAAATTGTCAAAGCTATTTCAGGTAGTTCTGACTGTGACTTACTTCAAAAAGACATAAACAACTTATTTAATTGGTGTGTTGAAAACGGAATGGCTCTCAATGTTGATAAATGCCATCATATATCGTTTACTAGAAATACTAAGTATATTATTAATCATAGATACTACATAAATAATATACCACTTAATACTGTATCTGAAATTCGTGACCTTGGAGTCTACATGGACAGTAAGCTTAGTTTTAATTCTCACATTACTAACATCGTTACTAAATCCTATAAAATGTTAGGCTTCATCATACGAAATGGCAGTCAATTTAAACGGCTTTCTACGAAAATACTCCTTTACAACACGCTGGTCAGGAGTATTCTTGAGTACTGCTCTCAAGTTTGGTCCCCTTATTACGATACTCACAAAAACAGAATAGAAATGATCCAAAAAAAAAAACTAAATTATTTGTCCCATTCAAAATATCGTTCCGGTTTCGTATCATCATATAGTAAACGACTAGAATTTTATAATATGCAATCACTAATATCACGCAGAAAGTATTTAGATTTAGTATTTTTACATAAGCTTTTAAACTCAGGTATAGATTGTCCACAGCTTCTTTGGAGAGTAAATATTTCAACTCCATGCCGATTACCTAGATTTTCTGCCTACAAATTATTTAAAGAAAAATTTTATAAAACTAATTTGGGTTACACTACTCCCATAACAAGAATGATGAGAACCTATAATTATTTGCCCAAATGTATTGACGCTGACATTTTAAGCAATAAGATTGGCCCATTTAAAAATAAAATTACCTTTTTTTTTTTCACAATATTTAGTTTACGTATTTCACATATTACATTTCATTTAAAAATAATTAACTTACTTTACTTATCTTATAATTTATAATAATTATTACGTTATTATGACATTGTAATTTTTTTGTGTTAGCTGTAAATACCTTTAAAAGGTAAGCTCATGATTTGTTACTTAATTGATTTTTATATTATGTTAGTAGTGTGTTTTACCTAATGGTATTGCTATTAAATAAATAAATAAATAAATAAGTGACATGACATTATGACAGCCTCCGTGGCGCAGCGGGCGAGTAGCCAGTTGCGAAGCGTGAGGCCGTGGGTTCGATTGCCGCACCTAGACAATAATAAAGCTTTGCATGGCATTAGACTCCGCTCGGCATCCCGAGACATAAGATGTTAAGTCCATAATGACCAGTAATTTCACTGGCTTCAACGTCCTTCAACAGGAGGACAAATACAGAAGTGTTTACACTGATGCGTGGTGGTAGAAATAGACATTGCAGGTACCAGATGGCCTCTCGCAGACAGCAAAGAATAAAATATCTTACCTGCCAAAGCGAATCCAGACAGAAAACGCATTAAAACAGTTAAATCCAAAATTCTGGTTTAAGCCTCCGTGGCGCAGTGGGTGAGTAGTCGGCTGCGAAGCGTGAGGCCGTGGGTTCGATTCCCACACAGAGACAAATGTTTTGTAACCCACAAATATTTGTTTAGGGTCCGGGTGTTGTGGGACCGCAAGTCCCTCGTAGTTCTTGATACTCACGATACAGGTTTACCTAGTGTGGGGTCAGGACTATGTGTGTGACTGTTGGGTGTATTTATTTATTTTATGTTCTCATGAAATGAAAGTGATATTATGTTTGTATGCTTTATGAGTAAAGTGTTTGAGAGGTAATTTAAATTTACGCAGTCACGCCTGTACTCCCGGAAGTGGTAGGCTAGAGCTATAACTAGTACATCCACATTTTGCTTAGTTTCGTTCCATAACGTGATAGGGGGCGAGCCTATCGCCCCCTATCATATCGCCATATCGGGCACAATTCCAGACTCCGGGTTGATACTAAGCATTTCATAATTAAAAAAAACAATATCACTTTACTCGAGCCGGGGATCGAACCCGTGTGTACGCATTACAACTGCGCCACCGAGGCAGTTTAAAAATAGGGGTGTAAGAGTACCAACAGTAAAATCTAAAGATACCTAACTATAATATTTTTATGATGTGTGATTTACATGTGTATGTTTCTGGTAAAAAATATAGTCAAGACTCTTTGGACAACGAAGATTCAAGAAGGACTTTTGAAAATACATTTCCATGAAAATATTTATTCTATCTTGATGAGATTTTAATATGAAAATTTATTTCCAGAAACATCGCTGCTGCAAGTGCCTAAAATCGAGCGAGGAGAGAGAGGGGAGAAGGTAAAGAAACTACTAGTTTAATGTAAATAAATTTCGTCCTAACTTGAAAGACGGCTACATTAATGGAGATATAAAATATTTGCAGAACTTTATTAAATGAAACCTAATGGCACTGGAAAATGTTTATTAATTTGTAGAGCGGTTTGAATGTTTTATATTAATATTTTGCTCGTGTTTCAGATAAATCTGATCTGAATATGCGATGTTGAGGAATTATACGTGTATAGTAATAGTGTACAAGATACTGTTTAATTCGTGATTATTTTATATAGACTCATTTAAATACATGCGCGAAAGTACGTGGCTAATTCGAAACCTAACTGACGTCTCCTAGATCATTTTTTGTAGATTGAAACTAAGCAAATATATAATTAAACTAGCGGTCCCGCGCGGTTTTACCCGCAACTACAGCAGCGCCACCTACCGGGTCCAATTGTGAACCTAAACCATCCAGGGCGCCACCCAAACGCATACAAAAAAAATCATTCAAATCGGTCCAGCCGTTTAGGAGGAGTTCAGTCACACACACGTACAGTAGAATTATACAACAAGATACTCGTATATAGTAAATGTCACAGTAAGTGCCGATTTTTATTGAATTATTCGAGTCTGGTAAGGCCTGTTTTGAAGTACCGAGTCATGGAGACCGAGCCGCGTGTCGAAATCTGGTGATAGTGACAAGTTCACATTGTATGAAATTTCATGGAAACCGTTGCACCTGGCCGTGCCCTGTTTAGCGCGCATACCAGAAGGCCAATTCTCGTAAATTTTAATGTTCATAATATCATTCCGATCTAGTCTCAGCGTCAAGAAAGTTGCAAACAGCATTCTTTTAAATCAACAATCAACGTCAAATGTGAACATAAATCGTAATGAGATTGAATTCGCTGATTAGATCGGAATGATATTTTGAACATTTAAAATTACGAGAATTGGCCTCCTGAAAACGTTCCGCAATAAATTGCATACAAACCGGATATGTTGTTGTCGTCGTTTGTCGCTGTCTTTTGTTTCATTCATGCACCTCAAAACAGGCGCAGGTAGCCAATTTTATAAAACGCATGATTGCACCGGATCGACCGGGATAGTATTAGTGTGTCACAGAAACCAAAATGAAGTAATAATTTGCGTTTGCACCGTCTCTTACAATGCGTGAGGTTTAAATCCTCACCTCCTCTAAACGAATGGACTGATTTAAATGCGGTATTTTGTTTGAGTGCTGGTTTAATTGAAATAGCCCTTAGCTATGTTTGCAGAAAATCTTACTATTCTAACCATTCCCATCATCGTAGGGTGAAAAAGGCAGTAGAGGCATCGAAGGTTCTCAGGGTTTCCCTGGCAGTGATGGCAAGCCCGGGGAGAGAGGTGACATTGGTCCATCAGGGCTACCTGGAACTCAAGGACCTCCTGGTCTAACTGGAACTAAAGGGGATAGGGGAGAACCAGGCCCTCCAGGTCCCGTTGCCGTATCAAGAGATGAAGCTTTAGTAATGACAAAAGTAAGTGTACCATTTCAATCTCTATTGGCTATTGATTTTAATCTTTGGTGTGTTAAAATAATTATTAATGGTTTTGAAAAACCTATAACTAGGTGGTTACAGTTAAGGCTTTGATATGTTAAACAAACTTTCTTTTGCTGACAGAGGCGGCTTTGTACGACTAGAGAAGTTAATAGAATATACATTAATTAATTTAAATCAGACCACAGTTTAAACGATACGCGTACTAGATTTTGTTACAGGGGTTATTAGTTTCAGATTGAGCTACCACAAAGAGAGTAACATCTTGATATTATTACGCTCAAAATGAAACAACATTATTATAAACGTAATTGTTCCCGTTAATAAGGAATATGAACATAACAATATATTACTAGATAATAAAATCGTACGCAGCAAAGCGTACTTTGCTATTATTTATATTCTAATTAGGACGTAAAATGAAATATTGAAGGTCTACGCAAATACCTACATCCGAAAGTTCACAATGTTTTAACAAATGTTCCTTTACCAGGGCGAGAAAGGTGAATCTGGTCCTAGAGGGAAGCGGGGACACCCGGGACCGCCTGGCCCAAGAGGGCCGCCCGGTTTACCCGGCCCGCCCGGAACTCCGGGCACAAACGGGCCTTCCGGAGATATCGGGCTGCCCGGATGGACGGTAAGCTTCGTTTTGTTATTAATATTTTAAATTCCTTACAAAATCTTTACGGAAAAGAAATATGAATTTACTTTTTACAGTGATGGTAATATATTCGTAGTATATTTATTAGTGGTATTTTTATGCATCAAATCTAACATGTTTTTATAGACCACGCGTAACGATAAATATTAGCTGTATTATACACGTCCCGTTTGTGGGCACTGGCCTCCTCCATTGAATGAGAGAGGTTAGGTCTTAGCCCACCACGCTGGCCTAGTGCGGGTTGGTAGACTTTATATGTCTTCTAAATTCTTATATAGAACTTCTCAGGTATGCAGGTTTCCTCACAATGTTTCCTTCGCTGTTAAAGCAAGCGATAATTCACTATGAATTATTTTTTTTTATTTATTTAACTTTATATACAAATGTATAAAGGCGGACTTAATGCCAAAGGCATTCTCTACCAGTCGACCTTGGGTGATGCAGAGAACATAATACACAATATACATGTAACTTAGAAAAGTCAGAGGCGCATGCTCTCGGGGCTGGTTTCGAACATATGTCTCCCCGCTATCGCTGCTTAAAATGGTATAATATAATATGATATATACTAGAATATCAATGGCTATGTGGGGAAGTTCTAGTCACTAGATAATCTTATTTTAGATTTTGTTATTTCATAGACATACATGAAAGATAAACTCAAAGACGTCACTACTATTTCTGTTTAGTAGCAAATATTTCCACTATATACCACGCAATACTCCATTATATTGCAAATTTCAAATATAGAAGTTATCCGACAGGGTCCTCCGGGAGCGGCGGGTCAGCCCGGCCCACCAGGACAGAAGGGCGAAAAAGGAGAATCGGGAATTAGCCCACACGATTTAGAAAAGGTAATTCTCATGCTTAATTAAGCGCTTGAATAAATAAGGCTGAGAAATAAGAGGTCAGCAGTAGTCGTAACAGGCACGGTGCTTGATCTAGATACCTCGTAAATAAATGCACATTGCGGCTTATTCATTACCTAGCTCTTTTACGTTTTGCTAATCACGTGGACTGCAAATTGGAACACTGATTGTAGTTTACTTAAGTATTTTTGCTGTGACTTTGCTTTGGACTTATTCTGTAATGATTGATGGTTTTCTGAACTTATCTTAAGCATTTATTTCTGACTAGCTTTTTCTCGCAGCTCCACCCACGTGAATGACCTTTTGCGGGATAAAAATGTCCTAATCTAAGTCAAGGTATACCTGTGTGCATTAGAACATGTCATCCAAAACCGTTCAGATGTTAATGCGTGATTGTCTAACCAACATCTAAATTCACAAACTCAAAAAAAAACAATCTTTCACATTTGTAATATAGGAGAAGCGGATAAGATTTGAAATAATTTAGGTAGTAGACATGCCACTAAGATTATGAAAAAAATGTTTCGTTGTCATCGATTATGCTCAAAGTCCTTTGTTAGATATCTAAATAGATACACGTAAATAAATTACTATAAAAACAATATGTAAACCTTAAAGAGACGATGCGCTATTAGCTATGATAATAATAGCCATTAGAAAGAAAATAAAATAGATAGACAAACAAACGACTACACCGACTATGATATACAACAGTCATTTAACACATCACGTGTTTTCAATTAAGCTAACTTCCAATATGTCTGCTGCGCGTAAATTGGCGGAAGAGCGTTTCGCACCGTAATTTTAAAAGTTTCAATTCTACAGAAATATGGAAATGATTTCAAGACGACGAAGAAAATTCCAGTTTTACTTTAGAATGTTTAGTGTAAAAATACTTAAATCTCGTTGTCTCTAAACTTTCCTGTAGGACAATCCTGTTGTTATTGTATTGTAGACGAAGAAAATAAAAAAAGGTATTTGAAACAAAAAAAGTATTGGATTTTATTTGTTTCTGGAATATTATCCATCTGATAAAATTCATCGATGTATGATTTTTATTAATTTAGGAATTATAATGTACAGAAATAGTTTGTTTTTTTTTACTATTTAGGAACACACATATATCACTTTTTTGCCAAACCGCAACAACTTATAAGTTTTTTTTCATCAAAGATAAAAGGCGATAAAGGTGAACGGGGATATGATGGGACCCCTGGTCCACAAGGAAAAGAGGGACCAAGGGGTCCACCAGGAACACCCGGTGCTCCTGCCACGAACATCCAGTACATCTCTGTTCCGGGTCCCCCTGGACCTCCAGGACCACCAGGACCTCCTGCTATATACGCTAATGAAGTACCAGTAGATTCACTGACTGATACTCCTGGGTTAAATCGTCGTGAACCGGGTCCAGGTATAGTATTGTAACTTTACTAAGCTTATGTAATAACCAATATGAATTGGTGTATATAAAACTTGAACACCTGGTCAAATTCAGCCAAGTATCTCGTTCCAGCTAATTACTTTCCAGGCAGAGCTATTATATATCCATTTGCTTCACGTTCGAAGCATGGAAGGACTCTGGATGATAGATATTGTATTTAGAGTGCACTATTGAAGCAATATAGTCACTTTATCATTTCAAGATAAAAACGATGTACCTAGTGAAATAACATTTTAATTTTAAGTAAAACGATAGTGAGAACTTAAATCCACTTAAAAAAAAAATGTTAAAAGGTTAAATTCTAAGAATAATAGTTGATAAAGATATCAAAACATACTGTGTTTCTCTATTATAAACCTTCTGACTCTATTAATTTCTAAGCTTGTGTTGAAACATTTAAACTTAGCAACTGTAACAGCCATATTCCATAAAGTATTCAAGCATTGAATTTACTTCCCCAATGTTTGCACAAGACACGACCAAATGTTTGTACAAATGCTAAGGAAATAACATTTATGGGACAGGTAAACAGCGAGATCCTCTACAAATTCTGCGAAGCATAAACCACCTGGTGCAGTACCGTCAAGATCCTTATGGTAAGCAATTGAAATAAATAACACACGTGGATCGAACAAATATTTTGTTAATTTCCTCTGCAGTTTTCATAATTATGGATATAATAAAAATAATTTCTTATAATATATTGGTTTATATATAGGTTATCGTGACCCGTTGGATCCTCTGGGAGAGAATTCTGATTTCGAAGATGATGAAGACGGCAGAGCTATAGTCGGCACTATTCTATTTAAGTCAACAGATTCATTGATTCGAGTAAGTGCCTCTCTTTTTAGATTTCCTTTATTCCTTTATTTTAATTCAATTATAAATTACTTTTTGAGTTAGTGGTTTTGAATAAAGCCTCATTTACAGGGAACAGTTTACAGCACGACTAAAGCGAGAATTACTAGGTACTAAGTCCTTTATATGCGAGAGGCCGGCTGGATAGGAACCACCACTTTATTTATTTCTGGAGCCATTAGTAATATTTAAGGACTCTTATGTTTAATCACTGATAGAATCGTATGATGCGATCTTACGAAATTAACGAATATTTTCTTTATTTTCACTTATATTATACGTTAAACTCTTTCCATAATAAATGTGACTTAATATTTTGTTTCAAAAGCATAGTTGGCAATTTCTTCCATGTCGTAGTACCGTTCACATATTTATAGCGTCCGAGACATGATGGCGTCGCGGTCGTCATAATTCATAAACATATGGTTGGAAACAAATCGTGTGTGCATAGTGATAGGTGGTTCTCTAAAGGAGAATTGATTTTGATCGATGCTTGAATGACTAAAATTTTAAATAAATAATCAATTAGATAAATAAACAAGTTCAATGATCATCAGATTCACTAACAAAAATCAACATCTAAGATGTCACACTAGTCGACAATACTAATAGCAACTTCATAATGATTTTATTGTAATGACAAACTGGTAAATGGTAATCTGGCAAACGAGCAAGTGGGGTACCTGATGTTCAGTGATCTCCACCGCCCATGAACAACCACGATACCAAATCATAGATATCCTAATCCTTTATCTTTACACTGATATAATTACTGCAGCACTTAGACGTAAATTAACTTTAATTTTGTTATTAAGTAATTACTTAGGGTTATATTATTTTCATAATGTAACTTAAGTTCAATTAATTAGTTTAATTAATAACTTAAGTTCTAGTAATAATATGGATCATTAAGAAAGTAGTAGAGAATGCAAAGACTTCTTTAAATCTACTACTACAGGCTGTTTAAAAGTAAAATTGCGTCACATAACGCAGGAGTTTGACGGCTGAGTTGGGGAAGCGAGACGGGGGAGCTAACATAATTCTAGTTAAGTGTAAGCGAGATGGTAATATTGAGTTGTGGTGAATTGACGAACTTGTACACAATTTCTTTGTATCTCGCAGCCAATCTAGTAGTAGTGTACATTGAAGTCTTTGAGAGTTTGTGACAGTGAATCACACTGACAGACTCTGAATTATTCAGACAACGAGTAGCTATGAATATTGTCTAAAACCAAATTGTATATTTATTTATGCTTTAATTAATTATGAAAGCATTTCTGCTTTATCCTCAGTTACTGGGTACAGAATCAATCCTAACGTCTCAGAGAAATAGTCTAATGCTAATAAATGGCTAAATAATACTTAAAGTTAAGTAACATCTGGGAGCACCAGTGAAACACATTTAAAACTACGTAATACATTAAGCTATTATCTAAATATCAACATTGATATTTCGCAATTACATAATTATACATATTTAAAAGAAATTAGATTGTATATTACAATTAACTTTATACTTTAGCTGGGTACAAACAGTCCGCTCGGCACACTGGCGTACGTCATTCAAGAACAAGCGTTACTTGTTCGCGTAAACAACGGCTGGCAATATGTAGCGGTAAGTAAAATACATTTTTATAGCATACTGGCTTTTGCTCGCGGCTCCGCCCGCGTGAATATACTTTTCCGAAATAAAACGTAGCCTATAACCGTCTCCAGGGTCCCATCTATCTCTACATCAAACTTCATCATAATCGGTTCAGTGATTTAGGCGTGAAAGCGTAACAAACAAATAGTTTTTTTTTTCATAAAAGTATCCTATGTTACTTCTTATACCTCCAAGAATATGTGTACAAACTTTCATGATGATTGGTTAAGTAGTTTTCGCGTTGAAAGCGTAACCAACAAACTTACATTCACATTTATAATATTAGTATGATGATATCAGCAAACTGGCAAGTGAGTCACCTGATGATAAATGATCTCCACTGTTCATGAATACCTACGATATAAAAAACATAAATATATTGCCGATCATAAAAGGAAGAGATTAGGAAGGGGAAAGGGGATTTGGGCCTCCGTATATCTCACTCATCGTACGAAAGGCAACAGCAAGCTGCTACGTCACGTTGGTAATTTTAATTTCAGTCAATGTACCTTCTAATATACTAGAGTAGTGAATGTATTGTAATGTCATTGAGAGACTAATTATGATGTTGTGGTAACAACGGATATAAGTTGTTCATTTTTCGAAATTATTCGCTGGTTACGTTTATACAAAAGAAAGTCGACACTGTTTTTCAAGCTCCTATTATTCAACGCAAAACATCAATATTTTAACTAATAAATATTCATGAAGAAAAAGAGAACACATTTCGGAACCCTACAGGGACTAGATTCTTTTATTCTGGCCTTGTTATTTAAATGGAACTTATTCGTTTTCCCATTGGGCACAGACGTGAATAAGTTAGAACTCTTTTTATTACCAAAGTGGAAAGTAAAATTAACTTTATTAAAGTGTAATAAGGTCCAGATTGCCATGAGATTGCGAAAATACACTTCGGGATTCCAACCTACAAGAACTAGTGAGTTTTTGTGGGTCACTGGTATTTACAGTGGAAAAAATTTCGAAGTCGAATTTTTCTCGAGTTATTTTTTTCTAATAGATGGGCTCGCTGCTGGCCATACACACGCCGCCTGCTAACGGTCCGACCCGAACACCGCTGCAAAATATTCTAGAAACTTCGAGCTTAGTACACCACAAGAATCCTTCTGTCGAGGGACCAGTGGTAAGTAAATTTAGAAAGATAAACTAGTTAGTTTGTTAAAATAAGTATTAGAAGTGGAGTAAAATTTTTGCTGTATTCTTAATTAAATGTATTTGTAATTCAACTGCTTTAGGTATTATACTATTGCGGCATATTACTATTTTCTTTTTACAAGATATAAGGCTATTATTATTATCAATTGATGACTTCACGCATATTTTTTTTTTTAAATATTGTGGTAAATGTTAATTTTCATTAATTTATTACTTATGATACAAGATAATCGTATCTTACTGTAGGTTGTGGACGTGTGTGTGTGACTTTTGATCGTTGTTTATTTATTTCATTAATAATGACTCCAAAACATCAACTATCCATCAACCTATTTTCTACTCTCGTTTTCGTACTTACCTACTTATACCTACCTATCTTTGACCTAAAATAAAAAAATAGCTCATGAAATATCTGTTCTGCAGTTACGTCTGGCTGCATTAAACGAGCCGCACACAGGCGATATGCATGGTGTAAGCAGCACAAACTATGAATGCAGGCGACAAGCTCAAAGGGCCAATTTGGACGGCACTTTCAGAGCCTTTATATCGTCTAGGTTAGTATGCAAACGATCTTGTCAATTCTGTTTTGGTTCCTCTTAACATTTTAATGAGGACGCCTTAAATCTTTATCGTCATAAATGTGGTATAGCTTTGAGTTTTATCTTTGTTAAGACTTTTTACGCCAGAGAAAATAACACAAAACACTTGTAAATTTTTTATGACTTTGTCTTTATGTATGACATAATTCGTTCCAAATGTGTTAGTAATATAGTAAAATTATGTTTGAATTATTTCCTTATATCTTTATCGTTTACATTTCCGCGGCTCAGTGCCAGGGTTCGCCTTCCTAGTTGGACGCTTCCACTTGGATCGGTCTTGGATATCCTCGTAGTGACAGCGACGGCTCTAATATATCTACTATGTCAAGTTACTTAATTATATTTAAATTCATTTAGTTCTTTTCAAAGATCATCTTAAAATGCAGCCAAGATTATGAGTAATTGTGTTATATTATTTAAGATTTGTCCTACAAACAGGGTACAGACGATCGACTCCATAGTCAGCTGGGTGGACAGAGAAATCCCAGTTGTGAATATAAGGGGCGACGTTCTTTTCAACTCCTGGGGTGAAATGTTTGATGGATCAGGTGCATTGTTCGCCCACGCTCCAAGGATCTTCAGTTTCAGTGGACAAAATGTTTTAACAGATCCTGGCTGGTAAGTAATAACCTTCATTATGTAATAGTCTTTAACTTTTTGATATTATTGATGCTGAGAAAATAGCAAATAACGTCGATAATGTATAAACAATTCCTCTAGATTTGAAAGAAATCATAGATGGTTTACTCTTGGTCGTTTTCTTAATTGCTGGTAACAAATTTATAGGAAAAAGCATTTACCGTCTTAAATTTATGCGCCAGTCTATGTTTAACTAGGGCAATCAAGGGTTTTTGTTACATATTGTATATTTTTGCAAAAAAAATTATACATTTAAAAGTGTGTCCACGCAAAAGCAATCTACTTCTGTGCATGTGACAGTTGGGTTGTGCGATTTAACTTTTCTCGTTCAGTTTTCTACAAACTGTAACTTTTTAAAGGAGTTAAGGTTAGGTTCAAATGGATTTTTTCTATGTATGTATATTAATGTATTTATGTATTTAATAATAATTGTTAGGCTTTACATACATACATACACGCCTGTATTCCCTGAAGGGGTAGCAGAGGTGTAACTAGTACACCCACATTTCGCCGAGCGTATCTCCGTCCCACGATGTGATAGGGGGCGAGCCTATCGCCATACCGGGCACAAATTCCATACACCGGGATGATACTGAGCATTTCGTAATAGAAAAACTCAATTCCACTTTACCCGACCCGGGAATCGAACCCGAGACCTCAGAGTTAGCTTAATCGTAACGCGTACGCATTACAACTGCGCCACCGAGGCAGTCAGGATTAACTGTTGATTTATTAAAATGTATGTTTACTTCTACAAGTTACAACCACAGTACTATATTTTCTCAACAAACACTAGGGATGCCATACGAAAAACGTTATTGCCAACATAAAATAGTTATATTGCCTCGTTCACAATAATTAACCGTGAGGCAGTCGCATGTTTTTATTGAATATCATTCACATATCACATTCGACGCCTTTCGATACCTACCTTATGGTTAACTAAAGTGTCCTATTAGTCTAGAAAGTGCCTAGTATTTATTTTAATAACACTCAGGACTTACTTTTCCATATTCCATAAATCCAACATTAAGGTTTCATAAATATTTAATTTTCAAAATGGATAAAATAATAACTTTGTTAACGAAATTACACAGTTCGAAATTAATTAATGTTTTTTGTTTGTTCTTTTAACAGTTTTCGGTGGCCAATAAACATTTACAATATTTGGATTACATAATTGTTAATTATTATTCAGTTTTAATTACAAACATATTCTAGTAAGTACATAAATACTGCGGTATTTCGCCCGCTGCGCTATTCTCCGTAGCGTAGTGGGCGAGTAGCACGCTTTGAAACGAGAGGTCGCAGGTTCTATTCCTGAGCCGAGTCAATTTTTTGTGTGATCCAAAAATATTGGTTAATTTATAATAATAATAATAAATTAATATATAATTAATTAAATATATTGTCTGGGTGTTGTGGGACCGCAAGTCCCTTGTAGTTCCTGTAACCCACAATACATGTTAACCTAGTGTGGGGTCAGGGCTATGTGGGTGACTGTGGGTTGTATTTATTTATTTTATTTATGGTTGTTTGTACGTTTCGGTGTTATAGTTTGACTAGTTTGAAGAGACTTATTTCATCAAGTGGTGCGATACCACTTAATTTTATATTTCTTTACCCTGGCACGGCAAAATTACTACATTGGACCTGATATTAAGTACAGTGCAGTCAACATATACCTAATGATGATAATTCTTTAAGTATTGTTCATGGACGGTGACGATCGCCTACCATCAGGTAACCTACTTGCTCGTTTCCCGGCCTCTACTATAAAAAACAAAACCTGGTTAACAGTTACAAACTTTTAGCACATAACAATCTTTGTGATAAAATCTCCAATTTTAACTAGTCGATTTTTGCACCTTCAGTGGTATAACATACTAGACTAACTTCTAGTCACAAACGTCAATAAATTCAGCAAATAAACACCGAACTGTACAAAACGTCATTGCAGTACATGATTGCATCAGTGCAACTGCCAGCTGTTATTAACCCGCAGGCCAACAAAAGCCGTTTGGCATGGAGCGAGTCCGAACGGTGAGCCAGCAATGGACGCATACTGCGACGCGTGGCACAGCAGCAGCCCGGATAAATACGGGCTCGCGTCATCGCTTCGGTCTAACAAGCTTTTGGACCAAGAAACGTGAGTATTCCCTTTTATCTAATCGTATTTTTAACCGACTTCAAAAAGGAGGAGGTTCTCAATTCGGTGCGTTTTTTTTTTGCTTTTTTTATGTATGTAGTACATCAATTTCTCCGCCAATAGTGGACCGATTTTGTTGGAAAACAAATTCACTCGATAGAGTTTAGCTGCGATGTGGTCCCATATAAATTTGGTTAAGATCTGATGACGGGGTACGGAGTAAAAAATAAAACTCCTCAACAGACAACAGTACACTCGTCGCGATTGTGTTATTGTATTGGAAATTACATGCTATTGCTGTAACTAGGTATCACTAAAAAATTTAAGTTGGTTTCTAAGTTTTATTAAACGTTATGTTATATAGTTAAATGTTTTTAGACTTTCGCGCCTTGTATACATACTATATTTATTTAAACGTCTCTTAATCGTAATCGTAATTGTATTTGAAGATATAGATACCTATTTATTTATTTATTTCCTGAATTTTCGACCGAGTTGCATCGGCCGTGGTCAGTGGTCACGGATTGACTGAATAACAACTCAGTGTCAACTCAATTAAATAATGTTGAGTCTGTGGTATCAATTAATGAACACTAAACTCCAATAGCACTCAAAATAGTTTTTATTTGGACTTTTTAGATTTTGCGAAACGGTTTTATATTTTATTATAAGTTTTATTTATTCCATGTTACATTAAACTAAGTTTTATTTTTAGTGCCGATCGTATCTCACTAATATTTTTTTGCATTTGCTCTGTTTATTTTATACCCACCATTACATTTAATTAACGTTTTCACGGCTTTTATATACAGTAAAGCTGCAATTTAAATGGGTTCTAGTTATCTATATGGAAAGCGTTAATTAAAATTAATTGCGGTTTCACAAATTTTCAAGTACTTACGTAAATGTTAAGTGTGAGTTACAACATCCGTTCCTTAATATTAAACCTTATTATAAAAAGCAAATAGTGCACCACGTGCAGGTGACGTTGGCTTTGAGTCTAAGATTGGTGACTCGCTTACACTCCACTTTGATACTACCCATTGAAAACAAAATATGATAAGTACAGCATATTTAAATAACATGACCCATTGTTACAATAACTTTAAAATTAACTGATGGTTGGTGCAACCCATGCTAAATGTAACATATTCTGCTTTTGGATATAGGTAATTTTGATAATGTAAATTCTATTTGTAGATACCTTGATATTATTGCCTCTCGTATACGAGGGACCTACCACCTTGTAAAATACATGTTTGTAAACAAATCTATACAAATCATTCTATACTACATACTAGGTGGTAGCACTTAAGTGAGAGTCGGTCTGGGTAAGAACAACCGCTTTATCTATTACTGCTGCCACGCAGCGGCGTAAAAGCACTGTTTGTTATTGATTTAATATCTTATGCCTCGAAATTATAACCGCAGTGCCATGTAGTGCTTTGTAATTCTTCCAGAGTTGTTGTGTTGCACTGCTTTGTGAGCAGGCATGGCGCTTATCCATCAGACGAGCTAACTGCTCGTATTATCATGTTGTATGAAAAAAAGTTGAATTTATAATCGACTTTAAAAAGGCGAAGTTACTCAATACGGCACTAATTATTTGCAAGTTAATAATGAGATATTTTGTTACAGTTATTCGTGCAGTAGTAAACTCATAGTTTTATGCGTGGAAGCAACACCAGTGAACACTGTGAGAAGAAAAAAACGATCTAGGTAAGTGTACTTAAAGCATTGATATTAACACACCACTCTTAATGCTCTCGGAGAGATATTTTCGTACGTCATGTGCGAGAAAAAACTATGGTTTAAGAGGCCGCATCATATGACTCTCGCTATCAATTTGCGTGTCGCGGCGTCGTAAACGAGCTTAATGTTAAATTCTTGCCTCTGTCATGCAATCATCTCTCTCCATATAAATGGAGCTTTATATGCACGTACAGAAAAAATGGTGTTCATGAGTTAACAAAATCAATGTTTTTAGTAAAGGTTAAGTATACAACGTGTTACAGAAAGGTTTGGTCAAATTTAAGCGACATATAGTGAACGATATAAGTATTTCATTCCCGTACAGTAAAGTAGGTTCCAAATCCGATTACATTGCTAGTCTAAATAAAGTATTTTTTATCGAATGAGTAACATGTCAATATTCGAATTGCAACTTTGAACAACACTAAATGATAAACAGCTGAGCTGTTGTCTCACCCCAGCAGGAATGTGATCGATCGTAATAAACGTGTGATTAAAATTTGTGTAAAATGTTGGGATGTCTAGATTTTCACATTTGGTAATAACCACTCACTGTCAGATGTATGACCAAATCTTTCTGTAACTCATTATATAATTTTTCGAATATATTAAAAGTATTAGCCCTGTATTAAACAGCTTACTCTGCTGGGTACCGGACCTTCTCTACTAATGAGATAGAGATTTACTTAGTCTTTGTTAACTTATTCTTCTTCTTCCACCTGCCCTCATCCCACTCACAGTGGGGTTGGTGCAGCATAATTTTTAACACATGTTACAGAAAGATTTGACTTGTAGTATTTACGACCGGCCGCCTGCCATACATCAACCTCTCTGGGGAGAATTAAATTAGGTAAATTATTATTTAACAAAAATATGTGGGGAAATTCCAACTATCCAATTACGTCTTAACGTAGATGTAAAAGAAATACACGACCATTATACGTAATAAGTATTAGCAATGAGAAAATAGTAGTAAATATTGTGTAAAATATATATATAATTCCACAGGTATCGCGCAATGGAAAAGGTTCAATTTCTAAAAGATCACGAAGAAAGGAACGACACTAAACAATTATAGACATTGAATTCTAGTTATTTTTTAAATAGTACTTAAGTACTTAAGAATATGAAAGACTGTAAATAAAATGTATGTAGGAATAATATCGTAAAGCAATGATTCCGGTGGAACATATCGACAATATAATACAAAATAATAATATAGCATACATAAAGTGTGCTTCCTAGTCGACCGACCTCGATCGGGCATGGCCTTTTGGCTTTACCAGTTTAGTGTAACAAGTCGCACGATCGATATGTATTTTGTGTTACATCAATCAAACCGTTCGATTTAGCTCGATCGACCTGGAAAGTGCTTCTCAACCAACTCGATCGTCTTCTTCGCAAGAGTTTAAGAGAGATGTCGATCGATATCGGTGGGATGGTATCATTAAACATAGATCGTATCCGACTGATTTGACACTCGATCGCCCTTATCGATTGAGAAATATTGTATCGATTGGACAAGACGATAGATGCCGATGGACTAGGTGGCGTCTCACCACGGAGGCGACTATCAATATTAAATTTTCAAAAGGAGACTTTGCCAAGGCGGCGGTATTTCAATGTATATAACTGTTTTAATATCTTTACTCTAATTAATGGAAATAAACTTATCTCATGCGATGTGGTGCCACGTAGGAGCCTAACGTTTCGACACCAAACATGTATGATTATAGTATTTGTTTCTTTAATCCTACCACGGAAAAGTGACCACACTAGTTTTGCTGTTAAGTATAGTGCTGTCCAAATATGATGACCGACCGTCAAGAAGCATTGCGTCCTTCGTCGGCAGATGTAAGCTGAAGCTGAAGTTTCTGGATATATAATGGAACCATAAAAATTGGCCCAGGAACGCGGCTCGCCTGAACGACCTAGTAGGACCCTATTCAATCGGGTACAAAAATGATCCAGGTATCCTCTGACCAGCATTTATGACTAATAATATTGAATTGTGAATCGGTGTACAGTTAAAACTTTTCCTATTAATCAATGCATTTTAAAGATGAATAAACTGAGTATAAAACTATTTCAATTCTCTTTACTTAAAATTCCATCCCGCAAGTTTTGAAATATTGCTGACTGGTTAAACATCTCTGAGAGTTTTAACCGTCTGCATAGTTGGAAAAAGCTCATTAAATGTTTCAGTTACAATTATCCAAGTAGTATTGTAAATAACAAGCTTTAATCTCTATGTTGTGAAACATTTATGTAAATATTAAATTTACTAACTTTCTTGATAGTTCGTTGCGTGTAATTTATAATATAACAATTTTCGTAAGTCTGTAAAAATCATGATCGACTATTATTTCGTAGAATCTATTTATTAGTTGCTCATAAAATGTTATCAACATGTACAGTATCTACTCTTTAATTTAATAAGTTTTTTTATATTTTAAATTAAATATTTAAAAATATAAAATGTATCACCCTCCAATGGCGAGGCCTAAGCCTAGCCATCGGTGTTAGGACCCCAGAGTGAAGAACCTCCTCATAATGCGCACCGTGTCTAAAACACCGCTTTCTGAATCTAACATGAATTAATAATAATAATTTAATAATATTTAATTATTTCTCATTGTTTGTTTCTTAACTTTATATACAACGTGTTACAGAAACCTGTGGTCATATTTTAGGGCCACTAAATACACCTGATAGTGAGTGTTTATGTACCGGATCTTCTCAAAATCTAGACATCTTACAATTTCATGCTAATTTTCATTTCAAGATCGATCATATACCCATAAATTAAATGAAGTGCGTGAGCGAGAACAATAATGCTAGAGTGAGATAAAAACTCAGATGGTTATCATTCTAGTGCTGTCCAAAATTGTAATTTGAATACAGATGTTTTACTCATTCTATAAAGAAAGAATCTTTTATTTATGTCCTAGTAATGCAATCGAATTTGGTACTTCGGGGGGTGAAATACTTACATCGTACACTATAAGTTGCTTAAATTTGACGAAACTTTTCTGTAACACGTTGAATATGATGTTTCGTATATATTTTGCTGATTACCTACACATTATAATATATGTATATATACAATTAAATAATATATTACGTGGAGTGTGGACTTATGATAGGACAAGAACACGTAACGTCATGTGGATCGTTATCGTATGATCTGGCGTGAAGGCATGTGTTCAGTTTAGGGCCGTACAGACTCGTGAAAGAATAGTCACGATTATTAGATTATTAAAAACTGTATCTACATCCTTGTGGAAGTAGCTTTATTGTTGGCAAGAATATTAAACATTCTTTGTGATATACCATTACGTATGGCTTCGCTATTTTGTGCTTTATTCACAATGATATACAAAAGAAACAGTTATTCTAAAAATATATAAATACTTGGTACTTCAGTAGTGGTAGAGCCACGCTGTAGACAGTTTTGTCTGCAGCACAAATGGGCCGGTTCAAACGGGTTGTTACCACTGTCTCATAGAAGACCTACGAAAAGTAGGAGCTTGCTGCTGCGTTTCGTACCGTGAGTTAGATATCCGGAGGCCAAAACCCCCTCCCCTTTCCATTCCCTTAATTATCCCTTTCCTTGAGGGTCGGCAACACACCCATAATTCTTTTGGTATTGTTGGCTTACATGGGCGGTGGAAATCACTTACCATCAGGTGACCCACTTGCTCGTTTGCTGGCCTATACCATAAAAACTTATTTCGTACCTCCCTGTGAATTTCCAATAATTGCCATATTTATTAATTTGACAAAAAATATGTATTATGTACTTTCACTTACTGTTTCCTAAAGTTTCTTTTTCACTTTATTATCGTGCCAAATTAGCAATTTTCTTATTACCTTTCTTCGAGTCTGTACTTGTATTCTTCTTAATACTATCAATAATAAATAAATAAATACACCTAACAGTCACACATATAATACTGACCCACATTAGATTAACCTGTATTTTGGGTATCAAGAATTACGAGGGACTTGCGGTCCCCACGGATATCTCACTCACCGTACGAAACGCAGCAGCAAGCTGCTACTTTACGCCGGTTTTCTGTGGAGACAAGTGTCTACAGCGTGGCTCTACCACTCAATAAATTGTACCTTCATAATAAGTTTACAGCTGATTTATACTAAATCCCATGATACAAGACCTCCTTATTTCATTATTTTGACGCCCGCTTTGCTATACAATATGTAACAAAAACCCTGTTGGGCATTTTTGCAGTGATATCAGGATCGATATTCAAATATAACGAAAAAATTCGCTTACGAAAATTGGACTATTCAATAATCATATATATTTTTTTACTTAAATTAATTTATTGTTTGTAAACCGTATTTCGATTGATTACCTCTGCAAGAGCGATAACTTGGAACCAGAGCGAGATAGCCTATGTAAATAACGTTTTTTAAATATGGCATGTTCATTTTTAAGTTACCTGTGTAAGGATAATATCTCGCTTCTGTTTATAACTTTTTAATTTAACCATTTTTATTAAGATGTAGTAGTAGATGTAATATATATATATATATATATATATATCGTCACAACCCAAAACGGGCCAACAGGGTTTTTGTTACATACTGTATATGAACATTCTTACTAATTATTATAAAGTACCTATTATCCTGTAAATTCCTGATTGTCATGTTCGAACTTGTAAAATATTATTTTAAGTTCATCATCTTGTCAACTCGTAGTATAAGAACCCTGTAATTTTTTCATTGTTAAAAAACGAACGCTAGGTATATTTTATTGTACTTAATGGGTACAGATTGTTTTAAAAATAAAAAACAATTTTTATAGAATTTGTTTTATTTCTCTACTTTCCTTGTGATCAAACAGCTGGTATCTCTAATGGTGACCCTTTATTCCCAAAGGGGAAGGCAGAGGTGTAACTATTCATTCTATTCAGAGGTCTATCAATTATACGGGTATGATAGTAGTAGTAGTCCAGCCCACTGTTACTTCAGCGTGCCAATAAATTTATGTTATTTCTATTTAACCGACTTAAAAAAATGAGAAAGTTCTCAATTCGGCGTTTATTTTGCTTTTTTCTATATGTACATGTACATCGATTTCTCCGCCGATTGTAGACCTATTTTGTTTCAACAATTTCATTCATGTTTAGCTGCGATGTGGTCCCATATAAATTTAATTAAGATCTGATGACGGAATACGGCGTACAAACAATGAAGCTTTTCAACGGCTAAAAATATAGTAAACGCGAATGAGTCATTGTATTAGAACTAACATAGCCATAGCTGTACCTACCACTAAAAATTTACGGTGCAGCTACGAGTAGGTACTCGTACCAGTCAATTGAAATTGCACCGACTCCAAAGAGGCCTATAGAAATTGTTATTTTTGACTTTTCAGTGATATATTTTGAACTCGGTTTTTAAGTTTTATTTAAACTTATTTTATTTATATTGAATTACCAGAAAACAGTACGCGACAAATTTTATTTTATTTTATAACAAAATCCACAGCCCTTAAAATTTACATAATATGAAAGTTTACAGGCATATCTTATGGCCAATAACGGATTTACATTATACAAACAAACTAATTGTGAATTTGTGCCCAGTATGGTGATAGGCTCGCCCCTATCACATAAGGGACGGAAATACGCTCGGCGAAATGTGGGTGTACTGGTTACACCTCTGTCTACCCCTTCGGGGATTACAGGCGTGAGTGCGTATGTATGTATGTAAACAAACTAATAGGTACAAACTAATAGACTAATAGGTACAAACTAATAGACTTAATAAATTCTAAATAAAGCCATCGGTCGATACCCAGAAAGAGCAATAACATTTTTTAATACACATTTATTTTTTGTATAAAAATATGAAAACTGTAGAGTCACGTTCCGGCTATTTATTTAATGGGGCCACTGTGGGCTTGTCGGCTTTGTCTCGGCGAAACGATTTTGTGTCATTTCTAAAAGGGCTTATTTATAATCTAGCCCTACCCGAACGTAACGAAGATCATTAAGGAACCGCTATCAACGTTGGTAAGTAGAATTAAAAAATACTATACGCACTCACTCATGTCTGCAATCCCCGAAGGGGTAGGGAGAGGTGTAACTAGTACACCCACATTTCGCCAAGCGTATATCCGTCCCATGATGTGATAGGGGGCGATCCTATCGGGCTGATACTGAATATTTCGTAATAGAAAAACGCAATACCTCTTTACCCGACCCGGGGATCGAACCCGAGACCTCAGCTTTAGCTTAATCGTAACGCGCCACCGAGGCAGTTTTAAAAAATACCATGGAACTTATTTGGAGCAGAAAGTCAGCACACGAACAAAGGGTCATCTAGTAAGTGATTACCATTGTCCATGTATACCCAAAAAGGTCAACACATAAGCTAAAGGTCATCTGGTAAGTGATTACCATGTATACCCAGAAAGTCAGAGAAACCGTGGGTGTATTGGCTACCTACTATGTGTGTTTGTCAGTGACATCGTAGCACTATAACTAATAGACCGATTTCAATAAGGTTTTATACTATTTCAATCTAAACAAACTGCCACCATACTACTGAGACGGAATACACTACGAAGGTCGCTCACCTGATGGTAAGCGTCACACCTGTCCATAAACAGAAGCAACACCAATCAGAACTTCGCATTATGAAGTACTGCATGGAACTGAATTGCTCAAGTCACCCATAGACATAAGTTATTAAGGCTCATAATGCTCAGTAATTGCACTGGCTTCAATGCCCTTCAAACCGGAATACAACAGTTTATACACACTGCTGATTGGCGGCAGAAATAGACAAAGCGGTGATACATACAAGATCGTATACGAGAGACCTACCACCTAGTAAATAATTAATAATTTATAAAAAGGATAAAATATATTCAGCAATAGGTTTCCTGTAGTATCAGACACACTAGATTGTTTATGACTGACTAGCATTCGTCTGCGACTAAGCCCGCGTGAACGGTCTTTTCGGGATAAAAAGTAGCCTATGTCCTAATTCAGAGGGCCAATTCTCGTAATTTTAATTGTTCAAAATATCATTCCGATCTAATCTCAGCGACAAGAAAGTTGCAAATGGTATTCTGCTAAACCAATATTCAAGAACTTAGAACGCAATGATATCGAAAGTAGAATACAAGTTGACTGAACCAAAACGGCATTCTGGTAACAATAAATATGACACTTAACTATCTTCTTCTTCTTTTAATTGTGTTTGGCTCCACCGTAGATTGGTGATTTCGCCAGTGTCCATTGTGAGACACTTAACTATATAAAATGCATTTCGTCTACAGACAAACGTCAAAATATTGAGAACGAAATGTGACTGAAGCAGTGTTGCCAAGTGCACTGTAATTACAGCAGATCTGCCGTATTTTCATGCCATCTACTGGACACGGTATTTTTATAAATACCGTATATGGAGACACAGTATTTTTTTACAGTCAAAATTTCGTATTATTATTGTAGACTACTAGACAGGTTATTTAGAAGTAAAACTGCGTCACATAACGCGGGAGTTTGACAGTTCACAAACAGGGAGCGCAATAGGGGTTCTAGTTGAGAGTAAGCGAGATGATAATATTGAGTTACGGTCAATTGACTGCAACTTAGTAATACAACTAATTTACTATACTACAATTTATTATACTACAATTTCCATGTACCGCGCAGCTTGTCTAGTAGTATACATAAAACTCTTTGATTAAACACATTAAAAAAAATAAACCGATATCATCATCATCGCAGCCATCCATTTCTGCAGCGATCGATATATACAAATAAAATGTAAAGTTAGTTTAGGATATAAAGTTTAAAATAAATTTATATTTTATTTAATAATTTAATTATTTCCTTTTTTGTATGACATTTTATTGCACTGTAAAATAGACTGTATTTTTTCCCATCAATTGTATTTTTGACGGAAATGCCGTATTTTAATGTGGACAACACGGTATTTTCAAAAATCTGACTTGGCAACACTGAGGTGAAGTGACTGTGAGTTAACTGCAGACAAATTCAGTTAACTTTATTCTCTTTTACTGCAAGCAACTAAAAGTAGTCAAAATTGTTCGACTTTGTGTGCTCGTTATTTCAGTAAAGTATTAGAAATGAGTTTACAGCCTATGTTACTCAGTGATAATGTAGCTTTCTAACGGCCAAATTATATTTGAAATCGGCCCAGTAGTTTTTAAGTTTATTTGTTACATACAAAAATACAAAAAAATCTTTTCTCTCTAGAATATTAGTGTAGATTAAATTATGAGAGCAATCGCACTGTCAAAATTCCCGCCAAAACTCTCGCACAATTTTTATTTAGTATAGATATGTCCTCAGCAGTGTTGCAAAATAAAAAAACCGCAATTCAGTAGAATTTCAAATTTTAATAAAATAATCGCGATTGTGGTTATTTCCGGAAAGGACTGCCGGAGTGGTGCTGTTGTGCCGTTTTCCTTCAGTTATGCCATGGAATAGATAAATAAAATACATGGAATTAGTCAAATCAATTAATTAAAAAATCATAACCTCCAGTTACGTAATTTTTTAATCACTCAAATTAGTCATATTGTGGGTATTTTATTGTGAGTTGGTAACATTGATTTTGTCGCTTAGGTCATTTTTAATTTCTAGAATTTAGTCTATGGCAGCTGATACGTAAAATTCGGTAAAATACTTGTCATTGGCGAAATGCATAATAATGCGAAGCCATATTTTCAACAAAAGAAAGACATTGAAAGTTGATCGAATTGACAGTTTATATGCAATTTAACTGAGATGATATCGAATTTTTAAAAGTGCAGAATGCCATATTTTTAATTAATTCAAAATGTAATCTCAGTTCGGTTAAAATTCATTCGCAGTGTCAGTTAAAATAGCAGAATTGGCCCTCAGGTCATGTTCTACATCTGTGCCAAATTTCATCTAAAACCGTTAAGCCGTTAAGGCGTAATTGACTTACAAACATACAAATTCACAAACTCACAAATATCCAAACTTTCACATTTATAATAGTAATTAGAAGTAGGATAGTAGGATTGCATTAATGTTGCTAAAAGCATAAAATACGTTGGAAAACCTTATCAACAATTACGATATTTAAGTAAGTAGTTTTTTTTATTATAAGGTTACATTGCCGAAATAGCTCATTGTAAAATGTATCATAATCCCAAATGGCGGCCAATGTTGTCATTTGACTGCGCTATATGTTAAAATATAATCTGTCCAATAAAGTACATTGTACAAAAGGGTACGTGCCGTCTGTGAAATTAAAAGGGATTTCAGGTAAATTAAAGGTGTTGACGTTCAAAATTATGTAGAACGTTATTGAGCAAAGCCTCCCTTCCATAATAATATGAAATTTAATATCTCGTTCAAAGTTAAACCACATGTTATAGAAGCGTTCTTCCAACGCTGGAACTTTCACGCCTACTCTTCACGCGTACTTGCGGAAGAAATGTGTAAAGATTTTTCAGAACTTGAAGAGCGAATTGGTTTTGATGGATTTTACCTAAAATTGTAAAGGCAACAAGTATTTACATACATACGCACTCACGCCTGTAATCCTCGAAGGGGTAGGCAGAGGTGTAACAAGTACACCCACTTTTCGCCGAGCGTATATCTGTGATGATGTGATAGGGGGCGAGCCTATCGCCATACCGGGAACACAACAAGTATTTATTTGTTTAAAATCCTACTTCCTACTAAAGTATAAATAATTTTTAATGTTTGTGAGTTTATGAAAGTGTTTGGATGTATAAATAAATAAATACACCTAATAATCACACACAAATTCCTGATCCCCCACTAGGTTAACCTGTATTGAAAATAAATAACATACGCACTGACGCCTGTATCCTAGTGGCATTTCGGTCACTTGCGTCCCAGGGTCATACGCATTTCGACTTTGACCTTTTTTTATTATTCGTGAACTAATACATACGCACTCACGCCTGTAATCCCCGAAGGGGTAGGCAGAGGTGTCACCAGTACACCCACATTTCGCCGAGCGTATCTCCGTCCCATGATGTGATAGAGGGTGAGCCTATCGCTATACTGGGCACAAATTCCAGACTCCGGGATGATACTGAGCATTTCGTAATAGAAAAAACCCAATACCGCTTTACCCGACCCGGGGATCGAACCCGAGGCCTCAGCATAGTAACGCGTACGCATTACAACTGCGCCACCGAGGCAGTGAAAATAAATAAATAAATTATAAATTCATTATTATTAATATTCTACCAGGTCAATGATCTGCATTCACACCAATTAGGAGAAAAGGAAATAAATCTATATTAAGAATACCCGCCTTAATAATACCATGCCGTACCAACAAGTAATCAAAATACACAATATTACTTGTACTCACAAATAACAAAAGAAATATATGGATTTGGTAAAGATTTGCTCCCTTAACAACAGGATATTACCGAAAATTGTAATATAAAATCGCGCCGACTTTTCATAACCTTTGGAGCGTAAATAATTTTCCGAGATGAATTCTCAAGATCCCTATACTAAAAATATAACAGCTCTCTGCCGAAGATCTTCTGGAGATCGGTCAAAAACTTGAAGATAATCAAATTAATCTGATGAATATTATTATGGAAAAAGTTTCACATCAAAAATGGAGAGATTTTTAAAATGAATGTATTTTATTTATGGAAGTAGCATCGAATACAGTATTTTATTCAATGCATACGTGGTACAGAAACGTGTGTCCAAATTTAAGCAACGTCTACTGAACGATACAAGTATTTCACACCCCGTAATATCACATCGAATTGCATTTATTTGTTAATCGGTGGTTAAATCTTATACGAAAATTGTAAAAAAAAAAATGGCTCAATAGATTTTCTTCAATCATTGATAGCCTTCATGGCGCAGTGGGCTAGTAGCCGTAGTAGCCGACTGTGAAACGTGAGGCCGCGATCCCCGCACCGAGATAAATATTCTTCTGATCCACAAATGTTTGTATCGGGTCTGGGTGTTGTGAGACCGAAAGTCTCTCATAGTTCTGCTACCCACGAAACAAGATAATCGTATCCTACTGTGAGGTCAGTTCTAGGTGTGTAACTGTTGGGTGTTAATTTATATTGATTTCTATGGCATAATTAAAACATTTTTTTTTTTATTAAATGAGTCACATGTCGATATGCGACTTACAACTTTGAACAACACTAAATAATAAACAGCTGAGCTTTTGTGTCCTCGGTGAACCTCGGTGGTGCAGTTGTAATAAGTACGCGTTACGACTACTGTGCAGAGGTCTCGGGTTCGATCCCCGGGTCGGGTAAAAGTGATATTGGGTTTTTCTATCACGAAATGCTTTGTATCAGTCCGGGTCTGGAATTGAGACCAGCATGGCGATAGGCTCGCTCCTCTCACATCGTGGGACGGAAATAAGCTCGGCGAAATTTGGGTATACTAGTTACAACCTAGAGGTGTACCTCTGCATACCCTTTCGGGGATTACAAGATTGCGTATGTATATGTATGTATGTATAAAGACCATAGTGACTAGTCCTTAGTGAGGTATGCAAAGGTTCAACAAGTGCACTCACTGTTCATTTCCGGCCTATGATTTGATGGCGAGTTCATTCCTGAATCGGACGTTAATTCCAAATCCGGGCAACTTTGTATAATTTTTCGGATTTCGAAAAATTGCATTGTCCAATATGAAATTTGAACCTAGGATCTAACCATTTTTTTATTTAAGCTCAAGTACTCTGCCACTATAGTTCACTAGACCAATGAGGCGCCATCGACAAATTCGAAGTTCTGATTGGTGTTGCTTCTGTTTATGGACAAGCGCGGCGTGACGCTTCTCATCAAAAAAATAATAATTAAAAAAACGACATAGCAACCTGTAAAAATGGCTTATCTTAAATTAATTACATTCCTAAAACATTATTAAAAATAACAACCTCGTTAGGAATTAAGGTAAATAAAGTTATAAAAATAACAAAACTAGAGTTCAGGAGGCCAATTCTCGTAATTTAATATGTTCAAAATATAATTCCGATCTAGTCTAAGCGTCAAGAACGTTGCAAATAGCATTTTCTTAAACCAATAATCAACGTTAAATGTGAACATAGATCGTAATGAGATTGAATGTAGAGTAAAAGTTGACTGAAGCCAAAGCGGTATAATGCTACTGCTAATACTAGGTGCATTTGTCGTTGATTATTATTGGTTTAAGAGAATGCCATTTGCAACTTTCTTGACGCTGAGACTAGATCGGAATGATATTTTGAACATTTAAAATTACGAGAATTGGCCTCCAGACATTTCAAACGATACACGAAGGGCCGAATTCCACGATAAAACTCAAGTTTAACTGGGACATACCTACAGGACCTACTGTTCCACTTCTCTAATCGCGTGTAACTTGGTAGATATGCAATTTTTAGTATCAAAACATGACGTCATAAACTTTAGTGTAACAATTGTTGGAATTTTTTACGTGACACGCTCATAGTAATTGAACTGGAATGTATTATTTTTAATGAACGTTTAATATTGGGCATTAACTAACCGCATTTGTTAGTATTGTTGGGCGCATGCTGTTTTGTTTATTAATAACTTGCTAAAAAGCGTGGCTATTATCAATGAATTCAATATATATACTACTAGACCGGCTGTGCAGTACATAGAAATTGCGTCATTAAGTTATGGTCAATTGACCGTAACTCAATATTAACATATCGCTTACTCTTAATTAGAAGCCCTCTCCCGCTCCCTGTCTGTTAGCTGTCAAACTCCCGCGTTATGTGACGCAATTTTACTTCTAAAGAGCCCGTTTAGTAGATACATGGATGTCTTTGGTTATTAAGTATATGTTTCTAATATAAATATCGCCTCATTGGTATAGTAGCAACGTATTTAGGTTGAAAACCCGTGAGGCGCTGGATACAAATCCCAGGTTGTATGCACAATTAGTGTTTAAGATTTCGATGCAAAAACATCACATATGAATTGTCCACGATTGGAATTTGCACCCTATGGTTATAGACTCGCCTTATAACTTATACCGTCATGGATCGGTAATAGCTTGCCAAACCGGGAGTATACCTACTAATTGCACCTCTGCTTACCCCTTGGGGGATACAGGCATATCCAAGTATATAGGCAATACCTATATACTTGGAAAGTCGAATTAAATACATAACACTATAGAAATGGTTTTAGTAGTTTTAAAACTCGTGCCGTTTCGGTAAATGCAGTGGTCCATACCGACTCAAAATATTTAATAATTAATAATGGACGTTTCCATATTACAAATACTGTTAAATAATGTAAAATAAAAAGACAACAAATAAACAATTTAGTGTAATTGCCTAGTGTATTTGACGATGCTATGTATGTTATGTATACATTAGTTGATATGATTTTTATACATAAGTTTCTTTATTTTGTACTGACTTGTCATAAGCGCTATTTTAATTGCCTACATGATTAATAAAACTATTTCATTTCATTTCATTAGTGGAAATGGAATACCTACCTAATCTTATTATAACCTTACATTCATTGAAAGCTATTCAAATGGCTAAGGATGAAAGCAAAAAGCAACAAAGTGATCACATCTTTTCTAGGAACTGTAAACGAGAGCAAGACATACTAAATATAATTACTAAACAGAATATTTAATATCAAGTTCTTAGAGATATCAATCAATTTCTACACCTTAAGATTGCTATAGAAATTGTACATAATATTTTAAATAAAACAAAGATTTGAGGTAGACATAATTAAGTAGCTTATCTGTTATTTTATATCCGTAATCAACAAGCCTTAATAATTTTCATCATATTAGTATTATGATATGAAACGCGAGAGAATGTTAGGACAAATTACGAATGTAAAAAAAACTCAACTTGATGAGTTTTTTAGTTGTATGACCACGCATAAGTCCGCCAAATGTGTATAGATTTTTATGATTATATTTACACTCGAAAGAGTATACAAAGTTGGTGCCATTTTACCCACAATTCGCTGAGACGCATATGTCCGTCCATTATGTTATAGGGGGCAAGACCATCACCATACAGGGCACAGTTCCTGATTCCGGGCTGATACTAAGCTTTTCGTGATAGAAAAACCCAATATACCTTACGCATTCCAGCTGCGTCATCGAAGCATCCTTGCACGTTTTTCTATATGTTATTAAACATCGTGTGTCAAGTTTTTAAAGGATAACAATACACTCGTTTATTCTATTTAAAACAAACATTTCCTTAGATTTATGATTCGGCCACATCATAGTAACGACATTAATAATTTCATGTTACAAGAAATGTTACTGTCATAAAATAAACCTAGTGAGCGTTATGTACCAGAAATATCACAATTTTAATAGCAGTCATAAAACGAATGATTTATAAGCTATCATATTCAATTTCAGAGTTTTGTGGGATGGTATGGCTGTGCCGCATATTATGTTTCTAGACTAAACAATAATGCTAGATTTATATATTACTACATTACTAAGCGGTGCCTAGTAAGACTGCCTCGGCATTTGTAATGCGTACGCGTTACGACCGAGGCTGACGCTGAGGTCTCAGGTTCGATCCACGTGTCGGGTAAAAGTGATATTGGATTTTTCTGTTACGAAATGCTCAGTATCAGCCCGGAGTCTGGAATTTGTGCCCGGTATGGCGATAGGCTCGCCCCCTATGGAACTGATATCCTCAAGGGACTGATATGCTCGGCGAAAAGTGGGTGTACTGGTTACACCACTGCCTACCCCTTCGGGGATTTCAGGCGTGAGTACATAGGTATATGTATATATTACTAAGCGGCACTTTTACGCCTATTTTGAGGTACGCAACGAAGACCGCGAGTCAAGCGATAGCGACACGTCCGCTTTGTTCAAAATCCTAAAGACAGGTCGCGTGTCGCCCTCTTCTGTCTTGGTCGCATACCTTAAATCAGGACTTGATAGATAGGTATATTATTCAGTCCTCCTTTTTGACATAGCTTGGATCATTTCTGTGTGCTTCGTAAATATTTGTTTTGGGTGTTTAGTCTAAAAATATCTCGTAGTTTCTGGTACCTACGACACAAGACTCGCATCTTGGTGTGGGGTCAAGATTACGTGTGCAACTGTTAGGTAAATAAACATATTGAGAATAGGATAGAAAAGGCTTTGTTTTTGGATAGAATAGATAAATAAAACTTATAAATAAGACAGTTAAAATGATTGATCAAATAAAGTAAATATTTACTTTCATATAATAAAATTCGATAACAAATACTGCATATTCCAGCTACGAATACCTATCGTACCGTATGTGATATCGACATAAAGCGGTCTCGGTAATATAATCTGGAACACTCTAATATTTATTTAAGGATTGGCATTTTTGTTCAATCTGCATAAGGAGACTCGTTTAAGAAAATAAAGCTAAGACGAAGAGACAAGGTGGTAGGTCCCTCGTATGCGAGAGGCCGGTTGGGTTGGTACCACCGGTTTGTCTATTTCTGCCGCCAAGCAACAGTGTGTAAGCACTGTTGTGTTCCGGTGTGAAGGACATTGAAGCCAGTGTACTTACTTACAGTGTAATTACTGGGTATTATGAGACTTAACACCTTACGTCTCGGGGCGACGAGCGCAGTCCAGTGTCATGCAGTGCTTTGTTATTTAAAGTTCTGTGTGGCGATGCTTCTGTTTATGAGCAGACGTGGCGCTTACCATCAGGCGAGCGACCTGCTCGTCTCATCATTCAAGCTAATAAAAAAAGACAAAAAGAAATTGACACCTAAGCTAAATAAATATTCTGATTGCAATATTGTATGCATAACCGTGATCTTTAAATCATCAAATATTAGTTTATAATTATTGAAAATAAAGCAATTAGGTTCAGGAGAGGCCATGTTATTTTTTGTGAAAATACATATCTTGAAATATCGAACTTAGACGTGGGTTTTTTCCAATGACAATAATATCCTTTATGAAATCGATATTCAGTAAAAGCATACTTATCCCATATTAGGTACTAAACTCAAAAACACCAAAATGTGCCAGAAACGTGTGGGGCGACCGTTTATGTAAAATCATGGTAAATTCAATGGATGCGGGCGATCATTAGCCGTTTCGTATTTTTTTCTGAGAGGTCACATTTAGTAATACATACCTTTGTTTAACTAGTCAGTCACAACTAGTCTCATCTCATTGTGTATTTTGTCTCATTCCCATTTCGTCAGACACATACGAAGCACAAATAATAATAGGTATGAAAATTTCTCGATCTATGATTTCGTGCTTTTGTGATAATGTATCAGAATAACACATTAATAAATATCTATCAGTGATCTCCAACGCCCATGTACGCCTACAATACCAAAAGAATTATGGGTGCGTTGCCGACCTTAAAGTAAAGAGATAAGATTGGGTATGGGAGGGGGATTTGGGCCTTCGGATATCTCACACACCGTACGAAACGCAGCAGCAAGCTGCTACTTTACGCCGGTTTTCTGTGAGACAGTGGTAACGACCCGGACGAGCCGGCTCATTCATGCTGTAGACAAAAGTGTCCACAGCGTGGCTCTACCACATACAAAATACCGTCAAATGAGCATGAATTATCATTTCTTTAAAGTAGAGCTACGCTGTAGACAGTTTTGTCTACAGTATGAATGGCTCGATTGGGTTGTGACCATTGTATCACAGTTTCCTACGGTGAGTGATATATCCGAAGTCCTAATTCCCCACCTCCTTCCCGATCCCTTAATTATTCCTTTGCTTTATGGTTTGCAACGCATCCATAACTCAGGTATTGTGGATATTCATGGGTGGTGGAACTCACTTACCATCAGTTGACCCACATGCTCTTTCTCCGGCCTCTGCTATAATTTTTATAAGCAAATAAGCCTAGAAAACCGCACATCAGAATTTTAAAACTCAAATAGCAAATGTGGAAACCAAATTTTCATAATATCATACAAGATAACCGAAGCAATATTTTTAGCTTCCCCGCTTCGCTTTAGCTTGGTGCACGGTAGTGTGTTTTCTCAGTACACCTATTACCTTCCTGGCTCGAAGGCTATTTGCCTCAAAGCTGGCTAAATCGTTTATTCGTCTACTGCCTAAGGAGTTACGTGACTAAAAATTTTTAAGGGACATTGAATTCTATCCGACTACATGTGATGAATATTTAAAGTAGATAGGTCGGGAACCTATGAATATAGAGTACAGTAACAAGGTTATGCGAATTAGGGCTACGTTTATTGGATTTTGAAGGTCTATTTTTATGGTGGGTAGGCGAGTGACTTCCTAACCTGATAACAAAGTTTTATCGATCTAGTTTTATCAAGCACTAGCTGTTGGTAAGTCCCTCGTATGTGAGAGGCAGTCTGTGTTGGTACCACTGCTTTGTCTGCTTCTGTCATCAAGCAGCAGTGGTTAAGCACTACTGTGTTTCGGTTTGAAAGACATTGCAGCCAGTGAAATTACTTGGCATTATAAATAAATAAATACAGCTAAAATTCACACACATAGTCCTGACCCCACACTAGGTAAACTTGTATCGTGGGTATCAGGAAATACGATGGAGTTGCGGTCCCACAACACCCAAACCCGACACAAATGTTTGTGAATCAAACAAAAATTTGTCTAGGTGCGGGAATCGAACCCACGGCCTCACGCTTCGCAACCGGCTACTCCCCCACTGCTCCACGAAGGCTGTCAGAATTATGAGACTTAACATCTTATGTCTCGGGATGACGAGTGTAGTCCGTACAGTACTTCGTAATTAAAAGTACTGTGTGGTTAATGCTTCTGTTTATGGTCAGGACCTGCTCGTTTCGTCATTCATTATAATTTTAAAAAACTAGAAATTAAACTACAATAACACCAGTAAGGAGATAGATATTAATCATTAAAGCCCAAAGCCCCCTCCCCTTCCCAATCCCTTTATTATCCTTTTCCTTTAAGATCGGCAACGCACCCATGATACTTCAGTGGGCGTACACGGGCGGTGGAGATCACTTTCCAACAGGTAACCCCATTGCTCGTTTGTCGGCCTAAGCTATAAAAAGAACTTAGATATAATGAGGGATTCAAATTCGGAATCCCCTAAAGAAATAAATCCCCTTGAATACTATTTGCATATAAGTTTGTTCCTTAGACTTCGTATGTGATATACATATTATATTAAAGGAGCAGATAATAATAACACGCATCTTCAGGAAAAAATATGTTTAGCTTATTCTATAAAACATAACATAAACTTACACATGTATGCCTAAAGGTAGACAGAGGTGCTGCACACACGCTGTTCGCTGAGTTTATTTTTATAATTTTATAAAGGAAGAGCCTATCGCCATATTGGGCACAAATTGCAATTCCAAGTAATCCACCAAACATTTTAATGTATAACTACTAGACGGGCTGTTTAGAAGTAAAATTACGTCACATAACGCGGGAGTTTGACAGCTCATAGGCAGGGAGCGTGATAGGGGTTCTAGTTGAGAGTAAGCGAGATGGTAATATTGAGTTACGGTCAATTGACCGTAACTTAGTGGTACAATTTTTAGGTACCGTGCAGCTTATCTAGTAGTATAAATAAAGTCTTTGAAATCCACGTATGATTTTTCGAAGACAAATTGTGATTGCCCGACCTGGAATTTGAATTCAGGCGCTCACGGTTTCTCAGCCTAAGTACGCTGCCACTACACCAATGAGGCTTAGTCTAATTATATATAATTTCAAAATAGCTCACGTGCTTTGTTCTAGTTTACCGTTTATTTTCCGTTGCTCCAATGGACTAGGAAATTGATTGTAAATACCTTCAGAACGTAGCGGGTAGTTATGTAAAATTGCTTACATAGGGTTAGAGTATAATAAACTAACACGCTTCTTTCGTTTTATGCGCTATCTATTACGTAGTCTTGTTTCTTATCGTTTAAAATTTCCTTTTGTATAGTTTTCACTGCTAGGCGTGGGCCCTAAGTATAATGACATTAGTTAATCCATTCATCCACTACATTTGTCTAACACTGGTTGGCAATCTTCACATATTTACTATGTTTTTTATAAGAGCTCCCAGTTCTTTCAGTGCATTCTTTCACGTGACGTTTGATTCCACAAGCAAAAAATAAAAAAATAGGATAGGAATCTTTCTGCCCATTAAACAAATTAAGGCCCTCAATATAAACTTCGTTAACAATCATCCATCATTGGTTTTCACTTAAATTAAGATAATTATTTTTCAACACCCTTAGTATAATGTACATTGGTTAATCCCAAATACTTAATCATAAACATAAAGGCCTATGTCCAGCAGTGGACGAATTCAGGTTGATGATGATGATGATGATACATATTAATCGTTTTTTGAGAGAGAATGACACGTTAATTTCATTGTTCTAGATATAATTCTAGAGATGACTATAGAATGACATTTCAATAGTGGAAATGTTATTAGAATTGTTTGTTTTATTTTAATAAAGATTAACTGGAAAATACGAATCAAAATTATTAAATAAATAAATACACCTAAACATTACACAACCCACACAACCAACCCACACTAGGTTAACTTGTATCATGGGTATCAGGAACTAAGAAGGACTTATGATCTCACACCCGTAGCAAAAACACATATTTGCGGATCACTCAAACATTTGTCTTGGTGCGGGTTCGAACCTGCATTCTCACGTTACACAGCCGGCTTCTCGCTCGCTGCGCTACGTATGCTGGAGACGATAGATTTAATTTTCCATTGCAATTTCGTCGCTTTTATTTCATAACATATTAAAATGATAACAATTTTACAGTTCGCAGAAACGACCCACGCAATAACATTCACAGTTAGTTATTAACTCTAATAAAATTAAGTTCCCGCTAACAAACTCAGAGTTTTCATTGAAAATATTTGAATTCTGTAACTTCTAATATTTGAAGCAATATTAATTCTGTAAGCTTACTTATTGTTATGTAAAACCGTGAGCTTCGTAGTAATCATTTCATATTTACAAGCATCAGAATTGAGTATAAAGAGGTATTAATTTTAGTATTATTAAACGTTATGTAAATAATCTTAATTTTATTACAATGGTTATTGTCTCTGAAGTTAATTGTCATGGTCTTATTTATTTACGCTTATTGACAGCATTTTAACAATCATTTGTTTTGTCTCTGTCATTCTTAAATTATACGACTTGTAGTCATTTTTTGAATTATGCGACCGAGGCAGTCGATAACGCTAAGTTCGCTTTGTATGAAATTGTATGGAAACGGTTGCGGTACCTCAAAATGCTACATAATAGGGTTGTATCCTATGTTGAATTTTATACATTATTTTATATGCAACAAAACATAACCCTAAACGCGACGATCGGAAGTCTATCTTAAAGTATTTGCTTTGTCATATGTTATCAAACATACATCATCGTACTGTAGTCCAACATCAATAAGACAAAAGAAATAGTCTTATTGTAATTACAGTCAATTCTAAAGATCTCAGCCAACCAGTCTGTCAACCAGTCAGCATTCATGTTCATTGTTTTGCACAATAGCTGAGCTGGGTAATGTCTAACTGTGCAGGCGGAAGGAAATCTCCGTGCAGTGGACAGCAAAGGATCCGGTGTCGGTCCGAATCGCTACCTGTTAGTAACTGGTCTAAAAACAGACTTGATTGTTCTAATACAGAACGTTGTTTTAAGTAATTTATTTGATAGGATTATACATTTAATTATACACAACGCACTTCGGTTTATAAGTACTAGCGGTCCCGTATGTAAATTCGACCTCTATAATCATATTATACTTTTTGTTGTATAACGTCAGCTGCGAGATTTGACATTCAGACATTGACAGTATAAACGTAAACAATTAATGTTTAATTTTATTTTGGTGTAGTATTGTTGTAAATGTATAATTACACACATACGCACTTACGCTTATAATCCCCGAAGGGATAGGCAGAGGTGTGGCTCCAATGTCCTTCAAACCGGAACACAACAGCTTATACACTGCTGTTTAGGCAGAAATAGACAAAGCAGTGGTCCCTACTCAGACGGCCTCTCACCACCTACCTAGGTGGTAGGTGGTAATTAAAGAGTGTGGAAATAATAGAATTATAAAATAGCTAAATTACACTTAAAGTTAATTGACATCTCTGAGTGCCGTAGAAATGGTTAAACATGTTTCTCTAGTTACAATCGTTGAGGAAGATGCTTAACCCAAATTGCCGTTTTATGTACAATGTAATTTGGAATTTTACAAAGTGTCCACATTATATTTCATAGCTATGGTCTAAATTGTCCTCAGTAATGCACATTTATTTACTGAAATAAGATAAAGTACGGAAAAATTAAAATGCATAAAAAATCTTGGTGCTTCTTCTTACACCAGTGAGAATTGCCAAAGCACCGGTAGATTCTAAATTTGACGTATAAAAGTGTCCTTGGCGGCCTAATTACTGAATAAAGGATTCGATTAGATAAATGGGTCACCAAAATGTTAGGCCCAAAGCCAACCTCACCTGCACGTGATACACTCTGCTGATTAACGGACGAAGCAATAGCAAAATTTGGTTCCCGTTGCGGATCGTGGGGATCAGACGGCAGGTCGCTCCACATAATAAATCCATGATCATATTATGATAGAAGAAGGAGGACCTTGGCATTAAGCCAGGATAACACCAGGCAGAAAAATATATTAAAATAAGATACACCTTTGGCTAAAAACTATGTTGCATTCACGAGTTTGAAATACTAATGTTTATATAAAACAACGTTGTAAATAATAAAGCAGCACGTAAAATCGATATTGCTGTATTGTTTATTTCATATCGTAACAATAAAAGCGACGTAAACAATTTGTTTATTGACAACATTTTAGCCCTTTCAATAGCCCGTTATAATCCAATTCGCGTGGGCTTGCAAGCGCGCTGGCCACATCTATTTATCAACATAGTATATTTGCGTTCAGTGTAGCAACATTTAAGCGTATATACAGTATGTAACAAAAACCCTGTTGGCCCTTTCTAGGTCGTGAAGATAGACATATAAACAGCTTAATAAAAATAGTAAATAAAAAAAAATAAACAAGCGAGATATTAACATTTCACAGGTAGCTTAGAAAAATGAACATAATTATTAAAAAAATGTTATTTTCATCTGAAAACTGATGAACAGCTGACCGATGTTACGTATTGACGAAACCAGGTGCACACGCGACGCGGCGTGTTTGATGCACGTAGGCCCCGCAACTTGCTATCTCGCTCTGGATCCGAGACATTGCTCTTGCAGAGGTAATCAATCGAAATACGGTTTACTAACAATATAATAATTAAAGTAAAAAAAAATATGATTATTTTTATAGTCTTATTTTAGTATGCGAATTATTTCATTACATTTCAATATAGATTCTGATATCGCGGTTAAAACGCCCAACAGGATTTTTGTTACATATTTTAATTATCTGAGATATTATTATATTCAACAAATAAACCTGAATCCAATACTTAGTACGTAATATCGATGGATGTGGATCAGAAATATCCTTGAAAGATTATTTGGAAAAATTGAATAAAAAGTAAGCAATAATTGAAAAATGTATATATGAAGTATAAAGTGGTAACAGAATAGAATTTATACTTAATATAAAAGTTCAGGTCTGTATCTCCGAAGGGGTTAGACCGTGATGCAACTCACTACTGCAGCACCCAAAGTTTACTAAGTTTCAGTTCCATGATGTGATAGGGGGCGAGTCTATCGCCATACTAGGCAGACTTTCCAATCCCAGAATTTATACTTCAGATAAGTATATCTAAAAACGAGATAAGGCACGCCTTTAAGGCAGACTTTCGATGGTCCCGTCACCCGTCACATTTGTACGCACTATGTAAATCTATGGGAGTCGCGGTAGTGGGATTCAACGGTAGCATATAACGCAGGGCATCACTATGGCACACGGCAGTTGTGAGTGGTAAAACCACGCTGTAGACACTTTTGTCTATAGCATGAATGGGCCGGCTCGTCCGGGTCGTTACTACTATCTCTACAGCAGAGTTTCTGTCTGTCTGTCTCTCTATATCAGTATTTAATAGTCTTTACTGGAACGACGCGACAGTACTTAAAGGATAAAAATATATTCAAAGCCGAGTTGCACTACTGCCTGTTCTATTGCACTCGCCATCCTTTCTCCATTTACACACATCGGTCGGTCGAACCAACTATTTGATTTGATTTCAACGTTTAGAACTATGCCGTGAAAAAGGTTTTAGAATAGTTTCGATCGAGTTACGTATGTAAAATGCTGTAAAACTGCAGTTCTTTCAGCACTCTATTGGTATAACAAGGTTGTATCATACATACATATTAAATATGGACTCACGCCTGTAATCCCCGAAGGGGTAAGCAGAGGTGTAACCAGTACCATATTTCGCCAAGTTTATTTCACTATATTATAGAAAAACCCAATATTCCTTTTACCAAATCTGGGGACCGGGTTTACGAAATGCTCAGTATCAGCCCGGAGTCTGGAATTGTGCCCGGTATGATGATAGGCACGCCCCTATCACATCATGGCACGGAGATAGCCTCAGCGAAATGTGGGTGTTACATCTCAGACTACCCCTTCGGGGATTAGAGGCGTGAGTGCATATTCATTAATAGGACATCATCGATTATATTGCAAGTCTCACAAATAGTTGAATTTATTTTCCCCATGCGATATTTCTGGTTGGATAGTGCCGAGAACGTAAACTAAGGTAGGTGATACGTGGGTACGTCAATGAGTTTAATCAAAAGTTGTTCAGTAGAATATAATATAGCGCTTGATTCAACAGCCACCATACAAAAACATGACAGCCTCCGTGGCGCAGTGGGCGAGTAGCCGGCTGCGAAGCGAGAGGGCGTGGGGGTCGATTCCCGCACCGACACAAATATTTGTGTGATCCACAAAAAAATTGTTTCGGGTCCGGGTGTTGTGGGACCGCAAGTCCCTCGTAGTTCCTGATACCCACGATACTATCTAGTTTGGGGTCGGGACTATGAGTGTGACTTTTGGAAGTATTTAATACAATAGTCATATTTTACACAGGTAAAATCTACTTAAAATCAAGCACCAAGATACCATCCCAAGCATCCCAGTTATTACATGAACGTTTACAATAATAATTACACGGAAGCTTATAATCTGACGTGACGAGAAATTCCTAACGTGCCTTCATACTCAGTGAAGTGATATACAATCGGTATGCCTTTGATGCGGAGGGGCCGATGGTTTCATTCACAAGTGCTTCAGAATTGAGAATTTCATACAGTCCAAAGTCTGGTGTTGATATCGTGGAAAACTTAATTAGGGTTTTTTATAGCTTAAGCTAGCAAACGAGTAAGGGTCACCTGATGGTAAGTGATCTTCATCGCCCATATAAGCCAATAATACCAGAAGAATCATGGGCGTGTTGCCGATCTTAAAGAAAAAGGAAATAAAGGGATTGGGAAGGGGACCCCTCCCCTTCCCAATTTGGGCCTCCGGATATCTCACTCACTATAAAAAAAGGGGGAGTATTTGGGCCTCCGGATATCTCACTCACCGTACGAAACGCAGCAGCAAGTGACTTTGCGCCGGTTTTCTGTGAAACAGTGGTAACGACCCGGTCGAGCCGTCCAATTCATGCTGTAGACTAAATAGCGTGGCTCTGCCACTAAAATAAGATTGAAAGTTAACGTGTAATCTCTGATAAGGAGTTACACTTTATCTTTGATACACTTTTATTATTAGACTTGGTCATGGTCTCGTGGCAATCTTCTTAGGCTTAGAAATCATGAGGGTTCCGGGCTCAAATCATAATTTGTGTTTAAGTATTCGAATCGAAAAATCACACACAAGGTGCCCGGAAATAAAATTCGTGCTAGATATGGCGATAAACTTATTCTATATTGTGATCATGGGACGGACATAAGCTCGACGAATTCTGGGTGCAGCACCAGTTGTATCTCTACCTACCTCTTCGAGGATAAAAGCGTGAGCAAGTAAGTGAAAAACTTAAAAACCGACATAAAAAACACTGAAAAGTGAAAAGTAATGATTTCTATTATCATTCAGGTATCTTTGGATTCGGTGCCTGTGACGCTGTCGGTCTAATGAAATTGGCAGATATAATTGCAATTGGTAGTTATGGCATGTATAATGTATATTCTATTACAATGATAATTGCGATGAGTGTTATCCGTTGAGGAGTTTCATTTTTTGACACCGTACTCCGTCATCAGATCTTAACCAAATGTTTATGGTACTACATCGCAGCTAAACCTTATCCAATGAAATGTCTTTCAACAAAATCGGTCTACAATTGGCCGAGAAATCGATTTACATACATAAATAAGCAAAAAAACTCTGACTTCAGAACCTCTTCCTTTTTTGAAGTCATTTAAAATAGGGAACAGTTGGGAAAATAAATTTTGTACTGCTAGTGCTGAATAAAGTACCTATAAGCCCACTACATTAAAGTAATTTCATAATTATATAACGTAAAATGGGCGCGGTAACAATTAATTCCATACATTACGGCCAGTGCTTTGTACCGTGTAACAGACAACATTTCATTTACACTAGAATGATGTAAACCGCAAAGTGACACACTCATTTCAATTGCAATTCAGCCGCTGCAAATCAGCTATTAAACTACCGCCAAATGGAACACACCTTTACTGCTGTATATTGTTGAATTATTTACCGTTTGTTGAAATTTGCTCATTCGTTTCGGGCTGTATTACTGACAGTTGCTATTCCGGTGTGAAAATGTATACGCCCATAAATATATCGTTTTTTAATAGCTTTTTATTAGCTTCATACGTATGTTAGTATGTATGTTTGTATGTAACGGAATCTTTGAACATGATTTTGACCCCCTTAAAAACGTCGGATTAACTCGAAATTTGGCATACTTCTTAAGGACCGATGACAATTCAATATTTTAAACAGTTTGAAATAAAAAATACGCTTTTATAGAAAATTTAACTAATAAATGAAAAATAAATAATAGTTAAAAATAACTAAAAAAATACGCTTTTATAGAAAATCCAACTAAAAAATAGAAAATAAATTTTAATAAATTTGAATTAAAAATAGTGTAAGATTTTTTTTTTATTGTAACAAAAGCGTGGGGTGCATGGTATCAATAGTTATAAATATTTTATGAACAGATATGAGTAGAAGGGTTATTTTGATAATATCCTGAAAAGCACCCCACGCTTTTTTACAATAAAATCATTTTTCTTACACTATTTTTAATTCAAACTTATTAAAATTTATTTTCTATTTTTTAGTTGGATTTTCTATAAAAGCGTATTTTTTTAGTTATTTTAAACTATTATTTATTTATAGTATAGGCTGGTAAACGAGTAAGTGAGTAAGTGATGTTCTGTAATGGCCGTTCCCTTTATTCTGTCTATCGATAGTGTATAAACAGATTTTCCATACAAAATGTGTCAAAACTTTACTGCCAGTAAGCACATTTGTCGGCAGACGGAATATTGGGAACGGCCATTAGAAATTGGACTACCCCAGTCGAGCTGAAATATACACTTAATAACTCATACGCACTCACGCCTGCAATCCCCGAAGTGGTAGGCAGAGGTGTAACCAGTACACCCACATTTCGCCGAGCGTATCTCCGTCCCACGATGTGACAGAGGGCAAGCCTATCGCCATACCGGGCACAAATTCCAGACTCCGGGTTGATACTGAGCATTTTGTAATAGAAAAACCCAATATCACTTTACCCGACCCGGGGATCGAACCCGAGACCTCAGCGTTAGCCTCAGTCGTAACGCGTACGCATTACAACTGCGCCACCGAGGCAGTCAAACTTAATAACCAATAAATAATATATTGTTGCTTGTTCCATATCAATTCAGCACAGGCAATGGCTTTGAACCTGATTAATAGAAATGAGAATTTACAACCCGAGTAACTCCCATGGGGTTTTATTCGATTTCGACACAAGTACCGTTCCTCTGAGCCGAATATCTTATGTAGGAGATGTATGTGGTGTTATTCAATCTCATTACTTCTCGATTAAGGACATAAATGTTTACTTCTTAAGTGATTAAGAACCAATTAACAAAGCGATTTTTTCGATATAATGAGATTTTTTACGATTATTCACACTTCTTTAGCTTTTCTGGTAATATAATAGCTAAACTTTGGTCTCTAGTATGCAAGAGGTGATTTGGATAGGTACCATCCTGTTTTGTAGTTTTAGCAGTGTGTTAGGAAACCACATACTAAGGAAATTGATGACACATATCAACAATACCTGCAAGGGCTTCGCAACAGACACCTGGACATATCTGATATCACAAGTGTTAAGGGAACAAGGCCACCATGGGAGCTATCGATTCGTCATCGACCAGTGCTTAGCTGATTTGTTAAAACTAAATTCACTCTTGTTTCTCACATCGAACAATTGTCACTCCTTTAAATTTAAGTAATATTGTAAAAAGTTAAATAAATAATTTATGACTGCCTTGGTGGCGCAGTTGTAATGCGTATGCGTTACGACTGAGGCTGACGCTGAGGGCTCGGGTTCAATCCCCGGGTCGGGTAGTGGTATTGGGTTTTTCTATTACGAAATCCTCAGTAACAGCCCGGAGTCTGGAATTGTGCCCGATATGGCGATAGGCTCGCCCCCTATTACATCATGGGACGGAGATACGCTCGGCGAAATGTGGGTGTACTGGTTACACCTCTACCTACCCCTTCGGGGATTATAAGCGTGAGTGCGTATGTATGTATATGTTTTTAGGAACATAAATAATATTTAGGTATAAAAACAATCAATCGTTAAACTAATACAATAAGCCACACAGGCAAGTACGGGACTACACCTGAACGCAATACATTGCTTATTTTTATTACCGGGACAAAATTCACGGCCAAATAAACGTGAAGTAAAATCTCTGAGACGTTAATTAAGTCTTTGTCTTTTACGGCACCATTGGCCGTGGTGTAAACCCTAATGAGAATTAAAGGCTTAGGGAGTACCTGCGTATCGGATACCAGTTGTTAACACTTGGTAAAAAAAAAATATCGGAAATGTGACGTTTTTTTTATAAGTTAAAGTGGTGAAACGAGCTGGTCGCTCGCCCGATGGTAAGTGCCACGCCTGCCCATATACAGAAGCAACACCACATAGAACTTTGAATTACAAAGCAATGGATGGCGTTGGACTGCGATCGTCACCCCGAGACATAAGATGTTAAGTCTCATAATACTCAGTAATTTTACTGGCTTCAATGTCCTTCAAACCGGAACACAATAGTGCTTACACACTGCTGCTTGGCAGCAGAAATTGACATGACGGATGTTGCCAGACGGCCTCTCGCATACGAGGGACCTACCACCTTGCGTATCCACGTATCTGGGGAGTTGACTTGATATTCACTTTGTTAGGATTCTCATGCGACAATGGCTTAGCGGGAAGTGGTACGAGCTATTAAGACGTAAGTCGCGGTTTCAAAACCCCAAGTTATGTGTGTCATTGTTAATTATGGACTTAGGCGTAACCCCTCTGATTAGTAGAAAAGGCCCAAGTCCAGCATTGTGACATAGATAATACAGGGCTAGTGTTATTATTGTTATCATTGGATATCATCATTGGATACGGGGGTGTTAAAATATAGAGTCAAGTAATGACCTCAGTAGAATTTACATATCGTATCTTATTCAATGTAAACTTCGAACAAACCATGATTATGTGTTGTAGTCTATTTATTAACCGTCTTCAAATAAGGGGGAGATTCTCAATTCGACGCATATTTTATTTGTGCTGTAACTTTTTTTAAAGAAAATAAGTTTTATACATATAAACCATTTATTTTTCTATCTACATACATACATATAGCACAACAAAAAATATAAAAAACACTTAACAAAACAATATAATACTTTTAAACCGACTTAAAGATAACAATAGTTCCTAGAGAACTTTTTAGAGTCCGTGCAATTTCAGTTGTCCGGCATCAGCACAGGCAACGACTCTAAATACTTCTAGAAATGTTTTTTTTTACGTTTTAGTATTAATTTTTTTCTGGTTTTATGTTTTCTATACTAATATTTCCCACCAACCAGCTGAACAGGCCGGATTTCGCCCTGCTTTCTCCACAGTAGACCACCTCCACTCAATAAACCAAATAATGGAAAAATCTATGGAGTTCAATAAAACATTGTACCTAGCATTTGTCGACTATTCAAAGGCCTTTGACAGCCTATCACATACAGCAATATTTACTGCACTAGAAAATCAAGCTGTAGAGCAAACTTACATCGATTTAATTAAAATAATATACAACAACAGTACAGCACGAATGAAGCTCCATACACTAGGAACCACATTTCCCATCATTAAAGGAGTAAAGCAGGGTGATCCCCTCTCACCCAAACTGTTTATTTCTACCTTGGAGGATGTATTTAGAAATTTAACTGGTTTATGGACAAATAAGGGCATTGTCGTCGGCAAAGCGAGGATAACTAATCTTCGTTTTGCCGATGATATCGTCCTTTTCGCACAGTCAGCACCTGAGCTGGAAACTATGCTACAAGAACTGTCTGACGCGAGTGCGAGGGTGGGACTTGCGATAAACAGGTCAAAGACACAGATAATGTCGAACAGCACCAATATAAAGATCCAGGTAGACAGACAGGATATACAGTACGTGGATGAGTATATATACTTGGGCCAGTTGGTTTCCTTCGAGAGTAGACAAGACAAAGAAGTCGAAAGACGAATTCAAAACTCTTGGAGGAGCTACTGGTCTTTGAAAGTTTACCTCAAAGGTGATATACCTATCTGCCTTAAAAGAAAAATTATGGACATATGCATCCTGCCTGTTCTAATCTATGGTGCTCAGACGTGGACCCTGACTAAAAATCAAAAGTCCCACCTGTCTGTATGCCAACGAACAATGGAGCGCAACATTATGAATATAAAACTTATAGACCATGTAAGAAACATCGACCTGCGTTCCATGACAGGTCTTACAGACGTTGGTATGAAAACCGCCAGGCTTAAGTGGGACTGGGCCGGCCATGTATGTCAAATGAATCCAGACAGATGGGCCAAAAATATTACAGACTGGTCACCCACCGATGGTTACCGACGACGTGGGCGACCTAGGAAGAGATGGAGAGACGACATTGTCAACGTTTCTCCAAAGTGGCAAGAGATCGCCCAGGACCGTGACAAGTGGCAGAAGTTGGGGGAGGCCCAAACAAATCAAATAAGGGGGAGATTCTCAATTCGACGCATATTTTATTTGTGCTGTAACTTTTTTTAAAGAAAATAAGTTTTATACATATAAACCATTTATTTTTCTATCTACATACATACATATAGCACAACAAAAAATATAAAAAACACTTAACAAAACAATATAATACTTTTAAACCGACTTAAAGATAACAATAGTTCCTAGAGAACTTTTTAGAGTCCGTGCAATTTCAGTTGTCCGGCATCAGCACAGGCAACGACTCTAAATACTTCTAGAAATGTTTTTTTTTACGTTTTAGTATTAATTTTTTTCTGGTTTTATGTTTTCTATACTAATATTTCCCACCAACCAGCTGAACAGGCCGGATTTCGCCCTGCTTTCTCCACAGTAGACCACCTCCACTCAATAAACCAAATAATGGAAAAATCTATGGAGTTCAATAAAACATTGTACCTAGCATTTGTCGACTATTCAAAGGCCTTTGACAGCCTATCACATACAGCAATATTTACTGCACTAGAAAATCAAGCTGTAGAGCAAACTTACATCGATTTAATTAAAATAATATACAACAACAGTACAGCACGAATGAAGCTCCATACACTAGGAACCACATTTCCCATCATTAAAGGAGTAAAGCAGGGTGATCCCCTCTCACCCAAACTGTTTATTTCTACCTTGGAGGATGTATTTAGAAATTTAACTGGTTTATGGACAAATAAGGGCATTGTCGTCGGCAAAGCGAGGATAACTAATCTTCGTTTTGCCGATGATATCGTCCTTTTCGCACAGTCAGCACCTGAGCTGGAAACTATGCTACAAGAACTGTCTGACGCGAGTGCGAGGGTGGGACTTGCGATAAACAGGTCAAAGACACAGATAATGTCGAACAGCACCAATATAAAGATCCAGGTAGACAGACAGGATATACAGTACGTGGATGAGTATATATACTTGGGCCAGTTGGTTTCCTTCGAGAGTAGACAAGACAAAGAAGTCGAAAGACGAATTCAAAACTCTTGGAGGAGCTACTGGTCTTTGAAAGTTTACCTCAAAGGTGATATACCTATCTGCCTTAAAAGAAAAATTATGGACATATGCATCCTGCCTGTTCTAACCTATGGTGCTCAGACGTGGACCCTGACTAAAAATCAAAAGTCCCACCTGTCTGTATGCCAACGAACAATGGAGCGCAACATTATGAATATAAAACTTATAGACCATGTAAGAAACATCGACCTGCGTTCCATGACAGGTCTTACAGACGTTGGTATGAAAACCGCCAGGCTTAAGTGGGACTGGGCCGGCCATGTATGTCAAATGAATCCAGACAGATGGGCCAAAAATATTACAGACTGGTCACCCACCGATGGTTACCGACGACGTGGGCGACCTAGGAAGAGATGGAGAGACGACATTGTCAACGTTTCTCCAAAGTGGCAAGAGATCGCCCAGGACCGTGACAAGTGGCAGAAGTTGGGGGAGGCCTTTGCCCAGCAATGGGACACTAAGTATGCTAAAAAAAAAAAAAAAACTAATATTATAAAGAGGAAAGATTTGATTGTTTGTTTGCATTGAATAGGCTTCGAAACTACTGAACCGATTTGAAAAAATACTTTCACTGTTGGGAAGCTACACTATCCCCGGGTGATAGACTACTTTTTATTCCGGAAAAGGCCCACACGCGGGCGAAGCCGCGAGCAAAGGTTTTATAAAATGCAAAATTCTGACTGACTCATTATCGCCCAACCAAAACCTTTAAACATAGATATTTTAAATATTTGGTGCATGTTAGTTTATAATAGAGGCATCGTTTATAAAGGAATTTCTCGAAATTCCACTCTTAATGTGAGAAACAGGGTTGCAAATTTTGTGTGTAAAATAATATATTTTTGGGTAAATTTACTTCATGCGAGTAAATCCGTGCGTTAGTATCGTATAAATTATTTATATTGCATATGACCGAGATGCGTATCGTGGCTGCAGAATTAAGTAAAAAGGCTCCCGGGATCTCTTTAGAATTCTTTAAAGCCTTATCTTCTGACCCTTGACTGTGAAGTTATCTTATTGTGGCCTCCTTAATGGCTTTCTTATCTCCTAAGCTTTGTTTACGCAATGCTTTGATCTTTCAAATAGTTTCTGTTTTTTGTAAAATAATTTTCTTGAATGTAATTTACAATGGAGTATTTTAATCATAAATGGTATTATAATAACAGTATTTCTATTATCTTAATCAAAACAGGTGACCTGCATAAGTCACAATGCGTAAACCACTACTTATATTTCGGTTTATATCGGGATCCACCTCAATTAGCCAGGCGGCCTCACATACGAGGGACCTACCACCTAGTGAAATCTTCTTCCACCTGCCCTTATCCCACTCGCAGTGGGGTCGGCGCAACATGCTTTTTAACATGTCATGTTACAGAAAGATTTGCCTTGTAGTTTTTACGACCGGCCGCTTGCTTGATGTCAAAAAACAAATAGGTAAATATTTGTGGATCAATTTTGCCTCGGTGCGGGAATCGAACCTGCGGCTTTTCTCTTTACAGCCGGCTACTCGCCTAAGTATTCAAGATAATATGACATACTACCCATGCACAAAACTACATGTTCCTTCAAAGAAAACGAAGAAGGAACGTGATATAATATGTCTGTTTTGTTAGCATTTTATTATTTCTACAGTAATAAACGAAGCACGCGAATAGTTTGTGCGATGTTTTATATAAAAAACTTCCCCTGGGGATTAATTTCATCATGCCAGCGTAGCCGCGGGTGACAAGCAAGTCTTATTTATAATTACTCACAACTGGGAAATAAAAGATGCGACGAGCAAAAAGAACGCACAAAATAAAAGGGGAAAGCTAATCTTTTCTCCGGGACAGGACAATATCTCTCGCAGCCGGCCGCTCGTCACCGTAACCACACGCTACTAATTACGCTTTACGACTCACTGACTCGCACAAACATTAATTAGATACGTTTCGTGCCTTTATCTTTGTAAAAAACCAACGTAAACAAAAGGTTGCTTAAATAAATAAATACACCCAACAGTCACACACATAGTCCCGACCCCACACTAAGTTTACCTGTATCGTGGGTATCGGAAACTACGAGGGACTTGCGGTCCCACAACACCCAGACCCAGAAATATTTGTGGGTTACACAAACTTTGTCTCTATGTGGGAATCGAACCCACGGGCTCTCGCTTCTCAGCCGGCTACTCGCCCACTGCGCCACGGAGGCTTGAACCAGATTTGGATTGAACCATTTTGAGGCGTTTTCTGCCTGGATTGGCATGGAGTTAAGATATTTTATTCTTTGCTGTCTGCGAGAGGCCATCTGGTACCTGCTTTGTCTATTTCTACCGCCAAGCATCAGTGTGTAAGCACTGTGTTTTTTAATTTAGTCTTAATGACGAAACGAGCAGGTCTCGCCTGATGGTAAGCGTCACCTGCCCATAAGCTGAAGCAACACTACACAGAACTTTAAATTATACTTCTGCTTCGTCCTCGAGATTAGCATAGAACACATGTAGTATCGCGTAGTCATACGCCGAACTTGCACTTTATTTCAGAATTTTATATATTTTTTTTAAATACTGGACTGGTCACACTCGATATTTCAATATACCTCCATTCGCGTTTTAGTGCGTCACCGTATTGTACACAACGTTTAAATTATTTTCGATTTATTGTGTATTTTGGTGAAGTTATGCCTAAAAGAAGAGGAGAGGATAATTACTCCCTATTTGAAGCAGAAGTTGCAGAAAAATACATCGGAAAAAGAGTAAGCGACGAAGTCACAGGGCGCGCTCACGCACCCATAGTCCTTGTTCCCCGAGGCGATCGGCATCACGAGAAATACTCGTATCACCGACGTATTCGACACATATGGTTAGTACCTATATTTTATGATGATCGGACGTACCACAATATTGCGGATAGTCCCTTTTCGGCTGTCTCTTGTCGACATATGGTTTGTGAACAGCTTATTATACTATACTTAACTATAAACTACGGCTGTTTCTTACCACCATGCAGTTTTTATATATATAAAATAAAAATAAATGAGCAATGTCCGAAGTCATAAATAATTATAACCTGCCGCCGTTACATTTCTGTTAACCGTGTTTGCGTGCTGCCCTTGGCGGTTGTCACTACCCGTAAATTAGCTTTGCGAACAGTATTATACGACTGTTTCTTGGCTATTATATGTAACAGTACTACTATGGCTCAGAAACAGTTTTTTCGACTTCGGGGAGTAAAAAGGAGAGCCGATCGCGTCAACATCTGCGCAGGCGGCGGCTGACGTAATAGCGCCGGGCGCTGCCGTTGTGCCTTATCGAGGTGCTCCGCCCAGGCACAATGCGCTACTGCTATATCAGCATTAGGGCCGTCATTGACGCGGATGTTCTCGTCTCCAGACAAAGACGCTGAATTAATACAAATACTTATGGATACGAGCCGTATGCTCTGTGATTGCCAATATTCAGACTCGGTTAGAAGAAGAGGATTCGTTCTCTCCTTTTTAAGAAAGGACATAAAAGAACCACTACAAACTACGACTATAATAGTAAATTATCTCTTTTGCCTGGGTCTAGCAGAGTCGTTAAAAACAGCTAAAGCTGTTAACAAATTGAGTACAGAGCTAAAAGCTGTCCCAACAGCGAAGCCTCCAGTGAATAAAAAGCCATCAGCAAACAATGCAAGGCCTTTAAACTGGAAGGCTCCGATTCAGGAACGCAGGCAGCCAGAACCTCTCAGGACGAAAGAGTCTGCAGCGACGAGGTATGCCAGTCGAGCTCATCGAGTCAGTCACAGCATCGTTGGCAGCGCAACATCAGGCGTCAATAACTCCGGTAAATTATGCAGGCAGGTTCTCAGAGTTTTACGAGCAGTGGTCACGGATAACCGATGACCCCGTAATTCTTTCATTTGTACAAGGTCATAAGATACAGTGTGCACGGCCGGTTAAATCCGACTTAGCCCCAAAATTGTAAAAAGTGTCATCTGTAGAAAAAGTTCACTTTATAGACGCTATAAGCAATTTTTTTTTTCATTGGGTTTTATTTCAAAATGTCAACCCTGTAATAACCAATTCTTGTCCAGAATTTTCTTGATTCCGAAACCAAATGGTAAAAAGAGGTGCATATTAAATCTAACAAAAACAAACTACATTTTCAATTAGAGGATTTGCGAAGTCTTAAAATTTATAAAAAGAAAAGATTTTATGGCTAAACTGGAACTTATCTTCTGCTTATTTTTTTGGTTAAAATTCATCTTGGTCCAAAAAAGTACCTCAGATTTCAATTCGAGCAGGAACTTTATGAGTTTAACGTGTAAAACGTTAATTTGGTTTGAATACGGCACCATATATTTTCACTAAAATCATGAAACCAGTTGTAAGTCTAGTACACACCCACAGGCTTAGTATCAAAAGCATATCTTGATTCTTTTTTACAATCTTACATTGAATGTATGTATAATGTAAACATGACCACTGCATTACTCACGGCTCTTGGTTTTATTGCAAACAAAGAAAAAGAGCTGTTTAATTCCCAAAAATACTTGTTGCTTTCTTGGCAATATATGTGAAAAATAATATCTCAAAATAATATAATCATATATATATAAAATATAAAAGAATTCGGATTAAAAAATAAATTAATACATTTCTTAACGAGTAATTTCAAGATACGTGAATTCGCTAGTTTCGTGGGTTTACTAGTCTCGGCTTATCCAGCTGTTGATTATACAAAATGTATTGAGTATACAAAGTATTAGTATTTAAAAAATTATAATAATTATGATAATTATATAGAGGTCCCGGATTCCTTGATACCTGACTTGAAATGGTGGGGCTATGCTATCGATCACTCGGTAGGTAAAATAAAACCAGGATCAGTATGACCTCGATTTTTTTTCAGATGCCTCAACAACGGGGTGGGGTGTCGCATGCGGGAATCAGATAGCTAGTGGTCAGTGGAGAACATATTAATAGATTGGAGTTGTTGGCTACCTTTTTCGGTTTAAAAATATTCGCCAAGCATTAAGCTAACTGTCAAATACTTCTTCGTATAGATAATACCACTGCCATATCTTATATTAATAGAATGGGTGGAATTCAATTTCCACATCTCACGGCAATTGCAAAATATCTATGGATGTGGTGTGAAAGTCGTAAATTAAATGTATACGCTGCTTACATACAATTTGCAGATAATAAGACCGCACATACGGAGTCTAGGCGAGTGCATCCAGATATAGAGTGGCAACTATCAGATGCAGCATATCGGGCTATTGTGTCAACATTTGGGCACGTCTGTAATCGACATATTCGCAAACATGACAAATACCAAATGCGAAAAATATGTCTCCTGGCAGAGAGATGCAGATTCCTTTGCCGTTAACGCATTCACTTTACCTTGGTCTATGTATTATTTTTATACCTTTCCACCATTTACCATTATGTTAAAAATATTGAGAAAAATAGTCTGTGATAACGCTGAAGGTATCCTGGTAGTGCCTTTATGGTCTAGGCAACCATGGTCCCGATTTAAAATAAAAAAAAATATATAAACCGAGGCTATAACTTTTAAGCCAAATGAAAACTCAATTATATCATATTCTTTCAACAATCGCTAAATGCACACCAAAGTTACCCTGGTTGCAGGAATCTTAGCCGGTCAGCGTGACTAAAAAGAAGCATTCCTCTATCTGCAATTGAAGTAATGACGGCTTCTATATCTAACAATTCGTTGAAACAATATGAAAATGGCTATAAAAAGTGGTATTCATTTTGTCAATCATTTAATGTGGACGTTTAAGAAGCTTCGATAATATGTGTTTATCTTCTATAATATATCCTAATGTGTTTTTTTTTTTGATTTGACAAAATATTATGAAGAAGGAGCCCAACATAGGACCTTAAACACGTGTAGATTGGGTGTAAGTTTATTATTAGGCTCACATGTTGGACAAGACGACCGAATAAAAAGGTTTTAAGGGCATATTTCGATTGCGACCTTCGCTACCCAAATATGATACAACATGGGACACTTCTATTGTTCTGAATCACTTAAGTATATATTATCCAAATGAACAATTGAACCTTGACCAGATTTAAAAGAAAACTAGCTACTCTTATAGCTTTTATTACTGCACATCGAAAACAGACTCTTTCTAAAATTAATATAAATAATGTCTTAATTGGTCCCAATATAAATGCGATTAAAACATCTCTTAGTGGATTGTCGCAACCAAATTTGGTATTGCCTTTCTCCGAAGATAACCCCGAAATTTGCCCGGGAAAAACACTTATAGCATATTTAAACACGACGAAATCTATACGTAAAGATTATTTGTTTATTGGTATCATAAAGCTCCCATAAAGCAGTAGGGTCCCATACCTTAAGCCGCTGGATCAAATCTTCTTTGAGTGAGAGCGGAATTGATGTGAGGATAATAATATTCTGTGCGCACAGTACGCGACACGCTGCCACCTCCGCTGCTCATCGACATGGTGTCTGGTGAGATTTGATCCGGCGCATTGCAGGTTGGACCGCTAATTCTAGCACATTCTTTAGATTCTATAACAGAACCTTACGTAATGTAGTTGATGATGATTGTTTTGCTAGATCAATTGTAATGAATATTGTATTCAATCAAACTGTCGAATGATTAATGGCAAGTACTATTTAATAAGGTATTTTCGAATAAATTTATTTATAGAAATATTTCACTACTTGATCTCTAAAAGTCTACATGTGTTCTATGCTAACCTCGAGGACGAAGCAGAAGTATAATTAATGATTAAAAGAACTTACCTGTACGTGAAGTTCTATCATAATTATACGAAGGCTTCGTCCGAAGAGATTAGCATCCCTCCCCCCCATTCATATCGTACCCTATTAAGTGTAAAATATACTATACATTTTAAGATCTAAACTAAATGAAGGTATATTGAAATATCGAGTGTGACCAGTCCAGTATTTAAAAAAATATATAAAATGCTGAAATAAAGTGCAATATCGGCGTATGACTACGCGATACTACATGTGTTCTATGCTAATCTCTTCGGGCGGGCCTTCGTATAATTATGATAGAACTTCACGTACAGGTAAGTTCGTTTAATCATTAATTATAAAGCACTGCATGGCTGAACGGATGGATATTATTTAAGTATTCATTTGTATATTGTTGTATAGTCAGTTTTACTAGGTGGTAGTACCGTCTGGCTAGGTACCACCGCTTTGTCTATTTCTGCCGCCAAGCAGCAATAAACATTGCTATGTTTCGGTTTGAAGGACATTGAAGCCAGTGAAATTACTGGGCATTATGGACTTAACATCTGATGTCTGGGGATGACGAGCGGACTCTAATGACATTTAAAGTTCCGTGTGATGTTGATTCTGTTTACATGTAGGCATGACGCTAAACATCAGGCGAGCAACCTGCTCATTTCGTCCTTTAGGCTAGAAAAAAATGGTAGAATACGCTAGTTGAACTTTCAGCTCTTTTAACATAAGATTAAATGATCGTATTATCAATAAATGAAATAGTATTTATACTTATCGTGACTGGTAAAACATTTTTATTATAAAAAGGTCTCACATAGAAAGTGTTGTACTCGCTGAAATGGCGTCTACACGGCTACAACTTCAGTGCCCGCACGCTATAATTTGTTCAATAAAGTGGGAACTAGTAGTGCACACGAGGGTGTAAGTTTCCGACTAACCCGATACAAACGACTTGCGCTGGCAAACATAAAACGTGCCTGTAGCCAGCCTGAAATATTATATAGCCATAGATAAAGGTTTCGGTGCCTCGGTGGCGCAGTTGTAATGCATACGCGTTACGGTTGAGGCTAACGCTGAGGTGTAGGGTTCGACCCCCGGGTCGGGTAAAGTGGTATTGGGTTTTTCTATTATGAAATGCTCAGTATCAGCCCGGAGTCTGCAATTTGTGCCCGGTATGGCGATAGGCTCGCCCCCTATCACATCGTGGGACGGAGATACGCTCGGCGAAATGTGGGTGTACTGGTTACACCTCTGCCTACCCCTTCGGGGATTACAGGCGTGAGTGAGTATGTATGTATGTTTGTATAAATGTTTAGAGTTGACTTTTGGCCGTCCAATGTGTTATATCTAGTAAAATTGGTATACCTAAATTATTTTACGACGTTTACTGAACATGATAATAAGTAGTCCACAGCAAGAACAAAAAAATATAATGATAAACAGACGAATTTTTAACGTTTTGTTTACAGTATGAATGGGCTGGTTCGACCGGTTATTACCACTGTCTCACAGAAGACCAATTTTAAATAGTGTACGGTGAGTGAGATATCCGAAAGCGCAAATCCCCTTCGCATTCCCAATCCCTTAATTATCTCTTTTCTTTAAAGTCAGCAACGCGCTTATGATTCTTTTATGGACGTACTTGACCGGCGGAGATCACTTACTATCAGGTGACCTACTTGCTCGTTTGGCGACCTATGTCTATAAAAAAACATAACCAATTTGGTGTAATTAAATGGATAAAGAAAGGCCCTTCCAGATTTTGCATACATTTGAATATAAATAAGCTTTTTTTATGTGAGCAGTCATCAATAAGCTACGTAATGGCATTTTCCTGTATACCGAAACAGGCAGGCGTTTGAGTATTTTAAATGGAATGAAAAATTACGGACCTGCGAAAATTTGCCCTCACACGAATGTCCATTAAAATTGGAAACGTCCGTGTTTGTCATTTTTTATCGACTTGCTAAACAAATTACTTCATTACGCTTTATTTAACAATTGCCCTGAAGATTGTAGGATTTCTATAATAATATCTATATAAATAAAAATGAATGGCTAAATTTGTTGCTAAGTGCAAAACTTGACAAGGGCTGGGCCTATTTTGATCATTTTTTGTGTGTGTGTTTAAGTGGGTCCCTGGAAGGTTTATATCCATAATTGGACCCGGTAGGTAGAGTGGTAGAGCCACGCTGTAGACAGTTCTGTCTACAGCATGAATGGGCCGGCTCGTCCGGGTCGTTACCACTGTCTCACAGAAAACCGGCGTAAAGTAGCAGCTTGCTGCTGCGTTTCGTACAGTGAGTGAGATATCCGGAGGCCCAAATTCCCCTCCCCTTCCCAATCCCTAACTTATCCCTTTCCTTTAAGGTCGGCACCGCGCCCATGTATATTTTAGTACATGGGCGGTGGAGATCACTTACCACCAGGTGACCCACTTGCTCGTTTGCCGGCTTATACTATAAAAAAAAGGTGGCGCTGCAATCGGTTTCTAACTATCAATTACATGTTGCGGGTGAAACCGCGCTGGACAGCTAGTAAATAAATAAATGTAACCAACATACACATTTAGTCTGGACCCCACACTAGGTTAACTTATAGTAGTAGAGTATCAAATTCTACGAGGGACTTACGGTCCAACACCCAGACACGGAAAAAACATTTATGCTTTACACAAACATTTGCATCGGTGCGGGAATCGAATTCGCGGCATTTCATTTTATATTAGCTGGCTATTCGCCTGCTGCGCCATGAAGGCTGTGTGCTGGGTTGTACTGACAGTAAATGGCAAGTCACCATGATTGTATAGATGGGCCAACATAACTGTGAATTGAAGAGCGTCAATCTGTTCGCTCCAGTATTGCCATTTTACGAATAATAATTCATTATGAAAGATATTTTAGGTGTTATGACATGACACACATAATTCACATTAGTTGTTTCGTTTATTTTCAGCCAAATTCCATAAATTATAAGTGACCTTCAGGATACCAAATAAAACATACCTTCAAAGTCAGCATCGTCATTTCTTAAAAAAAAACTACTTGATATCTATGAACAGTGAAATTGTATACCCATAATCCGAAAACCTAGACATGCTAATTTGTTTGTTTAGTGGATGAAGACATTCCTTTCTACTAACTGCTGCTTCTAACTAAACCACTAAAATATCGGTGCTAGCGGCGAGTCCAGCCCACAAAATCTAGAGATAATTCTACTAAGTTGGAAACACAGTTTCATTTTCTGCCATTTCACGGTTAACTTTGTACATCTGTACTTGCTGCTGTCGTCTGCTTATGGGAGGGTAGGTACCTGAGATATCTTCGTACCAACCACCATAGCAACCACCGTACATACAGTGAAATACCAGCCCTAGTGGCATTTCGGTCACTTGCGTCCCAAGGTCATACGCACTGAAGCCTGTAATCCCCGAAGGGGTAGGCAGAGGTGTAACCAGTACACCCACATTTCGCCGAGCGTATCTCCGTCCCATAATGTGATAGGGGCGAGCCTATCGCTATACCGGGCACAAATTCCAGACTCCGGGCTGATACTGAGCATTTCGTAATAGAAAAACCCAATACCCAGGGTCAACCAGTGTTTATCCAATATCTTCAGAACGGCATAATTCTCTTAGGCCACATTAGAATACACTGTGTTTAACATCATATCCAGCATAGTTAAACAGCCATACCGGAATAAAAAAAGTTTTAACAAAATTATACCTAATTTTTCAATAATTAATAAGAAAAGTTGATGAAAGGTTAGATTACTTAGCTGTCGAAAGTTTATAGGAAGTCGACGAAACATTTTAATACATTACTTATGCATAAATACATTACTTATGCATAAATACATTAAACATGCCTATACGGCCCGATAATGTGTTTGTGGGTTGATTTAGTTTCGTCGCTTTGATTACTTATTTTTTATAATTTAAAATAAACTCACGTCTGTTTCCCATATGGATAGGCAAAGACAATGAATTTCCACTTGCTACGATCATTTGGCCTCCTTCACAGTCATTAAATTCTTCATACATGATCGATGGTTTATGATACATCTATTTATCTTTAAAAATAAAATTGAATGGCCAAATTTGTTGCTAATCGCAAAACTCAAGAACGGCTCTACCGATTTTGATGTTTTTTTAATGCGTGTTTAAGTGGATCCCTGGATGGTTTATAATCATAATTGGACCCAGTAGATAGCGCTGCAATCTGGTTCCAACTATTAATTATATGTTGCGGGTGATACCGCGTGAGACAGCTAGTTCTAGATAAATAACAGCATGTAATATATTCTTGCTATATTAATGTAATACTGTAATAATATGCCTGGTAGGTGACAGATGGGTTTGTTGGAATCACGTTTTTAAGAAATGCCATGGAATTCTGAGAATCCTACTACTGATTTCTTGTGTCTACGCGAATATTACACATTGAAATAAAACTATTTTATATGGATTTTATTTTAAACCGAAATCCAAAATACCAACTGCCAGACCTCAAGACACCGTGAGCTCTTTCTGCGTATATTGTACTAGTGTTAACTAACTTTTTAAAAATAAAAATAATTTTAAAATGAAGGCAGGCATATAACATTAACTTTTCAAGACGACCTACACCTCAGTATCTTCCGTGCCCACGAAGGCTAAATAGCTTTCAAAACTTCGGGACGTTAGTGAGTTTGTGAATTTGGACGTTAGTGAGTTTGTGAATTTGGACGTTAGTGAGTTTGTGAATTTGGACGTTAGTGAGTTTGTGAATTTGGATGTTTATTAGTCAATCACGCCTTAACATCCGAACGGTTTGGGATGAAGCCACGCTGTAGACAATTTTGTTTACAGCACAAATGGTCCGGTTCGAGAGGGTCGTTACCGTTGTCTTATAGAAAACCAAGCGGCGAGAAAGTAGCAGCTTGCTACTGCGTATCATACGGTAAGCGATATACCCGAAGGCCCAAATCGCCTCCCTTCCCAATCCCTTAAATATATCAGTTTCCGTGAAGGTCAGCAACGCGCGCATGATTACTCTATTATCGTGGGCGTACATGAGCGGTAGAGATCACTTACCATCAGGTGACCCATTTGATCGCTTGCCGGTCTATGCTATAACAAATAATAAAAAGGGCCGTTTTTAATTTTAGAAAACCTACTTACTCCTACTTACCTACTAGATCCAATTTGCAAATGCCACTTAAAATTCACAGTAAAAAGTAATAGCAATTTGTCGACGTAACTTCTCTATTAGTAGGTAGAAGGCACATCTTTGCATGTCTGAAGGCAGTTCGTATTCAATTCGTGACCATCCTGATGTGTTTACGGTACGCGCTTCCAACAAACATTTTAAGTTTGATTGTGAAGTCATATTGCGCAATTCGCATACCGTTCTACATTTGAAGTTTTCTATAATGTTAATGTGTATGGAATTGCAATGGGTTCTATTTAAGGGCTGCCATACGTCCCGGTACACAAGGATATGTCCCGGTGTCAGTGCTTTGTAATTCAAAATTCTGTATGGTGTTGCTTCAGTTTATGGGCTTACCAGGCGAGAGACCTGCTCGTTTCGTCATTCAGCCTAAATTCAAGAAATGTCCCGGTCAATATTCTAACATTTCTGGCAAGCCTATTATATTACTATCTGTACGTCTCTCTGTCTATTCGTCTGTTATCCCCAGATGTAAATACCTATAAGTGAAATATGTTACTCAGACGGAATGAAACAGCGCTTAGTGTTTTCCTATAGTTGTCACCAAATAAACGTAAAGGATACTATTTCACATTAGGTGGCAATATTCCAACAAAATTTCTACACTCTTTCATAACTCTACCGAAAACTGGCAAAATTATTTATGTTAACAAGACGAGACTCTACAATGTAATAGAGGGTCCTTTGTGCAAGCCCGAGCTCTTACCTGTCCCGCAAAGTACGGACATTGGAATTCCTTAGAATTAATAAGCCCTTTACTTGGTTGTGGATTTTGGAAAATTTACCGCACGAATATTTGCTCCAGATGACTTAATTTAAGATACGTGACGCAAGGGCCTGGCTTGCGGTTTGGTCAAATGTTTTCATATCCTAGATTAAACGTTTTATGTTGGTAGGTAATTGGTTTCATATTTAATATTGCGGGATTTAATTAAAACTTAAGTGTATATTATGGCATGAATTAATAGTCTCTACATTTTTTATCATAAGCTAACTTTAATTACAAGGTTGTAATTATAAGTAAATTATAATAAAGTAAATTATACCCATTGGCTTTTTACTTTTATGTTCTATCATTAGGAAAATACAAAAGCTTATAATTATCTCATATTGTTTAATTTAATCTATACATATGAATTGACTGCCTTAATGGCAGTTATGGTGCGTGCGCGTTGCGGCTGCTGTTATGACGTCTCGGGTTCGATCCCTGGGTTGTGTGGAAGTGATATTGGGGTTTTCTGTTACAACATGATATATATCAGCTCGGAGTCTGGAATTGTACCCGGTATGGTGATGCGCTCGTCCCCTATCACATCATGGTATGGCGATGGGCTCCGTGAAATGTGCGTGTACTGGTTGCACGTTTGCGTACCCCTTCAGGGATTCCAGGCGTGAGTGCGTATCATATAAAATTACAGGCCCTGACTGACTGACTTATGGAACGCTCAAATCGCAGGATGAAATAATAAGGTAAATTTTATACATATATAAACACGCTTTTATCCCTGAAAGGGTAGGCAGAGGTGCAACTAGTATTGTTCGTTATTCTATTTATAGCTTATTTCCATCCCATAATGTTATAGAGGGTGATCCTATCGCTATACTGGCTATAAATTCCAATCCCGGGCAATTCATCCTCCGCATATCACACTCACCGTACAAAACGGAGCAGCAAGCTGCTACTTTACACCGGTTTTCTATGAGACAGTGGTAACAACCCGGACAAAACGGCATACAGCGTGTTTCTAGCACTTACAAACTTTCAACTGACTAATAAGGAGCAGGTTTTCAACTTATATTTAATCCTCAATATCCTCTCATTCGGTAAAGGAGGCCAGTGCCTAGCAGTGGGACGTATATAATACTGGGCTAGCATACGAGTAACAGTAGGCTCGGGATAGTGTACCATTTACTTCTCTTGATCATTGCACAAACTTGCGGGCTATCATGTTAGCTCATACTGAATTTGCGCTCCCGTTCTACATCATCATAATCTTTAAGGTCCAGGTATTATAATCCTCACGAGTTGTATACAATTTATACAGTGTACAAAGATTTCCTTAGTAAAATTACAAGCAATCTCTGTTAAAAATTTCGAGAGCTATAAGAATTTCCTCCTTAATTCTATTTGAAACAAGAATAAAGAATTCATTGGATCAGAAAAACCGAATTAATTCTCTTCCCTAATCAGAATTCTTACAAGCAAAAGTGATATAATATAGATAGCTAGCTTTTGCTCGCGGCTTCAACCACGTGAACAGCCTTTGCCGGTAAATAAAGTAGCCTATAATCAGGATAAAAAATTGCCTATAACCACCTCCAGGGTCCCATCTATTTCTGTACTGAAATTCATCAAAATTGGTTCAGCGATATGGGCGTGAAAGCCTCACAAACAAACTCATTTTTTCATTTATAGTATTAGTTAGGATAGTTGTTCTCCACGGCTCCGCCACCGTGAACCCCCCTTTCTCATCCGTAAAATGAAAATTTCCAAAAATCCTTTCTCGCGCCCCCTACATTACAAAGTGTCACCTGACCAAATTATATGATGCTAGCTTTAGTAGTGTTTTAGATTTCGTGTAATTAATCAGTGAGTGAGTGATATTTCGCTTTTATTTAATATATAGATTCAATTCACTGTTGCACATCTTGATATATTGTGCGTCAGTGAGTGTGTCAACCAGTGTGTGTGTGCACCTGTCACTTTTAACTTAAATGTATGGCTCACACTACTGTCACATAATTTAAAAGTACATATTTACAAGCTCAAGCACACATAGCATTTATTATGCTCATCTAAATGAACCGATCTATTATATTTGTAACTATTTTGTAAATGGTTAAAAAAGTGATTTACAAAGTATTTTAAATAAATATGTTAATTTTAATAATTTCACTCTTAATTAGAACGATTAATTTAGAAAAACGAAGTTTAGTATTTAAGGTCGCACGTTTGAAAAATACCTCAATATCCAATTAAAATTTATACGTAAGGGAAAGTTTTAATTTTAAATTAAGGCATCTGTTCCAGACGCAAACATTTCCAAAGTACCAATTACTCGAGTTACCAAAAAAAGTTTTTTAATAGAACTGAGCAAATTTATCCAGGATCCAGTGGAATTACTTCAATGGGGAAAGTTGTCGATGGCACTTGCGTTTTTAATACAGAATCGATTCTACTCGGAACAGCTCAGGTGTGAGAATCGAGGATTAATTTTACACTAGAAGTGACATTTCATCAAACTTTGGAACTAATTTTGTTTGGATGAAAATTTTTCTCGGTTTATTGAGGTGTCAATTTCACCTTTAAAAGTGATGAAAGAAACTAATGACTAGATTTTTACGACAAAATTATAAATTTGCTATGCCATGTAGGCTTCTTCTTTCTCTTCCACTTGTCTGTATACCACTCGCAGTGGGATCGGTGCAACACATTTTTAACACATGTTACAGAAAGATGGCTTGTAGTTTTACAACTGGCCATCTTCCTGACGTCAACCCCTCTGGGGAGAAAACACCCCGACCCGAAACCGATATTTGTGGATTACACAAAAATGTTGTCTCGGGAATCGATCTCGCTTCACAGCCGGCTCGCCCACCGCGCCATGAAGGCTGTCAGGAGGCGGTGACTACCTTATCTGTACATGACGAAACATATCACAGTTTTGAAACGATTGAACAATATTTTTAGAAATGCAGACCGTAATTACGTACTAAATTTACCGTCGTCATATTCTCAAAGGAGTAGGAGATATGTTGATTGCACCTAATTTGAAGCATAAGAAAGAAAGAAGAAAGAAAGAAAAGAAGTCACCTAGTATCATATAATAATAATATAACAATACTAGCCCTGTATTATATACGTCCCACTGCTGGGCACGGGCCTCCTCTACTGAATGAATGGTTAGGCCTTACACCACGCTGGCCTAATGCGGGTTGGCAGACCTCACATACCTTCGACATTTTTATGACAGAAATTCTAAAGTATGCAGGTTTCCTCACGATGTTTTCTTCACCGTTAAAGTAAGCGATAATTAACAATTAATATACACGTAACATAGAAATGTCAGTGGTGCATGCTCTTGGGGTTGGTTTCGAACCTGTGACTTTCGTCTCGAATCCAAACTCCCCGCTGAGCTATCAGCGATAGCAATTTATCATATGGGGTATAACTGTATTTTATAAGCGGTATAGCCATGCTACAGACAGTTTTTAACAGCATGAAAGGGCCGGCTCGACCATGTTCTTACCAAAACCGATGATCGATGTTAAGAAACAGCTTGATATTGCGTTTTATGCAATGATTGAGATATCTAGAGGCCGATATCCCCGTCTCCTTTATAATTCCTTAATTATCCTGTTCCTTTTAAGTCAGCAGCGAGTCCATGATTCTTGTGGTATTATGAGCATTCATGGGCGGTTGAGATCACTTAACACCAGGTGACTCAATTGCTCGTTTGCCGCCTTCTTACTATAAAAAAATAATCCCTTGTGTTAATCACGATTATGTCCAATTTGTATTCTAGCTAGACCAAATCGACGATCTCTATGTACTCGTAACATAAATAAAATCAAACAGACATGCTTCTCGTCGAGTTACAGTACTTAGAATTTGGAACAAAAATCCCTCTACCATTAATCTAATTGCCTGAATTTTAGGGCCATTAAGTAGGCTTAAAGATTTAATTATTTATTCACGTTTAGGGAGAATCTCTCAAGCGTAATGGAATTAAATTTCTTTCTGTTTGAGCTTCATCAAGTTTTCTTCAGTTGTTTTTGTGTTATCAGTAATTATTTTATGTCAATTGCGGGTTTTATTTTATAGAGATCTGAACAATTTATTCCGAATGAAATGAACTATAAATTATGAAAAAATTAGATATTTCTATATTATAGAACTAACCAATTAAAATTTGAATCAATCTTTATATTTACTCTGTAAAAAAATACATTTGTATTCACTGGTAAAAATACAAGTTAACAATATAATTCAATATTCAACTTGAAAAGTAAACTTGTATTATTTCCAAATATGTTTAACGTCTGCGGTTCTACGCCATTCTCTTTTTAGTGCACTGACCGCTTGTTATTTAAAATTTTGTTGATTTTAATTTTATGATTCTCTGTAATTTTAATAGGTATTTGTTTTTTATAATATGTTTCTTATATGATCTATTTATAAAATAAAATATCATTCGGTATGATACCTTTTTTATCCTGCCTGATGATAAGTACAGTACAGTTCAAATAAAATGTCGAGAAGAGATATTACGTCCCTCGACGGTGGACACAATTATACCGGCCTGAAGTTACTGGATATACACTGGCTGCTCCCGGAACACGACTCGCCTGAACGAGCCACTATTTCACCATATTTGTTTGCTATCCAGATCGCTATCGCCTATAGATGCTTTGGCTAAGGCGTAGTCCGAATACTTCATCTGTAACTTTTATCCTCGTTTTCGATTAAGAAAGTACTCCATGTATTCTGACGCACAAAATTTCTACAGCAAAATGCTTATAAAATATCGCTCCATTAGATAAAGACTGTTTGGATATGATGCAGCTAATGCAGAAGATTAGGCCAAGCTATCTGAAAAAAGCGGGAGTAGTGGTAATATGACAATGTGAATGCATTTTTAATCCCATAAATTATCACTAGAGACTAGACGGGGATGAAAGATGGATGGAATGTAAGATATTCCTTTAAGTAGACTAAATAAAAAATATAAAGCATCGATGGCAGATATTCTTGAAAACAAATGAATCAATTCGATATTTAGGTATTTACCGCCCAAATACTGAAACGCTACTCAACTGTCTGATAGTTAACGGCTTCTTATTTTCATACAATTTTGACAGCTAAGAGGGCCTCAACATGTTTAAAACTATCTTAAATACTTGAATAGAATTTTAGTATTCGAGCATAAGACTTGCACTTTATATAATACACATCAGAACAAAACTAGTACCTAGTCTAAGTTCACATGGCAGGAAACGGCCGTCGATTAACTTAATGGGAACATTGTTTGAGAGATCGCAGTCGCAATGTAAGTGTGTAATTAGGAAAGTAGGAAAGAAAATGACATATACCTACTAAAGATCGTCTATGAAAAACTACAAGGATTTGTGGCGAGATAAAATGAGCGATCGGAAACTTTAAGTTTGTTATCTCTCTTTTTATGAAGTAGATTACTCGGTGTAGGAAATTCGTGTAGCTCAGAATATTTAAATATGATCTCGGTAGTTTAAGATATTATACTAATATCTTTGCTCGCGGCTCTCCCGGCGTGAGCGGCCTTTTCCGGTATAAAAAGTAACCTTGAAATAAAATAATATTTGTAATATTCTCAATGTGTAAAATTCGCGTAAGAAATCACTACAAAAAGTAACCTATATCCTAATTTAGGTCATGGTCTGCCTGTGTGCCAAATTTCATTCAAAATAGTTCAGTCGTTAAGGCGTGATTGACTAACAAACATCCGAATTCACAAACTCACAAACATCCAAACTTTCACATGTATAATAGTATAAGGAAAGAGAATGAAGAGATCAATTTGTGACTCCGATTATACCCGCAGTATCTGGGTGTTTACTAGAAGCCGATAAACAAGCAAGTGGGTCACCTGCTGGTAAGGGTTCTCCATCATCCCTGAATATAATATTAAACAAATTATGGTTGAATTGATGATTTTAAAGAAAAAAATGTAGCTTATTTATTCTTAAAAATAAATAAATGTCTACTCCTGCAATTCCTTCGATTTTCTTCGCAACCATTACACTTAGAATTTCCTTTAACACAAAAAGATATGGATTGTTTCCACAGCTGTGAGGATGAATTTTTATCTCAAGAACTTTTCAACTCGTAGCGAATAAACCTTTATAAAACCTTTCCGAACCGAAACTCTCACCTTCAGACGAAAAAGATAAAAATGTCCCTTACAATTCATAGATAAATTACACCTTGGTTTAAAAACGCTGATGTGAGGGAGACAAAAAATTGCGGGTGAAAAGGACGGCAGATGTTACCCGACATTTATCATTAAGGGTAACAATGCTTTTTGCGGGATTTCCTTGAAGAATCCAAGAGATTAATGGAGGTGGCAATACCGCAGTACTATCCGATAAATAACAAAATAACATACGCTCTCCTTATCGAGTTATTAGACGTCGGATGAAATAAATGTTTTTTTTGCCAAATGATTATCGCTATATAAGTTTAATAAACCGGCCCTGTCCCAGTCGGACACGCAAATCCGGGGTTAGGGACCCAACTTAATTTAATTTTTTGTGTTTTAATTATTTCTTATGATAACCGCCTTCTTTCTTTCTTTCAGCCCGGCTTTATCCCGGCTTAATACCAGGGTCCATCTTCTCGTGTTTTAGATTTGACAGTTTGGTAATTTTCACAAGGTGGAAGGTCCCTCGTATGCCAGAGGCCGTATGGGTCGGTACCACCGCTTTGTCTATTTCTGCGGCCAAGCAGCAGTGCGTAAGCATTGTTGTGTTCCGGTTTGAAGTAACGTAACGCATTACAACTGCGCCACCGAGACAGTCAACGTTGATTGTGTTTTATCAAAAGGATTTCCTTTTTCATATTATTTTCTGTTGCGTATAAAATAATGTTTATAATTCAATTATATGCGCGGCAGGCAAGGGACGTCGTACCATACACGCCTATGCAACCAATTGTGGACGGACGGTCGATGGTTTGTGTAATGTCACAATAGGAACGAATTACGTATCGGAAGTACACCAGTTGACCTCGGAATAATTGTCGGTAAACCCGCATTGGGCAACTGTCATGTTATGGAGTACAAAAACCTTATGAAACGAGAGGTTTTTCCTTAAGGAGTTTTTATAAAGGAAGGAAATAAACGGACAAAGCGCTGCCTCCTAATGAGTTTCACGATTGCCTATAGACATTTGAATCTCGTGACAATAAGGTCATTGTTCCTCAAATACACCAAATCTTAAATAAGATGGGTACAAACTTTTTAAGCCTGAATGACGAAATGAGCAGGTCGTTCAACTGATGATAAGCGCCATGTCTGCTCATAAACAGACACCACACCACACTGAACTTTGAATTACAAAGCTTTGCATGTAGTAGTTTTCAAATCAAATATATTTTATTCGTACGCTACGGACTATACGCTGTATTTTTCTCCCGGCCTTTTTTATACGCTTTAATATAGCACGAAGCGCGGGCGCGCGGTCGCAATTCGTTGTAGCCGGTGATGAGCATACGTCATTCAGCGTGCCATAGCGCAGCGCGACTAAGCGCGACTGACCGCCGCGAGCTGCGGCGCTATAATATTGCTACGCTACGCTTTCTATATCTACGCTAGTCAAATAGCAGAGTGATATTTCTAGCGCTGATTGAAAATTGAGACAGCGCGCTATATTTGTTGGGAATAAATATCGCGCTGTAATATGGCGCTATGCGCTTTATTAACCACCACTATTTGCATGACAATGGACTGCGCACGTCACCCCGAAACATAAGTTGTTAAGTCTCATAGTGTAATTTCACTCACTGCTGCTTGGTGACAGAAATAGACAAAGCGGTGATACCAACCCAGACGGCCTCTCGACTAAGAGAAATTCTCGCATACATCCTACCATCTTAGAACATTTCCGACAGGTACGGTATCTACAGAAAATTAACCGGTTTCTGTACAATCACAAACTTTGTTAATGGCGAAAATTGCCTGCAATCAGCCTAATCACAAAGCCATTGGAAAGACTGTCATTTGAATCCCCACGAAAATAAACAGTGAATTTATAAACATCAAAATATGCTAATTCCTTTAATAAGACGAGAATTGCAGTGCAATCAAAGTTTGATAACTAAGGAATAATGTGAAATTTCCGGCGTCGGAATTGAACTGCGGCTTTACAAGCCACGATGCTATTTGATTGTGAAGCTATTTTGTGCATTACTCATCTGTATCTAACACGTTGCTATTTTGAACTGAAATTATACATACGCACTCATACGCACTCATGCTTGTGATCCCCGAAGGGGTAGGCAGAGGTGTAACCAGTACACCCACATTTCGCCGAGTGTATCTCCGTCCCACGATGTGATAGGGGGCGAGCCTATCGCCATACCGGGCACAAATTCCAGACTTCGGGCTGATACTGAGCATTTCGTAATAGAAAAACCCAATACCACTTTACCCGACCCGGGGATCGAACCCGAGACCTCAGAGTTAACCTCAATCGTAACGCGTACGCATTACATCTGCGCCACCGAGGCAGTCGTTATCAATAAATAAATGATAAATAGGGAGTCCCCAACAAGCCTGGTGTTGCCATCTAACAAATGTTGCCTAACACTAGATTAAAAGATAACACTATATTGAAAGATAACACTACATTAAAAGACACCACTACCAACTTAAATAATGTTATTAAAAGAGTTTAAGCTTGATACATCATTATTTGGAATATATTCCGAAGCATAAACATGTCGCGTGTTTGTAAGCAATACATCTAGTGAGTGGTGCGCTTTCATGAATCTTTTAGCACGACTGCGAATCTGCTTGCATGCTTTCGGCTGGGAACTAACGTTTTCTTGTGATCTTATTAAAAAAAAAAATAGTATAGGCCGGCAAACAAGCAAGTGGGTCACCTGATGGTAAGTGATCTCCACCGCGCATGTACGTCCACAATATTAAAATAATCATGGACGCGTCGCCGACCTTAATGGAAAGGGATTGGGAAGGGAAGGGGAATGTTGGCCTCTGGATATCTCACTCACCGTACGAAACGCAGCAGCAAGCTGCTACTTTACGCCGGTTTTCTGTGAGACAGTGGTAACGACCCGGACGAGCCGGCCCATTCATGCTGTAGACAGAACTGTCTACAGCGTGGCTCTACCACTCAATACCACCAATACCAATCAATTATTGTTACAAAAGTGTTTTATTTACACAGGTTGATAAAAAATATATGTGAATGTTAAAGTGCGTTACGTATGCTATATATATACTAAGGGTTAGTATCTATATAGTATACGTGATTATATCAAGTTAACGCAGTTAAAGTTCATCGATTATCAAACAATACATATTATGTATGTATTATGTATGGGCATATATGAGACCACGTACGAGTAGCATACTCTGATCGTGTCAACGCGGCTTTACTAGGGCTTTATTTTCTATGACCGTGTGGACTCGCTTTTACTAGGGCCTTATTCTCTATGGCTGTATGGAGTCGTAACGCACCCGCGTTACATTAACCCAAACGCGGTGCGTTTACTACATCAAATTGACATTGAGTTATGTTTTCTAAACCAATGTCAAATTTAGAATATCAGCCTCCGTGACGCGGTGAGGGGAGTAGCCAACTGTGATGATGCAACAGGCAGTGGGTTCGATTCCCGCACTGAGACAAAAAATGATTGTCTGATCCACAAATACTTTTTTCGGGTCGGGGGACAAAACATCCCCAGAGGGGTTGACGTCAGACAGGCGGCCGGTCGTAAAAAATACAAGCCAAATCTATCAAATAAATGCCAAAAGCATGTTGCGTCGATCCCACAGCGAGTGAGATAAAGGTTGGCAGAAGATTAAGATGCGTTACGTGCTTGTTATGTAGATTTGACATTGGCTGAAACACGTAACGCGGTCGCGTTACAAGTTTATTTGGTCATGGGAAATACGGCTTCTGATTTCACAAAGTTAACGTAAAACATGCGTGTTACGTGTTTGTGTGGTAATTCAGAATAAGACCCCTAAGTAAGAAAGCACTGTTGAAACGAGTTATGAACTAAAATTGACGTAAGCTCAAAAATTTGAACGAATTCCAATTTATGTTCGTTATTACTACCTGCTAGAACAGTAGGTTACCCGCAAAACGAATTTGGTTCCAATCTTACACATGCCACTCATTTACTCTATTTCGAGCTCTATCGCAGTGAATTTAGAGCTCAAAATTTATTTTCATGACTGGTAAATATGACTTTGCTCTGTAAAATCAAAATTTTTTAGCGACTTTCAGTCGGAGGGCATCAGCGTGAAAAATGCATGAGTCAGTGCGCCTGTACCTAGTTGCCTGAAAAGGCTTGCCTCATAAAGTCCATATTGGTACCTTGTAGTAGCGGTTTAGGCGAAGATATTACGGGTTCGCAGAGTTTATTTCCATCCCATGATGTGATACGAGCTTGTCATCATATCAGACACTTCAATCTATGGTAGTTGCTACAGATTGGCGTGTGATTTTTCGAATCAAAAAGTCAAATGCAAATTATGATGCTCGATCTGGAACTTTACTTTACCATTTTCTGAGCCACGGTACGGGACCACTAGATCAATGAGATGATACGAGACGTAACAAAAACAAACTATAAATAAGGATATAACAATATAATAAGACAGACACCTTCAGCGCGGGTGTCAGACACTAGGTACAAAATCCAGAACATGTTGCAGACACTTTATCCTAATTAACTAGTTGTTGGACGACAATACCACTTACTTCAACCGACGTAGAATGAAACAGATGCGATGTCACACGATGGTGTGTATTATCAATAGACAGCATAACTCGATGTCTGACGAAATAGCTTTATTATATTACGATACATACAGCACATAATCTTCTTGCATCCGCCCTCATCCCACTCGACCCTCTGGGGAGGAAACACCCAGAACCGAAACAAATATTTGTGGATCACACAAACATTTGTCTTGGTGCAGGAATCGAACCCGCGGCCTTTCGCTTCACAGCCGGCAACGTGTCTATGATACTTCTGGTATTGTGGGCGTACATGGGCGCTCGAGATAACGTACCATCGGGTGATCAACATGCTCGTTTGCCGGCATATAATATTAAAAAAAAATGAGACGTCATGCTGAATCTAATATAGCGGCAGATAAAACGTGTTTTTACAAAAAGCGTTTGCAATTGCTGTTGATTGTAGTCCAGAAACCATAAAAGAAATAATGGCTTCATCAAATCACTTCCAACGTCGCAAACGTGGCTTATTTTCGCATAATTGTACCAGCTGGTGCTCACGTGCATAAAACTATATAAGAAAACGCTAATACCGTGCAAGCAGGAAAAGTAATCAATCATTAATACGTAAGGTGATTTATTACCGCAACAGCTGCATGATTTTAGTTGTTACAACTCTTTTGTAAGTTGCTATTTGTTGGGCCATTTTAGCACCTTTGAGAGCTTAAGTTATTTTAGTGCAAAATAGTATAACATTTATTATAGGCAAACGACGAAGTTGGTCACCTGAGAGTGAGTCATCTCCACCGCTCATGAACGCCCACAGTACTAGAAGAACCATGGACGTGTTGCCGAACTTAAAGGTATTGCTTAAAGGAACTGAAAGGACCCACTTGCTTGTTTGCCGGCCTATGCTATAGAAAAAAAAATATTGCTCATTAATCAACATATTTACAAGAATTATCCAAAGACTGGATTCCCTACACATACATACAAATCCCTTGTGCACCGACCGGTTTTGTTAATGTATTTTATTAGATTTCTTTCACTGTAAATACCACGTAAACGAAGCAATGCCAGCTCAGCAAAATTATTTCACAGCTTTTCTCATTGCTACTGAATGTACAGAAATTCCATCAACAAATCCGATGTTTAAAAGATTCCGCTAAATACCACAGCCGAGTTACATTTTATCCTTTTACTAACTATTGAAAAACGAATCAGGGAAATAGGATTTGGTACATCTTTTTACTGAGTTTGTGTCGGTACCGGTGAATCGTCGAAACGTAAATTTTTGGGCAAGGTTAGTGCGCGGTGGCACACGTTCATGATAGATTGGAAGTTTGCTCAATGATTTTGGTGTGTACGCAGCCTCAGAGAACCAGCTGTGAATTTCACGGCGAGCGGTTTTATTTGCCGCATATACGAGTTATTGTTTGATTAAATCATTGTCGTTGAATGTGATTTCAGACTTGTAATTTTCGTTTATATTAAGAAGGTTGCAAACAGTATTATTCCTATATTGGAAGTCAAGTTCCTTCACTCTGAATAAAGTTTGATCCAATTAACTTAATGTGGACTTTGAATAGTAACCTTCGGGTTCGATGAATTCCTGGTATTGGATTGAAGTGGAAAAGGGAAATGATTTCGCTGACGTGATTATATAATTTTAATCCAAACTAACTTCTATTTCTAGATCTACAGATTTTCTTGTAAACATTTCAGTTGTCGTTTTCAGATCTGTTATTGTTTACAGTTTAGTGTCTATCAAACATTTCAATTACATTTTTATCTTTATTAAAACCAAACTGTTTTAGAGCTCTTAGAGATAAGTAGGTGCAAGTTTCTTAATGATGCAATGCTTCTGTTGATCCTCCATATCGGATTACGTTTTGACGATACTTCGAGATCAAACTTCTTTAGATGCCTCATAAATAAAAACTACTACTAGTCACTACATATAAATGGATCTGTCCACCAATGCAATGTAGAAGATTTTTTATAGCAGAGGCCGGCAAACGAGCAAGTGGGTCACCTGATGGTACATATCACCGCCCATGAACGTTCACAATACAGGTAGCATGGATGTGTTGCCGACATTGAAGGAAAAGGATGATTAAGGGATTGGGAAGGGAAAAGAGATTTCGGCCTCCGGATACCTCCACTCTACTACATTGCAAATCATGATGATATAAAACCCAAAGTAATCCATACTAATATTATAAATGCGAAAGTGAGTTTGTTTGCTTGTTTGTTACACTTTCACGCCTAAATCGCTGAACTGATTTTGATGAACTTTAGTACAGAGATAGATGGGACCATGAAGACGGTTATAGGCTACTTTCTAATAAGCCAGTCATACCAAATCATTTTCAAAATAAATATAAGTTACATACACACTCACGCCTGTAATCCCCAAAGGGGTAGGCAGAGGTGTAACCAGTACTAGGTGTTTCGTCGAGTGTATCTTCGTCCCATGATGTGATAGGGGGCGAGCCTATCGCCATATCGGGCACAATTCCAGACTCCGGGTTGATACTAAGCGTTTCATGATAGAAAAACCCAAATCACTTTACCCGACCCGGGGATCGCACCCGACACCTCAGCGTCAGCCTCAGTTGTAATGCATTATGTTATATTTAAATTTATAAATCGAGGCGATAACACACGTAACAGGCCACGGGTCGTTACACACTCAACACAAGTGGGTGCCGGCACGGTTACTAGTTGTTACTATCCAATATCCGCTGTTAGTGCCAAATTGGATGCCAGCACATTATTGAACAAAATTGGATGCTTTGTCTCATTATAGCCGATTATGCAAGTGAAATTACGCAGCTCTAAAATAATCGTACGTACGTTTTGTTAGTTGCTGTTAACAAGCGCATTGGCACACAACTCGACGCTTAACATTACCGTTTTAGTGTTTGGTGTTTCATTAAAGCCTTTTTATATGGTTTTAGTTTATCCTTAGGTTTAATGTTTGTATGAAAAACGTGCCGTTTCGGTTATGCCCATGGTCCATATCGATAGTTGATCTCAGTGTGGGAATCGAACCCACGACTTCTCGCTTCGCAAACTAAACTGCACCTGCCCTTATCCCACTCGCAGTGGGGTCGGCGCAACATGCTTTTTGACATATGTTACAGAAATATTTGGCTTGTAGTTACTACGACCGGCCGCCTGTCTGTCGTTAACCCCTCTGGGGACAAAACACCCAGACCCGAAAAAAATATTTGGGAATCACACAAACATTTTATCTCGGTGCGGGAATCGAAACCGCGGCCTCTCGCTTCACAGTCGGCTACTCGCCCACTGCGCCACGGAGGCTGTGTAAACGAATTTTCTAAAAAAATAATAAAAAAGTGATACATTTCAGGATAACTGGTTTAACTCCCAAATCAAATCATACTAATATTATAAATGTGAATGTAAGTTTGTTTGTTACGCTTTCACGCGAAAACTACTTAACCGATCATCATGAAACTTTGTACACATATTCTTGGAGGTATAAGAAGTAACCTAGAATAGTTTTTATAAAAAAAAAACTTTGTTACGCTTTCAACCCTAAATCACTGAACCGATTTTGATGATTTTTTATGTAGAGATAGATGGGACCCTGGAGACGGTTATAGGCTACGTTTTATTTTCACGCGGGCGGAGCCGTGGGCCACAGCTAGTATACTATATAAAAAAGTGATATAACAAACCGCACGCCCGTATATTCAGGCCCAACACTATAATTCGTAAATTCCAAGAAACTGTGCGGTATATGTATCTAAATATTAAACACAAGCGCCCTAAGATAAGTTGCCGTAAGTTCTGCATACCAAATGTTTCGGTATCGGAAAGTTTGCGCGTTGTGGAGGCATGAGTAATGAATCTCAGTACATGCGTGTGGATTTATATGGATGAACACAGAGTTTATTGGTGAGCCTCATCATCTTGATATTAAGCAATAATATATTACAGTTGTAGAAGATTTTGTTTATCAATATGGTTTATCACTTTATATTGCATGTTTAGAGGAATTTACAAAGTTAAAAAATGTTCGATAAATATATGTAGAGTCTCGCCATATTGCTTACAACGTAATAAACGTAAAAAATGTTCTATTTTCAAATTGTAATATAAAAATAAATGGAAAATCATCGGGTCTAAAACGTCGTAGTGAAGCGCAAACCTCAATCAGTAATTTCGTATTAGTGGCCAGTCTCATGTCAAATAAATGCCACAAAATAGTGTAAAAATCTGGAAAATGGAGTGTACTGAAAGCCGAAAGTGCCATCATATTAATCGTGCACTACTTTAAGGATAATATTGTACAGTTCTTTATCTTAGTTTTTTTTTTACATTTTTAGATATTACATTTGTAAAAAATAAAACATATTATATATAAAGTATCACCCCTAATTGCGAAGCCTATGACCTAAGTTACCAGTGGCTTAGACCGGTAATATATCTTGTTATGTCAACACTATCTTATATATTCTATGTTTGATATTCAGACTTATCAAATTTCCTGAAGTCTTGACTTAGCTGAGCGTATTATAAAAATCCCTGTGGAATTCACAGTACGTGATACACTTTCGGGTTATTTATCTTGAGCGCGTAACATTGTGTTGGCAGGTTGACGTGTGTACAATCACATCAGGTTTTACAAAGCGTCGCCGTAGTTCCAGCTTTGTATAAGTCAAAAACTATAAAAAATAAGGTACGTCTTAAGGTCACTTATAATAACTTTATAATGTCACGTATGTATCCCTTAAGTGATAGGCAGAAGTGCAACTAGTATACCTACATAATATGAATCGCCGAGCTTATTTTCTATCCCATGATAGGGAGCGAACATACTACGAGCGGATACAAATATGAATCCTGGGTCACTCATCTAATGTATGATTTTTAAATTGAATTTCCGAACCTGGGATTTAAACTCAAGACCTCATATTTACTCAGCGTAGATATGGCGAACTTCATGATATAACTCTTCACTATTTGATAATCATGCGCCAACTGCTATCTCGAGTTAAACAGTATGATTTACGGAAACGTTATGGTAATTAGTACGATTCCTGGCTGATTGCAGTTGGATTTAGTCTAGAAGAGAGAGCGCACTTAGAACACTTCATGAATCTAGTGATTAATTACGAATGGTAGCTGCATTTTTTAAGCATAGGCCGGCAAACGAGCAATTGGGTCACTTAATGGTAAATGATCTCCACCGCCCATGTGCGCCCACAGTACCAGAAGAAACATGGGCGCGTTGCCGACCGTAAGGGAGGGGGATGATACAAATGTAGATACATTATATTCTGATTTTTCAGTGGAGTCAAATAATGTGTGAAAATATGTTTTTAACCTTTATACTTGGAAAATATACTTATGCGGTTTTGTAACATCGACGACGATACTTAGTAACGCGAAAAAAGTAAATAATCTATTTTGCTTTCACATCTCCGTGATGTGCCGGCGACACCGCGTTATCAAAAATTCTCACTTAAATAAAAAGGATTTCGGTACCCACTGTCGAATTCTCTAGTATTAATCTAGTAGTCGTGATATTAAAATAGTGTTTAGGTGTGTTTACGCCTGTCTATGTATAATAATAATTATCTATACTAATAATGTAAATGCGAAAGTGTGTTTATTGGTATATAGCAATCTATCGACATTTTTGCATGAGATCATCATAAGCTATCTAGTTTTAAATCATTCATTCATATAAATTAAATTAAGTGCTTGAGCGAAAATAACAATGCTATGTTGCGACAAAAGTTCTGTTTTTCACCATTAATGTTGTCCAAGGTTGCACGTCGAATATCGACATGTTACCCATTCAATAAAAATATAAATGTTTTATTTATGTCCTAGCGAAGGTCCTAGGAATGCATTTGGGTTTGGTACGACATGAGGTGAAATAATTAGATCATAAATTATAAGTTTCTTAAATCGGACCACACCTTTCAGTAACACGTTGTATACTACTATTGATTATATTAATATTAAAATTGTTTGTGTGGAATCAATTAAATACCTCAACCTATAGAATTGCAGCAGATTCTAAATCCCAATACGACTTTAATTTCCATGAAGAGACGCTATTAAAAACCTTTACAAAAGCTAATGTGCTACACATATTTTTATAAATCCTTTCTTCACACAGTTAATCATCGCTCCAAGTTTATATACATTGATGTTAGGTATTCTATAATGGATATGGTATTACTTTATTGAGGTTGGTTATTGTGCTGTAATTTCTGAAGGTTCCTGACACGGAATGACCTGGCTGAATTTGGCCTTATATTCTGAATTACGTGTAAGCATTGTTGAAAATAGAAACTAGATAAAAATATTTTTGCATTTTTAGCGATTAAGAACATTAAGAATGGTGAAAAGTGTTTATTGGATTTAGAATTAGTTATGAATTAGGTTACATTATTATGAGGTATTTAGTATTATAATCATCGAAATAAGATAATAACTAGAACGATATCTCTCATATGAATCTGCCAAAAAATACGGCTCCACTTACCATGGAAAGGTAAAATCACATATAACACTCATACAAGCAAGAAAAAATTATAAACGTTCAAAATCAACTTTATTTCATAAAAGTTAATGTCTAAATATTACATTTCTAGATCGAGATACGACGTTCTGCACCGCGCAATAAATTAGACGTATCAAGTGTCAACAAGAGATTAAAATATGCACAGACTTTTATAGCCCGCTCCCTTGCACAGAGTTTTGGTAGGGTCATTTTTGGTTGAGTTACGTTTCTTGTCATCTTATTTCCATGATTATAATAATAATACTTGACTTGACTGCCTCGGTAGCGCAGTTGTAATGCGTACGCGTTACGACCGATAGCATGTGTGGTTACTTTGTTTAACAGAAATAAAAAGATGGAAAAAATACTGTAACTATTTACGTACAAAACGGCAATTTCATAGGTAAAGACGTAAATACCTATTATTTATCGTCACAAGCAGTTCCATAAATAGTTTTCTTACGTAAAGAGCTCATGAATTAACTGTTTACCAAAATCCATGTACAAAATAACCCTAAAGTCACGCTCAGAAAAAATATACGGGTTAGAAATATTTGTGTGTTAGCGTTGGAACCAGTTTCGTTCGAACAAAAACGGAATTTTTGAGCAATATTTTCATCGTTTTTAAACCTTATTCGCATACGAGTAGCTCTCACCCAAAAGTGATTTTGCTTAGAAATTATGATGTTAGCTTGACCCTCGCGTTCACTTTAATCTTGTGTAACTTTGGCTAGTGAACGTATCACACGTAGAATCTGGACTCTATTTTTTTCAACCCTGTTTTTGCAGTTTTTTTATATTTAACTATTGATGACGTTCCAATTTTTAGCTGTAGGCCAGAGTGGTAGAGCCACGCTGTAGACAGTTTTGTCTACAGCGTGAATGGGCCGGCTCGCCCGAGTCGATACCACTATCTCACAGAAAACCGGCGTAAAGTTGCAGCTTGCTGCCGTTTCGTACGGTTAGTGATCCTCCCCTTCCCAATCCCTTAATTATCCGTTTCCTTTAAGGTTGGCAACACGCCCATGATTTTTTTAGTATTGTGGACGTACATGCGCGGTGGAGATCACATACCATCAGGTGACCCACTTGCTCGTTTGCCGGCGCTATGCTATAAAAAAGGCTATTACTTAGAGACTTAGAAATAAACTTTCTATGTCATAGTTATCATTTTTTGTCTTGCTTTCTTTTTTTTTTTTTTTTTTTTTTTTACTGCCTGGACAGGCAGACGAGCAAACGGGCCACCTGATGGTAAGTAGTCACCGCCGCCCATAGACTTCTGCAATGCCAGGGCACAGCAAAGCCGCTGCCTACCGTCGAAGGATTACTCTTTTTAAACCTCGTTTAAAGAAGGACATGTCATAGCGCTCAGGGAACACCGCTGCAGGGAGTTCATTCCAGAGCTTGCACGTACGTGGTAAGAATGAACGCTGGAAACGAACCGTGCTAGACGGAATCGTTTCCAGGTGGTATGGATGAACTCTGCTGCGGTGTCGGGTGGTGCGATGATAAAATGGTGATGTTGGCACCATTTTAAACAGTTCCTCGGAGCACTCCCCGTGGAACAACCGGTAGAACAAGCAGAGAGACCCGAAATCTCTCCGCAGCCCCAACGGCTCCAGGTTATCCGTGATATCAGGATCCCCGACGATTCGAACGGCCCGCCTCTGGAAGGAGTCAAGTGGGTCAAGCAAGCATTTGGGCGCTCCTGCCCAGAGATGAGAACAGTACTCCACGTGGGGCCGGACTTGCGCCTTATAAAGCGCTAATCTATGGCCCGACGTGAAGTACCGCCTAGCTCTGTTCAGGATGCCCAATTTCTTGCTTGCCAATTTGGCTTTGTCCTCCACTTGACTCCTAAACTGGACCTTGCTCGATATATCGACGCCGAGGATCCCAATACCTTCGGAAACCCGGAGAGTGACTCCTTGGAACCGTGGCGCCATGACAAATGGGTCCTTCTTAGCGGTGAACGCGCAAACTTGTGTCTTCGTGGGGTTAAAGTGAACCAGGTTCCTTTCACCCCATTCGGAGGCCCGCCCCAGAGAGCTCTCGATTTCAGACACAAGTTCTGACCGTCTTTCTTCCACGGTGCTGCGAGGGATACCCTGCTGGCCAGTGTAGCGCCCATCAATGGTGCTATCATCTGCATAACAATGCATGTTATCGATGATAGATAACATGTCATTGATATGCAGTATGAATAGAGTGGGCGACAACACTGAGCCTTGTGGAACGCCAGCATTAATGGACATAGTGTCGGAGCAGCAGCCGTTTACAACGACTTTGATGCTCCGACCGTCCAAGAAGCTAGCAATCCACTTGCAGAGTCCCTCGGGGATTCCGTATGATGGTAGCTTCGACAGAAGGCCCCCATGCCATACCCGATCAAACGCCTTCGCGATGTCTAGACCGACGGCCATAGCCTCACCCTTGCTCTCTATAGCCTCCGCCCAGCCATGTGTGAGGTAAACAAGAAGATCACCAGCCGAGCGACCGTGACGGAAACCGTACTGACGATCGCTAATCAGCTGGTGCTCCTCTAGATACCCCATAAGCTGGGCGTTGATTACTCTCTCCATGACTTTAGAGAGCAAGGATGTGATGGCTATCGGTCTATAGCACGAAGGTTCCGACCGGTCACCTTTTTTAGGGATCGGATGGACATGAGCTACCTTCCACGAAGCGGGAACCCTGTTGGAATTATATGAAAGACGGTAAAGGCGCGTAAGAATGGGGGTCAACTCGGGGGCGCACGTCTTAAGAACCACTGCGGGGATGCAGTCCGGCCCACTCGACTTTCGGATGTTAAGAAGCCTAAGCTCCCGCCTGACCGCACGCTGATTAATGCGGATTTCAGGCAGGGAGTACTCGCACCGGGGAAGTTTTGGTGGAGTGGCTCCTCTGTCATCCAAAGTCGAGTTCGAGGCAAAGGATTGGGCCAGGAGATCAGCCTTCTCCTTTGCACTGTGGGCCAAACTGTCATCGGCCTTACGCAGTGGCGGGAGACTGGATAGGCAGAAGTTACCTTGGACAGCCTTGGCGAGAGACCAGAAAGCCCGACTACCAGACGGGTAACTCTCGAGCCGCTCGCCAATTCTGCCAATGTGTTCCGCCTTGGCCTTGGCTATAGCCCTCTTGTTGGACCTAGAAGCGGCATTAAATTTCCGCCTCTCCTCCTTCGCGTTTGGACCCTGATGCCTTTGGGCTTCGTTCCACGCCCCGTATGCGGACCGCTTAAGGCGTGCAGCTTCGGCACAGGTACTGTTATACCAGGGCCGGCTGCGACGCCCGACAGGTACCCTGGAGTTAGGGATGAAAAGATCCATCCCCATAACTACCAGGTCCCTGACGCGGTCCGCACAAGCATCAGGATCTTCGGAAGAGAAGCAGAACCGCTTCCATGGGAAGGACGCAAAGAATTCACGCATCCCTTCCCAATCCGCTGACCCATACCGCCAGACCCTGCGGAACCCCGTCGCTGAAGAGCGATCGGGATATACCGCAGGGGCTGAGGTACGTATAAGGCAGTGGTCTGATGACCCCAAAGGGGGGTCGACCACTACCTTATATCCTTCAGGATTTGTGGTCAGTAGAAGGTCCAACAGGGAGGGCTCATGGGTCTCAACATCTGGAACTCGGGTGGGCTGAGTTACCAGTTGTGTGAGACCGTAAGCCAAAGTCATCTCATAAGCAGACCGACCCGCTGCGTCGGTGGTTCGGGAACCCAACCACTCAGAATGGTGAGCGTTAAAATCCCCAAGGACCACCACCTCCGCGGACGGATACTGCTCGAGAGATTGATCAGTCCCCACTTGGACGTTCTCGAATAAGGGAGAAGCCCCCGTTTCACCGGCATGGGACCTGTATAGGCATGCATAGACCCGGGTACGACCCCCATACTCTACGCAAACCCACAAGATTGACAGGTCCCGATGCTCGAGGCCCCGAAGGCGGCGACAACATATATCATCCCTGACGAAAACGCACACCCCGGCCTTACGCAGGAACGAGTGTTCCAGTACGTAACCGGGGTAGCTAAGGTACGAGATGTCGTCAGGGGTAGATATCTGAGTCTCCGTTAAAAAGAGCAGGGCAGGCCGCGCTGACTCTAGATGGTAGTGTACAGCGTCCAGGTTGCTGTGCAGACCCCTGACATTGCAGAAGTCTACTGTTAAAGTGGATGAAGAATCCGCCGAAGTAAATTCGCTCTTTTTTACTTGTGCCTTCATTAAAAAAAATTGAGTTGGGGGAAAGGGAAATGTGTTGGGGTAGTGAAATGAGGCGGCACCCAAAATATAATTTTGCGGAGTCAGGAGCCGGATGGTCACGCGAGTAATGTGAGGAGCTGGCGCGAGGCACGGAAGGGCCCCCGATGCCCCCCCGTGTACAGTCGCCGGGATCCACTCCAGTCTCCCAAGCTGGCACGACGACAGTACTACGGGATTTTCGCCGGTTGGCGGGACAGCTTCCCGGGGAGGGAGTTTTTATAAAGTGTATCCCCGGGTTCAGGTCCCCTACTGACCGGCAGGCGGCCGGCGGTGGCCGTTCCCATCGGGTCTCCCTGTATCCCACGCCAGCCCCTCACGAATGCTACCCATGCGGCGACCGAAACCAAACCCCCGCATATTACGAGTGCCGTCCAAATTTCACCACCAGGGAATGGAGAGGTCAGAAGGAACGGCTATCTAGCCCTTCCACCGGAACGCATTACTACTTCGCGGCAGAAATAGGCTAGACGGTGGTACCAATCCACCAAGTAAATAAATGAAATCCACCAAGAGTTAAGCCCTACCACCAGTGACGGGACGGGAAGGGTTGGAGGGGGGCATCAGAGCCGCGGGGGTAGTGACGGAACGCGGCGCTGACGGCTCGAGTGGCCGGGGTCGCACTCCCGAACCATTCTACGTGACAACCGGACAGACTGACACAAGAATGGCCTCTGGCACCAAGTACTTTCTTTAACAAGTCCTTCAATGCAACAAGACAAAGCAATGTACTCGTAGCCATTACTGAGGAACACAACCCGAGGAACAAAACCACACGATAGATTTTACGATACAGTACCTTTCTAATAATATAAGTTTCATTACCCTCTTTTTATAATTAACACTACATTGATTCACACAAAGAGACAAACAGATCACAATTTTTGATGTCTTCTGCGGAAGGAAATTTGGAAATACTATATTTGATCTATTTATTAATAAATATATAGTAACGACGTAGATAAATATGCAATAGCAATCATAATTATAATACTTACGCACTTACAACTACAATCCCCGAAGGGGTAGACAGAGGTGTTACCAGTACACCCACATTTCTTAGCGTTTTTACATACTTTTTACTTGCGTCCCATGATGTAATAGGGCCTACACTATCGCCATACCGGCCACAATTACAGACTCCGGACTGATAATAAGCATAAAATTGATTGATTGATTCGATAAAAATATTTGACAATTAATACGAACCAGACAGCCTACATGGCGCAGCGAGTGATTAACCGTCTCTGATATGAAAGACCGCGGGTTCGATGCCCACACCGATTCAAATGATGTGTGATCCATAAAAATATCGGGTCTGAGTGTTGTGCGTTCCTGCGTAGTTCCTTGACCCACAACACAGTTTAACATATTGTGGGGTGTCGCGAAACCCCCTTTTTACATGTTGGGTTTGCGAAATGAAGTTTTTCAACACATGCACACAAGAAATTAAAATATGTCGTTATACATATACAACGTGTTATAGAAAGGGGCGGGCAAATTTAAGTAATGTATAGTGAAGGGTATAAGAATTTTATACCCCATAGTACCAAATCTGATTGCATTGCTAGGACATAATTAAAGAATTTTCTTTTTTATCGAATGAGTAACATGTCGATATCGACTTTCAACTTTGGACAACACTAAATGATGAACAGTGATACTTCAGACCTCCTTTCATTTAAATATTTTAAAATTAAAAACAATAAACAGTTGTCAAATTAATGTCAATATTAATTTGACGCAGTCAATTCGGTTTTTTTTTATTTTATGAAGTATTATTACGAGTTCAATAAATATGTTGTATTTGACTACAAATAAGTATTATGTATTTGAATTTTGTGTTGGTGCAACTGATAACAACTTTTAAGAAGCTCGTCGACTGTACTAAGCCAAATTCATAGATGGAAGACCCGAGAATGAAGTCTTTAAAATGCTTCTAGAGGATGGTACCTATATCGTCTTCGGCACACAGTCTCTTTCAGGTGTTAATTTGTGTTTAATTACAAGTTACGTACGTATGTATGTAAATCTTATTCAAGTTTATTAAAAAGTGAGTGTCGTTCATAATAAATAATAGTGATGTCATCAGACTTATCGAACTTAATAAACAAGTGATTAAAATTTACGTGAAATTTTAGTTTGTCTTGGTTTTCAAAAGATCCGATTCATAAGTACGAATTGTATGGTGTATGTTATGACCCTAAAATATGACCAAACCTTTCTGTAACACGTTGTATATAACGTCCTTTGAAATACCAACACATACGGTAGTGTATGTTTGATACTCAGGCTCAGTGACCGCAGTTTGAGCCCGGCAGTGACCGCAGTATGCCCATAAAATTATGGGCACTCGCCCGGTGACCTCCAACCTCCCCTTATAGTCACCCCTGTCCCAGCAATACTGTACATACGTACACTTGTGTCGCAGCAGGATAACCATATTACTTGTAGATATTCTGTACCGAAGTACACTTCTGTCGCAGCAGAATAACCATATTACTCGTAGATATTCTGTACCGAAGTACACTTCTGTCGCAGCAGGATAACTATTTTACTCGTAGATATTCTGTATCGAAGTACACTTCTGCCGCAGCAGGATAACCATATTACTCGTAGATATTCTGTACCGAAGTACACTTCTGTCGCAGCAGGATAACCATTTTACTCTTAGATATTCTGTACCGAAGTACACTTCCGCCGCAGCAGGATAAGCATATTACTCGTAGATATTCTGTACCGAAGTACACTTCTGTGGCAGCAGGATAACCATATTACTCGTAGATATTCTGTACCGAAGTACACTTCCGCCGCAGCAGGATAACCATATTACTCGTAGATATTCTGTACCAAAGGTACACTTCTGCCGTAGCAGGTTAACCATACACATTTGTTGCCACAGCAACTTAAACACACATGATATAAAAAAAAACATAAAGCACAAAGAAATATTACATTATACAGTCACCACCATTATGTTCTAGCACTTACCGCAAAACTCGACTTTACCGCACTAGGTACACAATCTACAAACCACACTGTCCACTCGCTACAGAGAAAAGAGCTTCGTCGCCCCATCACTTACCGTTAAACTCGACTTTATCGCACTAGGTACACAAACCACTAACTACTCTGTCCACTCGCTACAGACAAATGAGTCTCTTCGCCCTCCGTTAAGAATAATCACTTCAACTCATAGTTTATTGGTTACATTTATAATATTACTACTTTACAGACCACAACCCCATTTCAGGATTATCTATAGACCGTTCTCTAATTATAACTCAAACAACTAGAACCGAATAGTAAACCAGCATAGCTACCGCGTAATGAACACTTGGACTATCGACTGAGCACTGATCTTAGTGAACTGACTGACCGCGAGCAAAAGACCTCCAGTCATGGCGACAACCTCCCTTATACCATTTAACCACCCTTCCACAACCATATCGCACCATTATTATTACAGTGTACCCAACGTTGCTCTCTCAGGCACCCTCAATATACCAATATTAACAGAATACGCCAACAATATGCTTTCATGCATTATTTATCTACCCACAATATCTTATAATAAAAATTAGATTTCCTGTATACCGACTTTTAAATGAACAATTGTAAATAATTAAAATAATTCGCGGTATTCCGTGACATGGGGTTATAGAATGTGATGTAAATGTGTGTGACTGTTAGGGATTTTTTTATTTATCAATCAATGCTTTCTGTACGGCTTTTATGAAACTATATATGACTCGTACAGCTATTCGAGCAAGCTGGTTTTCAAATGGCGATGCACACCGGAATACAAAATGTATGACCGGCCTCCGTTATATAGATGTCCTATAAATATTATAAGTATTTGTTAAATATTGAGAGAAGTGGTAGGTACATGCACGACTTGACTGGCATAGTACCGCTGTCACTTGTTACATGAACAGGCCAGTCCAGGTTTATGTTTCACAAAAATACTGGCGTGAAGTAATCAGCTGTTTGATTTGTACAGTGAGTGAGATATCTAGAGGCTCAATCTCCCCCCTCCTTTCCAATCCTAATCCGTTAGTTTCCTTGAAGGTTTTTAACCTGTCCATGTTTTTTTTTAATTCTGGACGTTCATGGGTGGCGGAAATCAATTATCATTAGATGAGTCACTTTTTTATACTGTCACAGGAAGGTGATCGCACTGGATCTGTTGTTAAGTACGGTGCAGTCCAGCCTCCGTGGCGCAGTGGGCGAGTAGCCGGCTGCGAAGCATGAGGCAGTGGGTTCGATTCCCACAACGAGACAAATGTTGGTGTTATCCACTAATAATTGCTTTGGGTCTGGGTGTAATGGGACCGCAAGTTGCTGGTAGTTCCTGACACCAACGATAAAGGTTAACCTTGAGCAGGTTCAGGACTATGTGTGTGACTGTTGGGTGTATTTTTTTTTATGTAATGTCGATCCTCCAGTGACATTGCTCCCCTCGACTTTCGCCAGAGTATTGCCTGCCTGAAGATACTGAATATACACTGACTGACCCTAGAATGCAACTTGCTGGAAAGAGCCACTATGGCGGATTTTTCAGGCTAGCTATCCATGCGGCTACAAAATGATCAGGTACTCTTAGATAACCTTAGCAGTCTAGACCTAGACAGTGTGCAGCCCACCTTATGGTTAAGGAGTTACCGCCACCCATGGACTTCATCAATTCCAGAGCGCAGTCAAGCCGCTACCTACAGATTCTATCGTAAAACAGTAACAAAATTGTTCAGCGGTTTACATAAGACACTTTAGTCAACATTTAATAAACGGTTATGACGACATTATGAGGGTTTTCTGTTTAGCCATTTTGCTACGGAACCAAATCAACACAGACAAAATCACCCATTCCAATGTACATATCACTATCGTATATAACTAGGGGTTTTCTGCAAACCTCTTAAATTCGACAAAAGGTTCTGAAACTAACCAAACGGACCCATATGGTGCCTGTTCAAACAGTGATAAACCAATATGACATATTACGTTACGTTTAGTGGATAAATTTTAGTTTTTGGGTTTTACCTCCAAATATTTTTTTGGGGTCCGAAATTGTAGTCTTATTTCTAGTGAGTATTATTTAAAGTATATCGATAAAAGCTTTTATTTTTATTCCTTTAGCTTTTATTTATACCTCAATGCATTTGTACCACCGCGTGTGAAATCAATGTCATGTTCTAGTTTGAAGGACATTGTAGCCAGTGAAATTACAATGCATTATGAGACTTAACATTTCATGTCCCGGGTGATTAGCGCGCAGTGCAGTCCCATGCAATACTTTGTAATGCAAAGTTCTAAATGGTATTGCCTTTGTTTAAGAACAGCAGCAGCAGATGGTAGCGCTTACCATCAGGCAAGCCACCTATTTATCTCGACATTTAGATGATTAAAAATTATTTTAATTTAATATTATGTCTTTCGACAGCCTCCGTAGCGCAACGGTCCAGTAAAAAAAAAGGCCGTGGGTTCGATTCAGAGTTCGAATAATTATTTCGGGTATGATTGTTGTGGGACCGTAAATACCTCGTAGTTTTAATACCCCAAAATATAGGTTAACCTAGTGCGGTGACAGGACTATATGTGTTTTATTTTAAAAAACAAATTAAAATGATTATCCCGCTTTAAAGCAAACAGTTTATCTGTTCATTATGAAAGTTATTTCATTGATACGATTAAAAAATCTGATACAGTCACGACGAAATTGAATAGGGAATAAAACGCTTGTAGTTGCAAAATCTGAATCATTGAAATGGTAGTCTTTTGACGTGAAATCCAATTTATCGGCGCAATTGGAACCAGAGAATAGAGAATGATTGGGTGGACCACGGTCTAACTGGTTTTGGTTAACTATACTATTTTCCTTATAACTGTACCTATATTTTAGTTTATTTCCAATAGCAGATTCAGTTTGATATTAAAGGAGGCACAGCAAATCCTTAAGTGAAGAATAGTAATTTAAATGATAAAGAAAAATATTCATCATCATCATGGAGTGGCATCTTCTTGAATCATCTATTAATAATAGATCATTCTAATTTTATGGGCCGGCTCGTCCGGGCCGTTACCACTGTCTCACAGAAACCGACGTAAAGTAACAGCTTGCTACTCCCAATCCCTTTATTTTCCCATTCCTTTAAGGTCGGCAACGCGCCCATGACTCTTTTGGTATTATGGGCGTACATGGGCGGTGGAGATCACTTACCATCAGGTAACCCACTTGCTCGATTGCCGGCCTATGTAATAAAAAAATATATCTTAGAGTGTAAATGGGCCACCAATATATTAGGTCCAAAGGCAATCTCACCTGCACGTGGTACACTCTGCTGACGAGGCAATGGCGAAACTTGGTTCCTGTTGCGGGTTGTGGGAGTCAGATCGCGGGTCGCTCCATATAATACCAAATATCGTAAAATCTATGCTACGAGAAGGCGGACCCTGGCATTCAGCCAGGATATCACCAGGCAGAAAGAATATCTTGGATTGACATCTTCAACTTGATGTTTGCAGGTTAATTATTGGTGGAATTCTTTTGTTAGTGTTGACGTGGGGCATAACCTTAACTAACTTCCTTCAGTAAGTAACTTACATCCTTAGTAATTCATTCATAAGTTGTAAAAATAATAAAACGATAATTTCAACTCTAACAATATCAAATATAGAGCAAAGTTATTTAGGGGTGGCGCAAACCGAAATAAAATTTAATCTTACTATAATTTTGTTATGAATTATTCAAATTCCGTGAAGTTTAATAATTATATAAATTATGGTTTAATGTTACTGATTATACGGTTGATAAATGTTTCAACCTTTGTAAATACCCGTCAATACCAGCACGAGAGTTACTAAACTACACAATAATCGAAGATGATAGTTACTTGAATAACATTGGAAATAGCTCAATACAAACTCAGAGGCCTTGAAAAATAAATTTCGTCCTATTTGTGTCTTTTACTGATTTTTAACAGACTTAAAAAAGGTGGAGATTCTTAAATCAGCGCGTATAATTTATTTTTGCTATTTTATATACGTCAAAAACTTTCTTTTTATTAATTCATCGTATGCCAAATATACAGTCTGTGCGACAAGACTCGTTTTGAACACCGAAAAAATACTTCATCCATGATTCACAAAGGCGAATGTTGATTTTCCATGAAGGCGTTTGTGGCTGTATATTCAGTGCTATGGTTTCCTATTTACATAAGCAAATTGGTGGCGGTGGCTCGGGCGTTGAAAATATTTTGGAATACCTACTTATTTATTATTTATAATTCTTTAGTGTACAACACTAGAGTACAAGTATATTTATTTATTTATTTAAATCAAAACGGTTTACACCAATTACATTAATTATTTCAATATAAAAGTAGACTATATGACAATAAATTTTGTACAATAGTTGGAAATATAAAATGACATTCACACAACACGCTTACAAAATCTCAAGGACTCTGATAATATTCTCTCTGCAAATATATCGTACCCAGTTTTGAGATATATTATAAACTAGTTTTATTTCAATGTGTAATAACCGCGTAAACCTAAGAAATCACTATATATTATGAAAAATAATAATACAAAGAATATATAGTACAATAATAGATTAGGACTTAAGCTACTTTTTATCCCAAAAAAGCCTTTCACGCGGCGGAGCCAAGAGCAAAAGGTAAAGGGAAAAGGTAAGTCCTTCGTATGCGAGAGGCCGTCTGGGTTGGTACCACCGCTTTGTCTATTTCTCCCGCCAAGCAGCAGTGTGTAATCATTGTTGTGTTTCGGTTTGAAGAACATTGAAACGAGTGAAAACACTGGGCATTATGAGACTTAACACCTTATGTCTCAGCGTGACACGGGCAGTCCAATTGCCTCTTATCATCAAGCGATCGACCTGCTCGTTTCGTCACTCAAGCTAATAAAAAACTAGTCCTAAATATGTCTTACGCACGTTAAGATATAAATCTTTGAAACTAAAACAGTTCTTAAATTACCAAGATTATGGGATAAACGTCATAAGGGTTGAGACTTGAGCAAAGTTAGTTGTTTTATATATCTTTACTTCTACACTTTAACTATACACGTAAATCTTGTGCCTTAGTTTGGGTGTAATCATCTACTGATTCGATACGGTTTTTTTACTAATTGAAATGTGTAGGTATTATTCCTGAGTGCTATAAGCTATTTTTCATACATACATCTCATCATCATACTTACTCAAGGCTGTAATCTCTAAAGCGGTAGGCAGAGGTGTAACTAGTACACCGAAATTTCGCCGAGCGTATCTCCGCCCCATGACGGATGTGATAAGGGGCGAACCTATCGTCATACCAGGCACAATTACAGACTCCGGGCTGACACTGAGCATTCCGTAATAGTAAAACCCAATATAATTGTTACCAGACCCGGGGATCAAACCCTAGATCTCAGCATCATGCATACGCATTACAACTGCGCCACCGAGGCAGTCATTATCTTCTAATATATAAAATTCTCGTGTCACAATGTTCGTTCCCATACTCCTCCGAAACGGCTAGACCGATTTGTATGAAATTTTGTGTGCATATCGGGTAGGTCTGAGAATCAGCCAACATCTATTTTTCATCCTCGTAAATGTTAAGGGTGGTCCAACCCTAATTTTTTTTTGTTTTAGAAAAAAAAAATTGTTATATTTTTTTTATGATACAGCATTAAAAAATACATACAACCCTAAATGTTCACCCTTCTACCATCAACCCCTATTTTTTAATAGTCATTTTAGTATTTTTGTCAAGCGCGTTTCTCACCGGGGGCGCCCACTAGGCCACTTTAATCCTGGAAATAGGCATTCACGCGGGCGGAGCCGCGGGCAACAGCTAGTATTTTTATATATTTGTCATTGTGATAAAAATACTTTGCGAGCAAAAGCTATTATATCATATTATAATGGAGAATGAAATTTTTATGCAATGTTCGGTATATCCAACAAAGCCTTTTGATTGGCATTTTCAAACCCAACGCTATTTATCGCTTTATTTGCAAAAATATTTATTATTCTTCAAAATAACTTTACCTGGGGAGAACTTGGACATGAATTCAGCTCGTGCAATAAATTATTTTCTTTATAAACTTTAATTGCTTCTACGATAATAAGGGCAAATATAATACCACATTATAATTTAACAAGATTATTAATATGATTAGGTATTTACCGGAGGTGGATTATAATTTTCTGTCGAATAATTTATTCAGATTTCACACTACGGCACCATTACATGCGACTTTATAATAACTTTGTGGAGTACAGTATTTACTAAGTAAAATGGAAAAGAAAAATTTGTTTTGGAGGAAAGGTCGACAGTAGCTCTAAATGAGTCGTGCAAATATACACATGCCAGATGCCTTACCTAGAACTTGGTTTGACACACTGACATGTGTATATATTATTTCTGTTAAGAGACGATGCCTTGGCTTGACACATTATATGTGCCTATATTATTTCTGTTAAGCGAAGATTAGTTCCCATTGCGGGTTGTGGGGTCAGACAGCGGGTTGCCCCACATAATATCAAATACCGTCAAATCTACAGTAAGAGAAGGCCGACCCTGGCATTTAGCTGGGATAGCACCAGGCAGAAAGAAAGAAGTGAAGATTTTATTGTAAAGTACTGTAATTGTACATGTCTTTCCGGGACAACATTTATTTTTCCGAGTCAAAAAATATCCTATGGCCTTTCCCAGGAAGTAACATATTTCCCCACCAAAATCCAATTAAACTCGGTTTAGCCGTGAAAACGTAACAGATAGATAGACAGAGTTACTTTCGCATTTATATCTTAGTATAGATTACGTACATACTCTTTATTTTACAAGGGTTTACATTTTTACTATTGAATCTTAACAAAAATAAAACATGGAAAAATATTAAAAATATAAACCTACAATGGCGAGACTAGGACTTAAGCCACCGGTAGTTAGGACCCCAAAATGAGGAACCTCCTCACAATGCGTACCGTGTCTAATAACACCTCTTTTTGAATCTGGTTATTGACCCAACGAGCAATTCAGAGCCTCTGGGGGTAATATTATTAATAAATGTACTAGAAATACAATATTTCAAGACAAAACCACATAATAATATTAACCCCTATATAATCAAACGCTAACCAAGTTATGTTAGTTTCTCCGATCCCTCGTAATACAGATTTATTTCATCACGCTCCCAAGTATGGAATCATCAATTCAAAACATAAATAGGATTACGCAGGAAGCATTAACCGCTAACTGAATTTGCGAGCGCCCTCGTACGAAATGAGATGGGATGTAGTAAACTACTTATGGTGTCAGTACAAAAAGTTTTTCATCTTAGACCTATTTTTAACCGGCTTCAAAAAATGGAGGTAGTTCTCAAATCGTTGGAATCTTTTTTTTAGTGTATGTTCTCAGATTAAGTACTCGAAGATACCTGGAAAGAGAAATTCTTTTTTTGTTTAAAAGCGTATACTTCCCAAGTGGTCCCATTGGCACCAAAACAGGATCTCATAATGGGATCCCAGAAAAATCGAGGGCAACCCTCAGAGCCGATGAGCAAGCGGGTCTCCTGATGGTATGTGGTCACCGCTGCCCATGGATACCATTAATACCAAAGGAATTTTCGGTGAGATACCCGCATTTTGAGGTTCTTTCCTAGAACTTGACAAATATAGTTATCGTGTAAGTATTAAAATTCATACAGCAAACGAGCACGTGGGTTACTTGATTGCAAGTGATCTCCACCACTAATGAACGCTCGAATACGAGATTCATGGACTTACGTCAAAGGAAGGGGATAAGGTATTGAGGAAGGGGGAGTATTTAGGCCGTTTTTACTAGCTCGGCAAAGTCACTACGCTACACCTTATGTTAAGTGGAGCGCAATCCAAGAATACTGTCGACCAACGACAGACGATGTGTCTATCGTAGGTCGTCAAAATTATGCCAGCCTGCCGGCCTCCAGATATCTCACTCTGAATTTCGTATCAACAGTAAGCTCCTACTCCAGTTTCGTATGAGACAGTTGTAGCAACCCGGTCGAACAGTTTTTAAGACTTAGGTGCCTTTAGTTGTCATCTCATTAAGAAGTCAAACTCTCGAAACACAAAACAATTTCAAGTAGAGTTTATCAGCTTAAGCCTAAAGATAACTAAATAATTTACGTAGTTACTCAGTAATTAATACAGATTCATAATTAAAATGAGCTTTAGCGGAAATCTTTAAGGATTTTTCGTTTACTTATAAATTAATTTTAAATTTTGCGCCAACCTATTTCTGAATCAAGTCACCAAGATGAAAAGATTTAATATACAAAAAGCACACGATACATTTTCGAATACAAGGTGGTTGTTTATTAAAGTCAAAGTGGCGCTTTAGACGATTTTGTCAACAGCATGAATGAGCCGGGTCATCCGGGTCGTTACAACTGCCTCGCAGAAAACTGGCGTAAAGTAGCAGCTTACTGCTGTATTTCGTAGGGTGAATGAGATATCTGGAGGCCCAAATTCCTCTCCCTTTCCAAATCTCTTACTTATCCCTTCCCTTTAAGGTCGGAAACTTGCCCATGATTATTTTGGTATTGTGAGCGTACATGGGCGATGGAGATCACTTATCATCAGGTACCACCCACTTGCTCGTTTGCCGGCCTATGTAGTAAAAAAGGTCCCTCGTATGCGAGAGGACATCTGGGTTGGTGCCACCGCTTTGTATATTTCTGCCGCCAACCAAATGTGTAAGCACTACTGTGTACCATTTTGAAGGACATTGAAGCCAGTGAAATTACTGGATATTAAGACACTTAATAACTTATATCTCGGGGTGACGAGCGCAGTCCAGTGCCACGCAGTGCCTTGTAACTCGAAATTCTGTGTGCCGTTTCTTCTGTTTTTGGGCAAGCATGGCGTTTCCCATCAGGCGAGCGACCTGCCCTTCTCGTCATACAAGTTCATAAAAAATAAATAAAGCAGAAGCTTGTTTTTGTATAAATTCAAACATGAATGAAGCGGATAAAATACGTGTGTTTTAAGGGTCCAATTTTGTAGACATTTGTATCGGGTACCGTCTGGGGATATTACCTGAGGCACTGAGTACGATTTTATTTTCCCGACCCTCTTGGCTCGCATCGCAATACCCCTAAGGGTTCCTCTACGTGATGCCAATATCCAAAACGAATGATGTTGCGAATCTGTTTCGACGCCAATTTAAACGGCAGTTTTCGTGCAAAGTTTGCTCTAAACCTTAATACGAAATGTAAATTTCGTTTTGTGGGAATTCAATTTGATGTGTCAACTCGCGTAATGGAATTTGTTGTCCTTATTGCCCCCTTTATGGCTATTGTTATGAAGTCTATTCATTTTATAGCGTCCTATCTGATTGGAACTTTTGTAATAAAGGCAATGAGTGGGCATAATAATGTGAATTTAGGCGTGGTAAAAATTTATTAGTGTTACAAAGCATGATTTAATGGTGAAGGGAAAGGCATTTTTTATATTTAGATGACATTTACCTACGCCCAGTGTTTGTTGGTAATATACACAATGGAAATGTAGTGCAGGTGTAGCAAAAAGTGATGGAAACTAATAAAAAAGGTACTGCAAAATCCTGTCAAAATTTGAGCACTGTAACGCAAAATACACTGCAAGACTTTTGGTCTTTGTTTTATGATGATATCAGACAGGTGAATACCTATCCTACCTATATATAGGTGAATTCCAATCAATCTAACGGTAGGCAGCGGCCTGGCTGTACTCTGGCATTGCTGAGGTCTATGGGCGGCGGTAACCACTTACCATCAGGTAGGCCGCCCGCTCGTCTGTCTATCTAGGGCAATAAAAAAAAACTGCATTGTACTATCTCTCACTATACACATCAGATATAATGAATAATTAAGGTTTAATAATGAGAAAAGTGTTATAACGCGAGAATGTCAAAGTATATTACACATTATCTATGGTTTTTAAGAGATGACACGCCCATATACCAATACCATTTTTACCATATATTATACCTATTATACCTCGACACTTGGTGGGATTGATTCGTCAGCTATACACCGGCAACCGTTGCTCAGTGAAAATTGGAACCGAATTCTCAAATATCTTCGAGACAAAAAAGGGAGTTCGTCAAGGGTGTATACTATCTCCAGCCCTTTTTAACATCTACGGCGAATACATAATGAGAAAAACCTTAGAGAACTGGGATAGGGGTTTCAGTGTGGGCGGGCGACGCATAGCGAACCTCCGATATGCTGATGATACAGTGTTATTGGCCACTTCCAGAGAAGATATGGAGGAGCTGTTCAAACGACTCGAAAGAGAAAGTGAGAACATTGGTCTCTCAGTCAACAGGGCGAAAACCAAGATCATGGTCGTGGATCGAGCTGGAACCTTGTCCAATTGCGATGACATCATCCCAGGGATTCAGATGGTTAACCACTACATATATCTTGGATCTCAAATCTGCAGTGACGGTAGCTGTGCTCTGGAAATAAAGCGCCGAATTGCAATGGCTAAAGATGCTATGGCACGACTTAAAAGCATCTGGACTAAACGGGGTATCACAAACAACACCAAAATGCGCCTAATCAAAGCGTTGATATTCCCTATATTCCTGTATGGAGTGGAAACCTGGACTATTCTGACTCGAGAAAGAGCAAGGATTGACGCGTTCGAAATGTGGTGCTGGAGGCGAATGCTGAGAATACCATGGACCGCCAAACGCACAAATGTGTCAATCCTCTCACAGCTCAAAGTGAAGACACGCTTATCCACGATTTGCTACCAACGCATACTTGCATACTTTGGTCATATTGTACGGAAGGGTGATGAGAGCTTGGAGAAAGTCATCGTGGTTGGGAGCACACAAGGAAAACGCTCACGTGCTCGAGCCCCAACACGATGGACGGACCAGATCAGCGACTCATCAGCCGCCGGATTCCATAAAGTTGTGAGAGATGCGATGAACAGAAGCCGATGGAGAGACATCGTCCGATCGAAATGCGGACCATCCGATGATGACCACGATCCTCAGTCATGAGGGGCCGACTACAGAGAGAGAGATACCTATTATGTTTCTCTGTCCAGAACTTTGTTCATTCTTACTTTATTTATATATTTTTTAAAGGAAGTTGACATCAAAGTGTTATTACAACGTTGACAAGAATCTCACAGATCATTGTTACAAACATCCACACAAAACACACGCATGTGAAAAGAACACATTCGAACAATATAAAACGAATACATTTGGTAAGAAAGTTTTATAATTTTGACTCCTTTGTATTTGTGTAGACAACGCCCCGTTTTCTGTTGATTTTCTAAACTGGCTGAGAGTCAAACGCTCACGTTGGGCAATGAATTATTCAGGTCAGAACGGAAACTGCGTATTTACATAAGCAAATTGGGTGCGACGAGTGAGTAGTACTGCCATTGTGAAACCTCAAGACGTCAGTTGCCATTGGATTTAACCAACATTCACATGATTTTTTGAAATTTTACTGATATTAATAATAATAATAAATACACCCAACAGTCACATACATAGTCCCAACCCCACACTAGGTTAACCTGTATCGTGGGTATCAGGAACTACGAGGGACTTGCGGTCCCACAACACCCAGACCCGAAACCAATATTTGTGGATTAGACAAGCATTTGTCTCGGTGTGGGAATCGAACCCACAGCCTCACGCTTTGCAGCCGGCTACTCGCCCACTGCGCCACGGAGGCTGTCAAACTGACTGATGTTATGATCATGGAACTTGTTGTTATAACCTTTTTTTACGTTGGGATACCCTTTATGCGTACCCCTCGACGGCTTGTTCGGTCGGGGCTGCGGGGACGCTTGTTGTTATAACCTGCGTGAACACCACATACACCTAGAGAGAAAATTTACGTTAATTTTAGCTTCAAAAAGTGTTCAATGACATTTGAAAATTCATGTTGAGCGTTTGACATCAAATAAGAATAGTCAAAACTTACCCATTCAAATTCTAAAAATAAAAAAAGTGCTGATTATAAGATCACAGTGCAGTATTAACCTGCGTGCGACATCTGCGGCACAAAAATATAATATCCAATATTGCGATCCTCAATTTGATGCTTTAGATGTACGAGTATAAAATTGATCTTTGTTAAGGCGTAGTTGTATAAAATTTGTCCGTATTCATTTACACGATAATACATTTCTACCATGCAAATTGTACATGCTCTATAATCGAAGTCAGCGAGAAAACTATGAGTTTTTCACCATAGATATGCACTCACGCCTGTAATCCCCGAAGGGGTAGGCAGAGGTGTAACCAGTACACCCACATTTCGCTGAACGTATCTCAGTCACATGATGTGATAGGGGGCGAGCCTATCGCCATACCGGGCACAAATTCCAGACTCCAGGCTGATACTAAGTATTTCGTAATATAAAACCCCAATATCACTTTTACCCGACTCGGGGATCGAACCCGAGACCTCACCGTCAGTCTCAGTCGTAACACGTACGCATTTCAACTACGCCACCGAGGCAGTTTTTTACCATATATCAGTAAAAAGACGTTGAACTTACATCATATATATAGCTTTATTCGTTATCAGGTTATTAGGTCGCCCCGCCTAGGGCCTGCTGTTTATTACTAGTAAGTATACCTACAATATTTTATAAAAGATCTTCAATATAAATGCTATCCTAAATTCCCTCGCTATCGTTGTCGACGTCTTATCTAAACACACTTCAGTATATCTGCATAATGCGTCTATTTTGTATCTTCAAAGTTTATTTTATGCTAACTTCAGTACATAGAAAACGCATTTAGCGCGAGCAAACGACTCGAAAAGGAGATAAAGGTTGGTACTCGTTTATTGATTTTATCGAAATGTCATTATCTGACAATGAACAGTTTGCATGGCCCTTGTATTCTTCATTTTGCATTCACATCGACGTTAACTATAGTAAATTTAAGCATTCAATCAAACGTTTTGGGTATGCGGCGATTTAATTTTTAACTGATAAAGAACTTTTGTTTAGTATAAATTCGAGTTTTCAGACTGGGGGAGCTCACATTTCACTGGACGGATTTACACTTAGAAGTTTACTAAAAAAATATAAAACTACCCAAAATGTAATTTTATGTTGAGATGGAGAAAGCCAAGAAATTCAATTCATAGGCCCGATATCTTACCTCAAATTTCGATAATCACGAGGAAATAAAATCCAGAACCAGCCACGCAAAGACTTTTTTACAAGATAGCAAGTATACTCTTTACTCCTAAAATACAGTTTCAATTAAGACACCGTGTGAACAAATGATATGTATTGTAGATCAATTATCTTATGGATGGATGTGAGACTTGAGTATTAGAGAAGGAAAGTAGAAAGCAATTGGCAGCGTTCTCAATGTGGTTGCTGCGAACAATGTTCAGGATCCCATGGCACGTTTACTTCCAACGTCAAGGTCCTCGAAAAGTTCCAATGCCGCCGAACATTATTAAAAGTGATTGGAAAGAGGAAAATATCGTTCTTGGTCACATTCAAAGATGACCTTTACGCCTTCGTCAGAAATACGGTGGAGAGCAAAATCCAAAAAAAAAACCCCAGCCAACATTGACGAAAATGGTACGACGACATTAAGGTCTAAGGAATGGACCGCCCAACGATATTCCGAACTTAAAAGAACCGCTCAGAATCGCAAAGAATTCCACCAATTGACCTCCAAACTTCAAGTTGAAGATCGCATGATGATGACTTTTTGCCCGCGTGAACGTCTTTTTCCCGCATAAAAGTAATCCAAAATCTATTTTCTGATCCATGGTCTTGTGTGCCAAATTTCCACCAAATCCGTTCAGATGTTAAGGCATAAAATAAATAAATACACTCAACCGTCACGCACATAGTCCTGACCCCACACTAGGTTAACCTGTACCGTAGGTAACAGGAACTAGGAGTGACTAGCGATCCCACAAAACCCAGACCCAAAACCAATATTTGTGGATCATCCAAACATTTGTCTCGGTGCGGGAATCGAACCCGCGGCCTCTCATTTCACAGCCGGTTACTCGCACACTACGCCACAGGATCGCAAAATACCTTCCTTTACCTTCGGGGATCAAAAATTAGGTCGACCTAAGCATATTTAAAGGTCTTAACTCAGTTGAGCTGCTGTGCGTAATTTGTACTATATTTGGTATTTACTATTGTGATTTATAAGGGTGTGCTAATGTAGACTGCCTCGGTGGCGCAGTTGTAATGCGTACGCGTTACGATTGAGACCAACGCTGAGGTCTCGGGTTCGATCCCTGGGTCGGGTAAAGTGGTATTGGGTTTTTCTATTAAGAAATGCTCAGTATCAGCCCGGAGTTTGGAAACTGTGCCCGGTATGGCGATAGGCTCGCCCCCTATTACATAAGGGACTGTGGGTGTACTGGTTACACCTCTGCCTACCCCTTCGGGGATTACAGGCGTGAGTGCGTATGTGTGTATGTATGTATGCTAATGTAGACGGTAATTAATATCAAAGGTCATATAAATGTCTTCATGTTTTGAAATATAAATTTCCCAATAAACTCGTATTTTGACCCTTCACTTCAGTATGAGAAGATAATACTTGATGATTTATTTGAAGCTGTTGTTTCTCTCAATAAAAATATCTATGAGTTCACAATGAGAAACGAGCGGGCGAGGATATTTATGAGGCGGCAAAATTGTATCCCAATTTCGTACAGCTGCGTCTTATTCTATGTACCTGTGACCTCCTTACGGACTTTGCAATGTACATAGACGAATAGGTTTTGCTATTGAAAAAACGTAGCACCGATTATTAAAAATTAGATACATACATGCGCACACACACCTGTAATCCCTGAAGAGGTAGGCAGAGGTGTAACCAGTGCACCTACATTTCGCCGAGCTTATTTCCGCCATATAATCAGAAAATCACATATATTAAGACGGGACCTGGGGATATAATTATCAGCAACATTTCAACAGTATCGTTTTTACATCCTTCATATTCACGACGCAGTATACAGTTGACTAAAGTTAACCCACACACTATCCGTAATCCGGCGTTAAGGCCTAACGTGACCTTCGTAAAAATGTGCCTAAACTTTACCCAAACATTGTTAGTCACCGACCATCGATCTTTCCAGATAGTCGATCGCGTGACAATTTTTTAACTACTTTTACGAACCCTAGAACTGTCACTGAAGAAATTTGTTAGGTGCGTGATACAGTCAGACTACATTCAGAATTGTTCACTAATAATTTATTAACTTGTTTTAAGCCTCTTGGGGTTTTGGGGCCTTTATTTTTAATAATACATTAACTTTTTTAATAACATTGTCAAACAGATGTCTTTGGCGAAGCCTATCTTAAAAAACGATGATAGTAAGCGCCACGCCTACCCACAAACAGAAGCAGAGCCACACAGGACTTTGAATTACAAAACATTGCATGGCACTTGACTGCGCTCGTCACCCCGAGACATAAGTTAAGTGTCATAATGCCCAGTCATTTTACTGGCTTCAACGTGCTTCGAACCCTGTTGTTATACGGCAGATATAGACAAAACAGTGGTATCAACCCAGACGACCTCTCGCATACCAGGGACCTGCCACCTTGTAAACTGAATCAGGACATGTTTATACTCGTAATACAAAATGTTTATTTGAAGTTTTTTATTCGACTTTTAAACTTAAGCATGTGTGTCGTTTGTCTGTTACAAAGATTTTCTCTCTTTCTTTTTTCACATATTGTAATACCGTAGCTTTAACTTATGTTGGTACCTACTAGTTTTAACTTTACTTACTTATTTTTTTTATATCTGCCTCAGTATATAATTACATTAGGTTATATCGTATTGTATTGTATTTATATTGGGGAAGTAGTGCGAGTTACAGAGACGGATGATCAGCTCACATTAGTAGAACCATTTCACCCTTAATCCCATTACATTGGCTTACTGGACTTTTAATTTCATAATGTTTTTGATTTATAAATTGTAATATTTTATTTATATTTTTACACATAATATGATAATATGATAATACTATACAATTTTACTTCAAATAATTTATTAAACCCTATGCCATTAAGGTACCAGTCCCTTTAGTCCATAAAATAAACATTCGTTAGGTCTTCAATAGACTAGAAAATAAACACAGCTAATGACAAACAACAAACAACTGTAATAGCGTTCAAAATACAACAACTACTTTTGAAATAACTACCATAGTTTGTATGACTAGAAAATTGCTTTTGAATATTTTGTTTTAGTTCGCCACCCAGCTGAGCTAAGTAAACCAAGTATTAGCGATTGCTTATAAAGACAAATCAAGTACTGCGTACGTTGATAAGAACTCGAGGTTAAGAAAATTTAATAGGGTTTTATAGACGTCGTATATACATCATTCAATTTATATTCATTTTATGTCTGGAAACTGGATTTTCATATCGAAAATATCGAAAAAATTAAGAAATTATCTAAATAGTTGCTTAAAAACTTTCGTGTAGTGATTAGCGAAGGAAAATAGATCAAAAACACAATATTGATATGTTTGAAATTAGATAAAAAAGACTTAAAAAAGTTTAATCATAAGAGTTTTCTTCTTGATCATGTAATCTGGAATTTGTGCCTGGTATGGCGACAGGCTCAGCCCCTATAACATCATGGGATAAATATAAGCTCGGCAAAATTGGGTGCACTAGTTTCACCTCTGCCTACCCCATCGACGATATAGGCGTGAGCTTATGATGTTATGTTATCCTATCCTACTACTATTATAAATGTGAAAGTTTGGATATTTGCGAGTTAGTGAATTTCAATGTTTGTAAGTCAACGCCTTAACGGCTGAACGTTTTGGATGAAATTAGGCCCACAGGTAGCCCATAACCCGGATAAGGACATATGCTATTTTTCCCGGAAAAGGCCGTTCACGCGGACGAGGCCGCTTGCAAAAACAAGTGTTACATAAGAAATACGAGAGTAATTCCAATAACAAGATCCTACGTATCCAATATTGGATGTAATTTAATAAAAAAGAAATACAAAATTGACGAATTCGATAAACTCATAATGCCATTGGAATTTTCTCATGTTACAAAAGGCTTTGAAGTGTTTCCAAGGTTCTGGATGAATACGATGTAACATAACAAAGCTGCTTTCTTTCGTCAAAAACAACAACAATATTGTTATTTTATCAAACAAGTAAAAAATTACTGGATATACATATTTTTTATAGAAGAGGCCATCAAACGAGCAAGTAGGTCAACTGATGGCAAGTGATCTCCACTGCCCATGAACATCCAACATATCTGAAAAACCTTGGGTGCGTTGCTAAACTTAACGAAAGAAATGGGGATTGATTTGAAAATTGTTCCTAATTTAAAATTAGACAAAAATATATGCCTCGATGGCGCAATTGTAATGCGTACGCGTTACGATTGAGGTCAACTCTGAGGTCTCGGGTTCGATCCCCGGGTCGGCTGAAGTGGTATTGGGTTTTTCTATTACGAAATGCTCAGTATCAGCCCGGAGTCTGGAATTTGTGCCCGGTATGGCGATAGGCTCGTCCCCTATCACATAAGGGACGGAAATACGCTCGGCGAAATGTGGGTGTACTGGTTACACCTCTGCCTACCCCCTCGGGGATTACACGCGTGAGTGCGTATGCACAAAAATATATTAACACCACACTGCCTCGGTGCCGCAGTGGTAATGCGTACGCGTTACGACAGGCTGATGCTGACGTCTCGGGTTCGATTCCCGGGTCGGGTAAAAGTGATATTGGGATTTTCTATTATGAATTGCTCAGTATCAGCCCGGAGTCTGGTATTGTGCCCGGTATAGTGATAGGCTCGCCCCCTATCACATCATGGGACGGAGCTACGCTCGGCGAAATGTGGGTGTACTGGTTGGTACCTCTGTCTACACCTTCGCGGATTACAGGCGTGGGTGAAACAAATTCCAGACTCCGGGCTGATACTGAGCATTTCGTAATAGAAAAACCCAATACTACTTTATCCAATTCGGGGATCGAACTCGAGACCTCAGCGTTGGCCTCAATCGTAACGCGTACGCATTACAACTGCGCCACCGAGGCAGTCTTAAATATGACCATACCTTTTTACTGCCTGGATAATTGAATGACGAGACGAGCAGGTCGCTCGCCTGATGGTAAGCGTCACGCCTGCTCATAAACGAAGCAACGCCACACAGAACTTTGAATAACAAGCACAGCACAACATAACAGCACTGCAAGACACTGGACTGCGCTCGTCACCCCGAGACATAAGGTGTAAAAGCTCATAATGCCCAGTAATTTCACTGGCTTCAATGTCCTTCAAACCGGAACACAACCGTGCTTACACACTGTTGCTTGGCGGCAGAAATAGACAAAGCGGTGGTACCAACCCAGCCGGCCTCTCGCAAACGAGGGACCTACCACCTTGTAAAATACCTTTCTGTAACACGTTGTATAATAATATAATACTTACCTAACAGAATGATTTAATCAATACATACGACGTTCTCGCTTCATCCCTCAAGGGGCACTTAAGGGCTCGGGCCTAGACCTTCGTTACTACAAGCGTATAATCCGTAGCTAAGGGCCGACTTAATATGAAGGGACAGCTCATTGTATGTACGACGTGATACCTTCAAACGCGCGAAATTACTTGCGGAGTTTGTCATTAATTTTGAAATTTCCTTAGTAAAGTTTCGCCCATGAATTGTTAGGAGATGTGATGGATATATGTATTGTGTTGTTATTTGAATTCATGCTTGTAATTTAGAAGTTATATGTCTTCGAGATTGTTTAATTCAACATTTGTAACAATGATATTATTTATACTGCCATGACAAAATGATTTTGACATAAAAGGTACATAGTTTAAATATGTTGACGGTCGAGATATATTGTCTCTCGATGGTCATCAGCGGGCTTACGTAACACGACATATCTTGCGTGCGAGAGAGATAACTACCGACGCGGACGACAAAATCTCGGGTAAAAGTGTCAATATTCGATAAAATTACTTCGTCATGTTAGGGTTCGTAGGGCGAGGTTGAAAGTACTATTTTCTCTACTTTATGTATACTTATGAGATATATACTATATGTATACTATGTAGCTTCGATATACATAGAGAGATAACCAGATAAAACTAGTTTTTCACGTTTTGCATATTTTAAGCCCCCAGGATTATGCAGGCCTAAGTTACTAGATATACAAGGGCGGACCCCGGTTACCATGTGTTCACTATCTAGTCATATACAAATACATGTCTGGTACCCTTCCTCCAGCAAATTACATAGCATAAAGGAAATTATGAATAAAAATGGCTTATAAAACTAAGTAATAAATTACAGGTCATACACCCACACAACAATTGGGTGTCTGAAACTAACCGTAACCTATATTACGCTGTAATACTTTTTCTGACAATTATTAATGTTCAAAATTCATTACAAAAAGTTGTCCACGAGGAGAAGTAATAGAAAAGTCTAAAAATTCATTGTAATCGAAAATACCGAGCCCTTTTAAAATTTATTGCTTGCCTCATTGTCAAGTTGCGGAGATGTAAAAATAAAATCCGCAATAAATTTCGCTAGTCACCTTTAACTCGTTTGTCAAACAATGACCACCAAATTTACATTTGCGTCACGTGAAACTTTAACTGCATTAAAATAGGGTTGTTAATCAACTGAAAAGCAACTTCCTAGTTATGGTTGGCCAGAAGAGCCTTGTCAGTGTGGCAAGAAAATACGACATTTAATGCATGCACGGAAATATAGTGTTTCGAATAAAATACGGGCGAAACGATTTCTGTTATGTCACGGGCTCAGTGCAGTGACGGGTTAATAGATGATAGGCGCCGAGGAATGAAAAATTTCGAATTTTGGACATTTCACATCGAATACTGAGAGGGTTATACGAACGTGTCAGTTTGAGAGAGGGTCTCGTATTTAAGGATGCAAGTAAAAACTAGAAAATAATTCAGATTGAGTAAAAAAGTAAGCGTTGAAATTAGCAATATTTAATATACAGCGCAAAATAAATTTATTTTCTATTTAAAATAAATATTAGCCTATAGTTAGTACTTATCTTAAAATTAAACGTCTTACATCATACGTGTGCTCATATTCTAAAAAGCTAAATATTTAAAATCATGTATGTTGTTCTATGTATGTTTAATGAATTTAAATGAATAAAGTATTATGATTTTAAACAATAAATAAATACACCCAACAGTCACACGTATAGCCCTAACCCCATACAAGGTTAACCTATATCGTGGGTATCAGAAACTACGAAGGAATTACGGTCCCACAACACCCAGACCCGAAACAAATATTTGTAGATCATACAAGCATTTGTCACGGTGCAGGAATCGAACTCACGACCTCTCGCTTCGCAGCCGCGTGGGTATCAGAAACTACGAAGGACTTACGGTCCCACAACACCCAGACCCGAAACAAATATTTGTAGATCATACAAGCATTTGTCACGGTGCAGGAAGCGAACCCACGACCTCTCGCTACGCAGCCGGCTACTCGCCCAATACACCACGGTGGCCGATAATGAACTCGAAGGATTATTCTTTAAGTAAAAATACAAGTAATTAAAAAATTTGGAGAAAACAATAGTCTGAGAAAAGAAACAACTTACCTACTGTAATGAAAAGTTAAAGAAATAACCAGAAATGGAACCCAAGCAGTAAATTGAATATTAATTAACCTAGGGACACCTAAGAATTAATTATTTCGAATATTGAATACCGACATCAAAGCACAAAGTTTTGAGCTCGTGATTACAAGGGATTCTCATTTCTATTGAAATATGTACTATTAAATAGGTAGGCACCCGTAACATCGTCCCAGTTACTCTGTTCATTTCATCGGCGCCTGGTACTTAGGCAGGTAATAAGCAGCGATAAAATTATTGGAATGTGAAATTAACATAAAAAATCTTATTCAAACTCAAAGTAAGTTAAACAGATAGTATAAAAAGTAAGTTAAACAGATGTTTTAAAACCTTCTCACTTAATTACATCTAGTTTTCCAATATTGACTATACTTTGCTACAACCTTTGATCAGTCATTAAATATGATTTGATCTTTTGATTACAACTGCAACCGGCAATTCGCTACAAGACTTGTCAGACTCCGCTACCATATTTATTTTAATTCCGATTCAGTATCCGTATTCGACAGCGTCCGGGGCACAGTGGGCGAGTATTCGGCTGTGAAGCGAGAGGCCGTGGTTTCAATCCCCGCACCGAGACAAATGTTTGTGTAATGCACAAATAATTATTTCGGATCTGTAATATGTATTATGGGACCGCAAGTTCTTCGTAGTTCCTGATACCCACAATACAGGTTAACCTAATCTGGGGCTAGGACTATGTGTGTGACTGTAGGGTTTATTCATTATTTTATTTTATATAAGACTAGCTGTCCCGCGCGGTTTCACCCGCAACTATAGCAGCGCCACCTACCAGGTCCAATTGTGAATCTAAACCATCCACCCAAACACATACAAAAAAATCATTCAATTCGGTCCAGCCGTTTAGGAGGAGTTCAGTAGAATTATATATATAAAGATACAAAAATAATATGGACAATATTATATTTTGCTTTTTTTATATTTTTATATATTTATAGAATTTTCTTTTTTATCGAGTGTGTAACATATCGATATCGATTTTCGACTTTGGACAACACTAATTAGTGATAAATAGTGATACTTCAGACCTCCTTTCATTTATTTCTTTTATAATTAAAAAACATTAAACAGTTGTCAAATGTCAATATTTATTTGACGCAGTCAGTTCGGCAATTTCTAATTTTATGAAGTGTGATTACGAGTTCAAAAAATATGTTGTTATGACTAAAAACAAGTAGTAGGTATTTTGTGTCGGTGCAACTGATAACAGCTTTTAAGAGGCTCGTCGACTGTATTAAGCCAAATTCATAGATGGAAGACCCGAGAATGAAGTCTTTAAAATGCTTCTAGAGGATGGTACCTATATCGTCTTCAGCACACAGTTTCTTTCAGGTGCTAATTTATGTTTAATTTACAAGTTACGTACGTATGTCCGTAGAATTGCGTACATCTTGATTAAGTTTAATAAAAAGTGAGTGTCGTTCATAACAATTAATAGTGATGTCATCAATCTTATCGATCTTAATAAAGAGTAATTAAAATTACCGTGAAATTTTAGGATGTCTTGGTTTTGAAAGATCCGGGACATAAGTACGAATTGTAAGGTGTATGTAATGCCCCTAAAATATGACCACACCTTTCTGTAACACGTTGTATATGCAAAAAATAAAATATCGTGCAAAACGGAATTTCAAATAAAATAACGTCGCAGCGGAATAGGCTTTAATATGAAACCCGTGTCAGGCATATCTCTGAGTTCGCTTCAAAGAAAAATCCTTCAAAAACTTTTCATCTGAAGCATAAGGAAATATTCACGGAGTGCAGAAATATGAATTATGACGCTCGACTCCAAATGTTGGAGAAACGTTGTGAGGAGGAATATTGTAATGGACTAACTTTATTTTTATTGTTTCACTTTATTATTATTGTTTTATCGTTTATTTGGTACTTTGTTTATTTAAAATTATTTTTGAATAAACAATAATATACCCAACAGTCACATAAACCGGGGCACCCGCCCCGGGTAGCAGTTTCAGGGGGTGCCGCAATTGTAATCATAATCATAATCGTTTCTGCCCCGGTTCGAAAAAATCGTAGATCCGGGGCTGATAAAGTCTCATAATACCCTTCAGAAAACCAAAGTTTTTTTTCTATAGTATAGGCCGGCAAACGAGCAAGTGGGTCACCTGATGGTATGTGATCTCCACCGCCCATGTACGCCCACAATACTAAAATAATCATGGGCGCGTTGCCGACCTTAAAGGAAAGGGATAAGTTAGGGATTGGGACGGGGAGGGGAATTTGGGCCTCCGTATATCTCACTCACCGTATGAAACGCAGCAGCAAGCTGCTACTTTACGCCGGTTTTCTGTGAGACAGTGGTAACGACCCGGACGAGCCGGCCCATTCATGCCGTAGACAGAACTGTCTACAGCGTGGCTCTACCACTCAAAAGAAAGTTGCGCACACACTCCTGTTTAGTAACAGAAATAGACAAAATAGCGGCACCTACCTAGGTGGTTCCTGCACTGGCATCCGAGAGGTGTATTTTATAAAACTTTATGCGAAAATGATTCATTCTGAGACCAAAAAAAGTTCCTTTTATGTATTAAAAACAAAATTAACCAACTGAAATGTACCTTCCTCAGTATTTTTTTAGCCACGTCTAGACACACACGTCGTTTTTTACACACGTCGCACTGCAGGGCACGGGCCTCCAATACTGAATGAGAGGAGTTAGGCCTTAGTACACCTCACTGGCCTAATACGGATTGGCAGACTTCACATACCTTCGAAATTCTTATGAAGAACTTCTCGGGTATACAGGTTTCCTCACGAATTTTCCTTTACCGTAAAGCAAGCGATAATTAACAATGAATACATACGTAACATAGAAAAGTTAGAGGTGTATGCTCTTGGGCCTGATTTGGAACCTGCTACTTTCGTCTCGGCAGTTCGTATGCCTGCTGAGTTATATCTGCTTTTTTATAACTTTTTGCATAATAGTTGAGTAAAATTTATGTTCAACATTAGCACTTACAAACATTTCGCTTGGCCTCGTGCGGTAACATTTTCACAGGACTTTCGCTAGCAAAATATTTTATCACTAGAATATTACGTCGCCCATTTCCATGTAAACATGAGGTACTCGAAACCGCGTATCAGCCCGCTCATAAATTACTCTTCCAGCCATTTTTGTGTCGCTAACATTTAAAAATCCATCATTGGAGACGCAAGTCACCATCAGTTCATTTGTATACCGTCAGAAATGACAGTTAGGTTATGCGAACTCAAAATAAAATTACTTAAATGGATTACCGCCTTTGTGGTTAATAATATTTTTTCATGTTTCCAACTTTAATAAAAGTCGATTGATCGGATCGTAACTTCGCTTTTATGCCGATCTTTAGGAACAATGTAGTTTGAATTTAATTCGTTGTGAAGGAAAGCGAAGTTTTCAAAAATCACTGTCGGAAAGTTTATTTCCGATTTTGCTACCACTTATCACATTTTAATAAACGCCTAAGATCTGATTTGACCGAAACAAAATAAGGTTTTATTTGAGAGTAAATTGTATTTTTTATTTGGTGGGTTATTCTGTAGTGATTGGATATTACATTTTACCTACTATGTTCTGTTACTGCCTCGGTGGCGCAGTTGTGATCCGTACGCGGTGCGACTGTTGTGCTGAGGTCTCGTGTTCGATCCTGGGTCGGGTATTATGCTTAGTATCAGCTCGGAGTTTGAAATTGTGCCCGGTATGGCGATAAGCTTGCCTCTTATCACAATATGGGACGAAATAAATAAATAAGCTCGGTGAAATGTGGGTGTACTAATTACACCTCTGCTTACTCCTTCGGGGATTACGGATTAAGTATATTTCGATTAACTACACTAGAAACTAGATAAGTGGTAACTTTTGAGTGGTAGAGCCACGCTGACGCTTTTGAAACTTTATGTTACTACAATGAATAGATATATGATCTATTAGGGCTGTGTTAATGTTATGATAGTTATTTTATAACATATCAATCTATTTTTCGTTTAGAAATTATACAAAGCTGAAATCAACCAATCGATATACGAATAAACAGAACATTAATACAGAACACGTGCCTGTCATAGCTCCATACATATTCAAGTAAGGTTTAAATATATTAAAACTTTCGTTTGATCGAGTACTTTAAAACTGGCATAATTCCTAAGAAATTTACATAAACGAAGTCCTAAACAAACTCTCTAAACAGTTGTCAAGTGAAATAAATTATTCAAAACAATTAACAGACCAAACACGGAGTTTCTAATATCCTGTACTTCGAAAACTTGATGAAAGTTGTTATAGTAACATAGATTGGAATCGGTGGCTCTTTACGGACTTAAGTGAATTTTGGAAAATCAAATAATTCAACGCATTTTTACTTAAAGAAGTCGTTGATACATACATACGCACTCACGCCTATACAGCGGTGTCAAAATCAAAGTACTGTTAGATTAAATAAATTTTGATTTGGTCAGCCTTTCAGAAACCGGGTATCTGTTTACCCAATGAAGGTTATATTTATATTATTACAGCAATTTACATAATGTGTAATGATGTACAGGACGAACATGTGGCAGTGTACTTGGGCTGTGAAACTTGTGATACCCAGGATGGGTACCGATTCCAAGTTCGGCAATCACATAATCGATAAATCAGACATGAGTTTTTTATGGTATAGGTCAGCAAACGTGCAAGTGGGTTAACGGATGGTAAGTGATCTCCACCGCCCATGTACGCCCACAATAACAAAAAAATTAAGGGCGCGTTGCCGACCTTAAAGGAAAGGGATAATTAAGGGATTATTTTGGGAAACGGTGGGGAATATGGACCTCCGGATATCTTTCTCACCGTACGAAACGCAGCAGCAAGTTACTACTTTACGTCGGTTTTCTGTGAGACAGTGGTAACAACCCGGACGAGCCGGTCCATTCATGCTGTAGACAAGTGTCTACAGCCTGGCTCTACCACTCATTCTCAACGCGGTCTCAATACCCAATCGTAACTTTTTTATTTTACTAATAGCCTATTTGATAATAGTCGAATAAGATTTAATCACCAATTAACATACAAGACAGCTATTTTTTTAATAGTACATAATAAACATCTTTCTCCCAGTATATATGTGTGCCTAAGTGTGACTTTTGTATTTTTATGTGTCATATTTTATTTGGTAAGTAGAAGTTGGTTTTTACTCAGAGGTGGTGAAACAGGCGTTAAGTTAATAAAACTATAATCAAACTAATATTATAAATGTGAATGTAAGTAAGTTTGTGTACACATATTCTTGGAGGTATAAGAAGTAACATAAGATAATTTTTATGAAAACAAAATATTTATCTATTTGTTAGTTACGCTTTCACGCCTAAATCACTGAACCGATTTTGATGAATTTTGATGTAGAGATAGATGGGACCCTGGAGACGGTTATAGGCTACGTTTTATTTCAGTAAAGTCTTTTCACGCGGGCGGAGCCGCTAGCAAAAGCTAGTATGTAATAAATACAGGCTACCTAGTTAATTTCTTCTGGGTGTGACAGAAATATAAGTCGTGACATGAAGTAAAAATATCGCAGAGTCATTTAAGAGCAACGTTTCATTTGTCACGTTTTAATGAATGATTAATGTTTCGCCTTATTACGTTTCCCTATGTTGTCAGTTTGATTAATATACGTGTTACAGAAAGGTGTGGTCATATTTAAGGGTTGTTACATACATCTGACATCACTGTTGAGGTTAATTGGGTTTTTGGGTGGTACCTGTACCACAGCCGGCAACGAGAGATTGTCCCCCAATTCTGCGATGAGGTCACGACGCTGCTCTGCCTAGGCGGAGGACTAGTACAGAGTATGCGCCGCGGTATCCTCGTCGCAGCAGCAGTGGCTATATTCCAACTATGCGGTACAGGTACCTTCCGAAGCCATCGTGCTCGTGAGAGGACCTGCATCAGCCAGAAGGTCAATGACCATGCCGCCTGTCGACCTATCGTTTAGAACCGGATGGACAGCTTCGACAGTCCTTGCACCGAACGAAGGATTGACCAGCCTTTCCCTCCACTCCTGAAGCAGGGACTATCGGGCGTGGAATCTCTGCAATTGCATCTCCCCCAGATGGGGGCGTTCTCCTCAGATCCAAAGTTCCGCGCGCAACTCATACATCGAAGCGTAGACTCCAGGTCCCGCGGAGGGACCCCTAAAGTGCAAGCCGCTTCATAGGATGCGATATGGCCTACCCCAAACTTCCTACACCATAAATCTAGTTAGCATAATCTGATGACGGAGAAGGGCAACGAAGGACAATGGAAAACCCTGGAACGAATATATTTTTTTTACTTATAATGTTACATCATACATGAACAATCATTCACTCTTTCCCGCATCGAAACCAATTACAAAGACGGATTACGCTAACTGGCTACGGAATAGAACCCCAATTTGCGTGGACCGATATATTTTAATCCCGATTTACGCATGTCAAATGAATTGTTCCAATTGGGATAACGTCTCCCGATTACGTTTTAATTGGCGATTTTATCATTCGTGTAAGGCATTGCTCGGACACCTATTGGTTTCTGCGAAGAATATATAGGTGCCTTTAAGTTTTAAAATTTCACAAGGTGGTAGGTCCCTCGTATGCGAGAGGGCGTGTGGGTTGGTACCACCGCGTTGCCTATTTCTGCCGCCAAGCAGCCGTGTGTAACCACTGTTTTGTTCCGGTTTGAAGGACATTGCAGCCATTGAAATTACTGGGCATTATGAGACTTAAAACCTTATATGACTTATTTATTGACTTATTGTGAATTATTTGTGGATAACACCATATTTTTTTTCGGTATGGGAATCGAATCCACGGCCTCGCGCTTCGCAGCCGGCTACTTGCCGACTGCGCCACGGATTGATAGAGGAGGTAATTGTTCGTTTAATATCAACGCGTCCTAAAATCTTTGAATAGTAATTTGCGATAACGTGGTAGGTACTTCACGTTGACGTGGGTCTTGAATACGTTATAAGCTTTGGTAGGTATTTTGTAATATAACGTGTTTAGGACGAGGTAAATAAAATATGTGCGAAATTAGGGGTATTATCTATTTAAACCCTTTGATAGAGGTAAATGGATCACATATTTGGTGTTTTCGTTCCATGATATTGTAATACGATGACAACTTACTAGGCTAGACTAGGCCTGCCATAAATGTTAGTTGACCGGCACATTTTTCATTTTTTTATTTTTTTATGTCGAAACGCGTAGGTTGCTCACCTATATGGCACACCTGCCCATAAACAAAGGCAACACAACATACGACATTGCACTACAAAGCACTGCATGACTTGGATTGCGATCGCCACCCTAAAACATAAGAATGTTAAGTCTCATGATGTATACAGTAATTTGAGCAGCGTCAACGTCATTTAAATCGAAACAGCAGTGGTTACACACTAAGAAATAGACAAAGCGGTGGTACCAACCCAGACGGTCTTTAGCGTACGAGGCACCTACCACATCATAAACTCGGCCGCGTACAAAAAGTGTCTGATACCTACCAGATTCCTCAAGTATTATTTATGTTCATGGGTAGTGTAGTAGTAGTAAATCACTTACCATCAGGTGACCTACTTGATCGTTTGCTGTCCTCTGCTATAAAAAGTAAAATAATTATTTATCCCATATCAGAAGGCCAATTCTCTTAATTTTAAACGTTCAAAATATCATTCCGATCTAGTCTCAGCGTCAAGAAAGTTGCAAATGGCATTCTCTTAAACCAATAATCAACGTCAAATGTGAACATAAATCGTAATGAGATTGAATGTAGTATAAAAGTTGACTAAAACCAAAACGGTAGAATGCTACTGCTAATGCTAGGTGCATTTGACGTTGATTATTGGTTTAAGTGAATGCCATTTGCAACTTTCTTGACGCTGAGATTAGATCGGAATGATATTATGAACGTTTAAAATTACGAGAATTGGCCTACTGATCCTTCCTTCCACTTGTCCTTATCTCACTCGCAATGGGGCGCGAAATAAGTTTTTAACACATGTTACAGAGATTTGGCTTGTAGTTTTTACGACCGGCCGCCTGCCTGACGTCAACCCTCTAGGGAGAAAATACCCAGACCCAAAACATATATTTGTGGATCACACAAACATTATATTCGGTGCGTGAATCGAACCTGCGGCCTCTCGCTTCACGGCCGGCTACTCGCCCACTGCGCCACGGAGGCCTTCGTTATGTCTGTATTTAACCCATTGCTACCAACCAAACTAACCCAACCCAACTATTTGCTATGGGGTTCATACATAAAATGCATCGTCTAGGAACTAGATAATGAGTTCAAATAAAACGTTTACAGTCGTCTGCCACTATTATAGGAAGAAAGAGACAATGTTTGTAAGCTTCTTTTAATATTTTTCAAGAAATATTTTAGAATTTCTAGGGTTTCTAGTAAATAAAATTCTTTGATGTAAAAAGAAAAATATTTTTTATTTGTGAAATAAATGACATACTGAGAATTTTCAACACAGAAAAATAGTATTCTAATGCACATAGTATTCGCAAAATAAGGCAAAAATACATACATAAATATGCACTCACGCCTGTAATCCCCGAAGGGGTAGGCAGAGGTGTAACCAGTACACCCACATTTCACCGAGCGTATCTCCGTCCCACGATGTGATAGGGGGCGATCCTTTTGCCATACCGGGCACAAATTTCAGACTCCGGGCTGATACTGAGCATTTCGTAATAGAAAATTCCAATACCACTTTACGCGACCCGGGGATCGAACCCGAGACATCAGCGTTAGCTTAATCGTAACGCGTACGCATTACAACTGCGCCACCGAGGCAGTCAAAAATAAAAGCGTAAACAAGAGGTCACATTGAAATGTTGAAAAAGAACACAATGTGACATCTCTATTTCATGAATAAATTATTTTTATTCTATGCTAATAAAACGCTCCTTTTATTTTTCGTAACCAAGTGTTGAAATGACACTAAAGTTACCGACCCAGACGACCTATATCGGTTTCAGTGTGTAAAAAACGTGTCAAATGGTTTCATACAAAATACAAAGCTTCGGTACGTGCACAAACTGTGAAATCGTGATAATCGCTTGAATTTTTAAAACCTGTCAAAAAAACTCCCACGATTTTACGGTGTCTACGAATTTATGTTTTTTCGCGATTTATTTTTATAAAAATTGTGGCTTAATTGCTTTTGTCAATATGTTTTTTTTACCTTGGCACGGCAAAGTGACTATTCTACATCTGTATACTATAGGTAGACTTTTTTTATAAGCGTGTTTGACAAAACTAGTAGCTCGCAAGCCTGATAGTAAGCGCCACATCTGCCCATAAACAGAAGCAACACCACACAGAACTTTGAATTACAAAGCACTGCTTGGCTGCAATCGTCACTCCGGACATAAGATGTTGTCTCATAGTGCCCAGTAATTTCACTGGCTTCAATGTCCTTTAAACTGGAACACAACAGTGCTAACACATTGCTGCGGCAGAATAGACCGAGCGGTGGTACCAACCCAAATGGCCTCTAGCATACGAGGTACCTACCACCTTGTAAAACTCCAGTGTCAGTATGCCTCACTTGTCGCAAGAGTCATTGAACTTATACCGGAATACTTATACCGCTGACACAGAATGCGAATCGTCGGAAAGAGTCACTATTGCGGGTTTTTACCACCTTATAGGTTGTCACTATCCAGTACGCACGCATACTCACGCCTGTAATTCCCGAAGGGGTAGGCAGAGATATAACCAGTACATCCAGCTTATTTCCCATGATGTGATAGAGGCGAGCCTGTCGCCATACCTCGCACAATTCCTCCGGGCTGATACTGAGCATTTCGTAATATAAAATGCACTGATTTTATTATAGCAGAATACCTCTATGGCAAAAGTGTTATGCCGCAGTTCGGCGGTAAACCGCAGACCGCAGTGACAGTGTCGTCTAACCGAAGCTACAGTGTCGCCCAAACACAGCAGAGCTACTGGTTTCTATGTACGAGTACATCGGTTGGCAATACTGTCGCCACGTTCTGACGTAATTTTATTGAAATACATACCAACCAAAAGTATCGCTGCCATCTAGCGCTACATTTCGGCAGCACTGCCGCTGTGGTCTGCAAACGAACTTGAACTCATACTCATAAAAGAGTATGTATGAGTCGCTTAAAGATATGAGTTCAGTGAGTGATAATAGATAATAGTGAGTTATAACAGATTATATAACTGCATTAATATATTTACTCGACAGCTCCGTGGCGCAGTGTGTTGGATGGGTTGGATTCCCACACCGAGAAAAATGTTTATGTGATCCACAAATATTCGTCCCGGGTCTGGGTGTTGTGGGGTCGCAAGTCCCTCGTAGTTCCTGATAACCACGATACAGGTTTACCTAGTGTGCGGTCAGGACTATGTGTGTGACTGTTCGGTGTGTATATAATAATACTTTATTTGCATTTAAATCATATCTTCTTTGCTTTTATTGGAATCCAGCTCTCTCTAATCTTGGTAGATTCCTGCTTTCCATGAGTGTGTAAGCTAATATTATAAAACATGATCTAACAGTTCCGTAGTATATTTAATTATTATCAAAAAAGCATCATCATTTAAGCTGCCATAGTTCACCGTAACCAACGGTGTTTCCAGGAAAAGAGATCAAAGTCAACTGTAGGTAGCATACTTTACGCTTAATATGCTTTCAAATACAGCCGTTTCTGATTTAATTTATTAGCTAGAAACTCATTTCATAAAACATCTAATAGCATCATTACGAATTCCAGGTTTTTAGTACCTGGAACCTATACCAGGTTTATTAGTATTTTTATCGTAATTTTATCCTCATGGCATTATTATGCTATTAAAAAATTATTAAATAAGTTCCTTCGTATCTGAAAAGTAAGACCACCAACAATTTCGCAACCCTGATCATTGTCAAGAATGTCCTACTAATAGTGTTGAGTAGAACATACAAGAGGCATTACATTTGTGCCGTACGAGGACGAGCAAGTGAGCTTCAAGGCGCCTCGCTTCATTTGTAGTGGGACATTGAAATATGAAATGAAATGAAATAGTTTTATTAATCATGTAGGCTATTAAAATAGCGCTTATGACAAATCAGTACAAAATAAAGAATCTTATGTATAGAAATCATATCAACTAATGTATACGTAACATACATAGCGTCATCAAAATACACTGAGCAACTATAAATTTTACAATATTTGTATTATGGAATATACCAGAATTGTTAATAATTATTATTTTATTTTTTGTTCTTTTTTATGAGTCGATATGGACCATAGGCATTACCGCAACGGCACGTGTTTTAAAACTACCACCGGATCCAAAACGTAATGGTTCAGTACAAAAAAGAGGCAACTCTTACAAACCCATTTAAAACTCATGTCCTACTCAACACTACCTAGTAAGAAGAATCACGGTAAATTATTATCTCAGACCCTCACCAGCCATCAAACTACACAAACACCTAAACTAATCAACTGGATCATGCAAAGGTCCTATTATAACCTCAATTAAAGCCCTGACACAGTTCTGCAACTCGATTATTATGCTCATAATATGTTAGCGACTTTTTATGACCAATAAAATATATGTTATTATTCAATATGAAGGTTTTATAAGCAAAGTTTTCTCGTTAGTTGAGAGCAAGTTCCGAGGACAGTCTGTCGATACACGAGTTTAGAGTCTGCCTCCGTGTAATACTGGTAGCGCCAGGCTTATGCAATAGTTAGGAAAATCTTATATAATTATTTAAAAAACTAAGATAAATAGTGATTGCTTATGTTTACGCGAATATTACACATTAAAATAAAACTGGTTTATACGGATTTTTCTTCCTCTAAATGTTCAGCAACTACAGACGTCGTAGAGCGTGTGTAAATCGGAATCCAAAAGACCAACTGCCAGACCTCAAAATACCGTGAATTATTATTCTTTCTGCGTAGATCGGACTACTGTCAACTAACTTTTAAAAAAATGTATAATTTTAAAATAAAGGTAGGCAATGTAACATTAACTTTAATGACGACCTACACCTCTGTCTCTCCTGTGACCACGAACGCTGAAAAGCTTCGAAACGTCGGGACTAAAATAACAAACCGCGATAAAATCCGTATAAACTAGTTTTATTTCAACTACGGTAAATTTTAAAACAGTCTCACCGACTGCCGAGATGAAAGTCGCTGGTCCATAACCAACTCCAAGAGCATGCACCTTTCAGACTTTTCTAAGTTACGTGTGTATTCATTGTTAATGTTCGCTTGCTTTACCTATGAAGGAAACATCGTGAGGAAACCTGCATATCTGAGAAATTCTTCATAAGAATTTCGAAAGAAGGTGAAGTCTGCCAGCACGTATTAGGCCAGCGTGGTCCACTAAGGCCTAATCCCTCTCATTCAATACAGGAGGCTCGTGCCCAACAGTAAGTAGGACGTGTGTAATACAGGGCTGGTGTTATTAATGTTTAAAGTTCGGATTCTATTAAGGAATTTTGAAATACGATTTTGAGATTAGGTCTAGTGGTAGCGTACTTAAGCTGTTAAATTGGTATTGGGTTCAAGTCCCAGGTCAAGTGTGAGTTTTTAGAATCTAATAATCGAACAGGAGTTGCTACAGGAATTAATGCTTACCGCCCATCATATAATAGGACGGAAATAAGCTCGACATGTGTACACTAGTTGCGCCACCTCGTTGGGATAAGTTAGGTCTCTCGTATGCGAGGGGTACACACAACTTTGTCTATTTCTGTCGCCAAGCAGCAGTGTAAGCAATACTGTGTTTCGGTTTGAAGGATACTGAAGCCAGTGAAATTACTGCGCATTATGAGATTTATTACATCTTATGTATTGGGGTGACGAGCGACATGCAGCGCTATTTAAGCCAAGGTCATGTGTGTTATTGTGTCTGTTTACGGGCAGGCGTAGTGCATACCATCAGGCGAGCGACCTGCTCGTTTCGACATTCAAGCAAATAATAAAAAGAATGTACATACGCACTTACGCCCGTAATCCCCGAGGAGGTAGGCAGAGGTGTAACCAGTACTTACACCGACACTTCGCCGAACGTATCTCCGTCCCATGATGCGATAGGAGGCGAACCTATTGATAGGAGACGAGCCTATAGAATATAAAAAAGAATGTATTTTGTTTTAGACTTATTTAGAGAGAACTTGTATGTTTTCGTACGTTTTAAAAATACCCATCTATTGGAATCAAGCTTAAAACTTAAACAAATGTTTAGATTTGGGAGACATTTTCCAAAAACAAATTAACTTAGTCCACGCAACCAAAGGGTTAGCCATTTGATTGATAATGGTTATTTACATTCTAGATAACGTCGGCATTAGTCCTGAGGGAATTAAAGTGGGACGCATTTTGCGGCAGCTTTTATAATTGCTCTTAAAGATTAATTTCTTTATTTGTTATTTATCCTCATCAATATTTTAATCTTATAATTCAAACTATCGTACACGCTATAACTACCTGGGTGCGCAGTTGTAATGCGAATGTTGTTACGATTGAGCCTGACGCTGAGGTCTCGGGCTCGATCCCCACGTCGGGTAAAAGTGATATTAAGTTTTTCTATTACGAAATGCTCAGTATCAGCCCGGGGTCTGGAATTGTGCCCGGTATCGATGTAAATAAGCTCGGCGAACCGTAGGTGTAGTAGTACTCCCCCTACCTCTTCGGGGATACAGGCGTAAGCTTATGTTATGAATGACAACTCTTTAAACCTTATTCGAATATATTTGTTTTATCAAAATCGGATCACTTTATGAAAATATTTTTGAAGTGAAACTTCTTTAGCTGCGTTGGACACTTTTAGTAGGTTAAAATCTTATGGTTTCGCGTCGTCACCGACATGATCATGACGCGCAGCGGCCGTGTGCTGTGCGCGTTAGACACTTTGTTGGATGGGTGAAATCTCGTGCGTTCGCGTCACCGACATGCTTAGAGCATTATATCTGTAGCTATACAGTTGACGTATTGGGCAACATAAGTGATGTGTATATCTTATAAGTGAAATTTAATGGATTTAGTGAAAAGTTCAATGTGTATCTACTGTGCATTGTTGAATAGTGTTTTTGTTTGATTATCATTTGGATCGTTTAATTGTAAAATAATTGTGCAGTGCAATAGTGAGTTCTAAACAGCCATATAATTGTTGCTGGGAGTGTCAATAGATGTGAAACCCAGATTGATGTTGATAATTTTAATTTAAACATTATCAAATTTCAAATTTGAATGCTAAAAGTTCTATGTTTTCACTTCTATCGGCAGTCTCTACAACTGTCAATTTTTTTTTTACTAGATTGTTTGACGAAACGAGCAGGTCACTCGCCTGAGAGAAACAGACTTGCCCATAGACAGACACATTGCCACACAGAGCTGGAAGTTGAACCCAGGATTCACGAAGAATTATCGTTCACCACAGTCTACAATCAATCTCATAAATTCGTACCTGAGCCCAGTATTCATCGAAGCATTAACGTCATGATTACCTATTCCGAATTCCGATTCAATATTTATCACATAGAGTGTATATACATGTACTGATTCTGTACTTGACTGAAAATGCCCGCCGTAATTTAATTAATTTCCACCAATTACAGTTAATGCAACTACCTTGTAATTTGGGCCTAACACGCTTTTATGCTGTCGAAAATTGCCAGATTGTAATTTCGTTAACTATATTGTAGCTAAATACGTAAATATAAGCAGATGTTTTCATGTTAACCAATTTGCATTTTTATTTTGTTTTGTTGTTTTAAAATTGTAGGGAATTTTCTCGGGCGTGAGTTTGAAAAAACAGCTTGAAATGTTGCACTAACATACTACTATTTTATAAAGTAAAATTATTTTCTCTTTTAAAATTAAATGATAACCATTCGATAAATGGAATAGACTTGCCACACCCAACATCAATTATCTTTAACTGACAATTATTTCTTAGAATACAATTTTCACACTCAGAGATAGTTAACGCAAGGTATAGGCTCTGTTACTGAGTATAGAAAATGCTTTAAGTTCCTTACTGATTATTTATGTAATCTTAGTTAACTTCTTAGAGAAGCATTGTAATTCTAAGAAAACATGGAATACATGTTTACGTCTCATTGGTTTCGTGGCAGCTTGTCAGGGCTGAAAAACGTGAAATCCTGAGTTCAATTTCCAGATTGGGAAATCACAATTTCTGTTTCAGTTTCCGAAAAATTTTGAGAATTTGAAAAATCACACATTGATTGGCTTGGTTTAGAATTAGTACCCGGTATGGCGATAGACAACCCTTTATCACATTATGGGACGGAAATGAGATCGACGAAACGAGATCTAGTTGCACCTCTGCCCATCCTTCGGAGATAAAGGCGTGAGCTTATGTATGCAAGTACATGTTTACTTGATACGGGCCATTTAGATATTATACCACATACAATACAAGAACAGAACGAACGTATTTGAAAAATATATTTCTAATATTTATATCAGCACAAAGACTATTCACAAACTATTGTCCCAACTCCATCCAATACAGAATACACGATGTTCAAAAGCTTTAATAATGTCATATAAGGACGCAGTAAGAGAGCTATTCAGGATATATTTATTTACTAAAATGATTGGGTCGAACATCGCATAATTCGTTGGTGCCTCATTAGTATATTTGCCAAGCGTGGCATTTTCGATTGAAATAACCCGATGCTGAGCCAAATTTGGATCATATATTGCTTAATTATCGCGCATTTTGTTGATAGTTTCAATTTAAAATATGAACTAGTAGTTAATAAAGATTTGATACGTAAACTGCTGTTTTATATGTTGAGTATGATTAAATCTTGAGTGGTAGAGCCACGCTGTAGATAGTTTAGTCTATAGCATGAATGGGCCGGCTCCCGGATCGTTACCACTATTTCTCAGAAACCGGTGTAAAGTGACGACTGCCAGTTCTGGACCTATCTGCCTAACATATCGAAACGTTACAATAACTCAATTTAGTAACATGTTGTTTTTATTTGATAAATCAACAGTAATTATTATAAATTCGAATGCGAGAGTAAAACTCCGACAACGATCCAGTCCTTAGTTTTAGTCAAAGTTGGTTTTAACCGAATCAAGATTTTTTTTTTTTTTTTTATATTGAAAAACTAATGCGTTTATTTTAATTTTTTTTTGTCCACTAAACCAAGAAGCCCTACCATAATGTTTCGCTTTTTTACTGTCAGTATATATCTACATACTAACATGTTTATAACTTTTGTTTTCTCCACTATAATAACATATTAGATGGATATTTCTATATAATACTGTTCTTCAAACATGTATTTATACATAGTATTTAAACCACAACCTTCAGCGTTATCTAGAAGTTATATGAAATTTTATTTTATTGTCAGGGTTGTCACTGTCAAAGAAATAAAGGGTTTGCACTTTTGAATATTTGAACGTGTAATATATGTTTATTATAATCGTGAACATTAAAAATATAGTATTGCGCAATACTGTCATATGTTGTCCCAAGAGCCATCGTACGATTCCGCTACTTAGTATAGCTGTACACAACACGTATGCGTACTGTAGTGTCTTTAATATCTAGGATGGTATACACTTTGTAAAAACTATAAAATATAGGTAAATCGTCCAGTTATCAGCACTAGAAATTAGATTTCAAGATTAAAATAATATGAAGTATGATAAGCGCCTGATTTCATTATAATAGCAACATTCTGTAGAAATACTTGTTGCATGATCATTCTTTGCTCATATCAAAGGATTTTTTGTAAGTATGTATAAATTACCACATTAACAATATACATAATAATATACCGAACGCGACGTGGCTCGGGATTGTCTTGAGGTGGTTTGGTCACGGTTAGAGGAAACTGCAGGAGTACGTCAGTCGCAGATACCTGAACCAGATTGTACCAGGGGTATCATACCGCGGACGACCCAAATGCGCTGACTTGACGTATTAGAAGAGAGGAGATATGAGAGTCAATTGTCTTATTGTGGAGGATGCTCAAGATTGGACAAAGTAGAAGCGTTTCAGTAGGAAGACGAACTCAGGCACTAAGCCGGCATAACATTAGACAGAAAAAAATATACTCGTATTCATATACCGACCAGGGCTGGCCCTAACATGTGGCACACGCACCAGACACTTCAGGCGCCGATTGAGGCTAGAGGCAGCTCCACAGGTTAACTCCCTGAGCTTTAATTAAAGGTACCAAACTATGGGCAAGGGACGCCATCTTTTAATCTCGCTTCCTCCTAAATTAAGAGTATAACCTAAACCGAAACCAACCGAAACGTGGGCGACCATTGCCATACAATTTCATATAAAGCTTGACTCGAGATACACACCGCGGTCTCCCTGTCTTGATCGCGTACCTCAAAACAGGCAACCATTTATAACTTTCTTTCTTTCTGCCTGACGTTATCCCGGCTTAATACCAGAGTCGCCCTTCCCATCATGATTTGACGGTGGATTTGGTATTACATGGGGCATCCCGCCGCTTGCCCCCACAACACGCAACGGGAACCAAGTTTCATCATTGCCTGGTCCGTTAATCAGCAGAGTATACCACGTGCAGGTGACATTGGTTTTGAACCTAAGAATTTGATCCTCACTTATACCCCCACGAACCATTTTCAACACAAAATATAATTAACATTCCCTTATATATACGTCATTATATAGCTGACGTCACCGTAATTCATCGCAAATCGAAATTGTGGCAATTAACTTACCATAGCTCAAATGGTATTTAAGCAATTTGTTTAATTTCTTTGTCCTAGAAAACATTGGCCATAAAGTTAATTGTTCCTGTCGCTGTTTCAAAGATTTATTGGATTATAACTTGTTGATCAGGAGTTTGGGGTGACGGATTGGCCTTCGTCACGTGATATGAAAATTTACCTACTGTAATTAGTGTTGTTGAATATTTCATTGCCACACCGCGTTTATTACTTCATTTGTATGTATGATGGTTTATTTTTGGCGAATAGAGTAATATTTTTCCAACGTTAATAATGTTTTCAATATTGAATGTACGATTACAGTTTAACACAGCTTAATTAAATTAAATGAGTAGGCAGATACATACATATCAGTAGGTGATAGGCCTCTCGTACACGAGAAGCCGTCTGGGTAGGTACCACCGCTTTGTCTATTTCTGCCGTCAAGCAGTATTGTGTAAGCACTGTTTTGTTCCGGTTTGAAGGACATTGAAGCCAGTGAAATTACTGGGCATTATGAGACTTAATACCTCACATCTCAGGGTGACAAGCGCAGTTCAGTTTCATGTAGTAGGTACTTCTAGTTCGAAGTTCTGGTTGGTGTTGATTCTGTTTATGGGCAGGCTTGATGCTTACCTCAGGCAAGCGACCTGCTGGTCTCGTCGTTTAAAGCTTATAAAAAAATATACAAATGGGTTATAGGTCTCTTAATAAGGGCACTTTCAGATATTGATGCTGGTTTTACCAGAAAACGCGTGTCCGGTGTTTCTGACAGTGCTGCCTCTACTTGCGAAAACTCTTCGTGCCTGCCATTTCTTTCAAATCACCTTCCCGTCTTAAAATTTACCAAACACCTTAAAGTCAATAGTTAACTTCATAAGGTTCTACCTTAACGAGATAATAATTAATTGCGCACGTCAGAACCCATTCAGTTTTAATTGAATGTCCGCGCTTCACAACTTCCTAATGAATTAATTAAGTTCCCACAGAAAATGTTGGACATCGGCATAAATTTGCGACAACTTCGCCGAACCCACCTTTTGATCGGTTGCAAATTTTGACAAGTTTCAAATTTCACCGTTAGTTGTAATGGAATTTTGTGGCGCACGACAAACTGATATTGCTAAAGTTGGTATTTAAATGAAAATGCTTTGATAGGATTTTAATTGCGTACGGATAAAACAGCTTTAAAATGTATGATTTATGAAGATTTTACGATATAATAAATTAGATTATATCTATATATATTAAATCTTAAATATTTTTTTGTACCTTAAAATGGTATTCCGAGAAAAATAAATACATTCATTAAGAGAAAATGAAACAATACATAATAGTTTTTATTTTTATTGGACCAAATAAACATGTCTAAAATATCAAGATTATTATAAAATGTTTGTTTAAGAAGTTGTAGTTCAATAATACTTGTTTGCTGAAATATAATGCTATCGCTACATGAAAGTAAACCTTGAAAAGTAGTAAAAATACGCATTTTACTATTTTGCGCCCATTCCATATAAAAGACCCTGGAAAATAAGAAACGATTTCGCATTTCGAGTCATAAAAAATAGTATAGTAAACAATCTGAAATAAATGTCGCTGAGGGACCCACATATGAAAATCCCTCGCATTTTATTTCACAGATGTGCCCCGGAGAGTTCTGTGTGTGAAAAACGTATCTGCCCTCGTATCCCAAATATTTGCAAATTGTATGCAATTGTAGGACTCATTTATTCTGACAAAAAATAAGCTCGAAAGGGTAGACCGAGGTCTAAAACGATTGGCCTGACTAATTTCCTTCCCATGACATGACCAATAGCAAGCCCATCGCACCTAATGTGTTTTTCAAATCGAAAACTTAACAGGACTCTTTATTTGTTTGAGGATGGCATTTGGCGGAAATTGCTGAGTTTGAAGATTTGGTGCTGCAACCTAACATTATCGGCGAGACTAAAACTCACCTCCTGTGCTGACTTAGCAGTCTCAAGTGTATGGGAGAGATTGGAATGTCAAAGGAGCATACTTAGGTCGATCGGTAGGCAGGTATACCAAGGTTTCGCTTGTGCGATATGGTGAAAGATGACCTGCGTCAACATCAAGCCAGTAGCTGGCAAGAGGTAGTAGAGTCAGCTAGAGAACTCGTTTCAGCAGCCAAGATCTACTTGAGAGTTAGTTTATTTACAAACATACTAATTTCGACTAGCTAAACTATTACTTAATTGGTACACGTCCATTGCACATGTTTCTCCAAGCGCGGCTGTCGTGCACACAACGTGCATCTTGGCAATTCAATATCAGTGATTTTACCCCGGCATCTCAGAATTGTCGCCTAGTATTCATGAGGGAGGTTCTCTCACGCTGCGCCGTTCAATTAATATATGTATATTGGTCGTCAACAAGAAGCTTCAAACTTAATACTTGATAATAAAATTAGATGTCGTAATTAAAAATTAGTCAGTAGTTCGACGGTCCAAACGTTTCGATCATAAATTCAAAGTCAACTGTAATTATGCAGACTTGCTTTTAAAACTATGTTAATTCTAGCGAGCCGCCACCCTTTTTTAAACTATGATATTTTCGATCATCGTCAATAGCGTTCCCGGTATTCATTTTTTAATGTTAGCGTATTTTCACTTGAGGAAATACTTTTATACCCGCATTGGATGCGTTGAATGTGTATCGCGACCTCTTGCGTTTGACATTTTACCTTTTAGCTTGGAGGTCGGAGCTTGGGTTGGATATTGTGAAGTGTATTTATTGGAATCGTATGCTACTTTGGTCTGCTCGATATGACGTTTTTATTTGTATCATAAATACTTCGACATTATTTTGTCTGAAAATATATTTTTAATCAAGTTTTTGATGTAATTCTAAGAGGTTTTATGATAAGATGGAGGAATATTAGATAATCCATGGATATAATATAGTAGTAAGCTATGATACTTAAAAAAATCATTTAAAAATTGGCCTAGTAAGAGTCAAAATCATAGAATCTAAAAATGAATTTATTCATCGTGGTCATGGAAGTCATGTTCAATAATCATTATTTTGTGTTATAATGTTCCTCTTGGCATAAACTGAGCTGTTTTAACTCAAATGAAATTGTATTAATGTAGTACCAATATTGTAAATCAGTTCTGAAAAGAGCAATGTTAGAGTTTATTGTCTGGTCTTCTCTAGCGAAACAGCATTCTGAACTGGCGGTAGAGTTAAAATTTTACTGAATCTAAATGATTTATAGTTTTTTTTTTAGATGAGATCATAATATATACATCTGCATTAATCACCAAAAGTTTGCTTCTGCTATATTCTATCTACTAGATCGCTTAAAACAGCTCAGTCCCAGGGCACACTTCACTAAATTTTCTAAATTATTTGCATAATATGAATATAGTTATTTATCGCTCGGAATAAAAGTGACAGACATATAAAATTGTAAGGAAACCTGCACGTCTGAGAATTCTTCAATAGGAATTTCGAGGGTATATCAAGACTATCACCCCGTATTAGGCCAGTGTGATGAACTATGACAGCTTGATAACCCCTCTGATTAGTAAATGCGATCCGTGATCATCAGTGAGACAATATATTGTTGAGTTGATAAATGGTCAAATAAAAATATTGTAAAATTTTCTAAAATCAATATTCCAAGATCATCAATACCTACTAAATACTAGTTTCATAGAAAACAAATCCAGTATCTTACAAATTCAGCATTCGGAATTAACTGTTAATCGGCCAAGTTTGACGATTAGGTAGGGATAGATTAAAATTAATTGCCGACGGAGGCTGCCTTTGGCGAAACGTTGATTATCCATAAGGGTTAACACTTCACTTTCCTCGAACCCCTTATTAATCTTGACCTGACCTTACACGCGTTACGTATTAGGGTGTTATTTTTGTAAGTCACCTATTTGTGTTTATCGACGTGCTTTATTGCTGGTGTGACTAAACAAAAGCGAAAGGAAGGGTTGGGTCGAGAACTCATTTAAGGGAACAAAGAAAATAATTACAGTTTTAATGGCATACGTATTGTGAGAACCTACTAGAGATTACGTTTTATACGGTAGTCGTAAGATAAGAAAAAAAGTGTCGCCTGGATTTTATCAACAGCCCCATCAACGTTAACAAGTCCTTTTGAGATACTTATTGGCAGCATCGGCAAGGGCACTTCATTTTATCTGATAATCGGCTTATGTCACCCAATATCTGCCACCTTTTGCATGGCGTCGTTATATTTCATCACGTAATGCTGTTTTACCGTCATCGATCTAGGTATAATCATACTAATGATAAATGTGAATGTAAGTTTGTTTGTTACGCTTTCACGCGAAAACTACTTAACCGATCATCATGAAACTTTGTATACATATTCTTGGAGGTATAAGAAGTAACATAGGATACTTTTTATCAAAAATATCTATTTGTTTGTTACGCTTTCACGCCTAAATCACTGAACCGATTTTGATGTAGAGATAGATGTGATCCTGGAGACGGTTATAGGCTAAGTTTTAAGTCTATTCACGCGGACGGAGCCGCGAGCAAAAGCTAGTAGTTTATATTTTATAATTCGCATTTGGTGTTTACGTATTACTCAGTAGCTTTTGATCCCGGCTCCACCCGCGTGAATGTCTTCCTAAGACCTATTTGGACTAAAACCTGAACATAAAAGGTATTGCTGTTAAATCCTACAGTATTTTTCAATAGAACCAACAAAAAAAGCAGAAGTAGTAGTAAATTAATTTTCATTTCTAAAAAAGGGTATTATTTATAATAATTATGTAGTACCAGATTATATAATTTAATACTCGATACAAAAATGTAGAACCAATTAAACTATTGAGACGATCTGAGACCGCAGTTTCACCAATCGTATAACTCCTAACTTTTTGGTTATTCCTCCTCTGAGACCGAAGATATTCCAAGTAAAATGCTAGATTTCGTCACACATGAGTTTTAATTAGTAATTTCACGCTTGCCGTCGCTCCCTGGAGCAGTTCGAATCGTTCTACACCGTTGAGGATTTAGGAGATCGTGAATTCACGGTATATAAATCATATTTAATTGCTCAAATTAAGAATCTACGTGAATTCAGTAGAAATGTTATAGTTAGACTCCAAACTTAGTTGTTTGAAGTTACGTCTCCACCAAGCAAAAGTTTAGAACATTTGTATTGGTAACTTGAATTGCATAAACTGAAATTGTCAACTCTGAGTATCGGGGTATATGACATGTGATAGATATTACGACTTAATCATAAATGCAGTGATAAAATTCATATGTTTTTAGATACATAATGATTGAGTGCGCATGTTAATCACCAGTCACTGCAAAACAAAGTAACATATTTACGACCTGAAGCATACATAAAAATGCGTGTGCAAACTAGATAGGTGAATCATTTGTGCAGGCACTTTAGATACAGTATTTTAGTTACTTCTGTAGCATTTTTTTGTTTCTATCAAAGTGTTTATTAACGTCTATTATTTAAATGTAAATCTATTTTATTGATGCCTAATGGATAGATTTATACAAACCGATTGAAACTACATGTGGTAGCTTTGTAGGTAGATATAAGGTGTAAATAAAACATTATAATATTTGATTCAACATTACTCACTGTTTTTTGTATCACACAGACAATACGACATAGTGATATTAATATAATAATTCAATTATATGGTTTGCAGGCGACCGGTCATAAAACTACAGGCCAAATCTTTCTATCATATGTTAAAAAGCATGTTGAGCCGACTGCGGTAGGACATGAGCACGTGGAAGAAGAAGAAATAACTAGCAAGCAGTACCATACTAGTCTTTTACCGATTTTCCTGATTATTCATCTAATTTGTAGCATATGAATGTAATTCACATAAAATACTAATTTTTAAATATTCTCTTACAGCAATATAAGTTAATTGTAGATAATGATTATTATTTAATAGATAATTACTAATATATGGAAATATGTGCTTATTGCCAGGAAGCATTGCAATTAAAAGGGCCAGTGGTAAGATTTATGTGTGTTCCGTATTATAGTTTTGGCTATTTAGGTCACATCACTAATCTTTGTCGTGTGGACATTATCATGTCGGCAAAATGACGACACAGTTCCGTGAGTTATTGAGTTATTGCTTTAATAACTTGAATAATAAATACACCCAACAGTCACACACATAGTCCTGACCCCACACTAGGTTAAACTGTATCGTATATTACAAAAACATTTGTCTCAGTGCGGGAATCGAACCCACGGCCTCTTGCTTCGCAGCCGGCTACTCGCCCACTGCGCCACGGAGGCTGTCATGAGTAATGAAAATACTTTGTTTCCATACGATCGGTCTTTTGAAGAAATTTATTTTCTTCTGACTTAAAGAAGCAACAACTAATTTTAAGTCCAATAATAAGTTAAAGTCGCGACTATATATCTCAAACCGATAGATAAACTCATAGCATAAATCAGAGGGTCTAGAAGTATGAAATTTTGCACAGTTGATCCTTACCTAACCTAAGTGAGGATCTATGTGTATTCCACTAATTTAAGTGGTCTCCATCGCCCATGGCTCAGCCACACTCCACAACACCAGAAGAATCCTGGATGCTTTGTCGACCTTAAAGGAAAGGATGAATAAGGGATTGGGAAGGGAAAGGGGATTTGAGCCTGCGGATATCTCTCTCAACGTATGAAACGCAACAGTACTGCTACTTCACAGGTAATCAAAAGGTATAATTTATAGATCCTATTTTAAAAACCTATCCTATCCTATTTTTGGATTTTATTTATTCATGATTAATATATTCTTCTTAAATAATAACGCAATAATAAAAATCTAATGGAAATTAAAAAATAATAAATCAACAAATTTTCAAGGCGAATAAATTACGTTTAATAAATTAATTTAATTCAGAGAAAGTGGAAACTCGAAGTTTTGTAGAAGCTAATTAGTGGGATTAAGTCTTTGACATTTTCTCTAACACGTGCCGAAGATTAGACGACTCAATTAGTGTACTCTGACTGTGTCAGATCGCAAATTGGGTAGCTCGTGTGTCTTTGAAAATAATTTATAATGTGCCTTAAGAGTTTAAGGTGTCTGATATTAGCGTGTAATTTCATATACATTATTTTCAATGCCAAAATACATAGAGCCTTCATGATACTCTCTTACAGTTAGGAGTCTGTTACTCTGCTTATGTGTACAACTACTACATTAAATACTATTTAGGCTGGCGCTAAATTAGGACTTATTATGTTGCAGTTTTACAAGGACATCCCACGCGCGAGAGGCCGTCCGGTACCACCGCTTTGTCTGTTTCTGCCACCAAGCCGCAGTATGTAACGCAGCAGCACGTTGTTGTTGTTGTGTTCCGGTTTGAAGGCCAGTGAAGTCAGTGAAATTACTGGGCACTATGAGACATAACATCTTATGTTTTGGGATGATGAGTGCAGTCCTATGCCATGCACTGCTTTGTAAGTCAACGTTCTGTGTGGTGTTGCTTCTGGTTATGGACAGGCGTGGCGCTTACCATGAGGCGAGCGACCTGCTCGTTTCATTACTCAAGCAAAAAAGAAAAGTTAAACGACGCGTGCTGGAGTAAATTGAGCTACAAATGAGTCGCAGTCGCTTTTTTCGTGCGCAGGGAAAATCCATCTTCTCGATACCTTCCCAGTCCGGAAATGAAAGGATGGTTATGCTGGACTCATCGGCCTTTCGACCTATGTCACACCGAGGGACTACTGGATCAGGAAACTAATCAATTATCCTATGCCGGTGTACCGGCTAAAAACGAGGGCCTCCTTCGGCGCAAGTAGGACGATTCTAGGGGATCCTGGATTGTCTGGATTGCTGCCGGTACCACACTTGCAGTATGCCTTTGTGGCCCGTCTCCTTTATGTTTGGGAGCTCCTTACTCGTCTTCAAAAGTACCAAAATTTTGACAAATCACTACAAAGTGCCTCGGTTTGTGCTAGCACACATTCTGACTGGACCATTAAACGCAGACGATGATCCATTTTCAACACACGACAAAAAAGAGGTGTGTTATAAGTTTTAGCCCTATAGCTTCTGTGGGTTTCAGTTAAAAACTCAGGTATTAAATTCTATGAAGAGTTTTGATAAACGGACTAATAATAAACAAATACACTCAACAGTCACACACGTAGTCCTGACACCACACTAGGTTAACCTGTATCATGGGTATCAGGAACTACGAGGGATTTGCGGACCCATAACACCCAGACCCTAAAAAACATTTGTGGATCACATACAAATTTGTCTCGGTCCGGGAATCGAACCCACGGCCTCTCGCTTCGCAGTCATAACCACTACTAGTGTTAAAATTACAAAACTCTCAGCTAAAGAAATAATTAAACTACCGCTTTAATTGAAACTGCTCCTTTTTTTTTTTTTTTTTTTTTTTAACGTTGGGAAACCCTTTATGGGTACCGCCCCACCGCGTGGTCAGTCGGGGCGGTTATGTCCGACTCCCACGGACTAAAACTCAACGGTGTTCCTCCGGGTACGCTTGTTCGGTCGGGGCTGCGGGAACGCTATTGTACTCTTCCGCGGCCCCGACGGCGCCGGCCCTTGTACAGGGCCTCTCCGGTCGGTGGGTGTTTGGGGGAGTTATCCACCCACCTTTTTGCTCCGCTCAAGAGGTTCGCGCGGGAACTCCGCGCGCGTCACCTCGAAGCCTTAACTGTCGGACGACGGACTTCCACGAGTCCGCCGCCCAGGCCTCTGTCAGGGGGGTAGGAGTGCCTCTCGCATCCTCCTGCGCGTGACCCTTCGGCGGCGGATAGCGAGCTGGGATGTTATTTCCCGCTCACGCTCCGCCACCTCCTTCCGCGACATGACGGTTTCGCAGAAGGCGGTCATCGCGTTCCACGACCTCTCGTTCTCGACCATGGCCTTAACCACAGCTGGTAGCGAGAGGTCGTCCCCCAATTCTGCGACGAGTTCGCGACGCTGCTCTGCCCACGCGGGGCACTCCTCCAGAGTGTGCGCCGCGGTGTCCTCGTCGCAGCTGCAGTGGTGCCACTGGTGTGTCGGCTCTCTTCCGGCTATCCGGCACAGGTACCTCCCGAAGCAACCGTGCCCCGAGAGGACCTGCACCAGCCGGAAGGTCAGTGACCCGTGCCGCCTGTCGACCCAATCATTCAGAACTGGGCCAACAGCCTCGACAGTCCTTACGCCGGCCGAGGAATTGGCCAGCAGCTGCCTCCACTCCTGAAGCAAGGACTGTCGAGTGTGGAATCTCCGCAATCGCATCTCCCCCGGGTGGGGTCGATCTCTTCGGAGCCGAAGTTCCATGCGCCACTCGTACATCGACGCATGGACTCCGGCCTCCAGATCCCATGGAGGGGACCCCGCCAACGCGCAAGCCGCCGCATGGGATATGGTGCGATAGCCACGGAAATTGAAACTGCTCCTAGAAATTTGTCGTGTAATTAACAGTATTGTGAGGTTTATTTGAAGTAAACATTGCGGTTGCTTTAATCAATAAAATAATCCATGCCAACGCTCGACAGCATCGTTTCTGATAACAATGGCGAAAATTGTTTCACTCTGGTAATACCTCGGTAAATACGTTTGATATATATGTATGTGGAATATATATGTATGTATTTATGCATACAACATTTATTGTATGTATATATTTTAATTTTAGACGGTATTATATGTTTTATTTTATGTATGTATTATACACTGCCCTCTCTTACTTCTTCTCTTATCTCCATCCTATGGTTGCCTGTAAGAGATTGCCCTGAGCGATAAGGCCGCCAATTGTACTATTATTTGTATTGTTTTTTCTTTACATGTACTTTAAGTGTTTTACAATAAAGAATTATAAATAAATAAATAAATATCTTAATGGAAAGTTTATTCATATTAGGCATAACAAAATATATCCACACCAAATTCAGTGGCTTAAAATACATACATACGCACTCACGACTGTAATCCCCGAAGGGCTAGGCAGAGGTGTAACCAGTACAGACACAATTCGCCGAGCGTGTCTCCGTCCCATGACGTGATAGGGGGCGAGCCTATCGCCATACCGGGCACAATTCCGGACTCCGAGCTAATACTGAGCAGTTAGTAATAGAAAAACCCAATATCACTTTTACCCGACCCGGGAATCGAACCCGAGACCTCAGCGTCGGCCTCAGTCGTAACGCGTACGCATTACATCCAGGCAGTCAAAAGTGGCATCACAATCAGTGTATAAATTACGAAGTTTTAGTTCTTTTTCCCTTTAGAGGTAGATTTTTTTCTGTTTTTTTTTTTATAAATAAATGTGACCAACTTTTAGCTATACCTACTCTTTCGAATGAAATAAAAATCGTGCAAATTGTAAAGTGGCAGCTTGCTGCTGCGTTTCGTACGGTGAGAGATATCTGGACGTCCAAATCCCCCTCCCCGTCCTAATCCCTTAATAATGAATGACATCCAACAGTCACACACATAGCCCTGACCCCACAGTAAGATATGATTATCTTGTATCGTAGGTATCAAGAACTACGAGATACCTTCGGTCTCACAACGCCCATATTCGAAACAAACATTTGTTGATCAGACAAACATTTATCTCGATGCGGGGATCGAACCCGCGGCCGTTTCACACGGGCCCGAACGTTTCACAGTCAGCTATTCGCCCATTGCGCCACGGAGGCTATCATAATCCCTTTCCTCTAAGGTCGGCATCGAGCCCATGATTCTTCTAGTAGTGAGGGCGTACATAGGCGGTGCGGAGTACCATCAGCTGAACCACTTCCTCGTTTGCCGGCCTAAGCTATAAAAAAAGGTCCATATTTGGCGGAGTTATACGTCAAAGTCAAAATAAATAATAAATTATACATACAAAAAAAACAAAGAAAACAAAGATACGAAATAAGAACCTCTTCTATTTTTTTGTCGGTTAAAATAGGGTGAGATTTAAATACACCACCGTGGCTAAAATGGGTTAGTAGGTTCTACGTAGGTGCCTTTAAAAAAAAGGAGAATTTATAGGTATATAGATTTCCTCACGACGCGACATTTTCTTCATCTTTACAGTGAAAGATACACACATAATGAATACACACGTAACTTCGATAAGAGTTGTGTGCCCTAAGGGCTAGATCGAACCCGCAACGCCCATCTCGGCAATCCCTTCAAGTCTCGCTTTTACCGTTTTTACAAAATAAGTTCATTAATATTTTATTTCTCCTTTTATAATGAGTGAATAATTTGAGAAAATTTTGCGACTGTCGATATTATTGAAAGGATACCTGTCGCCGCCCACCTAAAGACTATGTTTCCTAGACAACCTTCGGCATGAATGAATAGTGGATCCTTAAATAATATTACCTACTAAAATAAATTTGTAATAGGATTTATTCAAAATATTTTTTCTTTCGCTTTCTTTGTCAAATGGTTATTTGCTAGTTGTCGATGTCTTTTACCTTTTCCATAAATGTATTTCGTAGGTATTCTCTTAAACAAATAATCAATGTCAAATATGAACACAGATCGTAATGAGATTGAATGTAGAATAAAAGTTGACTGAAGACAAAACGGTTAATGCTACTGCTAATGCTAGGTGAATTTTACGTTGATTATTGGTTTAAGAGAATGCCATTTGCAACTTTCTTGACGCTGAGACTAGATCGGAATAATATTTTGAACATTTAAAATTGCGAGAATTGGCCTTCAGGATTAAAATAGCCTAGTGGGCGATAGCGGTGGGCGCGGCGTAGGGGTGATCGCATCAAGCCCGTGTCCCGAGTCCCGTGATCGCGAACGGTGTGAGAAACGCGCTTGACAATAATACTAATATCGCTATTAAAAAATAGGGGTTGATGGTAGAAGGTTGAAAATTTAGGGTTGTATGTATTTTTTAATGCCACATTATAAAAAAATATAAAAAAATGAGATAAAAATTAAAATATTTAGGGGTCCCCCTTATCATTTAGTGGTATGAAAAATAGATAGTAGCCGATTCTCAGACCTACTGAATATGCATATAAAATTTCATAAAAATCGGTCAAGCCATTTCGGAGGAGTATGGTAACTAACATTGTGACACGAGAATTTTATCTAAAAGATTATTATTATTTATTTCAGTCTCAGGTTCTGTTCTAGAGTCATCGTTCCGTCGTCAAAGTCTCGTTCGTTATTCATTTAAGCAACACATGCGCCGAGTCCCGGATAACTTGCAAACTAGTATTAATTGCTGGGTCCCCGCTTTGCATACAAGTTGATAAAATTCGTACGGGTAGATTTACTTTAGTCGCTTTTTAATATAATAATTCATTTATTTGAGCATGCTGTTAAGCAACTTTTATATCATCAGCAGTTTAACAACAATAAATGCAAATAAATAATACGCACTCACACCTGTAATCCCCGAAGGGGTAGGCAGAAGTCTAATCAATACACCCACATTTCGCCGAGCGTATCTCCGTTCCAAGATGTGATAGAGGGCGAGCCTATAGCCATACCGGGCACAATTCCAGACTCCAAGCTGATACTTGCCATTTCGTAATAGAAAACCCCATATCATAGACCTTAGCGTCTACCTTAGTCGTAATTCAATTCAATTGATTTATTTTCAGATAATTACAATCCATAAAATTTTGTTAGTTAAATACCTAGCCTATATTAGTAATATATTATTAATTATAATAAAAAATCAGATATTTTGTACACTTCATAAACATGGTATAAAGGCGGACTTAATGCCATAGGCATTCTCTCCCAGTCCACCTTAGGGTAATGCAGAGATAACACAAGTCAGGTGCATAACGCAGGTTAAAAAGGGAAACTTCTCTATGAATAACAATAAATACATTAAAAGTTGGTTTATAATCAGTTTCGAATAAACTAATGACTATAATATGTAGATAATTCCACGCGCAATTAAAAGTCTACTAAAATACGAAAAACAGGAAACCTATGACAACTAGAGCCATCTATTAGTTAATTTAACTAATAGATGTAAAATAAGTAGCGCCGCCATTAACAGACTGACAATTGCTAAGGGCACTGACTAGAATCTTGCAAATGTTAAAAAACATATATAAAATGGTGTCTAAAGAGAGAAAAGTATTTAAGAGTTCAAGTCTATTGAACAAATAGGTGTGAATATTTAACTTTATTTTGTAAGAAGATAAGGGTCTATTAACTAAAATTGCTTTTAGTTTGAAGGGGAACGGCCACGAGGCAAGTAGTAAGATTTTATAGGCAATAAATTTAATTTCGTTCTTGAAAACTTCGCGAGTTCTTTGTTAGTTGACAGACTTGACTTTTACGGTATGTAATGAGATTTTATCATTTTTTAAAGAATTAATGTAGGGGTTTCATTATGTTTTACATTTTATGACTCTTTGTAGAGTTATACTATACTCTAAAATGTATATTTGACAGCGTCCGGAGCGCAGTAGGCAAGTAGCTGCGGGTTTGATTCCGTACCTAGAGAAATGTTTGTGTGATCCACAAGAATTTACGTCTGACCTGGGTGTTGTGAGACCGTAAGTCCTTCGTAGATCCTAAATACTGATAAAGGTTAACCTAGTGTGAGATGAGGTCTACGTGTGTGACTATGGGTGTACTTATTTATTTATATAATATTCTAAGTGGTAAATATCTTTTATGTGAGTCTGCATAAGTCCCACTTCTTTGACTTTTTTAAATAAATTAAATAAGTAGCCAGATACTTACATATTAGTAAGTGGTAGGTACCTCGTATGGGAACAGCCGTCTTATTCGCCTATTTCCGCCGCCAAGCAGCAGTGCTTAAGCACTGTGTTCCGGTTTGAAAGACATTGAAGCCAATGCAATTGCAGGCATTATGTACTTATGTCTCGGAATGACAAGCGCAGCGCAGCCACGTTGTAATTCAAACTTACGCCAGCTCATCTCGTCATTTAGACTAGTGATTCCTAAAGTGAATTCCGCAGAACCCCAAGGGATATTTTTATATCCTGGCACGAACAAATTACTACATTAAACCTGATGTTAATTACAGTGCAGTGTATATACAATATGTAACAAAACCCTGTTGGGCGTTTTAACTGTGATATCAGAATCGATATCCAAACGTAATGAAATAACTCGCATACGAAAATTGGACTATAAAATAATCATATTTATTTTTAAACTTGAATTAATTTATTGTTTGTAAACCGTCGATTGATTACCTCTGCAAGAGCGAGTGGTAGAGCCACGCTGTAGACAATTTTGTCTACAGCATGAATGGGCCGGCTCGTCCGGGTCGTTACCACTGTCTCACAGAAAACCGGCGTAAAGTAGCAGCTTGCTGCTGCGTTTCGTACGGTGAGTGAGATATCCGGAGGCCCAAATCCCCCTCCCCTTCCCAATCCCTTATTATTCCTTTCCTTTAAGGTCGGCAAGGCGCCCATAATTATTTTGTATTGTGGGCGTACATGGGCGGTGGAGATCGCTTACCATCAGGTGATTCTCTTGCTCGTTTGCCGGCCTATACTATAAAAAAAAAAAAAAGAGCGCTGACTCGGAGTCAGAGCGAGATATCATCAAAAGCGCCGCGCGACCGGCATCAGTCAGCTGTTCATAACTTTTCCGATGAAAATAACATTTTTATAAGCTATTATTATTTTAATTTAACTATTTTTATTAAGCTGTCTATATGTCTATCTTCACGACCGAAAAAGGGCCAACAGGGTTTTTGTTACATACTGTATAATGCCGATCATCAATTGTGATTGATTTAGACTTAGTATTAAACAATTCCTCAATAATAAGTTTCAAACTGAAGGGTCTTGAAAGCTTAGGAACCGCTAATTCAGACAAATAATAAGTAGATATCAAATTATTTCGATTCTACTAATATCAGATTTAGTTATGTTTTTTTAAAATTATACCACACCTTAACTTTAGTCATGTTATAAATTCAACATCTGACAACAACCCACACTTTTCCGTAATAAACAGACTGAATTTCAACGTTAAAGGGAAGGCTCATGTACGCCTGAGTTTACTACTTACTTCAGTTTTCCTATAATAAACTGACTAACGTCCTGACTTTAATTAAATGTCCCAAATATTATAGTAAGGAGCATAATTTTGAAGCGTTAATAGCCCGCCCACACATTTAGTTTAAAACTTCCTTATTGTACGTGGGGTTTTGTGCGACGCAATTTCGTGGGGCAAATACTAAAAATGATCTTTTTCTTCTTCCACCTGCCCTTATCCCACACGCAGTGGGGTCGGCGCAACATGATTTTTAACACATGTTACAGAAAGATTTGGCGTGTAAGTTTTACGACCGGCCGCCTGCTCGACGTCAATCCTTCTGGGGAGAAGATATTAAAATAAGATCAGATTAGAAGAATCATGGACCCGTTGCTGACCTTAAAAGAAAAGGATAATCAAGGGATTGGAAACTGGCAGTGTATTTGGGCCAGAGAATATCTCACTCACTGTACATCTTACTTCACGTTGGTTTTCTGTGAAACAATGGTAACAACCCGGACGAGCCGGCCTACTCACGCTGTAGACAAAACTGTATATAGCGTGGCTCTACCACTCACAAAAATCAATAACATCACTGAAACTATTGATCCTATTCTGAAAAATGTTGAGCAATAAAAAGCTATATTGTCCCGACGCGCTATATATTTTTAGTCTACTGAAAATGAATTGTCAGTAAGAAAAAGACTTTCATACAGGTGGAGCCATGAACACTTCTTAGGGGTTAGCTATTAGGTAAATTGCCTGTAAAGATTTGGTTTGAGTTACAAAGAGTTATACAATCAACTAATAAGCCATATGCAAAAAGCATATCATTTTCCTTTTAAATAAATAAATCCTAACTAATATTATAAGTGCGAAAGTGAGTTTGTTTGTTACTCTTTACGCCTAAATCGCAGAACTAATTTTGGTGAATTTTGTTACTGGGATATATGGGAACCTGGATATGATTATAGGCTACTTTTTATCTCGGTTATAGGCTACAACAACACCCAACAGTTACAACAGGTTACACCCCACAATGGGTTAACCTGTATCATGTGTATATTAAAACCTTAGTCGTGAATGTGTATGTGTCTGTCCAACTACGAAGGATTTACGGTTCCACAAACAACCAGCACCAAGCTAAATAATTGTATTTTGTGCATCACACAAACATCTGTTTCAATGCGGGTATCGAGCCCGCGGCATCTTCTTTCATACCCTGCTACTCGCCCGGTGCGCCACGGAGGCTGTTAAAATAATTTGTATATTAAAACCACAGTACGTTTGTTACCTATGTAACAATCCCTATACATAAGTACCTACGTAGGTAATACCAGCAAATGCTGATACTTCATTCACGATAATGCGAAAATTGCGGTTATTAAGATCGGGGAAAGAAATGTCTGGAAGCGACTTGCAGGTTTTAGCGCCCCGTCCATAAATAACCGCGCCGTATTATTACAAGCGCCTTAATCAAAAGATAACATCTTAACCATTGTCCGGAGCGACTTAATCGGGCACTTTCGCCCCTACCACCTGTTCCTTGGTGCGCGAAACTTTTTAGAATAATGAGGGGACAAAAGTATCTCATAAAAACCTTTTTGATATGTTAGCATTGCCAAATGAAGTAAAGAATTGAAGGTACAATGTTAGGATGAAAACTTTTGATCTCGTTTTTTTTTGCTATAGTAGAAGTCAGCAAGAAAGCAAGTGGGGATTAAAGGGAGGTGGTTGCCACCGCCCATGTGCTCATGTGAACCCAATATACTGGAAGTGATTGAGGAGAAAAAAGGGAATTTGGCACAAAATTGAAATAACGTGAAAGTCATGTATGATTATTCGAACCGAATACTCATACATAAACTGCGATTTAATGAGCAAATTTCTATATTAATATTATAAAATTTTATATTTGTGAGTTTATTTATAGAGGTAATCTCTAACACTTTTGATCCGATTTTGAAAAAAAACTTTCAGCTATAGAAAGCTACATTGTCTCTAAGCGCTATATATTTTTATTGTGTTAAAAGTGAATTCACAGTTAGAAAAATATTTTCATGCAGGTGAACACTTGGTAGGGGTTAGATATGAGGTAAAAATACAAGTTATAAAATGCACAGCATTACTTAATGTAGTCTATGCTATTTTTGTAGTAACATGTTCTCGACTTATCTGAGAATCAGTGTTAAATAAACACAACAATAGAATTATTTATGTCTAGTTACGTGTAGATTGTAGACTCTTAATACAAAGGAGTAATTTTAGTGTTATAATATACCTACTAGCCTTTGCTCGCGGCTCCGCCCGCGTGAACGGGCTTTTTCGATATAATAAGTATCCTATGTCACCTGGGGATAGTGTAGCTTCCCAACAGTGAAATAATTTTTCAAATCGGTTCAGTAGTTTCGGAGCCTATTCAATGCAAACAAACATTCAAATCTTTCCTCTTTATAATATTAGTATAGATAATACTAGTCCTGTATAATGTATTATATACGTCCCGCTGCTGGGCGTGGACCTCTAAATGAGACAATTTTAGTTAACCGGGAACGACACAGGCACCGACTCTAAAGAGACCTATGGAAAAAAATATTTTTGAATTTGCAATGTTTTTATTTTGAAGTCGGTTTCTTAGTTTTGCTAAAACTTATTTTATTTTTCGATTTTTTAGTGGTAGATACAGAAATAGCATGTAAATTCCAATACAATTACACAATCGCGACGAGTGTACTGTTGGTCCGTTGAGGAGTTTCATTTTGTTACTCCGTATTCCGTATCAGATTTTAACCTAATTTATATAGGACCACATCGCAGCTAAACTCTATCAAATGTTTTTTTTCCAACGAAATCGGTCCACAAGTGGCGGAAAAATCGATGTACATACATAAATAAAAATTTGCGCCGAATTGCGTACTTCCTCCTTTTTTGAAGTAGGTTAAAAACAGTATTTTACTAATCAGTTCTTGAATAAGGTTTATAAGCAAGGCCCATAATATATTCAACTAAGTTTCGGCAGACCTCATTTAGTATAATGTTAATGCAACTAGCTTCAAAGTAAATTAATAAAATGTTATGTATTCCATCAGTTTGATTAATTCGACATACATGTGTAAACTGAATAAGCGGACAGCTTGTAAATGAGGCGATCAATCAACTGATAAATTGTCCAAATCAGGCACAATCTGAATTTTAATAGCTATATGTATGTTGCATACATTGGATTATGAGAAAGGACTTTTTTAATGACGGATTATCTTGCGAAATTGATTTTTAGTAATCAATTACTAATATAAGCCCATTTAAAACAATTTACAACGTGTTACAGAAAGGTGTGGTCAAATGTAAGGGTACAAAACCCTGACAATAAGTGTTTATGTATCAGAAGGCAAATCGTAATTAAAAATGTTCAAAATATCATTCCGATCTAGTCTTAGTGTCAAGAAAGTTGCAAATGGTATTCATATAAACCAGTCATCAACATCAAATATGAACATTTTACTTTTATCTATCATGATCTTTATCATTGGTATTGGCTACTTTTATCCCGGGAAAGGCTGTTTACGTAGGCGGAGCTGTGAGCAAAAGGTAATTATAATATAAAAAGGTCGCGTATTACAACTCACTCCGAGCCCTATCTCAACCGCAAACATCAAAACGTATATATACAATTGCATACAAAGCGGACGTATCGCTGTCGCCGGGTGTAGTGGTCTCGTGTCTCGGTAGCGCACCTTAAAACAGGCAAAATAATTATGTATGCCTTTAAGTCGATATGATGATAGACGTTCTAATAAACAATTAGTACATTTATTATATTATCATATCTGCTATAAAAAAGTTATAGGTTTCTTCAAATGTTTCGTCATATCTATCACAGTTTTTTTTGCTAATAAATACAATTTGAACCCACATTTTTTCTATTGCTTTAGTAAAAGGAGACCATAATTAGGTAACAATATTATACGACACACAACTCTGCGGTAAAGTAACACGAGCACAGTCCATTTTAATTTATTTACACACCGCCATTAAAAACTAATTTGTAACTGCGACTAATAATTTACAGAGGGGACTGGGAACACTCAGCCAATCGTGTCATGAAACAAAAGAAACAGCTACGTCGATATATACCAGCTGATTAAATTGTCCAAAATGCAGTTGTTGACATCAAAATTATTTATTTATAATTATTTAATTCACAAGGTGGTAGGTCCCTCGTTTGCGAGAGGCCGGCTGGATTGGTACCACCGCTTTGTCTATTTCCGCCACCAAGCAGCAGTGTGTAAGCACTGTTGTGTTTCGGTTTGAAGGACATTGCAGCCAGTGAAATTACTGGGCATTATGAGACTTAACACCTTATGTCTTGGGGTGACGAGCGCAGTCCATTGTCATGCAGTGCTTTGTTATTTAAAGTTCTGTGTGGCGTTGTTTCTGTTTATTAGCAGGCGTGGCGCTTACCATCAGGCGAGCGACCTGCTCGTCTCGTCATACAAGCTAATAAAAAAATAATAAAAAAATTTGCCTGAAAAAAACTTTTTTCAAAGCAAGCTGGCAAGCGAGCAAGTAGATCCCTGTATGAATTTGGATTTGTTAGTCAACCACGCCTTCACATCTAAACGGTTTTGGATGAAATTTGGCACACATGTAGACCACTTGGATTAGTATATATTATGCTACTCTTTATCCTGGAAAAGGTCATTTACGTGGGCAAAAGCTAGTAACAAAATAATTCAGATCAAAAGAGTAATCAGACCTTAACTAATAGGCTTGATTCACAAAATCATTATGATTTTTGGTTCATTTTAGCATAACTGGGTTTGTGTTCATGTATATTCCGCAATCTATAGGAACAATTTGTCCACCTCACGTACAACCGGCAGGCACGGTAATCCGATATATCGCTTGTACCGTTATTGTATTGTGTAGGATGTATTGTTTTAGACGACGCAAAGTCTGGTAGCGTGAGAAGAAAATAAATGGGGATAGAAAATATGTTTGACTTAAAATATCAACGTTAGATGTTGACTATCATAAGGAGTAAATTCAGTAGGTATATTCTGTGGTTAAACTTAGAAACCTAATGACTTCTTTCTTTTTTTCTGCCTGGCATTATCCCGGATTAGTGCCAGGATCCAGGATTCTCAAGATCGGGCTAATTGAAGGTGTCTTAGTGGGACCCTCCCGGGTATCCTAGGCACTAGCCGGGATAACGCCGGTAGAAAGATTTCAGTCAATAGATTAAGATATTCTATAGATAAAATAAGCAAATAAAACATAGCGTAGCTTACCCTGTTGTGGACTACGCGTATCTTTGCTACATGTATTGACAGTATAATTTCGTATGATTTATGATTTCCGACGCCATGCCCGCGATGGGATTGACCCAATTATTATGAGGTCGTTTTCTGCCGGCCCAAAGTTATTGAATATACTACTAAAATTGATTTCGGCAGATTTATTGTTTTTTAATCAAAATGTGTTTATGTTACCTACTTACGATGTTTCTGCATCATATAAATGTTACATAATGTTTAATTTTATCTTTAAATGCTACTCAAATCGTGTACATATGGTACACGGTTATAATCCCCGAAGGGGTAGACAGAGGTGTAACTATTACACCCACATTTCGCCAACTTTTTCTTTCCGGTGATGTGATAAGGGGCGAGCCTATCGCCATGCCGGGCACAATTCCAGACTCCAAGCTAATACTAACCATTTCGTGGTAGAAAAAATCAATATCACTTTTACCCGACCCGAAGATCGAACCTGACACCTCAACACAGCAGTCGTAGCTCGTACGCATTACAACTGCGCCACCGAGGCAGACAGTGTACCTATAGATACTCGTATAAAAAAATCCAATTTGTCCTGCTTTCGGTTTGATAACAATATTAGTTGATTCAAGTCCAAGGGCGGGCAATCACAATTTGTGTTCGAGTTTATGGTTAAAAACCACACATGCGTAATTGCCCTGGATTAGAATTTTATATCATGGGTAGAAGCAAGCTCGGTGAATATAGAACTGCTACAACTAATGTATGCAGTTCATACAGACCTTTTAAAATATATGTGTAGATTAGATACATTTTCGTAAAATTAACACTTTATACGAGAACAGAAAAGAAAATTAATTGTTAACATGAATTTAAAATGAACTAAACAAAACTGTATCACAAATACTGAAATAATAACCGATTTATCAAACTGCCTTTCATCTAGTCATGTTTACCTCATATCCTATTCCGTGGAGGTAAGCTTATTCTCCTCTATAATGGACGTTGTTTGGCAACGCTCCTCAGTTCGACGCTACAGTACGTGTCACCCTTGGGAGAAGGTATGTAAATGATTGCCTTAGCTCAAACGACTTTCATAGAATTCACTTGCCAGTTGCCACCTACGTGCGCATTTGAATTTTACAATTTTACATTACTGCGGTTTATGAGATATTGTCATATCACCCTTTAGTTTATGGTTACTTTATTGCCAGGAGTGTAGCAGTAATATCAGCCACTTAAACTTTATTTTTGTTTTTTTTGTAGTTTAATCAACTTGTATTGCAGTTTTTGATAGATGTGTCGGAACCTTATTCATATCATTGTAAAGTCAGAGTTCTGATGGTTGAGCCACGCGTCAGTGACACTGCGTACTGTGCGTTAATAATATAAACTACTAAACTTTGAAAATCTATGGGAGACCATCCGACGGTAGCGTCCCTGCACGTAAGGGTGACAAACAAGATTGTCACTGACGTCAGTGTCTGACGATTGAAGCAAGTCTGCCTTAAGGATTTTAGCATTATAACTCTAACAAGGGTGTAATGTTTGGTACTCGTACCATATAATACTAATCAATTCAGATAAGCATTTGTTGATTGTAAGCGTGTTGTGTTATTGTAACTTGTAATGCGTAACATAAGAGCGGATAGTTTAAATCTTTTTTATAGCATAGGCCGGTAAACGAGCAAGTAGGTGACTTGATGGTAAGTAATCTCCATCGCCCATGAACGCCTACTATACCAGAAGAATCATGGACGCATTGTCGACCTTAAAGTAAAGTGATATATAAAGGATTTGGGCCTCTGGAAATCTCACTCACCGATGGAACGCAGCAGCAAACACTACTTTACGTCGGTTTTGTGTGAGACAGTCAAGCGGGCCCATTCATGGTGTAGATAAGACCGTGGCTCTATTAATTTAAAGTGTAGGTTTATTAACCAAATCATACCTTCTATTACTAAAGAAAGAGCATAAGCTAAAAAGTTCGATGGGAAATCATAGTAATGACAGTTTGTCAGTTTATCTCTTAATAGCTACGTAACCAATTTTAATAGCTACATCTAAACTTTGTTATCCATTTTCTCCAAGCTATCATCATGGAGGTATTCACTCAACTGATAATTGCAGAGCATTTCGTGAATACGTCGTAAAGCCCGTTCTTAGGTCGTCTAGTTTTCATTAACTTCTCGATGATATCACTAATTACGTCGTCTATAGTATCGATTCAGTAAATTTGCAATAACTGCTTTATTACAATTTAGCTCATACAGTCTTGTTTTGTCTTATTTCGAACTATTAGGTTCTTTAAGCTCTTCAATATCTATTATTATATATATTTCTTGCTTCAAAAGGTAAACACTGGGATTTTAAATGATAGTAATTTATTTATGAAACATGACAAATAATTTTAAAATATTACACACCATAAACGCATAATTTATATTACTTTTTCTCCGAGCAAGGAAATGTATGTCACGGTTTGCAAGTAAAATGATTGAACACCTGTCATTACTCATGGAAATTGTTGGATTTCATATATGTAACCAGCGTTTGATAAATTCGTGTTATTAAATTGGTTGCAAACATTTGAACCAAAAGCTAATTTTGAGACTCATTGACAAAAGTGCGGAAGCACTAAATTCATTGCTCCAAATTTTTGTCGGCAGTTCTTTAGTACGATGACGTCATGTCCCTTAACGAGAAAGAAGGAATTAATTTATTAAGGGAGCAATATTTCATCATTATACGCATTTAAGTTTAACAAACTAGATAGATCTTCCGAAACTTGTGAATTTATTTTAACGTTTTATTTTATGACCTTCTTCGTGTTTATAAGAAATAAGTTAAAATGGCAGCTCTTTTGTTGCCACCCAATGAAACTAAAGTCAAATAAGTAAACTTTAGGTTAGTGCCATTTTAGTTGAAAATCTTCCTTTAGTGTACATTAAATGTTGTCAGAACAAAACGGCAGCTAAATACAAATATCAAAATCTAATGATATATTCGGTGAATAAATATAATTAATAAGTTCACTCCAATAATTCTAAACCTATGAATAATTAATTGATTAATGTTAGTCCTATCGAACTAAAATTAATTAACATCAACATATTGATATAATTATTTTTGTTATTTATCTTTAGTTAAGTTGGTGGCAAAATAATGTAGCCATAAGCGATTTTATACAATAACTAACGCTATTATCTCCAATAATCCAAGATATACCACAATTTCTACCCACGAAACTAAGTATTATGTGATAATATTATCTTTGGAATTGAGAACCCATAGAATTACGGTTAGTGCTACGACGCAAAATCTTTTTCTTTTAACAGTTCTACAGCTGTTACAGAGATTTGAGTAGAGATTGGTTTTAATGCGACGTGTAATTTTGGGACAATGAGAACGATTCAAGGATAAAACTGAAATGTTAACATGAAGGCATTTCAAAAGATTTGGGGTCTAATTTTAACTTTTATCATGACTGTAGAGCATTTTTATTCCTTAATAACATTTTTACTAGGTGATAGGTCCCTCGTATGCGAAAGGGCGTCTAGGTTGGTACCACGGCTTTGTCTATATCTGCCACCAAGCAGTTCCGGTTTGAAAGATATTGAAGCCAGTGAAATTACTGGGCATTATGAGACTTAACAATTGCGCAATTGTAATGCGTACGCGTTACGACGCTGACGCTGAAGTCTCGGGTTCAATCCCCAGGTCGGGTAAAAGTGATATTGGGTTTTTCTATTACGAAATGCTTAGTATCAGCCCGAAGTCTGGAATTTGTGCCCGGTATGGCGATAGGCTCGCCTCCTATCACATCAAGGGACGGAGATACGCTCGGCGAAATGTGGGTGTACTGGTTAAACTTATGCCTACCCCTCGGCGATTACAGGCGTGAGTGCGTACGTTAATATACTCCCATAAAAAATAAATTGCATAAATGAACCGAAATATATACATTATTTAAATGAAATTATTAATAAAGCTATTCAAAAATTCCATATTAGATCTTAGGTAGCTCCGTTGTGATAAAACGCTGTTAATACAGTGAAACCACGTTAAAGCACAAAACATTTTGCGAACTAGCTCCTTTGTTATTCCTAGTTGCTAGCTCGGGCAAGAATTTTAAAATTTTATAAACACATCTCCAATTACCCGCCTTCCCCAGTGAAGCACGTAAAAGTAAATTTTACGGCATTTCCATTGAAATTTTGTAAACTTTTTTATTGCAAAATGTTTTACACTCGTTCTATGCTTTTGTTTTATGATAAAAGTTCCGTGTAAATTTTTTTGGTTAGTATTCATTTTTTGGTTAATATTTATGCCATGCGGAATTTTACTGTATTAAATAAAATTCAATGTTATTGCGCATTGATTAATCAATGCAATCAATTAATTACCTACTTTTTAATTGCATAAGCCCTGGAAATCTGTTTCCATATTGCTAATAAATTCTTATAAATGATTTGGTGCTTATAATATTCAGCGAAAAGATCAAGATAAAGTGAATAGAAAGTATGACCCACGGAGTTAATAACTGTCATGTAGCTTTTTCATTTAATTTATTTATAAATCTATATGAACATAAAAATAATCATCGAAATCGTTTCATATTTGGCGGAATTATGTGTGAAAATAAATAAACAGACGAATTGAAAACCTTTTCTTTAAACAGTTAAAAACGTGCAACATCGATCATTTCCCGCAACGCAATGTCACCCATCAGCAACTCTCGGCTCTCCGGGCAAAATAAATATTTATTAAAAACGAGAATAATTATTGTCTGTGCAACCAATCACAGTAGGCGGTTTCATAACCCGTTGTTTATTTTTTTATTGACAATAAAATTCTGCTCCGCTTGTAAATAAACAATAAGCATAAGTAATCTTCGACATCACTAGTTTAATAACTTTGAGGGAATAATTTTAAAAATAAAAAAAATATATAAATGTTTAATTTTGATCTATTTCTCAAAGCTAAAATGGAATAAAACTTATAACAATTATTGTGTACAACATTTTGGAAGGTCACATTGAGCATTAGTGACGTTGCTTCTACGTTTGTGCAGTACAATACATAAATCTAAGGGCCATAGTAATGACGCCAAAAGTATCGTGTATGATGTGGCCCTAATATACACTATTCGTCGGCAACGTTACTAACGCACGGCGTCACTGGCCTTCAGTATGGTGTGATAGAAGACGACGGCAGTGTCACTTGACGTGATCATCGAAAGTCCTTAAAGTAAATAAAACCAAAACATCTGCAACGCTTCTGACGGGTTTTTTACGAATTCCTTGTGGTCCTTCGAGATAAGGTAAATAATCACGTCTGTAGTTTTACAGACGCGCCATACTTGTACAGATTTCTGATTACAATTTATCCTTCTAAGATGCATTTACCTTTGTGCGCTCAATCCCCATGGAATATTACGCCAATCTCACGAGCATAGAACTGGGGCACTTCCGTCGCTGAATAATATAAGGTGCGTCGAAGAAGATGCATTACTCCTGTAATGGATGTTGGTACATCCTGTTTACGATGCTATTAGACCTCTGTTGTCAATTATAGGGCAGGAGCACAGCGTCAAATTGCAGCGTTAAACTCTATATTTCATCTCTATATAAAAATAAATAAATAAATGAGTATATTAGGATCAGAGAAAGAAAATGAGGTATTTTATATACTTGCCTATACAGAGAATGTATGCATAATAATTAAACTTGTCTGGGGCTTATTTTAGCTTAATGAATTTAAATTTAACTCCTTTAAAATTATTGCGTTCCCCTCATACAGCGTTTATTTTATGTTTATTGCATATTTTTTATAGCATAGCCCGACAAACAAGCAAGTGAGTCACCTGATGTTAATAGTGATGTAATGTGAATAGTACGGACTGTTAAGACTAAAGTCGCAGGTTCCAAACCACCCTCAAGAGCATATACCTTTGACTTTTCTAAGTTATGTGTGTATTAATTGTTAATTATCGCTTGCTTTAACAGTGAAGGAAACATCGTGAGGAAACCTGCATACCTGAGAAGTTCTTCATAAGAATTTCGAAGGTATGTGACGTCTGCCAACCCGCATTAGGCCAGCGTGGTGGACTAAGGCCTAAACCCTCATTCAGTAGAGGAGGCCCGTGTCCCGCAGTGGAACGAGTATAATACAGGGCTAATAAAAAAAATAACATTGATGAATCATCAATACTGCAATGCTGTTATTATAAACGATTTAAAATAAGCCTTTCGTTTCATATCAACGCAATGGAATGATCATCCATCCAGATTTCACATTAAATTTTTGTGGTATCGACAATAAGCTTGCGGTTAGAGGATTGTTCGTTTATTCTCTTTCGATTCTGTTTAAATTGGAGCAATACATTACTTAATATTTGCAGAACATAAACATTTTTAATTAGCAAATTCTGTGTGGAGTGTAAGTGACACAGTAATAAAAACAAACCGATATGCAGTTTATCATACATATACGCACTCACGCCTGTAAAACCCAAAGGGGTAGGCAGAGGTGTAACCAGTACACCCACATTTTGCCGAGCGTATCTCCGTCCCTTATGTGATAGGGGGCGAGCCTATCGCCATACCATACAAATTCCAGACTCCGGGCTGATACTGAGCATTTCGTAATAGAAAAACCCAATACCACTTTACCCGACCCGGGGATCGAACCCGAGATCTCAGCGTTGGCCTCATCGTAACGCGTACGCATTACAACTGCGCCACCGAGGCAGTTTATCCTCGCGCGTTTTCTCAGCTGTCATGACCTAAGCCTTCGTTTATTGAATATACTAACACAAGCGCATACGTCCACACGCTATAGTTGCAACTAAGTAAATATACCTTAAGTAATTAATTGGCTCGAACTAAATCAGCGGTTGGATTATTGTACAAACTAGTTATTGATTGCCCAGTTAATTTACTGCGTATTCCCAGATGACACGTGGCTTATTGGGATCATTGAAACGTATGGATGTACTCAGCTTTACTGTTACTAAATTGTTACAGATCTGTGGATAAATTGGGATTTATTTTAAAAAGGTATAATTTGTATTTGAATCCAATTTTTTTTCTTGATTACGTTTTGTTTGTTCACGAGTCACGAAATAAATAAGATAATTAGAACGTTAACTCTCATATGAATCTGCCAAAAATACGGCTCCGCTTACTTACACATGCAAAGGTACAATCACACGTAACACTCATACACGCAACAAAAATCAATGAACGTCTTTATTTCATAAAATTGAATCTCTAAATATTACATTTCTAATTCGAGATACGACATTCTGCACCACGCAACAAATTTGACGTTTTAAGTGTCAATTTGAGATCATGAATCAATTTTTACGAATTGATGAATGAACGAGCTGCACAGATTTTTATAGCCCCGTCCCCTTGCATAGAGTTTCGGTGGGGTAATTTTTTTGCTTGAGTTAAGTTTCTTATCATCTTATTTTGATGCAGTAAAAAGCAAAAACAATTAGTAAACGTAATATTTCAGAAGCTTATAGAATAGAGTAGAAGTTAATACATTACTCGACTTTTTTATAGCAGAGGGCAGCAAGCGACCATCACGATTTTTGGACTGTCCCCAATTTCTCCTGTCAGTCTTTTTGTCCGGGCAAGCAACGGCTGAACCAAGATTGATGAGACTTTCATTGGCAGATTCAGAGAATAATTTAGGCTAGTCTATAGATTCCCACATTTCATCCGCGAGCAAAAGCTAGTACAACAATAAGAGTTTGATTAATAAAAATGCTCATAAATAAGATGAACTGCAGTCGCGGGATCCTTTTTATAATTTCTTACAATGAATTATTGCAACAATTTTTCACAGACCATTCACATCAGACGTAAATCGGATATTTATAACCGACAATAAACTGCACAAACAAGCAATATTTACGCATTAGCGAACAGTCGTGAATATCATAAAGAATATTAAGGTGCACTTTAGTAAATATTGCGAGATTCGCATCTGAACAAATCAACTATTAAGTCAGTATTAATACAGTTTATGAGAAGCAATAAAAGGCATAAAATAGGAGGTTTGAGGTTCGCTCACATGCACCTGGATTAGCCGTTATAAATCTATCATGTTTAAAGTATTTACATTTTTAAGTATAATTTTGGTAAAGTTATTAATCGACTCCGCTACAAGAAATTAGTGCTTTTCATAGACGTTATGTCAAAGTTTCACCACCTTTCATCACCTTTCTTTCTTTCTGTCTGGAGTTATCTCGGCCTTATGGCCAGGGTCCGCCTTCTCATCATGATTTATTTTGGTTAATTTGGTTTATTTGGCGCGACACACCGTCTGACAATCAGCAACGGGAACCAAGTTTCGCCATTGCCTTGTCCGCAGAGTGTACTACGTGCAGGTGGGGATGGTGACTGAAAAGCAAAAGTTATTCGTACCCCATCAGATCTTAATCACATGTATGTCGAGGTGCCACCTCCGAAGTTAATCCTATCGAATAAAAAAACACAAAAATTCGCTCTATGTTTGGTGGATAATTAATAATATCAGACATAAATATACAGACGAATTAAGAAAGTCCTCTATTTGAAGTTAAATTGATAACGTGACTGACGTCATACTTAATCCAGTTTGGCTGATAAAGGCTGGTTTACAAAAAGGTTTTTAAATATTTACTTACTTTACAAATTCACGAAACACTTCCCGTGGCGTTCGAACAAATCTTTACATTAATCTTAAAGCGTAAAATAGTCGATTTAATCTGTAGTAGGTACCAGCTCTCGCCTACTAATTCCATTGTTCGCTGCTTCTGCGATCGAGGAATGACTTATTGAATATGGAGAAGGCATCGCCCGACCACGATAAAAACAAATTGTTTTGCAAGTGCAACGAATATATTGAATTATGATGGTTTATTGATGAATCTTCTTACTTGATTTGATACGGCATTTCTTGCTTCGAAAGTGAAAATGGAAGTCTACCGGCTGATGTGGTCAAACTCGCACTGTGTGGGTAAGATCCTGTTTATTATGGGTATAGTTAACTTTATGTTAGTCTGACGTCTGCAATGATCAGCTGGTAACATTCTCTTTTCCTTTTTTATAAATGCGTTGCACTATTTATGCATTTCACCAATAACGAGTATTTAATGTATTATTAAGTCTTCGTAAGAACGGTGGATAATGAGTGTATTTATTAATTGTGCAGGGCACAGTCTCCTAGAGAAGTGATTGTTAAACTGACTAGACAAAAGAGTCAAACATGGATAGTAAAACGGTTAATTTTTATAATCAAAATTTTTTTTTTCGTAGTTTTAATTGAATACTTATACAAAACACATATTACTACACTACATGTATATTACACTTTATTTCCAAAATAAGTTATTTATAGTAAAGCCTCACTCAAGGGGCCAAAGAGCCACAAGCGGCTCTCCAAACGCAGTTTTCCGACCATTGGCCTAGATACCTATAATCTTAACAAAAAGCTATAATAATTAATAGGTGGTACGAGTAGGTCCCTTGTATGCTAGAGGCCGTCTGGGTAGGTACCACCGCTTTGTCTATTTTTTCCGCCAAGTAGCGTGTCTAAACACTGTTTCCGGTTTGAAGGACATTTTATCCAGTGAAATTACTGAGCATTGTGAGGCTTAATACCTTAAGTCTCAGGATGATGAGCGCAGTTCAGTGCCATGCAGTACTTCACAATTCGAAGTTCTGATTGGTGTTGCTTCTGTTTATAAGCAGTGCTCGTCACATCATCAAAAGCTAATTAGAAAAAAGAATTTTAAGAGCACTAATTTTATGCCACATCTGTGATTGCCGAACTTTCTCAATCCTCAAAGACGAACAGCAAGTCATTCATATATTTGAAACAATCAATCAAATTATAAACGGCGGGCCGTAGTCACGCTCTCAATGATAAATTAACTTTAATGGATAATAACTGGCCCTTAATTCTATCTGTAACATACGACACATTGCCGGAGGGGAAGTATGCCAGTACTGTGATGTACAATTGTGTTTATTTTGCGGTATTTGTAACTCCCAAAAATAGGGGTTTTATAAGTTAGTTTCTGAGTGGTAGAGCCACACTGTAGACAGTTTTCTCTACAGCAAGAATGGGTCGACTCGACCGGGTCGTTACCACTGTCTCACAAGAAACCAACATAAAGTAGCAGTTTGCCGCTGCGTTTAGTACGGTGAGTGAGATATCGGGAGGCCCAAATCCTCCTCTTCTTCCCAATCCCTTAATTATCCCTTTCCTTGAAAGTTGGCAACGCGCACATTATTATTTTAGTATTGTAGGCGTACATGGGCGGTGGAGATCACTTACCGTCAGGGGACCCACTTACTTTTTATCTACCTACGTATCTGTCTTTGGTATCGTAGTGCCTAAACCAATAGACGCAAAAGACTGATTTTGATGCATTTTATTATGCTAATTGTTTTTTTATTACAATTAATTAAAATACACACACACACACACACACGCACGCGCACGTGACAGAGAGAGAAAGCACAGAGTTAAAAAATATCATATCAAAAAGTTGTCTACTCCTATTTTGTTTAATTGGAGGTTAATGACTTGTGAGTTTGAAGATTACATACATGTATAATAGTATTGCTCTTTGATGTCATTTTCAGTGGTCATTATCGATGTAGGATCACAAATCATTCTAATGGATTGGTTATTTAATTGTTAGTAATTTGTATTATTTCGTGTCATATCACAATAATTGTAATTTATTACTTTGATAATGTTTGTTGCCGTAATCAACTATAATTAATCAATTAAGCGTGGGTATGTTTTGAATGACAGATTAAAGTACCCTCCGGGTTTCCAACTTCGTTTATAAACTGCTGTTACCTGGCAATAGCAGGAATGATTTAAAATACTTTCCTTCATTCCAGGGACTACAGACTCCAAAACTCTAATTTATGAACGTGGTCGATTATCATTTCTTTCGACTACTATAATCTTCCCTTTGAGTGATTATTTAATTATGGAAACGACACCCCCAAGGTCTTTGTATCCTAGGATAGCCTAAGACCTTCCTAGCCTATCCTGACAACGTAAACACTGGATTCTACTAGGTGGCAGCTCCCTCGTTTGTGAGAGTTCGTCTGGGTTTGTACCACCACTTTGTCTATTTCTGATCACAGAATACGTATTAGGTCTTTACAAATAATCTTCTGCTTCTTCCACCTGTTCTTATTCTACTCACAGTAAGTGTGTAGTTTTTACGACCGGCCACTTGCCTCACGTCAACCCGCAAGGGCTTTACAAATAATATCTTATAATTATCTTAACAAAAAAGTAACATTTTAAGAGTGTGGTGGTGTGGAACCCTCTGTGAGAGAGTCCCACTTGCTCTTAGCAGGTTTTTGTGCGTCTTAACAGTAACATATAAAGTTCGGTAAATTCAAATATTATTAGCAAAGTTTTTACCACAAGCTGAGTCAACATTCAGAAACTATAATCTTACGGAGTTCATAGTCCTAATTTAAGACAGTAAGATTAATTATACGTATTTCAAACGTGCCCGTGGCAACTACATGCGTCAGCGACTGTACATTGCGTAGGCCCAAATTGAATTAATATTTTATGTTTATCATTATGAGAAAGTTCATAAACAATAACAAGATGTGGGAAACGTAACGTTCGCGTTTGCGTTACGGCGGTGTTTGCTCAAGAAGTTTTTGGTTCAACGATCCGTGGTATCCTGAACTTATTAATAACAAAGGGTTCAGAGGTTTTGTTTTCTTTGAGTAGGAACCATATTTCTGGAATTAATTTTTTATATAAAATACCTTTTAATATCTTGAGAATTTTCCATAGCAAGTTTATTTAGGATTGAATAAAATTTAACTAAACTTTTACCCTAGAGGGAACGTTTTATATTTTCTTTAACAACTCCTAGACGTAGTTTATTTATATAAAATTCAATAGCCTACTGTGGAATCTTATTTATATTATATACACCTAACTGTCTCTGCCCCCGCAGAAATGGTATGAAATTATTCATGAATATGATAATACATACAAATATTATAGGTGTGAATACTTTTATATATCTGTCTCTCTGTTACTCTTTCACGGCTAATCGGCTGAACGGATTAATGAAATTTGGTAAAGAGATAGGTTATATCCTGGGGAAGGATATATTTTTTATCCATAAAAATAAGTTTTGTCCCAAAAATATATATTCAAGCTGGGTGGATCCGCAAGAGAAAATAGTGGTCATAGAGTGGTTGAAATTCTACCGAAATCATTATTTTTTTAAGTTTGTACTTTATTGCGGTCCCTTATTTTTTTTTTATTAGCTTGAATGACGAGACGAGCAGGTCGCTCGCCTGATGGTAAGCACCACGCCTCTCACTCTCTCTCTCTCTTCACACTCATAAACAAAAGCAGCGCCACACAGAATTTTAAATAACAAAGCACTGCATGACACTGGACTGCGCTCGTCACCCCGAGACATAAGGTGTTAAGTCTCATAATGTCCAGTAATTTCACAAACTTCAATGTCCTTCAAACCGGAACACAACAGTGCTTACACACTATTGCTTGGCGACAAAAATTGACAAAGCGGTGGTACCAATACGAATCGCATACGAGGGACCTACCACCTTGTCAAAGAGTATGTTTCAATAACCATTTTTTTATTTTTTATTATCATGTCATCTGCAAGCGTGTACAAACATACTATTATGCATCATTAGCGTCACATACTATGTGTTTAACATTGGCAGTATGAACATAAACAATCAATATTTTATCAATATTTATTAAACACATTCGCAATGAATGTTTTATTTAATTTAATGTATTTGTAACCATAAGATATTGATAACACAATACTAGCCCTGTATTATACAAGTCCCACTGCTGGGCACGAGCCTCCTCTAGTGAATGAGAGGGGTTAAGCCATAGTCCGTCACACTAGGCTAATGTGGATTGGTTGCCTTCACATATTATATTATAGTTATAAAAGTTTATATGGTGCAATATCTATGTAAAAATTGTAATTTGTTTTTTCAATTTTTATATAAATATATTTTTTTTAGCTTTCTAAACTTCTTCTCTATATAAACTTTAACTATGCCAAGTTACACACTCCTCCGTAGCACAATATACTTAAAAGGGTGTTCCAAGTTGTTATCTTTACATATTAATATATAGAAGACTAGAATAAGTATTTATAGAAACTAATTACACGCACGAAATTTACGCCTTTTAATTTTAGCCACACATGGCTCCAAACTACGATCACCATAGTAATAACTACTTACCATATTATGTTTATAAATCTCACTTATAAATTAAGGTATTAAACATATTTTGGCCATATTACCACAATTTTTTTAGGAAAATACATTTTAGCCGACATTTCTTTTGCGTTTATATTCGTGACGTTGCAAGTAAACACATCACACTTAGCGAATTTTCAGCTTACAAGTGTGAGTATGCGTTATTTGGACATCTACCTTCTTGTAAGTAGTTATTCTAAGATAGATGTTTATCTTTCTAATTTCACTTCCTTTTCAACGTGCGAAGGAATTAGTTCACATCCATTAACTGTAGAGATAATCGAATTATTCAGACAAGTACTACAAACACACGGTGTGCACATAAATTGACATCGCTTACCGCCGTACTCAACCAATCGCATGTAATTCCAAATGGATGCCAATAACACAGTCGAGTGTATTTTAGTGTCGACACTCTGAGGGATAGAACAGTTTATAGCTTAGAGAATTATTTCTATAGGATATCCGATATTCGGCACCAGAATCGCAATGTCGATAAAATGTATATTATAACTCTATGGTACGTAACTCACTTAAGAGTGTTCCCCACAAGGTCATTGGACCTTGTCGATTTTGACATTGTGCCTTTTATTGTTGGCGGTGGCAGCCATTTTAAACTTTTTAATTCATTACTTCAACTTTTTGTTTAGAATGTTGTAATCGATATGTCGATTCATTAAATGTTTTGTGTCACAGATTATTAAATTGCAGTAATTAAAAGTTGTTTACATAAGTTTAGCGCACTTACACAAATTCTGCTTCGACGATAACGAAACATTGTAGAGCGATTAGTTTAGTAGGTTTCTAAGAATTGTCTTGTACCCCAACGTCATTCGTACGATTTAGCCTTGATTACAGCCTTTAGGCAGATTTTTGATTGTTCGGGACGCCGCGTCTGCGCGATAGTACTATAAACTATGTGAATGTATGTATGTAAAAACATTCAGTGGTAGTCTAAGTTGGTAGTCACGCACGGCACCACTAGCTGTTAAGTTGAAATCTATTACTAGGTTGATAGACGACCACTTCACTGAAGGTAGTATCTATCTATCTATACATGGCGGTGAAGATCACTTGCCATCAGATGGGATATTTCTTTTTTTGGGTAATAAGCTAAATAATGATGTTAGATTTAATTAACTTACTGATACTCTACTGTGGCAGCTCTGAATGTGGATTCGATATATCGGACGTTTTGAGGCACGCCACATTAGTCTCGCACTACTAATTATTTGTTACGCCCCTATACTTACAATATAACACTTCTGATTTCAATTAAGTTTTATAAATTGTTTGATACGCATTTGATTCTTAACTATGTCAAATAAAAGGAGCTGGAACAAATATTAAAATAATGAATTTCTTGCATTTAGTTAATTATCGACTCGTTGCATTACAATTCCTTCTCTTATGCTTAGTTTTATCTATCATGCTTTCTTATTAACATTTAATATATGCATCTTAATATACAAAGTGGTAGGTTTACAAGGTGGTAGTTCCTTATGTCTCGAGCGCAGTCCAGTGCCATGCAGTGCTTTGTAATTCAATGTTCTGTGTGGCGTTGTGTCTGTTTATGGGCAGGCGTTTCGCTTACCATCAGGCGAGCGACCTGCTCGTCTCGTCATTCAAGCTAATAAAAAATAATTAAGTAAATCAAAGTATACCAAAACTATAGCGTTATGAATTATGTCGTATAATCATTAGTCAAGTTATCTTCGAAGCATATTGTCACACTGAACACTACTATTATACCATACTAACATGCCACTTAGCAATTGCCTTTTAGCTACATTCATTAATAATAATTATTACGAATAATAAGTAATATGTCTACTGCCGCACCAGGCAAAGAGTTTGCTACGGCGATATTTAATGCTGATCTTCGCTCGAGCATCTTCATCTACAACTTGCATCTTGACACACATCTTTTAGTTTATAGTAAGAAAAGAAAGAAGGAAAGAAAGAAAATGTATTATTATTAAATACAAAAATTCATTACAATGGTTCATAGGAATTATTTATATGTAGTACCAATAATAATATAGCCCTCATTCAGCTATTTGCTGCAGTCCTGACTAAGCCGTACTGCAGCGCTGATTTTCAATGAGGGATCCAGATGACGTACGGACGCTCGGTTAGTCAATATATGATATAAGAACAATAACGAGAATAGTACGTATTTGGTATGCGCTGTGAGTTTTCTATTCCATAATTGTAACACACGCATCATGAGGCTACACTTCGCTAACTTAGAAGAAGACTTACGAGCTAAAATGTGTTTCAGTTGAAACAAAGTTGCTGTCTGATTTCGCGGACCAATGAGTATTTTTGTAGCTGTATATTTTATGTACGAATAGTGTCCAATCTTTCGTAAAAATTTGGAAGCCACCTATATTAATAATAATACTAGCCACGTATTATTCACGTTCTACGGGCTTCTACTACTGAATTAGGAGAAGGAGGAGTTAGGCCTTAGTCTACCACTCTGGCATAATGCGGGTTGGCAGACTACGCATTCCTTCAAAATTCTTATGGAGAACTTCTTATACAGGTTTCCTCATGATGTTTCCTTGAAATTGAAATTGAATTGATGAAATTTTCGCTAGCAAAAATTTTCAATTAATTCATACGTTACTTAGAAAATTGATTAGTGTATGCTCTTGGTGCTGAACCTGCGACTTTCGTCTCGACAGTCCGTGCTACTCCCCGCTGAGCTATCGCTGCTTAGAGATGATTGAAGCCATTTACAATAATAAATAATTCTAACTTAGCTTAAAGACTTTTGGTTAGTGCGGCAGTGTCCTTTAAGTGAGTATGCAAGTAAGCCTGATATATGATGACCTCATAACGGCACACATTCTGTTTGCTGAACCTAAATTTAGTAGCCTTACTGAGTCAAAATAACCACGAATTAATCAGAATTTGAATTAAATTATTTGTCATTTGCTTGTAAGCTTTTAACCTTACAGTAACTTTTACTCGCGTAAGCTAATTATAATAATCCATGACCGTCCATACTTTTTGAATTGGTAAATTACAATACATATAAGTAATTTAAAACATTACAAGTAAAGAGGTCAACAATTCAATCAAATCTCTTAATATCTGAGGGCCAATTCTGCTATTTTAACTGACACTGCGAATGAATTTTAACCGAACTGAGATTACATTTTGAATTAATTAAAAATATGGCATTCTGCTCCTTTAAAAATTCGATATCATCTCAGTTAAATTGCATATAAACTGTCAATTCGATCAACTTTCAATGTCTTTCTTTTGTTGAAAATATGGCTTCGCATTATTATGCATTTCGCCAATGACAAGTATTTTACCGAATTTTACGTATCAGCTGCCATAGACTAAATTCTAGAAATTAAAAATGACCTAAGCGACAAAATCAATGTTACCAACTCACAATAAAATACCCACAATATGACTAATTTCAATGATTAAAAAATTACGTAACTGGAGGTTATGATTTTTTAATTAATTGATTTGACTAATTCCATGTATTTTATTTATTTCATTAATTTATCTATTCCATGGCATAACTGAAGGAAAACGGCACAACAGCACCACTCAGGCAGTCCTTTCCGGAAATAACCACAATCGCGATTATTTTATTGAAATTTGAAATTCTACCGAATTGCGGTTTTTTTATTTTGCAACACTGCTGAGGACATATTTATACTAAATAAAAATTGTGCGAGAGTTTTGGCGGGAATTTTGACAGTGCGATTGCTCTCATAATATTACACTAATATTCTAGAGAGCAAAGATTTTTTTGTATTTTTGTATGTAACAAATAAACTTAAAAACTACTGCGCCGATTTCAAAAATAATTTTGCCGTTAGAAAGCTACATTATCACTGAGTAACATAGGCTGTAAACTCATTTCTAATACTTTACTGAAATAACGAGCACACAAAGTCGAACAATTTTGACTACTTTTAGTTGCTTGCAGTAAAAGAGAATAAAGTTAACTGAATTTATCTGCAGTTAACTCACAGTCACATCACCTCAGTGTTGCCAACTCAGATTTTTGAAAATACCGTGTTGTCCACATTAAAATACGATATTTGCGTCAAAAATACAGTGCTTGATGGGAAAAAATACAGTGTATTTTACAGTGCAATAAAATGTCATACAAAAAAGGAAATAATTAAATTATTAAGTAAAATATAAATTTATTTTAAACTTTATATCCTAAACTAAATTACATTTTATTTGTATATATCGATCGCTGCAGAAATGGATGGCGGCGATGATGATGATATCGGTTCAGTTTTTTTAATGTGTTTAATCAAAGAATTTTATGTATTCTACTAGACAAGCTGCGCGGTACATAGAAATGGTAGTATAATAAATTAATTAAATTGTAGTATACTAAATTAGTTGTATTACTAAGTTGCAGTAAATTGACCGTAACTCAATATTATCATCTCGCTTACTCTCAACTAGAACCCCTATTGCGCTCCCTGTTTGTGAACTGTCAAACTCCCGCGTTATGTGACGCAGTTTTACTTCTAAATAACCTGTCTAGTAGTATACAATAATAATACGAAATTTTGACTGTAAAAAAATACTGTGTCTCCATATAAGGTATTTATAAAAATACCGTGTCCAGTAGATGGCATGAAAATACGGCAGATCTGCTGTAATTACAGTGCACTTGGCAACAACACTGCTTCACCTTCAGTCACATTTCGTTCTCAATATTTTGACGTTTGTCTGTAGACGAAATGCATTTTATATAGTTAAGTGTCTCACAATGGACACTGGCGAAATCACCAGTCTACGGTGGAGCCAAACACAATTAAAAGAAGAAGAAGATAGTTAAGTGTCAAAATTGTTACCAGAATGCCGTTTTGGTTCAGTCAACTTGTATTCTACTTTCGATATCATTGCGTTCTAAGTTCTTGAATATTGGTTTAGCAGAATACCATTTGCAACTTTCTTGTCGCTGAGATTAGATCGGAATGATATTTTGAACAATTAAAATTACGAGAATTGGCCCTCTGGTCATGAAGAAAACACTTGACTTTATAACCAATCCCACATGTTATTAGTATTAAGTAATTGCATATTTGTGCTGAACTTAAGTGCAAATTCATTAGCGTCAATCATACTGGACATAAATAATAGTTGCTTAACTCGGAGCGATGCGGTTAAATATGTGATGAAGTTAATATTTTACGAATATATTTGAGTGGTAGAGCCACGCTGTTGACACTTGTCTACAGCATGAATGGACCGGCTCGTCCGGGTCGTTACCACTGTCTCACAGAAAACCGGCGTAAAGTAGCATCTTAGTAGCTGGTGCGTTTCGTACGGTGAGTGATATATCCGGAGGCCTAAACCCCTCCCCTTCCCAATGTCTAAATTATCCCTTTCCTTTAAGGTCGGCAACGCACCCATAATTCTTTTAGTATTGTGGGCGTACATGGGCGGTCGAGACCACTTGCCATCAAGTTATTAACTTGATCGTTTGCCGACCAATGCTTAAAAAAAAAGATACAAATATTTTGTTACCTTATTATTCCTGCTGTTTACCTAGAAGGTGACCTTCCTTTTAGCTAACTTAGACTAAACTCAGTATTGTTCACCGTAAACGTAATGAAATATCCCACACTGAAACATCCTTGGGAGCTTAAAGGACTAGCCCATAAATAAATTGCCACGACCGTAATATTATATTGGAGCCAATACCTTCTTGCATTGGACAAGAGTTGGATAATGATGTAAACATTGCGTCTATTCATCGTTCGATGCCGTAAGCCGTTCTGTAAGATTTTTTAACCGACTTTAAAAAAAGACAACTGCCTCGGTGGCGCAGTTGTAATGCGTACGCGTTACGATTGCGTCTAACGCTGAGGTCTCGGGTTCGATCCCGGGTCGGGTAAAGTGGTATTGGGTTTTTCTATTGCGATTATCTATTACGATATTATCAGCCCGGAGTCTGGAATGTGTGCCGGGTATGGCGATAGGATCGCCCCCTATCAAATCGTGGGACGGAGATACGCTCGGCAAAATGTGGGTGTACTGGTTACACCTCTGCCAACCCCTTCAAGGATTATAAGCGTACGCACGCTGTATATTTTGCTAAAAATAAGAGGCGTATAATTGTAACAGTAGTTGTTAATTGTGAAAGTATAAGAGGTAGAGCTACGCCATAGAATATTTTGTCTAGAACATGAATAGGCCGGCTCGACCGGGCTGATACCACTGTGTCACATAAAACCGACGTAGGGCTTGTTGCTTCGTTTTGTATAGTAAGTGAGATATACGAAGACCCACATTCCCCTCCCCTTCCCAATCGCTTAATTGTCTCTTTCCTTTAAAGTCGGCAACGCGCGCGATTCTTCGAGTATTGTGGGCGTACACAAGCGGTGGAGATCACTTATCATCCGGTGATCCACTAGCTCGTTTTCCGGCCAGTGCTATAAAAATACACATACACACATCGAAAGAGATGACAAGAAACGTAACTCAAGCAAAAAAATTACCCCATCAAAACTCTGTGCAAGGGGGCGGGACTATAAAAATCTGTGCAGCTCATTCATTCATTAATTCATAAAAAAATATTCATGATCTCTAGTTGACACTTAATACGTCTAATTTTGTAGACATTATCTTTTATGAAATAAGGTTGATTTTGAACGTTCATTAATTTTTGTTGCTTGTATGAGTGTTACGTGTGATATTTATATATTTTTGGCAGATTCATTGAGAGTTATCGTTCTAGTTGTCTTATTTTAATGCATACACAGTCTGTTTTGTCATGAAAACTATAATAATATTAATAATACTAGCGCTGAATTTTATACGTCCCACAGCTGGACACGGGCCTCCTCTACTGAATGAGAGGTGCTAGGCCTTAGTCCACCACGCTGGCCTAATGCGGGTTGGCAGACTTCACATAAGTTCGAAATTCTTTTGAAGAACTTCTCAGATATGCAGGTTTCCTCACGATGTTTCCTTTACCGTTAAAGCAATTGATAATTAACAATTAATACAGACGTAACTTAGAAAAGTCAGAGGTGTATGCTCCTGGGGCTGGTTTCGAACCTGCGACTTTCGTCTTGACAGTCCATACCACTCACCTCTGAGCTATCACTATGAAAGCCATAAATTACCCGAAATAAACTCATATAAATCCAAATGTAAAACATGTAGCAACACGTTATGTGTACAATACTCCACACAAAGATGGTAACAATGGAATAATACCGCTACCGCTTCCGCCGATGCTCGTCAGCGTGACTGTAGGTTTGCTGAAATAAGGAGCCGGTAGATTTCCAGACAACAATAACGTTACTTGTGTAATATCCCACATCGTTTATAATGTGGGGACGACGTGTTAAGATACATATTATTTTCTTATGATAATTTATTTGCGTCTTGTATTGTATAAGATATTTTGGTAGGATGGCATAGTTCATTTTTATACGTGGTGTCTCCAACGGAATGAACTTTGTGTGGTAGAGCGATGAGCTACGAATGTAATTCGTCTTCTGTAATTTTAACCGACTTCGAAAAAGGAGGAGGTTCTCAATACGGCGATTTTTTAAAATGTGTGTACATTGATTTTTCCATGAATTGTGGACCGATTTTATTGAAAATAAATTTCATTTGATAGAATTTGGCTGTGATGTGGTCCCATATAAATTTAGTTAAGATCTGACAACGGAGTACGGAGTAAGAAAATGAACTTCTCATCGGACGACAGTACACTCGTCGCGATTGTGTACTATGCTCTTGCTGTAACTACCACTAAAAATTGAAAAATAAAATAAGTTATAACTAATTTCTAAGTTTTCTTATTAGAGACTAGCATGGATCTGGAAGATTACAGCTCTCATAGGCTCAGATCAGGGATACCTGAATAGCGATCACTATACACAAGAAGAAATACTTAAGTCAAAGACTTTAAATACCATAGCCGGGCTGTTCGGAAGGAAAATTGTATTACATACGCGGCCGGCGAGGCGGGAATGACGTCTAAGGCGTGGGAGCGAGAGGTGTTGAGAGTAAGCGAGCTGGCAATATTGAGACAGCTGTTTTGTTTGGTATTAGTTTTCATTCACAATAAATGACCTTTTCGATCAAAACCAAGAAATAATATAGTTACTTCCGTAAAATAACTTCAAATTGAATGAATAATATATGCACGTAAATAATAACAATATTTTATGGGTCACAATAAACATTTTTTTGTTAGTTTATAACGTTCGCAGCTATTCAAAAAACAACAACTGCTCTTGTCGCTCTCTCGTTGCCGACTAAATGAGTTGCGGTCAATTGACCTTAACTAAGTACGCAATTTCTTTGTACCGCACAGCTTGTCTAGTAGTATATATTAAAGTCTTTGACTAAAGTACATTAAGATGCAATACGCATCTGGGAGTCAATAGTATGAGTGTAGACTGTAGAACATAATTAACTACATGAATTCCCTTCAAATTGCTTTTATTGAGTTCCTACGTTAGTAATTTAAATGCCAATGTTTGCATAGGTAAATTATCTTTAACAGTAATACATTATTTATTATTATTTATTAGAGTTCGACAACTGTTGTTTGATAGAGTTGCAGAATCAACACACTAGAAATATGTGTATTTATATAATTATGTATGCAGTATATATACATATATTTATATTTAATTTATGTATTTATATTATAATATTATTATGCACGATAAATTTACGTATTAGTATGTATTTCTATATATTTAATAATAATCTCCCTTCCATCTCATTACTTTTATACACCTGCCTTGTTTATTCTCTGCACCACCCAAAGGTTGACTGGTAGAGAATGCCTCTGGCATTAAGTCCGCCTGTACATATTTTGTATGAAGTGTAATAAATAAAAAATATATAAAATTATTATTATTATTATGTTATAACTAGATAAATAAGGTTGTCTGTAGAAATAGCCGTTTGCGACCAAAAGATGACCAACCATTATATTAATTACCCTTACTGTATGATCCTTGTTTTATGTTACTTACCTACTTTATTTGGTGTGCAGTAAATAATATTCTATCTATCTTTGTTTTCTAGATAAAGGCACAGCCACACTGTAGCTGTTTTCTACAAAATGAATAGATCGGAATGACCAAGATGGTACATCTGTCTTTCCGAAAATAGAAATAAAAGAGGTTACCGGAGGCCTTATAAGTCAATTACATTCACGTATAGCGTGGATAGAAACAAGTCTGGCTAGCCATGTGTTGTACATGCCATGCCCGTGGCCATAACCTTCATTCGGCTAGTTTTGATGTTATTAAGTCTTATTAAGTCTTACAGTTTTGTCTACACCATGAATGGGCGGGCCGGCTCGTCCGGGTAGTTACCACTGTCTCACAGGAAACCGGCGTAATGTGGCGGCTTGCTGCGTTTTGTGCGGTGAGTGAGATATCTGGAGGCACAAATCCCCTCCCCTGCCCAAACCGTTAATAATTATCCCTTTCCTTATCGGCAACGCGCCCGTGATCCTTTTAGTATTGTGGGCGTACATGGGCGGTGGAGATCACTTACCATCAGGTGACCCTCTTGCTTATTTGCCGGACTATGATATAAAAATGAAATGCCTAGTAATTTCATTGGCTTCAATGTCTTTCAAACCGGAACACAACAGTGCTTTCATACTGTTCCTTGGTAGCAAAAATAGGCAAAGTGGTGGTACGAACACGGAAAGCCTCTCGCATACGAGGGACCTACCACCCTGTGTATGACAATATAAAAGGCAAATCCTACATCCTACTACTACTATAAATGTGAAATATTGGATGTTTGTGAGTTTGTGAATTTGGATGTTTGTTAGTCAATCATGCCGTAACGGCTGAATGGTTTTGGATGAAATTTTGCACACAGGTACATCATGACCTGGAATAGAGAAACATACCACCTTGTAAAGTAGGTACCTATTTATATTCTTGTACCATATGAAAATTTGACATCATCATCTACACCTTTAATATAATTAGAGTTAATACGAGCAATATTTTCAAAAATCCTTACATTGCCTGAGACTGGAAAGAAAATAATTTCAAAAAGGAAGCAGACGCTAATTAATTAATTATGCGCTAATTTATAAAAATGTTGACGAATTGCTATCAGTTTTATCAATTAAGATAATTATTTTCGCTGCCTATTATTATGACTGCCTTGGTGGCGCAGTTGTAACGCGGTACGACTGCTGGGCTGAGATCTCGGGTTTGGTCCCCGGGCCGGGTAAAAGTGATATTGGGTTTTTCTATCACGAAATGCTTAGTGTCATCCCGGAGCCTGGAAATATGGCCGGTATAACTAAGATCAGTGCTCAGGCGATAGTCTAAGAGTTCATTGCGCGGTAGCTATGCCGGTTTATTATTTGGTCCTAGTTGTTTTTGTTATAATTAGAGAGCGGTCTCTAGAGAATCCTGACATTGGGTTGTAAAGCAGAAATATTGTAAAAATAACCAATAAACTATAAGTTAAGGTAATTACTGTCGTTTGGTATTAATAAAATAATACTCGTCTCACGTAACTTCTAACCAAACATATATCATGACGCAAAAGTCGAATATAATTGCAATATTACACATTTCAATTTACTCAGTCATAATGTTAACTCAATAAATAGACGTATCAATGTTCACATTACAATGTCGTAATTTAATTACAAGCCACGATTTTATGTAAATGTCATTAGAAATCTGTTGGCGCGGTTCAATGGGCTGATATTTCGAAACAATATACTCGTACAAGATATTCATTTAGAGGCTGGCAAATTCTATTTGTGGAAATAATAGTAATGAAAATCATAGATACGTACTATAATGGGAATTTTGATACAAGTCAAATAAATACAAATATGTTTACACATAATCTTACTACTATTATAAATGTGAAAATTTTGTTGTTTGTTTGTGACTTTGGATGTTTGTGAGCCGCGAGAAAAAGCTAGTATTAGGCCTTTTTCCGCGATAAAAAGTAGCATATGTTCTTATCCAGGTAATGGTCTACCTGTGTGCCAAATTTCATCCAAAACCATTTAGCTGTTAAAGCGTGATTGACTAACAAACATGCAAAGCCACAAACAACCAAACTCATGTTGGATGTGAGTTTCTTAAAATAAAACGTCTTAGAAGGTTATCAATTATAATTATATTTATAATAATAGGATAACCTAAATACAAGAATGGGCTAGCTCGACCGGGTCGTTACCACTGTCACACAGAAAATCGAAGTAAAGTGGCGGCTTGCTGTTGCTGATTTTAGTACGGTAAGTGAGATATCCGGAGGCCCAAATCCTTACCTTTCTCAGTCCCTTTTTTATCCCTTTTCCTTAAGGTCAGCAACGCGTCCGTGATTCTTTTGGTATTATGGATTTCATGGGCGGTGACTTACCAGGGATGAACCCGTAACCTCAGCACAGCAGTACCGCGTACGCATTACAACTGTGCCACCGAATTACTATTCGATAATTTGAAAGTTAGTGATTTCTTATGTTTACGCGAATATTACACATTGAAATAAAATTAATTTATACGGATTATATCGCGGTTTAATTTTATTTTAGTACCGACGTTTCGAAAGCTTTTCAGCCTTCGTGGTGACGGGAGAGATTGAGGTGTAGTGTAACATTGGCTACCAACATTTTAAAATTAATTTTAAAATGAAGGTAGCCAATGTAACATTAACTTTTCGAGACGACGTAATATATACTAGTTTTATTTCAATTTGAAAGTTCTCAGCAAAGAATTGTATAAAACACAGGATCACAAAAATCAAACAATAAACCCACATTTTACAGTAACACCAACAATGTCTCCAAACCATATTGATACTTTGTTGCAAAGGACATTATCCGCAGCCCGTAATGTCACCGGCAGTAATAAAATAATGACTATCACAGGAAGCAATAAAACGATAACGTGAAACCGCTAACAATGCTAACATAACGGATGAATGCAACTCACAAAATGTCTAGATTGTCTTCGTCTTGAATGTGTCGCATTTTAATTGTACGGTAGGCAGCGGCCTGGCTGTGCTCTGGCATTGCTGAGGTCCATGGGCGTCGGTAACCACTTACCATCAGGTGGGCCGCCCGCTCGTCTGTCTATCTAGGGCAATAAAAAAAAATTGTGAGGTCAATGATTTGGGATCTGGGAAATGTACTTCATTGAGTATTAAGTACTTGATTCATCAGGTTCTGATGAGTAGTATAATTCATGATTCCCCATTGATTTTTTAGGCTCATAAAAAATCGCATATTTAATGACGTTAGGTAATTTCATGGGCACAATAAGGTCTGAAAACTTTTGAATGGTAGAGCCACGCTGTAGATAGTTATGTCTACAGTCCTAGTGCCTAGGATATCAGGGAGGATCCCACTAGGACGCCTCCACTGAGGCCGATCTTGAGAATCCTCTGTAGTAAGGCCATTGGCACATATCTCCCGCTAACACGTCAAGCCAGCGTTTTATGGGCCGTCTGTGGGATCGTAAAGAGCTGTGCCAAAATTGTCTATTGAAATTATTCTGAGTTGTCGAGTATCTGCGAGCGATAGTATGTGGGTAGAGTATGTGGGAGTCAGAATATAAAATTACAACTATTACAAGGTGGCAAGTCTCCCGTATGCGAAGGGCCGTCTGGGTCGGTACCGCCGTTTAGTCTATTTCTGCCGCCAAGCAGCAGTATGTACTGTTGTGTTCCAGTTTAAAAGATATTGAAGCCAGTTCAATTACTGGGCGGGCATAATGAGACTTAACATCTTATGTCTCGGCGAGATTTTGTTGGGAGCTTCCTGTATCAAGAACAATGTTTTAGAGGTCTTGCCCACTGCCATTTAAATACGACTCTCAGTAGCTTAGTTTCCAAAGTGATTAAGTAATGCTCAATAAGCAAAGGGTACGTTAATAAGTTTTACGAGCAGAATTAATCCAGTGACACGACATCGTCTGTCTTCTGTAATTGTGTCAGCCGCTCGCTTCTTATAATAATTGCTTCGTCATCGTATTCCGAATGTTTCAGCGGAACTCATTATTAACATTATTCTGCACGATTCTTTGTAAAAGAAAATAATGGAAGAAATTAAAAGACTGCCTCGGTGGCAAGCTATAATACGTACGAGGCTAACGCTGAGGTCTCGGGTTCGATCCCCGGGTCGGGTAAAGTGGTATTGGGTTTTTCTATTACGAAATGCTCAGTATTAACCCGGAGTCTGGAATTGTGCCCGGTATCACAGCATGGGATGGAAATGGGCCCGGCGAAATGTGGGTGTACTGGCTACACCTCTGTCTACGCCTTCGGGTATTGCAGGCGTGAGTGCGTATGTATATATGTAAACGAAAAGAGAATTAAAAAATATTGCTACTAAAAATAACTAAGTGCAAGTGGAAATCCGTTGTCTCTGCCTACCCCTATGGGAAACAGGCGTGAGTCTATGTATGTATGTATGTAAAAATAACTACTGAGGCTCTTTGTGCACACATACACACAAAAAGGATATATTTACACATATACAGTTAGCGATTACTCATACAAATACGAGTACATTTTCAGACTAAACTGGAGAGATCCAATAAAAAGTTATTTTCATAAATATTCTCTAAGTATGAATGATTTCAGCTAAGACCCACGAAATACAATATAAAAATCATTTCATAATATCAAACCACTTTCATAACTACTCAATTTCGTATATTTTTTCGTGATATTTCCACATAATATTTCAACGTCACGAATATAATTTCCGTTCTTTTCATCACAAGACCGTCTCGTCGCCATGGCAAATTGACATTGTGATATTCCAGTGACTGTGCTGCACGCTACCTAACCCTGCAAAATTCAGAAGGCCCTTGGCACACAATAGCACTCATATCACCGCGGCTCAACTTAAATTTGACATGGCAATAACGTCATTGTGCGACGGGTTCAAAACTGACACTTTTCACAATTCCGCTTATTATCCGCTGGGCCAACGCTGTCATGTGAAATATAACGTAGCGTTTTACGCATAAATTATATTTTAGATCGGCATTGATATTCGTTGTATGTATGTATGTATTCATTTGTGTTTATTGTGGCGAGTAGCCGGCTGCGAAGCGGGAGGCCGTGGGTTCGATTCCCGCACCGAGACAAATGTTTGTGTGATCCCACAATTATTTGTTGTGGGACCGCAAGTCCCTCGTAGTTCCTGATACCTACGACACAGGTTTACCTAGTGTGGGGTCAGGACTATGTGTGCGACTGTTGGGTGTATTTATTTATTTGAAAATACGCACTCAAGCTTGTAATCCCCGAAGGGGTAGGCAGAGGTGTAACTAGTACACCCATATTTCGCCGAGCGTATCTCTGTCCCATGATGATAGGGGGCGAGCCTATCGCTATACTGGGCATAATTCCAGACTCCGGAATGATACTAAGCATTTCGTAATAGTAAAACCCAATATTTACCCGACCCGGAGATCGAACCCGAGACCTCAGTGTCAGCCTCAGTCGTAACGCATATGCATTACAACTGCGCCACCGAGGCAGTCATTTGAAATTATTAATTATTTGTGCCTGGCCCAGCTATTAGATTCTTTTCTACTCTACTCCGCTACTGAACTCTCTTCTATTTGCCTCTAATGTGTTTAACGTTTACTACCGAGTTTAACTGTTACTATTGCAGTTAACTCGAATTACATAGTAACGTATAATATACCTTTACGTCCACGACAGGCGCTGTAACTAAAATGAGTAGTTTTTTTTTAACTTTAGAAACAAATTCAACTGGTAAACTAACGCTCGAATACTGGAACGCTATTCAGACATTTAAGATCATTTTAAACATGTTGAGGCCCTCTTAGATGACAGAATTATACGAAAATAAGTAGCTGTTAGCTGCCAGAAAGTTAATTAGCGTTTCATTATTCGGGCGTAAATGATTACAGAAATTATAAATTCCCAATCGCAACCCGCAAAATGTATATCCGTATTTCGATTTTGTTTCACGCAACAACCAAAAAAGCCTTTGAAACAAATTATAGTTTAATTTTCGAATGTAAAGTCTATAGGTCGTGTTTACTGAACTTTGTGGTCACCGTGCAGCGGCCTTATTCTCTATAACCGCGTAGAATCGTAACGCACCCGCGTTACATTAACGCGAACGCGTTGCGTTGACTTCGTCAAATTAACATTGAGTAATGTTTTGTAAGCCAATATAAAATTTTATTAACGGGTGAAGGTATGTTACGTTCTGGTTTCTATATTGTCAAAAACGCATAACGTGGTCGTGTTTCGAGTTAATCGGTCATGGGGAATATGGCCCCTGACTTCACGAAGTTAACGCAAAACATGCGCGTTACGTGTTTGTGCGATCATAGAGAATAAGGCCCCAGGTCATAAGCCTGGACTTCCTTACACCGACCAGTTTAGGCAGAGCTCTGGTTGGCAACGACCCCGACACCGCCGCTGTTGTAGTTTTAAGTGACTATGCAAGACACGAGGGGTCAATTTATACTGGCCAGTTTTGTTGTCTGGCTGTTACCATGGGAATAAACTATGAGGACAGGGTGCCAGGTCCCCGGTGTTAAATTTCTCTTGTAAGAGTGCACTTTATGTGGAAAGTCTGCATTCATCGCCCATTTAGTAAATAAGGTGTAGTGTTGAATCGATTGCTTAATAGTCTGGAGCTGTTTTATTAAATGTACTAAGATCTAATGGATTAGGGATTTAAAGAGCGGATGTATAAATATAGTATAGTTGATTTTCTGTTCTTAATATGGGTATATTTATTGTGAAATCAAGAAGACTTTGTTAGTTGTTTTTAGTATTATTAAATACTATCTCCACTCGCGTGAATGGCCTTTACTGGGATAAAAAGTATCTATGTCCTATTCCAGGCCATGGTCTACCTGTGTGCAAAATTTCATTCAAAACCACTCAACCGTTACGTCATGATTGACTAACAAACATCCAAATTCGCAAACTCAATATCCTAACTTTCACATTATTAATAGTAGTAGGAAGTACGATTTGCCTTTTATATTGGACATACACAGGTGATAGGTCCCTCGTATGCGCGAGGGCGGCTGGGTTGGTACCACCACTTTGTCTATTTCTCCCGCCAAACAACAGTGTGTAAGCACTGTTGTGTTTCGGGTTGAAGGACATTGAAGCCAGTGAAATTACCGGGCATTATGAGACTTAACACCTTATGTCTCGGGGTGATGAGCGCAGTCCAGTGTCATGCAGTGATTTGTTATTTAAAGTTCTGTGTGGCGTTGCTTCTGTTTATGAGCAGGCGTGGCGCTTACCATCAGGCGAGCGACTTGCTCGTCTCGTCATACAAGTTAATAAAAAAGTACATACATGCACTCACGCCTGTAATCCTATAAGGGGTAGGCAGAGGTACACCTCTGCCTCCCTGGTTACAACCAGTACACCCACATTTTGCCGAGCTTATTTTCACCCCATGATGATTTGCTCGCGGCTCTACGTGCGTTAATGGTCTTTTCCGGGATAAAAAGTAGCTTATATCCTAATCCAGGTCATAGTTTACCTGCGTGCCAAATTTATTTCATATCAGTTCAGCCGTTAATTAATTAATTATACCTTTCTTTTAAGGTCGGGTCGCCAAAGCGCCCATGATTCTTCTGATATTGTGGACATACACGAGCGGTGGAGATCTCTTACCGTCAGGTGACCCATTCGATCATTTGCCGGACTACGCTATAAAAAATAATCACCATCTACAGCAGATTCCTATAAAAAATATTAAACTTTCTCATTATAATAAATAGAGCAGAATACGAACAGTCTAAATGTGAATTCACAAACACGTTTCATTTGTACTCGTAAGTAGGTCAGCTGCAGTATTATCCTTATTCAGAAATGTTACTTAACCGAGCTTCAAGCGTGGAAAAGAAAACGCCTTTTGTTCTACACGCTAATACAGCAATGGAAGATATTTCTCATAAAAGTCGTATGATGTACTGATGTAACATGAAAGTGACGTGAAATTGCGTTGTTTCGAGGAACTTGCGTACCTACCGCCAGTGTTTCAGAATGTCATCGCCTTTGTAGTGGTGTAAGTTAAAAGTTGAGAAATATGAGTACACTGATCTAATATCCTAACTAATATCATACTAATATTATAAATGTGAATGTAAGTTTGTTACGCTTTCACGCGAAAACTACTTAACCGATCATCATGAAACTTTGTACACATATTCTTGGAGGTATAAGATGTACTCGTAACATAGGATAATTTTGAGGAAAAAATATTATAAATTTGTTTGTTACGCTTTCACGCCTAAATCACTGAACCTATTTTGATGAATTTTGATGTAGACAAAGATGAGTCCCTGGAGACGGTTATAGGCTACCTTTTATTTCGGAAAAGTCTATTCACGCGGGTGGAGCCGCGAGCAAAAGCTAGTTATTATATAAATGCGAAAGTGAGTTTGTTTGTTACGCTTTCACACCTAAATTGCTGAACCGATTTTGATAAATTTTGGTACTGAGATAGATGAAACCCTGGAGACGGTTAGAGGCTACTTTTACTATTTTGATCCCGGAAAAGGCAGTTTACGCGAGCGGAGCCGCAAGCAAATGCTTTTAAGGAATAAATACCGTATAGTAGCGGTTGTATCTCCAATGCGGTCATGGTAGTTATAGACAGTATTTTTTTAAAATATAAAACTTACATCAGATCATCCGATTTAGAAATGCAGTACCCTGGATATTAACACGTTCATGTGTCTATTACATTACATGTGTAACTATGTAGTTTAATAAACGCCTTTCTCTTTACTTTATAGCGGAAATTAAAGTTTCTTTTTAATGTATTATAATTTTTATCATTCACTTGATTTAAAATACGTAAAATACATAGTGTAAGATGTATTAGGATATTACACGTATACGTATATTCCAAACCCGGGAAAAATATGTTTACAAAAAGCTACATAGATAAGTATTGTGTATTGCTATACCTTTTTTGTAAATGGGTGAAATCCTCTTGGATTCCCGGCCACCTTAAAAAAGAAGGGGGTATGCGGATTTTTACCGGCAAAAAACCCCATGGTTGTCGCCATCTACACAAATACGCCGAAACCACTCCAATGCAACTCTGTAATAGCTCGCCGAGGGGGGAGTATGGGTTAACTCCTCTAGTAAATATATCTTGCCTCTAGGCAGAGGAACCGAGGTGATTTCTGGCATCGCTTCTGCGTCTACGCCTCCGAGCAGGGTCAGCCCTCTCCCGGAGCCGCTCCGCATCCTCCTTCCTAACCATAACAGTCTCACAGAAGGAGGCTACCGCTTTCCATTCATCCTCTCCCTCCAGCATCGCAGAAACAACTACCGGTAGGGAAAATGTCAACATTTTCAGGCGCATGTATATACACGCGTCTGCTACAGTATGCGGTTTGCATAAACCATACATTAGGGTCATATTTAAATCCTGTTTTATTTAAATTGATAAGTATGTTAGCAATCAACATGCTTTAATTCAAAAAGTAATTAAAATTTCGTACAAAATGTATGCAATATTTTATAAGTTAATAAACCAGTATATTTATAACCGTTTAAATAACATTAAATATTGATATACCAATAACTTTTTCACACCTAAAGGTAATTGAATTTATCGTAGAACAGATATTACTTATAAGGTGTTTTAATGAGGTACTGAGACTCGACAAGGTTCATGTAATAAACTGTTAACCTCAAATGTAAATATGTTTGTAATACTTCGAAAGTGATATTTTATTATAAAGTCATATAATTTAATTATAATGACACTTATAACGTTGAAATTAATTTTGAATTTGTTCTATGCTAATCTTGTTGTTTATACTTGGCGAGATAATAATCTATGAGCTGAGCTTTTCACTTAAATTACTCGTAAAATATAAAAAGGTTGTCTGCATTTATGATATAAAACTTATTTACGGGTTTTTTTCATTGATCTTATTGATCTTTTTCTCGGGTCAACCAAGAGTACGTTTTTGTTGTTAGTTCGTCTAATCATAAAAAACATATATTATTAAGTTACCAATTACTGAATCAGTTTCTATATTTTATATAACCTTTGATAACAATTAGAAAATCATCTGTAATTTTCTTCAATCAAGGACTATCTCAATTGCCTACACCAGCTTTCAAACAAAAACATCGCATGTACAGACAAATAAAGGCGTCAAACTTATAACAGCCCTCATTTTTAAGGAGGATTAAAAACTAATAAATAATAATAAATAAAATACACCCAACAGTCACACACATAGCCACACACCCACACTAGGTTAACCTGTATCGTGGGTATTAGGAACTACGAAGGACTTGCGGTCCCACAACACCCAGACCCGAAACAAATATTTGTGGATCGCACCAACATTTGTCTCGGTGCGGGAATCGAGCCGGCCTCTCGCTTTGCAGCCGGCTACTGGCCCGCTGCGCCACGGAGGCTGTCGAAAACTAATAAATATATTGTAAAACATTTGAATTAGGAATTATAAATACGTTAATCCAAAAACGCAGCGGTCGTTCGCTTCATTGGCCTCGTGGCAGAATACTAAGGTTGAGAACCATGAAGTTCTGAGTTCAATTCCCAGGGCAGGCAATCACAATTTGAGTTTTCGATCTAAAAATCACATGAATACCCGCCATTGAAATTTGTGCTTGAAGCTTGGTGAAACGTGGATGCAGCACTAGTTGCATCTCTGGCCACTCCTTCGGGGATAAAGACGGGGGCATATGTATGTATGTAAAACGAAGCGGCAGACAATCCAGCAATAAAACAAATTCCCAATCTATTACACTGCAATAAAATAGGTGGGAGAGAGTGGATGTGGGCGAAATCCTATTATGTTATGGTATCTGACAATAGGAATACAATAGCACCGTCATGCTGAGTTGACAATGCCCATCGACTGTAGTTTCTTAACGGTTGAGTTGCCATAGTTATTAAAAACTATTCGGTCTTAAAGAATTTCGACGCGGTCAATGGGTTTAAGTAATCGTGGTGATGGAAAATCATTTTTTGGTAGGATACTGTCTTCTCTTTTAAATTACATACGCACTCACGCCTGTAATCCCCGAAGGGGTAAGCAGAGGTGTAACCAGTACACCCACATTTCGCCGAGCGTATCTCGTCCCATGATGTGATAGGGGGCGAGCCTATCGCCATACCGGGCCCAATTCCAGACTCCGGACTGATACTGAGCATTTCGTAATAGAAAAACCCAATATCACTTTTACCCGACCCGGGGATCGAACCCGAGACCTCAGCGTCAACCTCATTCGTAACGCGTACGCATTACAACTGCGCCACCGAAGCAGGCTCATTTAAAGTACCTATGAAACTTGATTTTGACTAGCCTCTAATATAGATGAACCTCTCAACAGGTCAGTTTATGCGACCGACTTTTGAAATAACATGTTATGAATAAAGAGGAAGGATGCCGGCAACGACTAATGGAAGCAGATTATTTATTATAGACAGCTGCTTCTGAATTATGCCCACCAATATCATGAGTGAAGGACCAATTAAAGACGCAGAATATAATATTAGAGAAACATCACTGCTTATTAAGCGAAACTCATAAAATATTTTGCACTTACTGATTGTAATCGTTACTACTTTAAATTCTTATTAAAATTCTCAGCGAAACCATAGCAAATGAAATTGGAACGGCCAGTAGGTACTACGAAACTGCAGCTTCATAAGTAATACCTTTTAGTAGATTTATACGCACACTATTGCGACTGCCTCGATGGCGCAGTTATAATGCTTATGCGGTACGACTGCTATGCTGAGGTCAAGGGTTCGATTCCTTGGTCGGGTAAAAGTGATATCGGGTTTTTTTAACACAAAGTGTTTAGTATCACCCGGAGTATGGAATTGTGTTCGGTATGGCCGCAGGCTCGACCCCTATCACATTATGGGATGGATATAATGTCAGATAGAGTGGTCGACCCACGCTGTAGACAGTTTTGTCTGGGAATCGGAATGGGCCGGCTCGTCCGGGTCGTTACCACTGTCTCACAGAAAACTGGGGTAAAGTAGCAGCTTGCTGCTGCGTTTCGTACGGTGACTGAGGCCCAAATCCCTTCACTTTCCCAATCCCTTAATCCCTTTCCTATAAGGTTGGCAACGCGCACATGATTCTTCTAGTATTGTGGGCGTACATGGGCGGTGGAGATCACTTACCATCAGGTGACCCATTACTCGTTCGCCGGCCTATCCAATAAAAAAAATGTGGATGTAACTACTGGCTACACCTCTGCTTATCCCTTCGAGGAATACAGGCGTGAGTGCCATAATTCACAGAGAGTTAAATTCACATTAATATCTGAACTGTTTGTCACAATTCTAACTTAACACAACTTCCTGCATTCGCAAATGATTCTCTTTTCATTGTATAAACGCAATAGGACTGTACCAACAACGCATACCATGCAATAAACGACCAATAATGTCGATGAAATAGCTTTGTCGATGGTAATGTAAACATCAAATAAGCACAGAAAACCTTACGCTGCAAATGCAATAACAAACAAGAATAATTGTGGTAGAACTACACTGTAGACAGTTTACGGCTCGACTGAGTTGTCACCACTGTCTCACAGAGAACCGCCGTAAAGTAGCAGGTTGCTGCTGCGTTTCATAAAGTGAGTGAGATACCGCTGGCTCAAATCCTCACCCCTTCCGATCCCAAAATTATGCTTTTCTTTTAAGATCGGAAACGCGTCCATGATTATTCTGGTATTGTGGATGTTCATGGGCAGTGGAGAGCACTTTTTATTTATTTATTTGGACATCAAGTAGTTGTTATATTAAGACTTACTTAAAAATCATTATGTATACAATTCAAATGCACAAATTTTAAGGTGACACAACATGCCTAAAAAGTAACACCGGTATTATTAGCTAAAATTAAATAAATATTTATCAGGGAACCCATTTGTTCGTTCGATGGCCTATAGTCTATACTATAAAAAATTTTGCTTATCATATTACGCTTGCGATCAGTGTTTCGATATTGGATACATATTTCCTTAAAATTAGTGATATCCTAAATATACGACAGATCAAGAGTAAATTCGATAGTCTTTTAGTTCTCATATGGGATACAGAAGTGATATTATGAGTATAAGTAGCTAGTCGTATCATCTACCTATATATCACTACACAGGAGTGACATAATGTGTATAAGTACCTACTCTTCTTCCCTTGTCCCACTCGCGTAGGGTCGCAATATTCTATTTAACACATGCTACAGAAAGATTTGACTTGTAGTTTTTAAGACCGGCCCGCCTGCCTGACGTCATCCCCTCTGGGGAGGAAACACCCAGACCCGAAACATGAGTAGTACTGATATATTAAATACGATATAAATGGTGTGTCTTTTTTCACTTAGACCACAATCTCATTGTACGCATCGTGTTCATTATCACAACGTGATCCTGATGTGAGAATAACAGAAATAACACTCCAGTACCTGATTTTTATATTCCAGGCAATTCTTCAGATTCTAAAAAAGCATCAGTGCTTTCTAACATGAAATTGCAATAGCACCAAAAAAAAATTTTTTTTAGCTTTTTAGTTGTTTTTGGAATGTATGTGGACCACTAACATCTTAGCCCAAAGCCAACCTCACCTACACATAGTACACTCTGGTTATTAACGGACGCGGCAATGCCGAAACTTGGTTCCCGTTACGGGTTGTGGGGGTCAGATGGCGGGTCTAATACCAATACCATCAAATGATATGAGAAGCCAGACAGCAAGGAAAGGAAAAGTATTTTGAGTCGTTATTATTTCGTTAAATAGTTTTTATTTCACTATTTTCATTGAAAGAACTATCAAAATCAGTGCCTATATGATTAAATTTTAATCTATCGTCTCCGATATCATATTATATATGGAATTTCTTCTTGTATTTAAAATGGGACCATATTTATACTTCTTCGAACAAACATATAAATCAGTCTACATTTGGTGGATGTATGCGTGGTAACACATACAAAAGAGACTGAGCTGTGGAGACTGTGCCGAAAGATCCTTATAGAAATACAGATACGACGCCGCAAGTGGAACTGGATCGGACACACCTTGCGCAGACACCGTGACCACATTCCCAGACAACCTCTGGATTGGAACCCACAGGGAAGGCGTAAGCGTGGACGACCGAAAAACACCTGGCGGCGTTCAGTTGTTTCGGAGGCGCAGGGAATTGGTCTAACCTGGAGTGAAGTGAAGCATGCAGCCAGCGACAGAACGCGATGGAGAACCACTGTGTCTGCCCTCTGCCCTGATCGGGGGACATAGGAATACAATGAATGATGATGAACACATACAAAAACAACGCAGAATTAAGAACCTCTTCCGTTATTTCGCCGGTTGAACACAAAGGAAAGGTTCCTAATCAAAATTCAAAGTAAAACTTGGGATTAATCATATAACTAATGAAAACAATAACTGCAACGCGACTCATGAATGACTTGGGTCCGGTCATGTTATATTTTATGCATATTACAACTTAACAAAATGCACAGAATTGGCTCCAAAATTTACTTAAATGATTTAGGAATACAGTGCTAATGTCTATCTAAATCTTCAATACACTATAAAACACATTCTATCTCGTAACTCAGGTCAGAAGAAGTAGTTGCTCACACGCTAATTTTCCACTTGTTCCACCCAGTCGTTCAAACTTATCTAATAAAACAACTGCTACTTTATGGTTAAACTATACTAATATGTATTCAAGTCACGTAACCTCGGTTTTTCTTAATTAAAACCACGGTAATATATTGCGTGCTAAGTGTGCTCGTAATGCTGAATTATGTTAGCGTTAAATTATTAAATGAGCAACATAACTTTCAAAAACACGTTGATGTGTTACACACAATCAGCCTTACCTAGGCTGGCTTTAAGGCTGCGATTAACGTGTTTTGTTTGTCATTATCAGAATATCCGACCTGGTAATCGAACCAAAAATAAATCGATCAGTAGTATATTAGGGCATATGCTACAGGTCAATCTGATCAACTGTGTTTTAAACAGTAAATAAAAATCTCAAAGTATTTGCGCAAAATTTCAAATTAATACCACATAAAGTACACTTTAAACTCAAACTTTAAAATTTAAACATCACAGCATTTATCATAATACAGGCACTTTACCAAGAGCTTGAAACGTAGAGTTTCCAAAAAGTTCCACACAAAGAAAGCGTAAGTACTTAAGTAAGTATATAGTTACTTAGGCTCACGAGTTGATATATGACCGCGACGCGGTGGAGTTGCAAAAGTTTAAGGTCACTTAGTTTACTTAACTATAATGTTATCATGGTAAATTCTTCAAGAGTGCAGAGACATACGGGCGGTTAGTTTTGCAAGCTTGATAAAGGTCTGTATTTGGTTTAGTGGATAATTATATTTTGATAAATTGGCACGTGACTGCCTCGGTGGCGCAGTTGTAATGCGTACGCGTTACGACTGAGGCTGACGCTGAGGTTTCAGGGTCGATCCCCGGGTCGGGTAAAAGTGGTATTGGGTTTTTCTATTACGAAATGCTTAGTATCAGACCGGAGTCTGAAATTTGTGCCCGGTATGGCGATAGGCGTGCCCCCTATCACATCATGGGACAGAGATACTATCAGCCAAATGTGGGTGTACTGGTTACACCTCTGCCTACCCCTTCGGGGATTACAGGCATGAGTGCTTATGTATAAATTAATACGTGTCGATGGCGTACGTGATCGTGTACCTATTTGTGGAAGTGCCTGTGCCAGATCGTACCAAAGGTCCCAAGGTCCCAAGGTTTCCAAGAAGCGCTGGCTTGACTTTTTAGAGCAAGACGTGGAAGTCAATGATCTCATTACAGAAGAACCAACCAGCTCAAGAAACCAGCCGAAGTGCAAGAGTACAAGTTGAAAGGCCTGGCCTTTTTATGTTTATGTTTTTTTATGACCTTGAGTGACGAAACGAGCAGGTCGCTCTCCTGATGGTAAGCGCTACGCCTGCCCATAAACAAAATCAAACCGGAACATAACAGTTCTTACACACTGCTACTTGGTGGCAGAAATAGATAAAGCGGTGGTACCAACCCAGATGGCCTCTCGCATACGAGAGCCCTACCATCTTGTGGTAGGTCAGATGTGGCCTGACCTTGCAACCAAACATGGATAACGCCACAAAGAAAGAAAGAAAAAGTAATTTTCAAACCAGTCATAGGAATTCTGACTTCATTGATCACTATTCTTAACAATCGAAACATAGCTTTATGATAGTAGAACAAAAAATATATTATTAACAACACTAAATAACCAATAATCGAAACCATAACGATGCAGACAATTGTTGTTTAATATACATCTTCTCTTCTACCCTGCAAGGAGGTTATTGCATTCATCTTATTAACGTTTCACTTATAGCACTTCCAATATGAATCTCTAAATATCCACTCAATTTAATAAACACTTCTCTATTAAACGAGACATCAAGTGTTAAAGACCTTGATCATAAACCAGACGATGAATTTTTAAACTACGTAAACAAACACTTCCTTGCTTCTTTTAAGACAAAGTAATCTCGGATAAGATAAATAAACAAGACATTAGCATCAAGTACGTGACGCCACGTGGATTAACAGCTTTGCTAGCTTTCGATTCGACTTGATAGCTGAATTATTTTATAGTGCTACTCGAAACATTAGAGCTTAAGGAGATGAATATCCATTTTTCGTAACCAAGATTTCAATTTGGTAAGTTGTTTTTTATAATTATATTATATTTTAAGGTCATTCTTGTAGAGGTAGGCAAAGGCTAGTGCATGGACGTTTCGCTGGGATTCTTTTTGTTCCATGTTGTGATAGATGGCGACCCTGTTACCTAAAAGAGTATAAATTCAAATTTTAAGCAATATCGGCGTCATTTTTTTAATTAATATAGTGAATTGGATTGAATTCATGCGATTTCAGTTCCCTGACAGCAGCACTGCCACCTACTTCAAAAATACCAATAGATATGATTGAAGCCGATTTTAAAGATTTATGTAGTAACGGTTTTTGAGTCTCCGGCTAATTTTATTTTTGTTAATGAGTATGGATGTAATGTATTTTCTCACAAGTATCCACGATGTTTGCAAAAATGTCCCTTTATTCTATATTGCCAATATTTCTGTCTACGTAAGTACAATTTATTGAATGTATCTGGCATAGGCAATAAAACATGTTAACACAATTTCTGCTATTACTAACCTGTTAGATAGGTTTCGACGTCTAATATTACTTTTCCCAGGAAATCGTATAAAGGTTGAGGTACCATATAAAAAAGCACACTCACATAATATCAGGTTACTGACTTTCCTTCTTAGCAAAGTGGTGGATAATAAAAATAAGATAACGCTCTATTTGTTAAGTCGAATATAAACGGAGGCCAGACAGACAGATAAAGGAGCAATGTCAAACGTTATGGTTATGTAGAGTTACCATAATCCGGGATAAGGTTAGGATTATTCGGGCTTTTGATTATCTGACTCATCTAAAGTTGTAAATAATTATCATAATTAATTGATAATGTGCGGTTTTTAAACAAAGCGTTCACTTTAAATAATAAGTAATAATTTCTTTATCTCTTTTCTATTTATAAATATTTGAGTTTTAACCATCAATTAGCTTAAAATACATCTATTTCTAAAAGTAGTATTAGACGTTGATCGTGTGGACATTATCTTTGTTAAGGTTTACATGTATAATATATGGTGGAGTGTTACTTTTGTATTTAAGTGTGTCATAATTATAATAATAATACATAATAAACTTAATAAACTTCTGCTGGAAATGAATCTTTTCATTCAGCTGATGACTCTGCCTCCATAACGAGCAATGACGACAGTTTTTGTTCCGCGATCGATGGGCTTGGTGACTTGGTATCTCGAACCTTTATTCAGAATAATACTTCGTACTCCTTCAATGTGTGCCATATTAATGCACAGAGTATACCAAGCCACTATAGCGATCTTTATGACACGTTCGTTCATGCGAATGTTCACGCCGTCCTAATTTCCGAGACCTGGTTCAAACCTCATCTTCCTTCAGCCACATACCCTCTTCCTGGCTTTATTCTGATTCGGAATGATAGAATCGATAGAAGAGGGGGTGGCGTCGCTATTTATCTTCGCAGCGATTTTTCCTACAACTTAGTTGCTTCTTCTTCTTCGTCTCTTCATTCTGCATCTGCAGAATATCTCTTCCTTGAGGTTTGGGTCAAGGGAGCCAAAACCATTCTTGGAGTTGTCTATTGTCCTCCTTCTGTTGACTATTTCTCCAGTCTCGAATCGATTCTGGAATCTTTAGGGTCGGATTATGCACATCACATCATTATGGGCGATTTTAACACCGATCTCCTCTCCCGTTGCTCTCCTCGTTCCACTAAACTCCTTGATATCGTTGAGTCTGCAAGCCTGCATGTCTTACCGCTACAACCAACTCACCACAACATCGATGGTAACGACACATGGCTTGATCTCATCATTACCTCTAATCCTTCCCTTATTATCCACCACGGTCAATATCCTGCTCCTGGCTTCTCTCACCACGACCTCATTTTCTTATCCTACGCCCTAAAACCTCCTAAACCTATACCTAAGGTATTGCACTTGCGTTGTTTTGGACGTATGGATACTGATACACTTTGCAAGGACGCTGCAGAACTAAATTGGGACCATCTTTCCGTAGCCACTTCCATTGACGAAATGGTAAATATTTTTAATAAAAATGTCACCGCACTATACGATGTTCATGCGCCCATTAAGAAAATTAAATTGAAACGTCCTCCGGCACCATGGATGTCACGTGGAGTTCGGATGGCAATGAGGCGTAGGGACCGGGCCTTTCGTAAGTACAAGAGGGAGCGCTCAGAAGCCAACTGGGCCTTGTTTAAGACTGCAAGGAATCGTTGTAACCAGATGATACGTAACGCTAAACGCCGCCATATTCTCAGCAACATCACCTCATCCTCCCCTGCTAATATTTGGAAATTCCTTGGAACTCTAGGTATTGGCAGTAGGAAACCCCTTGACATGCAAAGGGCGACTGTTGGTTTGGATGACCTCAATTGTCATTTCACTACTTCTTCGCTGATAGATCACCAAACTAGGAGTCGCACTATTGATTTCCTTCTCGGCCTTCCTTATCCCAATATTAATCCCTTTTACTTTTCTCCGGTTTCTCCTGGTGAGATCAAAAAGATTATCCTATCCATTAAGTCCAATGCCAACGGCTGCGACAACATCAGCCGTCGCATGGTAATTCCAATATTGGACTACCTTCTTCCTGCTATTTCCCATATTATCAATCATTCCCTTAGCACTGGTATTTTTCCGTCTTTATGGCGGAAAGCCTTTGTAATTCCTCTCCCTAAAGTCACTAATCCTACCCTCGCCAACCATTTTCGCCCTATCTCTATCCTTCCTTTTCTGTCCAAGGTGCTTGAGGCCTGTGTACACAAACAGCTTTCGCGGTTTGTGTACCTAAATAACTTATTAAGCCCTTACCAGTCTGGCTTCAGACCAGGGCATAGCACCACTTCTGCCCTTCTGAAAGTGACTGGCGATGTGAGGGTGGGCATGGAGGACACCAAAGTCACCGTGTTGGCTCTGGTCGACTTCTCGAACGCCTTCAACACCGTCAGTCACGACATTCTACTATCTATCCTTTCCCATCTTATGATCTCTCCAGAAGCGCTGGAATGGTTCTCTTCTTATCTTCGAGGCCGTCAGCAGTCGGTGCGCCTTGATAATTCATCATCAAATTGGCGCGATATCGACTCTGGTGTCCCTCAAGGCGGTATTCTCTCCCCTTTATTATTTTCTATATTTATTAATCTTTTAACCCAAAATCTTCAATGTGCGTATCATCTGTATGCTGATGACTTGCAGTTGTATTCTCAGGCTGGTGTCGATGATGTCTCGGCAGCAATAGACAGTGTGAACAGGGACTTGGCATACCTGAAGTGCTGGTCTGACAGTTTTGGTTTGATGGTAAATCCGACCAAATGCCAGGCCATTATTGTAGGTAGCTCAAGATTAATGTCCAGACTTAACCTCACAACCATCCCGAACGTTGTATTTAATGACACTGTTATACCGTGGTGTAACAGTGTCAAGGACCTAGGACTACATATCGACGCCACTCTGAACTGGCGGACCCAGGTAACCTCTGTGTGCCAGAGAGTCACCGGTACCCTTCGTGCCTTATATCGCCTGAAGAATTTCCTGCCCTCTAGGACTAAGACAATGCTTGTGCAAACCTTAATATTCCCCCTTATCGACTATGGTGATGTGTGCTATTTTGACCTGAATGCAGACCTGCTCAACAAATTCGACCGACTTCTTAACAACTGCATTCGATTCATCTTTAATCTTCGCAAATATGACCATGTGTCATTTCATCGGCTGCAACTGAAATGGTTACCCATCCGTCAGCGCCGCTCTCTGCGCGCACTTACCACACTCTACTCAATAATTATGTCTCCTGCCTCGCCTTCCTATTTATCTACCCAGTTTCAGTATCTAGGTAGTAACCATGACAGAAACCTTCGCTCCTCCAGCAATCTCCTACTCAGATGTCCTCCTCATAGCTCTGACTTTACCCATTCTTCTTTCGCTATCCAATCGATCCTCCTCTGGAATGCACTCCCTCTCGAGATTAGGTCGGCAACTACCCGCCTAGCTTTCAAAGCCCGAGTTCGGCAACTGTTGTGTGACGGAGTAGCGGAGTCTTCACCTTAGTTTGGTAGTTTTGTCAGTATATGTGTATGTATGTATATAGTATGTTTATTTTATATATTTATTTATTACCATATTTTATATGTATGTATTTAAGTATGTATAATAATTCTATTAAGTTCAATATTTCTCTTCTCATTCTCTTCTTGTTTACACCTGCCTTGTTTATTCTCTGCACCCCCAAAGGTTGACTGGTAGAGAATGCCTCTGGCATTAAGTCCGCCTGTACATGTATCATGTATAAAGTGTGTAAAAAAAAATAATAATAATAGGAGACTCACACCTCCAAGCTCTCCATTGGTCGTTCGGTCAATAATCAGATTCAGAAAGCAGTGTTATTGGACAAAGCACTAATTGTGAAAAGGTTCTCACTGAGGTCGTAACCACCGGTGACTTGGGCTCTAGGCCTCGCTATTGGAGGGTGATATTTTTAATATTTTTAAATGATTTACTTTTTATAAATATTAAATTTTAACAAAAAAATTTGTAATAAAGAGCAACGTACCCAACAGTCACACGTATAGTCCTGACCCCACACCAGGTGGACCTGCATCATAGGTATCATGAACTAATAGGGTCTTATGGTTCCATAACATCAAGACCCAAAACAAACATTTGTCTCGGTGCGGGGATAGAACAAGATATATATAGAATAGCCGACTGCCTCGGTGGCACAGTTGTAATGCGAACGCGTTACAATTGAGGCTAACTCTGAGGTATCGGGTTCGATCCCCAGGTCGGGTAAAGTGGTATTGGGTTTTTCTATTACGAAATTCTCAGTATCAGCTCGGAGTCTGGAATTTGTGCCCGATTGGCGATAGGCTCGCCCCCTATCACGTCGTGGGACGGAGATACGCTCGGCGAAATGTGGATGTACTAGTTACACCTCTGCCTACCCCTTCGAGGATTACAGGCGTGAGTGCGTATGTATATATAGAATAGATAGTAAACTATCTTATTGTATTTCATTACTAGCATTTATATAAGCGCTTAGGGTTTAAAAATAATAATTTTATGTATATACTATCACTGTTCTTCTATTTCTTGATTCCTATTAAAGCTATTTTTGAATATTACTAGAATATTTATTTAAGTAAATTACACATTATCATACCTATAAACTGCTCAATAAAATATTACTGCTGAATTTTGTAGAAGCTTGATTTTTCAAATAAAAACTACACTGTAACGGAACTAAGGCCTCGCAACTTGAAAGTCGTGAGCAATAAGTACGATTTTTCCAAAACATTTTTTGTCTCGCTTTATTACAAGATATTATGGTTAGCCGTTCCACATTTTTTGCGCAAGCCGAGTTCTGACCAAACTAGGCGGTTTTGTGTCGATTTAATTCCATTTTACGTAGCTTTCATTATGCGCCGTCTTGAACGGTCGTTTTGTTAACGCGTTTTGTTTGCCTATTTTTATATCAAGGGTCATTGTCCTGTGCGTAAATTGTTTTTGTGTACCATGTCATGATTAATTTTGAGATCATGTAGGCTCGTAAACAAGGTAGGTGTTAGGCGTCTAATAGTATTTTTTAACGTCATTGAGCGTAATGTCTATTATTATTGCTTAGTACGTGGGCGGTGGATGGAAAACTGATTCTTGTTTAAACAAGGTGTTTCTAGTACAAGGTCGATTATCATCATTCAAATGTTATGTTAATTGATTTCGTCTTTCGCCGAAACCAAAACGCCTTAGTTTGAAATTCGTATCTTATTATTTGGGCGATTATTAGCGTTACTAATTTTAGCTCAATTTCTTAAAATAATTGATCACTCACCAATATCTAGGCCCGGTTCCGAACATTATTGTTTTGAAATTTAATTAAATCCATCTTCTTGGAACAAATAATTCAGTTTGAACCTGTATTGCCTTTAATTCCTGGTAATTCTTTAATATTTATCTACTATAGTATAATGAAGAATTTATTTGATAAATAATATTACATTAAGATAATTGATGGCGCCACTAAAATATCAGCAAAGCACCCACGGTACACTTGGCATAGTGGGCGTTTACCTATTATAAAAAAAAGTTTCAACTATTTAAGGTGTCACAAAATGAACTCTAAAAAATTATACATACGCACTCACGCCTGTAATCCCCGAAGGGGTACGCAGAGGTGTAACCAGTATACCCACATTTCGCCGAGCGTAACTATAATAATAATAATAATAAGCCCGCAGGGCAGCTTGTGGCGAGCTGTTGGGGAGTAGCGACCCTACGTACCCGAGTGCTCCCGGGGGAGCCTCCTGTTCTTCATCTCTAGCTCGCCTTCACTGGCCGGCTGGAGTGAACACTGATGAGGAACAGGTCCCCCACCTCTGGCTTGCCTTCACCGGCCGGTCAGAGTGGAGTCGCGAGAGCTTCATGCTCGAAGGGTGGATGTGAAACGTAAGTGGTGAGTGGGCAACGTGATGGGACCCTAAGGGAGCAAATGATCGTTGTTTAAAGCCCAGTGACACCTCTCCACCCTTTAGCCACTCATCTGGGTGTTGCTCCCTTGTCGCTTTTTCTAGTGACTATTTTGGGGAGCCCATCTACCTGATTTGGCAAGTCACCACCTGCCTATTTTATCCATGTTTTCAACATAGGTCAGGCAGGTGCCATAGTCCTTCCCATAGACCCGGTTATCCGATCCATCAACACCTCACCTCAATAAAATAGTATATATAAATTTTTGCCCATCCCTACAATAGTCCTACACCGACCGGGGGCTGTCCTTGGATACACTTCAGTGTATACAAGGATAGCCGCCGGGCGGTGTCACATCACCATATAAAATTAAAATTGTCTAACGGGCCTCTACGTGTTGGCTTTGGCCCCACGCACGCCTTCCAAAGGTCCGGGACTCTGTAGTCCCGAGATTATGGCAAGACAAACATAATAATAATAATAATAATAACTTTATTTGGCACACATTTTTGTACATACACTTACAAATAACATTATGTAATTGATACAATGCAAATATAACAAATATATTTAGAAGTGTTTGTTTGAACACTGGTACCCAAGGTAAGATTAAACTTGTGTTATGGGTACCAGGATTCTCACATGGGGCTGTACTTAAAATAAGTTACATTAGATGCATCGGAGGACAGTTATTTGTAAACTTATTACTTTAGTAGGGGCGTGTGTGTGTGTGTGTGTATGTGATAAGAAGATATTTTAATATTAATAATATTTTCAGTCTGACTATAATTTTTAGTCTGCAGCCACTCAGTAATTTTTTTCTTACATTGAAATTTATTTGAGGAAAATATATTACAGCACTGGTTTGCTGTATTGTAAAGATGACTCCCAATAATATTATAATGTCTTTGAGCGAGTGCCGTTCTACAACCTTTGGTTGAACAAACCATGTATGACCGACGACGCTTTCTTCCAACATTTGCATCATATTGCAGGGACGAGTGTTTACGCAAAACTATATGGAGCACAAAAAGCTGTCTTACTGAAAGAACCTTACTATCTTCGTATAAGTTATATAACTCCGTCCCATGATGTGATAGGGGGCGAGCCTATCGCCATACCGGGCCCAATTCCAGACTCCGGGCTGATACTATGCATTTCGTAATAGAAAAACCCAATATCACTTTTACCCGACCCTGGGATCGAACCCGAGAACTCAGCGTCAGCCTCAGTCGTAACGCGTACCCATTACAACTACGCCACCGAGGCAATCATATTTAAAAATAATCACGAATAAAAAAACAGTTACAGAAGTACCCGTTTCAAAGATATGCAATTCATTACGCATAAATTATTTAACATGGACACTACACTACTATTATTTACAAGGTGGTAGGTCCCTCGTATGCGAGAGGCCGCCTGGTTTGGTACCACCGCTTTTTCTTGTTATGTTCAGGTTTGAAGGACATTGAATCCAGTGAAACAACTGGCCATTATGAACTTGAAATCTTATGTCTCGGGGTGACGAGCGCAGTCCAATGCCATGCATGACTTTGTAATTCAAAGTTCTGTGTGGTGTTGCGTCTGTTTATGGGCAGACGTGACGCTTACCATCAGGATAGGGACCTGGTCGTTTCGTCATTTAACTTATTTAAAAAAAAAACACTAAAGTGCACTTTAGCGTGCGGAACCTTCATATACATCTTTTGAGCTGAGCCAAGACACTCAGGATTTCATCTCAACCCGAAATAAAGCGCAAAGAAACATAATCTATCAAAAAAAGTCTTGAATAATAATTTGTCTAAAATATTTTTTTGTTGTAATTTGTTTGTTTTTCGATACCGAGTAACATCGCGAAATTCTTGGAGTTAATTTTTTAACACCTTATATAATATATAATAACCATATTAATGGTTCAATCCTCTCGTTGGTCTAGTGCCTACTTAGGTTCAGAAACTGTGAAGTTCTGAGTTCAAATCCTATCCCAGTGAACACATTTACGTCAAACGGACGTCAAAATGATATTGCGCTATGTCAGGATTTACGTAAGATATACGTCAGATATGAGTCACATACCTCATTATTTCACACTTCTTGACGTAAGACTTTTACATTATAAATATGACGTACGTATGATGTCCAGTCCACATCATTATTACCTAACCGACTTTAAGCTGACATAATAATTATGTCATAGAGATGTAAGTTGTTACCGACGTTCTTGCATATGACGTATAATTGACTCCATCATGACGTCTTAAAGATCATAGCAATGTCAAGTTGTTCCTAAATCGCTTACGTAGATGTGTGTTAAATACCGAATACTTTTGAGCGTGCACTGATGCGCTCAGCTAGTATCGGTGGTGGATTGTTGAACTAATGAATACACTAATAGGATATTGATAACACCACTATTGCGTACTGTTCTAAACTGGTCCTTTAATTGTCCGAACCGAATTCAATTCCTTGAAAAACATGCGAGACCCTAACCAAATCAATGCGACTAAACCATATCGCGATGTATTTTTGTTGTAGCACCATCTATTAAGACAAAAGACAAATTTTTATCGACATGGTTTGCATTAATTTAGTTTTGGTCGTGAACAATGTGACTCTTCATACTTTATGTAAGAATGTGATGGAATTCCACCGTCACTTTTAAGTTAGAACTTGGACTAGGAATAAATATAAAAATATAATGGAATAATTACGTCAATTTTATATCAAAATATTGTTTCATATTTTATGTAAGAATATGATGAAATTATTACGTCACTTTAATGTCAAAATATTGATTCATACTTTATGTAAGAAAGTGATGAAATAATTAAGTCACGTTTACGTCAGAACATATGACTTCTAATTGTCGTCGCAGCATGACGGTATATGATATATCATGTACGTAGTATTGGAGTCATAAAAATGACGTCATATTAAAGTCAAATTTAATGTCAGTACCATGTCACAATGATGTAATCCAATATGACTTTCTAATGAGGTCATAAATAAAGTCACCATTACGTCATGTCTGCGTAAAATTATTTATTTTGATGTATGATCTCTGTATGATCTATGTATGACATCATTTTGAGGTCATGTGTTCACTGGGATATCACAATTTGTGTCAATTTGGAAAACTACACATAGGCATTTGAGCCCGATATGGGAATATTTTCCCTCTCTATCATATCATGGAAATAAGTTAAAGCCTTGGATCCACTAGCTAATCTGCCCCACGGGGATACCAGGTGTGAGGTTTTTTTATATGCAGATGGTTTACTAGAACAGTAGCACAAAGCAATAAAAATACGATATAACTAATACTGCGGGATGTAAAGTCTTTACACCTTGTGCAGTGGGCAACAAAATATGCCGTCACAAAGGCCAGCCACAGATGTCTCGTCGGTTACCTCGTAAACGTCGATGTAGGTACATCTCGATACGGGCAATGCACCAGTTTGATGAATCAATAAAATTTAATTGCAATCTAAAGATGTTTAATAACTTCCGTGCGTACATTGCTCGTAACTCGTAAAATTGTTTACATCGGTTGCGAAACTTTTATATTACATGTCAGAAAAATAGGACTCTGTTACGTAGACGACACATTTACATACTTCATGGAGATTATTTGTCGCCCTATTGAATAATGTAAGGGTTTGAGAGAGGTAGAGCCACGCTGTAGGCAGTTTTGTCTACAGCACGAATGTCGGCACGACCGGGTCGTTACCACAGAAAACCAACATAAAATAGCGGCTAGATGCTGCGTTTCGTACGGTGAGAGATATCCGAAGGTTCAAATCTCCTTCCCCTTCCCAATCCCTGAATTATCCCTTTCATTTAAGGTCGGCAACGCGTCCATGATTCCACCTGATATTGTGGGCATACATGGGCTGTGGAGATCACTTACCATCGGGTGACCCATTTGCTCGTTTACCGGCCTATGCTATATACAAAAAAAGATAGCGTAGCTACTTTAACATTAGAAAGAATAAATGGAAGTAAGGAAATGTTTACTGCAGCTATGCATAATAATATGAAGCTATTTGAACCTAATAATCATCAATATGTGTCAAATTCCTTATAGATGTTAATAGCCTGAATGTTTTAAATGTTTTGTCAGTTTATATATCGATGGAATTTATTAAGATCTATCAAGTATTTTTATGTGTATCGTCGCGCTCTGATCACAAATTCTTTTCTACATCAGTTGCAAGAAACTAGAAACTGGATTCAATATTTTTGCTTAGATAAAAGCTGATTTTTTCTATGATATTTGACAGCAAGATTATTGAGTGATTTTATTCGTGTTCTTGTTTGATTTCTTTGATTTTTGTTCTAAGTACTATAATATTCTTTTTATCAAGACAATGATTTACCTATCGCTATACCAGGTACAATTCCAAACTCCGCGTTTATACTGAGCATTTTATTAAATTTCATGATAGAAAAACTTAATATTACTTTTACCCGACCCGGGGATCGAACCCGAGAGGCGTCAGCCTTAGTCGTAACGTATACATTACAACAGCGCTACCGAAGCAGTGAAACCTTTTTTGTCGGGTTTAAAAACGCTGCCACCAAGCTTATTCAAAGTAAATCTATTTTTTTTTTATATAGTATAGGCCGGCAAACGAACAAGTGGGTCACCTGATGGTAAGTGATCTCCACCGCCCATGTACGCCCACAATACTAAAATAATCATGGGCGCATTACCGACCTTAAAGGAAAGGGATAAGTAAGGGATTGGGAAGGGGAGGGGGATTTGGGCCTCCGGATATTTCACTCACCGTACGAAAAGCAGCAGCAAGCTGCTACTTTACGCCGGTTTTCTGTGAGACAGTGGTAACGACCCGGACGAGCCGGCCCATTCATGCTATAGACAGAATTGTCTACAGCGTGGCTCTACCACTCACTAATTAATAACCATTAGAAATCAATCACGTAAAATCTGCAATACTATTTCTAATTAACGTCATCCAACCTCAACTCACAAAAGACATGATATTTGGTACGGGAGGTTTGTTCCAAAGCCCGTGTATGGCGCCCAGCCGTGACACGTTTCAACGTAGCGACGGCAATCAAAGTTGTAATTAGCAGCTAGTGAAACAGCAAATTAAACGTCCTTTCATCTGACAAATTTACGTGAGACCGTAGCGACAGATTGGGCCGATGTGCAAAATCTGGGTGGCAATCTTGTTTCGCTCGTGTTTTGTTTACTTTTTCAGATTAATTGCAGTAAAGGTGGCTTGTAGTTTAGGATACGCTATATTTAGGACCATCGTATTGGGATTAAATGGATTACAATAAGAGACTTAGGCAAATGTGGAGGACTAATGCCTAACCCCTCTCATTCAGTAGAGGAGGCCCGTGCCCAGCAGTGGGACGTGTGGGCTAGTATTATTATAAGACACTGACGCCATTTATTTCTAATTTTGTTCCTCTATCTCTTTAAGATTAAATAATTAAGTACTATTGTAAGTGGGCAACCAACATCTTAGGTCCAGGTTGCTGATTAACGGACGAAGCAAAGGTAAAATTTGATTCCCGTTGTGGATTCTGAAGGTGAGACGGCGGGGCGCCTCACATCTGTCAAATCTATGGCATGAGAAGGCGGACCCTAGTATTAAGCCGGGACAACGCCAGGCAAAAAGAAAGAAAGATCTGCATTGTACGGTGTTGCTCAGTTGATGGGTCAACAACCTGCTCGTTTCGCCATTTAAGCTAATAAAAAAAGACATAAAATAATTTTGTAATTATTTTTACATAACATCGCATTGCAGAGTGGAAATTCTATATCCTAGAGTATACTAGTAAACTTGTTTGTCAGTTAAACACTTTTTGTATGATATCAAGACCATAATTCTAGTTGTTGAGTAAGTATGTGTAAAAATTCCTATTTTCTAGCCTATTATCTTTACGACCTGTTTTTACGTTCATCTAGAAGGTTAATGTCTGACACTGCCGTGAGCAGAGCTTCCCTGGTGTTTGAAATTATATAGGAATTTATACACTGTTGACGTGGTGACACTTAGGTCTTATTTCACAACTGAACAATTTAACGGCTTCAATTTCGTGCATTTATTTAGTTTCTTAAGTAGTTATTTCAAAGCCAGCAAACATATATTAAAATATTAATTTAAAATACTAAATTATACACACATACATACGCACTCACGCCTGTAATCCCCGAAGGGGTAGGCAGAGGTGTAACCAGTACATCCACATTTCGCCGAGCGTATCTCCGTCCCATGATGTGATAGGGGGCGAGCCTATCGCCATACCGGGCACAAATTCCAGACTCCGGGTTGATACTGAGCTTTTCGTAATACAAAATCCCAATACCACTTTACCCGACCCGGGGATCGAACCCGAGACCTCAGCGTCAACCTCAGTCCTAATGCGTACGTATTACAACTGCACCATTGAGTCAGTCATACTAAATTATAACGTTGTCAATGTAAATGGCGTATGTATGTCAAATTGGTATTCCCTAAATTTCAATGGACATTGTGAAATAGGCTTCAAACGTAATAACCCGCATAAACCATGAATAATAAAATTGTAAATAATTAAATGAATACAAATAAAAGAAAAAGTAAAGTATTAAGCGTAAGCACATTATTTCACACAAACTGTTGTCATACCAGATAAACGTTAAAATTCGAATGTTATTCTACAACGCCTGCCACCGAAAATAATAATAAATGTATCACTTAACGAGCGCTAGGCGTCGCGTCGCATATCTCGAACGTTTTGAGAATACCTCTGTTTGCCACATAGCGCGGTCGCGTGGCAATTTGAAATTTAGAACAGAAATTCGAAATTAGAACCACCCATTTTAATCTTGAATGGTATCGGTTTCGAATTATGTTTTGTGGCCAGTAATTTTACAGTTAAATAAACTTTAATGATATATCGGAAAATGTTTTGTTTTCGGATAGATATCAACTAATAATGCTATTGTGGCGATAACCATCGCGTACAACGTAGGTACTGGCAGGGTGTTTTTAATTTTTTATTGCTTGGGTAAAGTTCGACAACCAATTCGAATTAAAAAGCCATTAATATCCTTTTCAAATAAAGAAACAACTTTATTGTCATTTTGATTAGAATCGATAACGAATGAGCTTTGAATGAACAATTAAGTTTCATAAGAACTTGATAGTTACGATTTTTTACTTGAACAAGTAATTTTACATGTAGATAAGAAATCATACGAGTTTATTGAATTATATTTACAAGTACAGATTCAATACAAAAACAAGATTGCTTCATTGGTCTAGTGGCAGCAAATAACGGCTGAGAAATAGATGAGGACCTGGGTTCGAACTGGGTTTGGAACAAATTCCAGGTTGGGCAATCATAATTTCCATAAGTTGCCTGGAATTTGAATTTTTGCCAGATATTGCGATAGGCCCGCGGAAATAAGCTCTTCGAACCGTGTGTGTACTAGATGCATCAAGGCGAATAAGCTGAAACCTGTATAGACTTGAGCTTATTCTATTTATAGTTATAAAGAATAGAACTGCCGTTCTAAAGATGACGTTGATAAATTGACCACTAAATATATAATACATGGACTTACCAAAAGAGGTCACAAGAACACAGGCCCCGTTGCCTGCCTTCATGTGAGAGCAGCTGATGATACAACGTGAGTAGTATATCAAAACCGATGTTCCGTCCTCGCCGTCGAGGACCTCGCCGCGCTCCCCGAAGCACCGCCGACCCTTCGACCGGCCCGCGTGCCGATGAAGATCAAAATTAGATTATAAGTAGATTATAAATCCCCCTAAACCCCAATCGCAAATGTCTTTGCCCCCCTCCAGTGGCCGTCCTGAGCCGAGGTCCGTATCCCCCATTAGGGGGGATGCCCTCAGCGAAGGTCACTTAAATTTTAGGGCTGGAGTGCCTAAAGCATTCGCCCGAAAGTCCGGTGTCGCTGACTAAAGCCGACTCTCATCAGGATATCAGCAAGCGTCCATCTCCAAAAAAAAAGAAGAGTAGTATACAAAACAATAAGGGCAAAACTAATACTATGCTATAACCCAAAATATATTATCATAGCTACATTTGGTTCTAAATTCTATTTAAAGTACTCGTTAAAATATTAGATTAGCAGTTTACAATATACCACCTTCAGGATGTTATTAATCTTACTACTCTCAGTACTTAAGTTATATTAAGATTTATTATTTTTGAGCCATTTTAATTTTTTGTTGAAAAGTTTTGTCGGACATTTTTGCTTGTGTTGCTTGTTGACATCTGTTAAAAATCGATATCGCATAATATATACTAATATTAATAATATGTTACATAGCATTTCGTTTTTTAATTATAATTTGTATGCTATTTCTAGCATTAACAATGCGTTTTTTATTATAATCGTTGTTAACACCATATTTTAAGCTAAATCGTATAAGGCCCAATAGTTTCAATGTCCTTGAAACTGGAAAGTGTTCTTATACTTTTGCTTATTAGCAGTTACAGTGGTAGCGGTGGAAGCTACCCAGATATACTCTCGCATTCGACAGTCCCTACCTAGTTGGTCCGTGGTAAAACCTAGCTATTGCGTAACCTAGTTGTTCCGTACTTTTTGTTTTTATGTTAGTTTAAATCAATAATTTCAAAATTACAAAATGCGAATACTGTGACAATGTGTGTATCCTAAATCTAAGTAGTTACTACTAATGGAACATATGGTTTCTGGTCCAAATCAATTTCTGCAACAACTTCTCTTTAGTATGCTTTATTCAGTTTACGCTCCTCTCAGCATTCCATCAACTTCTGGACGGTACTACTTAGTAACTACACTGCAACAAGTCTTGTCGTCACTTTCCAAAAAATACCTTTCAAGAAAAAGCCATCAGGTTCATACATAAATATTAGAGAGAAAATCTTACTTGAAAAACCTTTACTCGTTTTATCCAGTACCACTGGTAGTAAATCTTATTACTTTCCACGATAGCGTACTATTAACTTATTAGTAGAAAGTGCGAGGATATTTTCACTTTCATAGTATAGTATTAGACTATTAGAGGTATAGGAAACATGACGTCATTCTTCAGTAAACTAAACGTTATGCAATATCTTTCATAATTTTACATTATAATAGGTATCTGACCCTTAGTAAGGTACATGTCTAGGCTTTGTGAAAGGTTGCGACCATTAGGACATGCTAAAGATAAATTATAATTCTAAGGCTGACTTGTGCAGACTACCTCGGTGGCGTAGTTGTAATGCGTACGCGTTATGACTGAGGCTGACGCTGAGATCTCGGGTTGGATCCCCGGGCCGGGTTAAAGTTATATTGGATTTTTCTTTTACGAAATGCTCAGTATCAGCCAGGAGTCTGGAATTGTGCCTGGTATGGCGATAGGCTCGTCCCCTATCATCACATCATGGGACGGAGATACGCTCGGCGAAATGTGGGTGTACTTGTTACACCTCTGCCTACCCCTTCGGAGATTACAGGTGTGAGTGCGTATGTATGACATTTACAGACATCAGTCTCTGACCGCAGCAGTAAATAGCAGTAAAGATGCAATTGGCATTGAAATTTACTTCCGAATACAGCGGTCGCATAGGGTATCAAATTGGTTGTGAAACCGAAGATTGCAGGTTCGATTCCCAATTGTATGTAATGTATGTTGTTGTTTGTGACAAATAAATTATCTTTTTTTCCTTTAAATATAAATCTTTATACGATCTACAGATCTTTGTTTCGTGTCTGGATGTTGTGCAACTGGTTGTAGTTTATAATGTAATCACGACATAACATGATGGATTAGGATATTACGTCGTTGATAACAGGTCAGTTGCATTACTGATTGAAATCAATGTCAAATATTACGAAATAACACGGAGCTAAATCTTTGCATCACTGATGCAATACTCTCATCGATTGGAGACTTGACAAGGCCAACACAACACAAAACAAAACACAGAAGGGCCTTGGCATAACACGTATAACAACTAAACGGAAAGGACAGTAATCGCCGGTCTACTATATCTGTAAATAAACTTAAAAATCTACTTCAAAAAATAACACTGATAATAATCCAATGAAGTCGGTTTAAAAAAACAATAGATTCTATAAGTCATTTTGGGGTCGGTACAATTTCATTGCCCCGGCAACAGCACCGGCACCGACTCCAAAATCACATCTAAAAAATTGTTATTTTTGACTTTCGATTGTAATTTTTTATCCGATTTTTAAATTGAGATTGTTCTCAATACGGTGCTTATTTCTTTTAGTGTTGAGTTATACACCCAGTTCTAGTATATTTTTAATTTTATTTAACATCGTAACTTACTATATTATGACAGTAGCAAACACTACCGATTATGACATTTCCCAGACCATATTTCGTCATACAAAGCATCCCTTTTTAAGCCGAGTGGCTTAATCCATCCAAGTTTATGAGTGTACTTTTACACTTTTAAGTTTTTTTTGTACTATTACAATGAAGTTAGCATTTTATGGTAGGAATGGTGACGTCCAAAGAATATAATATCAGTAAAGTAGCTAATTATTACATAACATAAGCTCACGCCGATATCCCCGAAGGGGTAGGCAGAGGTGCAAGTAGTGTATCCACATTTCGTCTAGCTTATCTTCGTCCCATGATGTATGAGAGATAGGAGAGATCCTATCGCCATACCAGGCACAAATTCCAGTCCCAGCAAATTAATGTGATTTTTTTTAATGAACACTCAAACACAATTTTTTTATGCCCGAACTGGGAATTCACGCCTTAGGCCTCCTACTCTCTAAAAAGATGATTCAAACTCATATTCACTGCGCCGATATTGCATATTAGTAATTATTCGCCGATTGGCGGGTTCTTCAAAAATATTTTTCTTGAATAACAGTATTTATCCTTGCTCAGTGTTTCAACTACTTTCATAATAAATTTCATCACAATCGATCCAGCAAGCATAATGTTTGTATTTTTAATAATAATATACCCATTTATTTATGATATTCTTTGTTATTTTGGCTTACATGATTATTAAAATTTATTACTTCGTTTTCATTGCGTACATCTTATTCAAAACGAAATTAATACTGAAGCTAATATATATGATGTCCATAAAGACCTACCACGCTGCATATTCAAAGAAAAACACTCTTATTTTATTTTTATAAACTCTTTGACGTCTTTCTTTATTACAAGCCGTTATTCAGTTGCATTTGTTTTAGTCTTCCTTGTCAGACAAATGATCTCATTCATCATAAATATTTTGTATGTGCAGACCAATACTTTCGTTTAAACAATTAGCTGATAAGCATGAAATTAATTGATTACGTAGCGAAACATCATTGTTACCAACTGACCTCTATTGTACTATCACTTGCAACTGTTACAACTCTGGGCCCACTGACCCGCGGGTCAGGCGCAGCACACTCGCGTTTTCTATTCTATTCATGCAGTCACATGTTACATCAATATTTACATTAAATTTTCAATACGCCATTCGCATTTCACAAAAGGGACGAAAGTTAAACGAATTTTAAATAGAAAAAACTGAACCAGCAAGTCACGTCTTGACAAAGAAGAAAGATTAAAACGGACTGCTCACTAAGTTTCGAATTAATCCCTCAAAACAAGATAAAAAGTCAGTCGTTACACCACCTAGAAACTTTTTCAATATCGGCCTCAACAACAATGAACGTCGCTTTTTATACGCCGGGGGAATAAATTCCGTATCAAATTTCTCCCTGGATAGTCGCGTGGATTTATATCCCTTTAGCGCAAATTGTACAGGATAAAACGGCGAAAATAAAATAACAATACAATGCACTTTTCCATGCTCCTGTACACACGCAAATACGCACACTGTTAACGACTGTACGGAAATACTCTGTGTAACGTCCCATATTCTGGCTCATCTCGCCGGCTCCGGACGTTTTCGGGCGAAAGTCGAACGTGGTCCGTTCGAGTGAAAGTCGATTTTCGTAGTACGGGCGCATCGCTTTGGAAGGGCGGCCGTCGCGTAAGCTACGAGCCACGTGCACCTCCACAACTTGCGCTTAGTTCTTCACGAACTGTGTGGGAGGTTAGTCCGTTACATGAATATAATGTTGTTTCAATGTCATGCGCTATGAACGTTCGCCGCGAAAAAGCGTCTTTCGCGTACAACCATCAGTGACGCGTGCGTGAGTTAAATCGTCTCCACGTGATTTTGACAGTAGTATCGTTAGAAAAGCCGGTCGGTTATTTTTTATCAACAGTGCGATGTGCCGGGTTTGACGCGACGGAGAAAGTGTTTTTCTGATAACAGTTTGCGTGAATGAATCGGCGGTATTCGGTGGCGATGCTGTAACTGCGAGATCAAAGGATGGTTTCGATGTACAATTCGGTCCAATTTCCGCCGGTCATGGCGATTTTTCGGTAAGTGTTTTATATTTTTCTTTCTGCCAATTGATGTATTTACGATACTATGTTGATATTAGAAGATAAATATTTGTTTCTGTTAATTGAAATTGTTTATGTAAAGGGCCTTGATAGACACTGTTTACAGTATCCAATAGCAATATCAATGTCTGTCCGTGACTTTACTGGGGTGGGGTAATGAACTGCTTTGTAAACAAACTTTTTTCCTTTTAGATCTTCTATTATCGACATTGAAGATATCGAATTCCGAAAAGAAAATGATTAAGAATTTAAATATTGTATTTTGATACCCTTGCGGTTTAGATGGAGGTGGGTCATTATTTTTATAGAACAAAGGAACTGTGGATAGGTACCGCGCCGCACTATCCTGGCCCATAATAAATTCATTGTTTATGGGCGAGGACAGTTCTGCGCATGTCCGTTGCTATGTCAACAAACCACGCAAGTACACACCTATCTATAACAGGTATATGAGAATTTAATGGATGCACAGAACGTTGAATAATAATTTAAAAATAAAGCTATAAAAGATTCTTTTGTAAACGTGTTCACGGGTGAATGACTATTTATAAAATTAATGTGAAATTTTGCGAAGCCTGACCGTCGATGTCTTTGATGTCTGGTTTTGATTCGGGAATGAGAACTTTTGTTGAAACCCACGGTGCGTTGAGCTTATTTTAATGCCATGCGATACTTTTTTTTAATATATCATAGGCCGGTAAACGAGCAAGTCATCTGATGGTAAGTGATATCCACCGCCCATGTACGCCCATAATACCAAAAGGATCATGGGCGCGATGCCTACCTCAAGGAAAAAGGATAACTAAGGGATTGGGATTGGGAGGGGATTTGGGATTCCGGACATCTTACTCACCGTACGAAACGTAACAGTCAGCTACTACTTTACGCCGGTTTTCTGTGAGACCGTGGTAATGCCCCGGACGAGCCGGCCCATTCATGCTGTAGACAAAACTGTCTACAGCGTGGCTTTACCACTCAAATAAAGCCCCTGCCTTTCCCAGTCCTTTAATTATCCCTTTTTATTAAGTTCGGCAACGCGCCCATGATTCTTCTGGTATTGTGGGCGGCACTCACCATCAGGTGACCCACTCGTTTGCTAAGGGACTAAGCTATAAAATAAAGTTAAGCAAGGAACGATTTGCATGGATCACAAATGCTAGGCGGACCTGTTTAGTATAAATGTAGACCAGCTGGAGCGGAAATGTGATAAGAAAATTAAGACATTATATGTCTTTATCATTGACTCAGTAGACTCTTCAGACCGCTGGTCGCCCGGTCAGTCGCCTGTTACGCGTACCTCAGTAATGGCAAGTGCCACGTCTGCCCATAAATAGACAACACCACTAGGTGGTAGGTCCCTCGATGGGCGTCTGGGTATCACCAGCGCCGCCAAGCAGCTGTGTGTAAACATTGTTTTGTTCCGGTTTGAAGAACGTTGAAACCAGTGAAATTACTGGGCGTTATCAGACTTGATATCTTATGTCTCAGAGTGATGTTGACGTTGTTTGGGACCGTAAATTCCTCGTAGTTCTTGATACCCAGGATACAGGTTAATGTGTATGACTGTTGGATGTAATTGTAATTGAATTGGATATACCTAAGTCATACAAACAAGCTATCTTACGCTATGATGTAATTAAAGAAAAAATACTCTCGCTGCGTGAAAAATGATATCGCTTTTTTGGTTAATTATGATACATCAAAACAGTACCAACGATTTATACTCACTCGCTTATCACTCGAACGGTTATCGCACTACCGTATTCACTTTAATTTACTTCGTTAATTGCGTCACGAATAAATGACACAATTTCGTGTCGCGTGCATATTACGCGTTTGTGTATTGTCATGTTGATACGATGCTATTAGGTATTCTATGGTTATACAAAAGTTCTGTTTATTAAAACTAGTTCGTTTATAACCTGATCCGACGTCAATTAAAACAATACCTGTAACATTTAAAGGGCTAAACAGATTTTCTTAAAATATAGCTAAGAACTATCTCGATTAACCCAGCATTCAAACACAAAAACACATTCAAATTGGTCCATTCGTTTAGGCCCTATACACACAGATAAAGAGGAGAGAGAGAAGAGAGAGAGAGGTGAGATAGAGAGAGAAAAAGAGAGAGAGGAGGAGAGTAAGAAAGGAAGAGAGAAAGGGAGAAGGGAAAGTGTCAAACTTAAAACACACCTCTTTTTTGTCGCGGGTTAAAAAGTAGGTATGTCAGTCGAAAATTGCTGGGTCTTATAGAGATTTAAGATAGGTTTCAAATCCCAAAGAAGTAAGGCCTTCTTAAATACTTTATAAGGACTTGCTGGAGTTTTATGTCTAAACTAAAAAGTTTGGGATCCACCACTTAGCGCAAAGCCCTGTTGAATCCAAATATTCAAGGACGGAAAGTTCTAATCGAGTGTTTTATACTGACGGAATATTTTAGTAAGAATATTTCCTCGTCTGTAGAAGCTCTAAATAACTATAATTTGAAAGCGTGCCGCGGTCGCGCAGTTGTAATGAGTACGCGGTACGACTGCTATCCTTGGGTCTCCGGTTCGAGCCCCGAGTCGGGTAAAAGTGATATTGAGTTTTTCTATTACGAAATGCTCAGTATCAGCCCGAAGTTTGGAATTTGTGCCCGGTATGGCGATAGGCTCGCCCCTATCACATAAGGGACGGAACTACGCACAGCGAAATGTGGATGTACTGGTTACACCTCTGCCTACCCCTTCAGGGATTACAGACGTGAGTACATATGTATGTATGTAAAATATTCAGTATGCTCCAGAGCCTGGGATTGTGCCCGGTATGACGATAGGCTCGCCTTATATCATATCATCGAGCTTGGAAATAAGCTCGGCGAAATGTGGGTGTACTGGATACACCTCTGCCTTCCTCTTCGATGATTAAAGGCGTGAGGGCGTATGTATTTTTAAAATTAGCTTGAATGATGAGAAGATCAGGTCGGTCGCCTGATGGTAAGCGCAACACCTGCCCATAAATAGAAACAATGCCACACAGAACCTTGAATTACAAAGCAATGCATGGCACTGGACTGCGCTGCCGATAATTTGATTAGCTTCAATGTTCCTCAAACCGGAACACAACAGTGTTTACAAACTGCTGCGTGGTGGCAGAAATAGACAAAGCGGTGATACCAACCCAGACGGCCTCTCACAAACGAGGGACCTACCGCCTTTACAAGGTGGCCAAAACGTAAAAATCAATCAGAAACGATTAATTACATTTAAATAGCTGAACAAAATTTTTTCTAACACAGTTAATAATCATCTTGATTAAACCAGCTTTCACATAGTAATGCGTTCCAATCGGTCCAGTCGTTTAGGGGCCACGATGCTAGGATAAACAGACAAACAGCCAGACATACAAAAGAATTAAACGTATAGCACTCCTCATTTTATCGATTAAAAAGCATTGATATGTCACTCTAAATGGCAACATTACTTTTACTAACACATGTTATTCGAGTATTGTTCTAGTTTCAAAGGTAACCGGTTATTTCACCTGCTATGGTTCGCACGTTCGGCAATTCATTCTCGTGTCATTACTAAGGATGTACGAAATGAAACGCTTTATTTCCTTTTGTTATGACTGTGGAAACTCATATCACTAATGTTTGTTTCCGAATTCAAAAAATAGGGAGGTTCTCAATTCGGTGCGGTTTTTTTCTTTTTTTATGTTTGCTATGGATTTCTCCGCCTATTGTGGACTAATTTTGTTGTTTTTTTTTTAATGGAACGACTCAACGGATTATGGCACACTCGTCGCAATTGTGGTTTTGTATTAACATGCTACTAATATAAGCACAAAACTAAAAAACCGACTCCAGAAAATAACGCTGAAACGTCAAAAAAATATTTTAGACATATTTTTGAAATCGGTGCCGGTGCCGCTGCCGTTCTACTGAAATGACGCCGACTCCAAAAAAACCTTTAGAAATTGATATTTTTGACTTTACTTTATTCTTCTCTGGAAGTTCTCAAACAGCGAAATTTCCATAACAAATGATCTTCGCATCATTGTTCTGGGTTTTAAAGTTTCCATTAATAGGTGTGTTTTTACTGACCAGTATACATGCAATTCACGGCCACATGCAAATTAAGAAAGGGTGATTGAACTCTATTTACGTTACAAGATTTTTAAAGTGGTAGTTCCAAACTATAGGCAGTTTTGTCTACAGCATGACTGGGTTGAAAAGACCGGGACAGTACCAATGTCTCACAAAAATAAACCGATTTGATGTGGCAACATACTGTTATGTTTCATTCGGTGACAGAGGTTTCACCGAATCCCCTTTCCAATCCCTATCAATTTCCTTTAAGGGCGCCAACTCGCCCATAGTCATCGCATCACTTACTATCAGGTGACCCAGCTTCTCGTTTGTCGGCCACTGCCATAAAACCGATGACATTAATTAGAAAAACATACAACTTTTAAACAGCTGAACAGTTTTCCTTCAAACATAATCAAGGACCGTCTCGATTATATTACCTTTCAAACAAAAAAAAGTATTCAAATCGATCCATGCGTTTAGGGTTTTACTTATAGGTGGTAGGTCCCTCGATTGAAACCAGTGAAATTACTGGGCATTATAACATTTAGATATAATAGTCAAACTTATAACACCCCACTTTTGTTAGGAGTTAAAAAACAAATGTGCAAATACACATCATTCATGCATTTATATTATAAAAACGCTTTTTATTATCATAACGAACTTTTAATTCTTCGGTATTGTATGCAGTGGCACGGTTTCCTCCACATTTGTTTGCTTCGGCTATCTCTATGGAGATTGTCCTCATTTTGTCACGCTTTATTTTCTTCCTGGAATCCGACAATGCATTGAAAATGCTCTTTGCTATATTTCCTAGAAGAAAACGAAGTTAGAATACATTTATTGATCCATGGCTTACGTAACAGTAACTGGGTTCTGTGTTTACAAAATGTGGTTGGTTTTTTAAACAAAAAACCCAACAGTCATGCACATTGTTTTGACCCCACAGTAAGATGCCTATGATTGTCTTATGTCAGGACACAAATCCGAAATAAATATTTGCGGATGACGTAAATATTACCCTCGGAGCGAGGATCGAACCCGCGGCCTCTTATTTCACAGCTGAAGGAGAACTGTTTGAACTTTGAGTTCACTGAACAAATGTAAGTCTAATTAGCGTTTTCAAGAAACTAGTTATTATATGTTAAAAGAAATAGTGGTATATATAGCAATTCCAAAATAATAACAAAATTCGGACGAATGTGTTGTTATCCGTTGAGGAGTTTTATGTTTTACTCCGTACTTTTAGATAGATCTTTACAAAATTTATATATGTCACTACATCACAGCTAAACTCTATAGAATTAATTTTTTCAACAAAATCAGTACACATTTGGCGGGAAAATCGATGAAATTACAAAAAAGCAAAAAAAGAAAGAGAAGAAGAGACCCTCATTTATTTTTGAAATTTGTTAAAAAAACTACACATTCAAATCCATTTTATGATTTCAGTCATGTTTTTATAGCCCCATTCAATGCTTATAAATGCACCAAGTTCACAATGATCGTAAATAACACCTGCGTACAATTGAGTATCAAACCTTAGTTTGTTTACATGCATAATTTGATGACATCAACGCCAGACATTCCAGATGAAACCATGTTATCATAACAATTGTGGATAAGGAAATAAGGAACCAATATATAAAACAATATTGTGCCCACCTTATGTGCGTGTCTATAAATCGGATGTGTACAAATTCCTGCGGTTGATGAATATAAAATCTAAATAAAAGTATACATCCATGGCGTAAAAATTACAAGCATTCAAACTTTATGAACTTTTTTTGCGTATATGCAAATTTTAGTAATTAGCAAAAACTAATTCACTCATTTAAATATTTTTATCGTTTTGAACTGTGTTATAGAATTTTTATTGCTTCTATCTTTACGGTTATTCGTTTTAGCAATTATTTAATTGATTTGTTTGTTATTATACCCTGTACCTATTATATAATCAATTCTAGAAGACTAAACTATTAATTTAGTTTTCAGACACAAAGTATCCTTATTTATTCCTACTAAGATTGTCCGGCATACCTTATAAACATTAGTGCAATAATAAAATAAGATAAAACATATTTTGCATATTAGTATATATGCAAATTCAGCGTAGTATTAACTAAAATAAAGTTATATTCTAAAGTCACATTTTATTTGTTGCGCAAAGTTAAGAGCTCACATACTGTAGAGGCGACAGTAATACATCGGTTATTAAATTTATGTCTATGTCAAATTGGTCGCGTTATACCGTGAAATGTGTGCTTCGCTTCCTTGCTGTTGCAATGTTTTAATAACTGCGTTTACGGCACACACTACATAATTAACCGTGTTTAAGAACTGTTATAGGACATAATGATACGTATTATAGTTGTTAGTTTTTCAAATTGTTAATATTACTTCTTACATTAGATAAGTGAGCAGTTACGGTGTTCCAGTCTTCTGACTGGAACTCGAGGCACTTTAAGCTTTTAGTTATTGCACTACACACCTTAGCCTAGTTATTATAATATTTGCAATAATCCTTGCAATAATATTGGCCTATATCGATATTATAGCTTCTAATTATTATTCGACTGGAATTTATTTGTGGTATTTTTATGCATTTTCCGCTATCCAATGGCTTACTGGGGATTCATATTATTTCTTTAATAATTAAAAATATTTCTTTTATGCTTACTATTAAATATATTATTTTTAGTATGATTTCCGTGCAAATATGTTAACCTAATTTATGTAAGTTATTGATTACTATTATATTATATTGTCTGGCAAGAGATCAAATAGCACCAAATTTATCTGTTCGCGTGTCAATTGATTGTATTCCACACGTTCGAAATTTGTCTTATTAGCTTCCAAGAAGATATTCATGTCCCACATACTAGGATTGATGAAGCTTGGGACCTATACAAATTTTCAGAAGAAAATAAATGCACCCAACAGTTACGCATATAGTCCTGACCCAGTGGTGTGTGTGGACAGACAAACATTTGTCTAGGTCGATTGCGGGAATCGAACCCACGGCCTCACGCTTCGCAAACGGCTACTCGTCCACTGCGCCACGGAGGCTCCATACAAGCATACACACATAAACTAACGCTCGTATTTCCGAAGGGGTAGGTAGAGGTGCAACTAGTACATCCACGGTTAACCATGCATATTTCCGTCTCATGATGTGGCGAGCATAAATTCTAATCCCGAATAACGCTTGTGTGATTCTTTTAAATTGAGAAACTTAAACTCAAATTATGATTGTCCGGTATGGGTTGAACTCGCAGGCGTCCCCACCATTAATACAATGGGTTGAACCCAAGACTTCACCGGTTTCTCAGTTTTATAAATAATAATATTAGTCTATGACTGCCTCGGTGGCGCAGCTGTAATGCGTAAGCGTTACGATTGAGGTCAACGCTGAGGTCTTGGCTTCGATCCCCGGGGCGGGTAAAGTGGTATTGGGTTTTTCTATTACGATATGCTCAGTACCTGTCCGGAGTCTGGAATTTGTGCCCGGTATGGCCATAGGCTCGCCCCCTATCACATAAGGGACGGAAATACGCTCGGCGAAATGCGGGTGTACTGGTTACACCTCTGCCTACCCCTTCGGGGATTACAGGCGTGAGTGCGTATGTATGTATTAGTCATATTTGCATGCGTGCCATACATTCGCGAAGCCTATTTTAATACAATTTATGTTACTAGCATAAAGTTCCCACATGGAGCGGCTTTTATATTATACAGTCACTATTTATAGGTCTTTTAAAGTCTAGCGATGTCATATTTGTTGTATTTTTCGGTGTATACAAGTAGCATGCCTGTGGAATTTTGTGTAATAAGACTGCACTGCGATTTTAAATCTTATTACTATTAAGAATGTGAAAGTTTGTATGTTTGTGAATTTGGATGTTTGTTAGTCAATCACGCCTTAACAGATGAACGGTTTTTGATGGAATTTGGCACACAGATATACCATGGCCTGTATTAAGACATAGGTACTGTATATAGACATTTTTATCCTGGAAAAGAGTATTCACGCGGGCGGAGCAGCGACCAAAGCTAGTACTTAATATATGCACAATATGTTTTGTTATTAAAAATTTAAACATCTGGACTTAATCTCGTTTAGAAAACAGTGAAACAGGACCTCGCCGCGCTCCCCGAAGCACCCCCGACCCTAGAACCGGCCCGCGAGCCGATGAGGAAATATTAAATTAGATTATAAGTAGCTTATAAATCCCCCTAAACCCCAATCGCAAATGTCTTTGCCCTCTCCAGTGGCCGTCCTGAGCCGATGTCCGTACCCACCATTAGGGGTGCCATCGGCGAAGGTCACTTTAATCTCAGGGTTGGATTGCCTAAAGCATTCACCCGAAAGCCCGGTGTCGCTGACTAAAGCCGACTCGAGTCAGGCTATCAGCATGCTACCATAAAAAAAAAAAAAAAACGGTTCTCACATTGCGTGTCTTCCTTGCCGCAGCGTATCGCTTGCAATTCAGTAAGCTACGTGACTCTTACTTACGCACACAATGCATAGCCAGACGATGACATTACACGAATGCACTGCACATTCAGATTTAACGGTTTTTTATGCACCGATGCCAATAAAAGCATTGCTAATGGCTTCTGCCCACACGACGACAAATGTACGCACTACACAACAAAATACACCCAGCATTGCCCACAAAAAACAAATGCATGGAATGTATTTGTTAATTATCGCATTTCCGTGAATAGTAAGTGTTTTTTATGTTAGCGTGTTGTTTTGTGATGCGTGTTTTTGTCTTGTCCCAGATCTTAAATTTTTGAAATTATATTTATTCCAAAACAAAGACATCGGCATTGACAGCCTCCGTGGCGCAGTTGGTGAGTAGCCGGCTGCGAAGCGAGACCGTGGGTTCGATTCCCACACCGAGACAAATGTTTGTGTGTCCCACAAATATTTTTTTCGGGTCTGGTTGTTTTGGGACCGCAAGTCTTGTAGTTTCTGATACCCACGATACAGGTTAACCTAGTGTGGGGTCAGACTATGTGTGTGACTGTTGGGTGTATTTATTTTTATTTAATGTTCAGCTCATTACCTCGTGTTCTTGCACGATTTGCATTAAGTAACAATTTCACTATCTGCACCACCTCAATTATTATTCAGTATGCACTACATTCAGATGAGACAGACCGTCGCGCGTTGCAAGTAACTCTCTTCCTGTAATTTCCCTTCGAAGGCATTTGCGCAAGTAAACATTAGATTAACAGACTAGTATTCAAGAATATTAAGTTAGTACGTTAGTCTAGTGGCAGAGTACTTAGGCTGAGTAACCGTGAGGTCCTGTCTTCAAATCCAAGGTCGGAAAGGGTTCGTAAAGTCGACTTAAAAAAACCCAAGTCGAACAATCACAATTTACATACATACATGCTTATGTATGTATGTATGTAAACTCACGCCTATCATCCCCGAAGGGGTAGGCAGAGGTGTAACCAGTACACCCACATTTCGTCGAGCGTATCTACGTCCCACGATGTGATAGGAGGAGAGCCTATCGCCATACCGGGCACAAACTCCAGACTCAATCACAATTTGTCATTGAGTTTTAGTCCGAAAAATCACACGTAGAATTTGTGCCCGGTATAGCGATAGACTTGCATCCTATCACATCATAGGATGGAAATAAGTTCGGCCAATAATAAGTGCATTGGTTGCACCTCTAGTCTCTACAAGAGTGAGAACTTATGTTATGTTTAATATCCCACTTCTATGAATCCTACATTCTATCCTATTAGTCTTGCTAGACAGCTCCGTGGCGCAGCGGGCGAGTAGACGGCTGCGAAGCGAGAGGCCATGGGTTCGATTCCCACACCGGGACAAATGTTTGTGTGAACCACAAATATTGGTCTCGGGTCTGGGTGTTGTGGGACCGCAAGTCCCTCGTAGTTCCTGATACCCGCGATACAGGTTTACCTAGTGTGAGGTCAGGACTATGTGTGTGACTGTTGGGTGTATTTATTTATTTATTTATTTATTTATTTATTTATTTATATTATAAATTTGAAAGTTTCAATGTTTGCGAGTTTGTGACTTTGGGTATTTATTGTTAATAATTTTATTATTTATTGTTAATCAATGACGCCTAAACGGTTGCATGGATTTGGCTTAATTTTGGCACACAGAGAGACCATGACCGGCTTAACACAGGCAACTTTTTATCCCATATTTGTAAAGGATTTATATATTTTTTTAAACGAGCAAGTGGGTCACTTATTGGTAAATGATCTCCACATAGGCTTCTCCAAAGTACACCACTGAGCTCGATTTTTAAAAATCGATACACCCAATAGTCACTCACATAGTCCTGACCCCATACTAGGTTAACCTGTATTGTGGGTATCAGGAACTACGAAGAACACTCATACCCGAAACAAAATAATAATAATAATAATAATAATACACCCAACAGTCACACACATAGTCCTGACCCCACACTAAGTAAACCTGTGTCGTGGGTATCAGGAACTACGAGAGACTTGCGGTCTCACAACACCCAGACCCGAGACCAATATTTGTGGATCACACAAACATTTGTCTCGGTGTGGGAATCGAACCCACGGCCTCTCGCTTCGCAGCCGACTCCTCCCCCGCTGCGCCACGGAGCCTGTGTTACTTGCAGTTAATGATATATTATAAAGTGCCATTATTTTGGTGGCAATAGTGGTTAAGGTAGACTTTGAGATGCGCGATCGAGACCACGACGGAGTCTTTTTATCTAATTGTATACGTACAATTTTGTTGACAACATTTTTGAGGTATGCAACAGAGACACAATCGGCAATGCGCGACAGTTTCCATACAATTTCTCCTAATACAAGCAAATCTTTACTTAAAAGAAGATCCCGAACCCAGAATTGTAAACTTTTATATGGGAATGAAATAAACATTATTATTATTAGTAACCTTCAAGTGTCAAAGTATACGTTTCTACAACAAAATTCCAAGCCATATTCAACTATTAGGCCTTAATAAATTTAAATTATGTATTAAACTCAGGCTTTGCCAAAAAGGTTATTATAATGTGAAAGATTACCTGGAAGACAAAACAGCTTGGAATTAAGCCGCTCACTCCTTACAAAATTGGATGTACATAGTTCTCTTTTTTTTATATATTATATTATTTAATATTGACTGCTCTATTGGCGCAATATTATTTGTAAGGGAATATTGACATTTTGTTTTTTTTTTGTTATAAATTAGTTCATTTATTTTTTTAATGTGAATGCGAGTGCTACGTATGTCTGGTATACTTTTGGCTATCTCTTGAAAGGGACAATCCAGGAATTTCTGTACATTACACTCGCATAATTTCTGTAAAACAATGTCTGGACATTAAAAGAGGCCATAACCCATGAGTTTGTTTCGGCATTCTCATGGCTAGCCCTGAAATGCCGTCGTAAATGTAATATAGCTTAAAAATGATTGACATGTAAAAGTGATATTTATGATCTAATTTACAGAATAAATGTTTTGAATTTGAATTTGAATTAATTTCATATAAATCAGACGTGTCGCTGCACATTGCGCGTCGCGGTGTTCTGTCTCGGATGCGCATCTAAAAGTCAATTTCAAGGAGTGAGAAGCTACTATTTTTTATAATAATTAGGACGACGATGTTATATATAAAAAATCACCAATAGATTATGAATTTTGCAAAGAAAAGGAAACTGTAGCCGATCCAAACACTTTGACAAAATGGGAAAATTCACGTAGACATTTCGGAATTTAAGTACACGGTACTCTTGATACAGACGGTTCATTTGTATGCAAGAAGTGTTCAAACTGTCTTATATATAACGTAGATGCCGTCTACATCCATGTTTCACTTTTATTTCGACGTGATTGGGTAAACGCCGTCGGTATAATAATGAAGGCTCGACGAATTCATGGTTTGACTCATTTTGTTACAAAGGTCGGCCAAGTGCAAGTCGGATTCGTGTACCTAGGGTTCCGTTCCTTATACTTTGACTTCTTTTTATTTGCCTGAATGACGAAACGAGGTAGTTGCTCGTCTGATGGTAAGCGCCACGACTGCCCATGCGCGTAAGCAACACAACACAGAACCATAAATAAAAAGTACTGCATGGTTATGCACAGCTCTCGTTGAGTCTCATAATATGCAGTAATTTCACTGGCTTGAATGTCCTTCAAACCGAAATACACTGCTACTGACAGTCGGCAGAAATAGGTTTTTTTTTTAGCTTGAATGACGAGACGAGCAGGTCACTCGCCTGCTCATAAACAGAAGCAACGCCACACAGAACTTTAAATAAGAAACCACTGCATGACACTGGACTGCCCTCGTTACTCCGATACATGGGACGTTGAGTCTCATAATATCCAGTAATTTCACTGGCTTCAAGTCCTTCAAATCAAAATACAATGGTGCTTACACACAGCTACTGACAGTCGGCAGAAATAGATATATATGTTAGAATAACTGTCAAAACATATTAAGGTTCAAAATACGCTTTTTAGGCTCTATTCATGTTAAAGATCGTACGTAGCATACACGTAGAATTACAGGTATAAATATATTACTTCATTCATTACCTATGAATGATTCTAAATTTAGCGATCAGACACGGGCCGGCCGCGGTACCGGATACAATGAATTAACAATTATGTTCTGGAACCCTTATGCTATAAAACGATACGATGCGACGAAGTTCGGAAACATAGACCTAATGTAACATAGAATATGCGTCTTAATTTTAATGTTTCTTATATAAAATACTATGTTTAAATAAAAGGCGTGGGTAAAGCGTGTATAAAAAGATGGATTTTTTAACTATTCCAACGTGTTATGTAGAAGTATTTATGTCCTTTTTAATTATGTTATCACTTTAACAAAACTCTTTAGAAAATAAGGATAAATAGAAAAAAAAACAATCATTTTCCTTAAATGATTTTACTTACAAATCCATCTTAGTTGAACTTATTTATACCAAACATATTATTATTGTGATTTCTTATGTTTACGCGAATATTACACATTGAGGGAGAGACTCCCGTGACTACAAAGGCGTGAGTTTTATTTACTTTTTTGTTGTTTTGTTGGACAGATTGACAAACGTAGGCTCTGCAATATGACCATTGGTACCTATATTTTTGGTTTGGTTTTTATATGGGTACGGAACCCTAATAAAAACGAGACGGAATTGCTACTGATACTGACTTTATATTCTTGAAATGTTGCTGCTTAACTTATTTGATTGGTTTTAGATCGTCTACTGTATAATGGACTTTTACAACAGTCAATTTGACTTTTAAATCTTGCTTGACTACATAAATGGTGGGAGAGTACCTCTTACAAGCTGATAGAAGCGTACCTGATGTACATGAATAAGGACCACACATGGTGAAAATACCACCGTAATGGCTGGTTCAGGCCATGCGGAATCAGTCGGTGTATAATTTTTTTTTTTGCAGAGGGCCGCAAATGAGCAAGTACGTAATCTGGTGATAAGTGACTTCCATCGCCCATGAACGCCCTTATTACCAGAATAATCATAAACGCGTTGCCGGCTTTAAAGGAAAGGGATAGTTGAGCGATTAGGAAGGGAAGCCACGAGCCTCCGGATATCTCACTCACCGTACGAAATATAACAGCAAGCAGTTACTTTACGTTGGTTTTTGTCAGACAGTGATAACAACTCGGTTGAGTCGTCGCATTCAAGCTGTAGACAAAACTGTCTACAGTCTATCTAAGATTTAAACAGAATTCAGTTTAGAATCTGAATAATCCAAAAATATTATTGTACGATAAATATATCGTATTGATAATCAAAACTTAACACATATTTAAGCATTGTAATACTGCCACACTCAAATATACGTGATGTCAATATTTTTTAAATTATTTTATTATAAATAAATATATACACCCAATAGTCACACACATAGTCCTGCCCCCTCAGTAAGATACGAGTCTTGTTTCGTGGGTATCAGGAACTACGAGAGACTTTCTGTCTCACAACACCCAGACTCGAAACAAATATTTGTGGATCACACAAACATTTGTCTCGGTGCGGGGATCGAACCCGCGGCCTCCCGTCTCACAGCCGGCTACTCGCCCGCTGCGTCACGGAGGCTGTAAAAATTATTTATGTACTCGTACAAAGCATTCTGTGTGCCTTTTTCTTTCTTTCGGTCTGGCATTATCCCGGCTTAATACCAGTACCATGTATTTGAGTTCCATATATTTGACGGAATATGGTATTCTATAGGGCGACCCGCAGTCTCACTCCACAGCCCGCAACGGAAACCAAGTTTCGGCATTGCCTCGTCCGTTTATCAGCGTATTACGAGCAGGTGAGGTTGGCTTTGAGCCTAAGATGTTGGTGGCCCAATTATAGTCCATTTTATATACTCAGTAACGCATTAATGTATAATTTTATTATTGGTGTACAATAAGTTATCTCTCTAGATAGGGAGATTATCTAACAGGGAAATTAGATAGCAAAAGTCCAAGAGGAAGGAGCCCGAAACGTTGGTCTGACCAGGTGTCAGAACAGCTGGAGAAACCAGTCAACGTCGCAATCCTTCAAGCTGAAGACCGTAGGAAATAGAGAAATAGCATTGCTAAAATCCTTGCACGGAGTCACGATCCTCAACAATGAGGGAAATAATATAGGAGAGATATGTAAAGTTAACTGACGTCACTGAGTTAAAAAATAAGATCATAATTATTATAAGGTTAACTTCATACTAAAAATACCCTAGTAAAATCTTCACGTATTAAAGGTATCATTTTTGGGTAAAATCAGCAAGCCGTACTCAACCCAATCCCTGGGAAGACCGTTCAACATATTTACCCAAATGTGTCTCTTCATTTTCGAGAAAATGTCGCCTTAAGAATTCAAATTTATCGCACGACGGGTGCTTGGATGAGTCAGTCGGTTTACGGGACACGTGACAGGAATCTCTTTCGTGAACAGGAATTGGGATAAGTTAGATATTGTGATACGGTTCTAAGGAAGTTTTAGGCTCGTAATCGAGAACAACACTCAAGTGAACTCCGTGATGATTGGTCAGTTTTTGTTTGGCGCCTAAAACAGACCAATCACGTGTACAGTAATACACACTTAGGCAAGAGCTCACTTGAGAGTTGTTCTTAAATACGGGCCTTAGTGTTTTGAAAAAGAGTCAAGGTCGACATAATCTCATGCCAGTATTCCCGAATGGGTTGGTCAAACTAAACTCACTGTTCGTCGAGCTTATTCCGTCCCATGATGTGATTTTTTAGCTCGGCAAACTAATAGGTGGGTCATCTGATGGTGACCTCCACCACTCATGCACACTCACAATCCTAGAAGAGTCATGGACGCGTTGTTTAAAGTTTTAGTGAGTGGAAGAGCCACGCTGTATTATAGACACTTGTGTCTACGGCACGAATGCTGCTACTTTACGCCGGTTTTCTGTGAGACAGTGCTAGCAACTCGGTCGAGCTGGCCTATTCATGCTGTAGACAAGTCTATCTTATACTATGTAAATAGAGCCGTGGTGAGTTACTACAACAGTCACTAAATTAAAATAAGACACGAAAATCAAACTAAATATAGCATACATACATACATACGCACTCACGCTTGTACCTACTCCCCGAAGGGGTAGGCAGAGGTGTAAGCACTACACCCATATTTCCATATGGCCGAGTTTATTTCCGACCCATGATGAGATAAGGGGCGAGCCTATCGCCATACTGGGCACAATTCCTGACTCCGGACTAATACTAAGCATTTAATGATAGAAAAAACCCAATATCACTTTTACCCGACCGAGGGTTCGAACCCGAGACCTCAGCACAGCAACCGTATCGCGTACGCATTACAACTGCGCTACCGAGGCAGTCTACTAAATATAGCACTTAGCAGTCAGTCTATAATAATTTAAGTATATGTACTATACGATCCGTTAACAATTATTATTTTAGTCTAAGGGCAACTGATTTTACATATATTCACTAAAGGGGTCTCAAATACAATACTTATTCACATCGCCCGGCTAGCTCAGTCGGTAGAGCATGAGACTCTTAATCTCAGGGTCGTGGGTTCGAGCCCCACGTTGGGCGTGTACTTTTTAGCATATAAATTATAATACAAATTTACTGATAATTTTAACGTTGCAAAGATGTTTTGTTTCTTTAGTCAAATTACTATCAATTTCTCTCTGATTATTTTTTTGTAATGGCCATTTCATTTGCTGTTGCACTTATTTGAAGTAAAAATGTAGCCGGAATAATGATGTAAAAATATTACAACGTGTTCAGTTACTCTTATATCGAAATATGGAAGATCTTTTTTCTTTCGATGGTCGACTTGTATTTTGTTTTTCTAACTCTTATAAAGGTTATTTATCAAATAATATATATAGATAATATGATTTAGTTTTATTTTAGCTTCTAATTATTTTATGTCATTTTGTTTGTTTTATTTAAATTTTTTTTTTTTTTTTTGTTTATTTTTTATTATACAAAGTTTTTTTGTCTTCCGTGACAATCATATCAAACGGCCCAACGGAAGACCAGCGTTGGCTGTACTGCCAACATATTGCTGAGTTGGAGCCTGTTTGCAGCAAAGTGTTTTTTATCTGTTTCTTTTATACGTGTAAAATTTGTGTTTGTTGCAAATAAATTTAATTTCTTTCTTTTCTTCTTTCTTTCTAATATGCGAGAAATGTAAATTTGCACAGCCCATTGCCACTAACCCTCAAACTCTCAAGAGATCTGCTTGGAGACATAAAGTGCATACGTTAAAACGTAGAGGCGCTCGTAAATACTGTTCCTCGCCCTTGATTACGCGCAATCTTGAGTCTCTCAGATATTCATATGAAGTAATATTCAGACCTTAGTAATTCTATTGAGTTAATTTAAATTCCGTGCACCCTGGAGACGCATAAAGTTATAACAAGCAAAGTTAACGATGTGAAACGATGCTCTAATAAACGACGCGTCCCGTCGACAAACACGTTCTTGTTTCTTGAGATTCTGGCTTGTAATAATGTTTGCATGGATAGATATTTTTGACATCTAGTTCATTATTTAACTGGCAATAGTAGGCTGGTAGGAAATGTCGAATGTTCTGAGTCTATTTGAAGAATATGGTTTGCTTGAGATTGGTTTTCCAAGAAGCTTTTTTTATATAATTGTCCGGCAAACGGCAAGTGGGTCACCTGATGGAAGTGATCTCCAACACCGATGTATTTATTTATTTATTTGTTAAATCGTTACATGTACGCACACAATACCAGAAGATGGTCGCGTTGCTGAACTTAAAGGAGATAGATAATTAAGTTAACAAGGGGAAGGGGATTTGGGCCTCCGGATATGGTTATTGTTATGGGTTGAAGAGTACGGCAGACGTTCTTTCATACATTTTCAATCAATTAAGACTATGCGGCGCAATAATCGCATCATTGCTTTAGTGACAGTGTACAAAGGCTGAGAACCACGAGTTCCTGGGTTTAACTCCCAAGTTAGCCAATCATTATTTGAGTTTGAGTTTTCGATTGAAGAATTTCCCGGGATTTAAATTTGTGCCCAGTTTGGCTGTATACTCACCTCCATCATGGGACAGAAATAAGTCGTAAAAGTAATAAAAGAAGTATTAAATGCCACTGATATTTCTTTACATTTTTCCTAAATAAAAATGGAACATTGTCGGCGTCTAATCCGTCATCGTATGGCAGTATCTAAATCTGAAGTTCTGTGTATCGTTGCTTCTGAGTATGAGCAGGGCTGGCGCTTACTATTAGGCGGACGACTTGCTTGTATCCTCAGTCAAGATATTAAAAATAAATAAATGTTTGTGGATACGGGCATTAGGCTCACGCCAACCTCCAACGTATTAGACGTCGATGCCGTCATTTTTAAGTGGGGATACTGCGTCTGCGTCTAATACGCCGTTATTATTAAAGGGATGCATTATGGAATAACTAATTTTGAAATACAAAAATTTGTTCTCATAAGTATTATAATCATTTGCTTTATAGTATGAATCCTCTTGAAGTAATCAAGACGACGAACCAACCGAAGCGACAATTTATTTGATTAACCTATTTTAATTACTGGTGGTATTACATTTTGCTGAATTGTTCACGATCTCAGATTAGGCAGCCTTTAGCTCATTAATTTAGCGAAATTATTTTACAAAGAGATATTCATAGAAATTACCTCTTTTTATAAAATGTCATTAATTTTACAATTAGACAAAGAAAATGCTCGACTCGACTGCATTTCAGTAACGTTTAAAATTAATTACAAACTCAAATAACTAAATATAATTATGTACTATTTCTGATAATTACAAACACCGCGAACTAAATCACAGCATACGCTGAAACTGTGACAAATAAATACCAAGAAATTGACATCAAAGTCGAAACTGTATAAGATAGAATAAATAGATTTATCAAAAGCGAGCAACGGTTGAGGAAATGACTGTAGTTATAATGTTTGTTACTCAAATGGAATCGGTTAGTCATAACTGTGACCGAGATAAAATAAATAGCTGGGAAAAGTACAGACGGGACGGACTTGTAAATCAAGTTGTAAAGTTATAATTAATCATGGTGCTATCTCCGTTGATGACCAAGTAAATTCGTATGTATATTCCACAGCCTCTGCGGCTTCACGCTCGTCAGCGTTTATTTAGAAAAACGTTTTCCGTAGTCATCAATTTGTTTTTTCGGCCAAAAATGCCGTGGGTGAACACACAAAAATGTGCGAAATAGATTTATAGCAAACTATCAAAATAACTACCACAAACAGACGCGTGTGACGCGAAACGTTTGATGACTTTTTAATTACGATATCGGGGGTCGGTGGCCAGCCGTTTTTTTTATATATAATCTCCTATGTTTTCATCCATCACCTCATTGACCTAATAGCAGCTCATTACGCAGATACACAGGACGAGAAACCATGAGATTCAGAGTTCAAATCCCAGATAAAAATGCATTGTGTGTGAGAGTTTTTCAATTCAAAATATCACATATCAGTTGCTTTAAAATTGTACGTCGTGTAAGGTACGTTGATAAGTTCACCCCCTATTGGGATAAAAATAAGCTCGCAAACCATGGGTGCTCTACTATCACCACTATCTGTCCCTTCGTGTTTAATTTGTTCTGGTACAGCAAAGTGACTACTATGGAGTACAGTGCAGTACAAATATAATGTCGACCATTAAAAGTCGGCGTCATTCAACGGTGGGCAGAATTATGCCGGCCTGCAGTTACTGGATACACACTGGTTGACCCTGCAACTCGCCACAACTAGTCACTATGGTTTGTTTATTGCCATGTGTACGGTAGTCGCTATCCAGTGGGATACAAATTGTATCAGATTTATTAATACAGGATTAAGCTTATGTGTGATTTCATCCAAAACTGATCTTTCTTTCTGCCTGGTGTTATCTCGGCTTAATGTCAGGATACGCTTTTCCATCATGAATTGACGGTGGGTTTAGTATTATTTGGGGCGACTTGCCGTCTGACACCGACAACCCGAAACGAGAACTAAGTTTCGTCATTCCTTCGTCCGTTAATCAGCAGAGTGTACCACGTGTAGATGAAATTGGCGTTGGACCTAAGATGTTGGTTGCCAACTTACACTCCAACTCTGATAATCATTCATATTCCAAGAGAGGTCGATGGGCTTGATTCCGGAACGTTGTATTAGCATTGAGCATAATGTAACTACAACTGTCAATGAGGTAAAATATGATGGAGCCATGTTTGAAAACCCACGCAATGTACCGTAAGTAAATTTTGATTACGAACATAATGAATTGAACTTTCTATCTCGTAGAAGAAGGCACTTGATATTCCGCGTGGGAGAGATCAAAAGTTGGATTTCTTTTAGTATCTTTGAACACATTTCATACACGAACCGTGTCTCGTGTATCATAATGAGAGAATAATATTGCTCTGCCTTTGATGTTTCTCCGTGATAAGATCTTATTTGGTAAGCTTTGACTTCGAGAGGTATTAGGTGTTTTATAAGCCTCATATTTATAATGTAACTGCTCTCTGTCTTCGTATTTCGGGTAATTACTTATTTCAAAGGTGTCGCGTATTACTAGAACCTCAAATAGGTAAAAGCTAGTAATTCAATTTTTTATTAGCCTGTATAACTCAAATCAGTAAGAATTTGTTTGATGATAGGCTTATCACGTGGGGCTCCACGCTTACCCATAAATTCACAAAACTTCGAATTACAAAGTACTGCATAGCATTGCGCTCGACATTCCGAAACGTTAAGTCTCATAATGCCCAATAATTTCGCTGGCTTCAAGGTCATTAAAAAAATACAACGGCGTTTCACGGAGTGGTATGTAATAACTTGAATAATCTTAAATTAACTTATTTCACCTGTTCTTCTCCCACTCACAGTGGGATCGGTGCAGCATGCTTTTTAGTTCATGATACAAAAAGATTTGGCTTACATTTGTGGATCACACAAACATTTTATCTCGGTGCGTGAATCGAATCCGTGGTTTATATAAATTGTTTTATTTCAATAATGATACTCGTATCAAGAACATAATAATCATAAATGAAATGAAATGAAATGAAATGAAATGAAATGAAATGAAATGAAATGAAATGAAATAGTTTTATTCATCATGTAGGCAATTAAAATAGCGCTTATGACAAGTCAGTACAAAATAAAGAAACTTATGTAAGTACAGAAATCATATCAGCTAATATATACATAACATACATAGCATCGTCAAAATACACTGGGCAACTATAAAGTTTACTATTGTTTTATATTAGTCCAGGATTGTTAAGTATTATTATTATTGTTATTTTTTCTCTGTTTTAAAGGTCGATATGGACCATAGGCATTACCGAAACGGCACGTGGTTTAAAACTACCACCGGATCCAAAACGACCCAACCTGAGAAGACCCGGCGAAACAAACTCAGTGGGCTTACTTTACCACTGGATATTACGCGGCGCGACCCAGTCCTGAGAAGATCCAGCTAGTCAAACTCAGTGGGCTTGTTTTTGGTCCGATTTATCATACCAAAATAAATTAGGGAAATAAAAAGTCCTATTTTTATTTTAAGGTGATTGATACGGACCATGTGTACCTCTAAATTGTAGTTTTAAAACTGCCACCGGATCCAAACGCGACCCTGTCTGAGAAGACCCGGCGAAACAAACTCAGTGGGCTTGTTTTTGGTCCAATTTCTATAATCTCAACAATAATGACTTGTCAATTTAAAATTGCCAATTTTTATTTTACGTGATCGGTCGTCTTTTTTATTAGGTATTTAAATTTTATTGATACATTTATTTAATATATTGTTTTAGTGTAGGTATTTAATATTATTGTGCAATTTATGTATAACGTACTTACTTGAACATATCATATATTATTTACATTTATTAAATTAAATTAAATTATTCCCTACATTGTCTACAAGCTACAGGGCCCCAGGAGGTCACAGTATGCAAGGAGGAACCGAACGCCAAACATCTCTATCCTCTAGATATTGCTTAACATTATAATAGCCCCTAGTCATAAGCACACGTTTAATGTGTGCTTTGAACATTTTTTCGGGCATATCGATCACACTATTTGGGAGCTTGTTATAAAATTTAACGCTGTTACCCATAAATGACTTTTTAGTCTTAACTATTCTAAAAGCGGGTACTACGAGTTTATTTTTGTTTCTTGTATTTATATTATGAACGTCACTATTTTTACAAAATTTACAAAGATTTTTACGATAAATATAAATAATAATAAACATTACATGCTAATATATATTTGATAAACTTATATTTGTTATTTATAATGTGCAGTGCATTTAGTGCATGAAATTTAAATCCATCGAGATTTCAACAGCCGCATTAGTAGTCATTAGGTACGGCAGACTTATTTATTAATATAGCTCTTATTTTACTCTATTTACATTGCATTATGTTCTATTGTGGTCTAAATTTATTGAATGTCTTGGAAGGAACTTAACAATGTAGTCAATCCGACTTGTTCAAAGAGCATCTTTGTCGATTGTATAAAAATTATCACGTTGTTTGGATAAAAGGAAACTAATAAATCGCTTAAAAGAAAACTAGCTAATAAACATAGACTTTAATGTATGCAAATATCTGGTAGTTATCGTGTTATTAATAAATAAATATTTGTTTAAAGTGCTATTGATTGATAAGCATTTAAATATACTGTCATTCTTTTTAACGATTATGACCGAAGCTAAAGGTAGTAGAATTGCGTATCTTGTCAACGATCACACTATAATGCAATTTGAAAATATTTTTTAATAATGTTCAAAATAATTTTCGTTGTCTCCGATATAAGTGCACCATACACAACGCACTGAACACACCGTGCGTATAAAGCTGCATATGATTTAATAGAAATTATAAGTTAAGACTGCCTCGGTGGCGCAGTTGTAATGCGTACGCGTTACGACTGAGGCCGACGCTGAGGTCCTGGGTTCGATCCCCGGTTCGGGTAAAAGTGATATTGGGTTTTTCTATTACGAAATGCTCAATATCAGCCCGGAGTCTGGAATTTGTGCCCGGTATGGCGATAGGTTCGCCCCCTATCACATAAGGGACGGAGATACGTTCGGCGAAATGTCGGTGTACTGGTTACACCTCTGCCTACCCCTTCAGGGATTACTGGCGTGAGTGCGTATGTATGTATAAGATAAATACTTCAAAAGCCACATCGAGGTGCGTTTGCTGATATCCGCTGAGTAGTGTCTGGTATTCTGTCATCAGATATTAACCGAATTTAATAGGGGGTCGTCTCGGAAAAACTCATCCATAAAAATAATCATCCATTTCAGTGCACATATAAATATATCGGAGTTATGCGTGAACGTACATTTATTTATGTGGATACAGACGAATTGAAATCCTCCTCTTTTTGGAAATGCGGTAATTAATTCGTCAAAGGAAATCTAAATATCATCAATGTTTCGTTCAGTACTCACGAAACTTGCTAATAAGTTAAAACGAGATTCCCAAGATTGTTTCAATGGTCGAGCGTGCTCAAGTAATTAACATGTGTTGGGGAAAGTGTTTTCCGCGATAAGGGAATTTATAGCCACGTGTGCGCGACAACTTATTTACAATTATAATGATATGTAATGAATCGTTTATACTCCATTAGGACTAAAAGACATTTATTGTAATTTTGTTGATTTCTGAATGCGTTTAGAATTTCGTGGTATTTCAATAATTTTATTCTTTACATTTCAAAGACTTTCAATTGACTGTAAATCCTATCCTACTACTATTATAAATGTGAAAGTTTGAATGTTTGTGAGTTTGTGGGTTTGTGAGTTGGGAATTTGTATGGTTGTTAGTCAATCAAGCCTTCACGATTGAATTTGGATTGAATTGGATGAAATTTACCACACAGGTAAACATCACCTGAATTAAGACATAGGCTTTTTATCCCTGAAAAAGATATTCACGCTGGCAGAGCTGCAAGCAAAAGCTAGTAAAAATATTTTTGTCAACAAAATTTCAATGTCCATACGATGCGGAATAGTAAAGTACTTCATGACGATTTTCTGTAAGACAGTGACAACCCCAGTTAAATAGATCCATTCACACTATCTAGACAAAAGTGGGTACAGCATGTCTCTAATATAATTATATTATGGATCATAAATAAATATAGTCATCTTTATAGTATTCATTTATTCATGGTACTCATGAAGATCAGGCACAAAATTCATTATAATTTCATTATTTTACTTTATAATATTCCTCATTGGCATAAATTGAGCTGCTCTAATTCTAAATGTAAGTACTATTCTTGCGTTTGGCGCCCGTGACTTCACGTAAGCGGCCCAACTGAAGACCAGCGGTGGTTTTATTACCAGCTTATGCCGAGTTGGTGTCGTTTTTGTGACGAGCACACCTAATTTAAGTGTTTTTTGTATTTTCGTTTTCCTTATAATTTTTGCTTGTTGCGAATGAATAATTTATTAGTATAGTGTAAATATTGTAAATCAATTTTGAAAAGAGCTTCTTGAGCCAAGAGTTTCTTGTCTGTTTGAAACCGCATTCCGAACTGGTGGTAGAGTTTAAAATTTGACTGAATCTAAATTATGTATATCATTTTATGGATTTCATAAATATTTTCATTTCATTTTATTTCAAACGACTATGATAAAAATGTGATAAAAAGTAATATAATTATACAAATATTCAGCGCTGTATAGATCGTATAATAATACGTAGTAATATTTTTTGAATGAAAATAAACGTATCGTATGAATGAAAGATCTAAAGAATATTTTGGATAAAAATAGATCCCAGGTGTAGAAGTGGTAGCTATCATTGTTCCCGTCGCGTACCGTGTATTGATTAGTTACCCATGACTGGTTTTTGTGATTTTTTTTAGGTAATTAGATAGGAAAAATCCGTATCCATGTCATGGGGCAGCAGGCTTTTGAAATGGATTATTTTTCGATCAGACATTGATTTTGGATCATTAACTCGTATACAAACGATTTCTCTGGTGATGTAGTTGCACATGCGTAGCAGTTTTCATTTACAATCAGGTCACCTTCGTTCCCGATAGTGCAATCTTACATTTAAAAAAATATAGGCAATTTGAGAATCGGGTGTTTTATGGCTGTAACTAAGGCTACAAGATAATTCTGAGAAACCTGGTAAATTAAACGCTCTAAAAAAATATATGTGTAATATAGTTTCATTCCAGAAATTTCTGTCCAAACAGTATTTGTATATAAGTAATGGTACTCAGCTTTTGCAAAAAAGTTTTGATTACTGCCATTTTATATATTTCTAGTGAATTGACATATCGATGCAAATAAATCTTTAACTAAAATAATCCTTGTGATCGAATAAAAAGTGCGACGTTTTATTTTAACAACATTCAAAATAAAAAGTTGAATTAAAAAATAAACGGACGGTACGGAAACTTCCGTTGCGGTAGATTTTTGTATGGCGCAAATCGTCAAAATCGTTGGTGTGGGGTACAGAGTAAATCTAAAAGTTTTAATCAATATAACAAAAAAGTTAGTAAATGATGCTCCTAAAGATAATAGTGGCTAGATGAGATAAAAAACTAAATACCAACATCTTTGCAAATGAAAATACACTAAGAATTATTAACAGCATAAGACAAACTCTCATTACACAATTCGTAACACATCAGTTTCATAATAAAATCAGCTGCAAAGGCAAAGACTGTTGGAAACCACAACACAGAGAACGTAACGAGTTCAACTCAGTTTCGCTGAAAATTCTGCGGCTAATTATACAGGAGCGGGTAGACTTGCTCTGAAATTCTGTTAGTTTAGATTACCTCGCCCGCTCGACGCAATTTAGCTGTTCTCTTATATAGCACTTCACTTCCGACAATCTATTGTGATTAGCTGAAGAATTCCTATTGTCTTTTATGAGTTTGTTCTTTTGGTTTAAGTATACAATTTGTGCATGATCAAGTCTTGTTTAGAGCTAACTAATGGACAGTTTGCAAATTATTATTTTTCTTAACATGAGTTGTTCTAGTATTTTGAGAATTGTAATTCTATTTTTAAATATCTTGAAATTTGTGTATATTATTTTTGTAAATTTACGGCATCGAAGATTTCGTTGACTACACGTTTTACTGAAGACTATATCAATCTGAATTCGAGCTATCCACCCATAAAATATGCTACATGAGCACCAATAAATTAATCTAAAACCAGAATACGAAATAAACTTCTATTCTACTTAAAAGCCTATTCAAAAATACGCTCACGCTAAATGGATCAGGAAATAGTGGCCTCGTTTGTACAACTGCCATAACTTGAGTGTTTACTGTTCCGTCAAGGGACAGATTTTTTATATTTTTCAAGATTAGCAACACACGAATGCACCATGTTTACCTTAACTGAAAAGACGTCAAGACGAATCTTTTGTTTGTTATCGTTACCAGATGCTCAGCTGTTTGCATGCGTTTTAATTGTAAATTATATTTACGATACAGTTTAAGTTCTTCGAGTGTTTTGCTGTTTTAGATTATGATTGTTCTGTGGTATGGTAGCAGGTTTGTCCTGTTAATTTTCTTATTAAATTATGTATTGAAAACATACATCTATTGGTTGTACCGTTAGTGGGTTTGATAAAGTCATTATATTGTAAAATTTAACGCATAGATACATACGCACTCACGCCTGTAATCCCCGAAGGGGCAGGCATAGGTGTAGCCATTACACCTACATTTCGCCAAGCGTATCTCCGTCCAATTATGTGAAAGGGGGCGAGCCTATCACCATACCGGGCACAATTCCAGACTCCGTGCTGATACCGAGCATTACGTAATAAAAAAAACCCAATATCACTTTTACCCTACCCGGGGATCGAACCCAAGACCCTGAGGTTACGCTAACGTCAGCCTCAGTCGTAACGCGTACGCATTACAAACGCAACTCAGGCATTTAAGATCGTGTGAAACATGTCAAGTGCCTCCTATCTGTCAAAATAGTATGAAAATAAGTAGCCGTTTCAGTATTCCGGCGTTTAAACAAATATTTTACGAGTGCCTAAAAGGAATAACAATGGTTACTATTATTCCACAATTAACCATCCTACATTCCTACTATACACAAAACATCGATTATTCTAGACGTTTCTCCGAGAATCTATGACGTATGTGTATAGAATTCGAAACCTAATATTTATGTTGTCAGTTCCGCGAATTTTGTTTCACCTATTGAACTAAGCTATTAAATTCATGACTTTACTGCTTCGTGGGTATGGAACCGGCCGGAAAACTAGAAGTGGTATTTTTATTTTATAGTACCTAAGATGTTGTTGTATCTTGTTCAGTATCTACTTGTCCCCAGAGGGGTTGACGTCAAGCAGGCGACCGGTCGTAAAAACCACAAGCCAAATCTTTCTGTGATATGTGTTAAAAAGCATGTTGCACCCACCCTACTGCGAGTGGAATAAGGGCAGGTGCAAGAAGAAGAAGTTAGGCAATGCTATCTCCATTCTTCTTCCTTCTTTGAGGGTATACAAGGGCGTTTGTGGTAATCTACCATAAGCTGAGCCACTTGCTAGCTAGCCTAACTTCCACTATAAAATGTACATATGACATTATAAAAATATGCCTATCCATTTGACAGTTTAATGCATTTATCATAAAGTACTCCCAGCTGTGCACTGCTATCAAAGCTATTGGCGAGATTATTTTTATTAAAGGCGCCACACTTTACATCATACGAGAAGCATGCCCGATACCCTTTGACACGCGCTCCATTATTCAATGCGCTTTGGACATGTTTTATTGTAGTATTTTTTTTATCTTGTTTATAGATTTATTTTAAAATTTTACATTCCGTTGGAGACAGAGGCCAGACTAATATTATATAATATTACGTGGGCCATCAACGTTTTAGGCCTAAAGCCAACGTCATCTGCACGTGGTACACTCTGCTGATTCAGGAACGAGGTAATGGCGAAACTTGGTTCCCGTTGCTGGTTGTAGAGGTCAAACGACGGTTCGCCCCACATAATACTAAATACTGTCAAATCTAGGGTACGAGAAAGCGGACCCTGGCACAAGGCCGGGATTACCAGCCAGAAAGAAATACTTTAGTACAATATCAGCCCTATATTATTCGGTCTCACTGCTGAGTACAGGTCTTCTCTATAATGACAGAGGTTAGACAGACCACCACGCTGGTCTAAATATGTAGGTTACAATAAACAAAGAAAGAAAATATGTGCGTTATTAGTCACGAAATGAAGTTGGGCCGAATATCGTTTTTTATTCAATTACTAGCATTCGCTCGCGGCTCCTCCCGCGTGAACGCCCTTTTCCAGGATAAAAAGTACGTATGTCCTAATCCAGGTCATGGTCTACCTTTGTGCCAAATTTCATCCAGAACCATTCAGCCGTTGCGACGTGATCGACTAACAAATATCCAAATTCACAAACATCCAAACTTTTACATTCATAATAATAGTAGTAGTATTTCCATGCCATTTTTGTTGATAATATTTCCTCCTTGTTTCAATAAATGAAAACAAACTAATCAATGCAAGTCTCGTCGCCGATCTTATTTTTGACCAAGTCATTGCCACCCCGTATTGTTTTGTAAATAATCGTTTTAGCGGTTTCATTACAAATTTAAATTACTTCTCGGACCGATGACTGCTTGGATGACAAGACAAATCGACTGTCTGTCCGCGCTCAGATGTTTAATGAAATTTCGCTAACCGTTTTAACGCTGGCCACGTCTTGTATTGCTGAATTGTTAATAATAACGTGGAAATCATTAGTTTTCGGAGCAGGTTGATGAGTGATAGCTTCAGATGCGATTTGCAAATTATGGTTTGGATAACACAAAGGATGTACGTGACTACCGGGTTTTGAATATTTAGGAGTATTTTGTGGATTATTTAAACGAAGTAGGAACGCCTTTGACTGTTAGAACTGGTAGCTATCATAAACTAGTATTAAAGCCTCTTAGCATGGTCAGAGAATACCAATTATATTTTGTTAAATAAAGTACTTACATTCGCACTCACGCCTGTAATCCCTGAAGGGGTAGACAGAGGTGTAACCAGTACAACCACATTTCGCCGAGCGTATCTCTGTCCCACGATGTAATAGGGGGCGAGCCTATCGCCATACCGGGCACAAATTCCAGACTCCGGGCTGATACTAAGCATTTCCTAATAGAAAAACCCAATATTACTTATACCCGACCCGGGGATCGAACCCGAGACCGAATGGTTAGTGGCCAACCTAGTGTCGGTCAAGCCACCCGAAAGCCTCCGACTTGGCTTAACGACTGTTGTCAGTTGATAACAGCCGGAACAAAATTTTTACGTGCCCTCCGAAGTACGGAGAAGCTCAGTTAAAATAAAAAGCGTATTAACTTCTAAGCGGTCACCCATCCATATACTGACCGCGCCAAAGGTTACTTAACTCGCTAATCGTTTACTGAATAATGAGTGTAACTATGTATGAGCGTGCATCAGTATTATTGTATAATTACTGTTAGAGTAAAAATGGATACGGTGTTGATATGTCTGTAATATTAATAAATAAATATTTGATTGATATAAGGGCGTTGTTTCCGACCTTTGGTTTTTTATAGCATAGCCCGGCAAACTATGCAGGGATTCGGAAGGGGAGGGGGATTTGGGCATCCGGATATCTTACTCACCGTACGAAACGCAGCAGCAAGCTTCTACATTACATCAATTTTCTGTGAGGCAGTTTAAGCACCCGGAGCCGGCCCATTCATGCTGAAGACAAAAATGTCTACAGCGTGACTCTACCACTCAATAAAGGTATTTTGAAAGTACTCCATGGACATATTTCTTCCGATATATAAGTAAGGGTGTGACTTTTGAAATTGAACGTGTTATATTATTTATATTTTATTAGGTGAATACATAGAATTTACTCCGATTTTTGGAAACAGTTGCTAAATGATATATAATTGAACAATTGATTAATTCTCTTTTCATTCTATTTAGAGATTTCCAAAAGCAAAACATATTTTTTGTTTGATTAGAATACTTTTTTATAAACTACTAACTGTCTCGCGCGGTTTCACCCGCAACTACAGCAGCTTCACCTACGGGGTCCAATTGTGAATCTAAACCATTCAGGGCGCCACCCAAACGCATACAAAAAAAACATTCAAATCGGTCCAGCCGTCTAGGAGGAGTTCAGTGACATACACACGTATAGTAGAATTATATACATATATAAAGATAAGATAATTTTCATACACTGAAGCCATAATATATTCGAAGTTTAAACTTATACCACACATTCCAACCAAGTAAATATTGAGCCAATACCACTCAAATACACTAACAATATTAACCAAGAAAAACTGGAACAACAAACTGACAATCTCGTATTGTTATGTTAATAGAGTGACACAATAATGCATCTTCTAAAATAAACAGCTTTTTGAAACATAAATAGAGCTATTCGAGAGCAAATTTACATGAATAGTGGATGAGCGGTCGGTCTTTGTCTTTTAAGTTGCAATTAATTATTCTACTTTATGTAAATAGTCCAACAGGCGTCAGCGCGGACCTTCCCAGTCTTTTTGCGGACTAGAGAAGCATATGCCAGCTAAAAACTTAATATTTTATGCCGAGATAAACATGTAAATAAGAGAGCGATGTTAATGTTGCTCTTTTCTGAATTTTTGCAGTCATATTTGGACAAAAATGAAAATCTTGAGTTAATAATATAAATTCTTTCCATAGTTTTCATACATTTTTCATGAGTTATTTAAGTTTGAATTTTATACGAGGAGTTAAATGTGTTTTTTTTCATTACGCTTGAGTTTCGCAGTCGTATTTTCTTTTACTAAGCAGCATGATGTCCGTATGTATTTAAAATTCGTTGGAAAACACCAGTGTTGTTTGCTTGTGAATTCGCTGCAGCTTTTGCATCAGTATTATTTTAAACCCAGTAGAATTTCAAACACAACACTCGAGTTAAAATCATTTATCAATAATGCATATTACTATCATATTTTCATTGAACCAGTTTTAAGTAGGCATTCCATTTGATAAAAAATAATCATTTAATTGACTATCTGTATTCAAGACGCGGCTTAAGGCAGGTACGTCGCAAGTTATAATTTTTTTTTTCGATGAATCAGATGTAGGCTTGCATCGAATAGTAATCCAGCCAGTGAGTATTGACGTGCCACTGACATAATGCGAAGGTCATTGAGTATACCGATAAATCGATACACGCACAAATTACGAATGACCCTAATTATACAACAGTGATATCAATTATTACAGGAAACAATTCGGATGACATCGATTAGTGAATTTATATTGACGTTGTAAACGGACAAATCTATTCTACGAGTGAATTAATGAATAATTCAACACGCGATGATGTTGATTAATCATCGTGATATCAGACAGATACTCCACTGCGTTAAGTCATAATTGTGATATATGATTTGTGCAGTCATGACATACAAAACTGCGTAATTTTGTAATCGTATAAAATAGTCAAAAATCATTAAAATTAATACAAACATGTGGTGAAAATGTTATAAAATAATAAAAAAAAAGTTTATTTGTCGTGGATAATTTAAAATAAAGATACCAGCTATCACGACAGACTTGCTTACGTAAATTACTGGCGCTACAGCTTGCACACTAATAGAAATTCTAGATCAAAAAGTATTAAACAAGCTCCCAGTATAATTTATTTCCTTACAAAGCTGTATTCAAATTGCTTCGACCGTTTCGGCCGCTTCTTCATCTAATTTATGATACAGGAGGTATTTCTTCCTTAATTTTTGTGTCTAAAATAGTTTAAATTACTCATACTAGAAATGTATGTTCTGTCAGCTTATAAAAACATCGATAGCAAAAATGTAGGTCAGATTTAGAGATACCCCGATCAAAACAATAAATGGCATTTAAAAGCGACCACCCATAACGTGATTTCGTGGAACAGAAGCACGAATAATAAAACAACACTCTCAAGTGCTACTGATGTGTGTCATTAGGATTTCTCCGATCTATTTTTGTTTGACTTCCTCGGTGTCGATGATGTTATTTTTAGATCAACGTGAGTTAGTGGACGGATCATCGAGGATCAAAGTTTATTGCTCGCTGAAGATGGGTATGTACAGAAATAAAGGCGGAAAGCATGCAAGCACTACTTATGTTTGAAGCGTTAATGCAACTAGTACTGAGGACGGCTTTAATCTAAATACATACAGTAAACTTTAAGTAAACATAGGGGACTGCAGTGATGACAACATCAGCTGATGTGATACATGTAATGTCTAAGACTTGATTTATTACATTTCTTAACGTAGACTCTTATATCACTTTATTTAAAAGGTTACAATAAAATGATTTCATACAAAACACGGCTTTAGCCGGTATATTACCTACAATTTTAAACGCTGCGAATTCAGAGCGTGGGATACCTTATAAGGGTCTAAGGTACTAATTCTTATTAACGACATAATAAATCCGTATTTACCAGTCAATCAACTAAATTCTATCATAATGTATGTAATAGTGTCACAACTATATATGGGTCCAGTAGAACAGTTGTAAAACAGCAAAACTAGAAATTCTAAAAGGCAAGATACAAACAACCCGTTTAATGACTAACATTCCATACATATGAGTGTCAGTATAAATGTGTGTTAATGTACAAAAAACCAAAACACCGAGCAATTACTGAACCACAAAAGGTGAAGCGTGAAAGATTAAAATTCTTTTCCCAACAATTGCGACTTAAAAGAACGTTGAACAAAAAGCTGGCTCGACGCCAACAGATCTCACCCTCAATGGCACAAGGAGACGCACGACTGACTTGGATTTATTTATTGGGGTTAGTTTTCTGACACACTAAACGTTTCAACTTCTACTGCATTACACAAATGGCTACATTATGGTGTAGTTAAACGATGTGTGATCGTGCCGAGTCAAGAACATGAGACAGCATACTCGTGTACACGACGTGGAGCGCCTTCAAAAGTACCGAAGTTTTGACGAGCTAATCTGAATAAACTGTATGAAGTGTCGTGAACAGCAATAGACTGCGCCTCGTTCGCAACTCGAACCACACTATCAAGTTTCGTTTGACTGCACCATTACACAAATGGATACATTATAGTGACCATTTACGTCGGAGTCGGATCTCACGATAGGCGTAAGTTGTCATGTTTGACAGTGTTAACCTTATCAGTCTCTATCCTTTTACAAGTGTCTGTGTTATTTGTTCGTCATCGATTACTGCCTTAAAGTTTTAAGTTGACACTTTAGTTCCATCAGGATATACGTTACAAATACATTTGAGTGGGGCATAAGTAAAGGACCGATCAAAATATTCCGTCTGTTGTCTTTATCTAAACTACTACCATAGTTTCAATAATTGGTTTCTGTGTTGTTTCTTTGTTCACTGACCACTGATTAAATAAATAAATTCACTTTAACTTGCATATATCGTGAATATTTTCATTGTGAAATTTACATTAAAATTGTCATTATGATTTAATACCCCACCACCATGTTATGTATTTCATTTAACATTAATGTGTAATTGTTTAATTTAACATTAACACAAGGCTGCACATTTGCATAAACAATATTTGAAGAGCGTTTTTCAACTTGTTTTCGTTTCAGCTGAATTTTACTATAAATTCAATTTTAGCCTCGACAAGAGAATTTAATTTTCTTTAATCTTTTTTCTATGCGTCGATCCGTTCCGACATTTTCATTACAGCGTACTTAGTTCATAAAGCTCACACAAAGGCTTTGTTCGGGCCTCCTTTCCAGCGTCATGTATGAAAGCTCCCTTAGCCTAATTTACATGAATAGTGCAGTGCGGGCTCTGTTTGGTGCGCTATTAATTAATTTCGTTTACGTAAATAAAACTTGGACGCGGTTAAACTGTTTATATCTCACCAAATATTTATTCTATGTTTACTTTCGCATGTAAATTATTTATCTCATGGGTCAACGTGAATGTTTTAGTAACGTTATTTAATTCAAGTTGGTTGCCTACAAAAATATGTACGGTACCTACTACGTTCAAAATTATGCGTTTTGATAATATTAGTTTTTTACTATTTAGTATAATAAATGTTACGTTATCCGTACTTGAGTGGCATTCAAAAAAGTAAGTAAATACTTAGTCTTGCCATAGGTATGTATCAATTAGGTCATCATCATCGCGTGTCTTTGCCAAAGCGCATATATTTAAATGTAATTTTAATTTCCGTGGGCAAATATTTTATAACTTATATGATGTTATGTCTGTATGGACATTATTTTATTGGAACGGGTAGAGATATCAAATAGAAACTAACATTAAATATTAAGGTCTACAATCCCTTAGGGGTATACAAATATCAAGTTAACGCAATTATAACATTATTTTATGTCACATATTTTGTAACTCGCAAACTCAGTCATTAAACCTACATAGTAATTCCCATGATATATGAAATTTGGGACGTCTTCTAAGCTGGGATAATGCCAGGCATAAATAAAGAAAGAAAGTTGTGTATTTTATTACAGTTCTGATTTGAATCATTAAATGAGTAATATTCTATTGCTAAATTCAAAATTACATAAATTGTTGTGCCTATGCGAAGGTACATTTTTGAAAACTAAAGGATTTCCAATAATCACATGCGCATTCAGTGAAATTAAGAAACAAACCGCCTTTTATGGATGTATTCGTATGCAAAATCATTTTGTTATTCATTTCGATGTACATATTTCATCCTCATGTCATTATTTTCACTCATCACATTTTAATATTGTGAAGCCTCGATATATTTTTTGCATTATGTCGTTTTCGTTTTTGCCGTCATCTTCATTATTTATCACTAAATACTTCAGAGAAGGGATACGTTGAGTGAAATCTTCTTTTAATGAATCCACTGCTTCATTTACATAAAAGGAGTTAGTGCCTGAGCTGTTTTCTTTAAAGAGATTTTAATATTCCACTTTATTCAAACAAGCTTCGACGCCAGGTAATGTTCACTTTAAACGTAGTCGCTTAAAACTTCTCGGGCTAAACGGGTTGATTAATTATTTTTTAAATTTATACTTTGTAGTTTATACTATGGTTGGGAATTTTTAATGGAATTTCTAGTTACGCGCCCGGCATGGAGATCATCCGTAAGGTAACTAGGTACTATTTAATATTTAAAACAATCTACTTCGGTTCGCTGTGAAATAACTTTAGCTATTTAGACTGCCTCGGTGGCGCAGATGTAATGCATAAGCGACTAAGGCTGACGCTGAGGTATCGGGTTCGATCCCCGGGTCGGGTAACAGTGATATTAGGTTTGTCTATTACGAAATGCTCAGTATCAGCCCAAAGTCTGGAATTGTGCCCGGTATGGCGATAGGCTCGCCTTCTAAAACGCCGAATTGAAAACCTCCTTCTTTTTTGAAGTCGGTTAAAAAAGATAGTCACTTGGGTGGTGCTGCAGGCAAAAGTAAGTAAGATGATCATAATTACCCAATCCAAACAATCTTTAAATATAAAGAAATATTTTGTGTTACCTGGATACAACTTTATCCGTCAATTTAATTCTAAAATTTCATAATTTATTCTACCATCACTATAACCACCAGGATTTAGACCCAATTTTTTACAAAGTCTTCGTTGCTGGAGCAAGATGAGTTGGAATTCATCAAGACGGTTTTAATTTCCTGCTTTAGTCTTAGTGCTTTCTTTTTGCCTCCTCTATCATGATACTGTTTTCTTTAGACTATGAATTTCTTTTAAAACCTAGTAACGCTTTCCTTAGTTGCAGTTTATTATTCTTGTAACGTTCGAATTACTTTAAAATTTGCAATAAGGTATGTGAATTTATGTTTATTGTTATTTTTGTAAGTTTTTTTTTTTCCTTTCCTTTTCAATATTTCAATGTAATATAGACAAAACTATATGTATGGAGATGATTACATCATCATCATTACAAATTTATCAAATATCACTGTCACTTCTTTCTATGATCATGAAATAAGTATTCCACGAGATATCTAAACAGAAATAGTAAGTTTAAAAACACGAACAGGAATTCGCATATACTTAACTTAATTGAAATTCGCTTTATCTATTTAGAACGACTAAGATAAATATATTGTTCTCAAATGAGCCTCTTCTATAGAAAAAATAATTAAAAAACAAAACTTGTAATCACGGACGACTAGACTGTCTTATTTTACCATCTTTTCTCAAACCATCAACTTCTATTTCAGAATTGCAATGCTTACAAATACGTTAATAGCCTTTTAATACCATTTTACTGGGCATGTAGTAATGCACAAATAGTCCATGGCAATGACATAAATTATTCAAACAAACCGCGGGTCGATAAACCCAGACGTCGCGTCGTGAACAGGGAAACATTATAGTTTATTCAGGTATTCGCTTAAAATAGTGACTGAAAGCCTCGTCCGCTTTAGTGGTTCCAACTGGCTAAGATTGGCAGTGATCTGAATAAATTTAGATAATGTCTTGTTTTTAGATTTAATGGCTACTGGAATACCTATCGACGCGATAAGGGACACGTCTCTTTTTCGCTCGCAGTCTGTCCTTATCTAACTTAATGGATCAGACAGGGCACGAGATAGAAGTCTAGTGCGGATACATTACCTTTCTCCATTTTATGCCATTTGTTTGAATGTTATTTTAATCTTAACTATCTCACGGCGAACCGTCTTTGCTAATTTAATTTTATTTTCTACAATTAGGACGTAAGTTTTATTCTACAGCTTGTAGATGGCACTGAATCTTTAAGATAAACGTTTACATCTTATTTAAATTAACTGTTTGATGTTTATTTTAGTTAATAACCTTTTTATTACAATATAGAAATGTCGAGTAATATACTTCTATTCTAACTAATTCCATCGAAGTCATCTTATTTTGACGAGTAATTCTAACATATAAGTACATACGTTTGGGCGATGCTATTACGGTTTCATAATCACACTGTATCCGTTATAGTTAAGAAAATATTATATTAAATATTCTTCAGCAGATTAACTCTTTAAAACATAAATATTACATCGAACAGAAAAGTTAATCATAAAGTCACGCCTGTATCTCCAAATGGGTTGGTATAGGTGTAACTAGTACACCCACGGTTAGCCGAGCTTATTTCCGTCCCATGGTGTAATACGGAGTAAGCCTATCACCATACCGTGCAGAAATCCAGGGCAACTCATGAGTGATTTTTCGAATCATAAACTCAAACACAATAATTACCACCTGGGATTTATGACAATGAAGCGCGAGAATAGTAATTAATAGTAGCAGGTATGAATAGATTCCAATTCGAAACTCTCTAACTAAGCAATAATTAGGTTTATCAAAACAGCTGAAAATTTATAGCTTACTTAAAACTCATTACCGCACGTTCGTACACTTCTTCAGAATATATGGAGTAATAATAATATGAAGTGCTTCTTTAATTAACTTTTCGTTTGAGTAGAGTAATTGCTTCGACGAATTGATGTAATTTCTATAAAGAACTCTGTGCATTTATGGTCTCGCGTTCCGTTTATTACAATACCATTGTGTAATAATACAAATTAATTACATTAACGAGAACTGGCTAAAAGTGGACATGCATTAAAAGTCACTTTAAGAAAATAAAGCGGACAGATATATGATAGGGGACATTACAAACTTAGGGCATTTTTGATTCGTCAGCACGCGGGCCACGTGGAGCTAACGTACCATACCAGAACTTATTGTATTAAATTTACTAGCTTTTGCTCGCGGCTTCGCACACATTAAATAATTTCTAAAGTAAATCCTCATACCAAGCTTCATCTTTAGCTTTTATCAAATAGTGGTAGAGCCATGGGCCGGCTCGTCCGGGTCGTTACCACTGTCTCACAGAAAATTGGCGTAAAGTAGCAGCTTGCTGCTGCGTTTCGTACGGAGAGTGTGGTATTCGAAGGCCCAAATCCCCCTCTCCTTCCCAATCCCTTAATCCCTTTCCTATATGGCCGGCACCACGCCCATGATTCTTCTAGTATTGTGGGCGTACATGGGCGGTGTTGATCGCTTACCATCAGGTGACCCACTGGCTCGATTAAAAAAAAATAGATTTTAGATTAAGTTCGGTCAACCACAACAAAAAGTCAAGCGTACCACTGCTAACCTTCTCTATGAGTGAGAGAGATTAGGCCTTAGTCCATGTGCCATTATGAAATTATATTACTGATACTATCATTAAACCATTATGATATTATTATTTGGAATCCTAATTTCTGGCTGACAACAATTAATACTTTTGAACTTACTATAATTAGGTACTTCATTCTGTTTCATTTTATTATTATTCTTTACTTGCATTCACACGACGCCGTTTCCTTGCCTGCAGCATACAATAAAATTGAAGCAAAAAAATGAGGTCAGACAATGGTCTCGTGTAAATAAAGCTCTAGGCTAACACAATTGGAAACGTCAAAAATTGTATCATTAATATTGTCGCTCTCTAAATAAACAGACAAACGTAGCCTATGAAAAATAACCAAAACAAGATGTCTAAGATGAGTTCAGTCAAAAGGACTGCCTCTTCTATGAATATAAAACGAACTTTGAACGTAAGAAGACATGATTGTATTATGTCGTTATGACTAAGAAAAATAGTAAGTCTGTTTTAATGTAGACGAGTAAGCATTAAAACGTAAATAATTTTAATTTCATACATACTCGCACACTCACACACACAGACATGCAAGCACGCACATACACACCACACACACATGTATGCGTCCATGCATGGATGTAGATAGATAAATACATATATGTAATGTATTTGACAGCCTCCGTGGCGCAGCGGGCGAGTAGCCGGCTGCGAAGCGAGAGGCCGTGGGTTCGATTCCCACACCGAGACAAATGTTTGTCTAATCCACAAATATTTGTTTCTGGTCTGGGTGTTGTGGGACTGCAAGTCCCTCGTGGTTCCTGATACTCACGATACAGGTTAACCTAGTGTGGGGTCAGGACTATGTATGTGACTGTTGGGTGTATTTATTTATTTATACGCGTTGAATGAGTGTCGGGTGCAAATTAATTGTAAATTTTTTCTTTTTGTAGTATGTGGAAAGCAATGATTGGCCTCCCTTAGTTTTAATTACATATTATAGAACCTTATTGTTTAAGGCTGTTGCTAACCCTAATAAATAAAAAAATATATTATAAAATGAAATGTAGTAAATATGTGATAGCCTTCGTGGCACAGTGGGCGAACAGCCGGCTGCGAAGCGAGAGGGCGAGGGTTCGATTCCCACACCGAGAAAAATGTTTGTGAAATCCACAAAAGTTTGTTTCGGGTCTGAGTGTTGTGGGAGCGCAAGTCCCTCGTAGTTTCTGATACCCACGATCCTGATATACTTAAAGGTTTACCTAGTGTGGGGTCGGAACCATGTGTGTGACTGTTGGGTGTATTTATATATATTACATACCCTTACTGCCGCACTTTAAGATGCCAATTAACTTTAATGCCAATTAGCATTTTTTTTTAGAATTCGATGAATTCTCAGAGACGTCTATTAAATTAATTTGTTGATGTGAAGTAGCTTTCCGTTGCGTTTTGTACGATGAATTAGCTATCCGGAGGTCCAAATCCCGTTCCCCATCCCAATCTCTTAATCATCAGTTCAAGGTCGGCAATGCGTTCGTGGTTCTTCAGGTATTGTGTATGTTCATGGGCAGTGGAGATAACTTACCATCGGATAACCCACTTGCCTCACTTGTACTTGCGTTTTTTTTTATGAGTCATATTTAAATAAATCAAAAAGAGAATTAAAGGTCGGAGTATGCATATTTTTTTTCGATTCACACCATCGGGTTTCATATTATCCAAACCTCGACGCATCCAACCGGAACTCTAATAAAAACTATATAGATATAAATCCCGGAACACTTCAACGTTATGATATTGCACCGACATGACAATCCTTTTGAACATTCCATCTGTTTTACGACCTTACTTTTAGCTATTTAGTAAATATATTTTTATGAGTTTAATTCGTTTTGTATTTTTTTTTACATGGAAGTTAGATTAATTTTATTTGTATCTGGATTTGTAAATTAAAAACATTTCTCTTTCTACTTTATATGCCTACTTTAAGAAGAGAGTGTTATAAATGCTTTAAACAACGTGTTAAAGAAAGGTGTGGTCATATTTAAGGGTCGTTACTTACACCTAACTGGGTTTATGTGCACATACCGGATCTTTTCAATATATAGACTTCCTAAAATTTCACGCTAATTTTAATCTCTCGTTTATTACGATCGATAAGATCGATCACATCCCTATAAATTAAGTAATGTGTGGTGAGCGAGAATAACAATGCTGAAGTGAGATAAAAGCTCAGCTGTTTATTGTTTAGTGTTGTCCAAAGTTAATTATCGAGACATTACTCATTCGAAAGAAATACTTTATGTATGGTCTAACAATGTAGTTAGAATTGGGGTAAATCAGGGAGTGAAATACTTTGTCGTACATTATACGTTGCTTAAATTTGACCACAACTTTTTATAACATGTTGTATAATATTGTACTAAAACTTCTAAATTACATTCTATCTCTGTACAAAAATTACTTAACACGAGTAGAATAGTTAAGTGATGAGTTCGATTATATAGGCGTAGCCAATAAGAGTACACGCATCGAATAAAAAATCAAAATTTTCATACAAAACACGTGTGAATGAAAGTACGTTTTAAAGTGCGTGAAGCGCCACGCGAGACGGCAGCGACACATCCGCTTTGTATGAATTTGTATAGATACTTACGTTTTGACGTACATATGACAAGAGCGATCACTTCCATACGATTTCATATAAAGTGGACATGTCGCTATCGCCTACCTCACGTTACGGGTCGCGGTCTCCTGTCTTGGTTGCTCACCTCAAAACGTGCCAATAGAATAAAATATTGTAGAAGTTGGCAAATCTGAATTTTGACTACATTTATTACTCAAGTATTAGTTGATAAAACACGAGTAGCATTTAGTTCAGTTTAAAAAATATATACCTACAACAAATAAAATATTCTTGTTAAAGCACACAGTGCTTACCACACACTTATAAATTGTATAGTTAGTATTAGTAGTTGCCAGGCGGTAATTATGTTCTTATTGCTGAAACGAAATTATTTGGGGGAGAGTCGCCCGTGACTACGAAGGCTGAAAAGCTTTCGAAACGTTGCGACTAAAATAAAATTAAACCGCGATAAAATCCGTATAAATTAGTTTAATTCAATAATTGAGAGATCATTATATTTACACGCCAAAATAGGATGAGCAGATACTATTGCTAATTACATTTGTATTGGCACTAAATTAAAACGTATTTCTGGTTTAGACCAGGAGGCCAATTCTCGTAATTTTAACGTCAAATGCACCAAGCATTAGCAGTAGCATTATACCGTTTTGGCTTCAGTCAACTTTTATTCTACATTCAATCTCATTACGATCTATGTTCACATTTGACGTTGATTATTGGTTTAAGAGAATGCCATTTGCAACTTTCTTGACGCTGAGACTAGATCGGAATGATATTTTGAACATAAATTACGAAAATTGGCCTCCTGAGTTATCCGATATGGTCATAGTTACCAAAATGACGATATCAAGAAGATCTTCAAAGTTCGTGGCCATCTTCACATAAAGGGTTCTTAAACTAAATTCTTGATTTACATATAACTGTCCTTTTCATAACGGCTCCCATTTATTGTCTATGAATTCTAAATTTAAACGTGCTCTTTGAGTCAATTAGGCGACCAACGAAATGATTTGTGGCCAAACCATAATTTACCGCTGTTTCCGTCACCGCGTCGTGAAATATTCGTCGCCTTTTCTATTTTAATAGTGTTGTCGATTAATTCGGAAACCTCGTTTTAATCATAATTAAGATATCCAAACGCCATTTAATGAAGTTGCTTACTGTCAGATCTTGTACCATTAGCGTTTCCTTCGTTCTTTATCTCGAACAGGTAAAGTGGTATGAATGGTATCGGTACATTCAGATAAAATTCGATCAATGATTGGTAAGAGACTAGTCACGAGTCACAATCATTATGACGGCCTTAAGAACAAATGAATAACTACCGAGTGGTAGAGCCTCGACAGTTTTGTCTACAGCATGAATGGGACAGCTCGTCCGGGTCGTTATCACTGTCTCACAGAAATACGAAGTAAAGTAGCAGCTTGCTGCTGCGTTTCGTATAGTGAGTGAGATATCCGGAGGCTCAAATCCCCTCCCGTTCCCAATCCCTAAATTATCACTTTCCTTTAAGTTCGACAACGCACCTATGACTTTTTTGGTATTGTGGGCGTACATGGATGGTGGAGATCACATATCATCAGGTTACTCATTTGCTCGTTTGCCAGCCTATGCCATAAAAAATATATATAAATAAAATCACACTTTAAAGAATATTTATTACATTCATATAAAAAATATGTATCATGATGTACTATAAACGCGCACATCTAAAAGAGAAAAGTACTAGTTCGAGAACATAAAAGACGGTTATAATTGACCAATATACGATTCAATGAGTAATTACTTACATTCAAAATAAATTACATCATAAACGTCAATACAATCAATCAAGAGAAGTTCATCAAAAATAGTCCATCAATAAAACATTCGCAGCTAATTGTCCAACATTCATTTAAATACGGTGCACTATTACGAAACATCATTCTGTGGCTAGCCGGTATTAAACCAGTTACGTATTAAAATCGGAAGCTCGCGGCTTTGGCTCCACATTTATTTGCCTCGGAACCCTTGAACACTCATATAATAACCGCAACACGAAGAACCGCGGCTCCAAAATGTATATCAAAAGCCAATTTGTAACAGCTGACTTAACATTCTTCTCGGCTTAATGCATAGAAAAATGTACAAAAAGGATTCTCACGTATAAAAGGGGATTTTGTTTTTTGGTGCAGTACTATGAGAATTTTTAACCGACTTCAAGAAGGTTATCAATTCGGCTTTTTTTTGTTTTGTTTATGTATGTACATCAATTTCTCCGCTAACTGTGGACCGATTTAGTTGGAAAAAAAATCATTCAATAGAGTTTAGCTGCGATGTGGTCTCATATAAATTTGGTTAAGATCTGATGACGGAGTACGGAGTAAAAAAATGAAAGTCCTCAACGGACACCAGTACATTCGTCGCAACTGTGTTAATATATTGAAATTTACTTGATATTGCTGTAACTGTCATTAAAAGTCGAGTTGGAAGCGGTGCAACTTTACTTTGCAACTTTGACCGTAGCTATATATAGGCACCGACTCTAAAGAGACCTATAGAAATTGTTATGTTTTACTTTTTATTTTGAAGTCGGTGTCTAAGTTTTTTATTTTATTATACTAAATAAGTTGTTAGCAAGAAGCTTTTAGCTAACTCGATTGAGAGAATACTTAGTAAAATAATTTTGGTATATAATTGGGTCTTTTAAACCGTAAAGTCACGTTGCAGCGACGCTTGTCTACAGCATGAATGGGCCGGCTCGACCGGGTTATTGCCACTGTCTCACAAAAAATGGCCGTGAAGTGGCAACTGGTTGTTACGTTTCGAATGGTGATTGAGATTGCCGGCGGCCCAAACTCACCTCCTCTTCTCGCTCATTGTCCTCCTCGTCCATACCCAGACGGCCCCTCGCATACGACCTACCTAGTATTTGGCCGTATTGTACAACGAATTTGTAGTGACTGCTATTTCTCCCCAGATACTATAAATAAATAATGGATACATAAATTAGATATTTATTTAGTTAATAATTTACCTGCTTATACTAGCAATGGTTAATATTAGCTAGAACTCTGTATATCATAACACCCATGAAATATTAACTATTAATGTACGATTTGCATATGTGAACTACTTGATAATAACAGGGTGAAGAGAAGTGGGCGAGTAGCTGGCTGTGAAGCGAGAGGCCGCGGGTTCGATTGTTTGTTTGAAAAAATGTTTGTGTTCCACAAATATATGTTTTGAGTCTGTGTGTTTTCTCCCCAGAAGTGTTAACGTCAGGCAGGTGGCCATTCGTAAAAACTAGAAGCCAAATCTGTCTGTAAACTGTATTATACTCGTAAAGCATGTTGCACCGACATCACTACAAGTGGGATAAGGGCAGGTGAAAAAAAAATGTGATCACCGAGTAGCCCTCTGTGGATCAAAAGACTACGGCTTGTATCCCCACACCGAGACACATGTTTGTGTGATCTGCATCTGTCTGTCTTCATCTGTATTCAGGTCTGGGTGATGTGAGACCGAATGTATCTCGTATCATAACCACAACATAGATAATACCTTACTGTGGTGTCAAAACAATTTATTGTTATTAAGTTACAACTTAACTATTCAAGTAGCATTTTTACAACTACTACTTTTCTCTAACCCACAAAAGTGGGCGTGTTCGCAAGAACAAAGTTCTGAGTAATAAAAGTTAGATTCTTAGAACATCTTACTTAGTTTTCGTTCGGGACACCCTATTTTACTTAATATCATCTTTATTCATAATAATATAACGACGAATGTCAATAGTTAAACTGTACTGTACGAGTTACTTAGACCTTCATGCTGGGTTTCTAACTTAGCCATACAAAACTTGGTCCGTCCGAACATGCTCAATATTTTCTATAGCTATAAAAAATAGAAATATATAAATTTATTCAATTTAATTTTTTATTTATAATATTTTCTTATTTCTGGACTCGAAACCAGAGTGTGACATGTTTACGAGTGACAGAAGATTATTTATGTTAGAATGCTTGAGGTTTTGCGAGAATGATGGATGAATCTATTATTATTACAATAATTTGTTTATTGTACCTATCGAATAGTATAAGTGGTATTCATACCATCCTATTCAAATAAATAAATAAACATTTCCCGCCAATTATGTTTCGCTTTTCGCACTCTACTCTCTTTAGTAATAATATTGGTATTTCGGTTACACAAATATCACAAACAGCTAATGTCACAACAGAAAAACATGCAGGAAGTTATGGAGATGTGTTAAAAAACACCTAATTGGAAATATCCGGGAGATGTTTGTTATAACGACTTAGTATATGAACACTATATGCAAATGTATTAAGGTTTACGGTGTTAGTAGGTGAACATAAAATGTCATAGCTTTTAGATGCGGGGGCTGTAGGTGTTTCTTTTATGGCATAGGTCGGAAACGAGCAAGTGGGTCACCTGATGGTAAGTGATCTCCACCGCCCATGTACGCCCGCAACACCAGCAGGATCATGAGCGCGTTGCCGAACTTAAATGAAAGGGATAATTTAGGGATTGGGAAGCGCAGGGCGATTTGGGCTTCCAGATATCTCACTCACTGTACGAAACGCAGCTGCTACTTTACGTTGGTTTTCTGTGAGACAATGGTAACGACCCGGCCGAGCTGGCCCATTCATGTAGGGAAAACTGTATGGCAAAACAGCGTGGCTCTACCACTCAAAACCTCCGAAATATTTTTTCGTGGCTGTTATAAATTGAACTCCTGTGGTATCGTAGCGCCTAAACGAACAGACCGATTTGCTTACGGTTTTTTATTTGAAAGATAATTTATTATAGACCATTGTTCGCAAAAATATCTATGGAGAAGCATCGCTTTACACATGTAAAGTGCTGCTACAGATCCCCCAGTATTGCTTTGAAAACGTATGAACTTGGACGATGTAATAACTATTGCAGATTGCATTAGAGGCACAGCTATATATAGCTATATGCTATAATCCAGATAAATAATAACTATTATATTTATAATACAATAACGTTTACACACTGCTACTTGATAGGAGAAATAGACAAAGGGGTGTTACCTACCCAGACGGCCTCTCGCGTATGAGGTACCTACCACCTAGTAAAAGTATATTAAAATGATATCGGTATAAAACAAAGAAAGTCATAAAATCAAATTTTAATATAAATAAACGGTGTTTTACGCAGTCCTTCGTAAACACAACAAATGGCATGCCGTTGTGAATACTTTATGGACTGTTAACCGTCAGTAAATCGTTTTAACGCGATTATTAAACCGCGCCTTCAGTCTAAACTCGAAGATATCAATCCTTAACGCTCGCCATTTGCTGATCTTTGCCATGAATTGGTTTTTATATTGTTGCCATAAATAAAGTAGAGGCCATTAAGCCTATTGTATCTTGGCACGATAAATTAGGGGATAGGAGCGTTACGCATCTTGTGTTATCACTCTGTAGTGACTGAATGTAATGTGCGTTTGTATTACAGTGATAGAGTAATGGTTTTGATCTGTTATTGTGAAGATGGTATTTGTAATAAGTTTTACAAGGTGGTAGGTCCCTTATATGCGAAAGGCCGTCTGGATTAGTACCACTGTTATGTCTATTTCTGCCGCTAAACAACAGTGTGTAAGCACTGGTGTGTTGTTGAAGGACATTGAAGCCAGTGAAATTTCTGGGTATTATGAGACTTTATATCTCATGTCTCAGAGTGACGAGCGCAGTCCAATGCCATGCAGTGCTTTGTAATTCAAACTTATGTGTGGTGTTGCTTCTGTTGAGCAGGCGTGCGAGCGATCTGCTTCATTTTTCAAGTATAGGCCGGCAAACGAGCAAGTGTGTCACCTGATGGTAAGTGATCTCCACCGCTCATGTACGCCCACAATACAACAATTATGGGCGCGTTGCCGTCCTTAAAGGAAAGGGATAAATAATTAAGGGATTGTGAAGGAGAGGGGGATTTGGGCATCCGGATATTTCACTTACCGTATGAAACGCAGCAGCAATCTGCTACTTTACGTCGGTTTTCTGTGAGACAGTAATAACGACTCGGACGAGCCGGCCCATTCATGCTGTAGACAAAAGTGTCTTCAGCGTAGCTCTACAACTCATATCACTCATTCCTTTCATCACTTAAGCTAAAAATAAAAACATAATTTAACCAGTTATTATAACAGCACTGTTTCACCACCTCTGAGTACGTAAATGCTACTTACCAAATAAAATATAACGCGTTCAAATGTAAAAGTCACACTATGATATATACTTAAATCCCGAGTCTTTTAAGTTCGTTCAAAAATTGCTGTCTTATACGGTCTTTAAACACAAAACGCTATATGTAAAATATATTGTCCATAATCACATGCTCAGTATCAGCCCGGAGTCTGGAATTTGTGCCCGGTATGTATCACACTATATATACACGGAGATACGCTCAGCGAAATCTGGGTGTACTGGTTACACCTCTGCCTACCCCTTCGGGGATTATAGGCTGAGTGCGTATGTATTTATTAAAACTAAAGTATTTAAAATGAAATAAAATTACATATTCAATAAATTGACTGCCTCGGTGGCGCAGTTGTAATGCGTACGCGTTACGATTGAGGCTAACGCTGAGGTCTCGGGTTCGATCCCCGGGTCGGGTAAAGTGGTATTGGGTTTTTCTATTACGAAATGCTCAATATCAGACCGGAGTCTGGAATTTGTGCCCGGTAGGGCGATAGGCTCGCCCCCTATCACATAAGGGACAGAGATACGCTTGGCGAAATGTGGGTGTACTGGTTACACCTCTGCCTACCCCTTCGGGGATTACAGGCGTGAGTGCGTACTAATATTCAATAAATTAATTTTTATCCACAAATATTCTACCAGTTAGGACTAATTCGGAGTAGATTTCCACTAAAATGTTACTAAAAAAATAATTTGTTTGGTGCAACCTTTACTGTTCGTGAACAAATCGTTGCAACGTCGATGTTCTTATCAAGCGTGTTACCTCTTAGCCTACTACAGAGAGATAACCTAAATAACTTAAGCAACGCTTAAATTACGCACCTCGACTTAATTTATAACTGTTTAAAATCTACACTGTTACAGAACAACACAGTTTGAAAAGGCTGAATTATTTTAGATGTTTTTTTACAAAGAACTCTGGCATGTCATGTAGAAATAAATAGAAAGATATTAAAAAACCTCTACTTATATTATTTTGAGGACCTATTCAATGAAATGTGCAATGGAAAAAATCATTCTTCAGTTACATGTAAGGAAATCCAGATATTTTTTTTCTTCTTTTTACTCACTGCCTGTGTCGTGTGTCTGTGTCGCTGTGTGATATGATGGTAGCTTCTTATTGCGTCGTACTGTGAGTGAGATTTAATGATAATAATAAAAACATTTATTGCACACAACACAATATACATATGTAGTACATTAGAAATTACACTCTTTGGAATACTGCTTCCGAAACGGAGGGTGATGATGGTAATCCATTATGTTCAGTCCACCATACCAACAAACGCTGCATACACCCACAGCTGTCACACTTAAAGCGCCCCGTCCTTTGAGGAAGTCCTCAAATGACGCAACGCATCGGCGAGACCACTACACAACGAATATTGGCATGGTGGGAAGAAACATATTTAATTTGAATGCATTGTCCCGAATGTCATGGTGTGTGTGCAAATGGGCTTATTCAGCGTAAGGTCGCAGTCAAGCCGCAACCGCTGGTCTTCCATAAGCCCGATTTCTGGATGCCCAAATCTCCCCTCTCTTTCCCAACTCCCATTCAGGACCGCAACGCGTCCATGCTTTTTTTATTAGCTAGAATGACGGGACCAGTAGATCGCTCGCCTAATGCTAAGCGCCACGCCTGCCCATAAAATGACTAGTAAAATACAGAACTTCCTTTATTAACCGAAGTAAAAACGGAGGGGGTACGTCGCGTTTTTTATTGCATGTAATCACGCATAACTCCGCCAAATGTAGACCCATTGGGATGATTTTGTTTTCATTTGAAAGAGTATTATAGTTCAAAGTTGAAGGCATTTTAATTTCAAGACGAAACTTCAAGGGGGTGATATCGGGAATGAATTATTCAAACTTCGTCATTTATGTACTAATTTTGACTACTCTTTCACAAAAAATAATAATAGAATCTTTTTACCAAAATAAAACTAACTCAAAAACAACTAAAAAGCTAAAAATAATACACAATTATGATATGGTAGAAAGCACCGTATTGCATTTCAATAACTCCGCCTCAAATTTGTTTATTTTTAGCTTTAAAGTTTTTTTGAGTCAATTTTATTTTTGTTATAAGGTTTAGATTAAGTTTGCTCCAATTCACACTATGAATCTTTGTATTGCTTATTTAGAAAGATAGAAGTGTACGATAAAAAAGTATGGACCAAAATGGTAACACTACTTAACATCTAGTTGACGAAAGAGAAAAATATTTCAAAAGAAAGTGATGTTTTAAATGTATGTTAATTTGTAAATATTTAATAAGAACGTGAAAAGTACGAAAAGGTTTGTTAAAAGGGTCTATTTAACCTATGCTAATTGTTACAAAGAAGTGTTGTTTATTTATACCTTCCCACATTAATTTATTACGAACTAGTTTACTAAGACCAAAATTGTATATTTTGTGTTCATTTTCCGTAGACCTTTTTAATCTTATGCATATAATATAATATTTTAATACAAATAAAGTATATATATATATATATATATAGTAATAAATAATCTACTTACTAATCTATATTAGATACTAATCGATACCACTGGGTATCATGATTTTTTTTACAAAAAAGGGAAAATTTTGGAAATCCACCCCAGGGGCATAATAAACATATCGACTCGAAACTTCATAGTAGAAAAAATAAGTTAGCAACTACGTATTTCGAGATATCTCGAAAATCATCCCCTTAGGGGGTGAAATGCTTTAAAAGGAAGTTGTTCGGAATTAAGAAATTCACGCGGGCGGAGCCGCAAGTACAAGTTAGTTATTTTAAAAATTTTAGTTTTACTTATATTCACAACTACATAACTCCTAAAAGATTTCGAAAAATATAAAACACCGTTATATCGTACTTGCAAAAAACATCTCCGGCCTTGACTGAGTAAATTATATTTCTTTAGCTTTTCGCAAGATACTCTCACTTTATTTGCGTAAGACAAAAAGGGTTTCTGTACTCCCATTTTTTTACCATCTTAATAAACAACTCGACGTCGCCTTTTTGTTTTCTCGACACGCGTAAAGGCGTTCTTTGTTTATTTACTATTCTGAATGTTGGTCAACCTTGTACTAAAGTTGCATCAACCGTTGTGTGAACACGGATATCGGTCAAGACGTAATGTTTGCTCACAAGAAGCGAAGTGTAGAATGACGGTCTTCGATTTTTATTTTAAATGATAAATTATTGATTCAATTGGAATGTTGTGCAAAAAGTTGAGAATTCCTTTTATATTATCTGGGAATAATGATATATTTCATTAGGACTCCACTTTATTTATCATCAGGTGTATGACATAACTTGCCGGTTTGTATGCCGCAGTTATATTTTATTACGTCAATAAAAAAATATACGCATATTTTTTTTATATCGACTAACGAGCAAGTAGGTCCTGATTATAAGTGAACTGTACCGATGATGTACTCCCACAATACCAGAAAAATCCTTAAAGAATTAAAATTGAGATTTGGGCCTCCGAATGTCTCACTCGCCTTACAAAATGCAGCAGCAAGCTGCTACTTTACGTTTCCTGTGAGACAGTGGTAACGACTCGGACGAGTGACAAAACTGTCTACAGCGTGGCTCTACCACTCAAAAGTTTAGTTTTCTTTTTAGCGTTTTAGTCTTTTGAGTCCGTTTTGTTGAAATTTTTAAAAATGTAAATTGTGATTAAAATACGAACTAAGTTATAAAACTCTGTTCCCAATATGTATGATCAAAACACGTGAAAGTAAAGGCAGAAATGACCATTGCAAATTGCTTGTACGGTTTCGCTTCGAGTACCCCCAACGAGCAGTAAACGAAGCAAATATTTATTCTGTGCCTCTTACTACTGTTCGCTCGAATCAAAATCTTTTTGCCGGTAGTACAATCGAGATGTAAGTTGGTCTCACACCGTACGCAAGCTTTAAAGGGGTATCAAGCTCGAGACAATGGTAAAAGAAACTTGGTAATGTCCTGAAAGTATGTAGGTATCGTCGTTGGTGAGGTCGTAAATGGAAGTAGGGGAGTAAGTGTGACTTTTGTTTTTATAAGGTGTTCGTGTAGGTTAGGGCTTTCGTTGTTAACTATGTCGTATGAGATTATTATTTCTCAATATAAGTGTATATGGGTTTCTACACTATGCTATTTTGTTTTTTTTTATGTTTATAATTGTGTTGTATATGTATTATGTGAAATAAAAATTGAATAATTTTATAGATTTTTAAATATAGCAAAGCAGAACGAATATAAAACCCGCCATGAAGACTCGTTCAGGCGACTCGCGTTCTAGGGTCAGCCATTATATATCCAGTAACTTCTTCCAACCGTCGGGGACGCAATGTCTGTTGAAACTCGTCATCATATAGTTACTTTGCTCAGCATCTTCTTTCACCTTACTCCACTCGCAGTGAGGTTGAAGCAACATGCTTCTTAACATGTTACAGAAAGATTTGGCTTATAGTCGACCGGCCACCTGCCTGACATTAACCTCTCTGGGGGAAACACCCAGACCTGAATAAATATTTGTGGATCACACAAACATTTTGTCCCGGTGCGGGAATCGAACCCGCGATCTCTCGCTTCACAACCGTCAACTCGCCGACTGTGAGGCTGTGCCAGAATAATAAAAGAAAGTGGGGAATACACAACAGAAAATCGATGCTAGTAAGATTAGAACACCTGCAATATTCTACATCAATTTAAAATAAAACGTTATATTTAAAGAAAGAAAGAAGGAAGTTTAATAATGGAGCAATAATTAAAGGGTTACTATTAAATGTCACCATTTCAATCTATTGGATCAATGCCATCATTCGGCATCTTCTTAAATCAGCGAAATCCCTTGAAATATTTCTTATTTCTTATTTCTTATTTCTTAGTTACGGATGTAATCACAAAATATCACACAGAAACTTTGTGTTGTTTCCGTTGCGCAGCTCTTCCTTCATATTTCTATTCTCAGACGTATGTTTGGTAACATCGAAATAATCTTGGGTAACTTTCATTTGGTTTTTAGGTTAGTTTGTAGCTAAGCTGGTGGATTATTAAAATACGCGTTAATCTTCGCCTTGAACGATTTTTTTTCACAGATGCGTCACATTAGAAATAGAGTAGGGTTATGAGGTTTTAAATGCTTCCATCAAATATAAGGTACATCGCCACATTGGTTTAGTGGCAACGTACTTCGCCTCAGAAACCGTGGGGTTCCTGGGTTGAAATTATAGGGCGGCTAATCACAAATTGTGTTTAATTTTATAGTTAACAATAATGACTTCAATGTACACTACTATGCCGGCTGTGTGGTACACAGAAATTGTGTCACCAAGTTACGGTCAATTGACTGTAACTCAATATTAGCATACTCGCATCGCATCGCGTCGCGTACTCCATAAACCATTATGGCGAATTGTGGTTGCAATAGTCGCACTTCTGCCTACCCCTCTGGGAAATTAATTTAGTATTATTATATAAACAATTAAAATTAATAATCATTAATTAACTCGTATAATTTCAGATTTAGTAATAATTACGAAATGTACGTTAAGCATGCCCCAAATGTATCAATCAAATTAATTAATATCGCTTGAGCAAATAGCAATCCATTAATTAGATATGTCCGCCCATTGACTACGGAGAAAATGTCTTCGTAGAGACAAAAATAGCTGATTTATAATTAAAAGATCTTCCTCTAGTAGGATGGATAGAAAATGGAATCATCCGACTATATAATGTGTAATAAATAAAATTGAATGTGCCTAATTAAAAATAATGGGGATTTTTCATATCTATTCTTTCTTTAGTGTTGATTCTTTTGAATTTATATACAACGTGTTACAGAAAGGTGTGGTCATATTTTAGGGCCATTACATACACCTTACAATTTGTACTTAAATACCGGATCTTTTCAAAAACAAGACATCCAAAAATTTCACGTTAATTTTAATCATTCGTTTATTTAGATCGATAAGATCGATGACATCACTATTAATTATTATGTACGACACTCACTTTTTAATAAACTTGAATAACATGTACGTAATTCTACGGGTATACGTACGTAACTTAATTAAACACAAATTAACACCTGAAAGAGATTGTATGCTGAAGACAATATAGGTATCATCCTCTAGAAGCAGTTTAAAGACTTCATTCTCGGGTCTTTCATCTATGAATTTAGCTTAATACAGTCGACGATCCTCTTAAAAGCTGTTATCAGTTACAGCAATACATAATACTTGTTTTTAGTCAAATACAACATATTTTTTGAACTCGTAATCATACTTCATAAAATCAGAACTTGCCAAACTGACTGCGTCAAATAAATATTGACAATTGACAACAGTTTAATTTTTTGTAAATTATAAAATAATTAAATGAAAGGAGGTCTATAGTATCATTGTTTATCATTTAGTGTTGTCCAAAGTTGCAAGTCGATATCGACATGTTACGCATTCGATAAAAAAGAAAATTCTATAATTATTATACTAGCAATGCAATCGGATTTGGCACTATGGGAGATAAAATACTTATGCCCCACACTATAGATTGGTTAAATTTTCTCGTCCCTTTCTATAACACGTTGTATAAATAAACTTATTTCACATGGTGTGTTTCAAACACTGAAAGTTTATTACTTTTTTGGATAAAGTCGATGTTGTCTTCTATCATGAATTTCATAGCGGACAGATGACCACTGTGAGAATTAATAGTAACAAAAAGATAATAGATTCATTTAAAATCATCAAGGAAAAAAATAACTAGAGTAATGTTAGGGCTCCGTTAATCTGACTTACCCTGTGAAAGAAAGAAGAACTATTTGAAACAGAAAATAAAATGCAAAGAGGCCACTTTACGCAACCATTATGTATGTAAACATAACATAGATACATAAAATAATAGTACGTAAGCATTCCCACCTATTAACATATAAACAACGCCACTATAACCGTGTCATCAACACGGTCATGCTTATAACATAAAACTTTATAATCCACTGACACAAAAACGATGATACCGCGATCGCCCATTTCAGCGGTATGGACACAGCCAACGCCAATATTTGCTGGCATTACCCGTTTTCTATCTCATTGTGATTGTAATGAGGTGCTTGTGAGTGCCCATTTATTGATTCAGTGAATTTTATATCAGTTTTCAGCTCAAAAAATAATTGAAGCCGTACGTATTGCCTCATTGGCCTAGTTGTTGCGGACTTAGTATGTACCAGTGAATTTCATACCCACGACGGGCAATCAAATTCATGCATTTTAATTCTATAAACATACGTGTATCTCACGAAATTGGAATTTGTATCTGATATGGTGATATGCTAACGTTATAGGACGGCAAACAGCGCGACGAACCGTTGCTATGACTAGGAAGTAGCTCACAGAAATAAGTTTTAATTGTTTTAAATTAATAAGTGTACGATAGTCTTGATAGCTAGGCATCTTCCGATCGATTTTTACGGTGTTGTCGGTATAAATACAATGACAGTGATCCTATGCAACCAACATACGACCAAACAAAAAACTGAGCATTACAGGAATAATAAGCAAAATTTAAATTTAACTCTAAGTTGGTCATTTTTATTTATAGCTCTTTAGGTTTCTTTTAATAGATTTTATTTTTGTTAAATTCCTTCAATTTATTATTTTTAGGAAAAGAATCATCAAAATCGGTCCGCATCTGGCGAAGTTATGTGTGGTTATATAAAAAAAAAATATGCGCAGAATTGTGATCCTCCTCCGTTGTTTCATCGGTTAAAAGTAATTTTAGTTATTTTACTAACTTTCAACGTGCAAACTTGTGTGTACATTGCATTAAGAGCGAATAAATTAAACTAAAACCAACCAACGTTCTAAGTGAAAACTGCAGGAGAAAAATACTGTCTACGACAGTTTCTAGGGAGACTAGTTTGTAAAAGGAAACTGGAGTGATATTATAGCACGTGAGTCGCGACCATGTCGCCTCTCGGGAGCAAAAACATTTCTGCATCAATAAGATTTTACTCTTGGTTTTGTCGTAAATAAAGCGACGTTTTTTTTGTGCCAAGCGTTAACCAGGATTAATGCGAGAGACCGCCTTCCCATAATGATTTTACGCTGAATTTAGTATTATGTAGGGAGATCCGCCATCTGAACCGCACAACTCGCTTTGGGAACCAAGTTTTGTCATTTCCTCGTCTGTTAATCAGCAGAGTGTGCAGGTGAGGGCGATTTCGGGCCTAAGATATTGGTGGTCCACTTACATTTATAATTACATATTATTTCCAATATGTTATAAAAAACAAGGGATAGAATATCATATCAATGTTTGTTACAGAATAAATCCTGTAACCGTTTGTGTTTGTTGCGAGTTTTTCTTCTCCAAGTGCGAAGAATGAAGATATAACGTGTTACAGAAAGCTGTGGTCTAATTTAAGAAACGTGTAATGTACGACATATGTATTTCACTCCCCATAGTACCAAATCCGATTGCATTGCTAGAACATAAATAAAACATTTACTTCTTTCTTTTAATGAGTAACATTTCGATACTCGACTTGCAACTTTGGACAACACTATTAATAATCAGCTGAGCTTTTGTCTCACTCTAGCATTATTATTCTCGCTCACGCACTTCACTTAATTTATAGGCATATGATCTTAATATTACGAGTGATTAAAATTTGCGTGAAATTTTACGATATCTAGATTTTAATGAAATCTCACATAAATACTCACTGTCATGTATATGTAACGACTTTTAAATATGACCACACCTTTCTGTAACACGCTGTATATTAACGCATAACATTATCTTTCTACGTTTTAATGGAAAAGTATTCAAATCGTTGTAAAAATATCGCTGGCGGCTTAGTCTCTAGCGTACAGAAAAAAACTACGCTTACCACAAAGCGGGAATATTTTATGAAACATTGTCGGTTTATATTTATGTTTCACTCACAAAAGGCATGGAACGTGTTTTGACGGGATTTTAGTGCTACAATCCCTAGTGTACTACACTAATGGAGGGGATATTTTATGAAACAAAAAATAGTAAGCAAGGGAATAAACTTCATTAGTGTAGACACTTTGATAGGATTGATGTTTTAGTACAATATATTAATTCTGCATTATTATTTTTTACACTGATTTATTATGTGAATTTGCTCCTAAGTAATTTCAATTTAAGTAACGAAAGTATCTGAAATCGACCACTCAGAAGCCAGTATTGTGGACGAAGGCCAAACAAACCTCATTAGTAGAGTAAACTGGTACCCAGCAACCATTTAAAATAGCAATTCATTGATAATAGCCTAAGATTCACCATAGCATCCAGCCACAAGACTTAAACAACGAATGCAGTATTGTTCAAATTTTGAAAATATCATTTACGTAAAGGCAAGTGACATAAAGCAGAGTAGAAAGAATAGAATAAAATAAAATTTTATTTATGCACACTATTACACGAAAAGCAGTGATAGCTCAGCGGGGAGTGGTATGGACTGTCGAGACGAAAGTCGCAGGTTTGAAACCAGCCCCAATTGCATACACCTCTGACATTTCTAAGTTATGTGTGTATTAATTGTTAATTATCACTTGCTTTATCGGTGAAGGAAACATCGTGAGGAAACCTGCATACCTGAGAAGTTCTCCATAAGAATTTCGAAGGTATGTGAAGTCTGCCAACCCGCATTAGGCCAGCGTGGTGGACTAAGGCCTAACCCCTCTCATTCAGTAGAGGAGGCCCGTGCCCAGCAGTGGGACGTTTATAATACAGGGCTAGTATTATTATAATTTTATTACACGAAAAATTAAAAAAGTAAAGGAATAAGAACAACCGCTAGAAAAAACTATATAATACATTCTACACACTCAGGCCTATATCCCATGCGTGTAGGTAGGGACTATTGAGTGCCACAAGCTACGATCCTGACACGCCTCTTCTACATCTATACATTTTCGCCGGTTGAATGTACTCGTCACTTTCCTATTTTTGCGATACAGTAGTTAGTTAGGTAGCCTCTCTTTCTCATATCAGTATTATCCTTGAGTAAAAACATTAGAAAATATAATATCATATAAGAGAAAAGGGACAAATAAAATCCTTACAATTGACAGTATACGTTATTATGAACGAAAAGGAATGTTTTAAGCAGGGAATACGACACAATAATAAAATCTACATTTTGCTCGCGACAATTTATAAGCATCTAAAAGAATATATGATGCAATATCATCAGATAGTGTACAAAAACTATTGAATTTTCTCAAATATAAAGCAAAAATATTGAAATAGAATAGACTCCCATGATCCAGATTCTATAAAGACGCTTCTAAATCATAACTATCTAACGCGAGACTTCCTTTGAAATTCCTCTAAAGCCTCTAAAAGAGCTCCTACTGCAGCGAGAACCAATACGTTTGCTATCGAGTGCAGTGCAGTTTCCTTAGTGCAAAATATAAATTTGAGAATGCTTCCTTGAATCTTTTCAAGGTAAACGGTGGATACAATACGTCACTGTTCTTGTAGTAACACATTGTTTATAAATAGCAGTTTTTTTAAAATATACAACCTGTTACAGAAAGGTGTGGGTATATTTATGAGTTGTTACATACACCTGACAGTAAATGTGTATCTACCATGTCAAAATCTAACATTCTAAAATTTAATATAAATATAATAACAATTTTATATAATAAATAATTTTAATCACTCGTCTATTAAGTTCGATCAAATCACTATAATTTATTAGATATTAACGGCATTTTTCATACCACATGTTTATCATTTAGTAGGTATTGTCCAAACTTGCAAGTCGAATAGAACAAAAATGAAAATGTTTTACTATGTCCTAGCAATGCAATTGGATTTGGTACTACGGGCAGTGAAATACTTATATCGTACACTATTTTGCCACTATAACTTTTTGTCATGTCTTTTGTAGTTTTTTTTTATTTGTGTTATAAAGTCTTTTGTAAATTGTACTCATGTGTGATCTGATGTCTATTTTTATATCGTACACTATACGTTGCTTAAATTTGACCACACCTTTCTGTAATACGTTGTATATTTGTTAACTGTTATATCTTCTAAAGCTTCTTGTTTTGATTTATTTATTGGTAATGTAAGATGCCATATTATATCTTGGTAGAATAAAATTAATCATTGCTAATAAGCAATCATTACTTATCTATTTATGGTTTCGGGCCACTTTTTAGAGTTCCGTAACCAAAGGCTACCAACGGAATCCTATTAGAAAGCCTACGCCGTTTGTCTGTCTGTCTGTCCTTTCTTTAAAGGGCTCTAATTTCTGAACTATAATAGGTATCAAGCTGAAATTTACCAGCAATATGTGTCATCAAACAAATAAAAAATAACAAAAAAATATAAATTTTCGGATGTGAGTACGGAACTTTGGGTGTGCGAGTCTGACATACACTTAACCGGTTTTTTTTTGGATAAGGGCAACAGTATAGTACCTAATTCTTAAGTGACTTTATGCCTCGTACATCGAGCGTCTCTTGATAATATGTTATTATGCATATACAAAAGAATCCCACATCAATAAAATATATTCCTTAGTGGAATCAAACTGATATTATATTTGAAAGCATTAAAATTGCCAATCTGAATAGCGTCTTACATTTCGTTGAAACCCAAAGGACGTGAACGTTAGAAACGTTCTCCAGCCGTTTTGCAAACATTTTCTATAACGTCTTCCAATAATATTGGAGTTGCATAAGTCGATTCTTATGCAACTCATGTGGATGCAGAAATATTCCTCGAAATGTTTCCTTCACCGTTAAAGCAATTGATAATTAACAATTAATACACATGTAACTTAGAAAAGTCAGAGGTGCATGCTCTTGGGACTTGTTTTTTAATCTGTGACTTTCGTCTCAACAGTCCGTACCACTCCCGGCTGAGCTATTGTAGCCATCTTATTCAATCTATGCATTTGTGAAATCTAATCCCATTAATGTAACTATGTGATATGTAATGTAAATGTGTGCGGGTTCACACGGTCTGATTTTAATTGATGAACTGACTTGAATCAATAAAATCTGAAATATGTTTTTTGTTGATCAATTCAATTGAAATAATCAAATAAGATGTTCTGATGGTTCAAATTGCATGCGATGTATCAGTTGTTCTACTACATTCAAACCCACTATAACGTATAGACACAAATATGTTACTAACCAAGTACTAAAATCACACTGCATCATTAAAACGAAAGCTTCACTATCGCTTCGTAAAATGAGTTGTCGTTTGTCCGTCGTCAAATTTGTTTAAGAAAAAAAAGTGGAAAGAATTTTGTCTTCCCGTTTGAGTGTCGATGTATTCATTGTCTTAGGTTCAGGACAGACCTAGTGGAAAACTACGCGTGCCGTTACTTGGGAATATAAATTTTTCAAAGAAATTTCAATTGAGTAGAAAACATTATGCAAAACGCTGAGGTCTGCTGAAAAAATATCTTTTGCTCGCTATTTATTGTATTACATACCTATTTGCAGGTTATTAATATTATTAAATTTATAAGGTATATAAGCAAATATGATAGTTGCATGTTTTGTTTTTTTTTAATACATAATAACGTGGTACGTGGCCCGCGTTTGGCCTCTATCACGCTTGAGTCGTGTCTTACTTTTTATCATCATGGACATACCTTGTTCATCTCTGTATTACCCTAAGGTTGACTTATACGAGTATAATGTTTCCAGGATTAAATATGCCTATATTAATGAAATTAGTAATGACTGCCTCGGTGGCGCAGTTGTAATGCGTACGCGACTGAGACTGACGCTGAGGTCTCGGATTCGATCCCCGGGTCGGGTAAAACTATATTCGGTTTATCTATTACGTATTGCTCAGTATCAGCCCGGAGTTTGGAATTGTGCCGGTATGGCGATAGGCTCGCCCGCTATCACATCATGGGACGGAGATACGCTCGGCGAAATGTGGGTGTACTTGTTACATCTCTGCCTACCCCTTCGGGAATTACAGGCGTGTGTGCGTGCGTATATTAATGGAATGCATAAATATACAAATAAATTATCAGTTTAATTTGAATATTACTGTAAAAAATTGTTATCAATAGACAAATACACAACATTCTCAATCCATTCTTCGCCAGGTCTGCACTGACCCTTACTCGGAATTTGTTTGATGACTTAGTCGCGTGATCCGACTGTTATTAATGAGAAGCAATCTCAACTGCATCTTCAAAAATAGCCCTAGACGGATAGCCCATCTAATTGAAATAAATAAGTTTTTTTTTCTGTCTTCTTCGACAACATAGAGAAGAAAGTTTCTTTGGTAAGTTTTCCACATTATTGTGATTTTATAAATAGCGTAAAATATAAGAGCAATCAAATCATTTCCTTTTGTTTCTAATATATACGTTAACGCTCGTTTTGAAGTATGTGAGATGATGAAGATCGCAACAACAATAGCGACACTTCTGCTTTGTATGGAACTTTATGGGTACATTTTGAGGTATGCTACTGAAATACAACACATTCCCATACAATCCTAACTAATATTATAAATGTGAGAGTGAGTTTTTTTACGCTTTCACGCCTAAATCGCTTAACCGATTTTGATGAATTTTGGTACAGAGGTATATTGGACTCTGAAGACGGTTATAGGTTACTTTTTATCCCGGAAAAGCATGTTCATGTGGGCGTAGCTTGAGCAAGTATAAAGCGGACTTATCGCTACTGCCCTTAGGGCATTCAATCAACCTATCGCCTGACTATCACGCGTCAGGGTCTCCCTGTCTAGATCGCGTGCTTCTAAACGTGCCTTTACTGGGTTTTTTTGTAAGTAATCTCCACCGCTCATGTACGACCACAATATAAAAATTATGGGCGCGTTGCCAACCTTAAAGGAAAGGGATAATTAAGGGATTGGAAAGGGGGAATTGGGCCTCCGGATATCTCACTCACCGTACGAAACCCAGCAGCAAGATGCTACTTTACGTCGGTTTTCTGTGAGACAGTGGTAACGACCCCGTCGAGCCGCTCCATTCTGTTGTAGACTAAACTGTCTACAGCGTGGCTCTACTACTTTCAAAATTAATTAATTATGTATATGTAAACAAATAATCGTATTTTTATACAGTTAATTTTTGCTGTTGTTCCTCCAGTTTCATATGAATATATTCAAACATATTATTATACTAGCTTTTGCTCGTAGCTCTACCCGCGTGAACAGCCTTTTTCGGGATAAAAAGTAGCCTATAATCGTCTCCAGAGTCCTATCTATCTCTGTACCAAGATTCATCAAAATCAGTTCAGCGATTTAGGCGTGAAAGCGTCACAAACAATCAAACAAAGTTTCGCATTTATAATATTAATTAGGATAAGCTTGACTAACCTACTACATTATATCTACCAGTAACAGTTTACGAGTTTAACTCAGAATATCATCGTCGTTACTTAGTTAGAACTATTTACAAACGTAACCTATTCGACTTCATGCTATCTGAAAATGTTGCAAGGAATACAAATTATAATTTAGCTCAATTTAGAATGGACACGACGATCGACTACGAAGGTTCGAGGCGGTGCCAAGTCGTGATTAGATGTGATGATTGCCGGATTAAGAATAGGACCCCTATAAAATCAAGAATGCAGTTTAACAGCCGATTTCAATAAACGATCTTTCAAGTCTCTGGGTCTGCCACAAATCTATCTATCAATATGTAAAAAAGCGAAATACCATACTCATTAATTGATTCATTACGATTCTCAAAAACTCCTAAAGCTTGCAACATGAAATTTGGTCAGATTATAATTTGTGTAATGTAGGGGCCCGTTAAGAAGAGATTTTTGGAAATTTATGTTTTAAGGAGGTAAAAGGAGTGGTTTAACTTTGTATGAAACTTGTTTATGGAACGGAATCTTTTTATCCCAAAATAAGAGGTTCACGCGGCTGGAACCACGGGCAACAGCTAGTAAGCTGATATGAAAATAACAGAAAACTTTAACAAATGCACTGACCGTAATTTGTGCCAATAGTGCAAGATTTTGCGAGTAATTTGATAGTATGCGAATCCGTACAGCAACCATAACAGATTGTATCGAAAACGAATTAACATTATATATATTTCTCGTAAATGAATTACATGACAACTATCGAAAAGACTCGTACCTACTAAGGCCACAGTGTGCACAGTGCGAAATTTTCAATACCTGTCACATCATCCGTATACGAGAAAGATGTTTAAATTGAATTTACTACGTTTTTAATACAATCCGTAAGGAGTGCTGATCGGATCTGCGTACATATTTTGATGCAGATAACGTGACAGTGAACTCCCACTAGGGACACAGTATCTACTTGAGAATAATTTATAGCTAAAGAGTAAATTAAAACATAAACAGCAATGTAATAAAAGCAATGTCAAGGAATGTAATCTTTATGACCCATGACCGAATCACACGTGCGTATCTAAAAACGGGAGATATGTTAACTGTCCTTTGGTTTACAACCGATAGGAGTTCAAATCATTCTAATTTTTTTATAGCAAAGTCCAGTAAGCGAGCAAGTACGTACTTGATGGTGGAGCGATCTCCACCGCCCATGAATACCCACAAAACCATACCAATTAAGGGTGCGTTGCCGATGTTAAAGGGAAGGGATCGATGGGAAAGATTTGGGAAAGGAGGAGATTGGGGCCACCGGAAATCTCACTCATCGTACAAAACGCAAGCTGCGATTTCACGTCGGTTATCTGGCACTTTCCCGGTCGAGACGGCCCATTCATCGTGTAGACAAAACTGTCTACAGCGTGGATCTCTTACATCAAATACATAAATGATGTTAAATGTATACTTAACATTTAACAGATGACATTTGAACGCTTGTAATACCGCCACAGTTCTATTTATACAATGCTAAAATAACTGACACCATTTCAAATTTCGTTATTATTGTTTTGGTACTATGAAATGAGATACCGTGGGGATTGTGTTGGAAAAATAAATTTGGGTTTAGCAAGATGTTGATTCTGTGATTTCGTAATGTTTATTTGATTTATTGCATAATGTTGAGTGAGAGTGCATAGGTAGCGGTAAATATTGATGTAATCTCTACCTATCATATCTGAGCAAAATTAATATGGGTAAAATCATAGGTTGCATAGTTTGTTAGAGTGGTAGAGCTACGCTTTAGACAGTTTTGTCCATAACATAAATTGGCCGGCTCGTCCGGCTCGTTAACACTGTCTCACAGAAAATCGAAGTAAAGTAGCAGCTTGCTGCTGCGTTTCAAACGGTGAGTGAGATATTTGGACGCGCGTGACGCTAAAGAACTCAGTTTTTTATTTATTAGCTTGAATGACGAGTCGAACAGGTCGCTGGCCTGATGGTAAGCGCGACGACTGCCAATAAACAGAATTTGAATTACAAAGCACTGCATTGAGCTGGACTGCACTCGTCACTCCGAGACATAAGTCATTAAGTATCTTAATGCGCAGTAATTTCCCTGGCTTCAATGTCCTTCAAACCAGAACACAATAGTGCTTACACTCTGTTGAAAAGGTTATTTTAATAGGCGTCGTTCGGTTGCATATTTTAACTAAATACATTAACTACTTACCTAGAACAAATAAAGAAATCAAATTACCCATAATTTTACAGGAATAGTCCAATTAACTATAATAAAATTTATGTTCTTGAATGTTGCTCAAGCGTCTTAATTAAGTGAATACGAATTTAATCGTAAACAAAAGTAATATATTCCAATCACGATATACGATAACCAATGACTGCATTTTTAAACGTTTCATAGTAATACATTTAAAACCGTCAGCTATTTTTCAATCAGTGGATTGTTAAAAGGAGAGTTTATGAGTAATTTCCGGCTTATTGATAGGTCACGTCAATTTATTGTAAATAATTCTAGGAAATAAAATAGATATAACAAATATTCAAACTGTCAAGCACAGTCCTGGCCCCACACTAGTTTAACCTGTATCGTGCGTATCAGGAAGTATGAGGGACTGACGGTCCAAGAACAAACCCGAAAAAAACATTTGAGTCTATGCGGGAATCGGGTTCTCGTCTCATTTCACATCGTCGTCGTCGGCTACTCATCCGCTGAGTCATAGAGGCTGTTTTAATCCAAGAACGTGCAACACGTAAATATATTGAGCTGACTAGCTCATTACTTACCCTTTTGTATTTCTTGCTTTGCACGCACTTAGCATTATCGTCAATATTCTGTGCCGGTAGGTAAGTTTATGTGAGTGTTTATTCATATTTAGGAAAATATCTACGCAGATACGTACCAGCGGATTTTATTTTATTATATAAAAAGTAGCCTATGGCCTAATTTCATTCAAAACCGTTCAGCCGTTAAGGAGTCATTGACTAACAAACATCCAAACTTTCATATTTATAATAGTAGTAAGAAGAAATAGTAGTAGTAAGATTCACGGAGAAGTGTAAATTGTTCATTCTTAAATTTAACTTAATTATGAGCAGAAAAAGCAGTGATAGCTCAGTGGGGAGTGGTATGGATTGTCGAGACGAAAGTCGCAGGTTTGAAACCAGCCCCAAGTACATACACCTCTGACTTTTCTAAGTTATATGTGTATTAATTGTTAATTATCACTTGCTTTAACGGTGAAGGAAACATCGTGAGGAAACCTGCACACCTGAGAAGTTCTTCATAAGGATTTCAAAGGTATGTGAAGCCTGCCAACTCGCATTAGGCCAGCGTGATGGACTAAGGCCTAACCCCTCATTCAGTATAGGAGGCCCGTGCCCAGCAGTGGGACGTATATAATACAGGGCTAGTATTATTATTTATTATTATGAGCAGTTAAACGTTAATCGGATATAGAAAAATCAGCCCTATATGATATAATAATAAGATTATTACGTCTCAAATCAACGCTGTTTAATATGTAAATTAAGTTTTAGTAATATCTTGTCAGTTATATAATCTTTACTTAAGTTCGATGATTCGTTTAGAATTTTTATTTACCTTTAAAGTCGGTGTAACAAGAACAAATAGATCGGGGCAGCGATAAAGATAGTTTTGTTTGATTTATCGATACTTATGTTATGTAATCGATATTATCGATTCATTGATAATGATATAGACGACCCTAAATAAATAAAGCCGCGATAAAAATCACTGAATGTAACAGATTGGAGCGTGGGCGTTGTTTGTGATGTAAATAAGCTTTTGTACTTTATTTTATGTTGGTCGTAAAGTTTGGCGAGTGTTTGATGTTAAATGAGTTTTAAGTACCGGGACAGTACTATGTTCACATTATGCGGGCCTTACAATCCAAATCAATAGAATAGGACATATTAGTTGTGTTGATTTTTTTATGGTTCCATATCCAAATGGCATAAACATAACCCTTATAATTTTGTCATGTCAGCGTGTTAGTCCGTATGTAACAGCCATTTTACTCGGAGACTATTAGCGCTATACGGATGAAATGTACCGCTGAATGAAACTGCTGTGTCTATTTTTGCCGCCAAGCAGCAGTGTATGTTGTGTTCCGGTTTGAAGGAAATTGAAGCCAGTGAAATTATTGAGCATTATGAGACTTAACATCTTATGTCTCGGGGGACGATCGCAGTCCAATGTCACACAGTGCTTTGTAATTCAAAGTTCTGTGTGGTGTTGCTTCTGTTTATAGGCAGGTGTGGCGCTTACCATCAGGCGAGCGACCGGCTCGTATCGTCACTCAAGATAATAAAAAAAAGTAAGGACGGAAGATGTATTTATTAAAACCGCTACACAAAGGTGTAGTGAAATAAGCAAAAAACTTTGGGGTGTTTTTCCATACATATAACTAATCTATATCCTGACTATGGAACTCTTTACTGTGCGTGGTCTGAGACACACTTCGCCGGTGCAAACTAAAATTCAGCCAAGTCGAGCTATGAAAATTTGAGCCCGTTATTACGGCTCAAAAGATATAGATAGAGGATAAAGATATAGACCAAAAGATATAGACAGGTAGGACAGACAGACTGACGGCGTGTCGTAGGCTTAGTAACAGGATTCTGTTGGGGCCCCCATAGCCTAAAGGCCGTTCCTAATATTCTGTCTATCGACAGATTTGCTTTTTCGCAAAATTTTGACACATACTGTATAGAAGATCTGTCGTAACACTATTGATAGTAAAGTGGACAGTTAATATTTCCAACTCGTCCTTAACTTCCTATTTGATTAATTTCGTTGCGGGACAAAGACAATTTAGCATTTCCAGAGACTCGCCGAGTTTCACTGCTCGGTGTCAACAAAAATACGTGCCACTGTCAATCCTGGTGCACAGGAGTTACAGTGGGGGGTGTGTGGGCGGGATAGTCTCGTATTGATAGTAAACAAATCTGTCCATAGATAGAGTAAAGGGACCGGTCATAAGATGGTCCTTGTGAAACACGTGGATATGTACTGCTCACTTGCAAAATATGAGGGTTTCAAAATGTTTTTCAACATGCGTATTGTGGATAGTTTCAACGGGTGTAAAGCTACCATAAAATAAATTACTGTTACAGGCTCATTACTGTGTGTTATGCTGGGAATATATTGAATAATCGCTTTATTTGTGCAAATAAACTTTTCCATTTCATACCAACTAGATGTTTTGATGAACCATAGTATGTAGTATAATAATCTTTTAGACTATATCATATTTTATGTATTATAGAATGTAATGAGATTGTATAAGGCAAGGAGACATGGTATCTGGGTGTATAGATATATTTTTATAAATCTACTACGCACTCACGCCTTTATTCCCCGGAGGGGTAGACAGAGGTGTAACTAGTACACCCACATTTAGCCTAGCTTATTTCCGTCCCATGATGTGATAGGGGGCGAGCCTATCGCCATACTGGGTACAATTACTATAATAACTATCGCCATACTGGGTACAATTCCAAATTACTATAATAATACAAATTACCGTCAAATCTATGGTATGAAAAGGCGAATCCTGGCATTAAGCCAACAAGCAGAAACATACAACACACTTACCAGGATACTAATTTCTTTGAAAAGAACTAGATGCTATTACACAAGTATTTTATCCCTAAAAACTTAATGACATACTTCTATGTAATTTACGCATATAAAACTATATTTCTAAATTACGCACAAAAATCCGAACGCACAGCGCACGCGTTCTGAAACGCAAAATCGTGATATGAAAACATAAATAAAGCGATATTCAAATATGGTCAATAATATCTCATTAACATCCATAATGATATGTCACGTCATATTATACTCCTGAAAAGAATTGGCGAAATCCGGCCGCTGTCGTAATAAATTTGAAATACTTAAGGGTGTGCCACACGCGAAGCTACGCGCTCTGTGTTTCCGAAGAATTGACGTGTAAAAGCGTTGAAACGTGACATGCCTTTGTAATTCTACGCGAGTTTTAAGTGACAAATTTGACAGTTACTTATAATATGCTTGCGTGATTACAAATCGTTCTATTGATGGTACGTGATCTGTTGCTAATGATGTTGCAGCGCCATTTTTTCAATACCTACTTACTACAAGCAAAGAATGCTTAATAGTATTTTTTAGCTTAAATGTGGAAACAAGCACGTCGCTCGCCTGATTGTACGTCCTGCCTATAAATAGAAGCAAAACCACACAGAACTTTGAACTACAAAGCATACATGGCACTTTGCTGCTTTTCCTCACCCCGAGACATAAGTTGTTAAGTCTCATAATGCCAAGTAACTTCACGGGTTTCAATGCCCTTCAAACCAAAACACAATCGTGGTTACACTTGCAGCTTGGCGCTGGAATAAGAGGGGTGGTATCAACCCAGACGGCCTCTCGCATACGAAGGACCTAGTAAAGATGGGGGTACCTAATATTCTTGTGCCCACCTCGATAGCGACTAAAAAAATCCACCATAGTGGCTCGTTCTGGCGAGTCACGTTCCGAGGTCATTCAGTGTAACGTCAGTAATGTCAGGCCGGCATAATTCTGGCGACTGTCAAGAGATGCAACGTCTTTCGACATCACCATTATATTTGGACTGTACTTACTATCAGGTCCAGTGCAGTCACTTTGTTGTGCCAGGACAAAAAAAATATGTTTGATGTTAGTTCAAGAACGTACCTTAAACTGGTTTAATGGGTTAAACTAGATTTAGGATCGTAAGTTATAGTTAATTTAATCACAATACACTTAACTACTCCAGATATTTCTCAATTCATTCCTCTGAATCTAGGATATATTTATTTTATACATACGCACTCACGCCTATAATTCCCGAAGGGGTAGGCGGAGGTGTAACCAGTACACCCACATTTCGCTGAGCGTATCTCCGTCCCATGATGTGATAGGGGCCGAGCCTATCGCCATACCGGGCACAATTCTAGACTCCGGGCTGATAATGAGCATTTCGTAATAGAAAAACCCAATATCACTTTACCTGACCCAAGGATCGAACCCGAGACCTCAGCGTAAGCAGACGTAACGCGTACGCATTACAAGTGCGCCACTGAGGCAGTCAGTCATATTTATTTATATTTCAATAAATTTCGTTCATCTCAACACGAGCTCATCCTGTTTAAGTACGAAACTAAGAATAGCCTGTATAAACCAGTTCCTTTCATTGTTAATCGGCGATCCCTCGAGTAAACAAAACTAGTTCCGATTATATATTTGTTACTTACTGTGGGATAAGCTTTATTCAAAGTGCAGGCCATGTTGCTACTCAGTGATGTATCCTGTGGGAATAATGAATGAACATCCACGATTATGCTCAGAACTGTGGGGCTAGCACGATTAACTTGCGAGAACGTATTCGTATCGAAATGTCAAAAAATTGTTTGAACTTTCATACAAATGCTAGCGTTCTCGATTCGAATACTTATTCGTTAGTTGTTCGTGCTCGCCCCTCTGATTTAAAGGAATAAATAAATTCAATAGGAATTTTATTATGGTAATCTTTCGACACAGAAATTATAACACATAAATACGTTTTGTGGTACGAAACCAAGACAGATCTGTTTTGTATGAAATTGTGCAAGCCGGCTTTGAAGCGAGGGGCTGTGGTGTGGGTTCGATTTCCGCACCGAGAAAAATGTTTATGTGATCCACAAATATATTCGAGTCTGGATATTGTGGGACCGCAAGTCCTTCGTAGTTTCCGATATCCACAATATAGGTTAACCTAGTGTGGGGTCAGGACCATATGTGTGACTTTTGAGTATATTACAAGGTGAAAGGTCCCTCGTATGCGAGAGTCCGGCTGGGTACCACCGCTTTGTCTATTGCTGCCGCCAAGCAACAGATTGTAAGCACTGTTGTGTTCCGGTTTGAAGGACATTGAAGCCAGTGAAATTACTGGGCATTATGAGTGATAACACTTTATGTCTCGGGATGACGAGCGGTTTTGAGTTTTTTGAGTGGTCTACATCACGAATGGACCGGCTCGTCCGGATCGTTACCACTGTCTTACAGAAAATCGACGTAAATTAGCAGCTTGCTGCTGCGTTTCGTACGGTGAGTGAGATACGAGTATACAAATCCCCCTCCCGTTCTCAACCCCTTAATTATCCTTTTCCTTTAAGGTGGGCAAAGCTGTCATATATTGTTTTTGTATTGTAGGCGTACATGGGCGGTGGAGAACACTTACCATCAGGTGACGCACTTGCTCGTTTGCCGCCCTATGCTATAAAAAAAACTATATCTATCATCAAAAAAATATCACTCCATAGCATCTCATCCACATAAATTTCGATTATGATTGGATACAATTTCTTATTACACTATTCCAATCACAATTTCCTATGACATATTCTATTAATATCGCCATTTTAATGTCTGTATTCAATTCATATATTTGCCAGGACTAAAAGCTTTTACACTTGAACTCGTAACTTCGCATCTCGCGAGCTGGTATAAACAGTTAATTATAGATCGTCAATAAAGTGCACAATTCATTGCCGATAATTACAAATCACACTGCGATTCTATGGAAGAAACCTACTATCTTACTACTATTAAGTTTGGATGTTTGTGAGTTTGTGAATATTTGTTAGTCAATCACGCCGTAACGGCTGAATGGTTTCGGGTGAAATTTTGCACACAGAAAGACCATGACCTAGATTAGAACATAGGCTACTTTTTATCCCGGAAAAGGTCGTTCACGCGAGCGAAGTCGCGAATAAAAGCTAGTATTTATGTTTATAAAATATTGCATAAGGGAGTTATAAATTTGATTCATTTTTTAAATTGCCCAAGTAGATATACGAACAAGCGGCCCGCTTGATAAGAATCGGTTACCGCCGCCCATAGGCTTCAGCAATGCTACAGCCCTAGCCGTTGCCTACTGATGGAAGAAAAAAAAATTGAGCCTCGCTGGAGAAGGATAGGTCATAGCGCTCGGGAAACACAGATGCAGGGAGTTCATTCCAGGAGGCCAATTCTCGTAATTCTTAATGTTCAAAATATCATTCCGATCTAGTCTCGCGTCAAGAAAGTTGCAAATGGCATTCTCCTAAACCAATAATCAACGTCAAACGTGAACATAGATCGTAATGAGATTGAATGTAGAATAAAAGTTGACTGAAGCCAAAACGGTATAATGCTACTGCTAATGCTAGGTGCATTTGACGTTGATTATTGGTTGTAGAGAATGCCATTTGCAACTTTCTTGACGCTGAGACTAGATCGGAATGATATTTTGAACATTTAAAATTACGAGAATTGGCCTTCTGAGCTTGCATGTGCGTGGTTGAAAAGAACGCTGGAAACGCACCATGCTAGGACGGGATTGTTGATGTTAAGGATGAAAATCACATGATACATTGCATGTCTATGCATGTGTGTGTGAGTGTCTTGTTTGCTCGTTAATTCAAAATAGTCATTTCAATGTTCTTATAGCTATGTTTGAAAATTTGTTCAACCTTTTAGAAATTACAGCTTTACTAATTAACTGCAGAGGTTATTACGGGTTATGCTATCTTATGAGATAAAGACAGGAGAAAAATTATTTATTTATTAATTAAAATCATGTTAAAGGAGAAAAAATATTCATCATAAGTAAATCTCCAGTAATACCCACAAAGAGCATAAAATAATTTGTTTAGAGAAAAAAGTCTTTGCAATGTATGTAGTCTTTGATGATTCAAAATCTAGATCAAAATGTTTGATTCAATTTAATGTTAAAAGCTACTTTAGCTTATTTATTTTTTACACAATCTCTTCAATCTTGGCTCAACAATTTGAATTTAAAATGAAAAATATAATTTTAATTTTCGATTTAAGTAATACTTTACTTTTTATTAGATTGAACAACGAGACGAGCAAATCGCTCGCCTGATGGTAATGCCTATAAATACCACACAGAACTTTGAATTACTAAACATTGCATGGCACTGGACTGCGCTCATCATCTCGAAACATATGATGTCCAAGTCTTATAACAGTCATTTCACTGACTTTATTGTCCTACAAACTGAAACACCACAGTGTTTATACTCTATTACTTAGCGACAGAAAGAGACAAAGAAGGACCAACTCAAACGACCTCTCGCATACGAGGGATTTGCCACCATTTCAGATTGTTAATTGGTATACATTCTAAATGATCGATCCGATTATGATAATAAAATAAAAGCTAGTAAATGTCATCATATAAATGCGATTGGAATTCGTAGTGGGACGTCAATTTATTAACTGATAATGATTAAAATACGCAATGTTACTCAACCATTCCGTTTTTGGTAAGCCTAAATTATGGGAACTGTAATGGGCGTGGAGGTGATGTACAATAGAACATTTGGTAAATATGTGGATTGAAGTTTTGGCGGGAATTTGGACACTGCGGTTGATCTCTTATTTTATTTCCTAAACTAGTTTAAAGTTGTGTTTGTTGAATGTGGTGTGGATTTGTGCAATAAACATTGTTGTTGATGAACAGTGTATGGAAGCATTGAAATAAGTAATTCCAAGTGATTTTTGATCAAGTGTATTGATCGACCTTGGTTGTTTATTCCGCTTGGAGAAAATGGTCTATGAAGCGTCGTACTGGAAAGAATTGACACCAAAACTCGCAACAAGACTTTGAAATCGGCCTCACCGGTGTGTCTTCGTTCTTTTCACAGAGTACTTTATAAGAACGCTATTTATCATCTTCATCGTCATCATCAGCCACAAGACGTCCACTGCTGAACATAGGCCTTCCCTAATGCCTTCCAGGCCGACCTGTTGGAAGCGGCCTGCATCCATCGGCTTCCTGCAACCCTTGTCAGGTCGTCGGTCCATCTTGTAGGTGGACGTCCTCTGTTGCGTTTGCCCGCCTGCGCATCGCTATTTATGAATACTTAAAAATAATAAATACTTGTCACTGGCTATATGCATAAATAATGCGAAGCGAATAAATTAATTACTGGGCATTATGAGACTTAACACCTTATGTCTCAGGGTGACGAGCACAGTTTAATGCAATACTTCATAATTCGAAGTTCTGATTGATATTAAGTTACTTCACATACATACGCACTTACGCCTGTAATTCCCGATGAGATAGGCTAAAGTGACTGGTCCACCCATAATTCGCCGAGCTTATTCCCGTCCCATGATGTGATAGGACGCTAGTCTATCGCGAAACCTAGCACAATTATAGACTCCGAGCTGATACTAAGCATTTCATAATAGATGAACCCAATATAACTTTTACCCGACCCGAGGATCGAACTCGACACCTCAGCGTTAACCTCACTCGTAACGCATACGCATTAAAACTGCGCCCCCGAGGCATATATTTTATCAACTTATATGCTCATCATAGAATCCTAAACTTTCTCGTTTACACCAGCGGATGAGAGATAATTCATAACAGATTTGGCCACTAACGATGTAATAAGTACTAATAAATATCGTCCCACATTACGCCCACGTTCATTGTCATCGATGGGTTATCATTTAGGTTGCGATGAATAAAATATATGTAAATTATGATTCATGTGCCCCGACCTTCTTTCACTTTTACCTTTCTGTCATTAAGTGGTTTAGTAAATACTAGCTTTTGCTTGCTACTCCGCTTGCGTGAACTGCCTTTTCCGGGATAAAAGTAGCCTATGTCCTTATCCAGGTCATGGTCTACCTGCGTGACAAAATTTACCCAAAACCGTTCAGCCGTTAAAGCCTGATTGACAAACAAACATCCAAACTTTCACAGTTATAATAGTAGCACGATTATATAGAGGATACATTGATGAATTAAATAAATAAATATACCCAACAATCACATAGATAGATACTAAGTCCCTCGTATAATTTTTGTTTAAAATTATTAATGACTAGCTTTTGCTCGCGGCTCCGCCCGCGTTATTAGACTTTTCCGAAATAAAACGTAGACTATAACCGTCTCCAAGGTCCCATCTATCTCTACATCAAAATTCATCAACATCGCTTCGGTGATTTAGGCGTGAAAGTGTAACAAACAAATTTTTTTTTTTCATTACTAGTATCCTATGTTACTTCTTATACCTCCAAGAATATGTGTACAAAGTTTCATGATGATCGGTTAAATAGTTTTCGCGTGAAAGCGTAACAAACAAACTTACATTTACATTTATAATATTAGTATGATGTTTAGTTATGATGGAATATTAAACGTATATTCCATCATAACAATGTATAATTTAAACATATTTGGTATAAAATCTATAGTGTGTTGGTACAAACATTTGTAATAACATAAGTTCGTTCATCCACATTGAAGAATTCAAACACAATGTGGCACCTGATTAAACAAACCTATACTGCTCCCTCATTTCTGTGTGGACAGTTGATTAAATATTGGGGCTCATAAATCAGTAGGAGCTCGGGTCAAACATGGTTCTCTAAAGACAACTACAAAACACGCTTTTTTATTGCAGTGGTCAGCTAATGAACATGTGGGTCACTTGATGGTAAGTGATCTTCACCGCCCATAAACGTCCACATTACCTGAAGAATTGTGGACGCGCTGCCGATCTTAAGGAAAAGGATGGTTAAGGGATTGGGATTGGGAAGGGAATATGGGCCTCCGGATATCTCACCGTACGAATCGCATCAGCATTTTGCTACTTCACATCGGTTTTCTGTGGGACAGTGGTAACGACCCTGTCGCGTCTTACACTAAATCTGCCTAAACATGAAGTCCAACCTGTATATTCCAATAACTTGCGAAATTAGAATCACCTATATTAAATCATCTTTGAAATAAAAAAGACGTATTCAAGTTTGTATATTAATTTGGGCTCAACGATGTCGCAGACAGACACACTTGTAACACTCCCATTTTTGGTCAATGGTTAAAAATATCTTTAATTGTTTATAAAGTATAACGTCTATGAAAACTATTGCCATTTCTTCAAATATTTTTTTCCCGTGGGGATAATCCTGTTTACGGATACCTTCTCAGCCTCGGAAAAGCAGAGATGGTTATGCCAGATTCGCCAACCTTCCGATCCAGTTGTCCCCAAACGATTGCTGGATCGGGTCCCTTATTATAATATCTACGCTGATATTATACCGGCAAAAAACCCCGCGGTGGCCTCCTTCAGCGCAATTGATAAGGTCCCGAGGATCCTAACTGTAGTCTGGATTGCTGCCGGAACACGCTTTCCAACGCCATAGCACAAACTTATTTATATACAATCTAGCTAGATTCACGAAACAAAAGCTATGTCTACGCTTTGTAACTATTATACCTACGTTGTAGTAATATCCAATCTCCAACGCAAGCCTATACGTTCCTACAATATAATTTAGTTAACCGATGTTAGCTGCTAAATTAATTAAAGCTCAGTAAACAAAATTTTGCTAGTTGTAGCTAAAAAGGAACAGTGTGTAATAAAGTCACAAATCTTACACTAGATATACTTAAATCCATTAGACGCTTTAAGCAATGTTTAAAGTAAGGCAACCAATAAACCATCTCAACCGTTACCAGCTAGTCTCGTCATTTAGTATATAAAATTATCACCCTTGTATTTTTGTTAAATATAATCAATCACACTGTCAAGCGATATTTAACAGTATGTGTCATGTGCATCAAGTTTTTATGAATCTGAACACAAAATAATGACTTTTACATGCTATAATCGAGAATAAAGTGTCCATTATGAAGTATGACAACGCTTGTGGGCTTTCACACCAAGTCAATTAAACTAGTAGCGGGGTTAATAGTAGCTTTAAAAGCCCATCCATCATTTATCGTCGTGGATACTGTAAATTGACTGATACAAAACAATCGCAAAGGCCATTTTCGATCAACTTTTATTAATTGTAATTAGTGACTGTTAAAGGCCTGATTAAAATACGTACTGGTTGGTATATACTTAATTTTTATTGTGTGATATATTAAATCCAAAGTAAATTGAATGAGGTTAATGTTTATTTGAACGTCTTTTGAATGCATCTCCTCTCGATTTTTTGAAATAATTAACGCGTTTTTTATAAAATGATTCTACGCTAGTGTTAATTTCAATGATCGTATCTTATAAATTCTGTAAGAAACCTGTTCCAATATCATATTAACCCGAATAAAATGATTTATCCGTTGCACACGTCGCATCGTTTACATTTTATCAGAAGTTTTAATGGCCGCTTAAGCTGACAATCGTAACAAAATAAATAAATACCGATGGTTTATTGCGAATTTGTAACTTTAACACTTGTCAGACATTAATTCTGGAGATCGTGACAAAGTTGTCAGTTTATATAAACGACTGTCGACAATTTATCTTTGGGTGACAACATGACCAATGTACTATCCAAGTGAGCGTATTAAAACTAAGCCTACAATGTTACATTTACTGGTATACTAAAAAAATCTAAGAAATCTGCACCTTGCGAGTTGGTAATAAGATCGAATTTATCCGTCACAAAATAAATACTTTGTACAAACTATAAATCTCTGTGAATGTCTTAAGTGGTGTATTGAAGCCATTTGAAGCTGCGGCGTTGCTTTCGTGTACATGAAACAAATATATTTCAGACGTTTCCAGACAGTATCTAGCTTCTTAGCGTTTTGATTTGTTGATGTTATATATAGCAGTACTTACTCAGCCTATCTTAATCATAATACATTTTAATTTAATTAGTCATCTTCATAATTTAATATTTAATAATATGCATATTTAATTAATGTATTTCAATTATTTATAGAGTCTTTTTTTGCCTGAGTTTATAGAGAATTAAAGGCCAAAGGAGTGATTTAGTAAAGTTCTCTCTATGTAACCTGAATTTATTAGGTACCTGCCATAAAAGTGTAAAACAATAAACGCGCAAAAAGTAATATCTTATTAACCACTAGATATAAATTTGATAGTTCGAATGTTGGTTAACTGCAGTAGTTAAATACCGAGTGAGATTGGAAAACATTAATAATAAAAAAAGTCAAGTGCGAGTTGGACTTTTTTTATTTTAATAGTTATTAGGTTAGCTGCCATAATAACACATATTCTGTCAAAATTTTAACTAGCTACACTTTACGGTTCAAAATATAAAGTCCTAAATGGAAGGTTCTTGAGTGATAGAGCCACGCTGTAGACACTTTTGTCTACAGCATGTATGGGCCGGCTCGTCCGGGTCATTACCACTGCCTCACAGAAAACCGGCGTAAAGTAGCAGCTTGCTGCTGCGTTTCGTACGGTGAGGTGGAGATCACTTACCATTAGGTGACCCACTTGCACGTTTGCCGGCCTATGCCATAAAAAAAGGACAGCCAGACCAACAGATAGACTTCGCAGGCTTAATAAAAGCGTTCCCTCGGCACCTTTTGAATATAGAACCATCAAAAGCTTACTTAGCCTATTATCACACGCTCTAGAAACATTAATTTACAACATTAACAGAAATAAATTCGCCCGTCATATCCTCAAACATAAAAAATAAATTTCTCCACACGAATTGTTGCCAGATGCCTACCACAACGATGGCGGCGCAGTGCGTGGAAATTGCGAAATTTTCACACTGTCATGACGCAATAAAAACGTACGGCTTCATGTATGTTAACATGTGTGAGCTTATGGGCTCATTAGGCCTACATTCCGTTTCGCAAGAATTATTTAATTTATACAACTAGCCTTTAACACGAAATCGTCCAAAAGAATTATAATTTTTGGTAATGTCGCAGGTTTAATTGATCTTATTTGTTTTATTTATTAATTACTAGCTGTTGCCCGCGGCTCCGCCCGCGTGAAAATAAAACGTATCCCGTAACCGTCTCCAGGGTACCGTCTATCTCTACATCAATATTCATCAAAATCGGCGTGAAAGCGTAACAAACAAATAGATTTAATTTTTTTTCATAAAAGGTATCCTATGTTACTTCTTATACCTCCAAGACGTAAAGCATAACAAACAAACTTACATTCACATTTATAATATTAGTATAATTATCGTCGTTACTAATAGTAGCTAATTAGTTCAAAATTTGCTATTAATCCAATTATTTGATGTCGCCTATGTCACCAAAGGCCTTCCTACAAGTATACATACATACGAACTCACGCCTGTAATCCCCAAAGGGGTAGGCAGAGGTGTAACCAGTACACCAACATTTCGCCGAGCGTATCTCCGTCCCATGATGCGATAAGGGGCGAGCCTATCGCCATACCGGGCACAAATTCCAGACTCCGGGCTGATACTGAGCATTTCATAATAGAAAAACCTAATATCACTTTTACTCGACCCGGGAACGAACCCGAGACCTCAGCGTCAGCCTCAATGGTAACGCGTACGCATTACAACTGTGCCACCGAGGCAGTCAGGCACTAATATAATAATTATAATACTAGCCCTGTATTAAACAAGTCCCACTACTAGGTCCGGGCCAACTCTACTGAATAAGACGGTTTACGGCTTAGTCTACCACGCTGGCCTAATGCGGGTTGGTAGATTTCACATAGGCACCATTTTTTATTGGCGAAGGAAGACGCGCTGACGGCCCACCTGATGGTTAGTGGTTACCGTCGCCCATAGACATTAGCAATGCCAGGGACACAGCTAAGTCGCTGCCTACCATGGAGACACTTTTTTAAGCCTCGTTTGAAGAAGGACATGTCATAACGTTGAGGAAACACCACGGAGGAAAGTTCATTCTAGAGTCTGAAGTGCGTCATCCATTCTACCTGATTTCAGGTAGAATGGATGAACTTTCCTCCGGTGACGAGTGGTGCGGTGGTAAAAAGGAGATACATACATACGCACTCACGCCTGTAATCCCCTAAGGGATAGGCAGAGGTGGAACCAGTACACCTACATTTCGCCGAGCGTATTTCCGTCCCACGATGTGATAGGGGGCGAGCCTATCGCCATACCGAGCACAAATTCCAGACGATGGGATAAAGGAGATGATGGGAAAATCTCAAACAGTTCCCCAGAGCACTCCCCATGGAACATATGGTAGAGCAAAAAGAGACAGCCAATGTCCTTCCGCATGCCAAAGAATTCCAGACCATCCGCGAGACTCTAGGACTGCCTATTTGAACGGCCCGTCTCTGTAAGGGGTCAAATGGAAGAAGCTGGTTAAGTGTAATTGGTATATTTGGATGCTCCAGCCCAGAGGTGAGACCAGTAAGTACTCTACGTGAGGCCTTGTGCTTTGTAAAGTACAAGTCTTTGACTTCACGTGAAGTATCGCTTAGCTCTGTTGAGGACACCCAGTTTTTTCATGCAAGTTTGGCTTTACCTTCCAAATGACTCCTAAATCACACATCGTTCGCGATTTTCTAATCGAGAACTTCTCAGGTATGCAAGTTAACTCGCGATGTTTCCTTCAACCTTAAATCAAGGGATAATTAACAATGAAAACATACGAAACTTAAAAAAGTTAGGGGCGAATGCTCTTGGAACTGGTTTCGAACCTGCGACTTTCGTTTCGACAGTCCATCCCTCCCCGTTGAGTTATCGCTGCTTTTACTAATGGATATATTTTTATACTAGAGCTCTTTGAACCTTAACATCCCATTCCATGAATAAAGACCATTCAAGACTAAAGCACAATAAAACAAATAAGTATAAAACTATAAGTTCAACATTATTAGCGGGTACAAGAAAACAAAAACCGCACTTACCACCGCTTTGCAAAACTTCTCAGAACGCGCAATAGACACCGCATCTAGTTGAAATTTGCGAAGTAAAACAATAGCTTGGTATCCAGTTCTTCGCTTTAACCGGCTTTGGCAAGTAAATTCGTGACCATAGCTTAGGAACTTCGCTTTAAAGTTTAGTTACGTAAGTTAGCAGTCTAGGGCGCCCCCACTTATGTCCTTTTGAAATCGCATTGTTTGTAAAAAGTTGGCAAGTGAATTTGCCATTATTCCTCTCAGATGTGTTTTTAATTGTATAACGTTTTATAACTTGAAGCCACTCGCATATTAAAGTTAAGTACCGACTCTGGTGCTGAAATTGGCTTCTTGTTTGAGCAAAAAATCTGACTTAAATTACCATAGGAGAATGCTTTGGAAAGAAAGTTAAAAATGGTGTAAAGTTATACACAAATTACACAATTTAGAAAAATCATTCATTTAAAATAATTTGTTATTTTTTAGCTTGAGTGATCAAACGAGCAGGTCGCTCGCCTTATTGTAAGCGCCACGCCTGCCTAAAATCAGAAGCAATACTACACAAATCTTTGAATTACAAAGCACTACATGACATTGGATTGCGCTTGTTAGGAAAATCGAATATGGCAATTTAACAAATAATGAATGATTATTATAAACCTATTTATTATGAATACGGACACTGGCTTGAAACTGTAGATATGACGTTGTATTTTATATTGTGTACCGAGTAATTATCGTGTAATTATCGAGGAATTGAAGGCTGGAGACGGCTTGGTTACAGCAACAGGTTAATGTTACCTAAAAATAGCCAGCGTAATTACTGGGCATTATGAGACTTAACACCTTATGTCTCGGTGTGACGAGCGCAGTGCAGTGTCATGCAGTGCTTTATCTAAAGTTCTGTGTGGCGTTGCTTCTGTTTATGAGCAGGCGTGGCGCTTACCATCAGGCGAGCGACCTGCTCGTCTCGTCATTTAATGTAATAAATAAAAAAAAAACAATATTAAATTATCATCCACTAAAGTTTACGACTTCATGCAATACTGAAAATTTAAAATCGCGTGATGTGCAGTAATCAGGACTCCGAAATAGGTTAAGCAAATAATAGTCAAAAGCGACCTTGGTCCCACTTGCATGTACATTTTCGATAAAGTTCTGCGATTACATTTATTTATGTAAGCTTGGCATCGCTTACCCTATTGTTACAAATTGGGTCGAAATGCATAAATAATAAAAGTACGAGTACTTTACCTTATTTAAATATAAAGGGCCTCTTCATACGGCACTGAACAGAATAGACATGGCCGATATTCCATATTTTAAATTTAAAAAATCCTGTACAAATATTTGAAAATGGAAGATAAGCAACGTATGCTTGCTAGCAATGATGCTGCGCTGTTCAATATTAAGGAAATATTTATTAAGAATGCTATAGGATTGTCATTTAAATGATACTTTTAGGATAGGAAAATAATAAATGCCTGGTTTGATTTTGGTTTATTCAGAAGATGAATAGATGTTTGGGCTTATTATCGTTGTCCATATCTATGGGAATGGAACCCAAGTCATTCCATCAAAGTCTTCATAAAAACTACTAGTAGGTGGTGGGTCTCGCGTATGTGAGAGGCCGCTTTGTCTATTTCGGCCGCCAAGCAATAATGTGTTAACATTGTTGTGTTCTAGTTTAAAGGACATTGAAGCCAGTGAAATTACTGGGCATTATAGGACTTAACACGTTATGTGGCAGGGTGACGAGCGCAGTTCAGTGTCATGCAGTACTTCATAATACGAAGTTCTGGTTGGTGTTGCTTCAATGTATGGGTAGGCGTGACGCTTGCCATCAGGCGAGCGACCTGCTCGTTTCGTCATCTAAAGCTTATAAAAAAAAACCCACTTGTTAAATACTAACTAACCCAAAAGCAACTCAGCAACTTCATTTGATTAGATAGAGAGAGCACTACAACACCAAACAATACAACAAAGTTTCTAAAGCACTTGATCAAATACTATTGTCAATAAGTAAAATAAATTAAGTGGCAATAAAGCGAGCCGATTCACTCGTGAGATAATTTCAACTCGGTCTATTTACAGTAAAATTAACTGAAAACTTTATTCAGTAAGTTTGGAAGTTTCAGAATGTTGCAAGTGAGTACAGACGACCCTCGGTTAGACAAAAGATCCATTGTGCCCAACATCTTTGTATAACAGTTGTTCTAATTGTTATTAGCGATGTTTAATTGATCATTAGTTTTCGTTTGTAAATTAAGAATTGTTTGTGTAAACGTTTCCATTTAAGGAGTTAAATCTTGAGTTTCCACTGATTTAGTTACGGAAATCGGACACTGATCATTATCAGAATGAATTGAATCCATGATGGAATCTCATTAGATTTGTCGTATTATCTTTATACATATAATTCTACTGTACGTGTGTATGTCACTGAACTCCTCCTAAACGGCTGGACCGATTTGAATCTTTTTTTTTGTATGCGTTTGGGTAGCGCCATGGATGGTTTAGATTCACAATTGGACCCAGTAGGTGGCGCTGCTGTAGTTGCAGGTGAAACCGCGTGGGACAGCTAGTAGTTATATATTTTCTTTTCTATTCTCTATGGAAAGAGCATGTGGTTCACCAGATCGTAAATCAAATTCGTCTTAATACTTACAGTAGTAAAAAAGTTAACATTGGAGAAGAATTATTTTGATTCGAGTAATTATTTCTGCATCATACTGATTAACGAACGAGGTAATGGTGAAAATTTGTTCCTGTCGCAGTTCGTGGTGGTCAGATAATAATACCAAATATTAATAGAAAGCTGACCCTGGAACTAGGCCGGGATAACGACACGCAGAAAGATTGAATGTAGATAAAAATCACTGCGCGAAAGCGTTCTAAATTTCAAGGTATATAAGTTAACTTATAGGTTGTAATAAGTTAACAATTTTCTTAACCTCGTGACCCTAACTAGTATAGTTTAATTCATGTATTTATTATTTAGAACTTGTATACTTTAAATATAAAGGCGAACTTAATGCCAATGGCATTCTCTCTTAGTAAACCTTAGAGTGATGCAGATATGAATATACGAGTATATAGAATACATAATTAACTATTGGGCTTAAATAAAACTAGTATCATAAAAAACACAATGTAAAAAGGTCAGAACTTACGTTTAGAAAACGAAGAAATAAAAATTAACTCGCAATTATTTCGCAATAACAGCAATCCAAAACACTGTTCGTAAGAAAATATAATATAATATATATAAAGATTAATTAAAGCGCAAAAACTAAATACATGAGCAAGCGTGATGTAGATCAGTGATAAAATACAATGGATGATCACATCTTGATCGTATCTGGTGACTGGCGCTTGGGCAATAGAAAAGATTTAGATTATTAGATAACAGTAACGACTGCACGCGATGGACCAGAAACAATGTGACTACTGCTCTAATTGACAATTGCATTGATACTTGAATGATGTGATGAAATCAAGTATTTGATTGTCTAAACATAGCTTTAATAATCATCGTTTGTAAACGAACCTGTCGAAATCTATTCGATGAGCCAAAATACGGTATATCTGCCAATAATTATTGAGAAGTGGAAGATGTAGACGGCCTAGTTGTAGCCGAGAACACTCTCGATAAAATAAACATTAAGAAAATAAAGCAACCACATCCAAAGTAGGAAACGCATTCAATGTGTTTCTGCGCTGCAATGTTACAGATACATAGAAAGAGAAAGGGTCAAACTCATAACATACCACTTTTTCTGGATTCAAAATTACAAGGCTAACCGTCACTATTCAGCAAGGTATGTTGTGATTATAGTCAATTCAAAGAAATTCAGTGAACCAATTGAAATATGTGACGAAAATAATTTTTAATGTTTCCCTTTTGGCATAATCTTTTCTCGGAAAAAGTTATTTTGTATTTCTGATTTCTTTTTTATCCTGGCACAGCAAAATAACTAAACTGGCCCTGATGTTAAATACGGTGCAGTCTAAATATAATGTCAACCGCTAAGAGACATAGCGTCTCTCGACGGTCCGCAGAATTATGCTGGCCTAAAGTTGGTGGATATGGATATGTCCACTATGACAAGGTTTTCACAATCTTACGGTGGTCGCTATACAGTACAAAAATTATCAAATACCCTTCCATATAACCGATATAATCGACCTTCATAATAAAGGGTCTTTTGATACATTGGAATCTATTATTATTGTACAAGATAAGCTAACATAAGCTCACACTTGTACCCCCGAAGAAGTATTCAAGTGTAACTGATACGCAATAGTATTCTGAGCTTGGTTTCCTCCCATGATGTGATGGTGGCATAAATTACATTTAGGAGCAACTCTGTAATTTTTCGATTCTTAAACTAAAGCACAGATTGTGATTACCCAACCTGAGATTGGAACAATCTCTCAGCCTAATTACCCCACCAATAAACCTATGAGACGATTTAACTAGCAAACAACTTTTAACAAAAAATAAATCCGACGAAAAAAACAAAAAGTTGAAAGAAAAAAAAAACAATTGTATTTTTTTTATTTTATTATTTTCAACTTTTCAGTTTTTTTTCGTGAAAGAAATCGGTGCACAAATGACGATCAACCATCAATCAATCTTTCATCCCCGATTTCACCCCCTAAGAGGCAGAATTACGTCTTAAAATTAAAATGGGACCAATTTTGACCTACACTCTTCCGCATGAAAAAAGAATCATCCAAATCGGTTCTCATTTGGCGGAGTTATGCGTGGTTATACATACAAAAAAATGCGTCGAATTGAGAACCTCATCTGGTTTCGTCGGTTGAAAATAGATTATTTAATAATATTTAATAATTATGAAGCTTAGTTTTATCATGCTGAAAATATTTTACTGAACTCGGCAAGGATCAAGATTGAGGTTTAAATTACTTTGCAACAAATTACCCCTTAATCCGGGAAATTGTATTACCAAGTACCTGATCTGTATAATTATAACGAAGAATACCTAGCGGAGATTAGAGCTAAACCCTAATTAGAGCATTATGCGTGTAATTAACAAGCTTCACCGTCTTAGGAAATTAAATCTAAGCTTACGAAATCTTTAAAGTAAAGTGGCATGCACAACGTGTGAATACTACAAGAATTAGTATACAGTAGACAAACCATGTAATGGCGATACTTAGTTTCCTTAGTTTAGTTGTGGGGGCCAGATGGCAGATTATACAACAAATTGATTTGTCTACATTTGGCGGAGTTATTCATGGTTATACATATAAAAAAATATATGTGTCGAATTGAGAACCTTCCTCGGTTTTATTAGTAGGTTAAAACATATATATATGGATAATTTGATTCCCTCCTCCCCATTCCATCATCGGACGACCGGAGATACGGCAAAACGCCACCCATTTATGGTAGACGTTCTCAAAACGCGCACCAAACGCTTTGCCTCCACCTTCATCATAAGGACTGCCAAATTGTGGAACAAGTTGCCGGAGTCTTTGTTCCCCGATAAATCTGGGTGTTTTCAAGTCGCGAGTGAATCGTTTTTTGCTAGGCAAGCGTGCTTCATCTTAGGCCACATCATCGCTTACCATCAGGCGTGATAGTGGCCAAACGCGAGCATATTACGTATAAAAAATATATATATTACAATCACATTCAATTATTGTGCTTAACGCGACTAGCTATAAAAATGGTTTCCTCGACCCTCCAACAATAATAACGTAACTGAATTTCATAAAGATAATAAATAATTTAAGTATCAATCAAAATAAAAATAACACATGCATTCAGTGCAGGGGTTTGTCGTTTCCATTAAAATGCACTCTAAATATAGTTTATTACCCTTGGCAATTAGACTGCACCATTAACGCTCCGATCCAATCTCAGAGCGAGATGCTGCGCGTGCGCGTAATGATTTATAACTTTTTAATTGATAAAAACTAATCACAAAAAGAAGTTGCGTTTGTATTTCCTTTTATAGCGAAGATTGTAGAAATAGGTACATGTTTATAAACTAACCATTAAAACGCCCCGAAGTCAATTAGAAAAACAGAGAGAATGAGAAATAAAGAGATAGGGAGAACAAAGAGGTTAAATTTATAAAACTCCTCTTATTTTATAGTGTTTTCTTATGTCTACGCGAATATTACACATTGAAATAAAACTAGTTTATACGGATTTTATCGCGGTTTAATTTTATTTTAGTCCCGACGTTTCGAAAGCTTTTCAGCCTTCGTGGTGACGGGATATATATATATATATATATAATATATATATAGAGATATATATATAATAAAAATTTAACCGCGATAAAATCCGTATAAACTAGTTTTATTTCAATATTCTTATTTTGTTGAGGGTTAGAAAATGATCACAAAAAGAGGTAACATATATGTTTCCTTTTATAGCGAGGATTGGAGAAACATCTAGACCTATTAAAATAGGAGACCATGGCACCTTCAAAGGAATTTTATCGTATATAAATACTAATTGACTCTCAGCGGGAGTGTGATGTTAACTGATTTTATGCATGGACATGTTTTTATTCAACCAAATGGCCCAGAATGCGTCTGATCTAAAAGAATTTGTCTCTGATCTGTGTTGTATAAAACGGCCTATGTTGTACTTGGCAGTTCGAGGCCGGTAATAAATTTCTGATCGGGCACACCCTGTGCCATACACGCTGTGTGTCATGGAATAATCGATTCAATGGTGTTTTAATTTGTCGTAAAAATCGATTATTTTAATCGTTAATAGCTATTTCAAAATATTTTCAAATAAATTGTTAATAAATACACACATACATCCGCACTCATGTCTGTAAACCCCGAAGGGGTAGGCAGAGATGAAACCAGTACACTCCCATTTCGCCGAGCTCATTTCCGTCCCATGATGTGATAGGGCGCGAGTCTATCACAACCGTGCACAGTTCCAGACTCCAGGCTGATACTGAGCATTTTGAAATAGAAAAACCCAATATCACTTTTACTCGACCCGGGGATCGAGCCCTAGACCTCAGCACAGCAGTCGTACCGCGTACGCATTACAACTGCGTCACTGAGGCAGTCAATTAGATGTTCGAGGTTCTCAATTATATGCGTATATATATTTTTTATAATGGCGATGTTTGAATGTTTCGGTGAAATGTTGGCGTACTGGTTACACCTCTGCCTACCCCTTTCGGGGATAACAGGCGTGAGTGCGTATGAGTGCTAATTGAGAACCTCCTCCATGTTAACGTTAGTTAAAAATGCGATTGACGGCACTTGAACTTGGTATCTATCTGGCATGTGTTCCACAGATTATTTATTGATATGTATAAATAGACAACCATCTATAAATTGTTTCGCTACATTATATTTATCGTGCGTTCTATAACAGCCCCTTTGATTGCGGTAAAATCAAATATACAACAGAAGCGGTCTCAAAGGTTTTATTTTTTAATTTATCAATTACAAAGAAATAATAGCCTCCGTAGAGAAGTGGTCGAGTAACCGGCTGTGAAGATAGAGGCCGCGAGTTCGATTCCAGCACTAAGACAATGTTTGTGTGATCAAATATTTGTTTCGGGTCTGGGTGTTTTCTCGCAGAAGGGTTGACATCAGGCAGGTGGCCGGTCGTAAAAACGACAAGCCAAATCTTTCTGTAACATGGGATAAAAAGCATGTTGCGCCAACCCTACTGGGAGTGCGATAAGGGCCGGTGGAAGAAGAATAATTACAAAGATACAAGACTTAAATTGATGTTTATTTAAATATTTACGCTCTCAAGGATAGTCACTTCTAAACAAAACATTTCAATAAAAAAAAACGAGTTTACCTTTAACGAAATATATGACACGTAATCATAATAATATTATAAATGTGAATGTAAGTTTGTTTGTTACGCTTTCACGCGAAAACTACTTAAGTGATCATAATGAAAGTTTGTACACATATTCTTGGAGATATAAGAAGTAACATAGGATACATTCTATGAAAAAAAAATATCAATTTTTTTTAACGCTTTCAGGCTTAAATCACTGAACCGATTTTGATGAATTTTGATGTAGAGATAAATGGGACCCTGGAGACGGTTATAGGCTACATTTTATTTTCACGCGGGCGAAGCCGCGAGCAAAAGCTAGCAACCCATAAAGAAAGTCGAAAAATCAACCCGACAATAAATTGTACTCAAATATTCAATCTCAACAATATAATATTCAGCGGACACGAATTCGCTATGTCAGATGAGTTGGCAGCCGGTAATAGAAGATACTAACTGGTAACAAAACTGACAACTTATGCAGTATAAAAATGGTAATATAAATAAATTATGACAGTCCCAGAGAATTCGCATCGCAAAATAGAAGTGACTGACGTGTGCACACGCGTCTCTTGTTTAGTTTAATGCGTTCATTCTTTTGAAATACTAATTAGTATGCCTTCTCCACAGCCATATTACTCGTGATATATTTCAAAGCTCCCTGACTCATGTCGTGTGATTCATGTTTCCACTACTGAGCTTTATGACTGCATGCATAGTGGTGACAGTGTTCTATTGCTGAGCGGTTTGACTGTCCCTTCCAAGACCATTGGATTAAGACAGCATTAGGTAAGGTATAAGGAAAAAAAAACACCCCGAACTGAGAACCTCCTCCTTTATTGAAGTCTGTTAAAAATGATAATTAAATTAAATGAATTATACTTACATACTAACATTAGATATAAGTTAAAATTGTTTACTAACACATTATATGGACATGAAATAAAAAAAATATTATTATAGAGCTAAGCGATGCGATAGTGCTATACAAATGTAAGCCTATATTTATACCTTGGTATTTATGGATGATGGCTACCTCGGTGGCATAATTGCCTTTTGTTTAAGGTTCGATCCTCGGGTCGGGTAGTGCGATATTGGGTTTTTCTATCATAAAATGCTTCGTATCAATCCGGAGTCTGGAATTGTGCCCGATATGATGGCTCGCCCCCTATCACATGAAGGGACGGAAATAGGTTCGGCGAAATATGGATGTAGTAGTTACACCTCTGCCTACCCCTTCAGAGAGTGTGGTCGTAAGTGCGTATTTATGTACCCATGTATGTATTTAAAGATGTTTAAAAGTGTTGTATACGTGTTTAATCAAATCAATCAATCAATTTGAATGGTAGAGTCACGCTATAGATAATTTTGTCTACAGTAGGAATGAGCCGGCTTGAACAGAGAGGCGAGCACGAACAACTTACGAATAAGTATTTGAATCGAGAACGCTAGCCTTTGTATGAGTAAAAAATTACATTTCGATTCGAATACGTTTACCAGTGTCTCGTACGGTCGTTACCAGTGTAGTAGTCTCTTAGAAAACCGACGTTAATAATAATAATAAATAATAAATACACCCAACAGTCACACACTTAGTCCTGACCCCACACTAGGTAAACCTGTGTCGTAGGTATCAGGAACTACGAGGGACTTGCGGTCCCACAACACCCAGACCCGAAACAAATAATTGTGGGATCACACAAACATTTGTCTCGGTGCGGGAATCGAACCTACGGCCTCTCGCTTCGCAGCCGGCTACTCGCCCGCTGCGCCACGGAGGCTGTCATAAGTATAGTCTTGGTGCTACGTTTCGTATGGTGAGTGGGATATCCGGAGGTCTAAATCCTCCTCGGCTTCCTAATCCCTTAAGCGCCCATGATTCTGCTAGTACGCCTGTACATGGGCGGTGGATATCACTTACCATCAGGTGAACCGCTTGTCAGCCAATAGTCTCTTGATAGAATCGTGTTGGAATTGTGAAAGAAAAGTGATTATCATATACTGTATTTTTTTCATTGGTACGCCATCGGAAATCTATAATGACGCCACAATGGCGCCATTGAATTATTTAGTAGATTAATAAAATTGACAAAACTATCAATTACGAAGCCTCTGATCGACCATTATGAGACAATTGTAATAAACTCTGATCGTCTCATCATTGAGGCGAATAAAAAATGACAATCCCTTTTCTAGCAAATTTTCTTTATTATGCTTGAGCATACGATCAGTATGTAAATACAATGCAGAATAAGACAAGAGGCGAAAACGTTCTTTGAACATTCGCGTTCAACACTCGAACCGTATGGTTGGGTCGCAACAAATCAACGTCACCACTCAACTTTGTGAAATATTGTCGAACATACTTCAAAGTAAATTTTCCTTGTATTGAAAATTTTTACATTTTCTGAACTCTTTTCGATTGTTACATTTATGTGTTTTCTCATCGCTTTCGCTTGAGTGTATAAGGGCTGAAGAAATATGATTACTTTTGACGAAAAAGAAGGGTTCTATGTCAAACACGTGTCAGTCTATCTGTCTGTATGTCTGTTTATACTATAGTATCGTGGTGTCTTAACGAATGGTCCGAATTGAATACAGTTTTTTTTATATTTGAAAGCTGATTTTATCGAGATTGTTCATTTATGCCGTTCCCTATATTCTATCTATCGACAGATTTCCTTACTATCAGTAGGAAGGAAATCTGTCAAAATGTGTCAAAATATTACTGCCAGTAAGCAAATATGTCGATCAAAAGAATATTGGAAACGACCATTAGAAATAAAATACCTGTAGATAGTTGCGTCTACATCATATTGGGCCGGCTCGACCGGGTCGTTACCTGTCTCGCAGAAAACGGACGTATAGTAGCAGCTTGCTGCTGCGTTTCGTACGGTGAGTGAGATAATATCCAGAAGCCTATATCCCTCACCTCTTCTCAATCCCATAATTATTCTTTAAGGTCGGCAACATGCCCATGATTCTTCTGGTATTGGGAGCGTACATGAGCAGGTGAGATCAGGTGACCCACTTGCTCGTTTGCAGGCCTATAATATAAAAAATAGGTTCTTTTAAAATTGATGGGAGATTTTAACGTTTAGAATTAACTAAAATGTCTTATTAACCATTATTATATAATAGTTATGTAAAAATAAACTTATTTTGTTAAATTATTATAAAAAAAATACCTTTTTTAAAAATGTACAAAGCCTTTTGTACTTTACTTATCTTTGAACTCCATCGAATGAAGTAAAATGTATTTTTCAAGTAATTTTTAAAGTTATTACGATAATGAACAAAGAAAACACATTAACCATTATCTTCAACTTTCTTTAGGACTTTTTAAAAATTAATGCACATCAAGCAATATTGTTTTATTTCACTTGGACAAAGCATTTATAATGGGTAATGTATAAAATACTGTATTTTTTTATTATAGCATAGGCTAGCAAACTAGCAAGTGGGACACCTGATGGTAAGTGATCTCCACCGCCCATGTCCGTCCACAATGCCAGAAGAATCATAGGCGCGTAATTATGGGGGTGAGCTTATCCCTATACCGGGCACAAATACCAGACTCCGGGCTGAAATCATATGGGTGAGCCTATCGAAAATTCACAAATTCTAGACTCCGGGCTGATACTGAGTATTTCGTAATAGAAAAACCCAATATCACTTCTACCCGACCCAGGAATCGAACCCGAGCCCTCAGGGTCAACCTCAGTCGTAACGCGTACGCATTACAACTGCGCCACCGAGGCAGCCAGTTAGTATTTATTTATTGAAATAAACAATGACGAGCTGTTTGTTTCAGTACTAACTGTAATATTTGGTAGGTCCCTCGTATGAGAGAGGCTGTCTGGGTTGATACCACTGCTTAGTCTATTTCTGCTGCTAAGCAGCAGTATGTAAGCATTATTGTGTTCCGGCTTGTAGGATATTGAAGCGAATTAAATGACTGGGCATTATCAGACTTAACAACTTACGTCTCGAGGTGATGAACGCAATCTAGTGTTATGCAGTGCTTTGTACGCACATACATATACATACGCACTCACACCTGTAGTCCCCGATGGGGTAGGCAGAGGTGTTACCAGTACACCCACATTTCGCCGAGCGTATCTCCATCCCACGATGTGATAGGGGGCGCGCCTATCGCCATACCGGGCACAAATTCCAGACTCCGGGCTGATACTGAGCATTTCGTAATAGAAAAACCAAATACCACTTTACCCGACCCGGGGATCGAACCCGAGACCTCAGCGTTAGCCTCAATCGTAACGCGTACGCATTACAACTGCGCCACCGAGGCAGTCGGTGCTTTGTAATCCAAAGTTATGTGTGGTGTTGCTTCCGTTTATGGGTAGGCGTGACGGTATCCATCAGTTCCGAGTCTCATCATTCAAGCTTCTTTCTTTCAGCCTAGCGTTAGCCCGCTTAATGCCAGGGTCCGCCTTCCCACCATGATTTGACGGTGGATTTGGTATTATGTGGGGCGACCCGCCGTCTGACCCCTACAACCCGCAACGGGAACCAAGTTTCGCCATTGCCTCGTCCGTTAATCAGCAGAGTGTAGTACCACGTGCAGGTGAGGTTGGCTCTGAGTTTAAGATGTTGGTGGTCCACATCCACTCCGTCTCGTCATGCAAGGTAATAAAAAAAATCATAACAGCATTATTAACCATCATCATCATCAGCCTGAATTCGTCCACTGCTGGACATAGGCCTTTCCAAGTTGGCGCCACCCTTGACGGTCCTCCGCCTCCCTCATCCAGCCGCTTCCCGCTACCTCTATCAGGTCGTCGGTCCAGCGGGCTCGAGGTCGGCTTACACTACGTTTGGATAGACGTGGTCTCCTCTCTAGCAACTTTCGACACCAACGGCCATCGTTGCGGCGACAAATATGACCAGCCCACTGCCACTTGAACTTGCTAATTCGGCGGGCTATGTCAGTTACTTTAGTTCTCTGACGGATCTCCGTATTCCGGATTTTATCCGTCAGTGAGATACCAAGCATAACCCGCTCCATAGCTCGTTGAGCGACTTTAAAGTGCATTATTACTCATACTTTTCTAAATGGATATCTCGTAATTCCTGTACTTAGTTATTAACTTACGAACAAGGCAATCAACGTTTAGATTAAAAACGACCGCAGACTACTGGATGAAATGAAACAAAATTTAACGTGCTCTTTTGTGGAATACCCATTGTTTTCCGTTATTTATATTATATGTCATACTAGCATGAAAGACAGGTAATTTCATGTGTCGCTATTATACACAAAACAATAGACGTGTGCACGTGACAGTCCATTAAGCTGGGTCTATCATTCGGGACAATGGAGGCGGGACTATCGTATATCAATTTATTAATGCTTTATATCGGAAAACATTGAAACCTCGGTTATGCGTGCATTCTCTATGTTTTTATCTTTATATATATATAATTCGACTTTACGTGTGTATGTCACTGAACTCCTCCTAAACGGCTGGACCGATTTCAATGATTTTTTTTGTATGGGTTTGGGTGGCGCCCTGGATGGTTTAGATTCTCAAATCAGCCCGGCAGATGGCGCTGCAATTGTATGCTGTGAGTGAAACCGCGCGGGACACCTAGTTTAATATATGTCCTTGAAGGTCAGGGAGTGTTTTTATAAAATGTACTTTTGTCATTTATGTAGTTTTTGACGATTAAAAACGGAGATAGTTCTTAATAATTTTTTTTACGCCTAACTCTGCCGAATGTGGACAGCTTGAGAAGCAGGACATGATTATTATATGAAATATATATATTATACGCCTCGGTGGCGCAGTTGTAATGCGTACGCGTTACGATTAAGCTAACGCTGAGGTCTCGGGTTCGATCCCCGGGTCGGGTAAAGTGGTGTTAGGTTTTCTATTACGAAATTCTCAGGATCAGCCGGGAGCCTGGAATTTGTGCCCGGTATGACGATAGGCTCGCCCTCTATCACATCGTGGGACGTAGATACGCTCGGCGAAATGTGGGTGTACAAGTTACACCTCTGCCTACCTCTTCGGGGTTTACAGGCGTGAGTGCGTACGTATGTATGTATGTATATATATTATATGAAAATTATACTGAATACATTATTAATTGTTTGATCAGATTATATACTATTACAAATTACTTTAAACGTCCCTTTAATGAGATTAAACAACGTCAGTGACTGGAATGAACCCTCGATGAACGCCGGTTATTCAAAAGTGGGATTAAAAATGGTTTAGGTATTGCTAGTACTATCGATTACACCACCTTAAGACATAATGCAGATAATGTTCTAAGAGTGTGCCTTTCAACCACAGTCCATCTTTAAGGCGTTTTTGATTAACAACCATACAAATTCCCAAACATCCAAACTTTCATATTTGTTATAATAGGAAGTCGGATAGTAGAAGTACCAGAACCTAGTGATTTCTTAGGTTAGGTTTACGCGAATATTACACATTGACATAAAACTAGTTTATACGGATTTTATTGCGGTTTACTTTTTATTTTAGTCCTGACGTTCCCTCTCGTGACCACGAAGGCTGAAAAGCTTTCGAAATCGGGACTAAAATAAAAATTAAACCACGATAAAATCCGTATAAACTAGTTTTATTTCAATAACAGAACCTATTTTAGAGTAATTCCAAATGTTCCGTCTCTGAAAACAAACAAATAAGAAAGGCGATAATGCTTCTGAAAACGGAGAAATTATGCTGAATCTGTTTAATACATGAGAGAGATTAGAAGCTAACAGGTTTTTATATTTTTCACTGCTTTCGTCTCTTTCTAGCCATTTTATAAATCGTGTTGATAGAGAAAAACAACAGAATGTATAACTAATCAATGCTTAAGTAATATTTATAACTAAGGTCCTAAATGCTTATACAATAATCAACAACAAGCTGAAATATTATTATTCTGCCATTATAATATTGTCAAACACGCGTCGCATGTAGTCCGAAGTATGACGAAATTTATAATGTAATTTGCATACTTTTGACAAGATTTTCAGTATGCAGAGTCGTGTCGGTTTTTCGACGCACATCAAAGCGAGCGATTGCATAATGCATTGTTAAATATGCGAGGCCTACATTGAAATTCGTGAGATGCAGTTTTAGCATAAATGCGTTCACTTTGCACACTGTAAAGGACCGTAGTGAAACAATTTTGCGTAATTTAGACGGTGTTATACATAATGTTTATTCAGGAATTTCATATTATAATTCCAAAATTTTTTGACAACACGCATACTTCACCTTACATCAATAGTTGAATACTATATCGATAGGTTTATAATCAAAGTATATCGATGAATAGCACTCATGATATTTTTAGCAACGGCGATCGGCGATTTTGCAACTGCATCGATTTTGTATCTCCTTTAAGCGACTTTTTGCATCCAATCGTTGTATCAAAATCGCACGTTTTAAAGACTGATTTGATACTTCATCGCGTGGTTTTCTGCGTTTGATCTTGGTGTCGCGCATTTTAGTGACTCTATGGATGTCGACGTGCGGAGAGGTAAAGTGCGGAGGAGAGCGGGAGTAGTGCTACGCACCCACGCTGACTGTTCACTTAAATAAATACACACACATAGTCCTGACCCCACACTAGGTAAACCTGTGTCGTGCGTATCAGGTACTACGAGGGACTTGCGGTCCCACAACACCCAGACCCGAAACAAATGTTTGTGCATCATATTAATATTTGTATCAGTGCGGGAATCGAACCCACGGCCTCTCGCTTTCAGCTACTCGCCCACTGCGCCACGGAGGCTGTCTTGCACATAGATCTTTAGTTGCAACACTGAGCCGTATTTCATAGACATCAAAGCGTATTTAAATTGCTACAAATGGCATCCGAATGTGTGCAGTATGTGAACGCTTTCATAAAGCGACTGGGTTGCCGCGACTGGCCTTTGTATATGTGCGGATTGGATTATTCGGACGCGGCATCGAGCTTCTGAAAAACAACTAAATCGCCGATCGCTGATGCTAAAAGTATCGTGTGTTTTTTTTTTTTTTTATAGCTTGAATGAGGAGACGATCAGGTCGCTCGCCTGATGGTAAGCGCCACGCCTGCTCATAAACAAAAGCAACGTCACACAGAACTTTATATAACAAAGCACTGCATGACACTGGACTGCGCTCGTCACCCCGAGACATAAGGTGTTAAGTCTCATAATGCCCAGTAATTTCACTGGCTGCAATGTCCTTCAAACCGGAACACAACAGTGCTTACACACTGTTGCTTGGCGGCAGAAATAGACAAAGCCGTGGTATTAACCCAGCCGGCCTCTCGCAAACGAGGGATTTACCACCGTGTTCTGGCACTTCTCGTTTTTAAAACGCATCGAAACCAAACCCGACGTATAAAATAATATACTAAAGCACGATTCCAATTCCAGCAAACGTCTTCCTTAAAAAGAAACAGCAAAAAATTGAAAGTATAATTTCAGCGCAAGCTCGGAACTGCAATTTGTGAGGAAAATGAATTAAAATAATTATGATTTATTTTATGGTAGTTATAAATTCCTTATTGGTACGACCGGTTCGATAAAAATGGCTACTGTGCGTTACCTTCTTTTGGCCAGTCAAAACATTTAATACGGTCGGAGAGAGCTGGATGGACAAGATTTATATTATTCATCAGTCACGGTGGTCTTAAAAACGTGTTGAAATAGCCACAATGCAATAAAAAAATATATATACATACGCACTCACGCCTATAATCCCCGAATGGGCACGTAGAAGTGTAACCAGTACACCCACATTTTGCCGAGCGTATCTCCGTCCCATGATGTGATAGCGAGCCTATCGCCATACCGGGCACAATTCCAGACTCAGTGTCAGCCTCAGTCGTAACGCGTACGCATTCCAATTGAGTGCGTATGTGAGTTAATTGACATCTCCAAGTGCTGAAGATAGTAATTAAAATTGCCCTAATTTTATATTTTCCCGGAACATTCCTATTAAAAAACGAAAGCAATGTTAAAACATCAATCCGTTTTTCAATACGAGAATTGTTTGTATTAGGCTCAAAGCGTATGGGAACAAAAGAAATTTTGTGAATTTAACAATGTTTTCCATTGAGACAGATTGAAATAGGGATGTTACTGTATAAAACAATGGCATTACAAAGACGTGTTGATTTATATTGTTGGCCACATTTTCTTGGAAATTTGGCATTTGTTCGTTCGTCCCAAATAAGAAATTTTAAATTACTCGTCTATGTTTTCTCCTTCTACCTGCTTTTATCCCACTCGCAGTGGGGTCGGCATTCAAGCAAGCATGCAAGGTCGGCAAGCAAGTTGATGGTTTTAACATATGTTACAGAATTATTTGGCTTATAGTTTTTGCGGCCGGCCGCAAGCTGACATGAACCCCTCTGGGAGACATTCTGGGACACATTAAATCAAGGTGCCCTACGAATTGTTAGTTTATCACTGATAGTGGTGCAGTTAATGAATATCTGTGAAATAGGTTGAGATTTCCCTCCTGGCACTTGTTGTTGTAAAAATAATAATACAGTTCAAGAACGGATTTTAAAGGAAATTAAAATCCACACGTAACGCACTGGGCGAGTAGGCAGCTGCGAAGAGAAAGGTCTTGAGTTCGAATCCCGCACCGAGACAAATGTGTGTGATCCACATATATTTGTTTTGGGTCTAGGTGTTGTGGGACCGCAAGTCCCTCGTAGTTCCTGATACCCACGATCGGGTTTAAATAGTGTGGGCTCAGGACTCTGTGTGTGACTGTTGGGTGTATTTATAATTATGTCGCGCCGCGCCTGCCATGATCAGTATCCTAAAAATGATCGTCGTATCATTTACAGGCATAACCGCGGATTTCAGGTATAGTGAAGTCATATTTAATACCCAATCATAAGGTTAACTGTATTATTTTATTGAAATAAAACTAGTTTATACGGATTTTATCGCGGTTTAATTTTATTTTAGTCCCAACGTTTCGAAAGCTTTTCAACCTTCGTGGTCACGGGAGAGACTGAGGTGTAGGTCGTCTCGAAAAGTTAATGTTACATTGGCTACCTTCATTTTAAAATTATACATTTATTTTTTAATTATTAAAAAAAAAAGTTAGTTGACACTAGTCCGATTTACGCAGAAAGAGCTCACGGTGTCTTGAGGTCTGGCAGTTGGTCTTTTGGGTTCCGATTTAATTAGATGTAAAATTAGATCCCAGGCTTGTGCAAGCTTCCAACCATCTTCTCTATTGAAATTTGGGTGTTTCTTAATTTCAATAGCCTCGCGAATCATCCGAGGTAGGAATCGGTGTTCTTTGGCAAGGATTTGAGGTTTGTCAAATCTAAGTTAATCTTTGGAGCCTTCGTCTGAATGTTCAGCAACGAAGTCTGCAGTTGCTGAACATTCAGACGAAGGCTCCAAACATTCTCTCCCGTGACCACGAAGGCTGAAAAGCTTTCGAAACGTGACGGGACTAAAATAAAATTAAACCGCGATAAAATCCGTATAAAGTAGTTTTATTTCAATGTGTAATATTCGCGTATACATAAGAAATCACTATGTATTATTTTAGCTCGCCAAATGGAAACGACGGACGTAGTTTTATAACTCGCAAAAACTTACACCAAGAGCACAGTTATAGAGTATTTGCCATACTTTTAATGTTGACTTTGATTAGTCTTTTTGGGGTTTGAAATCTCACGTAATATGAGATAAAGTACGACGTAATCAGTAAGCTACATAATCTTGAGATTACCTCATAGGTGATGAATAGTGTTATCAAAAGCATAATAAAGTTACACCGGCTATGTTTTTATAATGCCGCCCGTAATTATGAATCGAAACTATATTTGCTTGATTTGCTGTAGACCGCTATGCTATAAAACGAAACGAAACAAGAAATTTCGAAAACGTACCAGCCATTAAAGTACTAGTATTTTAAAAGATATGACTGATAGTAATCTTCTTCTTCTTCCTTGTCCTTCCCTGGTTCCCAGACCATAACTAAATATATATATATATATATATATATGACTGATAGTAATTTGTAACTAATATGAATCCGTAACTAAAATTGTATATGAAAATATTGTGTTTTTCTATTTTTCGTTAATTACAGAATTTGTTAAAGCGAAAAAGAAAATGTACTTAAAAAATCCCAACATAATAATATGTGCCTCGAGAAAATTTTAGAGTCGTTTTGTCACACCGAAACGGTTACATTGGGTTATCTCTATATGTCCTATCAATATATAGTTGAATAGACTCGTTACGTCAAAAACAGTGATAGAAATACTACTACTCTGTGCTAATTTGTCTAGGAACCTTAACCTTACATGACGACGTAATTTTATCGAATATTAACACTTTTATTTGAGATATTTGTTGTCGATAAGTTTCTCTCGCGCGCGGGATATTTCGTGGGCTTATATTAAGTGGCTAGTTCTACGTTTACTTTTCATATTTACACAGTATTATAGATAGATCAGCTAATTTGTGCACGTCTTGCTGTATGTGCACAAGCTTCTAATATATAGTTTTGATTGGTATGACAACAATACGTCTGCAGTAATCATTGATAAACCACACCAATTGTGTGAATACAAACACATACCGCACACATATACGTGCCCGAATGCATTGGATTATCTTCAAACTTCCCATCATTCGCTCAGTCTTTATTTTTCCGGGCTGCCACAAAACACGATCAAATTCCACACTCATCAAAAATGAAAGTTATACATATTTAAAACACAATATGACCTCATTATTTATAACAAACTAGATGAAGTTAATCCTAGAGGTAATAAATCAAATCCATTGAGGCGTTGATCCGCCCGTGCCATTAAATTCAAACGCGTTCCAAATGTTAAACATCTAAAGTGAAAAAGGAAGTGCCTGTGAAAGATGATCTAAAAAGACATACTGTTGCTCACACTTTAATCATAAATCTAAAAGTGCACTCGCCAATCAACGGGGTACATAGCAGCTGCTTTTAATTTGTCTGAACATTTCACACTGAGCACTTGCACTGTGAATCCTTTATAAAGTTTCTTGTAGACTTGGTCGTTGAATGAAATAGCTTTTGCGTTTTTGTCCTTTTTGATACTTGTCTTGGCGCCTTTATCTAGTGGACGTATTTCAGATGGAGAAGATATTATTCGCGTATCAGATGCAGATTAAATTAACGATGGTGTTTTATGTAATAGATTATACAGTATGTAACAAAAACCCTGTTAGTTCTTTCTAGGTCGGGAAGATAGACATAAGACAGCTTAATGAAATAGTTAAATAAAAAAAAACAGAAACGAAATATTACTGTTACACAGGTAGCTTAGAAAATGAACATATAAAAAAAAACATTTGCATACCCATGAACAGCTGACTGATGTTACGTATTGACGATACCGGGTGCACACGCGGGGCGGCGCGATTGATGCACGTAGACGCTGCAACTTGCTATCTCGCTCTGGCTCCGAGACATCGCTCTTGCAGAGGTAATCAATTGAAATACGGTTTACAAACAATAAAATAATTAAAGTATAAAAATTAAATATGATTATTTTTATAGTCTTATTCTCGTATGCGAGTTATTTCATTACGTTTGAGTATCGATTCTGATATCGCGGTTAAAACGCCCAACAGGGTATTTGTTACATATTGTATAGAACATGTATATATATTACTGACTCTACATTGTGGTTATAATCCTCAAAGATAAGCCTAAATATATTATGATCAATAAATTGTTAAGATCCGTCTAATCTCATATTTTGTTTTTAAATGCATTTACAAAAATAGCAGTACTTATCATATAATTTAAATTCCACGCATATGTAAAATATAAAAAACTGCCTGATAGATCAACTTATACCACACGCATCAAGATTATTTTTATTTGAATAGAGTGGCGTGTGTGAAATTTGGGTTAAACAAGTCCATATTAATTGTAAAGTGATGTTGATAAAGAAACGCATTAAAGCTTTTCCACTGGCGATATATTTGGTTAATAATAAATATTCTGGTGAAAGAAACCATCGTGACGGAGCTCGCATGGCTGTCACGCGAGTCGGAGATTTATTAAGCATCACCTTACTCGCAAGCGAATAGTATTTATTATTTTATAAACGCTAGAAACGTAATTAGGTAGATTTATGATCATTTAAATACCATCAAAGGTATTCTTTGATTGGTTAACTTCGAGCGTTTTAAACCTACTTAATGAGGATAAATAATTGAACCATCAGACTTTTAACAATACTGTATAAATCATCGTATAAAGTTTTTTTTTTTATAGCATAGTCCGATAAACGACCAAGTGGATCACTTGATAATAAGTGTACTTCACCGCCCATGTAAACCCAAGATACCAGAAGAATCATGGGGCCGTTGCCGACCTTAAAAGAAAGGGATAATTGAGGGACTGGAAATGGGAGGGGGATTTGGGCTTCCGGATATCTCACTCGCCGTACGATACGCAGCAGCAAGCCGCGTCGGACTTTACATCGGTTTTCTATAAGAAAGTGATAATGACCTGGTCGAGCCGGCCCAGTAGACAAAACTGTCAGCAGCATGACTCTATCACTCAAACCTAGCAGAATATCTGATTAAAAGAAATTTGCTCTTATGAACCCTCTGTCAACTAAACTATTATTATAATACATTCAATATGAAATCACTATAATAACAGATTATTAAAAGCAACAGCTACCAATATAAAGATTATAGATACGAGCACCATAATTGTTTGGTCATCTTAATTGTTACCAGTTAAAGATCATATCTCCTCGAGTCTGCTCATACTACTAATCAACAAGCGTGGATTGTTCTCGTTAGATTTTATAATAGAGCAATTTAAAATGAATTATAAGAGTTATTTGTTTACGCTTGCGCATAATGGAGATGTGGCCAAAACTTTGAGCTTGCAATTTATGCGAAGAAATGAACGCAAAAAATGCGAAAACCCGTCATAATAATAAATTCACGAGAGAAGTCTTTGTTTCGAGTATAATGTCTTTTGTGCCATTTGATACTATCTAATCTGGAGATCAGAAAAGCGTAATATGATTTTAAAGTATACATTATGGTATTTGTCTACAGAATTCAAGATCTTTTTTTAGATGGCGCACTTACATTTTAAAAATAGAACTATTACGTTGAGTCTTCGCTGTGTGTCTCTAAGATATTTTTTGTAGAAAGTCCTCTCAGCAGTAGCTAAATCAATAGACTACGATGAATATGATTTGGAAGTTTTTCGTATACACATACTATGGCTGAAATAATTTTTAAACTATAATTGTCACACAAAAGGTTCTGGGCTATGAGAGATGATGAAAATTTATAAACAAGTTTTTTGAAAAGAGAAAACTAACTTTTTTTAAACTTGTAATGCTGCATGACACAAATTATAAATTCAGGGCACAGCCCAAATGTATAAGTTATTTTTACTTTGTTTGTAGATACTATAAGTTTAGTTAATATAACAAAACAAATTAGTAAATCCCGATATGAAAAATTCTACTAAATATAAGCAAGTGGCTGTTAATAGCAACTCTTTAACCAATTAAAGAATAACCTTTACACTAACGTAATAATCACAATCGTTACCATCTTGACCATTAACAAATACACTGTCAACAGGCTCATTAATTTAATCACTTCCAGTGATTTTATCTCCACTTTTTAGTTCTATTTATTTGCGTCACGCATCTATGCGTCATTAGAAAAACCGTCATGTAAGATGACGTGTATTAATCGAGAGAAGCCGCTGCAGACGACGAGTGTAATTATGAACCCGAATGTATTTGTCACTGTTTAACAATAACCAGTGGCATTAAAGAGCCAGTTGCAAGACTAACTTATATTTAGTTAACTACGAAATTGGGTTCGTGTCCAAAGACCTGACATCTTCTAGGGCACTTTGTTGGTAATTGCAATATATGTATCGTGATTTACCCTGTCTAAGTTATTGCACATACTTGGCAGAGATCTCGGCAATATTTCGCGAGCTGAAATATGGCAACTAAAATTAATATTGGTGAACTTATTGTTGAATTTTCGACTCGTGTTGTGTGGAGTGTTGATATATTACTTAATATTTTGCTTTGTACCAGGACTTCTCATTCCATCTTCTTCCACCGGCCCTTATCCCACTCGCAGTGGGGTCGGCGCAATATACCTTTAACACGTTACAGAAAGATTTGGCTTATAGTTTTTTACGACCCGCTGCCTGCTTTACGTCAATCCCTCTGGGGAGATTGTGGTTGAAATCGGGACCTAGATCACATCACGCTGTCTATTTCTCTTATTAAACATCTATATTTACTGATTTACAAATACGACTCGGAAATATCTGATGTATGCGTTAATGGTGATATTTTTAGTAAAGTTAATAAATAAATAAATAAATAAAATAAAATAAATACACCCAACAGTCACACACATAGTCCTGACCCCACACTAGGTAAGCCTGTATCGTGGGTATCAGGAACTACGAGGGACTTGCGGTCCCACAACACCCAGACCCGAACCAAATTTTTGTGGATCACACAAATATTTGTCTCGGTGCGGGAATCGAACCCACGGACTCTCGCTTCGCAGCCGGCTACTCGCCCGCTACGCCACGGAGGCTGTCAAAGTTTGTATACTTGACATTAAACAAACATTTTACCATAAAATAAATTTTATTCTTCGTCTATGTAAGAAGCAACTAGTAGATTCTTACATAAGCAAATATTCCGCTAAATAAATACTCAAACTTATTCTAACAAATATCCGAAGGTTCCAACATGCCGAAATCACGTTATCGTGTCTCAAACAATAATCTTATTGGAATTGTTCATTGTGCGTTATGGAAATAGGCATGCGGCATTTGAACCAAGAAACTAACAATTATGTGCGTTGAATTGTTTGAGCTTAACACACAATAGAGACGGTTTAATAATCTCTAAGGCAATCGAGAAGTGGTCTAATGAACTGTAATTTATAAGCAAATATGTACTTAAAATAAGTACGTTCAATTAGAACAAATATAGGTCATTTCAGCATAGAATATTCGATAATATGGAGCATTGAATATGGCTCAGAATTTGTAATATTCAAATTAGTGTTTAAATATTATTTATTGCATTATTTGCCACATTTTTTGTAGAATAGGATAGTGATTTATTTTTAAATACATCTAGTCTTCGCCCTTGAATGGCATGACAAAGTTCCACCTAGAAATATGTAATAATAATAATAATAATAAATAATAAATACACCCAACAGTCACACACATAGTCCCGACCCCACTCTAGGTTAACCTGTATCGTGGGTATTAAGAACTACGAGGGACTTGCGGTCCCACAACACCCAGACCCGAGACAAATATTTGTGAATCAGACAAACATTTGTCTAGGTGCGGGAATCGAACCCTTATCATAATATTTATAAAGAATTGTTTCTGCCTCGGTGGCGCAGTTGTAATGCGTACGCGTTACGGTTGAGGCCAACGCTGAGGTCTCGGGTTCGATCCCCGGATCGTGTAAAGTGGTATTGGGTTTATCTATTACGAAATGCTCAGTATCAGCCCGGAGTCTGGAATTTGTGTCCGGTATGGCGATAGGCTCGCCCCCTATCACATAAGGGACGGAAATACGCTCGGCGAAATGTGGGTGTACTGGCTACACCTCTACCTACCCCTTCGGGGATTACAGGCGTGAGTGCGTATGAATTGTTAAAAACACAGCTTATCAAATATAGATGTTATCTCAGTGAAATGATTAATTCAAAAACTACTACTATGAGCTTTTATTATTATTGACAAAAAGTTTTGATAACAGACTAAGCTAATAAATGGACCTAATTATGCAAAAGTGTACCAAGTTCAATTGTATAAATTTGTGGTTGCTCATGGTTCAACTAATTAGATGTAATAAATATGTAAATTCCAGTTGGTGCTCTTTACTTCATAGATTTTTAACCGATTTCAAAAAAGGAAGAGGTTCTCAATTCGGTGCGTTTTTTTTTGTGTATGTACATCGATTTCTCCGCCAACTGTGGACCGATTTTGTTTGTTATTCGATAGAGTTTAGCTTCGATGTGGTCCCATATAAATTTGGTTAGGATCTAATGACAGAGTACGGAGTAAAAAATGATACTCCTCAATGAACAACAGTACACTAGTCGTGATTGATTATTGTATTGGATAAGTGTTTTTATTTTGAAGTAGCTTCCTAGGTTTTGTTAAAACTTATTTTATACACATTCTTTTAGGATTTTCTTATAATTGAGAATAACAGTTTTTATTGGTCTGAATGACAATACGAGCAGGTCGCTCGCGATGGTAAATGCCACGCCTGTCCATAAATAGACACAATACCACCTAGGACAATGTACTACAAAGTACAATTCCTGCATGGCGCTGAGATGCGTTAGTTCCCCGAGACTTGAGTTGGAAAGTATATTAAGCCCAGTTATTTCACTGATTAATTCATTAGTGCTTAAACACTGCTGCTTGGCAGCAGAAGCAAATAAAGCGGTGGTACCAACACAGTTGACCTCTCGAATATGAGTGACCTTCCACCTGGTAAACTTCTTATATGATATATTTATACATATAGTTACCCTATACGTTTTTATGTCAGATGTAAAAAGATTCTTAGTTTTTTTTGTTTAGTGGTGATAAATCAGATTCTGTGTCATCAAGTAATTTATTGATAATTTGTACGTTAGTAAATTTTTGCATAACTGGGTCCAAATATTAGTTAATCTGAAAGTTGTAAACAAATTCATTTAATCACAGAACGCGTAAATAGTAAACATCAAAAACTTTGAAATATTTTTGACTCCCATCTAGTAGAAACTAGTCGAAGTGAACGGATATCATCAATATACATAAACTTGGATGAGCAATTAAAATTCAATGAAGATTGAAGGGTATATTATAGACTGGTCGAATGTGATAATAATTGTGACGAACCGTTCCTCACAATAGAACAATTAACAGTCGTCCGTTTGTAACTGAACCATCAAAACGCACTCGTCTTGATTACAATCAGGAACGTCAAATCACAGCACAACCGTCGTACTGCGTTTGAGTTAACGTGAAGTTTAGATTGAATCGAGTTTTGTTCGAAAAACCATAGTTTCTTTTATTTAAAAATTTTATTGTACTTTCTTTAAACATATAGATAGGTAGAATTTCTATACTAAGAAAAAATCATAGGAACAATTAAAAACAGAAGTAGTTAAAGTTGAAGGGCACCTACATACCGGAGAGTTCTTTCAAAAAACGAAAGCATTTGAAGTCTACCAACCTTCATCATTCTGGCAGGGATGACGAAAACTGTAACCTAACCCTTTTAACCGCTCTCATCTGTAGGAAACCCCTACCAATCAGTGAGATGATTTAACACAAGGCTCAAAATATTATTGGTTGGAAAAAGTGATTCAATATTTGACTATTCAGGTGTACAATTTTTGATAGAATAATAATAGTGCAGCCAAATAGTGGTTGACTTAACTGCTTGTCAGCGCTTTTATAACCTAGTCCGGATATTTTAAGAGTAATATCAACACGGAGCAAATTGAATGCTTATTGAAAGAAAAAAACAACAAAAACGTGGCTTAATATTTTTAGACCCAATAAGTTTCAAAACGTAGATTACTGGACTTTTACAGCCTCCGTGGTGCAGTGAGCGAGTCGACTGTGAAACGTGAGGCCGCGGGATTATAAATCGCTTTATACTGAATAACACTGGACTGCGCTCTTCACCCCGAGCCATAAAATGTTTATAATAATAATGTCCAGTAATTTCACTGGATTCAGAGTCCTTTAAACTGAAAAATAAGTAGTGTAGAGTACAAGTGGTAGAGCCACGCTGTAGACAGTTTTGTCCCTTTCCTTTAAAGTCGGCAACGTGCCCATGACTCTTTTGGCATCGTGGGCGTGAATAGGCGGTGGAGATCACTTACCATCAGGTGACCCACTTGCTCGTTTGCCAGCCAATACAATAAAGAAAAATAAACAAAATAAGTAAAATTGCTTACACATTGCTGCTCGCGGTAGAAATAGACAAAGCAGTGGTACTAACCCTACTAACCCTAATGCGTGAAATTAGAATTATTGTCAATATAACGATAGGCTCGCCCCCTATGCACGGTGTGGAAATAAGTTCTGAGAATCATAGAGCACTAGTTGCACCTCTGCCTATCCCTCTTGGAGACAGGCGTAAGCTTATGTTGAATACATTTGTACGATCATGTAATCAAATATTCTGTATTAGAAAGATAATGCTTGATTGACAGTATCAACTTGCTTAGCTGGTGCATTGTGAGGCACCGCACGTTCTTAAATGTCATTGTGACTGTTATAATCTGGTTTTATTTTAGAAATAAGTATCGAATCGTTTTCTTGTTACATCTCACGCTGATTTTATCGTGCATTATTCGATTATTATCGAGAACATCGAAGTTTTGTTTTTTTTTTAAATTATTTATTTATTAAACTGCTTCGGTGGCGCAGTTGTAATGCGTAGACGTTACAACTGAGGCTGACATTAAGGTCTCAGGTTCGATCCTCGGGTCGCGTAATAGTGATATTGGGCTTCTATTACGAACTGCTCAGTATCAGCCCGGAGTTGTGCCCGGTATGGCTCGCCCTCTATGACATCATGGGACGGAGATACGCTCCAATATATTACACGGTTATAGTCCTTGTATTATAATTTCAAATACTATTTTTGCGATGTTCTAACGGGTAGTGGTATGGATTGAAGAAACGGTAATCACGGGTTCGAAGCCAGTCTAAGGGCATACACGATTGACTTTTCAAGATCGTGTATTCATTGTTAATTATCGCTCGCTTTGAACCAGTGAAGGAAAACATAGGGAAACTTGCATAACTGAGGATTCTCCACTAGAATTTCAAATGTATGTAAATATACCAACTAACATTGTGCCCGCGTGGTGGATTAAGACCTAATCCCTCTCATAAGTAGGGAAGGCCCCTAACTAGTAGTGACACATAGACGAGTATAATACAGGTACATTCCAGAATATATTTTAAATTTTCCCTCACTTAAAGGGTTTCAAATTAATAAGAATCTAGATTTATTTAAACCAATGCTTACATCTAAATATGATAATTGAATGAAACTAACACCTATAAAGAATAATTTAACCTTCGCTTCCGAATCCGTTTAAGTTCTCAAAACGCTTAAGCGAAATTACAAAGCGATTGTAGGTACGTAAATAGAACGTTTCGAAAATAACATTTCTTCGATGAGGAAAAATAAAATGAAGTTACCTTCACGAATGTAGGAATGACATTTATATTGAAGGATTTTAGACCCTCACAGAATTGAGTGAACCGTAGATTCTGAAATCAGGTATTCATTCTAGCGTGTTTCGTTACATTTGCCACGTTTATTTCCACGTAATTTTCTCTTCTGTGCAGCGCGACTGTCGCAATTTAAACTGCTAGAAAATTCAATTTTAAATTGAAAGGGAATGAAGTAGATCACTTAATGCAACTGTCATTTTATATTTTTATTTAAATTTATAAAGTATGTCAAAGAATTGCATACATACAAATTTAAACTAGAAAAAATACATGAATAAGCTCTTAAGGCTTGTTAAAACGACATTTTTGAACCGTCATGCAGAAAGCCTGCAATCATCCTGCAATAGACTAATTCAGTAAAATATAAAAATATAGCTTAGTATGCTTACCATACCGATAAAGGGAGCGATGATCGTATGGACTCTCGCGAACATTTTCTGACTTTTCTAAGTTACGTTTACATGCATTGTTAATTATTATCGCTTAGTTTGACGGTAAAGGAAACATCGTATACCTGAGAAGTTCTCCATGACCCACATTAGGCCAGCGTGATGGACTAAGACCTAACCTCTCTCATACGTAGAAGAGAGCCGTGCCCAGCATTGAACCAGTAAATATAATACAAGGCTGATATTATTATATCATTATGTATAGTATTTTTATTATATTATTATTAATATAATTATCATATTAAATAAAGAAGAACATAAAATAACATAATACGACTTCAGCACAACTTTTAACATTCGTATCACAAGTGAACAATTAAACAAATTCGTCAGGCCGTCGTAATAGCAGTTCGTAAACATTCAGAAAACAAACGGCACGAGCGACCGTATAATAAATGGAAACATTAAATTGAATTCACAAAACCATTTCAACTTTAATACTAGTAATAAGATAGTATAAGCAACATCTTATTTTACAGTAAAAGATGTAGAGTCACATTAAGGTACGTTCCCGAACACAAAGAGTGCGGCAAACTAGCTTTACATTGTAGTCACCAATCGCCGTTAATATTTTTCCATAGAAAACCATATAAGATGTAATAGTGAATGATTTTCAGAGAGTTCTGGATACAGTGTTGTCTTTACTCTTTCAAACTGCAATAATCAGCTACATTTAAGTACGTATGTTAATAGTTAGATTTTATTTGATCAACTGACATGAATCAACAATAGCTAAATGGTTTTTGTTAGCCAATTTAATTGAAAGTTATTTAAAAATAGAATCGTGGGAACCCGATCTAACACTAGAACGCTCGTTGTGGGATCGACGTCAAAGCAGTTTGCAGCTGCAGTTTTGGCGTCGTTTTCGGATTCGTACCTTAATACGTGATAGCCTGCGGGGCAATGTTAAGAACAAGCCGCTTGGAGATGCGCTTGAGCATTATAATGTATGCTTTTGTTCCAGGTACGTTACACCCACTCACCAATCTTGTACGTATAGCTTCCAAAGTAGAATAATTTCGCTGTAAGTATATCTCACGCCCCATTGAGATTGGTGATCTACGAAAGGTTAGTAACTGGATGAGACGAGTTAGAAATCAAGATGTGTTTCGTAATTTTGAGTTGCGAGTGGTATTGAGTGAGCTGATATCACTAAATATTCTGAAGAGTCAGAAACGGTACACACTAAGATATTTTTTTTATTTTGTTGAATGACGAAACGAGCAAGTCGCTCGCCTGATGGAAACCGCTACTCCTGCCATAAACAGAAGCAACACCACACAGAACTTTGAATTACAGAACACTGCATGGCAGTGGACTACGTTCGTCACGCCGAGCCATAAGTTTTTAAGTCTCATAATGCCCAGTAATTTCATGGGATTCAATGTCCTTCAAATCAAAACATAGCAGCGCTTACACAATGCTGCTTGGCGGAAGAAATAGACAAAGCTGTGGCACCAATCCAGAAGGTCTCCCACAACCCCACGAGGACCTACCATCTAGTGGAATTGTTCATTGAACACAACTATTTATAACAGATTAATCGCCTTATTGACGTACTTAGGCTGAGCCGTGAGAGTTTGGTGAAGTCATGGGTTCAAATCCCAAGACGGGCAAACAGAATTTTGTGTTTGAGTTTTTAATTCTAAAAGTCACATACGGGATTAGAATTTGTGACTGATACGGCGATAGGCCTTCATGGTACGGAATTAACTCAACGAACCGTGGGTTTACTAGTTGCACATGTGCTTGTATCTTAGAAGATATACGCGTGAGCTTATGTAGGTATAAATTTCCAATATAATTTGCTCTAAATAAACAATGGTGAAACCTTAAGAAAGAGTTTTGCTTACAAAAATTAGTTGGTAACATCTATCAATTCCAAAAATATATTACAGTATGGATGCCATTTTATTCTCAATTCTTCAATTCTGATTCAAATTGACATATGCGCACTTCTCTGGAGTAATAGGTTTCAGACACATTTCAGTGTCTTCTGTAAAATGGATAAAATTTAAAAAGTATTATTCTCAAGTGACTATTTTAAATTGGTTTTTGATGTCATATTTGCTTGAGTGAAAGTAATCTTGAGTATGACTGAAGCCTTATATTTATGTGTAGCTGTTCCCGCGACTCCGTACGTGTGGAATTTATTTGCAAAAATACATATTTTTTATATTCAATATGCTAAGTGAAACTCCGCTTAATAGTGAAATCTGCATAGAAATCCATTCAGCAATTTATGATGAGCGAATAAATTAAAAGACTCCACAGTTCTATTAAAAAAAACAGAGCGTTAATTTAAGGTTTATCTATTCTACGCAGCAGTCATAGCTCAGTGGCGAGTGGTACGGACTGTCGAGACTAAAGTCGCAGGTTCAAAACCAGCCTCAAGAGCATACACCTCTGACTTTTCCAAGTTATGTGTGTATTAATTGTTAATTATCGCTTGATTTAACTGTGAAGGTAACACAGTGAGAAAACCTGCATACCTGAGTAGTTCTTTATTAGAATTTCGAAGGTACGTGAAGTCTGCCAAGCCGCATTAGGCCACCGTGGTGGACTAAGGCCTAACCCCTCTCATTCAGTAGAGGAGGCCCGTGTCCAGCAATGGAACGTGTATAATATAGGGCTAGTATTATTTATTACTATTCTACGATTACCAGTCCATATAGGAATATATAATAGGATATCAGTCAAGCCGCAACCATCATCATCATCATCTTGAAGTTGGCACCCCATAATGGAACCCTTACCACTAGCTGGTAGGTCCCTCGTATCCGAGAGGCCGTCTGTGTTGGTACCACAACTTTATCTATTTCTGCCACCAAGCAGTACTATGTAAGTACTGTTGTGTTTTAGTTTGAAGAACATTGGAACCAATTAAATTACTGGGAATTATGAGACTTAACAACTTATGACTCGGGGTGACGAACGCAGACCAGTGCCATGCAGTGCTTTGTTATTCGAAGTTCTGTTTGATGTTACCTTTGTTTTTTAGTTCTTATTAGCTTTAAATGACGAGACGAGCAGGTCGCTCGCCTGATGCTAAGCGTCACGCCTGCCCATAAACAGAATCGACACTAACCAGAACTTTAAACTATGAAGTTCTGCATGACACTGAACTGCGCTCCTCACCCTGAGACTTATGGCTTTAAGTCTCATGATGCCCAATTATTTCATTGGCTTCAATGTCCTTCAAACTGGGGCACAACAATGTTTACACACTGCTGCTTGTCGGCAGAAATAGACAAAGCGGTGGAACCTACCCAGCGGCCTCTCGCATACAAGAGACCTACCATCCAGTACAAAGCGATGGTATCTACCCAGACGGCCGATATAATGACGAGATTATGCAAATAATTACTCTTAATTCATGTACGCGGGTTCAAACTCCTGACCTCCAACGTGGTGTGAAGGTTAGCGAGTATTGTTCATGATGTACTCGACCCACCATATCCGTATCTCCTATGCGTCTTGCATACTGAATTGTCTATTTTAATTGATTCGCTTTCGTAATTCGAACACAACTTTGTTAATTTACGAGTACAGCATTAATTCTTATGGGAAAAAATACTTTAAGTTAGTCACGTATCAATACGGGGATCGAATAAGTTCTGTTTGGCATGCATGGACGGATTACGTTATGTTATTATATCAATAAACACTCTCATTTTCTTGTACCATATTTAGATTTGTTAATAATAATTTTGTGTTCTCTAGGGCGACCCGCCGTCTGACCCCCTCAAGCCGCAACGGGAACCAAGTTTCGCCATTGCCTCGTCCTTTAATCAGCAGAGTGGCTTTGGAAAGCATTCTGTTGAGTGTAATTACTGGGCATTATGAGACTTAACTTAACCTTATGTCTCAGGGTGACGAGCTGAGTCCAGTGTCATGTAGTGCTTTGTTATTTAAAGTTCTGTGTGGCGTTGTTTCTGTTTATGAGCAGGCGTGGCGCTTACCATCAGGCGAGCGACCTGCTCGTCTCGTCATTCAAGCGAACAAAAAAATAATATTCTCATGGAGTTTAATTGCAAGTGTATTTTTTAAATTAATATATTAAGAAAACAAAGGTTAGCTACTTGTTCTTGAAATACAACATCATCATCTATATTTGTCTGAGTACTGCTGATCACAACGAGGGGCACCTCGGCTAAAAAACAAAGAAATATAGTATGCTCTGTCTTCAATTTCACTCATCTAACTGCTAGCAACTACATTTAATATATCATCGTCTCATTACTGGGCGAGATAAATCGTAAATAATTCATTCGCCTCTAAATACCTGACACCCAGTAGCTAACTGGAATCAAACACTCACACCCAAGATCTAAATTAGAAAAAACACGTGCCGCCAACAGACGACCCTATTCAGCTTAAAATAAAGCAAAGCACTGAGTAACAATGTCGGAATCCATCGGCAGGAAATGGGGACCGATTGCCGTTACTTTCCACTTGAATGTCTTGAACGTGCCTCGGTGGTCATTCAAATTAATCGTTAGTTTTGACTTAACAAGTTCTCTTTCTACAAAATTAACTGGACACACGCCACACGCCTGCCGACAACTAATGTTTGTCAGTGTTTATAAGGCAAAAACGTGACGTGTTGTAGCTGAAATAGGTGTCAACTATTATCATCATTTTCTACACTAAAATATTTTACTAAGAAACGGTTTAATATATTTAAAATTGTAATTTAGAAGTGAGTCTACGATGATGATCTAATTTTATTTTGGTAATATTTTTTTATTTATTCTTTGTACTTTAAATATTGTTTTATATTTGTAAGAAAAGTGATCGTTTGATTACAATGTAGATATAAGTAATATATAAATTTCATCGTAGCACAGCGTCATTGCATTTTTAGTGTTCACTTTTTCTAATATGTATAACTCTGTAGAAACTTCACTGAATTCTGTATTAGTTATATTTTTTTCCATTATTTTCCATGGATAGATTAAAAATAATCTTAAAGACGTTCTACGTATTGAAAATAATCTTAAAGACGTTCTACGTATTGAAAATAATCTTAAAGACGTTCTACGTATTGAATCAACAGGGTATTACACCACCCTATTAAAGTAACCACGAGGGTAAATTTTATTAAAGAGCCTAAATTGCAATTAAAACTGCCTTACAGAATTGCAGTTCTGAACTTATTCTTACAGTTCGTATGTCGTTTTCAGAAATGTCGGTTTGGTACTTATGTAGCCAGTTTTGTTAACTTGATATGACAAATTGATTACAATAGAAATGATGTTAAGTACAGTGTAGTACATACATTCGCGCTCTCGCCTGTAACCCCCGAAGGGGTAGGCAGAGGTGTAACCAGTACATCCACATTTCGCCGAGGGTATCAACGTCCCATGATGTGATAAGGGGCGATGCCCTATCGCCATACCGGGCACATTGCCAAACTCCGGGCATTTCGTAATAGAGAAATCCAATATGACTTTTACCCGACCTGAGGATTGAAACCGAGAACTCAGCATCAGCCGCAGTCATAATGCGTACATATAACAACTGCGCCACCGAGGCAGTCAGTTTACAGTGTAGTTTAAATAATATAATGACGACTGTCAAGATATATTGCTTCCTCGACGTTTGGCAGAATTATGCCGGCCTGAATTCACCTGGTTATATACTACCTGAGTCCGGAATGCAACTTGCCTGAACAAAATACTGTGGCGGGTTTTTCACCATCAATACTGTAATCGGATGGCCTGGTCCTAAGGGCTAAAGGAGACCAGGCAGGCCAAATGCGCGATGGTCAGATAACATCGAAAAAAAAATTAGGAACTGGCAAATCTTAGCAGAAGATAGAGAAAATGGCAGAAACAGGAGGAAGCCTTTACCCGAGAAGGGTCCTAACCATTAAAAAAACTGTTCTAATTTGTAAGTAGTATCAAATTTCATTGTAGTTTTCTTTGGTTCAGGAATAAACGGGATTTTTATTTTTATTTCCTGTGATCGCTACCTAATCGGGCCTAAAAATATATTAGGTATCCCCCCACCGACAGTCCATTAATTAGAATGCCAGTTTAACCACAGCTCTGTCTATGTTGCTACGTGTTCGTTATAATTTTGGACCACACACAAAAACTACCGTAATATTAGGTTACAGTAAAAAATATGCATATTCCACCACCCAAAACAGAACAATTTGTATTCAAAAGTGTCGGTTATGAGACCGCATTTCTTATTTTGTAAGCGACACGTCAACCATCACAAAATCGAGACAAGCGAGTGTAAAGGTACATGAACAATGGTGTTGTTTTTACTCGTTTTTTAGCATTTGTATGCAAGCGCAGTTGCGTGTATAAATATAAAGCACGGCCAAGTGTAAACTGAAGTTGTGCGAACAGTGCCGTATAATAAAAGTCTTTTAATTAAACATGTAAATCAGATGCTATAGTTTATTGCGGTTGTTCGTGTTGATATTTTAAGTTTTCGGATTAGAAATACAATGAAACTACGTCCTATGAAATATTCTATAAAGTAGAGAATAGGTATATAATGTTTGTAAAATACAAAAAGTATTTTTAATATGTTCAATGATTTTGCTAATTCTTTTTTAAGCACTTCACAAAAAGTAAATTTCCTTTAATATGATTCGCTATTTATACCAAAAGTTTGTGTTTTTCATTCACTTTCTTTTTGCGTATGTATACATATATTATATGTTATAAAAAAATATAATAATTATGTCAACTTAATAAACTAATTTGAAATAAGGAAATTACAATGTCACAAAATTTAATAAGTAAGAGAATAATATTTGTATTTGACCATTAGGTCTAGCAAAAAAATTGGGAAATTGATCCCTAAAATTTATTGTATTATGCACCAAGTATGATTTGTTTCATAAAACAATTCTATATAGAATAAATTTAATCATATTCCGAAATGCATTGCGATGTGATCTGAATAAAGATTGCTTTCAAATGAAGGCGCCTTTATAATAAAGTGTCAATAAAGCCAAGTAAAGGCACTGCACTTAACTGCACTTGTAATTTGCATTATACTTATTCTTTATTTATAGTAATTAATTGTACGCCGTAGTTGCCGATTTTTGGTTCATTTCATTGCTTTAGCTGCAGTATATGCTGTCTTTCTGTCTTCTGTCTGATATAAGTTTTCTTATGTCTGATATAAGATTCCCACACCCAACAGTCACACACATAGTCCTGACCCCACACTAGGTAAACCTGTGTCGTGGGTATCAGGAACTACGAGAGACTTGCGGTCCCACAACACCCAGACCCGGGACCAATATTTATGGATCACACAAACATCTGTCTCGGTGTGCGAATCGAACCCACGGCCTGTCGCTTCGCAGCCGGCCACTCGCCCGCTGCGCCACGGAGCTGTCTAAGCTTATGTTTTGTTAATATTATCCAAATTTGAGGATCTTTATTCAAATTCAAAGTTAATTCGTTCTTCTGTGTGTAAATGCGCTAAGGAGGTTTAAGACCTTTAATTACTGCTTCTTACCAGTAATAACGAATTCACTCCGAACCGAATTAAACCAATCAAGCCCCAGGTAAACACAACTTGTAAATAACTGTATTTTGCACATAAATCAAATACATCAGAATGTGATAGTAACCCGGTAAAATGTGTATTTTAGTTGTACATCTCAGATTATTGTTTATAGCTATCAAAAAAATTATTATTACTAATGAAAAGGGCAAATTACATATAAAAGCAACATAACTATAGTAAAGTTTATAGAAATTAAAATTTATTACAGCATGCTTATTCTAATTATTCATAATTTGATAAACGAATAAACGTCACCATTACATTAAAACACAACACTACTTCGTCACAGATTTCCCGAACGAATCTAATCTCAACCAAATTCCGGGCGATATTGTTCTACAGTATTGTAACAAACAAAGGAATGCTATTCCTTTACATTTTGTAACAACTGTCAAACTAAGACTATCGACGTTTTCATGAATTATTAAAACAGGGACATTTCCCGGTGGTGCTACAAAAAAAGGAAATGTCACCTCTTTCGGTTGGCCCCGTGGGAGCTATATCTAGCGGCGAATGTTCGAGACATTTGCGTAAAGTATACTGTTTCCATAACGTGGAGGAACGAGTAATTCAATAGGCCGTTGAGGTTTGTGACGGGGAAGTGGGTAGGAAATAAGGAAAAGATTTTGTTCAGTGGTTGCTAAAATTGGATCCATTGATATGCTTATGTTATCTATTGGTACTGTGGAAGGGAAAGTATGGCGCTATGTAAAGGAGGATTTGAAAACGGTGGATAAACAATAATATATTTAAATGAATAAACATAACATTAGAGATGCAGTGAAAAGTAACGCACAACATCTACATTCAAAACAAAAATACATATTTGGGAATGACACAATCAACCCACCTGATTTGGCAATAAAAATTTGGAACACTTGTTTCTAATCCTGTAGATTACTGCACTGTAAGTCAAATACATTGATGAATGAATGTGTAATTGACAAACATACTTCATCCAAAATCTATTAATCAGATTCAAAAGTAATGCTAACTACAAGCAAGCAATCGAATTGCAATCGTATGAATGTTAGTAAGTGGTAGTTATTCAATGTTTGGAAATAATTTATAAATAGAAATTAATATCCTCATTGCTTGCTATAAACGGGCTGTAATTTATGACAACTGCTTATAAGATTAGATCGGTTACATGTATACACTAATTACTGGTGTTGGCTAAGACTCTGTGAGTTGATGTGGTTGCGAAGGCAATATTGTATGAAACGTATGAGCTAGGAGACTGAGCTGATCTAGAAAGCGCCAGTGGAGTTTATATAAAAATATGTTCTAAAAACAGAACTATAAAAGTTGATTAAAATGTTACGTACGGAATATACTAATTCTGTGGAAACATAATTATTATTTTATTTTATTTTATTTTATTTTATTAGGAAAACTTACAACTAACATGTTGAGTAATAAATAGTTTAAACAAAGAAAGGTCAATTACAAGTTTCCACAGATATAAACAATAAGTACACTAAATAAGCCGAGGGTAATCAGCGACTTAAATAAATTATGTGTTATGTGCGCCAAAAAATATATTGCACATAGTTTTTTTAAGTTTAATACTGTTGGTGTCGAAAAGATCGACATCAACATCACAAGAAACAGCATTAAATGATCTGCAGGCTCTAATTAGGTATGTGTTTTGCCGATATATAGACTTAACGAGTGGAACATGCAACAGGTTGGGTTTTCTCAGTCTAGCCGAAGGTGTGCGCAGCCCAATCTTATATAATAATTCCGGACTGTCGACCGTACCATTGAGAATGTTGGAAAGATATGCTAGGTCAGCTATTCGCCTACGCTCATGCAATGGAAGAATATGAAATGTTCTACATCGCTTAAAGTAGTTATTAGAATAATTGCCTGTGCGATGTTGTAAATATATTAAAAATTTCTTTTGTATTTTTTCAATCTGACTAATGTATACATCATATTTCGGATTCCACACTTGTGAGGCATATTCCAGGTGACTGCGGACGAAAGAGCAGTAGAGTATTTTAAAAGTTTTGATGTCATTAAATTCCGAACATAATCTAAAAATGAAACCAAGAAACATTGAGGCTTTCTAAACAAAATAATTTAGAGTCAAAAATTACTCCTAGATCTCTTATAGTATTAACGCGAGTTACTATGGTGTTCGACAAATAGTAATTGTGGAGAATTGGAGTAAGTTTCCTTGTGTAAGAACACACATAGCACTTACTGGTATTGATATCTAGTTTGTTAATGTAGCAGTAATATTGGAATCTATCAAGATCTTCCTGGAGACGGAGGGGATCAGTAACAGAATTTACTGGACAAAGGATTTTCATGTCATCAGCATATAAAAGTATTTTAGAATTAGTGAAACAATTACATATATCATTAATAAATACTGTGAATAAAAGAGGTCCCAGCAATGAACCCTGCGGAACTCCTGAGGGTATGTACAATGACCTTGAAGAGAAACCATTCAAGACGACAGTCTGACACCTGTTCTCGACATACGACGAGAACCATCTGTATAGGTTACCCCTTATCCCCAAAGATAGTAGTTTACGCAATAAGATTTTGTGATCGATACGGTCAAATGCCTTACAATAATCCGTATATACTACATCAACCTGGCCACATTCAGACATGTGATGTGTCAAGAAATCGCTGCATAAAATCAAATTTGATGTGGTAGAACGACCTTTTAAAAAACCGTGTTGAACTTCGCCGAAACTATGTTTGAGAGCATTGTACATCTGTTTGTGCACAATTTTCTCTAAAACTTTTGCAAATAAACAAAGTTTCGAAATTGGCCTATAATTTTCAACGCAGTTTTTGACTCCTTTTTTGTGTACAGGTGTAATATGCGCAGATTTCCATATGCATGGCACGGAGCCGATCTCAAGTGACCGACGGTATAATATCATTAGAGGAACAGTGAGACTTTTAGCACATTTTATTATATACGAGGAAGGAATACCATCAGGGCCCGCCGATTTATTAGGGTCAATGAATCTTAGCAATTTGTGCACTTCATGCTCACGTATATCCACAAATGATAGATCCACACATATGTCCTTAAAGTGGTCAAAGTCATAGATAGGTATATGACTGCCAGAATGAGAATATGATAAAAAATTTGAGTAAAAGTAATCGCCAAATAAATTGCAGATACCCTCTCCATTATCTGAGGATCGTTCACCAAATTTAATAACAGACGGGTAGCAATGTGATTGTTTCTTGGATTTAACGAAGCTCCAGAATGCTTTAGGGTTTCTCCGGATATTATGTTCAATATGTGAGATATATTTGATGAACATCTCTTTTTCAAGGATCTTAGCTCGCTCACGCAACAAAATAAAAGATTGTTGATCAGAGATATTACCATATTTTTTGTATTTCGTATGATGTTTAGATTTTTCTTTAATGATTTTGATGAGCGAGCTTCTATACCAAACAGGATACTTGTACTTGGGGACAAAAGTTTTCATTGGTATGTGAGTGTCACGCAATCTGTACAACGTGTTATAGAAGAAATTTACTGCCTCCTCTAAGGACACCATATTAAGTTCATGCAACCAATTAATTCCATCCAACTCAGCACAAATTGCATCAAAATCTGCCAAATTATATAAAAACTTGATACGGGGATGTTCAGTTAGCGTGTGATATTGCACAAATTCAGCCACAACGGAAAGTGCCTTGTGATGCGGGTCTTCGGGAACAAGTGGGTCTATACAACAAGTAACATTGATGTCATTGTTAGATAAAATTAAATCTAAGATCCTATTATTGCAATTGGAGAAAGAATTGTATTGCAACAGGTTACAGGTATTCAAGTTATCAAAAAAGTCGCCCTGAACATGTCCATGTATGTTTTCAGGATCGAGAGAAATGCCTTCCTCTGCCGGAACCCAATTTATGTTGGGTTGGTTGAAATCTCCAAAAACAATAAACTTATCCGCAGGATTCTTTAAAACAATATTACTTAAATTCTCAGAAAAATTTGCTAATTGGGCAGACATTCCGTGGCCAAGATTTTCGGCGCATATATAGGCAACACATAAGTGCATTTTATATGCCACACTAGGGTTTTTGTGTCGGAGAGTTAACGTTACCCATAAGTCCTCAGCAGACGAACACCACTCGCTACGAAGTTCGGCCGGAAGGTCACGCCTTACAGCGATTAGAACACCACCTCCCCGCACCTGATTAGTATCACAGTAATTCCGATCACGTCTCCATAAAATGTAACGGTTATCGAATAACTCACTATCTTCAAAACCCTCTGCAAGCCATGTCTCAGTCAAACAAATAACATCAAAACAATTAGACAATATGTTTTTATAGAATACATGTGTTTTCGTCCGCAAGCCACGTACATTCTGGTAGTAAAAGTTAATAGGCATAATTAACAAAATCATAGCAACTACTAAGTACAATAATACAACAATTGAGCGGTAGCAATAAATAAAAAACACATTTGTTAAAAGGTAGAAGATGAAAGGCCAGGCAAATTAAATCCCTAACTACAAGACAATAGAAATTAAAATTGTTATTGCAATAAATAGCAAACCGGTCGACCCAAAGCAGTGTTAGAACAATAGAACTGCAACGGCACAAAAAATTTGAGCAAAAAATACTTGTGTTTCTCAAACTGTATAATGCATAGATATAATGGTGATGCAAAACGTAAAATAGCCTATGAACTTTTATAATTAGCGGACAAACTTTGTTAAATCGTCTTCTGTTTTGATGATCAATATAGGAGAAGTAGAGTTTTTCCGTATAAGGATTTTGCATCCTTTTACCCATACATATGCAAACCCCCGCTCCTTAGCAGCAGCTTTTGTTTTATTCAATAGCAACTTATTGTCCATTGTAAGATGATCGTTTACAAATATGCTTGAATCACCTTGTAAACCAATATTAGAGGGTGCTATAACCTTAAGCTTCTTTGCAGCAGCTACAAAGTCGTCCTTTATGTAGCGGTTGAGAAGAGAACATATTATGTTCTTACTTCGTGCGTCACCTCGCATCGGAACTCTCACTATATAATTGATCTGATCCTGAGGAATATTAATATTGATAAGATTACCGATTCTTGACACTATATCAAATAGATTTTCTGATTTAGATTCAGGCACGCCCTTAATCTCAATATTATTCATACGAGATCTTTGTTCATATTCCCGCTGAAAATTCTCAAACTCTTTAAATTTATTCCGTACAGAGTACAACTCATCCTGAGTTTTCTTGAGACCCTCTACCTCACGTTCAACTTTTGTAGTTTTGCTAGTGAGTATTTCCAGAGAGTTATGAGCATGTTCGATCGAAGATTTCATATCATCAATGTCGGTCCTGACAGATAACATTTCAGTCTTTATCGATTTTAAATCGGCCAATTCTGACTGGATCGCCTTTATATTATCCAATATGGCTGGTAGCGATGCCATTTGAGCTGATAATTGTTTAAGTTCCAACAATATATTATCGAAGTCACAGTTTGAAGGACACTTGGACGAAGCACTAGGACTCACCGCCAATGACTTGCACTTGCTGCATCTCCAGGTCAACCTTCTGTCTCCAAGTTTACGCCATCCACCTTCTGTGATACCAGCACAAGGAAAGTCGAACCGAAGTTGACATATCGAACACTGGACTCCGTCTCTAAATTCGACTTCACAGCGATTGCACGTGAACATCTTTGAAATAATTATTTTATGTTATGTCACAAAGTTTGAGAACCATAAGGTATTAGTAGGTAACGAAGTCACGTAAGTGCGTGCGTTCGATCAGCTGTTTACCGACTGACTGATTATACAAATAATAAAGGCCTAAATTCTTAAATACATTTTTAAAGTTCCATACTCGAAGGGTACTAATAGAACCCTATTACCTACTAAGTCACACCAGCTGTCTGTCTATTCGCTTTACCTTTAAAGAGCTCTATCTTTTAATAGTTAGCAAGCTCAATTTTTCATATAATATGCATTAATCTGACGGATATCCTAACAAGAAATAAAAAATACAAATACAAACTGTGGGATGATACGGAACTAGTTCTTTTCTAATTTGAGCATGTCTGAAGGTCTTAAAATACTTATTATCAAGGCTAACCTATGATCTTAAATTGAGTCTCGAATAAAAGTACTAAAAAAATACTTCCAACTTTGAAATTAACTTGCTGCGCCATAGTGTGAAGGGGCAAAGTGTATCATGACAATAAAAATCGATAGCATCTAGAGCACACTCCTTAAAAACAATTACGCCTTTCTAAACGTCCAGTGACATAAAATATAATTGCTAATAAAACAGATACGTAAACACGTAACAACTGTTTCTAAGAAGCGTTCAATAGTTCCCTAAAGTAATTGTAGGATCTCGGAACTTTATAACCTTACTGAGAAACAACACCATTAAACCTTAAATCAAACTGGTATCGAACTTAATATCGATGAACGAACCTTTAAACTTTACATTCGCATGAAAACACTTCCAATAAATTAACACTTCGTACGGAAGAAGAATTAATATTCGCATCTGAAAAAAAATATGTAATAACATAAGTGGCTATTTTAAATTATACAGTTACTGATTAGTGGGATAATCATCAAAATAATACGGCCTTAATAAAATAAGTTTTAATAAAACTTACAATACAGACTTCAAAAAATAAAACATTGAAATGTCATTGCAAATTTTAATCGACTTCAAAAAAGGAGGAGGTTCTCAATTCGGAGCGTTTTTTTTTCTTTTGTACCTTTTCATGTATGGTACATAAAAATTCAATAAAAAATATAATGGTTTAATAAAATCTGATCGCTCTGTGAAAAGTTAAGCGTGATTGTACCTAAAAATTATCCTGATGATTAAATTAGAGGTCAACTTATTTCGTGCACGTATCGCTATTTGTGCGTTAGCTTGTATGTACGTAGTTTTGTTTTGTGCGGGAGTGTCGCATCAACCGTTTAGATACACACGATCCTTGTTTCTATACAAATACATAGTGCTATTGATAATTATATTATTATATATTTATACATACGCACTCACGCCTCTAATAATATACATACATACATACGCACTCACACCTGTAATCCCCAAAGGGGTAGGCAGAGGTGTAACCAGTACACCCACATTTCGCTGAGCGTATCTCCGTCCTACGATGTAATAGGGGGCGCGCCTATCGCCATATCGGACACAAATTCCAGACCTCGGGCTAATACTGAGGATTTCGTAATATAAAAACCCATTTCCACTTTACCCGACCCGGGGATCGAACGCGAGACCTTAGCGTTAGCCTCAATAGCAACGCAATATATAGATAGTTATATTTATAGATATATATATATGATCCTCGTTTTAAGCTACTTTATTTGGTGTGCAATAAAGAATACTCGTATTCTAATCTATCTATTTATAGTTTGACTCATTTGTGCACGCTTCGCTGTGTGCGTTAGATTGTAATATTAATCTAAGGATTGTAAATGTGTAGTTTTGATTTTTGTGGCAGTGTAGTGACAGCACTGTCAATCATTAATGCTTATTAATACACGACCCATGTATCTATATACACGTAACACACTCATAGCATTGCGCACAAATATAATTTTAACCACTATGACACAATGAATTGAATATAAGTTAGTATAGAATTGCATTCCCAATATGTGCACTAATATAAACCATGCATAGGCTAATTCGGCGCGATCAGTAGCGGAAATGATAGTTAACTCTAATTAGTCAAACGTTTGGTAAATTCAACGTGTATCATACAAATATTCTCACTATTTGATATCCACACTATGTGAAACATGTATAGACGCAATCACTCAATCAGTTTCAGCTCTGTCTCTTGGGAGCAGACGCAGTGAGTTAATGCTAGTCTTAAATAATAAACGGTACCTTTACATGACTGACTGCCTCGGTGGCACGTTACGACTGAGGCTGACGCTGAGGTCTCGGATTCGATTCCCGGGTCGGGTAAAGTGACATTGGGTTTTTCTATCATGAAATGCTTAGTATCAACCCGGAGTCTGGAATATTGCCCGATAATAACAGGCGCGAGTGCGTATAATGTGTCATCTCTATTCATATACGTATTAATTAAAAATCAATTTATTATAAAATTTAATTCTTATACATAACCAGCATATTAATCTAGGTTTATATCAACCAATTTGTATGTGTTACCATAGTAATAATGTTGTAAACCAAGTTTACGGTTAGTATATTAATAAGACTGATAATGTTTAATATACTTCCTGCTCCATTTTACTAAATGAACAGAATTACAATAAAATCCGTACAAATATAAAGCAATACAGTCGGTATTCAACATGAACTGTTTGAGAGAAGGTATCCAATTATAAGGCTCAAGCTTCACATTAGACGTTTCAGCCTGAGTACGAATAGTTAAAGCAAATTCGACGGTAACAGTTGTCTTTAATTGGATAGATCTACCGACTGGGGTACCGAATGTTTCGGAAGGTTTAAATAAAAGAACCCCAATAGCTCCTTTAGGAAATGTATTCTGGAAATGCAAATTCATCTACAGCAAAATCCGAATATTCGAATTTGGGGAATATAGGTATGCATTTGAGTAATTTTCATTTATATTTTCAATATAAGAATAATAAAATAAAATACACCCAACAGTCACACACATAGTCCTGACCCCATACTAGGTTAACCTGTATCGTGGGTATCAGCAACTACGAGGGACTTGCAGTCCCACAACACCCAGAACCGAAACAAATATTAATGGATCACGCAACAATTTGTCTCAGTGTGGGAATCGAACCCACGGCCTCTTGCTTCACAGCCGGCTACTCGCTGACTGCGCTACGGAGACTATCATCACCTCATCAGTCTAGGGGCAGTATACTAAGGCTGAGTAACTTAAGGTCCTGGGTTCAATTTTCAGGTCAGGCAATCACAATTTGTGTTTGAATTTTCGATTCGAAGAATCACACTTACATGAATTACCCGGGAATGGAATTTGTATCGGGTATGCCACCTATCACATCAAGGTACGCAAATTAACTGGGTATACTGTTGTTGCCTGGATACTCTAGTTACGCCTCTGTCTACCCCTTAAGAGATACAAGCTGAGCATTAGGCATATAGAAATCATATTGTAAAATAATAACGATTTTTATTATGAAAGACGTTAAATTATTGCATAATTTATGAATAAGGAAATATTTTAGAATCTAGTGATTCATCTAGGGGGCCAGTTTAGAACATCATTGAAAATCATTGAAATATTTCTTAACGCATCTTTTTACTGGTTATATTCATTAATTCATACATTTTCATAGTTTTAAAGCAAACAAACAAACTCAAAAAAGAAAATAAGCATCCCATTTATCTTGCTGCTAACACCTCTACGCTGCCGCACTTGACTGCACGTTATCTGATTGCAATGTATCTTGTCTTAACGAATGTCAATCAATCCTTCAGTAATTGGCAGGAGCACGTTGGTTTCAAGTAGCTAAATTATAACTGATTGGAATTCGAGATATTAGGTATATCTGTGTTGGATAATTTTGAGGTCGACCAAATGTTTCTACGTGCTAATGAAATGTTAAAATGCAATTGAGAAACAGATTGGTATCGAATGCAAAATACATTGATAATTTACTTGTAGTGTATTGTCTAATAATAATGGAATAAATATTTTCAATAAGTAACAAATATTAAGATATTAATGTGACTTTGGAATGTTGTGACATTTTAGCTGTAGCCATCATGTGTAGTCACTTTGCTAAGCCAGGATAAAAAAATGCTTAAATTATTTTTTAAACCAATTAAACCTATAGATTTTGTATAGTTACAAATAAATACATAGTAATACAAATACATAGTTCATAGAGCAATTAAAAATATGAAATATGCAAAATAATTGTTTTTGTTATTTAACAAAAGATTAAAAAAAAAACAGTAGCAAATGACATATCGATATTTTTATTCATAAATGGAACGCATAGTACTTATCTCTGTGGTATCCCAGATTAATGCCAGGGACCGTGTCCTCGTATCATAGATTTTACGGTATTTGGATTTAGTTTCGCCATTGCCTCGTCTGTTAATCAACAGAATGTACCACGTGCAAGTGAGGTTGGCTTTGAGCCTAAGATGTTTTACTGCTTAAATCAAATAAGTTATTTAATTGGAAATCCCAAAAGAGTTGCATTTATTCCGAAATAAATACACTAAAAACATCAAAAGTGCAGTCACATTTATTGTTTTAAATAAACAAGTAGAACTAAAGCGAAATACATTTTCTTCTATAACTTTCAACACAAGTTGTTACAAACGTTTTCTATTGCTTGTCAATTGCTAATATTTATTGGAATTTGTTTTCAACTGCCCTCTATAAGTTTCCATTTGACGAAGTTTGCAACGACAATATTTAGAACGAAGTTTGAAATAGTTTTGGATGACTATTTTATCGATAAAGGAAATTATAAGTTATTTATGAGCAACTAAATAAAAGTACTAATGAGCTTTATTTTCGATACTTTAACATATTGTTTGTCGATAACGAACATTAGAGTTGATTTATGACTAAGTATAGAAACTAAATACTAGAACAAAAAGATAGCATAAGAAATAAAATATAGATTATTGGCTAACGTAGTTAAGCGACGATTTAATGGTAGTTTGGTAGATTATACTTTGAAATGAATAAGTTATTTCTTTCGATATTCAGTTTAATTTTTTCCATAATGAAGCTTCTGTTAAGCATCTAAGGAATTTATGTCAACATATTTTTGTGAGTCATAATATTATGGTACGTGACTATAATTTGTCTATTGTTATAATGAATTCCACAAAATCTACTAAAGCGATAGTGCAATTAACATTAAATTCGGCTTCAGTTGCCTTCAAAATACTAGGTAATATTCCAATCTAACATTTCAAATCCTTTCCAAAGCTTGTTTTAAACATCGAGAGTTTTTTACAAACATTGAAACATTAAATTTGTTATCGATTCATGTTGATTATATATTTACTTTAATTTATTTGTTATTCACATCGGAGTGTAGTGCGCCACTAACATCTCAGGCCCAATGCATACCTCACCTACACGTGTACACTCTGCTGATTAGCGGACGAGGCAATCTCGAAACTTAGTTCCCTTTGTGCGTTGTGGGGTGTCGCCCCATATAATACCAAATACTGTCAAATGTATGGTATGAGAAGGCGGAACCTGGCATTAAGTCGGGATAACGCCAAGGAGAAAGATAGAATTTGTTATACACATCCATAAAGTACCTTAAGCTTTTATTGCAAATACAGAGGTTTTATAACATAATATTTATTTATATAGCACAAACCGGCAAATGAGCAAGTGGATCACCTGATGGTAAGGAATCTCAACCGCCCATGAACACCTACAACAGCAGAAGAATTATGGGTCTTTGCCCACTTTAAAGTAAAAGAATGGTGATCGGGAATGGGATTGGGCCTCTGGAATTCATTCGTTGATTCTTATATTTAAATAATTAATATTAATTTAAAACACTTGATTGATCTTTCTTTAATTTTGCTGTCATCAAAGGAATAGAGTAAATATAGCACCGAATACAATTACGGACCTTCTATTGTAACAATTGAAACAATCACCCGGGTTCCACGAAAAAGAATCAATAAGATCAAAGCTGATCTAATTTCTTTGTATCTAAACAATACAAAGAAAATTAAACATAAAATGTCCGATATCAAGATCAAGTGCACCAGTACGATATCAAGGATTGCGACGCGTTCAGAATGCAAAACAGATATGCGACAAGTGTTCTGCGATGATACGACATGACACGAAGTGATAATATCGATGCGTGACTATGAATTTATTATGAGTTAGCATTAAGACATAAATTAGCGAACGTGCACTGCAGTAATTTGAACTTTTTAACTGACTCAAAAACGGAGGAGTTTTTGTATAAATTGTATACTAGCTGTTGCCCGTGGTTTCACCCGCGTGAATAGAATTTTCCGAAATAAAACGTAGCCTATAACCGTCTCCAGGGTCCCATCTATATCTACATCAAAATTCATCAAAATCGAGTCAGTGATTTAGGCGTGAAAGCGTAACAAACAAATAGATATTTTTTTTTCATAAAAAGTATCTTATGTTACTTCTTATACCTCCAAGAATATATGTGTACAAAGTTTCATGATGATCGATTATGTAGTTTTCGCATGAAAGCGTAACAAACAAACTTACATTCACATTTATAATATAGTATGAAGTATGATGTATATTCACGCATAACTTTTTTATTATTGTCTTGAATGACGAAACGAGCAGGTTACTCGCCTGATGGTAAGCGCCACTCCTTTTTTTTTTTTTTTTTTTTGTCGCGGGGAAAGAGAATTATTGCTACCGCCCCGCCCCGGGGGAAGGCGGAACGGTTATGTTAGGTTCACCAGTCTTACGACCCAGCGTTAAGCCGCCAGGGAGAGATGTTAAATCCGAGCGACCGTTGGGCCGAGTCCCTAACACTATATACAACCTACACCGGCATACCAACTAAAACCCGGCGGTGGCCTTCTACGGCGCATGTGGAGCGGCCCCGGGGTATCCTTAGCTATATCTAAGGATTGCTACCGGAACCGCCACTGCGCGGTGCCGCCTACCGGCCCGTCTCCTTGTCGGGGGGCTCAGAAGCTCCCGCGCACCGAAGGACGCCCTCGGCGTCAACGGCAGGCACGAGGCCGACCACCCGTGCTGCCGTCCATCCCGGGGTCGCACGTACAACAGTACCATAATGGCGCTACGACAGCCCCCAGCTGCGCGCCTACGACCCCCGATGGCCCCAATTAGTCGCCTCTTACGACAAGCAGGGGATACCGTGGTGGAATTCTCCAAACGCCCCCATTCCACAAGGCGGATGGTATGGTAAGCGCCACTCCTGGCCATAAACAGAAGCAACACTACAAAGAACGATATATTACAAAACATTGCATAGCGCATAGGACTGCACTTGTCAGCCCGAGATATTAGTTGTTAAGTCTCATGATGACCAGTAATTTCACTGACTTCAACATCCTTCAAACTGAAATACAAAAGTGCTTACACCCTGTTGCTTTGTGGCAGAAATAGACAAACAGGGGGCATACGATGGGGCTGACCACCTAGTGCATAACTACGCCAAAAATGAACCGATTTGGATGATTCATTTTGTAATCGATAATGTTTACTCCGATGGTGGTATCGATCAGTGACCACTTGAACTGCAACAGCATCGACTCAAAATTATTTCATTTATTTTAATCTTCTTTTTTTATCGCATAGTTAGGACTGCGTGATTTATTTTATTCGTACTATTTTAATTGGATATTAGATTTATTATGGAATGGTGTTGGGTGGTTATTACAGTGCCTAGTTAAGCATTATTACGTCATTAGCATTGTGAGGTATTTGTAATGCTATTTCGAGATTGTGAAAACATATTTTAACGACATAAATGTTCAAGGCGAAGCATGCGGGTTTGTGCGGAATTCTAAAGTCGAGGCAGCCGTCATTTTTTAGCCGACTTCAAATAAGGAGGGTTCTCAATTCGGTTTTTTTAGTTTTTTTTTAATGTATGTACACCGGAGATATCTCCGCCAATTGTGAACTGATTTGGTTTAAAAAATCTCGTATAAATTTGGTTAGGATCTGGTGATGGAATACGGAGTAATAAATAACCGATAAAGACCTTTGACTTTTCTAAGTTACGTGTGTATTAGTTGTTAATTATCGCTTGATTAAACTGTGAAACAAATATTGTGAGCAAACCAAGAGTTTCGAAGGTTTAGGCCGGCAAACAAGCAAATGGGTCATAGAAAGGTAAGTGATCTCCACCGCCCATGTACACCCACAATACCAGAACAATCATGAGCGCGTTGTCGACCTTAAAGGAAAAGGATGATTATGGGATTAGGAAGGGAAGGTGGTTTTGAGTCTCCAAATGTCTCACTCACCGTACAAAACGCAGCGGCAATTTACGTTGATTTCCTGTGAGACAGTGCTAACCCGGCCCATTCGTGCTGTATACAAAACTGTTTATACCGTGGCTCTACCACTCGTAATTTATGTGAAGTCTGTCCGTGCTTAGCAGTAAGACGTGTGTAATAAAGAGCTAATATTATTACGTATTATTATATAGATATCCGGCTGAAATTATCACTTTTTTTATTATTTTTATTTGTTTGAATGATGAAACGATCAGGTCGCTCGCCTGATAGTAAGCGCCACGCCTACCCACAAATAGAAGCAACGCCACACAGAACTTTGAATTACAAAGCACTGCATGGCACTGGACTGCTCTCATCACCCCGAGAGATAAGTTGTTAAGTGTCATAATATCCAGTAATTTCACTGGCTTCAATGACCTACAAACCGGAACATAACAGTGCTTACACACGGCTGCTTGGTGGCAGAAATAGACAAAGCGGTGGTAACAACCCAGGCGGCCTCTCACATACCTTGTAAATTGTTATTTTCGAAAGTTGTTTTAAACAAGTCAAATAAAATACAAATGAAATAATAATTGAAATATTCTAAACGTCAACAGATTATTTATTCAACCTTTTTTCACCTTGATCCCTATTGGCCCCATCTGTTCACATGCGTATACATATACCACATCAGATTGTAATTTTTATTTCTTTATAAAGCGTAATTACACGTAAGCTGAAGGTCAGGCAATATTAAGGTCATAATCCACAATAGTAACGGTATGGTGCCCAATAATCATAAATAATACAAAGGTACGGCGTTGAATCGAAAAATTGAACTTTCACCTCAATGCTCATTAATACTGTGGCGGAAATATTTTATGGAATTAGTTATGGTGTTAGAATAGCGTTATTATAAAATGTAATTAATTTTTCACGCTTTTTTATAAATACGAAGTTCATATATAGTCTTTGAGATTAAAATGTGGTGTTTACAATTTCATATTGACTATTAACTAGCAGCGAAGATGTTCGATAAAATGATTAAGTATGTTTACATACATACGCACTCACGTCTGTAATCCCCAAACGGTAGGCGGAGGTGTAACCAGTACACCCAAATTTCGTCGAGCGTATCTCCGTCCCATGATGTGAGCCTATCCGCCATACCGGGCCAATACCAATTCCAGACTCCGTGCTGATTCATACTGAGCATTTCGTATTAGAAAAATCCAATATAACTGTTATGGTCGGGACCCGGTGATCGAACCCGAGACCTCAGCGTCAGCCTCATTCGTAACGCATACGCATTACAACTGCGCCACCGAGGCAGTCTGTTCTGGCAGTATTTTTACTATATACAAAATTTACACCCAACGGTCAGTCATATAGTCCTGACCCCACTAAGATATAAGTTTTATGTCGCGGCTATCAGGAACAACGATAGACTTTCGGTCTCCCAACACCCAGACATAAAACAAAATCTGTGGATCACACAAACATTTGTCTCGTCAGCTACACCACGGAGGCTGTCGAAAAAAAAACAACTATAAATTATATTCGAAATTAACTATTAAAATGCATTGTTTTTTCTGAAGAAACAAATGAGGAAAGAAGTCCATTCAACTTCTCCATTTAAGCGTCTGGTTATTCGTATTTCTTGCGACATTGAAATATGAGTGGGGCCTGCCTCATCGCTTTGATAAAGTTTGGTCATCAATTGCCTATATAGAATAATCTTCAGATGGACTACTACGAAACTGATATCAAAATTACGACTTTCGTTTGATGTCGATTTATCGTATTTTTTTTTTGTAGTAGGAAATAGTTGTTTTTCCACAAATATAAATCTCTCAATAGAACTAGATTTAGGAAAATATGTTATTTTAGAAAAATAAATCTTCAAGAAAACTCTAGGAAAGAAAAGCTCAACTTCCTTAAAGCGATTTGCGTAATATTTTATGTAGAAAATGTTTCTCTTCAAATATTTAAAAGTTTGCTTTGGAATTAACGTCGGTATGGTCGACTTTTAGCAAGGAATTTGGCTTGTCTTTAGGCGTTATTTTAATTAAACAATTTTTTTTAAATATCGGCGTTTTAATCACGAAGTTTTTTTATGATTATTTATTACATTTCAAAAAATAATATTTAAGTATCTGAGTCTTTTCATGAAAAATATTAAATCTAAATGTCAACAGTTCATTTGATTCGTCCATCTTCTGTTCTATTTAATTGCATAAACATCGAAAAGGGTAATTGTATGTGGTACAAATATAAATACATTTCTCAGGGTCTACTGACGCAGCAGGAACGATGTAAGTTGTAGAATGTAGACGAAGTAGATTTGAATACAACCGTGACAAGAATCCTAAGGAGAGAGGCTCTAGCCAGTCTGGCCAGTACAAAATCTAATGCAGAATCGAGTCACGAAACAATGACACGAGCTGTTTTGGTAGCAAATGTGGTAGAATGTAACAGTAGCGGCCATTACGTATACACGGATATTACTAAGTTACATTTTGTTGTTTATTGGTTTACTGCCTCAGTGGCGCAGTTGTAAATTGTAATGCGTACGCGTTACGAGTGAGGCTGACGCTGAGGTCTCGGGTTCGATCCCCGGGTCGGGTAAAAGTGATATTGAGTTTTCTATTACGAAATGCTTAGTTTCAGCCCGGAGTCAGGAATTAGTGCCTAGTTTGGCTATAACAGAAACTATCATCCGATCAAATTTCATGATCCTAGTTTTAGTAATTTTTGAGATGTTGTGATTAATCAGTGAATGAGTGGTATTTCGCTTTTTTTAAATATAAGAATTTCGGCACCACAATGCATCAGCAAAACAATATATTAAATTTCTATACAGCACACAGCAGACAATACGGCTAATTAACCGTAATACCCCACTTAATATAATTAATATTATAACCAGCCACTTCACTTGGACAACGCAAATCCCCAGCATTAGTGAGCAACATTTCTCAAATTACGTGACTAATCCCATATTACTACTTGAATCCCTATTGATATAGGGTTTACATTATCATAAGTACACAAAATCATTGTCGAGTCCAGATCACACATGCCGCGTGATCCAGTATAATGTATTGTTGGTTTGCATTGGAACAGACTTGATTTATGATCTACTATTGTTAGCAATATGTTTGGAATTAGCAACTGAGGCTCGGAGATCTCGGTAACTTTGTTATTTGTACATACATACGCACTCACGCATGTAATGCCCGAAGGGGTAGGCAGAGTAATTAACCAGTACACCCACATTTCGCCGAGCGTATCTCCATCCCACGATGTGATAGGCGGCGAGCCTATCGTCACACCGGGCAAGAATTCCAGACTCCGGGCTGATACTGAGCATTTCGTAATAGAAAAACCCAATACCACTTTACCCCACCCGGGGATCGAACCCGAGACCTCAGTGTTAGCCTCAATCGTAACGCGTACGCATTACAACTCCGCCACCGAGGCAGTCTTTGTTATTTGTATTTCCATATATACTGAACTATCTGTACAGACAATATATTTTTTAACGTATGTTAAAAAGTATTTTCTATACATACAATAAAAGTTTCAAAATCTTTACTTGCTATGTCGTTCTTTTTGGAAAAACGTAGATACTCAAAAGACCTGAAAAACAGACCTTCCTTTAATAGTGAACGTTTACAATGAGAGGTTGATTGTAATATCTATTGACTTGTTATTCCCATAGATCTTAAAGTACGTCTCCGCTTATGACATTTTGCAGTACCAAGAAGCGTGAATGTGACATATACGCGTAACAAACTGTCAAGTAAAGTGCGTCTCCGCTTATGACATTTTGCCGTACCGAGAGTAGTGACTGTGACATATACGCGTAACAATTTCTCAAGTAAAGTGCGTCTCCGCTTATGAGATTTTGCCGTACCGAGAGGCGTTATGGTAACATATACGCGTAACAAACTCTCAATTAAAGTGTGTCTCCGCTTATGACATTTCGCCGTACCGAGAGGCGTGAGTGAAACATATACGCGTAGCAAACTCTCAAGTAAAGTGCGTCTCCACTTATGACATTTTGCCGTACCGAGAGGCGTGACTGTAACACGCACGCATGTACGCATGTACGCGTAACAAACTCTCAAGTGTGGATGGTTGTCTAATGTGACAACTTAATATGATGGAGCGATCCGCTCTGAGACTCCGTCTCCTTTGACAATATGTTATTTCAGGTTTTGTCATTTTTTGTTTTAAGTCACGGGGAAATGATACCGTGCATGTTACGACACCTGCGGGGCTAGCACGAATATCTTGCGAGAACGTATTCGTAACAAAATGTCAAAAAATAGTTTGAACCTTCATACAAATACTAGCGTTCTCGATTCGAATACTTATTTGTAAGTTGTTCGTCCTCGCCTCCCTGCCCACATTAGCGTAACAAGAACGTGACAGCGACGTCTCTCGATGCGGCGAAATGTCACGGAAGTGTGGATGCACCTTATGAAGTTGTGGTGGTTAATTACAGCAGATGCCAACCACATCTAAACATGCCAAAGCCATGCAGCGTGAAAAGGCTCTTAATTTTATTAGTGTTGGATCAATACCTTTATAATATATGAGATACTATACCTGACCTATAATTTCAGAAAAGGAGAGATTCTTGTCGAAATAAATCTCACTGCTGTCAAAAAAAAGCACGTACGTACCTTAAACGAGCTTTTTGTGGTCATTGCGTGTCGCGGTCTCGTGTCTCGGACGCGCACCTTAAAGCAGGTCATAACATGTTAATAGGTAATCAAATTTACATTAGTACAATAAGCTACAATAATATCAACGGTAGCAAATGTATTGAATGATAAATACCTATTATTAAACCGTTGTCAGAACAGATTTTATGTTAATATGTCTGATTAAATACGGAATTACCGGTTTAATGTTTGCAACAAATATAATGTTAAATATAACAGTTGAATAAATCGAATTAGTCATTCGACGAATAATAATTATATGGATGCATAGTTTTATGTTAAAATTTGGATACATAGAAAGCTTTTTTTATTAGCTTGAGTGACGAAACGAGCAGGTTGCTCCCCTGATGGTAAGCGCCACGCCTGCCCATAAACAGAAGCAACGCCACACAGAACTTTAAATAACAAAGCACTGCATGACACTGGACTGAGCTCGTCACCCCGAAACATAAGGTGTTAAGTCTCATAACGCCCAGTAATTTTACTGGCTTCAATGTCAACCGGAATACAACAGTGCTTACACACTGCTGCCTGGCGGCAAAAATAGATAAAGTGGTGGTACCAACACAGATGGCATCTCGCATACGAACCCGAGACCTCAGCACAGCAGTCGTACCGCGTATGCATTACAACTGCGCCACCGAGGCAGTCCTTAAAATATTCTTGAAACTAATTCAAAACTTAAATATCATCCGGTTCAAAACCCTATCTTAAATGCTATCAAAACAAACATTAACGTGAAGGTCTGTCTATTCGTCACCAAATTTATTTCGGACACGTGTATCGGCGCCTCGGTTGATGCTCTATCTATGATAATTGACGTCGAAATAGGTTACGTTGAGCTACTGAATTAATCATATATTATATATCGAAGTTCTTTAAGTAACGGTAAGAAAGATAAATAGAAGTTATCGCTTTATTGATATGTTAGTAATTGTGAGGTTCAAGTTCAACATTTTTATCGCCTGTATTTTTTTTATTATCTCGAATGATGAGACGAGCATGTCGCTCGCCTGATAGTAAGCGCCACGCCTGCTCCTAAACAGAAGCAACGCCACACAGAATTTTAAATGACACTGGACTGCGCTCGTCACCCCGATACATAAGGTGTTAAGTCTCATAATGCCCAGTAATTTCACTGGCTCCAATGTTGTTCAAAACGGAACACAACACTACACACTGTTGCATGGCCGCAGAAAAGTATATACGAGCAGGAGTGTAATAATCTATCTAATATATATAACATTCTCGTGTCACAATGTTCGTTCCCATACTCCTCCGAAACGGCTCGACCGATTTTTATGAAATTTTATATGCATATTCAGTACGTCTAAGAATCGCCTATTATCTATTTTTCATCCCCCTAAATGTTAAATTTTAACCCTTAAATTTTTTATATTATTTTTTAGACAAAATTTTTTGTTTTTATTTTTTTATGATACAGCATTAAAAAATACATACAACCCTAAATTTTCAACCCTCTATGTTCAACCCCTATTTTTTTATAGCGACATTAGTATTTTTGATCGGGACTCGCTTGATGCGATCACCCCCCACGCTGCGCCCACTAGGTTACTTTAATCCTGGAAATAGGCATTCACGCGGGCGGAGCCGCGGGCAACAGCTAGTATTATATAATAGTATTAAGTACACCCAACAATCACACACATAGTCCTGATCCGACACTAGGTTAACCTGTATCGTGGTTATCAGTACCTACCTACCTATCAATACCTGTGGATCACACAAACACTCTTCTCGGTGCGGAAATCGAACCCGCGGCCTCTTGTTTCACAGTCGGCTACTTGCCCACTGAGCCACGGAGGCTGTCAAAATTGTAAATGGGCTACCAATATCTTAGGCCCAAAGCCATCCTAACCTGCACGTGGTACTTATTGTTTAACGGACGATGGCGAAACTTAGTTCCCGTTGCAGATTGTCGAGATAATATTTGGCGGGCCTTGCTTATTGTATAGGACAGAAAGACACACTTTTGAAATTTGTGTAGACATTATTTAGTTTCAAATTTAATAGGCAATTTAAATCAGGCCCGTGTAAACTACGTAAACACAAGGTCTGTGTTGCTAACTACGCTCGAGTTAGTGAATACATTAATATTATAGAGGTAATAATTAATCACTTTCATTCCTAAGGGGTTCGTGAGTTCCTGAGGCGATAGATATCACTTATTGAAGTGATTTCGAATAGGTTAATTAGGGGCCATGTACTCACGCTTGTATCCAGAAAGGGGAGGTAGAGGATCTACTAGGGCACCCACCACGGTTTGCTGAGGTGATTTGGGTCCCATAATGTGATAAAGGCTCGATTTATCGCCAAATTGGGCACAAATTCCAAACTTGGAGAATTCACATGTATTTATATAATCTGAGAAAAAACAGTAATAATACGCGTCCAATTGATAACCTCTTATTATGAAGTCGGTTAAAATCTCAGGGGGATCATATCCAGGTCCTCATCGGTTTCACAGGTTATGTACGCTGATACTAGACCAATCAGGTGAATTAGAGACCACCTTCATTGTTTCTGTGTATGGCATTATTGCAGCAGTTTCAGTGTGGATTGCAACATTCCTCGGTTAAAGTTCAATTATTTATTTATTTAAATTTATATACAAACGTATAAAGGCGGACTTAATGCCAGAGGCATTCTCTACCAGTCAACCCTGGGGGATGCAGAGAAGAAACAAAGTAGGCGTATATAAAATAATTTGATAATATACATGAATATATGCTACACATTTTATAATACTTATACATTAAATTAAATTAAATTAAACATATTAAGTATATATAAGATATATATACATTATATATAAATAAATAAATACTAATAAATAAATATAACAAATCTAGTGCCGATACTATAGTTATTGTAACAAGCAATCTTCTTCCACCTGCCCTTATCTCACTCACAGTAGGATTGTCGCAACATGCTGTAACACGTAATGTTACAGAAAGATTTTGGCTTGTAGTTTTACGACTGCCTGACGTTAACCCCTCTGGGAAGAAATATCTAGACGAGAAACAAATATCTGTGGACCATACAAGCATTACCTCTCGGTGCGAGAATTGAACCTGCGACCTCTCGCTTCACAACCGGTGACTCGTCCTCTGTGCCACGGATGCTATCTCAAATTATTGTAACAATGGTTGATCTTATTAAAGGGTGTGTCATTTGTTTTCAGTACCATAAAAATGACCAAATCTGTCAATGTCGTCGATCATTGCCTGTTACAATAACTTTGACTGACGGTTGATGCAACCCACACTTAAAGATGAAATTGATAGTATTACTAATCATCAGTCAAGTAACTAATTAGTTGAGTTAAAATATCAACTTACAAATTAATTCTGCTTGTAGTAATTTAAGCGTGACCTATGGCTCTACTGACGTGTACGTCAATCTTAATTTATGCCTCAAATTCCTTCTAATAATACGAGAGAAACCGATCCTACAATACCGGATGTCAGAGGACCGCTTCCGAATCCGAAACGACAGTAAAAATCTACCTTTACATAAACGGGAAACATCTTTTCTTTGCTGATTACTTGCCATTTTGGAAACGTAAGCTCGCAATGTAAAGTGTACTAATTAAAAAAGTACTAACTTATAACGGAGTCAGCGCGCCAATACTCAGTAGATATATCGCGCCGCTGCGCCCCACATTTGATTCCGAGCGTCTGCATCAGCTAAACTTTTTATTGACTTTATATTACGCTACTAAGAAAAATACGATTTAAATTATTATTTAAATAAAACGTCATTGTATTTATTGGTCCAAAGGCTGTGCGTGGAAAAATTAAGAAAATATACATATTATATTAGGATACAGCTTTATTTCGCGATTATTTTTAATGGTATTATGACTGTAATCACCAGCTCTACCTCCTATCTTTGTTTTTGGAAGCGTATCCCTTACACCCAGATTTTTTTACAACTAATGGCCAATTTTAATAAACAAATTTAGTTTGAATCTTCGAATCGGCAGCCTCTGTGGCACAATGGGTAAGTAGCCGGCTGTGAAACGAGAGGATGCGCGTTCGATTCCCGCACCGAGTCAAAATGTGTGATCCACAAAGAATTGTTTCGGGTTTGGGTGCTTTCTCCCCAGAGGGGTTAACGTCAGGTAGGCGGTCGGTTCTAAAAACTACAAGCCAAATCTTTCTGTAACATGTGTTAAAAAGAATGTTGCGCCAACTTCACTGCGAGTGGGATAAGGGCAGGTGAAAGAAGAAAAGTTTGAATCTGCGAATCTATCCCACAAATACGCCAATAAGAATACTGATTGAAAGTCACGCTTTCAAACCACTTGGTTTGATTAGTTGATTTCTGTTTTGATTTGGAGTTTGATATTGAGATCGTTTATTGAAATCAGTCGTAAATAACGAAACGAATCGGTCACCTGATGGTAAGAGATACGCCCATAAGTAGAGTATACACCATCCAAGAATTTTTATTACAAAGAGCCACTTTGTAGTATTGTATATAGCATGAAAGGGCCAGCTCGGGTTGTTACAACTGAGTCACAGAAAACCGAGCCTGCTGTTATGTTTCGTACGGTATGAGAGATATCCCGAGACATAAATCGCCCCTCCCTTTCATAATCCTTTATTTATCCCTTCCCTTTACAGGCAACGTGTCCAGGATTCTTCTGGTGTTATGTGAATTCATGGGCGGTAGAGATCATTTACGCTGTTGCTCGTTTATCGCCTTATGTTAAAAAAATGATGACACTGCCTACGCTCATCACCTTGAGATATAAGGTTTCATAATTCCGATGTCATTTCATTAGCTTTAATGTTTTATGTGAACTTTATCGCCTATTTAATTTGTATTCATGAAATAATTTATAATCCCTTTAATGTGACTAAACGGTTGTAGTTTAATGTGTAGCATATGGGATTTTAAGTCACCATAAAATCAAGCAGTAATTAATTGCGTCGCGTCAGTTAAAAGCAATCAATGGTTTGGTGGTTCAAAAAAAAAAAGTACAAGATATCAATTTCAAACCGGCTCGAGAGCCAATTAATCCCTCAATTGCTTAATACGAAACCTTACTTAAGCAATCAAAATGAATTGCTTGCCATTTTTCTCTATTTGTATTCACCAATTACAACAATTGTCAACATGAGTAATTTCGCATTTTGTCATTTACAATTGACCGTCTCCTATTACTTCTAAGATACATACATATGCAATCACGCCTGTAATCCTCTAAGGGATAGGCAGAGGTGTAACTAGTATACCCACGTCGCGCCGAGCGTATCTCCGTCCCACGATGTGATAGGGGGCGAGCCTATCGCCACACCGAGCACAAATTCCAGACACCGGGCTGATACTGAACATTTATCGTAATAAAAAAAACACAATACTACTTTACCTGACCCGGGGATCGAACCCGAGACCTCAGCGTTCGCTTAGTCGTAACGTACTTCTAAGAAAGCCCAAGTTTATTCCACTCACTTGTTTATTTTTACGCAGATACCTGTGACCCTAATGCGAGTTGTTAAATACCTGTCACTTCATCCGTATTCATATCCGTATTCGTATCCGCTCTTAGCGGATTTTATTAGAAACGTATTAACTTCATACGTATTTTTTGTATGTAGTTGATAGGTTCTTCGTATGCGAGAGTTCATGTAGGTTGATACCACTGCTTTGCTTATTTCTGCGTCAAACAGCAGTGTGTAAGCCATTGAAGCTAGTGATATTACTGGGCATTGTGAGACTTAACATATTATGTCTCGGGATAACGAGCACAGTCTAGTATTATGCAGTGCTTTTTAATTCAAAGTATTGTGTTGTGTTGATTCTGGATATAGGCAGCCGTTATGCTTACCACCAAACGAGTGACCGGCTCGTTTCAGCATTCAAGCTAATTAAAAAAATACGGAAAAACTCGTACTAGGTATACTGTATTTGAATACGTTTACCTATTATATCTCGTGTGACGTTAAATACAGAATCTACTTTTAAAGTCGGCTTGAAAACAATATCATTCGCTAAGTCAATTAATAATGCCAACATACTTGGAGCCAAACAAAATTAACGTATGCTTCCTAACGAGCATTGAAACAGTTCTATCTCGAACAGTTACTATTTAAACTCGCACGCGCGCCTTTTTATCACGAATGCTTACAATCATGTCTATTAACCTAGTATCTAGCTGTAATGCTCGTTTGAAATGCGTTTCCAACGAACTTAGACCTCGCTGTATCTATAAATTAATTAACTTCTATCTACATGCTATGTCGTAGGATTATTGTAGCGTTGGTTGTTTTATAAAAAGTCTATTTTTTGTGGAAAGCGTATTTTTTTGCTTACATGTCGAGATTTTCTGATTCGCAAGACGTACATGATTGAAATACGGTCAGTAAACAGTGGGGGGTATTAGTGGTACCTTTTTACTTCTTTGTATAAATAGGTGTGAATTACATTTAAAGTGTGTAGACATGTGCAAATTTTAGAATAGCTGGAATTTCCAATCTTTTTTTAATAGCTAAGGTAAGGTAATGGTAAGCGCCACGCCTGCCCATAAACAGAAGCAAAGTCACGCAGCACTTTGAATTACAAAGCACTGCAGTGCCACTGGGCTGCGCGCTTTACCCTGAGACATAAGTTGTTAAGTCTTATAATGCCCCGTTACTTTACTTGTTTCAATGTCCTACAAACCGGAATGCAACAGTAGTTACAAATGGCTGCTTGGCGGCAGAAATAGAGAAAGCGGTGGCATCAAACCAGAAAGCCTCTCACATACGAGGGGCGCACCACCTTTTGAAAAGTATTTTAGCGGATTATTGAGTTAGCACTAACATTTCATAATAAACTGTTTTTAGATCGCCTAATTAGTCTAGTCAAAACTAAGGCTGAGATTTAGGAGTACTTAGGCTGGAGTACTGGTAATTTCCTGGGTTCTAATCCTAGATCGGGTAATCACAATTTGTATTTGAGTTTTCGATTCCAAAAATCAAACATATGTTGGCATTTTTATTCGATGCAGCGATAGGCTCACCACCTATCACATCATAGTACGTAAATAGTTTCCACAAAACATGGTTATACTATAGTTCCACTTCTACCCACCCCTTTGGGGATACGGTTTGATTTTATATATACAATCTGACCATAGACGAAATCGAAAAATTAAGACGTAATTTGTATTGAACAGTAAAATAAAAACCGGACATATTGAAGTTTACCGCATTCGAATAAATATGTACGACGCTCACGAAACGTTTTTATTTCAAAGAATGCGTTAAATTGTTCAGTGGGTGTGATGGACTTTTAAATTCTCTAATTCAGTAGAACAGTTATAATGTTGTCTCGCCATTAACTCAAATAGATTTGATGGTTATGGTATATTTGGACTAATCATTACATGATGATTAAAACGAATCTATTGAATGATAACAAAACAGTTTATTTTGTAATTTGTCGTCAATGGTATATGTTGCTTATGATGTCATGTTTTCCTTCAATTTGTCATATAATCTTATATATAAAAATCAATTGATGTTCGTTAGTCTCGCTAAAACTTAAAACTGTTGGACCGATTTTGATGAAACTTTTTGTGGGTGTTTGAGTAGGTCCCTGGATAGTTTACATTTAGAATTGGACCCGGCCTTAGGCTAACAACTTAGGCCCAAAGCCAATCTCATCTGCACGTAGTACAGTCTGCTGATTAACGGATAAGCCAATGGCGAAACTTGGCTCTCATTGCGGGTTGTGGGGGTCAGGCGGCGATTCGCCCCATTTAATACTTAATACCTACCGTCAAATCTATGGCACAAGAAGACATATCCTGGTATTAAACCAGGATGACGCCAGGCAGAAACAATGCTGAATAAATGTTTATATTTTTGGTGTGTTTTATATCTATACCAAGATTATCAAATTGTAGTTTACAGATGAGAGTGCCACTGACGTGTGACGTGACCATCGGAAGTCTGCGTTAACAGTTAAGAATAAAACCATTTCGAAATATGTTATTACTAGCTTTTGCTCGCGGCTCCACCCGCGTGAATAGACTTTTCCGAAATAAAACGTAGCCTATAACCGCCTCCAGGGTCCCATCTATCTCTACTTCAAAATTCATCAAAATCGGTTCAGTGATATAGGCGTGAAAGCGTAACAAATAAATGGATTTTTTTTTTTCATAAAATGTATCCTATGTTACTTCTTATACCTCCAAGAATATGTGTACAAAGTTTCATGATGATCGGGTAAGAAGTTTTCGCGTGAAAGCGTAACAAACAAACTTACATTCACGTTTATAATATTAGTATAATGTGTGTTATGAGTATTAGAAATTCCACAGGGAATTAAGATAATATCTCTTCTGTTTTTGATGATGTTGATTTTTAAGCTGCTTATAATAAAATATTATTATCGGGTTGCATTAGAAATTGGGTGTGAACGGGATGCACATGTTGAACAATCCATCGGCGAGTTTCTCTATTAAAAAACAATTAGCAGAAATTAATTTATAAACGATATACTTATCTAAATATTATAATAGTTACACGATTGTAATCACGATGCAATGTTTCCTTCATCGTTAAAATGAGCATTAATTAAGAATTAATATACGCATAATTTAAGAAAATCAGAGGTGCTCGCTCTTGTTGGTTTCGAACTTGCGACTTCCGACACTCCACTCAACACTCTCGACAGTCCATACCACTTGGAGCTAGGCCATTACCTCTCCGTGAGGGATACAATTATACTTCAACACTACCCCATTTCAATCAATACATTTTCTTCGAAAAGTGTTCAATCTTAATTAACGAATATTAGCGGTTTCCCAATAAGCGCTCCGAATAGCCGGTCAGCCTTCAGCAGTTCTGATGGATTGACCGTAAAGACTTTCGTTGCTCTCACGATAATTAATTTGCTGGGATTCCGTCACTGGCTAAAATGTAGGGCAGAGCGATGGATAGAATAGACCCCTATCTGAGATGTAGACGTGACGAACAATGGTGATAATGAGATTAAATTGTTTAGGGCGAGTAACACTACGCCGCTGCCCGACATTGTTATGAATGGAACTAACCTTCGTCTCTATGGGAGGGTTTTTGGCGTTTTCCTGGATCTTGGTAGTATTGCATTTTCTTTTGGTTTCATTTCATTTCCAAAAGATAGCGGCTAAATTCATATCTGCTTGGATGTTCCTTAGTCATTTAGTAATTTAATTATTTACTTAAACTTCTTAACTGTCTCTGTAGTTGATTTTCGTACACGATACGAGTGCTGTGCTTGAGGTCTCGGGTTCGATTACGGGTTCACGATTCTATTAATAATCAACATTGGATTTTTCTATTTCGAAATGCTCATTATCATCCCGGAGTCTGGAATTGTGCCCGGTATGGCGATAAGCGAGCTTATTTCCGTCCCATGACGTGATAGGGGTGACCCGTTGCCATATCAAGCGCAATTCCAGACTCCGGGCTGGCAGGTACTATGCATTTCGTAATAGAAAACACCAATATCAATTTAACCCGACCTGGGGTCGAACCCGAGACCTCACCACAGCAGTCGTACCGCGCAGGCATTATAACTGCACCACAGAGTAAGAAAAAAAATTAAATTTCCTCATTATCGGTAAAAAAAATAACATCGATATTATTAACGATTCAAAGATTTATACGCAGCGTGCTATTCCAGTTGCAATAAATTTTCATTAACAAGTTCAACCTAAAGTGCAATGACCTATTAATTTTGTTTACATCCACACGAGTTTTCTAATTATCAAAATGATTATACATATTGCCGTTACATCAAAGCTACCGGCAAATTGTGTACCTTATAACGAAATCGGCTAGACTGCCTACGCGCAGCCTGTTTGCAATTTATGTGTAATTACTATAAGCTTCACACGTTCTTATTTAATGAACTTTAGTATGTTAATACTTCCCACGCGATTATATGACTGATTGTAATAATATTAGATGCTAAGTGCTGTTTAACAATATTTTATTACTGACAGATGTGGTAAAGTATTGATTTTGCGATATATTTTATAAGAAAATATTCGAAGCACAACTTCAGAATGAATAAAATATATAATTTGTGTTAAAATACAAGCGTTATTATAGTATAGGCCAGCAGCCGAGCAAGTGGGTATCTGATGTTAAGTGATCTCAAAAATACCAGAAGAACTTCCAACCATAAAGGAAATGGATAATTAGGGGATTGGGAAGGGGAGCGGATTTGGGCCTTCAGATATCTCACTCACTACTAAATGCAGCAGCAAGCCGCTTGTGAGACAGTTGTAACAACCCAGTCGAGCCGGCCCATTCGTGCTGTTGACAAATCTGTCTACAGCGTGGCTTTACCACTCAAATTAGTTGATTGTTAATACTATTGTGCATGGAAGCCTTTGAACTGTTGACTCACTACACTCTATAATGCCAAAGACAGGCCAAGGAAAATGTCCATGCTGTAATTGCTGATGTGGGTTTATTTTATAACATTCGTTATTATTTCGTATTTACAGACTAATGAATGATTTAGAAAACCACAGCGTACTCTTTTTTTTAATTATTGCATAGGCCGACAAACGAGCAAGTGGGTCACCTGATGGTAAGTGATCACCACCGCCCATGTACGCTCATATTATCAAAAGAATTATGGGCGCGTTGCCGACCTTAAAGGAAAAGGATAATTAAGGGATTGGGAAAGGGAGAGGATTTGGGCCTTCGGATATCTCAATCACTACGAAACGCAGCAGCAAGCCGCTACTTTACGTCGGTTTTCTGTGAGACACTTGTAACAATGGGTTGTTCGAGCCAGCCCATTCGTGATGTTGACAAATCTGTCTACAGCGTGGCTCTACCACTAAAATTAGTTGATTGTTAATACTTTTGTGGATGGAAGTGGATGGATGGATGGAAATTACGATTTACTAAATGAACTGTTGACTCACTACACTCTACCTATGATCCCAAAGACAGGCCAAGGAAAACGCTGTAATCGCTGATTTGGGATGTGGTTTTATTTTATTACATTCGTTATTATTTCGTATTAACATACCAATGAAAGATTTAGGAATACACAGGAGTACTCAGTAGCAAATTTCTGTGCCATTGTATCGGGCTAAGCGTGGGCTTGATGTATTAGACGGAAACAAGAAGCTAAACCGCCTCCCTACGGAGATGCTCAGGAGAGTGGGTAAAGTTGAAATGTCTTAGCATGAAGGCGGATTCTGGAACGAAGGCGGGATAACGCCACGGATAAAAGTTAACAAATAAAATATTATATTATCTTTACATACATACATACATAAGCACTCACGCTTGTAATCCCCGAAGGGGTAGGCAGAGGTGTAACCAGTACACCCACATTTCGCCAAGCGTATCTCCGTTCCTTATGTGATAGGGGCGAGCTTAACGCCATACCGGGCACAAATTCCAGACCCCGGGCTGAGCATTTCGTAATAGAAAAACCCAATACCACTTACCCGACCCGGGGATCGAACCCGAGACCTCAGCGTTGGCCTCAATCGTAACGTGTACGCATTACAACTGCGCCACCGAGGCAGTCTTATATATTATCTTTGTTTTATTTAAATTGATTGACAAATAAAAAAGATATTGTATCCGTTTTATAGTATGTCTCGCGAGTCATATAGCTATCTATGATAAAGACTACAAAGTTTATATACGTTTATATATCAAATGATTCTACCTATCTACTCGATATTTTAATAAGACTGAAGCTGAGAGCAAAATCTAGTTTAAATAAATGCCTTTGTTAAAGAAAATCCTATTCACCCTAAGCAATACCACATTTTTTTTAGAAGCTTAATACAGCACACCAGTAAGTGGTCACTTCGCAGTGAATGCGATAATCCGAACGGTTTACGTACAGTTCCCGGTAGAGTGGAATTAGTTAATGAATACGAGTCCCGGGTAATACTCAATTAGGTCAGAACTGGTATATTAAAAGTTCACGTAACATTAGTGCAGTTATACGTATTGAGCGAGTAGCGGTATGATGATATTTCTTTCTGATGATGAAATACACCCACAGTCATATACATATAGTCCTGACCCCACGCTAGGTTAACCTGTATCGTGGGTATTAGGAACTACGAGGGAATTGTGGACCCGCAACACTCAGACCTGGAATAAACATTCGTGAATCCCACAAACATTTGTCTCGGTGCGGGAATCGAACCCGCGGCCTCTCGATTCACAGCCGGCTACTCACCCACTGCACCATCACTATAAACCATATCATATAGCATCACTATAAACCTCAGTGGTTTTCGAATGCATATACTAACGATTATTGTATTTAAATAAATTAAACAATAAAAAAAAATAAAAAAACCACGGAGGCTTTACAGCCTCCAAGGTACTTACGTACCTTATCAAAAGATACTCATTATAAAAAGAGTAATTTATCTCTTTCTTAATACGCCATATTAATTAAATAATATAAAACATATCTCTAAAGAAACATCACAATGCACGCCCTCAATTCATGCTTTCACGACCTTCCAGTCATTTGTCTCTATCTGCTTTATTCTGACGTAATGCTGTTTGACTAACAGAATCATCGGCATGGGCGTGGGAAACTGTACGCGTTTTATAATCTTCTAAACACCATCGAAAACTTAATTATGGTTTATAGGCTTCATCGGCTTTAATATTAAACGTAGAGTAACTTTAAACTAGGTTTATATATTTAAATTGTCATAGTAACTAGTTTATAAAGACCTAATAGTTATCATAGTAACTAGTGTTAGGGTATTCGCTTTTTATTGGTAAAATGAGGGTGTCTAAGAAAATAGCGTTGGGTATATTGAAATAATAGTGACGCGGTATAGTAGTGGACGGGTGGATAAATCGTATAAAAGACGTCGTCGTCATAGTTGGAGCCCATTTGCTTAGTTACCAATGCCTAGGGCTCAGATGCCAGTCGCCAGTTCCTAGTGATCAGTTTACAGTCGATAGTCTAAGAGTTATTACACGGTAGCTCTGCCGGTTGACTATTCGGTCCTAGTTCGGCCTTAGTTATAATTAAATAGAGAGCGGTCTCTAAAGAATCCTGACATGTGGTTGTGGTCTGTAAAGCAGTGATATTGTACAAGTGACTAATGAACCATGAGTAGAACTAATATTCTTCGTTTTGTGTTCTTATAATCTCCTCACGTAAATTCTAACACTAGTTTATATAGACAACGGTTTATAATAGGTCTTTACCTATGAAATAGTTGTTCTGTACGAACGTTTTAAAGTGTCTTTTTTATAGCTCAGTAGGAAGTGGTACTGACTGTCGAGGCGAAAGTCGCTGGTTCGAAACCAATCTCAAGAACACACACCTCTGACTTTTCTAAGTTATATGTTTATTAATTGTTAATTATAGCTTTCGTTAACGGTGAAGGAAACGTCGTGAGGAAACCTGCATACGACTGCATACTGAGAAGTTCTTCATAAGAATTTCAAACGTACGTGAAGTCTGCCAACTCGCATGAGGCCAGCGTGGTGGACTATGACCTGCCCCTCTCATTCAGTAGAGGAAGCCCGTGCCCAGCAGTGCAACATGTATATTACAGGACTAGTAAAAAATACTATCATTTCTATTTATATTAATCAAAGTAACTACCCATGCTATCGACACATCTTTGCCAGCGTAGTGGCAATTTATCTATGCCCTTCTTGAAAATACCGACTGTACGGGAAGCAACTAACTCTTCAAAGGCATTTTGGACTGCCTCTCGGGTATTGATTATTATCCCGCCAAAAAGTTATCCAAATTATGGAATTTGTGTCCACAATACCAGAGGAATCATGGGCACGTTGCCGAACTTAAAAGAAAACGATGATTAAGGGATTGGGGGGCCTTCAGATATCTCACTCACCGTATGTAACGCAGCCGCAAGCCGCTCCATTACGTCGGTTTTCTATGAGATGGTGGTAATGACACGGTCGAGCTGGCTCATACATGCTGTTAGCCCACGGTTTAGCGAGTTATATATCATAGCGAGTTCACGCGGTTCGATTTTGGTTGATCAACAAAAACCTTACCTTGAAAGCGATTCGACTCGACTGACCCTGTAATTCCAAGACAAGAAAAAGTCCATAACCCTATGAATGAATACAAATAGATAAATCGAATATTGAATCAGCATTTTGATACTATGTTTAATTTGAAATCAAGCGGTTTGTGTTATTATAAATCATTGTTGCACTAATAGATACTGTTCACAGTTCACATTGTTATGAAAGACTTCGTGTATTTGGTGTTCAGATTTTGCAAGTAATTGTTTTATGGTAATGTAATTGATCTGTCAGTGCGATTAATATCTTTTGTAAAATAAACTAGTATTATGTAAAATTGATACGAATTATACATACATACGAACTCATGCCTTTATTCCCCGAAGGGGTAGCCAGTAGGTGCACCCACATTTCACCGAGTTTATCTCCTTCCCATGATGTGATAGGGGACGAGCCGATCGCCACAATTCCAGACTCCGGGTTGATACTAAGCATTTCTTGATAGAAAACCTCAATATCAGTTTTACCCGACCTAGAGATCAAACCCGAGACCTCAACACAACAGTGGTATCGCGTACGGATTACAACTGCGCCACCGAGGCAGTCATCATTTGTTTTCTATTGGATGAATTTATAGGCCGGCGTGACGCTTACCATCACGGGAGTGACCTGCTTGTCTCGTCATTAAAGCTTATAAAAAACGAACTCGTTTAGTAATTATTAGCAAAATATTATCACCGCAAACAAGCTAAGCCAAAACTGTTTCACAATTCAAGTGGATTTTAAAACTCGTGTCAACTGTTTATACACGCGCCAATATTCGTACCTATCAATTAAAGTTCTCTTCAAGCGAATGGTTTCAAACACGATGTGAAATGCAAATACTCCGTTTTTCTTTTCGTCCGAGTGTACGTCTAAATGGATCTAATTGGAAATTCAGCGCATCCAATCGGATGACTAAGTTTGTCGCCCACTTGGAATAGTTATTTTCAATCCGCATGTTTTTTACAGAATTAAATTAAATTGTCTAGAAGAAAATGTAATAGCCTTAACTTGTTTGATTGTATACTAATTTTAACTGACTAAAAATGGATATATTGTATGAACCTTTAATCAAACTCTGATTTCCAAACAACTACTAAAGTGCATTGTATTAAACTAAAGATTATTAATTACACTCTGTCAAAAGCGACCAATGTCAGATCTTTTATTTTTTTATTAGCCTTAATGATAAGACGAGCAGGTCGCTCACCTGATAATAAGAGAATCACGCCTGCCCATAAACAGAAGCAACACGAAACAGAACTTTGAATTATGAAGTACTGCATGGCACTGGACTACGCTCGTCACCCCGAGACATAAGATGTTAAGTCTCTTAATAATTGACCAGTAATTTCACTGCCTACCATGTCCTTCAAACCGGAACACAACAGTGCTTACATACTGCTGCTTGAAGGCAGGAATAGATAAAGCGATGGTAACCTATCCAATTGGCCTGTCGCATATGGTCCTACCACTACCTAGATAGTAATGTAGCTCCAATTTTATTGGAATTAAGAGATCTTTTTAAGGCTGTTGATTTTCCGTAGAAATCCTGATGATATGTCTTAAGATACACCAAAACGTGATTGACAACGTATTACCATTTAAATGCAACTAAAAATACTATCAGCCCTATATTATTATTAGCTAATAATGAGATCAATAATTAGCCTTAGTTCGTTCATCGCACTGGTCTAATAGGTAGTCTTTATTTTCGGCATAGGCCGGCAAACGAGCAAGTGGGTCACCTGATGGTAAGTGATTTCCACCGCTCATGTACGCCTACAATACCAAAAGAATCATAGGCGCGTTGCCGACCTTAAAGGAAAGGGATAATTAAGGTATTGGGAAGGGGAGGGGACTTTTTGGACTCCGGATATCTCACTCACCGTACGAAACGCAGCAGCAGGCCGCTACTTTACGCCGTTTTTCTGTGAGACAGTGATAACGACCCGGACGAGCCGGCCCATTCATGATGAAGACAAGTGTGTACAGCGTGGCTCTACCACTCATAGACTTCACATATCTTAGACATTCTCAAGTACACTGGTCTCCCCAAGATGTTTCCCTTTCGAGAAATAATAAGTAACGACAAATACACACAACACCGAAAGGTCACAAATGTTTGCTCTCTAATATTTAAATAATACTAGCCCTGTATTATATACGTCCCAATGCTGGGCACGGGCCTCCTCTACTGAATGAGAGGGGTTAGGCATTAGTCCACCACGCTGGCCTAATGCGAGTTGGCAGACTTCACGTAGCTTTGAAATTCTAATGAACAACTTCTCAGGTATGCAGGTTTCCTCACGATATTACCTTCACCGTTAAAGCAAGCGATAATTAACAATTAATACACACATAACTTAGAAAAGTCAGAGGTGTAGGCTCTTGAGGCTGGTTTCGAACCTGCTACTTTAGTCTCGACAGTCCGTACCACTCACCACTGAGCTATCACTGCTCTAATATTTTATTTTCTTTTTTCAGTTTCCTGCTGATCGTGCTCGTGACAAAGTCGTGCACGGCCAATGATGGATTGTTTGGATCTTCAAAATATCAAACGGGTAAGAATATTTTTTTTTTATCATGTAGGCAATTAAAATAGCGCTTATGACAAGTCAGTACAAAATAAATAAACTTAAGTATAGAAATCATATCAACTAATGTATACATAATATACACAGCATCGTTAAAATACACTAGGCAATTACACTAAATTATTTCTTTGTTGTCTTTTCATTTTACATTAGCAACAATATTTGTAATATGAAAACGTCTATTATTAGGTAATTATTTCATATTTTGAGTCGATATGGACCACTGCATTTACCGAAACGGCACGTGTTTTAAAACTAACACCGGATCCATCTTAGTTCCATGATACGGAGAGTAGGTAGGCCATCGACATCTTAGGCTCGAAGTCAACCTCACCTGCACGTGGTACTTTCAACTGATAATGGACGAGACAATGGCGAAACTTAATTCCTGTTGCGGGTTGTGTTGTTCCCTAAAACCACGGTCAAATATCCGCCTTAAGCCGGGATAGCACCAGGCAGAAAGAGATCCATCTTACTTCCTAAGATGAAGAACATGCAGATTGTCATCATTGAAATAATATACATACACTCTGACACTTATATGTTATGCCAGTATATAGTACTTCCAACTCCTCTTATCCCACTAGCAGTGGAGTCGGCGCAACATGTGTTACAAAAAGATTTGGCTTGTAGTTTTTACTACCGGCCGCGTACCTAACGTCAATCCCTCTGGGGAGAAAATACTCAGACCTGAAACAAAATATTTGGGGATCACACAAACATTTTATCTCAGTATGCTAATCGTACCCGCGGTCTCTCGCTTCACAGCCAGCTAGCTACTCGCCAACTGCGCAACGGAGGCTGTCCTTTAAACATAAAATATGTAATTCAAAAACTTAAAATCCCGAATCGTTTTGCTATTTGATGAGTTTCCGATCAGTTCAAATTTTAACCAAATTGATATGGGACCACCATCGAAGGAAACCTTATCACATATAAAAATACAAATGAATTAAGAACCTCGTCTTTTTGCAGTCGGTTAAATTGCAGCGTTTAACACAAAGTAACTTATATTTGTGTTAAAGTCTACGTATCTAGTTGTCTGATCTTACTTAAATTAAGCAGACAATATTTTAAGTTTATACGTCCCTAATTATAGACATCTCCACGGGATATGTGTTGAATGAACAAAAGCCGGTCATGTGCGAGTCGGTCTCACGCACTGAAATTCCGTACACACTTAAAAAAAAAATGATTTTGTTTTACAATTTTTTTACAAATCCTCTACAATAACACGTTCTGTAAAAATGACAACCGGCGCTTGTAAAAGATGGAAGCCATTTAAAGACCTGCACGGACGAGGGACAGTCCTCGGGGTGCTCGTTTTTTCGTCATAATAGATCGCTTACATCTGCTGTAAATAATGCACACGAACCTTAGTATCAGTACCTTATACAAAAAGTCCCTCAAATAACTGAGGACATCGATAGAAATTACAACTTAACGTAATATCAGAATATTTTGCTTCTGCTCCACGGAGGCTGTCATACTAAATTTATGCAGTCAAGCATGACTTCAAAGTCAAATTGTCACTAATATTGACAAGATACAGCAATATATTATGTCCTGTTCCATAATCTTAAAAAATAAAAATTGCCCTGTTGGATGTATTTATTATTACTATTAGTTAAATTGAGTTGGGCCACCAACATCTTAAACCCAAAGCCAACGTCACCTACACATAGTACAATCTGCTGATTGACGGACGAGGCGAATGCGAAATTTGGTAGCTGTTGCGGGTTGTGGGGGTCAGACAGCGGGTCGCCCCTACAATACTAAATTCATCGTCAAATATGAGGAATCCGGTATGGGGAGACGGACAGAAAGATAGAAACTTATATTACTTAATTCGTTATTCCTAAATAACAAATTAAGTAATAGACTGCCTCGGTGGCGCAGTTGTAATGCGTACGCGTTACGATTGAGTCCAATGCTGAGGTCTCGGGTTCGATTCCCGGGTCGGGTAAAGTGGTATTGGGTTTTTCTATTACGAAATGTTCAGTATCAGCCCGGAGTCTGGAATTTGTGCCCGGTATGGCGATAGGCTCGCCCCCTATCACATAAGGGACGGAGATACGTTCGGCGAAATGTGGGTGTACTGGTTACACCTCTGCCTACCCCTTCGGGGATTACAGGCGTGAGTGCATATATGTTATTCCTAAATAAGTTCAATTTTCTGTTGGCACCCTTTGGTTACGGAATTCTAAAATCAACGCACTCCGGGACATCGAGAACTGTATATTACTTTATAGTTTAGTGCCTACATCATCGGTTCGGAATGATGGTTAATGCCTTATTGATACTCAAGTACAGAACACAAATCTCTCTTTGCATATCAAACATGGGTTAAATACCCAGAGAAATTGTTAGCTGGTGATGTAATGGGATATACAATAGTTTTGATAGTGAAAGGCTTTGTGATTAATGTAGTGTTTAGTGAATGACGATGGTTTTAAATATTTATCATCATTATAATACCTTTTTTTAAATCTATATGTTTAAAGACTGTTTCTTTTTTAAAGATATTTAGAACTTGTAATTTTTATGAAAAATTTATATTAGCCACGTGCTGCAATGCAAGCTATTTTTAATTCTGATTAAAAGCTAGACTTAAAAAAACAAAAACATAGTAATAAACAATTTTGAGTCGGTATTATGTTTATTCTTGGATTTAAGTTTTTTTTACTCTTTTAGTATAAGTATTATTAAAATCGACATAAATGTCGAAATTTGAGAACTGACCGTTGGCATGACAAATGTTTTTAATTTTAAATACTACTAAACTGAAATGAAAAGAGATTGAAGTACTACTTTTATTTTATCATTTAGTGTTGCCCAAATTTGCAATTCGATATCGACATATCATTCGATAAAAAAGAAAAAAGCTTTGTCCTAGCAATGCAATTAGAATGGATTTGGTACTACGGGGGATGAAATATTTACGTCGTACACTATACATTGCTTAAATTTGACCACATCTTTCTAAAACTCGTTGTATAGAGGCGAATTGGGGACCTTTCTCCCTTTTCTTTCGTCGGTCAAAAATACGAAATAATATCACGTATAAAAGTGTCACACGATATAGATATTCTGCACTTTAATTGTTTTTGCTATAAACATTCTAAACCCCCATTTATATTTCCATCTACTCTATAAATTTTCTCTAGAGTGCGAATGCATGACACAGACGAGAATATCATAAAACGGTTGTTTACGAAGCCGTGTCATAAGTTTGAAAAAAGAATCGTATTATGTGGCCTCCTAAATCACGTTTTCTATTATATTCTTGTCTGTGTCATACAAGAAACTCTCTCCATCTAAATGGGACTTAAATCTAAAGAAACGCGTTGTTTTATTGGTTATTAGGTTTTACTCGCGGTTCCAGTCCAGGTTATAGTCTACCTGTGTTCCAAATTTTATCTAAAACCGTTAAGCCGTTAACGCGTGATGGACTTACATAAATCTAAATTCACAAACTCACAAAAACCTAAACTTTCATATTTATAATAGTAGTAGAATGACGATGGTGTGTTAAGTACTGAATTACTACTCTAATATTATTAAAAATCTTTCGTCATTTACTTTTTGCAAATATATTTTCTAATAATGGTAAGGCAACGCCTGCATTCTAAAAATGTAGTAGTATATTTTGGGATCCAGAAGTATCAATAGTTCAATTTAGTTTTTCGCGTTTGCTAGATGACAATTGTACTGTGTATCTCAAAAGATATATTATTATAGTGTGTTTTGCTCATACCGTTATCTATCGACTTTATAGCAAAACTAATATTATCACTAAGATTAAATTTAATATAATCATACTAATATTATAAATGTGAATGTAAGTTTGTTTGTTACGCTTTCACGCGAAAACTATTTAACCGAGCATCATGAAACTTTGTACACATATTCTTGGAGGTATAAGAAGTAACATAGGATACTTTTGATGAAAAAAAATATATCTATTTGTCGCATCCTGGTCATGAGTACGGGTCGTCAACGACACACAAACGTCATAATGACGTATACGGAGCCTAGATTGGAGAGGGTAAACGTTTATAAAAGAGTGTGCATTCTGTAATCGCGGTCAGATCGTGCCGAGTGCTCGAAAGTAATACCTGCCTAAGATCTGTATTGTGGGTACAGCATAAAATTGACAATTTCCATTGTGACCTACATTACCAAAGTAAATAAAATTAGTAAGTAACCTGCAATAGAGTATTTACTGGCTTGGATCCTGTAAATGCCTACAACGAGTGACCGTGAAGAGAAGACCTCCTCTGACATATTTATTTGTTACGCTTTCACGCCTAAATCACTGAACCTATTTTGATGTGGAGATAGATGGGACTCTGGAGACGGTTATAGGGTACGTTTTATTTTCACGCGGGCGGAGCCGCGGGCAAAAGCTAGTAATAAATAAAATTTAAATTATGTGTTTGAATCCTAAAATTTTACTCCTAATCGAATAAGTATGGCAATAAAGTTTAAATTAAACAGGAAATATACTAAATAACAAAGGAACTTTAAGGAAAGAAGGAACCCATAATTTCCTTACAAGTCGTAAAAATAGGTCACGCTTGAAGATTTTACTGAAGCTGGCAGGATACATTTACTAAAACTTGACAATAGTAACATGTAACCATGTTAGAGAAATCTCGCAGCTATGTTACAAACTTGTAAAGATACTTCTACGTTGACTGATTACTTTAAAAATAAATAGTTATATGCACTGAATAAACAAGCTTGATTTCGACTTAATTTGTAAAGCATTTTATTATTCATCTCGAAGTTTCACCGAAGGATCGAATCAGGAATGAGGTGATCTGAAAAAAACTATGATCATCGACATATCTCACAGGATTAGCACGCTGAAGTGGCAGTGGGCTGGCCATATGGCTACGTAGAATCGACAACCGCTGGAGTAGACGCGTTCTTGAGTGGCAACCACTACTCGGTAGACGAAATGTGGGACGCCCTGTAGCTAGGTGGAACGACGACAAAAGCATGGTGGCTGGCAGTAGCTGTATGACTAGAGCTGAGGATTGGGCTCAATGGCGTGCTTGAGGAGAGACCTATGTGCAACAGTTGACTAACACTTGATGATAATAAGAAAGTGTTTTCCTTGCTCATCTCGTCATTCAAGCTAATAAAATAATACTTATCAAGCTATATAACTTTGACATCGTGTAGCGTTCTGGCTCCGATCGTCCGGTACACCCGGTCCTCTCCCTCACCACCACGTTGTAGGTCCCACGTATGCGAGAGGCCGGCTGGGTTGGTACCACTGCTTTGTCTATTTCTGCCGCTAAGCAACAGTGTGTAAGCTTTGTTGTGTTCCGGTTTGAAGGATATTGAATCCAGTAAAATTACTGGGCATAATGAGACTTAACAGCTTATGTCTCGGGGTGACGAGCGCAGTCCAATGTCATGTAGTGCTTTGTTATTTAAAGTGTGTGGCGTTGCTTCTGTTTATAAGCGACCTGTTCGTCTCGTCATTCAAGTTATTAAAATATATATATATCAAGTCTACTATACTTGATAGTGGCGGTACCCTCAATAGCCATACACTAAACATAGTCAATGTAAAAACACCTTAATAGAATTTACAGATATTTCCAATATAAGTACAATGTGTGAAAACACCTTTACACAGTTGGGAACGCTCATCCCTATTCCTAGAACCGCAATCACTTTAACAGCCCCATTTACTGTACAAAGAGGAGAAAACTGGTGGGCGTTAATTGTCCCCCGCTGCAAACAATTCGTATGAAAAGTGGCTCAGTTGTCGGAACGGTTGGCTCTATTTATTAGGTATGACCGGCTGAAATACCGCCGCGCGACGTCGCTTTTAATTTTGTCCTAATTATAAAGTGTTATAAACTTTTGTGCCTCTAACAAATGGTATGGACCCAAATGTTTTGTAACAGCATAAAGGTATATTATAAAGTCTTATAAAGTTTGTTTCGTGTTTTAGAGACTGTAAACACATTGTTATTAAGTAAACTACCTTGGAAATAATAGATGTGCTATAAAAATGATTGCTTATTTATACATCTTTTTTTATCGATTGTGCAATGAAATAAATTAAAATTTAAGTAGTTGCGATGTCTATGGACGCCTAGTATAGTGCACGTGATGACATTTAAAACTGGTATATTCTTTTTTATTTTTCAATCAATTTTAATGTGTCAAATACCAAATTAAAATCCAAACTTATCTCAATATATCACTGCAAACTCCATCGAAATTGGTTCAGCCGTTATATAAATTAGCGTGTACAAATTCATAGACTTTTTCCACCTGCCAAATGCCCTTCCCACTCTCAGTGGAATGAGAGCAAAATGCTTTTTAACAAATGTTACAGAAAGATTTGACTTGTCGTTTTTACGACCGACCGCCTACCTGACGTCATGCCTTCTGGGGGAAAACACCCAGACCCAAAACAAAATTTGAAGATCACACAAACATTTGTCTCAGTGCAAGAATCGAACCAGAGGCCTCTCGCTTCATAACCGACTACTCGCCCATTGCGCCACGGAGGCTGTCAAAAAATTGATAAACAAACAAAAAAAACAATATGATGGTATTATATTCTGACCCTATAAGTATTCCATATTATAATTATAATTTTTTTAACTAGCCCTGTATTATACATATCCCACTGCTGGGCACGGGCCTCCTCTACTGAATGAGAGGGGTCAGGCCTTAGTCCTTATTACAAACCGGATAAAATATATGTACTTTCTAAAGCATAGCACAAGTTGTTTTAGACAATTTATGACTTGGTGACACGCATCGGCAACAATAAAATACAATAAATTTATTACTTCCTCTGTTTATACAACATAATACGTTGCGGTCGTAAAAAAATTAAGCTTCACGATACATTACTTTAATATAATAAATTTATTTTACAAGGTAAAGGCAAATAACCCATGAAATGCTATTCTGTTTATCCTATACGAGAATCTCAACAAACTTTATACTGCTTCCTTGCATTGGCCTCAGGCTTTAAAGTATTACCACAGTCTAAAATTCATATAATCTGTCAACGGCAACATCTTGACGCGGGAATCCTGCCGTGCAATGCGGGGAGGAACGCGGACGGTACGCACCCAAGTCGCTTTGTATTACGCACTACATACGATGATGCAAATCCGTTCTGAATCCGAGATTTGGATTTGAACTGATATTCGGGAGTTTGGAACACAGTACTAGATGGTAGGTCTCTCGTATGCGAGAGGCCATCTGGGTTGGTACCACCGCTTTATCTATTTCAGCTTCAAAGCAGCAGTATGTAAGCACTGTTATGTTCTAGTTTGAAAGACAATAAAGCTAGTGAAATTACTGCGCATTATGAGAAATAGCATCTTATATCTAGGGGTGACGAGCGCAGTCTAGTGCCATGCACTGTTTTGTAATTCAAAGTTCTGGGTGATGTCGCTTCTATTTATGAGGAAGCATGTTTCAGACGAGCGACCTTTTCGACTCGTCATTCAAGTTAACAAAAAAAACATGAAATTCGTACACCAGTAGTACACAATCCCTCTTACAAAATGTACTACAGCTACATCAGATCGAGATTTCTTGGATTCAAATTGGATGTATCATGTAGACTTAAGTGCCGAAACACTTACAATATTACATAATTGATTCAATGATGTTTGGGTGTGTCCCACTCGCTCCAACTGCTTCTATAATATTCCAGCTTCACATCAAACACGTTAAGAGACTGTATGATTTTAGACTGTGATATTAGTAAAATATAGCAGGTAATTGAGCTTGAACCTTACAACGTCTGTATATTTTATGGGCCATTTCAATACACGGCACTTTTCACCTCGCTATGTTGGATTTAAAATATATATGCTCAAATAAAAATAAATATTACAGGGAATTACAGCCACATTAGTTTAAACAGGGAAGTTAAGTATATATTGGGCTTATGGTCCAATATTTCATATAAATAATTCTGTATATGATTTATACATGTTTTTAATGTATTCCATTTTTTACTTTGTACTGAATGCTACCAAATGGGATTAATGACAGCCTCCGTGGCGCAGCAGGCGAGTAGCCGACTGTGAAGCGAGAGGCCGCGGTTTCGATTCCCGCACTGAGACAAATATTTATGTGATTCAAAAGTATTTCTGCTGGGTCTGGGTGTTTTCTCCCCAGAGGGCTTGACGTCATTCAGGCGGCCGATCATAAAAATTACAAGCCAAATCTTTCTTTCCTTATCTTTCAACATGTTTAAAAAATCATGTTGTGCCGACTTGACTGTGAGTGGGATAAGGACAGGTAAAAGAAAACGAAAAAAAACTTGTAATTAATTTTTTACAGTAAGGATAGCTAAGAGTGCAGTATTTAGGAGCGCTATTAAGAATAAAGGAAAACTTATATTTACTTTAAAAATCTGTTAGGCAACAGTTTTTGACTAAGTAAAACTCACGTGGTTAGCAGATATTTTGAGTTACCCGGTCAAGCCTTTCAATGCATGCTGTAGGCAAAACTGTCTAGAGCGTGGCTCTACCACTTTAAGATCTCATATAAACCTATAGCCAAACTTTTGGTCAAATATACCAATCTGCTGCTACAATTTTTAAGTCACCCATAGAATACTTTAATAAATTTACACCGACGGAAGCCAACCGTAATTATAATAATAATCCTAGCCACTGGGCTAATACTGATTATAAACGTCCCACTGCTGGGCACGGGCCTCCTCTACTGAATGAGAGGGGTTAGGCCTTTAGTCCACCTGGCCTAAAGCGGGTTCACAGACTTCACATACCTTCGAAATTCTCAGGTATGGAGGTTACGTTACGATGTTTCCTTCACTGTTAAAGCAATTGATAATTAACAATTAATAGACACTAAACTTAGAAAAGTCGGATGCTCTTGGGGTTGATTTGGAACCTGCGACTTTCGTCTCAACCACGACAGTCCGTACCACTACCCGCTAAGCTATCGCAGCCGTAATTAGTACTCGTATAGAATAATTCCGATTTTTATCGGAACCATTTGCATTACCATCTTTGCCATATGTCTTCTTTTATTGAAGAAAGGGCAAGACATTTGACCATAATCCCACCTGATGGAAAGTAACGATACAGTCTACGTTGTTATACGCCTACCTAAAAGGTAACCTATACACTCTAACTTTGAAGGCCCCAGATAATAATGTGTGTTACACCTTATCGTGTATTAACATGTTGTTATTTTCAATTCCAGATATACCGGAATATGACTTACTGCACGCCATTGGAGTACCGTTCAGCAATCCGAAGACCCAATATTTCGACGAAGGTCTCGACGGCTTCCCTGCGTACGGATTGATGCCCGGCTCCGATATCAAATCACCGTACCGCTTGTTCATGCCTGAAAAACTTTATTCAGAATTCTCAATCACAGCTACAGTCCGACCTGCGAATAAAGATGGGGGATTCCTGTTCTCTGTTGTAAATCCTTTGGAAACTGTGGTACAATTGGGAGTGCAGCTTATACCATCAGGACCTGGATTGACGAATATCTCCTTACTTTACACTGAAGCTAATATATATACGTTATCCCAAACGATAGCTTCGTTCGTGGTGCCATCTTTTGCGAAGAAGTGGAGCAGGTTTGCATTGAGGGTGTCGATGGAAAATGTGACACTATTTCTGAACTGCCACGAGTTTGATACGGTCGTGGTGAAAAGGAATCCAGTGGAGCTGGTGTTTGATTCGGCGTCGACACTCTACGTAGGTCAGGCTGGGCCTTTGATCAGAGGCGCTTTTCACGTAAGTAATATTGAATGTTTTCAAATAAAACTAAATCATAATTTTAAATGTAAAAAATAATACGACTGACAATTTTTCGACTGCGTTCGTTGGATACAAATCAACTACTAGAAAACTCACGTTTAGTAAGAAAGTTTACAAACACTTAAACACATGGAGATTTATAAAACCATTCTAAAGTAAACGCGAGCAAGTAACACACTAAACTAACGTTAAACAATGTCTACGATGTACCGATAAAAATAACCCTCCTTACCCGAGTGGTGTAAAGATCCCTAAGCGGTAATTCTCGTAAAACTTTTCTATTAAGTTGAAGTTACATCGACTTAGGGTATCCCCTACCGTAAAGCCAACTTGTTTATGCAATTATCTGTGTAATAAGTGGATGGGGTGGTAGCCCTGTTTATCAAACTCTCTAAATATTATAAAAGCTACTCTGATTTTAATCAGGTCTTATATTAGGGACTAAGTAAGAGGATTTTGAAGGTTAAACTCATGAAAAACATTAACGTGTTAATAACTCCATTAATGACTTGTAAAAAGAAATTAAGAAGCTTTCAGTATGCGTGTAGGAAATGATTAAATTATTAATCAATGTGTTTTTCAAATAGGAACTAGTTGTCATCGCGTGGTAAAAAAATGTTTATGATGTTTGCGTTTTGTATAGCATGTATATACAATACATTATAATATATAAAATTGGTATTTATACCTTCACACCTTAAGTAGCTGTGAAGCGAGAAGCCGAGGGTTTGATTCCCGCACCGAGACAAATGTTTGTGTGATCTACAAATATATTTCGGGTCTCGCTGTTTTATCTCCAAAAGAGTTGACGTTAGGCAGGCGGCCTGTCGTAAAAACTACTAGACAAATCTTTCTGTAACATGTGTTAAAAATGTTGCGCCGACCCCACTAAGAATGGGATAAGGGCAGGTGGAAGAAGAAGTATTTAAAATACCTTCAAATATTACGCGTTTAAGACCCATTTTAAATATTATATTAGCATGAAAAACACACACGATTATCTCAAGATATAATTAATAGTCAATATTTTGAAACTGATAAAGGTGTTATGAAAATTCATAATAGCAATTCGGGTTAGTATAACATTAATAAATACTGTTTAACAACAAAAGACGACACGCAATTTATCTTACCAAACAATGACCCCCCTAAATAATTAGAATAACAAACTACTAGCAAATAGCGCTATCATTTATCATTGGTCTTTCAGCGAATATTTCCTTACCTATATTTGCATTTCGAGGTCTTAATTCGGGGTTTGTTTATGGTGTATTAAAGGTTTATTTATTGAATAACTATTTTATATTTTTTTATTTATAATAATAGGAGATATGATGCATATAATGACAGCCTCCGTGGTGTAGTGGGCGAGTAGCCGGCTGCGAAGCGAGGAGTCATGGTTTCGATTCCCACACCGAGACAAATGTTTGTGTGATCCATAAATATTGGTTTCGGGTCTGGGTGTTATGGGACCGCAAGTCCCGCGTGTTTTATTTATTTATAATGGAAATTATTGAACGCAATAATATGACAAACGAGAGTCATCAACTTAATATTATCTGATGCATTCTTATAATTACATATTTTCATTGATTCCTGTAATCATTATTATTATATTATTGACTCTTATGAAATATTCAACATATTATGATAAATTTCTTTTTTAACGCCGATTTAAACGAAGGGTGTTAAAAAGTTTGACTCCTTTGTGTGTGTCTCTCTCTCTATTTCATGTGGTATTATTTGAATGCTGAATAAATTGAAATAATTCTTGGCTATGTGGCTTGGCAAATTTTTTCACTCGTTTAAAATTTACAGATATTCTAATTGACATCGGGGCTACTTAACAGTTAGGTTAGTCTACCGCTCCACTTCCCAAATGACTGGTTCAATCGTTTAATTTAATTGGCTTAAAGTACTGTATTATTATGATTATTAGGAGTGTAAGGACCACCAACATCTTAGGCTTAAAGCCAACCTTACCTGCACGTGGTAGGTACACTTTGCTGATTAACGAACGAGGCAATCGCGAAACTTGTTTTTTATGGTATGAGCTGGCAAACGAGCAAGTGGGTCACATGATGGTAAGTGATCTCCACCGCCCATGTACGCCCACAATACCAAAAGAGTCATGGGTACGTTGCTGACCTTAAAGGAAAGGGATAATTAAGGTATTGTGAAGGGGAGGGGGTTTGGGCCTCCGGATATCTCACTCACCGTACGAAACGCAGCAGCAAGCTGCTACTTTACGCCGGTTTTCCGTGAGACAGTGGTAACGACCCGGACGAGCCGACCCATTCATGCTGTAGACAAAATTGTCTACAGCGTGACTCTACGACTCAGGCCTACCTACCTACCTTGGTTCCCGTTGCAGGTTAAAGGGTCAAACGGCGGGTCACATAATACCATATTCACCGTCAAATCATGATGTGAAGGCGGACCCTGGCATTAAGTCAGGATACCGCCAGGCAGAAAAAAAGACTATTGGTATTATTTAAACAAATTATTACGGCACCATGTATTATACGTACTTCTAATTTAGTTAGAAATTGGCCTATTTAGAGACCCGCAACTAATGTGACCCCGGCTATAGAGGGTGCCAAGCCATGCGGCCCATTTTACCGCATGCCTTTGTCAACAAAACCTTACCGAGACAGATAAACAAAATTCGCATTAAACCCAAACCTTGCCTCACACACTGCCCATGTGTGCGGCAAATATTTATTCTATAAATAAATTAATGGCTATAATATAAATTACAATATAACATTTTTGTTTTTTTATACGCTATATAAATTTTAAAGATGTTTTTTCCTTTATTCACGCAATTTTCACTAAACTTTATACGAAATTAATAAATTCGATTTGCTTGTCGATAACAATGACAGAATCCCTTGAGTACATCATACTAATATTATAAATGTGAATGTAAGTTTGTTTGTTACGCTTTAACGCGAAAACTACCTACTTAACCGATCATCATGAAACTTTGTACACATATTCTTGGAGGTATAAGAAGTAACATAGGATACGTTATATGAAAAAAAACTATTTGTTTGTTACGCTTTCACGCCTAAATCACTGAAACGATTTTGATGATTTTTTGTGTAGAGATAGATGGGACCCTGGAGACGGTTATAGGCTACGTTTTATTTCGGAAAAGTCTAATCACGCGGGCGGAGCCGCGAGCAAAAGCTGGTAGTTTATAATTATATTCTATTCTTTTATTATCTTTAGATGACAAGACGAGCAGGCCTGATAGTTAACGTCAGACCTGCAACAGAATCAGAACTTCGAATTATGAAGCACTGCATGGTACTTGACTGAGCTCGTCACCCCGAGACAATGTTAATGATAAGAGATGTTAAGTTTTATAATGCCCAGTAAGTATACTGGCTTCAATGTCCTTCAAACCGGAACACAACAGTGCTTACCCACAGCTGCTTGGCGGCAGAAATAGACAAAGGGGTGGTTTACTTAGACGGCCTCTCACATAAAATGGACCTTCTAACTCAAACTAGTTTTGTCTCGATCGCTATTAATCTATTTCATATGTTCGCTGATGTAATATTACAATATTATTAATTGTCTTTATACAAAAAATCACACAATATGCTTTTATTTTGAATTATCTACATATATTGTCTCGATATCTTACTTTATATGTGGCCACTCATTATCTCTTAATGTAGGAATAGATCAAGAACATTAAGAGCCTTACGTTCTATTACCACACAAATCCGTAATGCAACCGCATTATGTAACTTCACGAAATCAGGGGGCCTTATTCCCTATGAGCATATAAAATTACAGAATCAACACCGAATGACATTATACTGGTTGTATGGTGTCCCAAGCCGAAACGGTAATAAAACACTGCCTTTACATAAACGGAAAACACTATTATTTTGCTGTTTACTTGCCATTTTAGAAACGTAAGCCCGCAATGTAAAGCGTATTGACGTTAAACACGGGGTTAATGACCCGCGCCCCAATACTCTGTAGGTACATCGCATCGCCACGTACACAGATGTTTCCGAGCGTCCGCCTCAGCAGATTTTGTTATTGTCTACATTACGTTACTATAAAAATTAAGATTTTAATTAATATTTTTAAAACTTCATTGTATTTATTGGTGCTAACTGTGCGTGATAAATTAATAACAATATTTAGGTTTATTTCGGGTTTAATGCTATCGTGTCTTTAATCACCAGCACTACCACATGTCTTCGTTTTCAGAAGCGTTTCTGTTACACCCGGTATAAGTCAATGTCAAATTAAACAAGCACGTAACGCACTTCATCGCTTTAATAATATTTCACATTAGCTTATGCCCGATTTCAATAAACGATCTTGGATTGAGTCTCCCGGCCGATCCCACAAATGAGCCAATAAGAATACACTTTAAAAGTCACCCGTAAAAATACTTAGTTTGATTGGTTGATTTTCCGGATCGATCTGGAGAATCAAACCAAGATCGTTTATTGAAATCGGCCATTAGAGAACACCGCTCAATGCAAATTTCACGAAGTCAACGTAACGTAGTCGCGTTTACATAACACGGATACGTTACGAATCCATACTGTTATAGAAAACAAGGCTCCTTTAAGACTGATGTCCCTAAAAAGTTTCCTAAGAGATACAAGCAAGTCTGTATACAAAAACTAGTCATTAACTTCGTCCTTACAAAAAAACCATAGAAATTACCAACACGTAGCCGTTAGCTTTTATCTCATCAACAAACTTTCGTAACTAAATTCACAACAAAACTTTGCAACCGAAACCGTGTTAGCAACATTTATTTCTGGCTTAGTTTCTCCGGTTACAGAATCGTAATGAGAAACTTCTTTTGTACGACTGGTTCTGTACAGTTTGTGTCCGCTTCTGTGGTAGTTGTTTTATTTCCTTTACATTTATAAACTGCTCTTTGATAGCATAGGCCGGCAAACGAGCAAGTGGATCTCCTGATGGTAAGTGATCTCCACCGCCCATGTACGCCCACAATACCAGAAGAATCATGGGCGCGTTGCCGACCTTTAAGGAAGGGGATAATTAAGGGATTAGGAAGGGGAGGGGGATTTGGGCTTCTGGATTTGCCACTCACCGTACGAGACGCAGCAGCAAGCTGCTATTTTACGTTGGTTTTCAGTGAAACAATAGTACGACCCGGCCCATACATGCTGTAGACAAAACTCTCTGCAGCGTGGCTCTACCACTCCACTTGCCATATATTATACCCTTTCCTGGGCTGGGCTGGTGCTGGGCACGGACCTCTCCTGAATTAGAGGGATTAGGCCTTAGTCCACTACGCTGGCATAATGCGCGTTAGCAGACTTCACATACATTTGAAATTCTTATGGAGAACTTCTCAGGTATGCAGATATCCTTACGATGTTTCTTTCACCGTTAAAGTAAGCAATCATTAACTATGAATTGTGTTAGTCAATAATGTATGTATATATAAACTTGAGTTTAATGGAGTACGTCCTAGATTCTTCGTAGAGATTGGGCAGTCCAGTTTTAGTCTATGTGAAAGTTATTTAAGGTGCCGGGTGAAGTTTTCAAAGTTGCAACCACCGTGGGAGCCATGTTTGCATATCAAATCTTGAAGTTTACGGCACCTCTGTGACTTGGGAGTTATAAGTTTTGCGAATAACATTATACTTTTCGATTGCATATGACACTGGTGAATAAAATTTTATACTATTTTACCATCGAAATATTCGTACGCGATAGTAAAGTGAGCATTATATATTAAAAATTTTGAGTGCAATAATTTATAAGTTACCTAGACTATCACTAGTACATAGTCATAGTCACTGTTACACCCAATAGTCACACACATAGTCCTGACCCCACACTAAGTAAACCTGTATCGTGGGTATCAAGAACTACAAGGGATTTGCGGTACCATAACACCCAGACCCGAAACAATTTTTTGTGGATAACACAACTTACTATCCCGGTACGGGAATCGAACCCACGCCCTCTCGCTTCCCAGCCGGCTACTCGCACACTGCGCCACGGAGGCTGTCAAGTTTGTAGGCCGCACCAAAGCTCTGTCATAAAATGATAAATAACAAAGTTTCTTTACAACTGTTTTATTGGAGTGTTGAAAACGACAGCGGATTGACAGAACGAAACAAAAGACACTGAAAATGGTTATTTTTGTCTCGAGCCAGCGACACCAGCGTGGCGGCTGTCTACTGTCTAGTAGCTGTCTAAAATACATGACCGATAGTCTAGTGCGTGTTATGCAATGCTTTAGTGTTTTGGTTTTTGTTTTTGATCAGTTATAGTAGGGAGATAGTATTACAGACGCTCGAACTGTAGCTGATACTTTTAACTTTATTATTCATGTTCAATATAAGTGAGATATCCTTGTTTCACTTACCCTTATCCCACGCCCAGCGGGGTCGACGCAACATGCTTTTAATACATGTTACAGAAAGATTTGACTTGCAATTTTTACGACCGGCGGCTTGCCTGACGTCAACTCTTCTGGAGAGAAAACACCCAGACCCGAAGCAAATTGTGGATCACACAAGTGGATCACAAAACAAATAATATTTTAAAACATCGAAAAGCAGTTCAACCCGCCAATCTCGGCCGTCTTTCAAACCATTTTCCAAACGTGAGCCTTTTATTTCACATTACATTGGCTAAGTAGCTCATTGCTCCCGGCGTTAAAACTGGCACGACCCGAATCCACTTCCTACATATTTGATTACACCTAGACATCTTTCCACTGACCTTTTTCCTTTTTGCTCTTCACACTATCTGTACTAGTGTTGAGTAGGACACGATCTTTAAATGAGTTTGAAGTGTTGCCTTTTTTTGTACTGAGCCAGTACAAGGTCCCACTTCAAATGAGTCAAGGTGTCTTGAAGCTCACTCGCTCGTTCTAGCCCTTTACGCACGCAGTCCGCGACATGGAAATGTGTGATTCACAAATAATTGTTTCGTGTCAGAGAGTTGTGGGACCATAAGTCCCTCGTAGTTTCGGATACTCGTGGGTATCGTGATACTAGTTCACCTAGTATAGATTCAGGACTATGTGTCTGACTATTGAGTGTTTTTAGGTCTTTAGAATATTTTTTATTGAATTTGCACTGACTAAACAGTAAACGATTAGCGAGCTAAGCAACCCTTGGCACGGTCATTCTATGGTGACCTATTAGTGGTATTACAACTGAGCATCTTCATGTTTCGAATAGCACTTAAAAAGTCGGTCCCGGCTATTATCAAGTGACACTAGTCGTTCAAACTTAAATACTAGGTTAACCACTAACCATTGAATAAAGAAAATAATTGTCTCAATATATTTATATTGTTTTTTTTTATAGCAAAGTTCAGCAAACGAGCAAGTTACCTGATGGTAAGTGATCTGCACCGCCCATGGACGCGTTGTCGATCTTAAAGCAAAGGGATAAGCATGGGATTGAGAAGGGGAGTGGGTTTCGGCCTCCGGATATCTCACTTACCGTACGAAACTCAACAGCAGGCCGCTACTTTACGTCGGTTTTCACAGAGTTAACGACCCGGTCGTGCCGGCCCATTGGTACTGTAAAAAAAACAGCATGACTCCACACAAAATAAAATATGATTAGAATATTAAGGACTCCGAATGATTCTCATGACACCATACGTTGCGACCGATGCCTGTAAACTTTTTGTACTAGCCCTCTATTATACATGCCCCACAGCTGGGCACGGGCCTCCTCTATCGGATGAGAGGGGTTAGGCCTTAGTCCGACCGATTCCTATAATAGTTCTATTCAAGAAACTATATCAAATTATATTTTGTTTGAATAACATGGCATAGTCACAAAATTGGATAGGGTTAATTAAACTTATTACTTACTCTACTACATTCTCGCAGAAATAAACTATGTACCAACTAGCGACATCTGTTGATGGTAAAGTGAACCTTGTTACAACAAAACCGCTTATGAGACTTCAGATTTAACTCGATTATAGGTTTATTTATATATTTAATTTTGATATAATTGGAATCATCTAATTTGTCTAGCAAATACACTTCATGTAAGCGATGAAAGTGCAATAAAAAAATCCTGTTGAGTTTTTAAAATTTAGAAAAACAGACTTGATTCACCAAAGATAGAAGCTTTTGCCAGATATATTGATTGGCTCCTTTGGTGATACAGATGTCAGCTAAATTATATTTTTAATAGACCTCAAAATAAGCAGTAATACGAAAGGTCGCAGATTCGAAACCAGTCCCAAGAGTATGCACGACGAGTATGGTCGACGAAAAGCCTAACCTTCTGATATTATTATTGTGATTAATGGATTATATTAATCCACAAAGTTTTTAAAAAACTATTCCAACCCCTCGGTGGCGCAGTTGTAATGCGTACGCGTTACGATTGAGGCTAACGCTGAGGTCTCGGGCTCGATCCCCGGGTCGAGTAAATTGGTATTGTGTTTTCAATTACAAAATGCTCAGTATCAGCCCGAAGTCTGGAATTTGTGCCCGGTATGGCGATAGGCTCGCCACCTATCACATCGTGGAACGGAGATACGGTCGGCGAAATGTGGGTGTACTAGTTACACCTCTGCTTACCCCTTCAGAGATTGCGGATTGATACCTCTACATGCGTATGTATGTAATTCCAACCCCTTAATATTTGTTGTTATTGAACTACTTTTTTACAAATAAGTATTAGAATTAATACGAATTGCTAGAAAAAAACACGTTTAAATTTATCTTTACACAAAATCGTTTCTAAAGCGGCTAACGTTGAAATAAACTCTACATCCTATAAAACTGCAATTAAAAGAGCTATACATTCGTACAAAACCACACTCAACGAGAAACATCGGATAAATGTGTCGGGGAAAACCTCTTTAACACCCTTCTAAAGTGGATACCGCACTTAGTTACTGTATCGGGAACATTCATCGACCATTCGATTCTCAAACCTTTGCATTCAGTACTCAGACGCACTTATATGACAGCTTGCATGAAAACCAAATATTTTGCGGTCATCAAACTGATTCTAAGCTGGTATTTATAGCTTAATCTAACGGGAGAAGGCGTATAGAGATGTTTATGAGATGCAAAGTTAAGTTTGTCAGCGGTAAAGAGTTCTTGACGTGATGAGTGGGGCGTTAAAAACCCGTCTGTTCGCGAGGGTGGGTTTGTTTTGTTTTTTCTTTTTAAGCATGAGAAATTTAAACACACTGGCATTTTAAATAGAAAAGCAGTTGGTTCTTTAGTCTTGATTGTATGATTTCGATTTCGAGATAAATGTTTGCGCGATCCACAAATATTTGTTTCGGGTCTGGGTGTGTGACCGTAAGTCCCTAATGAGTCTTGGTACCTGATCCGCACGATTCAGATTAACCAGGTATGGGGTCATCAGGACTATGTGTGCGGCTGTTGGGTGTGTATTTATACATGTGGGCTCCTTTTTCCGTACTTAGCCCATTAATTTCGGGCCATTTCTTTATTCTTAGTATAATATATAACTTTGTCGAAGAATAATAACAATACTAATTTATTATAAGTTGATCTTTTTTTATACATAGATACATATAATAATATGTATATATCGTATACATATTATTGGAATCAAGTTTAACAGCTCGTGTGATGGGACCCACTTAATGACATACGTGGTGGTTTACATCTGGCTTCTGCAGTAGTAAAAGTCCTTGTGCCGGAGGCTGATACCTCCTTAGTTCGTTATTTTGTCTCCCGTTTTGCTATGGAGTAGACAATTATTATTTCCAACTTCTCCCTAAACTTCTATTTGATCATCCATTTGCATTCCCAGAGACTCGCCGAGCTTTATTGCTTGGTGTCGAAATATGTGTACCACTGACAATCCTGGCTTACAGGAGTTACAGTGGCGGGTGTGTGGGCGGGATAGTCTCGCATACATAGGTATATCAACTATGATTGAAACAGAATTCAATTGTTTTGAATTATGTGAAGTAAGAACTATACTAGTATTTAAATAAATTGTTTATTAGTTCCAATTTCGGGATCAAACTTACAACCTCTCGTACTCCACATAACACACATCGTTGCCAAATAATATTGCAAATAGACGAAAATAAAACGAAGTAATCGGAAAACTAAATTATAAACATTAGATTTAAACTTTTATAACTAATGGGTTGATATAATCAAAATATCATCACTTAGTTTGAAAATAGCAGTTTAAACGTAATATAACATTAACCTACTAACAATAACAAAGTATATTTCAAAATAAATGTTTCAACAACTCATTAAAATGTAATGTGAACTCTTTCCATTGTGTAAACAGTTAATAAACTATTAATGGTACAACTTCAAGGTTCTGTAATAAACACCTACGTACTGTGAAAAGATAACAACGTACTTATAATAATGATTTCCTGACTATAAAACTTAATTCGTAACGATAAATGACTGGTATTTTAATAATTTATCAAAAAAATATGACACATTGTAGGTGTCAGACTTCACTTAATAAATAAAGAAAGAATTACAATACGCACAACATAACTTGGCCTCTCTGAACACCAGTCACATGTTTATGGCCAAGGTCAGCAAACGAGCAAGTAAGTCTCTTGATAGTAATATCTTCATCGTCCATGAACGCCTATAACACCATAAGAATAATGGACAACAACCAAGCCACCGACATAGTAAATACCCAATAAATTATTCATAACTCTTCGTATGAAACGCCTACGCATTTCACATCCAGACTGCCCGACGACTAGTAAGCACGTCGCTATCTCTCAGCAAAATATGTCTGCCCGCGTCACGTACACGTCCGCCTGCCCCAGTCGTCTATAGTTAGGGATGGCAATACTTTCAGAAATATATCACTAAAGTTCGATGTCAATAGAACGCAACAAAATTGATCTTAATATACATTATTTTTAAAACGATTTAGATTAATCGGATGACTAGTTAATTAACTATCTGACACTGGATGCCAATATCGATCTCGCAACGAATGTATAATAATATTTTAATATATGGCAATGTGCGTGGAGTACAAATGGTTCCAGGAACTCATTATTTATAGACTATATTAATTATAAAAATTCTATCCGATTTCCCTGATCAATCATAAATCAATCGATTTTCTATATTATTCGATTATAGACTTCCGTTGCGTTCCGATGCGAAACGGGAATTTTAAATGCGAAATATTAATAAAAAAGTAGACATGTTAATGTTAGAACTTCATCGACGATACCTACCTAAGCATATTCCATAGCCTCCATAACTCGATAAGAACAAACAAATCCAAACAAAGGTCACCCGAAATTATGAAAATTTCAGTTAACAATCAACGCGGACCCACGCGGTGATGGCTTGTTTACTTAAATCATTTGGGTTTCGTCCCTCGTTGTGTATTCAATTCCTGGCGCGGTACAATTCTACGGAAAATCGTTTTATGCATACGTAAATATTACTCTAGTCGGTTCTTGTCGACTATAATAATACTGTTTTGCGATATTGTCGTTAATGTTAACAGGGTATTGTCATAATGTTAATACCGGGGGAAATTGTCAACCATTGCTTAATACTTTATTTATAGCATAGGCCGGCAAACGAGCACGTGTTTTATCTGTCGGTAAGTAGGTTCACCCACAATACTAAAATCATGGGCGTGTTGCCAACCTTAAAAGAAACGGATAATTAAGAGATTGGGAAGGGGGTTTTGGGTTGCGGATATCTCACGGTAAGAAACGTAGTAACAAGCCGCTACTTTACGTCGGTTTTCTGTGAGTCAGCGGCGTTCCGGTCGAGCCAGCCCATCCATGCTGTCAAAACTTCCTACAGCGCGGCTTTACCACTGAAAAACATTACATTCCTTTAATTAACGGGGTCGTGGTGGTTTGTATTTCGCATTCTGGATATTTGACTGATCTCAGCAGGCCAATTCTTGTAATTTAAATGGTCAAAATATCATTCCGATCTAGTCTCAGTGTCAAGAAAGTTGCAAATGGTATTCTCTTAAACCAATAATCAACGTCAAATGTAAAAATAGATCGTAATGAGATCAAAAGTAGAATAAAAGTTGACTGAAGCCAAAACGGGATTCTGCTAACATTTTTAAATGACCCATGTCTTTATATAAACGTCAAAATTGTGACTGAAGTGATTGTAATGACATCGAGATGAGATTATATTGACACCGGTCTGTACTTAAAGAGGAACAGAATACCATTTATTTGTCAAATCAAAATCTAATCTCAGTTCGATTAAAATTCATTCGCAGTGTCAGTTAAATACGAGAATTGGCCTTCTGATAAATACCTCATCTTGTTCATATCATCGTGTGAACGGCCAAGACGAACAAAGATACTGACATGCAAGTCAACGGTGGCAGCAGCTGTCCACTCTCAGATTAGCAGCTCGCTCAGTGTAAACTTAGTTGTGCTAGCCAATATATTTTGCTATTGCGTACCTTTTAAAGTTACATCGTTTTAAAGACTTTAATATTCCATTATACTTTATTCTAAATTTAAATTTAATTAAATTATATTAAAAATTAGCAGTATCATCACGTTTGAAATTTCGTATTCATCTCCGAATGTATAGTAAAAAAACTGCACAAGTTTGCAATTCATATAGGGTATTAACCTCAGTTTCCAATGGATTAACTTTCCCTATTTTTCATACTAAAGTCTGGAAGTTGTTATCGTTTTTCTATATAATATCACAGACGTTTTTAAACCCTACATTGGGCGTAAATTACATTCGTAAATATTCTATCTGCGTCACGTGGACCTTCCTGTCTAAAAAAAGCGTGGAAAAAGTTCCTTCAGAGAGTGATCTTTTCCGATACTTGGACTTAATCTAATCCACCCTTATTTGTGATACAATGGTGTTTTTATACTTCCAGTGTATTTTGGCAAGTGTATAGCGTGAGAAGTGGACTACATTTCAGTCTAGATCGGTCGGTTGGGCGGCGCGCACGTTGTATACATAAGAGCATATAGTATATATATGCTATTCGTTCGTAGTACGAGTGACGTGACATTATCTAGATGAGTGATGTGCTACGGCGCGAGCTACGCCGCTACGAGCCGACGAGCCTCACTGCGAGCACGTGGTCCGCGACGTCGCGACGCGACGCCACCAATATTGAATGTGACAGTTGCAAACGTGTTCTGAATTTGAAATTTATCCACTTGATGTTAAAAAGCTTTTCCGTAATGTGTATGCATTGAAATTTTGATCGTGGTTTTGATAGTTAGATAACTATCTTTATCCTGATTTCATATTACTTGCAAAGTTATAGTCACGGCTAAAAAAGCTTTAACATATTTTAATTTTGATACCTACTTTTGATATCTTATTAATGTTTTTAAGTATAAGGCATTAACAAGATTGTAAATATTTTGCTACTTATTTACTGATAAGGTTTACAGTCACCCACATTTAGGCTTCTGTTATGTGGTAAAAATAAAAAACCGGCTAAGTGCTTAACGGATTCGCGCACCGAGCATTTAGTACCCACACCCCATAATTTTTATTTTTTGTTATTTTTATTTTTTTGTTGTTTTTATTATTTGTTAGGACATCCGCCGTAATAACACACATCCTGTGAAAATTTCAGGCTGTTGTTTATTATGGTAAAAAAAAAACAGAGCATTTTAAAAGACAGTTAGAGAGACGGCGTAGGCCCTATAATAGGATTCCGTGTTTACCCATTATGTACGAAACCCTAACTAAAAAGCTTTTTCTCGTTACTCCCTCCACGTCGATAGTGCATGAAAAGTTTGAAAAATCAATTTATAAAGTTCAGAGTGTGCAGATAATAAGTATCATCTTACCTGGTATCCAAATTTTTTCTGGCAAATTAGTAACTTATGGCAAAAGCATTGTGGTTATTGCGTCTTTCGCAAACCAACAAAAATCTACATACATACATACGCAATCACGCCTGTAATCCCCGAAGGGGTAAGCAGAGGTGTAACCAGTACACCCACATTTCGCCGAGCGTATCTCCGTCCCTTATGTGATAGGGGGCGAGCTTATCGCCATACCGGGTACAAATTCCAGCCTCCGGGCTGATACTGAGCATTTCGTAATAGAAAAACCCACTCAACACGACCCGGGGATCGAACCCGAGACCTCAGCGTTGACCTCAACCGTAACGCGTACGCATTACAACTGCGCCACCGAGGCAGAAGGAACAAAAATCTATTTTTAGAAAATCTCTCTAATTTAAATTCCGCCTTAATATCAAACAGTAACAATTTAGATTTGCGTATGACCCTTTCAAAAAGACGAGTATCATAAGGATAATTGTTTTTCGAAAGTTCAACAACACTGCACCGTTTTAAAACGAAAATAACAGTGAATTTATTTAGCGCTTTTCCACTTCTTGTGAATAATCTTATCATTGGCCAATTAAAGTACGTTGTTAACTTGTTTTATAGCGATGAATTTTTTACCATACAAATTGCAAATAATAAAGTTAAAGGTATGAAATTAACTCGGTACGCTAACTACTCGTAGTAGTGCTTTATTGAAAGTACTGAAGTAATGACTTTAGAATGTATTTTTTATTTTGTTACTAGCATTGCCTTTATTGAAGTATGTTTGATACATTAATACATAATACATATTTGAGTTTAAAACTCACGCCATTATCCCACGGCGCCCGGCTGCGATAAATAATAAATGATACTAATGAAGTCCTTTCGTATAATTGCAACAGGGTTCCCGCTTCGTGGAAGGTAGCCCATGTTCATCCGACCGACATTAGGTCGGTTTTCTGTAAGACAGTGGTAACGACCCGGACGAGCCAGCCCATTCATGCTGTAAACAAAAGTGTCTACAGTGTGGCTCTACCACTCAAAACACTTATGTATATTTTTTATCTTGCTTTTAGTACAATCCTATGCAATAACTGGAAAAAGGGTATCAGTAATTCAAAAGTATTCACGAGACTATCCCGCCCACACACCCGCCACTGTAACTCCTGTGCACCAGGATCGACAGTGGCACGCATTTTTGTTAACACTGAGCAGTGAAGCTCGGCGAGTCTCTGGAAATGCTAAATTGTCTTTGTCCCGCAACGAACTTAATCAAATAGAAAGTTAAGGAGGAGTTGGAAATAATAATTGTCCACTTCCCTCCATAGCAAAGCGGTAGACAAAATAATGAACTAAGGAGGCATTAACCTCAGGCACAAGGACATTTAAAACTGGAGAAGCCAGATGTAAATTAAAAAGTATATGAATAATATATCTAATAATATAACATGCTCAAGATCGGGCGAAGTGGAGGCGTCTTAGTAGAAAGGCGAACCCTGGGATTAAGCCGGAATAACGCCAGGCAGAAAGAAAGAACATACTTAAGCTCACGCCGCTGCCTGCTTCTGCCGCCAAGTAACAGTGTGTAAACACTGCAATGTTCCGGTTAGAAGGATATTGAAGCCAGTAAAATTACTGTGCATTGAAAGACTACATCTTAAGTCTCCGAGTGACGAGCACAGTACAGTGCCATGCATTGCTTTGAAATTAAAAGTTCTGTATGGTGTTATTTCTATTTATATGCCTGTTTATGCGTTGTTCTTACCATTAAGCGAGCGGTCTGCTTGTTTTATCATTCAAGCTAATAAAAATACAGCAATTTACGTAGTTCGCGTCTTAAGTATCATAATAATAATTTCATGAACGACAGTTTAAATGGATGGGGCTTTAGGCTAAAAAGACAATTCATATATTTCTTAATTCACCAACGTAACATACAAATTTCTTTAAAATACTGAATGGGTTTATCTAAGCACTTACATCATTCAATAGAAATAGGGAAAATGTTTGAATAGAATGTTTACCTTTAGACTCTTTGTAAGCAAATACGAAAATATGAAACAAAGCCAGTAGATATGTTGATAGAAAAACGAGATGTTGTTATATCTTACATTGATCTGATACGCCCACCGTTTTCTTTTCAACGGTAAACCAAAGATATAAGTGGACCAGGATAACTGAATATACGTCATAAGGTGTTATGCCTATATATAACAAAAACCCTGTTGAGCGTTTTAACTGTGATATCAGAATCGATATTCAAACGTAATAAAATAACTCGCATACGAAAATTAAACTAAATGTAATCGTATTTATTTTTTATATTTTCATTCTTTGTAAACCGTATTTCGATTGATTACCTCTGTAAGAGCGATGACTCGGAGCCAGAGTGAGATAGCAAGTTGCGACGTCTACGTACATCAAACGCGCCGCGCCATGTGCGCGCCCGCCATCATTCAGCTGTTCATCACTTTTCAGATGAAAATAAAAAGTTTATAAATATGTTCCTTTTACCAAGCTACTTGTGTAAGGATGATATCTTCAGTTTTTTTTATTTAACCCTTTTTTTAGCTGTCTATATAACTTCACGAACTATAAAGGGTCAACAGGGTTTTATTTACATAATGTATATTACTAAATAACGAGGCAAACAGGTCGCTCGTCTTTATAATAAGCTCCACGCCTGCCTATTATCAGTAGAAAAACCACACAGAACTCAGTGATAGAGTCATGCTGCAGAGTCTGTCTTATCTGTAGGTGATTAAACCCTACTTGAATACCGTGTAATGAGCCCTAAATGTTATTTATTATAAGCTAATAAACATCAAGGTAGAGTATCTATTTAAAAGTTATCGTATCGCATCATAACCCGCAAACGTACATTGCAGTATGCCTAGTATGATATCTTTAGATTTTTAACAAGTCATTAATTTTATAGGACAAACAAAATATGTATGAAATCAATACGTTTCTAATACAATGCACTAGGGGCGCTGTACATTTGGAAATATATTCGTAAATACGGATGACGTAATATATATTAATAAACTCGCACTAGGGCCATAGGAAAATAAACGATAAACTTTATGTTGCTCACTTAAATAGTCAAGGTTATTATGATCATTAAAATATTTTCCACAGCAGAAAAACCCTTCCCATTCAATTTACTGCGCTCAAAAAGGAGCGTGCGCTTGCAAAAGTTTTAATTTGTTGCATACAAAATCCAATATTCTGGCAATGTAAAAATGACGTTGGCGCCAACTCATTGCGGCATTCTGTGAGATAAAGAGGTCAACACTGCAGACAGAGCGACGCCTATTGACTACATCAAATACATTCGTGAAAAAATATATGAACGTAATAAAGGGATGACCTCACGGAATAATACCCTTTGATAGCATTTTTTCATGAAAGCCGTTTTGTAGCAATAATGTACGATCTTGGTGTGATCCGAATCTTTAAGCAGGATTGGCTAAGTTAAAGGTATTGCTACGTAAGACATTTTCGTGCTCCGTCTAAGAATATAGTTAACTTTATTTTCATGCTATACGAGACTATTCCGCCCACACACCCGCCACTGTAACTCCTGTAAGCCAGGTTCGACAGTTGCACGAATATTTCGACACCGAGCAATGAAGCTCGGCGAGTCTCTGGAAATGCAAATCTGTCTTTATCCCGCACGAAATGAATCAAATAGAAAATTAGGGAGGAGTTGGAAATAATAATTGTCCAATTCCCTCCATAGCAAAGCTTTTTTTTTATTGCGTAGGTCGGCAAACCAGCAAGTGAGTCACCTGATGGTAAGTGATCTCCACCGCCCATGTACGCCCACAATACCAAAAGAATCATGGGCGCATTGCTGACCTTAAAGGAAAGGGATTGGGAAGGGGAGGGGGATTTTGGCCTCCGGATATCTCACTCACCGTACGAAACGCAGCAGCAAGCTGCTACTTTACGTTGGTTTTCTGTGAGACAGTGGCAACGACCCGGACGAGCCGGCCCATTCATGCTGTAGACAAAATTGTCTACAGTGTGGCTCTACCACTCGTAAACAAAGACAAAATATTTTTAATTTTTGTTGAGAAACATATAGCTAAACCAATAACAATGAACTAAATCCGATCTACAAGTTGTAACAATAAAATAATGGAATCTTAATTGATTCCAACATAACATGTATCAACTTTTATTAAAATATCATTGTATCACCTATGAAATAATTAATATGAACAGACTGCCTTGATGGCGCAGTTGTTATGCGTACGCGTTATGACTGAGGCTGACGCTGAGGTCTCCGCTTCGATCCCCGGGTCTATACTTGTTCTTTTTAGGTATATGAGTTTTATAAGCTTTATGGTATAAAAAATAAACTTGTAGGAAGACAATAGAGTATTTGTTATTTATTATATTACGTGATAACCAGACGAATAATTTTTGCAAGTCTTATATACACATAGCTAAGCTAAGCCTAAGGTTAGCATCAAAAGATATTATTCCTATAAAGAATAGCTCAAGTCTTGCAAACAATAATCTTTACGATTTGAAAATATGACAAATATTGGCCGAGACTACTGCGTGAATGGCGCCGTCGCGTCTCGTCTGCCACACGGCTTTTGCCCCCGATATTATACGACGCGGAACATCGGAAAATAATCATTGTAAATAAAATAACATTGAAGAATTAATTTGTTACCAAAACATTTTAATACCTCTGTCTCTGCCTCGGTGGCGCAGTTGTAATGCGTACACGTTACGACTGAGGCTGATGCTGAGGTCTCGGGTTCGATTCCCGGGTCGGATAAAAGTTATATTTGGTTTTTCTATTACGAATTGCACACTATCAGCCCGGAGTCTGGAATTGGTCCGGTATGGCTATAAGCTCGCCCGCTATCACATCATGGGACGGTGATACGCTCGGCGAAATGTGGGTGTACTGGTTACACCTCTGCCTAACCCTTCGGGGATTACAGGCGTGAGTGCGTGCGTACATTTTAAAGCAATCCTAACGTATGTTATTCATTCATTTCAAAATTAATTTCAAAATGTTCAAAATGTTTTAACATGGATAATTTTATCGAGTAAGCGGTATTGAGTTAAAAATGAATAACATTTTACTCTGACACCTACAAAGGTTTTTTATGAACGTGTTTCTTTTATAAACGAAGCCGGCAAACGAGCAAGTGGGTCACCTGATGGTAAGTGATCTCCACCGCCCATGTACGGCTATAATACCAGAAGAATGGGCGCGTTGCCTACCTTAAAAGAAAGGGATAATTAAAGGATTGGGAAAGGGAGTGGAATTTGAGGCTCCGGATACCTCACTCACCGTACGAAACACAGAAGTATGCTGCTACTTTACGTCGGTTTCCTGTGGAACAATAGTAACGACTCGGTTGAGCCAGAGCCGGTTTACATATACATAAAACTGCTACCTAAAACATAAACATTAGAAGACTTATTAATATCCATAGGGATTGATCAATTTCTATCATCTTAATTAAATAGAACGAGCCACTTACGTATTGAAGTCACCTAGAAAGCCAAACCTCACCAATTACCTTCCTCGCCCCATTTAGCACAAGCTAAAATTTTAATCCAGCCTATAGCTTTATTTTTCAACTCAATGTGATGTAACCGAATGTAGGATTGTAGACAACGAGGTCAGATGGGGAGACAAGACGTCGCCAGCGGTATCGACTTTACTGAACAGATGATACTCCAAGATTTTAGTACGGATCAAGCGTGCGGAGCGTGTAGTGGAACGCAATCCCGCTGTGGGACAGAACGTGTTAGCACCCACTGTGGTTTCTTTGTGCTTTTCCATTCTGAGTTCGTGATTTTGAGTTCGTGGATTCTGAAGTCATCTAGATACTATTTACGACATGATACTACATTTTTCATTCACACGTTTTAGAAGTAAAAATTAGTGCACTAGTCTGTAGTCTTCGAATGTCCTGGATCTCTGTCTAGCTCTCTGTCAATCATTTACTAGTGACAGTGGCGCCTTGTAGCGGTAAGCTTTAGCTCTACATTGTTACGGTAGGTCATGCTAGATTCGAAAACTCTTAAGCGTGGATTATTTCAACAGTCTGTAATTGTAACAATGTTCAGAACATGCAATAGTTCACATTAGGCTCAAAATCAATAAATTTCGTGGGCCATTGCTCCTTACGAACTCTATTTAAATTACTGACAGTTGAAATAACGAACTCTTAGTGAAAACTTCATTTCCCTAATATTAGTCGTGCAATCATATTTCGTATTATAATATTTGCTATCTAATTTCCAATTTCTAAACCATTTAACAATTCTCTAATCAATGAGGGATACCTTTAACTATTATCTTTACTCAGTAACGCTACCTAAATCTGTTCCATATCTATGCAGTAAATAGAATATTAACTAAGAAGATAGCAATCAATTTATTATCCATTGTGATTGGTTACCGAGCGCCTTACACTTATCTTTCGCACGCAAAGAGAATACCAAATTGCCGCACGGATTCCAGTAGGCACTGCGTTACTATACGAACGGTGTTGCTCAGTTCTTTTCAGAAGTCAATGTACGCTCTTAATACGATGTTTTGATAGAAATAGTATTTTGTTATTAAAAATTATTTACTTTTGGGAGAAAGGGAAAATGAAATATATTTTTGTTCTTTTTGTTTCAGAATAGATAATCTCAAATACCATCTTATATTGCAACATTTTAATACCGTATTTTAGAAGACATATTAGCATTATGCATATTATTTTTATTATTATCCTTTACCAAAAATGTATAGTATAATTTTATCGTTTTGGTATGTCTAGTTAGATGCCAATTTACTTATATGTATGTGGAGGCTTATAATCAGCAATTTAGTTTCTACATGTTTCTTTTTTCTTTTTCTATTGTTATTAGTCTATAAGCCTTCCTAAAATAAATAAAATAAAATAAATAACATACAAACAAACACTATCCTTTCTGCTATCGAAAGCAAATGATACGGCTTTCAATTTATCTAAATTGCTATAATATATTGAGGTCATAACGACGTAGGACACGTGTGATTTACAAAAATCTTTCTGTAATTGAATGATAATAAATATTATCTCCCAGGATTTTCAATCGGATATAAATGTTGACCGTCCTGTTGGAGTCATATTACAAATTTCAAACCGTCCATTCGACCTTCAGCTCTATCTTTTTCATCTCAGCAGTGGCCATTGAAATCTCCCGTCAGGGCGGACTTTGTGGAGTCCGACTGACGTGGTAGACGCTTTGTAGGAAACTCCGTGTTACCGTCTGTTTGAATGACAGCATAAAGTGAACATATTTCTCTGAAATTGCGTTGGATCTTTTTATTATGAATGTGCATTTTGTATTTAATTAACGTTAATTATCTGAAAGGATTTTTTTGATAAAGACTTAAGATATATATCGATTTTTAAATTATCCATAACGTATATTTGAGCTGCAATATTTAAAGTTACTTGATATCGAAATTAATTACCTAGTACGCTTTGATTGTTGTATCGCGATCTATAAAAAAATTTGGAATATACTTTATCACGAACATTTTAATTATGCAAATAGAATGATATTAAAAGACTGAGAAGGTTTAGCAACACAGACACCCTCGATATTCTGTCTAGAAAAAAATCTTATAAGTGGATCTCTACCTTGACGCACGCACCGGTATATTGAGCTATCATAAGGAAATGACGGGTTACATCTCAATCAGGCATATTTATAAAGACATTTCAAATTAAATTTTCACTTTTCTATATTTCCATCATATCATAATAAATATGTATTTCCGAGCTTTTCAATTCTTAGAATTAACTTCATAAATGATTCGTGTAATAAATACATTTTTGTCGATAATAGGTTCTTACAACGCTATATTTTTATTTTCTTATTAACTTCTAATGTTAAATTATGTAACGTCAGTTTTAAAGGTGATCGCAACCGATTATAACTTAAAACACTAATTTAAGAAAACAGCAACTGTTTAAAAAATGTATGAACTGTAATTAAAATACAAATAATGCTAAATACTCTTCAAAAGAGTGTTGAATATAGTACTGTAATATAAACAATTTGAACCCTCAAGTGCCAGTGATAAATTCAAGATGGCGATGGTAGTGTCAAGGAAATCAAAGTGCCTTGTGTTCTGGTTACTGGTTGTAGTGATGTGTGGTATATTATTGGCTGTTATGTCAACGCTTGGACTCTTTGAACGAAAGAGTGACAATTCTCACACGAGTACAGCTGAAAAGTACGAATGGAAGTCAGGACCCCAAGTAATGTATGGTGTAAGTAATAATAAATAGTAAGTAGATATAGCAATTTATTTTTAAATTGAAGATTTGATTCGACGTAGCATTAAAGTTTTAATGTCACTTGAAATAATTTAACTTATAAACATACGTAAAAGAACACAAGTCAGTTATGTACAGTTAAGTTTATTTTTTTAATTTTATAGATGACAGTTGAAGGAAATTATTTGGACTTATTATCATGAGGATTAACCATAATTTTTTAGTTGTTAAAATAGTTGGCAGTCGTTGGCTAACGAGCCAGTTGGTGACATGACTGATTTACAACCACTTCATTAGACTGAACTACGTTCGAATTCCATAACAAATATTTTTAATGTATACATTAAAATGTAATGATCAGACACCCTTCCATATACCTCAAAACATAACGATTATTACGTTAAAGTAGTCGCCAATGAGGCAGACTGTAGCCCATAGTGTAAAGTCGCACGAGGTCATCTTTGCTAAGACTTAATTATAAGTCAGTTGATGCCTTACTATAAAAGCTTTGTAATTTTACGTGACTATGGCACACAATTAAATAACTTTAATTAATGTGTATACCGCACAAAATAATATTAATTAAAATTTAAAAACAGACTTCACAAATGAACACTTATGCATCGACTCAAATAAGAGTCACCACATTTATTCCATAAACAAAACGGTCTATAGTTTGGCTCTACATGTAGAGCCAAGCTATAGACCGTTTTGTTCACCGTTTTGTGCAAGTTGGAGAGTCTACAACTTGCACAACTATTATATCCTGTATGTTTTTTTTTATTCAAAAACTCATTATGATTTGAACCCAGGACCTGTTTTCAAGATAAATTACTCAACCTAAATACGCTGCTACTAGACTAGTTAGATGTTATTTTATTATTGAATGGTAAAAAAATTACGATAAGTTTAATTTGGCGGAGTAATGCATATTGCTTTAGCGGTGAAAAAACATCATGAGGGAACCTACAGACCCGAGAAGTTCCCCATAGGAATTTCAATGTATGTGAAGTCTGCCATTCCCCATTAGGCCAGCGTGGTGGACTAACGCCTAACCCTTCTCATTCAGTAGAGGATGCCCGTACCCAGCAGCAGGACATGTGTAATAGCAGGGCTGGAATTATTATATATTATTATGCGTGAACATAACGTTTTTGAGTGGTAGAGCCACGCTGCACTTCAAACAGTATTGTCTACAACACGAATGGTTCAGCTCGAGCGGATTGTTACCACTGTCTCATATAAAAACCAACGTAAAGTAGCGACTTGCTGCTGCGTTTCGTACAGTGTGTGAGATATTTGGAGGCCCAAATCCTCCCCCCCTTCCCAATCCCTTAGTTATACCTTTCCTTTAAGGTTGGCAACACGCCATGATTATTCTGATATTTTAGGGATTGTAGGCGTAATTGGGCGGTGGAGATCATCCTCAGATGACCCACTTCCTCGTTTTCCGCCCTATGATATTAAAAATCATACATAAAACAATATATACATATAGACAAATTAAGAACGTCGTTGTAGTTTATTTGAGTTGACAAAAAATTAAAGACTTTATTTTTCCAAAAAACTGTTTATTTTTGTTCTGTACAAACAGTTTGAAACTATAGGCTGGACTATTATCGACATGATTCAGATAACATTTAGAGTTTATCTCCGATACAGGACCTACTAATGCGTCTAGCCGAGCAGATTTGGCTTATTTCCAAAATTGAACCAGATAAGGAGTATTTTAAGGTAGAGATGGCCTAATCTAAAATTACGCGCCCTACCACTCAATTTTAAATCTTAATGCACACATAATTAAGTGATGCGAGGATTAATCATGCATTTCATTAGAATATATAATAACTTGTTCTTCCACCTGCCCTTATCTCACTCTAGTGGGGTCGGCGCAACATGCTTTTTAACACATGTTACAGATTTGGCGTGTAGTTTTTACGACCGGACGCCTGCCTGACATCAATCCCTTTGGGAAAAAAATATAATTTTACTATACTAGGGGTGTTGCCCATGTTTTCCCACAAAACATAAAATAAAATAAAATAAAAACTTAAAGTTCGACGAATATGAGACATATCTTACTTTCTTCCCCACATTATTCTGCATCGATTCGTATCGGTCTCGACCCCCAGCGGTTTCGGAGGAGATAGCGTGACAAGCTTTTGGCAGCGGCGGTAGCGCCAGTTACTTTTTTTAGAATAGAGAGATAAAAAAGGGGATATAGAAGGGAGTGGTATGGACTGTCGAGACGGTAGTCACGGGTTCGCAACTCGCCATGGAACACACACCTCTGACTTATCAAAGTTATGTGTGTATTAATTGTTAGCTATTGCTCGCTTTAACAAAAGGAAAACATCATGCGGTTTGCATACCTCAGAATTTTCCATTAGAATTTTGAAGGTGTGTTATATCTACCAAGTACCAACCCGTATTAGGCCTAATACCCGTAATAGACTAAGGTTTAACGTCTCATTATTAGAGAAGGCTCATGCCCAGCAGTGTCTCACTGGGACATGTATAACACAGGGCTAATAAAAAAATAGATAACATATTTTAACGTACACAATCACGCCTATAATCCCCGAAGGGGTAGGCAGAGGTGTAACCAGTACACCCACATTTCGCCGTCCTTATGTGATAGGGGGCGAGCCTATCAGCATATCGGTCACAATTCCAGGGTTCATACCAAACATTTCATGATAGAATAACACAATATCACTTTATCCGACCCGGGAATCGAACCCGAGACCTCAGTGTCAGCCTCAGTCGTTACGCATACGTATTACAACTGCGCCACCGAGGCAGTCACATATTTTAACTTTTTTCATAATGTTCGTGTACCTTACACGTATAAAAATAATACATATCATGACAAAAGCTTACGCTTATATCCTCGGAGGGGTAGGTAGAAGTGCAACTAGTGCTCTCACGTTTTGGCGAGCCTATCTTCGTCCCCATGATGTGACAGAGATGAGTCTATCGCTGTACCGGGAACAAATTCCAAAGTTAGGCAACTCAAGTGTGATTTTTCACACAAATTCACACAACTTGTGAGAGCCCGACCTGGAAATTTAACCCAGGACCTCACGGTTCTCCGCTTAAGTACACTGCCACTAGATCAGTGAAGCGATAGGAGATATATACCTACGTATTATATATATAATCACGCACGAGTAAGGTCTGGACGCACGAATACCGTAGGCAGGGGTTCGGATGTGCCCATATTATTGCCGATGTACACGAGCAACAGTGAACACTTATTCCCAGTCGGATCGATGCCTCGTCTATCCAGACAATAAAAATCAAATGAAAATGACAAGAATAACTACCTAGTACTGAAACCAACTAAATTATATTGACACATCGTGAAAGAAATGTGTTTTATTTTATCGCTTCTGAGTACCGTCAATGTACGCGTTAAAGGCTTTTGGCGGTATTTGACCTATAAATTTAATGGCATTGGCATGTTTTCGAAATGGTTCGGAATACTCATTTTACCTTAAACGGTATAAAAAAGCTGTAAAAGGTGAGGTAGGCTATAAAGCGAGTGAACATTTCCGGCTTTTGTATGGAATGGCAAAGTAGTTTCAATATAGTGTATTTCCTAAGACAAAAGAATATTCTCACCTCGTTGGTCTAGTGGCAGCGTACCGTGAAGTCCTGAGTTCAAATCCCGGGTTGAGTAATTACAATTTGTATTTGAGTTTTCGATTCAAATAGTCACATGAATTTCCCGGGATTGGAATTTGTACCCGATATTTTTTTTTATTAGCTTTAATGACGAGACGTGCAGGTCGCTCGCCTGATTGTAAGCGCCACGCCTGCTCATAAAAAGAAGCAACGCCACACAGAACTTTAAATAACAAAGCACTGCATGACACTAGACTGCGCTCGTCACACCGAGACATAAGGTGTTAAGTCTCATAATGCCCAGTAATTTCACGATATAATATCCATATAGCGAAAGGCTTCCCCTATCACATCATGGAATGGAAATAAGCTCGGCAAAACCTGGGTGTAGCACTATAGTTGCACCTCTGCCTGCTTTGGGCTTACACGTGGATGAATATTGATCATCGGATTATTATTAATCATTTACAAGGTGGTAGATCCCTCGTATGCGAGAGGACGTCTGGGTTGGTACCACCGCATTGTCTATTTCTGCCGCCAAACAGCAGTATGTAAGCACTGTTGTGTTCCGGTTTGAAGGACATTGAAGCCAGTGAAATCACTGGGCATTATGAGACTCGGGGTGACGAGCGTAGTCCAATGCCATGCAGTGTTTTGAAAGTTCTGTGTGGTGCTGTTTCTGTTTATGGGCAGGCGTGACGTTAACATCAGGCGAGCGTCCTGCTCATTTCGTCACTCGAACTAATAAAAAATAAATTCTAACAAATAATACAACAGATTTTAAATGAAAATATTACGTATAGGATTAAATAAATAATGATATATTGTTCAGTAATAGCATTAGATAATGTACTTATCTTACTGACGAGGAGCAGAAGGCCGGAAATTGCATATTCATAGTAAATCGTAAAATTAAAACGAAGACTGCCAAAACCCATAATTTTAATCATAGAAATATGCCTTACATAATTAAAAATATCTGTTTACGAAACATACATGCTATAATTGCATACCTCACCCATAAAAATCCAATAAACGGAGCGATTAATATGGCAAAATCCAGTTATATCCATCGAGATGCTGGGGCTATAAAATGTACCGTTTGTTTCATACAAAATTTTTATGTCGAATATTTTTCAAACTTCAACCGACAATGATAGAGCCCCGGATGAATTTTTAATTAAAATTTATAAAGCCAGTAGAGGTGCGCACAAAATGAAATATCCCGACATATTTCCCGTCACTAGCTAATGGTATCAATTTGCATTTTTATAGATGCCAGTGTGAAAATATGATACATAATTTGAGCGGATATTCAAAAACCAGCCAAGTGCGTGTCGGAACTTCCACAGTAAAGGATTTCGTAGTCAGGATGAATGAATATTGTGTAACCGAAAATATGCCATATCTTAAAAACTATACAATTTAGCTTATTGAAAACAATTTTCAATTGGAAGTACCTTTTAAGTTATACTGCCTTGATTTTTTCAGAATTTTTCACAGTGTAGTTTAAAAGTTAGAGGTATATACAACGTGTTACAGAAAGGGGTGGGTAAATTTAAGCGTTGTGTAGTGCACGGTATAAATATTTTATACCCCATAAATACCAAATCCGATTGCATTACTAGGACATAATTATATAATTTTCGTTTTTATCAAATGAGTAACATATCGATATCGACTTTCAACTTTGGGACAACACTAAAGGATAAACAGTGATACTACAGACATCCATAATAATTAAAAAAACATTAAATATTTGTCAAATGTCAATATTTATTTGACGCAGTCGGTTCGGCAATTTCAGATTTTACGAAGTATGACTACGAGTTTAAAAATATGTTGTATTTGACTAAAAATAAGTGTTGTGTATTGGTGTTTTGTGTTGGTGCAACTTATAACAGCTTATAAGAGGCTCGTCGATTGTATTAAACCAAATTCTTAGTTGGAAGACCCGAGAATGAAGTCTTTGAAATGCTTCTAGAGAATGGTACCGATATCGTCTTCAGCACACAGAATCTTTCAGGTGTTAATTTGTGTTTAAATTACAAGTTACATACGTATGTCCGTAGAATTACGTAGATCTTATTCAAGTTTAAAAGTGAGTGTCGTTCATAATAATTAATAGTGATGCCATCAATCTTATCAATCTTTATAAACGAGTGATTAAAATTAACGTGAAATTTTTGGATGTCTAGATTTTGAAAAGATCCGGTACATAAATACGAATTGTAAGTTGTATGTAATGACCCTAAAATATGACCACACCTTTCTGTAACACGTTGTATATACATACATTTTTCACGATATTGGACATGCATATCTCACAAACGAATGACATATATAAAAAAGAATTTAGCAATCTATATTTTTAAGGACTTGTACCAATGATGCCTGTCTATATGCAATGGAAAAAACACATCCCCCAGTTACATGTATATAGCAAGCAACTCCAAATCTTTTTTTTCTTAATTTCACTACACCTTTGTGTAGTAATTCATACACCTACTAACGAAATTTAATCCATATAGTGCTATTCATCTCCGAGTAAAATGGCTGTGACATACAGACAGTCGGACAGACGGACATGACAAAATTACAAGTATTTTCATTTTTACCATTTGGCTACGGAACCCTAAAACGGAAAGGGTAGCACGATCTAAGAAAAGCCTATGTCTAGCAGTGGGCGTATACATGCTGATGAATTTTTTTATATGACATAAGACTGCTTTGGCGGAGCAGTTGTACTACTGTTATGCTGATGATCGGGTTCGATCTCCGGGTCGGGTGAAAATGATATTGAGTTTTTCTATTATTAAATGCTCAGTATCAGCCTGGAGTCTGAAATTGTGCCCGGTATGGCGATAGGCTCGCCTCCTATCACGTAATGGGACGGAAATAAGCTCGATGAAATGTGGGTACTGATTACACCTTTGCTACCCTTTCGGGGACTACAGGCGTGAGTGCGTACCTACTTCAGCACGTGCACCTGTGCTGAACTAGAACGATAAGTATTCCTCAGATTCAAATGTAAGCCTTCAACCGCACAAAAATTCAAATATTGTATTGTAAGGAATTGGAAAATGGCCAACTTACAGATAGATCTTTATTACATCTTATCACAGCTAGCACACGGCCATAACAATTTGGAGCCAAGCGAAGAGCATACTTAAGAGACTACAAGTTACAACTTACAAGGTCGTTAACAAAACGAGCGGTTAGGGTAACTGGAGGGTACTCAGTAAACCGAGCTAAGTGGTAAAGCCAAAAGCGTAGTTGATCGGAAAAATTACAATAAGAGGAAATATTGAAGGTAACAGCTGGCTATTTGAAAGAATTTGAATAATTACGTTACGTGTTTTAGTTATAATAAAGTAAGGGCTAATCCTTTCGAATACTATCGAAAGTTTCAAAAGACATGAAAACAGGATTTTTTAAACATCCAGTAAATGATGATAAAATGATAATGCTATATCGAATTGTCTAAATACTCGCGTAGGACTAGTGGTGGAGCCGCGCTGTAGACAGTTTTGTCTACAGAATGAATGAGCCGGTGTACCGCGGCGGTACCACTGGCTCACAGAAAATTGGCCTGAAATGGTAGCTTGTATTTCGAAAGCCCAAATCTCCTTTCCTTCACAATCGCCATTTCTTTCCTTTGAGGCCAACCCCAACAACAACACATCTATAATTCTTCTGATTTTGTAGGTGTTAATTGCCGCTGAAGATTACTTTAGAGGCTCACTTGGTAGGATTCCGGTTCCTACTGTAAAAAGAAAATCTTACGTATGTACTCACACCTGTAATCTGGTAGGTAGAGGTGTAGTAACTAGTACACCCACATTTCGCCGAGCTTATTTCCGTCCCATGATGTGATAAGGGGCGAGCTTATCGCCATACCGGGCACAGTTTCAGACTCTGGGCTGATACTAAGCATTTCGTAGTAGAAAAACCTAATATCACTTCTACCTGATCCGGGGATCGAACCTGAGATCTCAGCACAGCAGTCGTAACTACAACACAACTGCGCCACCGAGGCAGTCAAAAGATATAAAAAAATATATCAATCAATTACAGAATGTCATTACAACTGCGATATAACAATCCGAAGTCCGATATATCAAATGGTCTTAATACATTTTCAACGTTGAAATATATGAGAATTTTAATCAATTTTATTTTCGCATCAAACCCATTGTGATGACCTTACCCAATCATGAAATCCGTTTAGTCCCTTATAAATCACGGCGTGGAATTAGCGTTATTTTTGCGAAACCCTCTCACTTGTCGCCTCTCGGGGTCATTCTATTATCGCCAACCGTTTCCACGTCACAATCCATTACAAACGTTTCTGTATAAATCTCAGCTGACTTAGTTCTTTTTGAATCTAAATTCGATTATTTTGCGGAGTTCAGAAACGAGATGGCGTTTGGAGGTTATTTTATAAAAATGGTTATATTTTACGTTATTTTGCGATGGTAGAGAATTCATTTTTTAGTTTCCAGTGTGTATATTACACAAGAATGTCAAAGGTACAAATGTCAGTCTTTTCAATTTAGTGTTGACTTCAAAATCTTAGTTTAAGTTTAGTAATTTATGTACTTTCAAACTTGTACAAATATGGCTTTTGCTCGCTGCTCCCTTCAAATGAAAGTATTTTTCTCAGATATATAGGAACTTATCTATAATGTATATCTTATATAGCATCACTATAAACCTCAGTGGTTTTTGAATGCATATAGTAACGATTATTGTACATCAATAAATAATAAAAAAAATATCTCCTTCAATCTATCACACCAAATTTCATCAAAGTCGGTTCTGCGGTTTATCCATGAAAACATAACATAGACAGACCCAATTTTCGTATTTATAATATTAGTATTGAAGTGTCAATTATGAAAGTTTTCAACTTGTTCAAAAGAGAATATTCCTTGACATAAACCCAAGTGTACACCTGCATCAAAAGTTATCTGTTATTGCATTCCCATGAAATGGTGTTTTGTTCATACGTTCCCCATTGTGCAGTCATTCAAGGAAGGTGAACAATACAGCTTATTATTTAAAAGTCTCCGTGCCGCAGTGAGTGAGTAGCCGGCTGTAAATCGAGAGGCCGCGGGTTCGATTCCTGCACTGAGGCAAATGTTTGAGTGAACAACAAATATTTGTTTCGTGGTCGGCGCAACATGCTTTAACACATGTTATAGAAAGATTTGGCTTTACTTTATACGACCGGCCGCCTGCCTGACGTCAACCACTCTGGGGAGAAAAAAAACATAATAATTTAATTATGTCAGTGAAATTGCATTGAACACAATAAACAACAGTAACCGTTATTTTCTTCTATTATCTATACATATATAATTCCATGTCCTGACTGAATGATCGAATCATCAATGGTAATCAAATCGCTGGACCTAAAAAGCTTAAAATTTGACACGGTATGCCCATAACATAGATTATAACCACTAAGAATTATTTTTTACATATTCCATCCCTAAAAAGGTGGGTAAATTTGTATTTGTTATATCTCGAAAACGGTGACCAACACTTAAGCTTGCTAGAGGTTGTATGTAACGCGGAGGAAGCTGCTAGCCGCCAGCTAGTTTTATTTCAACAAAGTCTCAATATTAAATGTTTATAGTAACTAATGGTAAAATTTAAAGCGACAATTCACTCAGAGACGTAAAGTCGTACACAAGCCTTTCGGAAAATAGAATCGAAGCGAACTCAAACACTGAGCGCACCTACATTTGCGAGTGCCTAGCTGTACATGATCTCTACGGTGGCCAACGTTTATTTTAAAGAGGATTTTCTTTTATAGTTAAGTAAAATCAGAACAATCTATACCCACTAATAATAATTAATGCGAAAGTATGTTTATTGGTTTGTCTTTTCACGCAGCAACAAAGCAACAGATCGACATGATTTTTCGCATATAGATAATTTATAGGTCGAAGAATGACTTAACATACCTTTTGTTCGAGTAATATGACGAACTGGCTTACGAGCAAAATCTCGTATAACTTAAAAGATTTTTGTTTTAAGTAAGTATCTGTTATCCATTGTGAAATTTGTAACAGCAAATAATTAGTGTTCACAGAAGTCATTTCATGGGTAACATAACAGCGTACATGTATCAAAAACGTTGTAAATATTTCATAAACCTGACAAAAAAACACAGTGATGTAGCCTGTCAAAACAGTATTCGCATAACATGTTATTTATATTTAAAAATAGAATTACAATTTCCTACATATAAATCACACATCAACGTAAAATAACAGATCCAATATTAATAAATCTAAAACAACATGATTTTTCCCATCGACACGCGAGTCGCGACACAGCCCTTGTCATCCGTTATCGAGTACGAAACATGGCCACCCTCCGTGTAGCAGAAAATAAAATGTTCGCAGTGGAGAATTACTTTCAGTCCAGGCTTTCAGTGTCATGAAAACCGAGGTGAGCTTCGACGTACTCACTCCTGACCCGCAGTATTTTTAATTAAAAACATTTTCGTGAATTGAAACCCGATGACCTTTCCATTCTATTGGTCGCGTAGTTTTTTACTCGTGGTACGGGTGATTTGATCTATTAACATTGAATTTTGTCGAATTTGACATTTGTTGCTTTAGAGTATGTTGGATCTTTTTTCTTAATAAATTTTAGGAGCTTACGGCAGTTAAATATACTTCCGTGTTTTCAGTGATTCAACATCAATGCCTCCAAGTCTCCTCGTTTGTATTACGCATTACATAAACTATACATTCTACGCTAGCATCACTGCTTTTAGTAGAACGTTGACAACCACAGGAGTCACTGACGTACGCGTCTGACGCTTGACTCGGTGATCAGAAGTCCACCTTTGTTCAAGAGCTTATAAAAGAGGAGGTTCTCAATGTATCTGTATTTTTTATATATGTTACGTAATACCTTTCCCAAATGGGGACCAATTTTGATATTTCTTATTGCATTCAGTATGGTTTACTCTGCGAGTGGTCCCATATAAATTTGATAACCGAGGAAAATGGGAAACTTTTGTA